>CM030901.1:21256725-22703717 GCA_018136845.1 Heterotis niloticus | reverse complement strand
ATTTTTCCCAAAGGGGAGGGCAGCAAAAGGGTTTTTACCTGGGAATTTTGGGAGGGACACAATGTTTGACTTTCTCTGTACACAGACACCATTTAGCACCTTTGTGTTAATCGGCAGTCTTGGGGGGGGTGCACAGACAGACAAAAACAGCCCCCCCCCCCGCTCACCACCATACTGACCTGTGGAATGCAGTGAGGTGCTAATGTGGGCCATTGATAGGCAAAAACAATTTATTTACTTTTTTATTCACGAGTTAAGGCTTTTGTCCGAAGTGACTCACAACAGTTTTTCCCCATTGACTCTACTGGGTACATTTTTACTGTGTTGATTCATGGTAAGCACCATGAACAAGGGTATTACTGCTGGAGCAGGGATTCAAACCTGTGTCGTTCAAGTGCGAAGCTGTGGCTCGAACCTGTTTTCAACATAATGCAATCTGCTGCTGTCATTCACATAAATGGATAAATGTGTTCCTTAAATGTTATGTGGATGCTTGTGTGTGTGTGTGTGTGTGTGTGTGTGTGTGTGTGTGTGTGTGTGTTAGGGATCAGTGAAATGGGGAAAGGGTGACACGTGAACTATAACCCTCCTTATGGACTCACACCCCACTGTGAGAGGCTGCCTCGCGGATGTCTCCATCATCACCCACTTGTGCCTCCTTGTCTGCTCCTGCTGGTAGGCTTTTATCTCGGCCTGTTGTTAGTACGGGAACAGGAGACTTGGGTCCCGTGTTTGCTGCGTCCTTAAGCAGTGTGATGTGCCAGCAGAGACACAGGCAGCTTAGAGGGCATAGATCACAGCCAGTTAGTGGTCTCAGCTGCACTTATGCAGTCAGTTCTGCTTCTTCAGCTGCTCAAAGCGGAAAAATTACATTTATCTGATGCCCTGGCCAAAGCAACTTACTTTTGTAGATACACTGCACTAAAATCTACTTTTATCCTACAGTTTACCCATTCATGCTGTTGAGTCATTTTTACTGTAGTAATTCCCAGGTAAATAGTGTGAGTACTAATGCAAATATGGGGATATAAACCCAGGTTCAGTGCCTATAAGGCAATGAGCTGAACCAACACGTAATATACGTATGTATTCATTTTGCTGACACTGAAGTTAAACTGCTTCAAAAGGTGGTCCCTTTATACGGCTTTTTGATTTTACTGGGGTATTTTAGGGTGACCACGTTGCGGCGGAGAATTTAAGAGAGCAGCAGGTGGGACTCCAAAGGCAGTCCGTCTAACCACTACAGTAAGAGATCCCCTTGCAAATGATATCCATAAAATTTCTTTTCAGTAGGTTCAAAGATGTTGAGTATTTCCAGAAAATTCCTCACAGTGTCAGCTGTTCACCGAACCCCATGTGTTACACACCGCACGTTCTCTCTTTTCTGTTTATAGTGTTTCAGCAGGAGCCAGAAACCCTGTCTGAATGTCAGGATTCAGCCTTCAAAGTCCGTCAAGCTGTTGTCGTGCTCTTCAAATTCCAACTTCTCACAAATGCTGCACAACAGTCTGAAACTGCTGCGATGCTGTGGTGAGAGGCCAAAACCGGGCAATGTGGTCCCACACCACACAGGTACGCTGACTATTTACAAACTCTAGACTATTTACATCGCTCCGACTCAGGAAGCAGGTGTTAAGGGCACAAAAGTCGAAGCCTGCATCTTCACATTCCAGCCTTTTGGACCACGTTTGGAGAAGTCGGTGGATGTTTCTGATAGGCGTTACTAATGGAAGGTAACAATCGCTTCAAGTAAAAAATGAGGATATTGACACACGACTGGAACCTCAGGACAATGAAGCCCACCTCAGCCAAGGCCTCACCCCAATCCAGTCACATGGAGCACACCACCATCCTGGACCGTGTGATGATGTGTTCTATCAGAAATAGAACTCATACAACACCGTCTGCTGTCATGCGGACGGCTCCCCCTTCTCCGTGCTGCGCAAACCCGAAGTACGCCGCTCTCACACTGCCCGAGGCGGGGCTTGCCAAGAATGCGCAGCTAAATTTGCTCCTTCGCTGTTCTTGGATCCTTATTGGACCACAAAAAAACAAAAACACTCTTATTATGGCGGGCAACAATAACAAGCAGAAAGAACCCCAAACTCCTCGCGATTCTGCTCTTTCTCATAGAAGGACCTGTTTGGAAAGAGAAGCTCGCGTGTGTGGGACGCAGGTAGTTGCTTCAGTTTTCTCATTGTGTTTTCTTAAATATTTGGCTGAGAGAACTAAACAGGTTGTGCAGCGACTGAAGAACAGATTAAAACAATCCTGTCCGCGGCTGTACGTCGGCCCTTGCTTCGCCGTACAAATTTTTGCAGAATCCCAGGAAATGAGCGCACTGTGCCCATATTGTGGTGTTTGGGGTGAAGTGGAGCAGCTGTGATTTTTCTAGCAAGCTAACACCCGAGTTGTTCTCATCAATGAGGCGCGGGTTTGGGAAAATAATGTAAGCTATCGAGTTAGCACCACTATCAATGGCCTATTTTTGCTAAACTGGGACCGCATGGAAGACTTCAGGAGCAGCTGTGTTGCCTCCACACACAATGAATAATAAGGAAAATCTTGTTGGAGCTTCACTTGCGTTTCTTCAGCTCAGTACGACTGGTGCACAGCTGGATGACACATAAGCGGGGCTAGATCATCTACTACTGAGATGAATGCTTCTGCCGACTAATCTACCTCCTTGTCATAATCCCAAAACGGATGGCAGCCACAAAATAAACCGTCGCTTCATATTCGCAGGTAAAGGCTATCGCGGGCACATCTTCGTTTCCAGGATCTGCCCTTGAACTTCCAGCTGTGTCCCCATCTCATGAAAAACAATGACTGCGTGCGCTTGGTGTGAATTGATGAACGTTCTGCCCGGGGGTGAACTTTACTATCACATACAACTTCCGTGACCATGAATGCAGTCGTTTTCTTTCATCCCGTCCTCTTTTTCCCCCAATTTATGTTTGGGGTCACAGGGATACAGGAAAGCTTTATGAACAGATGGGCCCGAACCCATGGGGGCAGCTGTTCAAGCTCTGGGTGAGATCGTGGAGCGCCAGCTGACAAGCGCACCCCTGTATTTACCAGGAGATAATGGAGAGCAAAGTTAATGCAGTCGAGGTCTTTTGAGTGGCAAACATTTCCAGCCCTTGCCTGCCAGACTGGCCTATGGTTACTGCTTCTGGATTTGATAAACAGGGGAGAGAGCATCCAAGGGACAAAACAAAAGAGAAATAATTCACCTGGGAATATTCCACTGGTTGAAAAGCAGCAACAGGTCCGCTCAAATTCTCAACATCTGTCTGGCTCTTCTGCACTTACAAATGTAACACAGACTTTATCTAATGCTGATGTCTGCATGACCACAGTCTGCAGCCTCCGCATGACCCTGACCCTGACCCTTGGTACCTGTTCGGAAGCGGGCCCTAAGAATACAGAGGAACAACAGACTGCAAACATTTCTGCCAGCGAGACAGACATCATGAGCAAGGCTGTTGATAAGAATGTTAACTGCCGATCCCCAGAAGCCCGAGAAGAACGCTGCCATTTACCGTGTTATCTGGGTGTTATTGTTACACAGCACTGATTTAGATGTTAGGTTGTGAGGTGTTAACAAACGTAGGCCCGACCTCTTACCTTGGGAATTTCCTTCAATTTGATCGCATCACTATTTTCTGGTTAATGGCAAATAGTAAATAATTGTACCTTTTTCGGAGCTTGAGAAGGTCAACAGTCAAAGAAATTTTTTGTGCCTTCAGTGTTCCTTGTATTGTTTCTCGACAAGAGCTCATTTCCGATACAGCAGTTGAGAACGTACTAACTTTTGAAGTCGGCTCACCTGTCTGGTATGTATTTTGCAGGGCAGCCTCCGGGCAGTCAGTCGGTCTGCGATCTCCTCCATTTGCGCAGGGCGATGCGGTGCCATTGATATGGCTTCTTCCATCTCTTCTGACCAAACTGGTCTGCTTTGGAATGGGTACAAAGGTTGGGTCCAGGTCCATTATCAGCTGGTTGAGCTGGTCAATGGACTGGTCGATGTCCACGGTGAGCGAGGCCAAGTCATCATCTTTGCTCAAAGATGAGTTCTTAACACTGGGATCACCTAGCCCCCCACCACCAGCCCTCAGTATTGCCTCCCGGCTGCTGCTACCCCGAATGGGCGTGTCCGGAACGACAGGGGATGCTTTGGGTGAAGCTGAATCAGGCTTCTCTCGTGGGAACCGCATATCGCTATCAGTGGGTGGGTAGCCATACTGCTGGGCAGCCACCATCTGCTGCTGGCGCACCCAGGTCTGTGTGAAGTAGCCCCCCTGGCCAAAGGCTTGAGGTGTAGACAAGGCTACCTGGGGGGCGTGGCCAGGACCGCGATCGCGTTCGTAGTCGTCAGAGGCAAAACCCAGATCGGTGGTGATGGGTGCAAGGCCCCCAAAGCCATCAGACAGCAGCGAGTTTTGGCTGCTCTGGTGGCAACTGCAGTGGCCCAGAGGGTGACAGTGCAGCCCCTCAGAGGAGGACAGCGTGCCAATGCTGTCCACACTGTGCAGGTCGTGAGCTGGCGCCTCGTCGTCAAGGATGTCCGTCTCCCGCTCCCGTTCACCATTTGCGTGCACCTGGGCGTGCATCACTATGTGATGACTCCTGCCTGCCTCTAGAGCCGGTCCGCTTCGGTCCTCCATCTCCCCGGGGAGAGCTGGGGCTTCCAAGCCAAAGCCGCTGAGAAGGCGTTGCAGAGCGGCCCTCTCCTGCCGACTGGGCCCTCGGCCAGTGCGCACGGAGGTGCTCGACAGCCCCGAGTCGCTGCTGGCAGACAGAGCGTGGTCACTGTGCTCAGGGCTGCTGGTGATGGCCCCCGGGGGGGCACTGTCTGCACTCTTCTTCCTCACCTTGGCGTACAGGCTGCCGTCCACTGGGCCCTGCGCGGGCACCACTGAGGAGACAAGAACACCAACGCCATATTAGCCAGTCATTCACCACCCAGAGGGTTCACTTCACTTCACAAGAAGACCTCCCTTCTCATCACTGATGCACGCATCATGCAGCTTTCCTACAGCCAGAGTGCCAAAAAGTGCCCGGTTCACACAGAGAGGTTCTACAGGTTAAACTGTTGGGCATAAACATGGTCACATGCAAACAGGCACTGCAACTCTTGCACACACATGCCCTTTCTCCCTTTGTGGGATCTCAGGAAGATCCATTCAGACTACATAAACCTCTGACCCCTGTTTTGCCAGACCACAGCGCTGGTTTAAAAACGATGGACAGGCGAGCAACAGGTTCAAGGCAAAGGAAGTGTGCGCCGTACATGCATCCTTTGCTCTAGCGCGTAAATCCAGCAGACACAGGAGCCTTGGGCTTAATCTCCTAAAAGCGAAAGAAATACTTAAAGTTGTCTTCTGCTCCAAGACGTGGTACAAGGATCTGTATTCAAAGAGGCTACTATATGGGGACAAAGTTTAGTTTGGACACTTTACCCTAGTTTAACCTTTGATTATGTAAACACAGGGTAAAGTCACATGGATGCAGTCACCACCTGAAAAAGCTGCTGACATTAGCTTTGGTAAAACAAAAGGTTAACAAAAACCTTTTGTTTAGCATATTTTTCAAATACTGTAATATTTTATAACTTATGCTTAACATCTGGTCTAGCAGCAATATTTATGTTTAGTAAAAAGGCAGAAGTAATTTACTCATAAAGTCTACATCTCACCATTGACTTTTAACTAAATTTCATCAACAGGCGGGTACATATTAACTTATTCCTCCCAACATTTTGTGCTTGTAAATAAGTCGGTGGAAGGAATTCACTGACTTACATGCCCAAAAAAAACAACTGTACAAAAAACTACAAATCAAACATTTCCAAAAAAAAATGTGCCAGAAGTCAAATCCAAGCTTTCCCAGCTGATCAAACAGTTTAAAATTAGCTTTTGTTGCCGCTTTGCCCCCTGCCAGCCCCCACAAACACCCAGTTGTGACGCAGCCGTCGTACCTGAATCAGCCCGAATCAGCCTTCCACCGCACTCTGGACTCCATGCACCCCGAGCAATGAGATCTGAATACCAGACACACACAACGGAAGCACCAGGACGCTCTGGAGGGGCGGCCCCTTTCCTGCTTTCATGCTCCCCCTCCTTCCCCGCCTCCCAGCCACGGTTGCGCACAGATCCCAAAGTGGAGAGACGAGCAACTGTACCGAAACAGAGGCAGGCCTCCATGAGCAGCTGGCCAGCGCGGTGGGGGCACGAGCAGAGCGTCCCCGAGGGCAGCGGTGCCAGAAAACAGCTGCCCCGGTCTCAGATACTTTGACAAGGTGACAACCCTTCCCCAGAAGTTCTGTCCCCATTCTTCTCTTTCCCTTTGCCCCCCCCCCACCACCAGCCAGCTCCTTCCTTCCTCTAAGAAGACCTCCTACTAAGCCCAGGTAATCTTACAGCACCTCTCAGTCTCTGTTCCCAGTATCTTTTAAAGATTGTGAGAAGGGGACAAGCTGAGGGGGGACTGGGGGGTGTTGGGTTCTGCCCTCGTGTCAGCACTCACATTGCAGACGTCTGCCGAGCCAGAGCTTCGCAACCCGCTGAGAAGGTACGCATCTTGTGCAGCATGCAACAGACCTTGAATCAGCCAAATATGGGAAGGGCAACGTAAACATGGGGGCCGGGCCTCGAAAAGTGGTGGGGGGGGGCAAAAGGTTAGCCGTAATCCGAACTCCCAGAATCCGAGGCGAGAGAGCCGGAGAATAGACAGAAGGGGCAAGAGGGAAGTACGGGAAGAACTTAAAACAAAACCGTTAGAAGCCGAAAACAACATTCCTCGCCTCCGAATTTCACAGGAAAAGCCGCCGCTCTTATTAGCTCAACACGCCGGTTGTCCGACGGCTGTTTGTGAGTCGCAGTCAGATTACTTCCCGGTTCTAGGTATCGCCAAATTACATGGCTGCCGTCAACATATATAGTACTGGTAGAAAACCAGATGTGCGTGAAACCTCAATTGCCGGGTTCACCAATTGTTTTAACTTCTCCTCCTCTGTCATTCCGACAGATGGGATTTGAGAAGAGCGCCGGCCTTAAATAAGTAAACCTGGTGCACGAGGGGCCGGCCGACCCCAGGGATTTTACTGCGCATTCTCCCTGAAGCCAAATGTGTTTCAGCAGCTATCTTCGTGGTCACATAGGGATGATTTACGGCTGTGCAGTTCCTGAAGAGCACATATTGTAATTATTGTGTGCTAGCAAGTCTTAGGGGAGATGATGGCAGGGGCTGTAATATCGGCAGTTTCTGCCCCTTCCGAATTGCTGAAATGAGCACTTATAGAAGTACGTGTCAAGGATGGGATTTTTGTCTTGTTTTTCCGATGGGGTGGCATTATATTCGGGAGGTGGGGACGCCGGTCTCCAGCAATATTTCATCTTCTTCTAAAACCAGGCCAAGTCTCCCCACAACTGTGGTCTTACATTGGAGAAACAAACAATCCACTGCTGCTATGTCAACACACATGCTGCCAGGGTAAGCACAAGCTACCCATAATTCCACAAATCTCGCTAAGTCCACACAGCTACAATGGAGTGTTTCTTACAAGAGCATTCCATTGGATTCCTAACCTGATAAAGACGCGACTGAACTCGAGGAGACGCCCATATCTTCCCCTAGCCATCTTTTGTTCTTGCCCCCGATGATTGAAGGCAGCATCACAACTGGTTGCCATGGTTTCCATTAGCTTCCAGGCAAATAAAACAGATTAAGGGAGAAAGGGAATTGCTTAATGGTGTCTTCAACTTACTGAACTGCTGGATATTTCTAGATTTCTATTTCTAACAGCAGCATCATAGGTAATGTCCACAAGTCAAGCAAGGCCTTAACTGCGTAGTCAGTCTCCAAGTTGGGACTCTCCCAACTTAAACTGGTGCATCCAGACTGACTCCTGCTTGAAGGAAATGGACTCGTCCTGTTGATTCCTAAATAAGTAGTTGCTGAATTCCAGCATCAAAAGTCATGTTTACCTGCGACATTTTTGTCTAAAAGCAGACGGCAGGAATGTTTGTGGTAGCTAGCAAATGGAAAAAGGGGCTGTGCACATCAGCATTGCATCAGACTGGAGCTTTACAGACCACCAGTGCAACTGAGAACACGACAGCGAAGCAAAAACATTTTGAGGAAATCTCCACATCTTCTCGTGCAGGTTCCTGTGTGGAAGGTGATGAATAGGTCTAGCAGAAGAGTCGAACATAGCAAAGGGTTAGGGTGCAGCTGTGCATATCTCAGCCACTTGGGCTACTGTCTGACTTGACAACTCTGCTCAGGAGCATCACACGCACTCAGGTGGTCAGGGTTAGAATAAGGAACCTAAGGAGTAAATGTACAGCAACACACAACATCTTTGCCATAAATTAAGCGGCTCGGTGCAGTAGCCAATAAAAATCTGTCCATCCATTATTCTAGACTGACTAGTCAGATTCAAGAATCTGGATCTAAAGCCTACCCAGGAATCACAGAACGCCATGCGCCAGTTCATTGTAGAGCCAGTAAAAAGGAAATATTAAACATTATTTTTGAATTGTGGAGTAGAATAAACTGCTCCGCCAAAAAAAAGTCAGCACTTGGATTTAACTTAGTGTTGTGATGTGGGGTTGCTTCAGTTGGTCAGATCTACTAGGTTCAGCAACGTTATGTGCCCAAAAATGAGGTGAGCTGACTACCTGAATATACTGAATGAGCAGGTTTTTCCATCAATGGATTTTTTCTTCCAAGATGACAAAGCCAGGATTCATGGGGCTCAAATTGTGAAAGAGTGCTTCAGGGGGCACGAGAGAGACATCATTTTCACACATGGATTGGCTACCACAGAGTCCAAACCTTAACCCCATTGAGAATCTTTGGGATCTTGGGCTGGAGAAGACTTTACACAGCGGTCTGACTCTCCCATCAATACAAGATCTTGGCGGAAAATGAATGCAATTCTGGACGGAAATAAATGCTGTGACATTGCATAAGCTTATCAAAATGATGCCATGGCGAATGCGTGCCATAGTCAAAGCTAAAGACGGTCCAACAAAATATTAGTGTATCACTTTTTTTGGCCGGGCAGTGTATATTGTATGCATTTGTTTCCAAATGGGTGCATTATGTGCTCAGTGATGTACGGACATTATTTTATTTCTTATCGGGTGCTTCTGGCCAGAATGACTTAGCGTTTTCCCAATTTATAATGCCAGGTATTACACCTTGTTAAAGTTTACTGTGTGAGACTGTCTGTCTGCATGCTGCGCTGTGCATGCTGGTTTGTGCATGGAAGTGAGGTAAATACAGATGTGCTCACCTCATCTGTTCCCAGACAATATGTCACATAAACAGACATGAGGTTACAGGTTTAGATCCTAGAAGGGCCGCTTTGTATTGTCTCCTAGTGCAAAGTATAATTTGTTGAAATTATTTGAATTGTATTGTAACTGAAATGTGTGGCAAAATCTTTGTTTTAAATGTAAGCTGCAATGGCCGATTCTCAAGAAGCAGAGTAATCTGGAGCTACGCCAGTGTAAGACAATGAAGGCAAAGATACCCCAAAGTTGTTTAAATGCCAACCAGCAAAAGAGTGCTGGAAATCTGTGACCTGCAGAATGGAAATGGACTGCACCAACACTACTGTCTGTGGGACATAACACTACAGAGACCATGAGTATAAAATAGAAGTTTTTCAGCAACAAAGCAGACTCTGTTGACCTGTGAGATCCTCGGTTACAAACAGAAATATGTGGTTCACAAGTGGGAGATTTGAGACCTTTATTTTCCAGGAAGACGGCATAAAAATTATGCTGAGCTTTCACTAATGTTTGAGTAAATGAGTGAGATGTGAGAGCAGCAAGGCTGTACCTTCCCCATCGGTGCCGAGGTTCTCGTAAGAATCCCAGCGCACCAGCGGGTCACTGGTGTCGTAGTCCACCACGATGCCCGGCCCATTTTGCCACTGGTCGCATCCTTGGACAGGGACACAGAGCACAAGGTCAGGGCTCCATTTGTCCTGTGTGACTCTCCCATTATGACAGCATAAATGGCCCCATTTAGGGCGGCCAACAAAGGAAGCCTCAAGTGTTCTCAGGGGTGCATTTATTTCAAGACAATGTCCATTTTCGCTTGAATAAAGTGTGTGGGAAAAAAAATTGTCTGTTTAAAAAAACATCACTCGTAACCCAGATTTTTTCTTAGATTTCAAAAGTGAACGCTGAACTGAAAGCTTTGATACCGTTAAAGACTTTAGGGAGGATTTTTCAGCCGCGGTGCATTGAGGGTTCATATACAAATTATAATGCACTTTGACCTATAATATGCATTTTTATTCAGTTGTTAGTCCCAAAAACCAACTCAGATGAAATGTTAGAATACAGTCAGTTGAAAGGGGTGGGTGCGATTTTTTTTCCGACTGGAGTCCTTGTTTCGTCTTGCTGAGCCACGTGCGCACAAGTCTCACCATGCCGCAGCACGGCTGGCTACACAAAAATCACCAGCGAAGGTGGGAGCGTCAAACGGTGCAATAACGCGCCCTTTTGAGGTCTCCGTAGCTCTGTTTTCGGTACACCTGTATGACAGGGTCCCTCTGTTCCGGCTGGCTGATGTCACCCAGGAGCGGGAGACGGAACAAAGTGCCTACGGCTTTGCTTGAGCGACAGAGCGCAGTGCTGTGGAGAGGGAAACGAAAGGAGGGGGCGAGGGAGGTCCGAGCGAGGGGTCCGTGAGACACACCTGCCCTCCAGCTTTGGGGGATGGTGGGACGTTAAGCAACAAAGGCCGTACCTTGCATCTTCTCGGGGCTTTCTGAGAACACCAGCTCAACCTTTCCATAATCCGGGAATCTGGAATCTGAAATGTCAGGAGGCAAGATTTGTTTTAGGCAGTGTCACTGAAAAGGCAAGTTATACAAGGAATAATTCCAGGATGTGAGGCACCTCGCACAGAAATCAGCACGTGAGCAAATGTCATTCTCCAGAACCGGTTATCGGGTCCATCGATGCCATTGTGGTTATTTTAGAGGTTTTCGACATTTTCAGCTGGGCACGTTGGCATTTTATTTTATACGAGGCTGTGTTTGAGAGCTAAAACTGCTCAGGTTGCCAAAACAATCGTAGGAAGAGGTCGCTAAATCCACAGGAAGTCCGGAGACCAGCTTTAGCTCAGGGCACGTGTGTGAGAAATCGGCGCTGAAGTTCAAAACACGCCAGTTCATTTCAACGCAGGTACACAGAATAACACAACCCAGAGCAGATATATTTGTTGTTGCGGCTTACGCTACTACATAAAAGAGCTGTGATTCATTCACAGCCGAAGCACCGTTTGGACGAAGAATTCGGCACAGGGATGTACCGTTGCTGGCGTGTTCGAGGTCCTCTTTGTGGAACGCGAGCCTGCAGCCGTGGACCATGCCCGTGTGGAACTGAACACGGAACACGACCTCCCTTCCTGGCGGCGCGACGCTCTTGTGGTAACACTTGACCTGCAGCGGAGAGCAAAATGGCACAAAATTCCACGCGGCCTGTGGACAAACCATCATCCCGCCGTTGCGCGTGTCCTGCATTGTTCAACAGACAGCGCCGACACATTTGTCTCTGCGTTTCTTCACGTGCATCTCAGACAGCCGCAGACGTCTGCTTTCTGTTTAGTGTTAAAGCTCTAGCCAGGTATTGCTTTTACGCAGCCTGCATGTTCGCACTATTGCCCCCAGTGCACTTCTGTATTAACTGCAGGACTACAGCCTACATGTGTTGCTGAGGGATGGAACACAGGTTCCTCTCCAAGGACTGAAACCTTTTGGTCTCACATCTGTTTCCTTTACTGCTTGCATGGCCTTTCAAGCCTCTAAAGTCACACTCACTCACCATTATGTCTCCTTTTAGCAGCTGGGCCGGCTCCAGGGCTATGCATATCCTGCCTTTGTATCCTGGGTTGATATGACTGCATGCACCCATCAATACATGCACACACATAAACACGCAAACACACACACGCAAACACACACACACACACACACACACACACACACACACACACACACACAGACAACAGTGCATTAGCAACATATCTCACCCTAGCAGCACAGCACCAAGTAAAGCGCTCAGTACATTCATTCAGTGAAAGAGTAAAAAAACTTACTATATCCCTGACGTGTACACGGCTTGCATACCCTGGTACACTTTCAAGTACGGCCGACAAACTGCAATACAGGAAAAAAATACAGAAATGACATTACTTTCACTGGCTGGACCAGTAACATTTAATCCACGATGAGGCATTGTTATGTAATTCTCAAAAAGGAGAACAGGTCCAGTATTTACTTTGCTACCTTTTCTAAAGAGGACATTTTTTTTAGATGACCATCATAAGCAGTGGATCCTCAGCCCTGTTTCATAGTTATTATTTGTTATTAAAGTGCCACGTTGAAAGCCACATGAATGTTATATTATTTTTTGCACATTCGTGCAGCTGGATATACTGCACAGCCGTAGACGCGCTGCATAAAGTGCCATCTGGTGACCGTTGCTAAAATAGTTTTCATTCGTTCTGCGAGATATTCGCCGCTTCCGGTCACAGCGCCGGTGTAGGAATTTGGCCCCTTGCTGCAGAATCCTTTGTGAGGTTCGCACAGTCGGTCTGTAGCAAGCCGGGGATTGTTCAGCGGGTCGGAAAGCGGTGGTTCCAGAGTGGCTGTTTAAGAGTATCAACAACTCTTTATCAAAAGACAGAGGACAATGTGGCTCCTCGGGGTCTCGGTCAATAAAGTTGGAGTTTAGACAGTTCCCAACAGTCCAGATCACAGACGAAATCCCAGGTATGGTAGTGATTTACCGGCTGGAGGTTACAAAGGCTTTCGCAATCATTCAAAATGTGCTGAAAAGAGGTTAAAAGTATGGGACAGAACACATGTTGTGGTTAAACACCAACCAAGCTTCCTGCTTTATACATTTACGCTTTGTGATGTTATGTTCTTAAGCAGTCCAGCGGATCTAGCAAAGCTGCAAAAATACCTCAGTGATGTCTATAACCCAGTGATGAAGAGTAACTTTATATTTAAAAAAAAAAAAAAACCTATTCATATAAAGATTTTCATGATAATGAGCTGAATCCATGCAATGGGGAGAAAACAAAATGCTGGATAATTTTATCTCATTGTTTCGGTGCAGGGCGACCGGCAGAAATGGGCAAGAAGGGTGAAGATGCTGAATCAGAATCTGCTTCCTTCTGCTTTGTGGAACTTTCATAATGAGATATCAAAGACCGCAGTGAGAAAGTTCTACATCTGTGAAGACAACCGAAAAACACAAATTCCTCAAAAAGTTTCTACCCTGTGCAAGCATTTGAGCGACCCCCTCTGCCCCGCTTCCAGTTAATGACAACCACTTCCCCCTTTTTTTCTGCCCAAACTTTAGACACAGCAAAAGGCATCACAAGTTCTGCAAAACCACGAGTCACTGGAAGTCGAGATTAGATCGGTGACTCCTGCTGGCCATATTGGCCCTGTCAGCACCGAGTCATGCCGGAGGAGGATGAGCACTGAGACATCGATCTGGTGTTTTTATGCTGGCGGCAAATCTCTGCTTAGTCAAGCAGGTTTTTGGCAGAAAACGCAAACTTTGATTTTTCTGGAGGAAAACAGTACCAGAATGAACAATTAAATAGACATAAAAATACAATTTATTAAGCGCTGGTTACAATATAGTATATTTAAAAATAGTGGTCTTATCTTAGTCCATTATTTTGCCAAATATCAACTCATTTTTTTCTTAAACTTCACTGTATACAAATTTTTAGCAATCACCCTTGAGATAACCATTAAACAGTGACTTGCACACAAGTTTACTGAACTCCTGTCATTGTTTTGGAATCCTACTGTTTTTAGTAAATATTTCATGTGGTATTACGACAAAATACCACTAAAAGTTTATTCGCTGTTTGTCTGACCAGATTCAAATTTGAAATTGAAAATTTCCTTAGGGATTACATTGTAATGTGTATAATACACATATTTCTATAATAAACTCTGATATGTGCGATAAACTTTATTTAAGTGTAAGAAAATATATGGGTGTCCCTCATGAGGCTTAGACATGACTGACTGAAATTTTTCATACCTTTATCAAGTTGCAGCCAAATATAAGGTTGATTTTTTTTGCATTTGCGAGTAATAAGAGCTGAGTGTAGGGGGGGAATTTTCCCATTCCATTCAAGAAACACAGCCAAAATGGCTCACAAACACTTCTCTGGAACTGAATTCCCTCCCATAATATCTCACTCTATGAAAACAACAGTTTCAAATGTGTCATGAAGACGAAGATGACTCATGGCAACCTCTAATGTGCTTGTCCTATTAACAGAGGATTCAGAAATAGTTTACCATTGCCTACTGTCACACATCTTTGGACTACAGGAAGCAAACCCACTTGAGCATGATGGGAAAATGCAAACTCCATACAGACATTACTACTACAAACCAAGATTCAAAACCAGACCACAGGAGCTGTGAGGCGCCATTGGTGTTTGTAATGCAAATGAAATGTGTGGCCTCCTAATGTCATTATGGTTCAAAAAGAGCATCTCCACCAGGATAGCTGCAGATTAATATGTTTCCACACATCTTTCACACATGAGAAGGTAACCTGGATCTGTGTTCAGCGGTTCACAAATGCATCTTGAAAAGCCGAGCCCCTTTCAACACTTGCTTACATTTTGGGCCATGAGTTTTAGACCCGAGTCCATACAAGGCTGCATGGTAGTGGGATGTGTTTTTCCTGTGTGTCCCTGTGTTAAGGCAGCGGGGGTTCAAGTGTGAGCACAGGGTTTGCCAATGAGGCTCATACTGAGGTTAAACTTGCAATGTGAGCTGTGCAGAATGAAGGGTCCTGCCGCAAAAGTAGAGAAAATAAACACATATACATGCATATTTACAGGCATATATAGGTGGAGCGGTGTGTGTGTCCGCATGTGTGCTGTCTGAGGGTTGTGTGCCGGTTCTCCGTACCTCCGCTCTCATCAAAATTTGGTACCCCGTGAAGGAGGACGTAGTGTAGGAAGAGGAGGGAAGAGTTCATTTTCATGGAGCCCGTGAGCAGGCTGTTCAGGATCCACACATACCTGGAGCCAAACAACAAAACAGCATTTACAGGCAGTTTGTGGAAGATTACAGGCCCGCAGCTGTTTTCCCACTTTCCCCACTGGGATTTAAACCACAACCAGTGCTTGTGGTTTAAATCCCAGAAGTGGAGGTGGGGATTGCGCACTTGGGTTCTGGATACTTTGCACAAATTACTTCGGCAAAAGAAAAACGCACCTAAGCTGCTCTGCAAACTCCCCTCCAGAAAACATTTTAAAAATATCGAAAAGGTAACTCATTTTAAATGAACGTCGCAGAACCATGCGTGCTATTTAAGGAAAAATGCACGTGTTGTTTAAAAATGTCAGCAGAGAAAGAGTATAGAAATATACATTTTTCTGGATTCATTGTTCCCATTCCCACGTTAGTGGGGTGGTACTAAGATGGTCTCCAGATACTCAGCATGCATGGAAAACCTCTAAATCTCCTAGTGATGAGGAACAGACAGGCTCTGGGGCAATGGGATGATTTACATGCGACCAGCGCCAAACCAGGGCTCTGTGGGTCTTAATAACTGAGGGGCTCCTCAGCAGTTGCAGTGATTGACTGCAGGCACCAGAGGGGTCCTCTCACAAGAGGGATGGGGGGCAGATTGCCAAAACCCACACAAAGCTCTGAAAAAATTCTGGCTCCTGACATTAAAAAAATACAAAATTTCATATAAAATTCATCTGAATACGGAATATGTTTATTAAAAAAACTAAAGAACTAATGGTATCTTAGCTTAAGATACTTCCTCAGACCACTGCAACAAGCTTTAACCAAGATGGCAGCCAAAACAGAAGGCATCCCTGCACAGGGATAATAAAAAAAAAAGGGACTTTGACGTTCAGTGGTCTGGCCTCACCGTTTCTGGGAAGGGGTCATCAAGGCCGACACTTTGTCGTCGTAGAATTTCTTCATGGCAAAGCGGTCCAGAGCCTGGTCGGCACTAGATGAAGAGAAGGACCTGTCAGTGATGTTCTGAGGGTAGAGGGCAAAGGTGTAGGTAGGATGTGGGGAGAAAGGGGCAGATGTGCCTACCAAGGAGGTGCAAAAACTCATGGAAATACATACGTGCACGGAGAGCGAGGAAAGGATCATGGGGGGGGGCGAGACGGAAAGGGCGAGGAGCCGAGTGCCGCAAACACGAGCGACACGCTCCTTAGTTCAACAGTCTTCTCAGATTTGCTTTTGACTGCTTCTGACCCTTCCCATAATCCCACACGCATATAAATAGGCAGGGCAGCCGCCGAGTGGTCCAGGCTGTCACAATGACTGGATTTACTGCTTAGCATTTGCATGAACTCACTCCAGACTTGCATATCAAAGGGGGGAAAAAAGTTTAAAAACAATAAAATCATTAACCGCCAGCCCACGCAACTCACATAAGCGTTGTTATAATGGGCAAATGTTCAGCTGTGTGGGGCTGGGGTGGAATGCAGCTGAAGGGGTCTGCATGTTGAGAATTTAGCACGAACATGCTCGCCCCCCTGTAAGTTTCCCATAGCAACCAAATCCCTCGCAAACAATGTCAGCTCAGTTCAAAGCCTTCTGATCCACCTTTCCTAACCTTAAAGCTATAACTCGATCGGTCGATCGCTCTCCCTTTTCAACATATGCGGCGGAGGCGTGCGCCACGCGACGTACGCGGTGTCGCTCTTAACACGTGGCTCAACATTAAGGTCAAGTTTTACGGCCTCAGAAGATAGCAGGCGATTAAAGAAGCTTTCAGAAGTTCTTCTGAAGCTCTACCGTGGAAAGGGCTGCCTGGAGGTTAAGCGGCATGCTATACATGAACAATATTCCAGAAAGAATTTCGTTCCATGCCCTGGTCTAAACGGAAGGTCTTTACGAATCCTCGGGCCATGAGAGAAAGGTGTGTGCGGATTTATGTTTGTGTATCGAAGCCCTCATGTGGATCAGATCCGTGCCCCGCTGCAGGGCAGATGGCGATTAATCATTAAACAAGCAATTGCTCCACGTTCTCCAAACACGCGGCAAACGTTCGCTATCGCTCAGCAGGAGCCGGCGTTCTTTATTTAACCTGGCACGCCGTGCATTAATCCTTCTCCAAGATGCCCGTCAGACGAGTGTTACCTTGCTGATATGTTGGTGAAATGGATGTAGGAGGAGATGATCACGCCAATTCTACCTTTCCCGCCCTGCGGACGTGGGAGAGAGAAATGGAGAAGGGCGTCACCCTTTTGCTTCTGCTCAAAACTGCATATGAATGCAAACCACATGGGCAAAAAAACAACAGCGGACTGGAAAATAGAGTTAACTCAAGCGTGGCAAAAATATGAGCGATAGCATGGATCGCGAAACGATTTCATGTCGCCGCAAGCACATTTTGTTAATAGAAATCAATATTATCCTTAACATTTCTTGGTTTTTTTGCTACGCAGCCACATCTTGCATTTTTATTTGGCAATCACTGGATCGTAAATTGTACACCCTAAAGCCAAAGATTAGACTCAAGGCGCCTTGCTTGAGCATTATAAATTTGACAGAGAACCAGCCGGTAGTCTGTAGTTCACGGGGACCTCCCGACCCCACAGTGACAAAAGAGAAACGCCTGGGATGCTGGCAATGATGTCCCAGGGCAATGGGTTGTAGGAGACATTCTGCGCATTTTTTTTTAAAATAATAGTGTATTTATGTGATTATTGTTCCCAAAAAAAACAAAGACAGGTGAATACTTGAACATCAAAAACGGCATGTTGCGGCTCACCCGGCAGTGGATGACCACCACGTGCTGAGGGTCCGCGTTCAACCAGCTCTCCATAGCCTTGCAGATGGTGCAGATCTTGTCCAGCGGGGGTGCATGAAGGTCAGGCCAACCCGTGTCCATAGTCTGAAACAACAACGGGTGGGGGGTGGTTTGGTTTCAGTGAAGCCAGCAGAGCAGATGTAATAACCCCCTTCCCTAAAGCCCACAAACAGGCCTCTAATGTCACAGCCAGAACCGCGGCACCCCAGCAAACAGCGATGTGATCCAACAGTACATATAAAACCTCTGACTAGTTATGCATTATAAGCATCACTAGATGGGTTCTAACCTCACAGCTTGTAAACAGAAATCTCATTTATATTTGGACCACAGAGGCCGCTGACACCTTGCAAGCGCCCCTTAATCTCACATAAGTATATTCCACAGCAAAACAACGGAAAATTACCTTGGGGTTCATTTTACTGAGATCATATCTCTTTTCTGAAAGGTTGATAACCTATATGAAGAGAAAAACAGAAGAATTGTTGGACACTTCTTCTAAAAGCTCTCAGCATGGATACTGAGCGCAGCTGCACTTGGAGTAAGGAAGTGTGACAGTACGGTCAAGTGTTCAAGGACAGTTGTTTGAAGGAAGTCTTGCCTGGAAGCCAGAGGCTGAAGCGAGGCTGGTCTGGAAACAGGGGCCTGGTTACTTTGTTACCATATAAATACACTACACATAGATAAGAGAGAGCAGCAAGAAGAATATCCACGAAAGAACCACACAATGAAATCCAAGATGAGGTTGAGCACATTGCTAGCAACTAACAGGAAGCTGTGGCCAGGGCATAGCGATGGGCAAATAAGTTTAAATCATTAATATCTAACAGCACCCATGGCAGTTTCTAAAATTTTTCACTCTGTGATTTTCATTGCCCACATGGCACTGCATCCTGGTATCACTGTGGAGCAGGAGGTTCTACCCTCAGGCACGAACTCCTTCATCCTGCATTTCCCATTATATTTTCCAAGACAGGTATAGACATCTGAAGAAAACCAATGCAGATCCAATGAGGTTGTTTGTGTTCTAAGGGGTGGACTGCTTTTGTTCTCAGGAACAACAGGTGTAACTTTTTGTCATTGTTTGGACAGTAAGTCACTTCACCTGCTGTGCCCTGTGTCACCTGCACCTGTGACTGCCACACTGAGTGCAATAAATCCTGCAGGGCAGCTCACCTGTGCAAGCTGAATGAAGGCCACACACACTGGAAACCAAATGTGGCTCAAGGCAGCGGATATGTTCAACCCTATTTATTTAATTCAAGAGGTTTGCACAAAGGCGCTCCATTTTCTTCGAGTGCATCTTTAGTATTATGTACGAAAATCAAATTAATTCGGACACATTTACCTGCTTCATTCCTACCTCTGCATTTAGCTGTTGATGTGACCATAAGTAAAAGTAAAGAGTAAGAGTAAAATCTGCAGAGCAGCAGATCTCAAAGAAACAGAAGATTTCCACCTCTGCTGGATGAACAATCCATTCACAGTTAGAAGTCGGCAACTGGGAAAGAAAGAAGGGAGGAAAAGGAAAGGCAGCGCAGCGGAGTGATGGACTCGACGTGCCACTCACCAGGTAGCTGTTGCCATGTTTGGACCTTAGCATGCGGGTGACATCTTGCAGGTTGTGCAGGTAGGTCTCCTCCGAGCAAGATCGGGGGAAGGACACTGCAATAATGCGCTCGGTCACGTAGGTAAGGTCAAGCTCATATCCCTCCTCCATCACTGCACAGCACATTCATCCGTCTGTGAACCCTGGAATGAACAGAGAAAAGTGAGAACTTTGCTGAATCTGTGAATTGTTTTCTTTTTTAATAAGTGACTGCACTTTGTTCGGATTTTTCATGCATGAGTCAGACACGCTTACACAATTGCACTCTCACACACACACACACACACACACACACACACACACACACACACACACACAAGCGCAAGCACTGGCCTTATAAACAGATCCTGCAGGATGTCTCTCTGGCTACGTGGGTGTGGTTCATCTTTGGACTCTTGAACTACTGGAGCTTTAACATGGAATGAGCAAAATCAAGGTGATGTCTACCTAGACAGACATCGACTTGCACCCTCAATGGTCAGTTTTAAGCACAGAAGTCCAGATAGGGCAGTTTGTGAAGGGCCACAGCAGAAAGAACTACTATGACAACCCCAGTGTGTGGGCATCTCCATTTAGGCCTTGTGGTGCCAATAATCTGCTTTTCCTTGCCAAACACACTTTTAGCAGGACAGAGGGACTCATCTCAAATGATCATAAACATTTTTATACTCCATATCAAGCTATTCAAGATAAACAGCAAACATTCACAATGAATTCTCCCAGCATATCACCTTTTTCAAGAACTATAAACTTCACACCAAGAAGCTTAATGACTAAATAACCACCGACATTCGTTCGCCCTTCAGTGCAGCTACAGCACTGTTTCCTATTAGCGGTCTTTTATCCAAAGGAACATTCCGGAAGGCAGTTCAAGTGCAGTGTGGTGCTGGGATGTTTGAAATTGTACAATGATTGTACAATTGTACTGTGCTCATGCTGAGGGCGGCGAGATCTGCGAAGTATCCAGCAGGGTCGTGTTAAATAGCTAATAAATCAAAAAAGCAATTTTTAAATTGTCTACAGTTGCCTGTAGACAAAAGTTGCTATACATTCAACACAAGCAATATTAGCTTAGTTCAGTCTATGAATGCTGTTTTTATGCAAAAAATGCAAAATGTATAGAGGAGGACACTGATATCACAAAGTATACTGATAAGCAAACTGATCCTCTGGATAAATTGTCTGTACTTTTCACCCCTTCCTTTAACCAACCAGAAAGACGTTTCTTAAAAAAATTCTATCAAATGGGATGTTTCGTAGTTGTGCTCAAAATTCTCATCCCCAGAGTATACCTCCGAGGCCCAGGGTGCCATCTCCTTCGGTCTACTTAAGACCCCAAACGCTTTTTCACATGACCAGGTCCTACAGGGTGGTCACGTGATCTCTTTAGTGGATCAGACGGTCCATATAGTTTGAGCTTCGCTGATCTTTGACCGCCTCCCCATCGGTGACATGTGACACGTAGCATTGTGGCAGAATAACAATGGAGTAGAAGGCCTCTGTGTGAGCGAAGCCAAAGGTACACTTTAGTGCACCTCCCGTGGCACTGCCCATGCAGGTGTGCAGCCTCTTGTACGTATTTACTTTACTGCACTTTCTGGAAGGGCGGGGTTTTGTTTGTGCCATTGACCTCCATGGATGCCACACAATGACTCTGTACTTGCGCCCCACCCCTTCAATAACAGATACCTACAGCTGCCTGTAAAGGAGCTTCTTAGGATTTGTTTAAAAGGACTCGTGTGAACGCTGCGCCTATGACAGGAACCTGCTTTTAGTTCCCCCTTTTTCATTTGTTCTACCCTCCTTTATCTAGGACAACAGAACTGCTGGTGCACAGGAATAAGCGCTTTAGATGGTTGGCATTAAGCGAAAAATAGATGGAGAACGAGTCTGTATCTGGTCGCTTCACCGATTCAAAGCTTCACAACTTTCCAAGGTACCAGATTTTTTAGGGGAAACAAATTGTAGTAAAATGTATTAAATTTTCAAGCCATGCTACTAGCGAAGACATTAGAAATCCACATTTCCAAAGCAAGCCTCAGCCTGGCTTCGTCATGACTTCCTGGCTGTCCTTTCCTCCCCCTCGTAGCTTAACTCTGCTAAAGGTTATAACCAGTCAGGGGTTCTTCTACAGAACGGAGTTGTTTTTCTCCCTTTGCTCTCTTCTGGGCCACCAACAATGGGGTCATGTGCTCCTTCCTTGACCTCCGAAGAAGCTCCAAATTCCACAGCTAAAATCACCTGTCAGCTTATCAATCCCCACCGCTGACTTCAACAAATGGCAGGCGTCCGTTTTATTGAACGGCACAAGCATTTTAGCTTGCTGTCAAATTTTAATCCTCTGCCAGGTTGCTTTTCAACTCCCCTTCAATGCGCTTACAGCTCAAGTTGAACTGTAGTGTTAATTTTTATTCACTGCATGTGTTCAATGCATTTCTCCAGTGTTGAGAAACTATTCTGTAGCAAAGATAATGACAAACATTTTGCTGAAAATGGGAAATGCTTATTACACTGTTTATTACATGCTTTTTTTGGGAAGATATTCTGAGTAAGATGTGATTGCTGGGGCGGCACTGGGGCTGTTCTAGTCTGGATTGCTTGGAGTTTGGAAGTTCTCCCCATGGCTTTGTGGGTTCCCTGTAGGGGCTCTGGTTTCCTCTCACGGTGCAATGACAAGCATTTCAGGTTTTTTTGACTCTACATTGGCTGTAGTGTGCAAATGTGTGTGCATGGCTACCCTCTCACAGACTGGCACCTAGAAACCACCGCAAGGACATGAGGTCAAAAAAGTGATGTTTGACTGCTAGATGTGCCATCAAATTCAGCTCACTGTAACCAGTTGCTTGGTTTCTGAAGCAAGGGATGGAACGGAAGTGGTTTGTCATTGATGTCCTCCATGGCCTCCCTCAGCTGGACTTGAACCTAACGTCAATGCCAATGACTGCCTGGACATCCCTTAATTCTCTGACAACCAGAATCTTTTTTTCACAATAAAAAATAATTAACCTATTAATGCTCCACATCTGACTTAGAAGTTATTATTGCAGAACTAAAATAGCTTTCCTTACGGCAAGTTGAGAAATACTCCCCAGTTTCCCTTCATTTCTGCTGTTCTCCTACTGAAACCCATAGCCTTGTTAATGGAAAATGAGGATCTCTTCCGAAAATGCAAGAACAAACAGGGTCTGACAAGTGGATCAAAGCCTGCTCAAGGCTCCTTGAGTCAAGCCGAAAAGAAAGAGATGAAAAAAGCTAAGTTCCCCAAATTCTCTCAACAAGCTGGGACAAGCTGGCAGGCAGATGCAGGAGATTAAAGTGTCGCAGCTTCCAAAGGCCGTCTCCTGCAGGAACGCGTTCTAGTGTGAGTGCTGTCAGCGTGGCTCAAATCGGGTGTAAAAATCAGCCCGCAAAAAATCACAAGGCCCCAGGTCTTGCACCCCGAGGCATCGCATTTACGTGCCAAGGTAAAAGTATCGTTTCCCAGCATGCAAAGAGGTCGAAAGAAGAGGGAATCTCAACAGCCAGTCATGCACAGGTGTGCCAGAGCAGGGGGCCAATTAAATTGCACACTTGTAGCCAAAATGCAAATCACTTGTCTGTGCATTTGTACACCCGTCAGCCAATCCCCTACCTCCAATTCAGGAATGCATCAGGTACTGGTCTCTGCATGCAGTTTAAAATCCTAACTGTGAGTAGCACCCAGGGTCACGAGGAATGATCAAATACACATTTTGCACAAAAAACATTTCTACTAACAGCGAACTGGATGTAATGTGGGATAGCATAACCAGCCGTGCATTTTCAACAAGTGAAATAGTAGCGAGAAAAGATGCCATCAAACCTTTAAACACATTTAGATAAAGCATATAAACAGTTCCATGACAATGGAAAGAATCTTCTTTTCTGATTCATGAGCAAATTCTAAATGTTAAACTGTTCTCTCGCAACATTAATTTGACTGCGAGCAGGTATTTCTACCTTCATTACATGCATACAAATGCTGTTAGGACAAAAGTCTGCAAAGAGGCACCTGAAGACTTGGGAGGCCATGGTCTAAACAGGTTCTTGTAGAGGAAGTGAGAAAGGACAGACACCTTAAAAGGGAGACACTAAGGTGACGAAGGCCAGCGATGGGGGATAGATGTCTCAGTGGCATCTGTACGCACTAAACTAAAACACGTTTTTGCTCACATGCAGGACTGCTTTACAGGTTCAACATATGCCATCAACAAAGCACCCTTCCGGTGGCCCTCATCTGGGCAATGAAAACAGCCGGAAGGTGTTGCGTAACTGAAAAAAATCTTACTGGTGGGTGGCCCAATGGACCAGACTGGGAGAATGTAAGCTGGTCAGAGGTAAGCAACCATGAGATGAGATGCAGTCTGCTACTGATATGCCAAAAAGTCACCTAGATGTTAGCATTCCAAGGAGAGTTTGGAGCTAGATCCAAGTAAGGCAGGAAAACAGGCCGACGCATCGGCGAGCTTAGCTTTCAGAGATCTAAGGAGTCCGGTCAAAATGAACCCAGACAGAAATAACACAGTTGAGATAAACCCGGACCGAACTAACACCATTGACAGGGGTCTAAAAAAGATTTGAACTGTCAAGATGATGAGTAAAGGAACTCTTATGGTTTAGCGTACCTAATGCCCATAACAGGACTTCCACAGCTGAGAAGACCTAAAAGTGCTCCACAAATTTGACATTAACCATAAAGTAAGTTATGTGGTCAAGAAAATCATTAACAGGACTCAAGTGGTCATGTTGAGCCCAGACAACACTCACGCATTTGAGGCTAACCGGCAAGGTACTCATCTAGTTGAGAGGAACCTGCATGGGGTTCACGAAGAACCCCCGAAGTGTGTCATTTGACCACATCTCCACAGGATCATTGGCCACATAAGAAGATTTCTGGGACATTTTCTCATATAATGACTTAGCAAGGAAGTCAACTCATCCTTTCAGAATGTCAGATGGCTCGGTCCTGCACCCGTTTCCCGCAATTGCCAGCAGCTGCGAAGGGCTGAAATGTTCAGTGTTTTTGTTAAACGTGCCAAGGGTCCGACAAAAAGGGGATGTTTGCGCATTTGCGGTGCACCAAGACTTGTCCCATTCAGGGTGAAACTGCTGGCATCCTCCAGACCGAAAAAACGAGAAGCGGGAAACTGGAGGTAATGTTCTCTGGGTTTGACACACTCCGATACCGCACCAAAGCACTGCCAAATAGTTAAACAGACCCCCCCCCCCAAAAAAAAATCACATACTTTTATAGGTAAATCAATTTAATTTCTTCTGGGTTTTCTCTGGATGTAAATCAAAAATATCAAGCTCGTGCAAACAGTTAAGTTTATTTTTAAGCATTCATAGTTGTAGAGTACCATAATTTCAGCTCCTGCAGTTGAAAGTATCACCTCATTCACTCGATGCCACCTCTTCGTTCGAAAAAATATTTACACGCATTAGTTTAGCTGAAGCTTTCCTCCAAAGTCACTAACAGTGCTGGTTATGCTATACCGAGCTGCACAGAATCATTAACCCATTTACGCAGCAGTGCTGTTTAACATGCGACTCATTCGGCTGCACTCTGACGGCAACCTGCGTTCACGGAATCGCCCCGAAATGCATGCGTTTGGACTGTGGATCAGGGTACCTGGAAGAAATCCAGGTGCAAATAGGGAGGACAAGCAAATTCCGTGCAGGTCGGAGCTGGATTCAAACCCGCTTCTGAACCCACAGCCCAGGAGCCGTGACTCACCAGGACTTGTTTACTGCACCAGTACACCACCACCCCATTGCTCACATATATCTATGACTGCTAATGGAACTAACAGACCTAGTAAGACTTTTACAAGCATCAGCCACAGCTTCAGACCCCAAGAGGTGAAGCTAAGGTTTGTCAAGGTGAGCAGGTAGGTACGCAGTGTAGGGACAGTGTGTCGGGTGTGGATGAAAGCCTTTCTACACAGATAAAGAGCACCTGGCTCTAAAGCAACCTCCAACAGGAGGTTCCTGGGGTAACACGCACATCCAGCCAGCCAGACCTCAAACACACACACATACACGGCAGTCATAGCGACAGACAAATCTCGACAAATCTTTGCAACACTGGAATGGCTCACTCCTTCCATGGTCAAAACACGGGTGATTTCATCTCCATGCCTCCACATGTTGTGTGACCCCAGGTAAGCCTTACAGGACGAGCACCGTCAGAAGCTCCCAACGCCTGTGAAAAACGAAAGGGCTCGCATTCAACTGTATCGCTTTCGCTTGCGATAAATTTATTTTGCTCATTTCGGTATTAGGAAATGCAAGCCCTTTCAAGGTCATTCTAGTTCAGACGCTGTGATCCAGTTTGAGCCATATTTTTTTTTTGTCTTCCACATTTCTGAGTCGTGTAAAAAGGACACTGCCTCCTGATAGCACCTACCAGGCACAAAGGTAACCTCCAGGGAGCTATACCCTAGTGAGAAAGTCACAAAGATCACAGCCAAAGGTGCGATCCGATGCGGCTCCCTCGCGTCATCTCATGTGACTCGTGGAGAAATCGGTTTACAAAAGTAAACACTGACCTGAAAAGACTGTAAGAGTCCTACATTATTTCAGATGATCAGATTAAAAATCAAGACTATTTTCTAAAAAATGGAAATACTTGGAAACAGCGTTTTATTTGATGTGGAAAGAGCCGAACCGATATCGCAGGTTTCCCCGAAGCACATCTGGCTTCCATTTCGGTTCCTTGGTTTGTTTCCTAGGTTGAGTCAAAGCCGACACAACGGACCAACAAAGACCATGCAAGTGTGGAAATGGGCCAGCAGCCAGCCTGTTTGCCCCCTCGTGTTTGCGGGACACCTATTTTCCACTATTCGGCGTAAGGGAGCTTTCTTGTCTGCTGCGGACAACAGCCCCCTCCAATGACTCAAAAGCAGTAGCTGGCTATTTCCAATTATCTGCCGCTTTCTGGATGTTATGGAGGAATGCGTTCCAAAATGGATTACCTTCTTCCCTCCTTTTCTCTCCTGCCATCTCCCTGTTTAATGGGTTGCACATGCTGGCTCTATCCCGGTCGGTGGCAAAGCAACTCTGCTGCCGTACCCCTCTGCTGAGGCCTGTGGTTCTACCCATTCCCGCTGACAAATGGAACCTCACCTTCCTCAGTCACACCTGTGCACCCTGGAGAACAGGAGAAGGCAGGTAGAGACTCCTTGGAGCAGAGAGAGCCTCACGCTAAAATGGTTGGAAGGGAAGAGAAGGTAAAGGTCTGGGAAGCGAGGTAGACAGAACTGTTTACATGTCATTGGCAAAGGGGCTGAATACAGCTCGGCCTCCAGGCTGCTGAAATTCAGACGCAGTGCAGATCCAGAGGGCTGAGCCGTCTTCTGCCTTCCCTTCCTTTTCCGTACCTTTTCCCTCTCTAACACGGCGTCCGTCTCAAGCGACGCCTATCTACCCACACCGCGGCACATTGTAATAAACCCGACATGAGCGTGAATGGTGGGTTTTTCCTGAAAACCCTCTAAGTCGATCCCACCCACACAAGCCCAGCACGGCGTGTGCATCAGAAGCAGCGGGAAGAGAGCAGGTAAAGTGCAGAGAAGATCGCTTCTCCTCCATGATGGGATTAAATATTTCCACCCCGCTTATTCGTGGCCTGTAAATACAAAGTGAATTGACGCTTCGGGGGGGAGCAGAGCAGGGGGCAAGAGAGGGGGAGAGGGCGAGAGAGCTAAAGCGGGGAGGGGGGGGGGGGTGAAGTGAACTCAGAACAGACGCAAGAAACAGATACACTGCGCGTTGCAACACCAACCCCAGAAGCAAAAAAAAAGACTGCTTACCTTTAATAAAGGAATGAATGGGCTCTCTATCTGTAATCCCTCAGACAAACGCAGACAACACAGAAAGTTGGAGAGAGATCTAGGTCGTGTCTGCTAGGTTGTTGCTCCCTCTCTCCAACTGTCTCACTTGTTCTTTTGCTCTCTCTCTTCCCCCCCTCTCTCCGGGCTCGCTCTCCCCGCGAGTGGCTGGAGCAAGGCAAGGCCTCTCTGCACTTCACTACACGTGTACTTTTGCCCCGCGGTGGCCAAATGCTGCAGGAGCACTGGAGGTGCTGTAGGGCAGGGGGAGAAACCCTGTGCTGCCCGGCGGGAGAGCAAGAGAGAGAGAGAGAGAGAGAGAGAGAGAGAGGTGGAGATAGTGAGGGAGACAGAGGCCCCCGCCCCCTCCACCAGGGCTGCTACCGCCATGGCCACAGTTCCTGGAGCAGACAATCCTCCCACTGTGTGGCTTGTCTGGCCCTCCCTCTGCTTCTCATTACTGCTGGAGGTGTGTGTGTGTGTGTGTGTGTGTGTGTGCGCGCGCTTGGGGGGGGTCTGCGCTGGAGGGGTGGTGGTGGGGATCAGGCAGCCTGAAATAACAGGAAGGCAGCGCAGGCACACACGCTCTATGGTTTATGTTGAGATTTAAAAGTTGTGCCATTTACCCAGCATCCCGCACCCCGAGCTGCTCTGCCCCCCGACGTGGCCTGTGGTTGCACAGAGAGCGAGAGAGAGGGAGCAAAAACACAATCACTGTTTTGCTTTTGTTTTCCCCCCATAAAACCTGCTATTGTGGATAAAGCACATTCCTCTCTGCTCCACAATATACTTACTCACGAGCCATGTCACTTCGGAAAAAAAAAAAAAATCACCAAAAATAATATGAACTAAAGAACATCGACTGCTGCGGCCGCTGAGATTTCGGGCCGACGCAGACTTCGGGTCTAATGAACCAAGGACCGAGTTTGCCGTTTCAAGCCGGCTGCAGAAATTCGTACCTCTCAAAGTTTCACGCGGGGACACAAAGGACAGAACCAAATTAAATGCAAAGAGGCTGAGGAAAGATCTTTGTAATGTCTGCTGGAAATGAAAGGTCCTCCACCCCCCGGCCCACAAACTCCATTCTTTAAGGTGTTTTTATATTTAATTCAAAAACCTCTTAGTCTAAACGCCTGTGTTTACTTGCATTTAAATATGAGGCTCATTCATCACGGGACGGCTTGCTAGGCCATGAGGCCAAACAGTTTTTTGGCCACAGCTGTAAAAAAAAAAAAAAAAAAAAAGTGATTTGTGGTGCAGCGGTGAACCACGACCCCCCCCCCCCCGAGAAAACAACAATGTTGTAAGCAAAGGATTGCATTTATAAAGTGACTTATTCCCGGGTCACAGTTGCGTAACCGCTTAGCAGCCGCCGCGGTATTGCACACCGTACAGATGTTTAAAAAGCAGTAAATAAACCGAATGGAATCGACAGCGGCGTTTTCGATCAAAATTTTTATCGGCCGGAGGGCGAAGCGGGGAAGCAATTACGGTTCGCGAGGTAATAACTGCTCCCCAACCGCAAATCCGGAAAAGCAAACAAAATCAAAGCAAACGGAGAGGCCTGGACTTTAACTCTCCGTGTTTGGCAGGATGTGGCTGTTTTCCGTGATGCCGCACAGGAGGAACTGAAAAGTATAGCTGGGCGAATTAGTTGCCGCGCACGTGTGGCAAAAGTGAAAACTTTATTAGCGATTTAGCTGATGCCACCCATTTTACTCCTTCGAACCCCTTCCACTTCAGACTTGAAGGTTTCAGTACATGGTGATGTTTTGCCAGTTCTTCTGCACTAAACCCAAATCCCCGAGGCCACTCTTAGCCACCCTGAGAATTAATGCTGTTATAAGCATGCATTTTAACAATTGGGCTGCTAACCTTTGACACCCCCCCCAGGTGGAAATTCAAAACTTTAAAAGTTATTTCCATGGTCTATGTGCACCCTATTTGGCAGCAACCCACCTGACACCTTGAAGGCGAAATTAAACTATTAAGTAGAGGGAAGTAGGAATAGAAGTTTGCCGAAGTACTGATTTCTCCATCTTTCAAGGTTTTTGGTTTCTGGTGGCATTTTTTTGGTAGAGCTGCTCCTCGTTCTTTTGAAGGCACAAAGATATCAAACAGCCGTTTAATAAAACGTCCGGGTAATTTGTTTAGTTCACATCCAGCTATTGAGTCCCTTGTGCTTTATGAAAATATGGATATGAATCAGAGACATAAAATCTAACAAATCTCTCACTTTAGTACATTTGTATAACAGTAGTATCCCATTACAGACCATTACATCCTAATGGAAAGCTTTCCAGTTTCCAAAAATGTGCTGAAATATTAAAGAATATTAAAGAAATGTTATTGCCATAGTTCCAGGTGTTCATGCTGTTAGGAAAAAAGCCTAGAAATAAACTGCAGTTTTGTGAATCGGTGAAATGGCTTCTTATACCTTATGTTGCGTCTCTCGTGGGTCGAAGGGCAAGCGGGAGAAGCTCAAGCTGCAGTGGGGCTTTCAGCCAGAGCAGGATCTCAAGCCATGGAGGTACTTCAAGCTGGAGGCTTCAGTCAGGGCAGCGGACACACACCACGCAGCAGGTGTTACACACTCTCACAGGCTCGCTTCTGTATCTAACCATACAGTCCACAAATTACAGCAAAACATAGCCAAGCAGAATAGGACTGTTGGACCACCTTAAACCAACTTGCTTCCACAGTGTTTATGATTTTTGTCTGGTCTTATTGGGTGCTGGCAGAAGTGAAACATCATATTTAAACCTCACTTCTTGGTTAATTTCTGGAGAAGTTCTTTTCTAAGTAGCTTTTGACAGTAATGGCTTCTACTAAGATATAGTACATTGGTAAGGAATTAAATGTTCTTTTACTGGTTACATCTACTGTATGTCATTCTGTTTATTTTTTATTTTTTTATTTCAATAATTCTCCTTAAAATCAAGCTTCCCTCATCACAAACACATGTCAATACTTCTGTTTCCTCAGCTGACTTCTGTAGTCACTGTGCTGACCACAGATGGGAAAAACTACTCGAGCGGGCGCACACACACACACACTACGGGCAATTTGGGGTGACAAATTAACCTGAAACACACATCTTTGGACTGTGGGAGGCCACCCATGCTAACTCCTAACACAGTGAACTGGATGTGAAGCAATGGGTGCTGTGAGGCAGCAGTGCCCAGCACTCTTGCCTTTTCTTTGCTTTGATGTTAAATGCCTTAAAGTTTAGGAATATTTTTTAGGCTTTCACAACCTGTGCATTACAGCTATATTTGAGACCTTTGCAGAACTGAAACTTCAGATCAAGGGAGATCTTTAAAAAATTTCCAAAACGGAACTACAGGCATAACCAGCAGATAGGTTACTTTCTGGTTCACCATCTATCTTCCATCATGACAAACTACACATTCAGTAATGCCAGTATAAATGTAGTATAAAAATGTATATAGTCACAAAAAAATTTAAATTAAGCAAACTTTTCTGTCTGGAGTGAAGCAAATAAACGGCGGGAGAAGCGGCTGCGGTGGTAGAGCAGCAGAGCGACATCATTGGCGCCCCCTGATGGACAACAACGCTGGATTTCCTCATCTCATGGTTTTATTTAGTAGTGCTGCACGGAAATAATACCTCCTAAGCATCCAAGTTTTATTTTAAACTTCAGCAAATGAAATGCAGGAATTCGGAAGGTGTTGATAAAATGTTTACGGTTTTATAAATGTAAAAAAAAAAAAAAGTGCAGTCCTCGGTTTCCTCCAGTTCCGTGCCCTGTTGGTTGGTGTCCGGACTCAAAGGTACAACAGGTAGGATCAGTCAGTCATTTTATGTTTATTGTACTGAAGTATAAATTTAAAAGAGATTACAGAAGAGCAGAGTGCTGTATTTATGTATCTGCAACAGTGAGTCATCATACTGAATGGTTGATAAACCATGACCCAATTTGCATTGCAATAGGCAGTATCACCTGCAACCATAAAGCAACATTACAGTCAGTAAAGATAACCATGGTTGTGGCGGGGTTTACACATGAATTCAGTATTTTAAAAAAGTGTGGAGGCTGGTGTTCAGGCGTAGGTTTGAATCCAGTGGCATCTGCATGTTTTTCTTGTGCATCTGCAGGTTTCCTCACCCAGTCCAAAGATATGTGTCCTAGATTTCTGAAGGTCCCACAGCGCATGTGTGAGAAAGTGAAAGTGACCACCAGGGATCACCCTGTGATGAACCTACATCCCACCCAGAATGCAGCCCTTCTGCATGAGCTCTGCACCACCACTACCCCAACCTGGACAAGCAGTTAATGTGAGCGAAAGAGAAAAATCAAGAATGGAAGTTTATGGAAACGCAGAAATTTATGATTCGATGTCTGTGGTTGGCAAAAAGTTGTTGAAGGAACATAAAGAGACTTCACATAATGAAAATGAATTTAATGCAGTTTAAGAGTAACACAAACATTTGATAAAAACACTATTAAGATACATTTTACCTTTTTTTAAACCAGTAGACATAAAAATTAATTTTAATAACCCTCTCCTGCCTTCCGTAAAGAACACTTAAACCAAGGTGATATTAAGCCATTTAAGATTTCAAACATCAAAATGTGTAGTTCTTAAAATATAAAGTATATGTATGTCTAAAAAAATGCAAAATATTTCCTTGTTAAACCTGAACCTACACCATTTCTATAAAGAATCTCCCACGGCCAAACCAAGCATAAAGTTTCCACAGTTGAATATTCTTGCTGACAAAAAAAAAACAAAAAAAAAAAAAGTAGTAGTAGTTTGTTATTCTTGCTAATGTATTGGCAGGAACTGAGAATGCTGCATACGGTTAAGACAGAGAACTGGAGCTATAGGATGTGTAGCTGTAGCTGAACTTGGAGGAGAGGTCTACGCTGCCCCTACGGGACCCAGACCTGGACCCAGAGCGGGAGCCAGTCTGGGACCCTGGTGCTGAGGACACATTGTAAGGACTGCTTATCCCTTTGGATGAAATGGAGGAAGCCTGGAGCATCATTAGCCCATTGCTCTCCTCCACCATGCAGTTGTCCATGGCCTCCTTGTATGATATCTTCAACTTTGTCTTTGGGCAGGTCAGGTTCTTGGCATGATTCCAGGCATCTTGCAGCTTCTGTGCCGCTCTTTCATCCAGCCAGCCATTTCGAACAGCATCTTCAAGGCTTCTTCTTTGTCCAAACCCAGGGTCAACCAGGCCACCTGTGAGATACTGGAACTCAAGGAACCTCTGTCCAGCTTCATATGGGAGCCATTTCTCTTTCATTGCCTCTGCGGCCGACAGCTTCCTCTTGGTCTTCACATCCTCAAAACCAACGTATGCCTTCTGAGCTGGCTTCAGCCTATTAGCCATGTCATCATCAATAATGCCTTGGTGCACAGCATCTTGCAGTGACAGCCTTTTACCTGTAGCTGGGTTTATGATGCCCCCCGTGCAGGCTTGAGCTTCTAACAGACGCTGAGCAGTGATGGAGTCCACAATTCCACGCCTTAGTGCCTCAGTGATGGTTATCTTCTCAAGTGTTTCGGTATCAAATATGGCTCCGATAGGATTTTGCTCATTGAGCCTTTCAGAAGATTTAGAGAGCACGATAGAGACGCTAGCAACATGTTTAGACGAGACCGGGGACTCAAATGTTTGTGTTGGACTGCTGTATGAAGCCACATTCTGGATGTTACTGGAATGTAGACCGTGACTAGAACTGGTCTTCCTGGTGATGGTGTCCGCAAACTGCGTGAGGGTCAGGGCTCCTGAACGGTACTTATCAAATGTGGCTTGGTCGATAATTCCCTTGTTGAGGGAATCCTGGATGTCATGCTGCAGCCCTGTTTTCCTATCAATGATGACAAATCGGGTAGAGCCATCAGATCCCGTGATCGTGATTTCCTCCCACTCGGACTCTTGCCCCGAGAGCTCCAGGAAGGTTTCGTAATCGATCAGTTGTTTTGCATAGGCTTCCTGTACTGTCATTTCCTTCTTGGTGTCAGGGTCAACAATCACCACCCTGCGCTTGCGAAGGGTTTTCTTCTGCGTAGTCTTATACTGCTTCGTCTTATCCCGCAGCGGCAGCAGAACAAGTCCAGTACTCTCATCAGTGATACACCTTTCTTTAAGCTGCAGGTACGTCAAATTTTCCTCAGTGTTTGGATCAAAGAAGCCCTTCGTGTCATCACCTTCGTAGGAAAGGATGTCATTCATCTCCTTGTCAAAATACCCTCGCTTGTATGCAACATCCACATCAATGCGATGGCTGTGTTTGGGATCTATTATGCCGCCACTTGCGATCTGAGCTTCCAGGAGTCTGATGCCATGACCCTTCTCTATCAGTCCCTTCTCCATAGCCTGGAACAACGAGATGATTAAACCAGTATGGGGATCTCTGTACCCTGTGACTGCTCTCTCGGCTGACAGAAGTTTGTCCTTGAATTCTCTGCCCACCAGACCTTTCTGTGTTGCCTCCTCCACCGGTAAGTACAGATTTTTGACAGGATCGATTATAAACCCTGATGCAGCCTGGGCTTCCAGGAGCTCCAGTGTGGTGCCAGGTCTAAGTAGGCCTTCCTTCATAGCCTGGTAGATGGACACCGTTTTGTTTTTAGTCTCATCATAAATCCCTGCAATGCAGGTAGAGCCTCGTAAATATGATCTGAGTTTGTTAGCAATGTCCAGGCTGGTTATTGTGCCTGCTTTCAAGCCATCCACATCAGCACTCCCCAGAAGGTTGGCATCAACAAGCTCAGAGATCGAGACCTCTCCTCTGAGACCCGGTACAGTCAAGGGCTTTTCTAAAGTAGGAAAGAGAAGCAGGCCAGTGCTAGGATCAGGTCTGGATTTCAACTTCAAGTCAATATAACTTCGTTTCTCTGTGGTCACTGGATCAATGTAGCATGTTGGCTTCGTGTTCAAGGCCCTGTACAGATCTTCATCAATTAAGTTGCGGCCAAGAGCAACATCTTTAGGTAAAAACACACTCAGGGTAGGGTCAAGAATGCCTCCAACGGCTTCTTGTGCTTGCAAAAGACGGAGTGCAGTCTCCTTGTTGACCTGACCTTTCCTCAAAGCTTGTCCAACAGAAAGCAGTTTGCCAGTGTAAGGGTCCTTAAAACCAATGCTAGCACACTCTGCTGTGATTAGGTTGTTTCTATCTTCAGGCTCCACAAGTCCCCTGGAGCAGGCTACATCAACAGCCATCTTCTCATTTAGTCTAGGATCGATAATATTGCCTGTGGCTGCCTGAGCTTCAAGAAGCATGGTGGCACTTTCTGGTGTGATCAACTTTTTCTTCTTAGCCTCAGTGATTGACATTTTTCCCTGAGGGCTTCCAGTAATACCTGCAATAATCCCAGTGCCTTTCAGATTGAGTTGGATATCCACAGCCACATCTTGTACAGTTCTCTGTCCTTTCAGAAGCTGATTAAGTGTGACTTTGTCAATGACTCCACAGTCACACAACTGATGCGCTGAGACTTTTTTGCAAACACCGTCAAACAGTAGCTTAGAAGGGTCCACCGTAACCTCATTCTCAGAAGTCTGTGTTTGTTTTTCAAAAGATATTGGATGCTGGCTAAGCTTCCTAAGCTCCCTCTCCAAACTCTCTTTGGTTAATTTTAGATCTGCGATTTCTTTCTCGGTGGAATTCAGTCGAAATTTATACTTGTCATCCACCATCTTTAGCTCAGACATAAGCCTTGCAATCTCATTTTTCAAGGAATTCCTCTCTCTCTCAGCTGTATCTTTTTCAGAGGTACACTTTCTGACCTGGTCATCCTTCAGTTCATATTGGCTCTTCCAATAGTTGAAATCTCTGTTGACTTGCATGTTCTCATCTAACAGACGCTGCTTTTGCCGCTGTTCGGACTCTAGTGTGACTTTGATGCGATTCAGTTCATCTTCGTATCGCTGCACTTTGTTTTTGTCCTGCTCCAACATTTTAATCTTGAGCAACAGTCTTTCTTTCTCTTGCAACAACTCATTGTAATGGGTTTGAGAATCATGTACCATGCTGGAAGTCTGAACAGAAAAAAGAAAAGAAAAAAGGTCAGTATTACTTGGATTCTTACCTATGCCTTCACATGCAAGAAATTACAAAAAAAAAAAAAATCATTACAATAATTTGTCAGGCAAGTAGTATCACTATAATAATAATAAAACTACTACTACTAATAATAATATACTCATAATTACCAATTGATATCATATATTAATATAATTACTATTAGTGGAAATTATTATGTGAAATTTTTACAAAAGTTCTACAACATACAACACATAAGTATAATCACACAGCACAAAATGATCAACTGGGATTAGTATCAGTCCCCATAAGCCCCAAATTTGTATGTGCTGGTCACAATTTGTTTTGCTACTGAGATGATGAAACAAAAAAAAAAAAAAAAAACAAAACTGAATTTTCTATAATCCGAAGGATGAAGTACCTCAATGGCTTGCTTTTGCATTGTTTCCATTTCCTTTTTCAACTTTGCCTTCTCTTTATTTAACTCATCAATAAGTCTCTGAAGCTCCAGAGTGTTTTTGCTACTAGTTTGGAGCTGTAGCTGGAGGGTGGATATTTGAGATACCGTCTCATTGCTGTTTCTATCCTTGTCTTTCTTCAGCTCATCACTCTCAATCTTCAGTGCTCTCAGCTCCTCTTCTAACCTTAGACGCTCTTTAGTCAGATTCTGGGTCAAACTCTGGAGCTTATCAATTTCCGTAGCATTGTCATTCAGCACCTTGCTCTTCTCCTCAATGGTCTTGTATAGTGTCTCATTTCGGAGGTTTGCTTCTTTGACTCGTGCCTGTTCTTGCTGGAGTTGCTGCTGGAGTACCCTCAGCTCAGCAGTAAGCTGGTCAAGCTTCTCTTTGGTAGCTTTGTGATCCCTCAGACTCTTGTCTAGTTCATCCTGGAGTCTTCGCAGATCTTGCTCATTTCTTCTGTCTGTGAGAGACACTTCCTCCTGCTGCCTCTTCATCACACTGATGGTATTTGTGTACTCCCTACATGACTGAGTCATCCTATCTAACTCTGCCTCCAGCCTCTTCCTTCGGGTGGTCTCATCCTGTGCATCCTTCTTATGCTTCTCAGCTTCAGCTTTTAGTTGATCAGTCACCTGCTGCAGCTCTTTGATTCTGCTCTGAAGTCTGAATACTTCCTGCTCTGACTTGCTCTTCTCACCAGTTAACTTTTCAAGTTCAGTTTTGACAACATGTGTTTCCTGCTCTGAGACTTTCAGTCTGTTGATGGCCTCAACGGATGCAGTATATTTTGCTTTGAGATCAGTTTGGGTTTGTTTCAAACTGGAATTTTCTGCTTCAAGTGCCATTTTCTTCCTTCTTTCCTGTTCAAGATCCTGTGTCAGTAAAGTTATCTGCCTGTTCTTTTCCTGGATTGTCTTAGTTGTTTCTGCCATAGATTCTTTACTCCTCAGTTCATCTTCAGCTTTCTGTCCAGTGAGAGTCTGTATCTGGATCTCTAGCTCTCGTCTTTTTCTGGACTCTTCTGTCCCTGTAGACCTCATCTGAAGGGCCTCTTCCTCTGCTCTCCTTCTTAACTCTTCAGTTTGGCTCACTGAAAGTCTTAGCCTTCTAAGTTCTTCTTCTAAACTATTCTTCTCACTTTCTAATCTTTCATAATTCAGCTTTAGCCCTGTTAAATCATCTTCCTTTTGATTTGCAAGCTTTTGGACATTAGTCTTAGTTACGTGAATTTCAGACTCATATGTTGTCTTTAGGCTACTTATTTCTTGTTTATGTTGAGTTCTTACCTTTGACAGTTCAGACTCAACCTGGCGCTGCCTTGCCATCTCATCCTCTAGCTGCCTTCTCAACCTCTCGATTTCCCGCTCTTTGTCTTTGATGGTCTTCTCAATGTCGATCTTTGCCCAGTTGATTTCCTCAAGTTCCTTCTGCCTCTTGCGGAGAACAACCTCATACTCCTCCTGCTGATGGGTGTATCGCTCCTCTGCCAGCTTCCTCTTCCTCTTCTCCTCATCAATCTGGTAGGTGAGGCGAGTCACTTGTTCGTTCAGATCTTTCACTTGGTTGAAGGTGCTGTTGAGGTCCTCCTTGGTGGCATTACACTGCATGGCCTGGGTTCTTTTCACCTCCTCCATGGTCAGCAGCTGCTCCTGGGACTGGGAGAGCTCCCGCTGGTATCTAGCTACAACATCTTCAAGAGACTTGTTCTTTGCATTTTTGTCCTGGATATCACCTTTAAGGAGTCTTAATTCTTCTTCCAAAAGGTCAATTTTTGTGTTTCTTATCTGTATTTAAGGGGAAAAAAGAACTTTCTGCAAGATATATCTCCACAGATTGTCCTGTATATAATTAGATGGGTAAAATATTAGAAATACCATGATGTAATTAAGCATTGCATAAGTAAATGTTAAGAAACACTGAAACATACAAAATTACTTAACACTAAGAGCTGAGCTTCAGAGATAATACATGCTCACTGATGAAAAACAGTTAAGAAGGTGTTACAACAGGTTTTAGGCCCTCCAAAAACAAGTAGGACAGTACACAGCCATACATTCTTTTACTGCAGTATGAAATTTTTATGCCAACATATTTTGGCCAAAAACCTTCTTTAGTGTGTTAGCGCTTTGGGCTTCTAAGATCAATCTATTATCATTAACTACTTTACCCTGGCTAGGGCTGCGTTGGCCTGGAGCACATCCTAGAATCACCGGATGCTAAACTACACCCTGAATGGAATGCCAGTCCATCACGGGCTTCTGAAATCTTATACCGCGATAAATGTATCTTCAACAAGGAATGAGATCTAAATTTTACTTTAATATTAATTAACAAATGTTTCATTTTATACACAGCTATTTTGCTAATTAATCTGTATTAGAGCTGAGATAAGAATTTTTTCCATCCCTACCTTTAACTCTTCCAAGTTCTTCAGCATCTCCCCCAGGAACCTGTAGTAGTCTCCAGACTGAGTGAGTAGTTCTATATACTGAGCTTGCAGGTCTGCAGCCTGGGGTAAGTGGAGCAAAGTTTTCCTTTGAGTAGAAGGACTACAAGTAAGTAATGGTGTATATAGTTGTAGGAAACATTGGAGGAGAGGTTATCTCATTAGAGAACCCAGTCAAGGGGATGGGGGGGGGGGGGGGTGTTCATCATGCAGAGCACTACCTGCTGAGAGACAACAGTGGAAGGGGACTGGAGTAGGGTCTTTCTAATTGGAATGTTCAGCAGAGTTTCCAGGCCTGCTCCATAGGAAGTCAGCTGCAGCTCATAATCCTTAGGAGAAATTCATATGCTGCAGTTAGCCAATGGATTTACTCCAAAAAAAATCTTTAAAACCAGCATGAAGTGAACTAGACACAAAACTCAAAACAATTTTAGCCTTAACAAAAAACAGTGTTGGTGCTGATGCTACTGTCAATAACAGGGACGCTACCTTGATGGAGGAAGAACAAGTATCTGCATCTTTCTTGATGTCCTCAACGTTTTCTCTCTTCCCTTTTATTTCAGTGTTCAGCATCTATCAATTGCCACACATTAAGATAGGTCAGAAATATTTCAAAATTGTACTTATTCACTGATCACTATTTGAAAATAACAGGGGATGCAATATCTAAAAGATGTAATAGTCAAATAGATTCACCAGACCTGCACCAAATGGCAGAAACTATATTTTCCCTAATTTTGGATTGTTCATTGACAAGGACTTTCTTCACCATGTCTTGTTTATGGCTGCTACAATATCATTCCATCACTGGTTACTTCTGCTTCTGTCATATTCCAGTATATTCCTGCAGAACAAGTCACAAGCAGTAGATTTCACAAAGCTCCATGAATACCTTCTGCTTGTTCAGATACTCCATTAGGACCTTGACGTCACTAAGTTTTCCAGACTGCAGTCTGTCCTGTTGTTGCCGTGTAGCTTCAATCCAGTCACGGAGGGAGGAGCTTGTCTGCAGGTACCGGTGCAGTATGGGAAGGTACTTCTCCATGTCCTGGGTCCTGATCAAGTCAAGAACACCACTCAGCCATAGGGGAAATAGTTGCTCACAATGCAAAAAATTTGGCCATTAGTGCAAATTTTCACATGAACTGAATCATAAGATGTTCTGTTCTCAATTAATACGCCATATAAAGAACAGTGCACATTAGGCACATAGTAAGGAGAGGATATAGCATGGAAGCTAGGGAAGCTTCACATAAAAGATCGCTCATACTTTAACACAATGACAACTTTAGTTTAGCTTGAAACAAACATTTTTGGACTGTGGGAGGAAACTCAAGTGAACAACAGGGGGGACGCCTCACAGACCAGACCAGGTTGGAATCAAAGAGCCCAGGCGCTCTGACTGTGTCACCCCATCTGACTTTTTCATATTTCTTGAAATATGTTCAATCACAAAATATCTTAGTAAGTTTTAGTGTTTTAAAGTAAAACACAATTTCATTGAAACTATTTTTGTTTCAGTATAATAAGAGAATTGGTCAAGGACCTGAATACTTTTGCAAAGTACTGTATGCGTTTAGGCAGGCAGATTTTGTAAGATCTTATTGGAATGAGAGCAGAATAAAATGCATTTTCTTCAAATAGACACACCAATTGCTGTCACAGTTTTCCTAGCATAAACCTACACATTTCTGCTGTCAAAAGAGTGAATTTAATTGAATACATTTGTACAAGATAAGGACAGAGGAGAAAAAAAGAGAGAGAGAGAGAAATGCATTTTGCCTGGTGCTGATCTGTGCCAGGATTCGACGCCAGCGGTCTGACAATTGGCCAACCAGCTCAGAATACTTGGACAGGTCTACATCACACTTGTGGAAGGAGTGACTGATCTGGTCATTCCAGTGCACAACATTGCTCAGTTCCGTCTCCATCGTATTGAACAGATCCCTCTTTTGTTCCAGCTCTGCCTTCATTTGCTGCAAGGGATTAAATGTTATAAGTCAAGTTTCAGAAATAATGCAGTTATACAAAAGCATTCCCTCGTACACTGACAAACCAAGCATACTTTGGTCGATTAACACTGTTCAGGGGCAGAACAATGCAAACCCATTTTACTCTCTTCCAACTTTTGGTCTTAGTTAGTGAATCACACAAAATTAAAGCTTGACCTAAGCTAATGGTCAAGCCTAGAGTTAGGTTAAGATACTCTGAAGCCCTGGATAAAACTCTGAAATACATGTAAAGTTTTCCATATGAAAGCAGCGGGTGGTTTATTCAGTAAGATGAGTTTCCATACATCCATGTAAGAAAGCCTTTAGCAGAAATCTAAATGGCAATTTCTTCATACTTTTAGGGCTGTCTTGTATTCCTCCACTTGGTAGGGGTCCAGGGAGGTAGTTTCCTTCTCAGTCAGGCGGGCCTCATACACCTTAATGATATCCTCTGCCTGCATCATGCACTGGAACAGAGCTCGGAGGGCCTTGAGTCTAGGATTCATCAGAAGCAAGAAGCACTTAGATCACCAAAGACGTATGTGTGCAATATAAGCTGCATTTACGAGTTTAATGAGTAGAAACTGAAGTGATGACATTTTTGTTTGGTTTCATTACTGGCAGATTAAGGGGTAGGATTAACCCTAACAATAACTCTAAGCTGTTCCTTGAATTCTGAAGGTTTAAGTCTTAAATGAGACTGTTCCATAAAGCCCAGGAACAAATTGGTTTTGATACTTTGAAGCTAATTCAGCATCAGTGTAACTACATACAGCTAATAAAATCCTGCCTTGCCTTTCCAAATAGGAGGAAGAGAAGTTGTCCAGGGTGCCTAATTTCTGGTTGATGTGGTTCAGTTCTGCCTCAAGGAACCTGGCCTTGTCCACATCTGTAATGTTCTGCAGTTGTTGCTGGATCTTTGCCTTCAACCTGATATACTCATCTCTGATCCCACCAATGTCACGGTGTATATTCTGAAACATCATAGCAGGGAAACGTTATTTTCATAAAACTTGTATACCTCTTGGTTAGGATTAGTTCTCTCCCCTACAAATCAGACAATTCTGTCAAAATTAATGATTTAGTTATTTTGTACCAAAAGAATTACAAGATCGACTAGGTTCAATGCTGAATACCTCCAGTTGGATGATACGCTGGGAGCATTCATGCAGGCTGTCATCACGCAAGGGCAAGTGAAGGTTTTGGGTGAGGCCTGACTCAGCCATGTCCAGTTTCTGCCTCAAGCTATAGAGCTCTGTGAGTAGCATCTGGCTCTGGACATCCTTGGGCTTCTCTGGATCTTTAGTATCTATCTTGATCACTGTGTTCTCGTTCGACACCGAGGAATCTGTGAAAGGATTTTCATTTTGTTGAAGTGATTTATAAACTGTAACCTGGCATTCTTAAAAAGCTGAATCCTAGTAAATTCTCTCATTGCTGTCCTGCGAAATTAGTACACAAACAGAAAGTATATTAACTGTCAAGCATAGTAAGACATAATATAATGACGATTGCTTTAATGTAAATACAAGTAACAGAAAAAAGATTGTGGATTTACAGTGCAACAAATTGCACTAAATTCTGTGAAATAGTTAATGATAAAACAAAGAATGATAATAGGAACCAGTAAAAAGAAGCTCACTGTATGCAGGCAGCTGGACAACCAGCCTGTCATAATACTCTTGAGCCCCACTGTACTGTGTCTCAATATTCTTCTTGTCCTCATCGCCAAACATCTCTGAGCCGAGGCAGTTGCGCTGGAATTCCTGGTAGTGAGTCTCCAGACTTCTGATGATGTTCCGATATTCCTCTGGACGCATTTTACCAAGCTGTATGTGTCACGGGACACAAAACACCATTAGTAGTCTCAACATGTAGTGGTTTACAGAAATGTATACCTTTTATTTTTAGCTTGGTCCTCTGTAACTGTTACCTCAAAGTGTATAAAGTAAAAGGCTTGCCTAAGACTCCTGCATCCTCAGAGAGGAACATACACTGCATGGTCAAAAGTATGTGGACACATGAGCACCATACCCATATGTGCTGGTTGAACATCGAATTCCAAACCCATAGGCATTAATATAGAGACCCTCCCATCCTTGCTGCTATAACAAGCCCCCCTTTTCTGGGAAGGATTTCCAACAGTTTTTAGAGCATGGCTGTAGGAATTTGTGCCCCTTCAGCCACAAAAACATCATTCAAGTCAGGCACTGATGTTGGGTGAGAAGGCCTAGCTTGCAGTCACTGCTCAAACTCATCCCAAAATGTGTTCAGTTGGGTTGAGGTCAGGGCTCTGTGCAGCCAACCTGAGCAGACCACACGATTATGGAGCTTGTACTGTTTACAGGGGCACGATCATGCTCAAACAGGAAAGAAGCTTCTTCCCAAAACTGTGGCTACAAAGTTAGAAACAAACATTTGCCAAGAATATGTTTGTATGCTGTATGGGAGTGGATGAAACAATTCAACTAAATTATTAGAATGGGGATCCACATACTTTTGGTCAAACTAGCTTGGGAAATCACCTTCCCTAGGTGAGCCCTGGGCCTCCTCACCAGTATATCTAGGAACACCTACCATGCTGAGGGTTAGAGAGTTGATGCGACTAATGTCTCTGACACAGTACTGCCATGAGATCAAGCTCTTGATATTGATGAACAGCTGGTTCCAAATCCCAAGGATGGCCTCAAAGTACTGCTCATTCCTGCAATGATGTAAAATTACTGTTTTTATTTATTTATTTATTTATTTATTTATTTAAAAACACACAATTGAATATAAAATTTACAAATTTCACCCATTATTTTTTTCCTCCTTTGCCAATGAGACATGAGATGCTAAGCAAACTGAGTTTAAGGAAGAGTAAACTGAAGGTCTCACTTGTTAGCCAGTGTGATGCTGAGTGGATTGGGAGGGGGTACACGCAGGCACACGGAAGGGATGAGCATGTCCAGGCCACCTGGTCCTATCACGTGCCACTTGCTGCGTTGTGAATTGTCCTTCAGAATGCCCTCATTGCCCTTAAGGATCACCTTCTGAATAGCAAACAGAAGAATAATCTGCTAAGTGACTGATGTGAAGTACTTGCTTGTGTTCTTTTATGTCCACTTTGTGCATGCGTGTCAATTTGCATTAGTTTTTCCTAACCTGGTCCTGTTTGAAGTCACACAAAGCCTGCACCATCACAGGACTGCTGCTTTTCTCCTCTGGGTTGCGTGGTTTCAGCCGCACAATACTCTTAGACTTATTTACCAAAAGCTGGACCTGCCTCTTGTTCTCCATTATCCTCTCCTTCTCCCTCTAAGAAAGAAAGAGCTCAGCATCACCGACTAGACCAGGCACGAGCTCCTAGAATCGTGCTGTTGCTAGTGATTTTTTCAAATTTCAAACAGGGAAGTGTGCCAAACCTCCAGGTTCTTAAGCAGTTCTTGAAGATTCTCCAAGGGAGTGCCCCTGTCACATGAAAAATTCTTACGAATGGTCTCGTGCTGCTTCTGCAGCTTGCTGTAAGTCTCATTGGCCTCTTTGAAGAACTTTGGAAATCAAAAATATGTTTTATTCAGACATATTATTCAAGTACTCTTAAGGATTTTGAAACTACAGATAGAAACAAACTAAAAGATGCTTACTTGACTGTAGGCTGCATTATCTTTAAGGTGTACATCAATGCACTTGGTAATCTGAAGAAGCCAACTCCACTGAGTCTGCAGTGTATCCATGTAAGCCTGGAAGTTGAGGGGGTGGAGGAGAGAGATGGTCTTGTAAACACTAGTTTGTTAATCGTAGCAGGTGAGGGACTACTATAAATTATGTATTTGAAGTAGGCTAAACATGTCTAAAGACGGAACAGGAAGAAAGTGTTCCCTTACCTCAATCTTGTCAGAGGCAGGATGGTTACTTTTCAGGAGATTTTCAGCCCTCTGTTTCACTTTGTTCAGTTCCTTCTCCTTTTCTTCCAGGTCACGCATCAGTTTCGGGGGGGGGGGGGGGCAGTTATTTATTTATCTAGTTATTTATTATCTTTATTAAAAAGATTTTAACAATATGTTCTGAAACATGTTCAATAACTGATTTTCAAATGGCTAATGTCAGGAGCAGGTTCAAAAGTTCATATACGGGAACATTTCTAAGAGGAATGAGTTAAAATATAATAGTAACTCTTATGATATTTTTATACAGTGAAGGTGCTCTTGCATTTCTGTAACTGGCAGAAATTATTTAGGCAATTACAGTTTATCAAATACTTTGACAACTATTTCCATTGCCTTTTATTTGTGGTGCTGGAGAGTTTATCAAGATGTTATTGCAATACTGCTGGTTGGGTCTCTAAACTCAGAACAATGTTGTTCACTTGGCCCATTCACTGACTGGGAGTAACAAAGCCCTACTGGACATTGGACTTATAGCACTGTGTACAAGTTATTAAAATAGAAAAAAGACACTTAAATGAACTACAAAATGGTTATTCTGGGAAGGGAATGGCTCACAAATTGCAACCTGAGTCCAAAAAAGACTAAAATTCAGAGATTAATCAGGCACAGCCTCTAAAACCCGCCTCCAAATGTTCCCTCTTACAGAGTAGCTCTCCTGTTTCTTTGGGATGTAGGTGTCAATGTTCTTGTCGCCCCAGTCAAACATCAGCTCTTCTTCTTCACGCTCGTTCACCCACATGATCTCCCGAGAAATGTCCTCGATAATCCTCTTCAGGTCTTCCAGCTGCTTTGTACGATTAAGGGAGAACCTCTGAAAAAAGATGGTGTGCAACAGAAAGGCCAGTTGGACAAGCGATTTCTGACAGGCAAGTTGTGTGCAGCAGTTGCGCTGCTCTAGCTTGTGTTTTCTGCATCTGTGGAAAGTACCTGCAAGTTGTCCCACTCCTGTTCCAGCAAGTGCAGGTTGGCTTTATCCCCTTTCTGTTGCTGGAAAAAAAGAAGAGTTGCTTTCACCTTGTTTCATTATAAGGTCAAGTAACCTTTCTCCTTATGTCTACCAAATGGCACTAGGAAACATCAGTTCTACGAATGAATGGATGTCAGAGATATCGTCACAGCACGCAAAGGTCATGGTGTATACCAATTCATCCATGGCACGTTGAACTTCAGTGCTCCTCTGGATGGAGCTGTGGAACTTTTTCTGGCTGAATATTTGCTGCTCAATGCCAGCAGAGTCATCTCCCCAGGGCGAAGTCTCTATCAGCCGCTGTGTGTGGTATCAAGATGAAGAGTTACTATGAGAACAGAGAAACAGCTTCCCTCTACAACTCACGAAGCAAATTCGGTCCCTATAAAATGCATGATTTATGACTATTATTTTTGTATGCATGTTTATAAGAGTGAGCAGAACATGATGTTAGACATCCAAATTCCATTACAACGTAATGCATTTTTACTGCATTGGTACCAAGTCCATATTTAGTGTTTCTGCACCTACTTCAATCATGCCATTATCTCAACTAATGTCCTATAGCGCTGCACTACTTAAAGGCACCACTAGCATGGAGCCAGTTCTTTCAAAAACATAACTGACTACAAAGCCTTGAAAATAGATGAAATCCATTGCTAAGATGGTGGCTTTGCATTATGATGACTGTATTGTGTGTGTGACACTTTCCACAGATTAAATAAAAAATATGGAAGGACTTCTGAGCCTATTGGGACCTTAAGATCTCAAGCGTCCACTTAATTCTACCACTGTCCTCCAGGTGGCGACAGAGTTGCAGAAATTCAAACAACACCGAGAACCTTATCAGCAGTCAGCTATTCCAGGAATTTGTAGAAGTGCTTTCAGGAGCGTCAAGATAAGAAAGAGTTCAGCCTCTTCTCTTTCATTTGTGCTAAGCACAGTTCATTTACAATCTCCTTCTCATAGTTACTATTTATTAATTTAGTTGCTGCTTTCCTTTGAAGCAGCTAACAATGTTTAGTGACTTATAATGACTTTCCTGTTTGTACAGGTGAACATAAAAACCTTGTACCTTGGAAGACACTACAGTTAGAAGTAGGGTTCTAACCTTTTCTTCCCAAGTTGCTTGTTTCTCAAGTACAAGGGGGCAGCTGCTCTCACAATTTATAGCTTCATTCTTATGATAATATTCACAGCAAAGTTCTTAAAATGTGGTGACACAAACTACATTTACTTAGACAATCCAACTCTTCTGTCTTATCCTTGCCATAATCCCTCACCCGAGGAGCAAATAGCTTATCCATAAAATCCTCCATTCCTCTGAAAACTGCTGGAGTTTCAAGTGGAAAATAAGTTTCTCCAGTTTGAAAAGTTAACTGTTGTGAAGGATCATACAGCTGTATCCACTGACTAACATGGGAGGGGATCAGCCAGTGGATTCTAGAGAAGAACTAATCTCAGCAAAGAGAAATCACATCACTGTTGCAGGAAACATAAATGTGATCTTCACACTTGGCATCAGTATCTCCAGCACACCATTTTAAGTGCATAAAATTGATTATTTTTATAACATAGTAGAATTCCTTGGTAGTTACAGCATTTTTAAGTTTTGTGGCACCTTTTGTTGGCCCATCCAGGCCATTGCCTCCTGAAAGTTGCGTCCAGTGTCTTCGTAACCCACAGTGCTCTTTATACGCTGAATGGTTCCTCCCCCCATGCTGTAATGAAGCCCCTGCAGCTGATCCTGGTAGACATCAATGCTGGAATGCAGGGAGGCAAAATGGCAAAAGGGATGTTGGTCATCAACCTGCTTCACCTGCTCCCTCTGCCTATACTGCAATGGCAAGCACTACTACATAACAACCCATTCAGCATTTAATACATGACTTAATTAATTGCAGTTCTTTCTTTTTGCATCACATGGCATCAAAGTATGTATTCTTTACATCAGCACCCATAGCAGGTAGAGGTTCAAGGGGTTACTTTTTGAAAATGTGGTCAACAGGCTGGCCCATCTGCTTCAGCTCGAAGGCAAACCCTCTTATCTGATCCATTAAATGGTCCATCTCGATCTTGTTTCTAGGCGTGATGCTACCCTGCAGGAATGTGCAGCATGCAAGTGGGGAAGGAAAGTGGGGGTTTAACACATCTAATGGCATAGCATTCAGTCCTGTCAGGATCTCTCCTTATCTACAATGTATAAATAATCTATAGAGCTCAGATATGCTGCAGTTATATTGCCAGATTATTAGTTACTCATGTGTAAGAGAACAACATTTGCCACAAACAGAAGAAAACTCAAGCATGATCCCAGCAACACAAAACACTCACGGACTGAAGGATCATATCCATTCTGTTAAAGCAGTCCTGGCATCGGTCTTGCAGCACAAAGATCTTCTGCTGCATCAAGCCCATCTGAGACGAGCTGTGGACGCAAAAGTTTGGCCTTTGTGTAAAATCTTTTCACCTTGCATGTGTAGAACTTGAATTTCCACTTCATGCTCTCCTCAACAAATCAAAAAGCTATTGTTTTAAAGTGGTTTACTGCACGCCACAATTGCCCCTAAAACTTAAATAAAACTTCTGAACTACATTTTGTGTCAAGCTGATTTAATCATCAAATTTGGTGACTACAAATATTTTAAATCATACGCACAATTCACTGAAATAAAAAAATACAGCGCATTTAATGGTTTATGCTGCATCACTGAAACATCCGTGAAAAAGCATTTTTAGTTTCTCATCTATCATTGTTCTTCATTCTAAGATATTAGTATTTATCTTTCAGGGACACATCTGCCTGTAGCTTTCTGAACAAATTTTAAATTGTTTAAAATAATCTGCGATAATTCTTTTGAAAAAAAATATCAAATTTTGCCAGTCGCATCAGTGGTTACTCACAATGCAATTAATAAGGCGGTAAACCCTTTATATGATTTAAAAATGTTTTGCATAGCTTAAATGTATTTTCTTTACACAACAGAAATATAAATAAGTGTTTATGTCCTAAAAAGCACACCTGTTATTATTATTATAAAATTGTTTTTAAAAAAAAAAAAAATTATCACACCAAAAATTTATTATTATTATTTGATAAAATAACTGCCGACGTCGCCAAAAGACTTACTGTGAGACTGTAGCCAAATAAGTGCAGGTAAAGCGAAACTACATCTGCACTAGAATAAAACACCTTTGTAGTTCTGCCACAGATGAGAAATAAAATCCACAACTAAACTTCATAATAAAGAGTCCATTACAAAAAAAACTGTTTGCTTCAGAAAAACTTTATTATTTCATACTTTATTTAATATCTTCATCGTTATATTCGCTTTCCCTGTTATTTCTGTCTGTATTTGCACAGTTGTAACGTTAAGTAATTTCCTTTGGGATTAATAAAGTTTTTTTTTTTTTTTTTTCCCCCGGTTCCGATTCTCATCTACTTGGGTTAAGAGTTTCACGTCGCTTTGGACAAACTTTTGCTAAATTAATAAACTTAAAAACGCATTTGCTGTCACTAAGAAGAACCGAAGATCGACGGACGAGCGCAACCCGAGGATACGCGTCCATGTTAGAAAGCCCGCACACGCACACCTTTCACAGGTACCGCGCTGGTCTGCACACTGCAAGCACTCGCAGGTTTAAAAACTCCGAAAAATTTCCTGCAACTCCTCCGTCATATAACAAGAAACCGGGGCAACAGAGGCATCTTTGAAGCCACAAAACAAAAGTTGTCCACCGAGAAGCGAGCGCGTCCGCCATACATACACGCCTTGTCCTCCGGACATGGACGTCTTGGACATGGTCTGCATGGTGTAGTTGGCGAATTCAGGTCCGTATCCATTTCCCCCAGACATCTCACCGCGGGAGAACACGAAGCTGCCCCCGGTAAGATCCCCACGGGAGTTGCTTCTCCTGCTCAGGGAGTGCAGGCGAGTCTGGGAGTCATACTGACTCATCGTGCGGGTGGATCGAGTGCGATGGGGCGACCTGGGCTCCTTCTCCGTCCGCGGACGCTCGGGGATCTGCAACGACACCCAGGAGGAAGCGCCTTTTGGAAAGACGAAACCACACCTATACAGGCCTCGCAAACCATTAACTTGTCGGTGCTGTTTTCCTGCCCCCCGCTCGTCTACACGTCCACACCTCCACACCTCAGCCCGTCACCGGGCAGCGGGGGGGAGGGCCTTGCGGGCCGCTTTCTCATGCTCGGCTCCCCGCGCCGAAGGAAAGCGTGGTTCGCAAAATGGAGCCGTAAATATGGACGTGAGTGCAAGTGTGAACCGCGGGCTTCTTCCGCAAACACAGGTGTAGGTGTGCGCCGCGCAGGAGTGGTTCACTTTGTGCACACAACTGGTTAAAAGAGCACAACTCAGCTGGAAACACACTATCTTCTGAATAAACAACTGCTGTTAGTAGAAGAAGAAGCATTTGTTTAAACTAAAAATAAAAAAAAATGGCGGCTCGACGTTACCTTCATGAAGTTAGCTTCTCTCCTAGTGACCGGCTAAATGCTAAATGCTAACTGCTATTTATCTGACAATTTTTCTGTCAAATGTGACTTACAAATGTAGACCCGCAACTGTCCATATATCCATATTACCACGGTACTGTAACATATTTGTCACCGTTTCACCTGGAACAAAAAAGCTCTGTTGAGCTACAGTGCCCAACGCAGCAGCTGGTAGGTAATAATTTTCAAGATTTCAAGACACAATAAAAGTGTGGATCCCCGCAGTCAACTCGGTTCTTTTTCTGGTCAAAAATTGCATTTCGTGTCAAGTCAAGTAGGAGTTTATTGTCATTTCACTCATCCGCACAGTGAAACAAAACAGCGTTGCTTCAGGAACAAAGTGCAACTCAACAACACAAGTTTGACAGGACTACATAGGGTGCAAATATACAGACATTGGGGGTTGGGGGTTACACTAAATACAATAGCACAGTAAAGACAGGACAGAAAAAGGATTAACTTCAATATAGTGTTAAGAGATATACTATATTTATTGCAGCAGTTATTGCCTGTACAAAAGGTGCAGGTCTATGGTATTTAGTAATATGCAGAAGGCATTAGGTGCAAATGCCATAACCAGAACATATACTAATGTGCAAATAAGCAGTATAAAGTTATCAAAAATTAGCAGCAACAGAGGTAGAATTGTTTGATTCTTCAGTTTACCTTTTTTTCTGATTCAACAGTCTGATGGCTAAGGGGAAGAAACTATTTCTCGTCCTGGTGGTGGAGGTTTTACACGCAACATAAGTAAGAATATGGACGACTTGTGTATGTATCGGTGTAACATTAAAATTCTGCAGTTTCTCTTTTCAGCAGCTCCCACATTCGTACGGTGAAACGAACGAAAAAGTTTTCGAATATTCGGGTGACGGCAGCTTATGAGACAACAGATTTATTTGCTCACTGCTCCATGAAAAATGCATTTTGGCGGCCAGGCCTTAAAGCGTCGTGCGACACACCCTCGTGCAGGCAAGCGCGCCAAAAAGCACTTGAATGTCACGAGGCTCTACTACCAGTTAGTCTGACAATTCGCCAGCCTACAAGGTTTATCTTTGCGTGCCTTAATTTAACACTTATTTTCCCAAAACATTTAATATTGATAACCATTCACAATAGTTAAATTCAAATGGGATTCTTTCATCAGCTTTTCATCTTTTGATGTCAACCGAAGCGGGTCCCGGGGACACGGCGCTGTTTCCTTCCCTCATTTGCATGGCGATGTAAATAAAAGTATTGGCATTTATAAATTATTTAGCGCAGGACAGAAAGACGACCATCGACCTTCCTTTCAGCCAGGTGCCCCTCCCTTCGTCGGTGTTTTGTTTCCAAACAACGCTTTCATTCTTCTTGACATGCACCTGTTGGGAGGAGCTTCTGCCCCACAGCTTATACTCGGCTCAAAGTCCTTCGCAGGGCTGCGATGATGGCCGGGGGGAGGAGTGTTCCAGAACTTTCTTGCAATAACTAACCATAGTTACCTGTCTGCTGTCATCCAGTGCTGGGGGTAGCGATTTATAATCGCTGTTGTTATTAATCTACACTTACTCGGGGCCTTTTGTGGCTGGTGCAATATTACATAAGCGCGATGACATAGCCGTTTATACGGCCAAGTATTCATACCGCATTAGTTGAGGGTGAGTACAGTACCTTGATCATGGGTTCTACCGCAGGAGTGGGATTTGAACCTGGGACCTTCAGATGAAACCATGCACTTTTGCAGAGGAGATGCCCGAAGGTGAGGGTGTGTTGGGTGTAAATAAAAAGGGAAGGTTCCCATGTTCCACCCTTTGGAGGAATAGCGTCATTAATGGAGTGCAGGAACAGAGCCTAAAAGTGAACTTTATTATCACCACAAAACTTCAGTTATTATTTCATTACTTAACCACAACATGAAAAAAATGACTGCAGAACTGTAAGTTAGAATACGCAACTGGTTCCAGTACAGGCTTTGAACTACTGCAAGGACAATCGGTTTGTAAAAGTAAGCGAATGAGTGAATGAAAGAAAGTGAAGTCCATTATCCGTTGTTTCCAAGGTGTGTCTGTTCAAAGCTGTGTGCACTCATCCTACAAATAGTTTTTAGTTCTACAAATCAGATTAAAATTTGAACAAGAACCTTTCAAGAAGCACGTGTGTTCTTTGTCGCTGCACTAACTGCTTGGCCAATTTCTTATTTACTTTGGTTCTCAGCCGGCAATCAATGGGGAAGAATCTTTCACCGGGCCAACAAGACCAGAGGTGATGCATCAGTCTCATTAGATGTCGGTATGGGTATTAGTTCAATTTTATGAATTTGTCACTTTTATATATGTTTTGAATCCAAAAAGTGGAATGATGCACTATGCGGTTATGCATACTTTTTTTAGTTGTTAATTTCAGCCTCTGGATCATGTAGCACTGCGGCGCTAACAACGACTGCATCAAACAGATATGCATTAATTTCCCACCAAGAATTTAGCACACATTCAACATCATGAAATCCACTTTGCTGTTTATTAGAAATTTAAACAGTAGTTTTGCATCTGTACAGCCACTCATCAATATTTGAAGGCATTTTGCAAGATGAAGTTAGTCTTCCTGTTATCATTTAGTTCTGCATTTTCATTTTTTGCCAGTTCCCCTGTCTACCACAGGACAATATTTGTGCATCAGCGGCTACACCTCACAGCTCTCCATCTCTTTTGGCTGCAGGTTCAAATTGGGCCCAAGTTTTGGGGACTTTTTCGTGCTCTCTCTGCGTTCACAGCCCTGAAATCAGATGCAGAAGAAAGCAAAGGAAAACTCCTTCGCTGCACTCTCTTACCAAGAAAACAACACAAGTGGCCGCTATGAGTTGACTTGACTTAAACACTACCCTAACAACCTTATTTTATGAAGAGCTTAAAAGCTACACCTGTGACAAAAAGGTAAAATGTCTGACCAAATGAGGAACTTTTGCTCAGGGTGAAAATATGCCAAAAATGGTGGAATCACTTTCTCTTTTGCGCTGCTTTATAAAAGCATTAAAATGGCTGATCTTAAAATGCCTGCAGTGCTAATCCCTCTGCATGAGCCTGCAAGCTCCCTGGAGGAAGAAGGGTGGGGAGAAGGTGTGAGGGGTGATCAGACTGGGAAGGTGACTCCAACTCTGGGTGTGTCTGGCCTGTCAGCCAACACCCTCCTGCAGAATTTCACTCCTAAGCTGCGCCCAACTACTGCCTCAGGGGCACGACCTCTTCATTCGTCCTCTTAGTTTCGAGGCCTCCCACCAAGTCTCAGCCTACTCATCCTTTGCGAGAAGGCTGATGGTTACTATCGCTGCATCCTCAGTGGAAACTTAAGTGTTTCTGAAGTCAAACAAATAGAAGAGGCATGCTTTTGCAAAGCTAGGTTTCAACTTGATCCCTTGCCAAACAAATTGTTACAGATGCCAACTATGTTTATGCATATATCTTCATATTGGTTCTCTTAACTTGCTCGACATGTAAGGAAAAAAACGTGAACATTTAGATTTCTTCACGCAACGTTTGCCTGAAAATGGTTGCAACAATCCAGAGTTAATCCTAGAAAGTACAGGGTGCAAGGCAGGGTGGATCCTGCACAGAAAACCATTCCACTCCAGGGCCTACATACACAGATAACAAACTGAATGTAAAGCCATAGATTCACCTACACCCTGCACCTTTGGACCTGTGTTTACAGATAGAAATGTCACATAGACACATCCAGGACCAGACCTGAATGCACAACTCTGCAGTTGCGAGGCATCAGTGCATTCTGCCCAGCCAGAATGCCACCATATGTTTGGCATAAAATGAATAACTCGTATTTTTTAATATTCAATTAGACAAAATTTATACAGTATTAATATAGTTAACGTGAAAGAATTTGGATTTTGAAAAGTACAACCCTATTACACCTTGATTAAATCATGAGACATTTCTCAATCACATAGGACTACATTTCTGAAAAGGGCAGTAATGTCCTTTTTTCAAAAACGCCATGTATTTGTATATATTTCTAAAGACTCCCAAGGAATTGGGAGTCACACTGAATGGTTATTATCTGGCATTTACCCTTGTGTGCTGCAAATGAGCAAACAAGTATATTTCAGTATGATAAAACACCATATCTCATTCTTTCTTTTAAACGCCAAGTGCATCCCCTACAGCTTATAAGCCAGGCTTTTGTTGCTAAGGAATATTTATTCTATTTCTCTGCAGGCTACACATAAACACGCTGATCCTTTCCTGCTACAACAACAGAGAACATGACAGGACGTGAGCGTTCCACATACGCACAGGACAAAAATGATAATATACAAAAAGAAACTAAAAAAATGGAGCATGCCGAATCCTTCTCAAGATTAAAATTTTACAATAGTAAGAGGTACTGTTTTACAGTATGTATGGGAACCCACAAGCCAGGCCTAGAATGACTATAGTAACTACAATAAGCAGATAAGGGATGAGTAATCATTCTAGTCAGACACACCCCTTTTCTTGGTTTTTGAAATTATTTATGTTTCAAGCCAATTCTCCATGTCACCCTCAGGGCTGTTTGCCTTGAATGATTCTGCTATAACGTTTTGCGTTGCAGGACCTTCGGGAAGTCTTGTGGTCCTTGTCTCTGCATACCTGCGAGGTGCTGCTGTCAGTCAAAGTTGCTTGCTGCTTGAGAGGTGAAAACATAAAAGTTTTTGTAAATCTGCAGCAGTCTGTTCTCATTTTTATGGTTCCTGCAACACCCAGAGTTCTGGTATCTGTTTTTGAAGACAAGTGCACACACATATTTACATGACTTTTCACAAAACCAGAAGATTTGGCCTGTAAGGGAGTAGTGATTCTCTCTCTGGCATCAGTCTTTCCTTCTGCAAGGCTCATTCGCTCCCAGGCTCGAGGTGAAACTGCCCTGAATAACTCTCCTGTGCTTCACTGCTGACTAAAGATGGCTAAGTGCCACCTAGCAGGAGCCACACCTACTCCTGTGCCTCAGCGACCAAGTCAGGTGTGGCCATGCAAAAATAAAAAAAAGCACTTTTCTTTCAGCAGGAGCCAACTCCCACTCACTTGCTGCTTCTCCGGTTTTGGAGGGAGTCATATGTCTGCCTGGTTCCCATAAATCATCTCACTGTGGTGTGTGTCCTTTCCTGCATGCCCCTCCTTCCAGCTCCACAAGTCCTTGCTGCAACTCGCCCAGACAGAGGGGTTCTCCACCTTCAAGCCTGCAGGAGAGGCTGGCATGTACAGACCTGGCACCTTGCACCCGCTCCATCTGCCATCCCAATGTGCAGCATTTACTTCTCACAGTTTTGCCTCTTTCCTTTCTCCTCTTTTCACTATGGTGATGTTCAAAACCTTAAAATAAAACTGAACTATCTTTAGTCATGAACAAACAACAAGCATCTTAGCCTTTTCACTTACATGAAAATAGCCTATTTTGCCATTACGTAAACTAAATAAATTTTAGTTAATGTTGCATTTTTATATGGTCAAAAGCGAGTGTATTTTCAGCTCAGCAAAAGTCACATAATTATTCTTGGTCAAATAAAAATGCATACTTTTTCATTATTCTGGTTTACATAATGGGAATTTTATAGCATGGGACATAACTGTAACCATGTTATACAGTAAATGGGCTTTTATGTAGTAACAGTTAATAGATTGAAGTAATAAATCAGCATTTTCCAAAGCTATTTAATAATAACAGTGAGATGGATGGAAAAGCATTCACACAGAAGGTGTCTCCGAGGTCAGGGCGGAGGAACGCTGAGATATCCGTCAGTGGATTTTCAGGTGTTGTGTACATTGAAACGATTCCTTTGGTTCACAGTGCTATGTAACCCGACACAGGTGTTTCTCGGTGAGTGTTTTATACCGTAATGGTGAGTCAACGTCTGTGGCAGACAGAACCAAAGGACTTATTTAATCACAATCCACATCTCACCAACCCCACCCCAACTTATCTCCAAGACAAAAAAAAAAACTACACAACAGACGTTCATGAGCTGTGATTTTTTTTAAGGAATTTTGTTGAGCAGCTGCCTATAACTCAGTATACACAGAAATTATTACAATGTGATTCAGAATATTCTGACTGCAATGAAGTGGCAAGTGCCAAGACGGGTAACAGAGATATCTCAAAATATTTAAATGCGTGTGTTTTGCTGAACAATGTCACATTTTGAAACAAAATGAACATTTTCTGATAATAAATCAGTTATTGAGTTGCTAAAAATGACTGCAGGCTAAGATAATAACTTTCATTACTGGTGGCAACAGTTATGTCACAATTATATGATAATGAAGAGAAAAGGCCTTGCACTTTGTTTATACAGAAGAAGCAAAACACCACTGACTTAGCGTAAAGCATCACCAAGTAACAAAGTAATCTTTTAGTAAGGCCTTCAGCTAAGTTTTTGATTAAAAAATTCAATACAGGACAGACAATGAGACCAAGCAATTTTAATCCACAATAACTGATGAAAGCAGTTAATTGTCCCTTTTATTTAATAAACCTGTCTGGAACAAAACAATGGCATTAAAGGCTTGCTGCATATGTGAAGTTCCAGCAATGATACTTGTGTCTCCACTGCAGTTTCAGAGCAGGCCAAGGGGGATGCATTATATTTGTTATGTATTTGCTATTTTTCCTCAAGAAGTCACCTTATCTGTACAATTAGTATGAGTTTGTGGGAGCAGTTTATCAAAAAAATTTAAAGTCACTTTAATTTGAGGAAAATTGTACAGAATCGTACAAACACATTTATACAAGTTTAGTTTGTGTGATCGAAATGGACAGATTAATAGTAGTTACCTGGGTGTCAAGGTACTGCAGCAAGTAGCGCTGCTGTCTTACAGCACCTGGGCTGTAGGTGTGGGTCTGTATCTGCCTCAGTCTGGAGTTTGCATGCTATGGGTGCCCTGGTTTTTTTTCCCACAGTCTGGTTTTAGTGTATGTATCGCTGGAGCAAGAAACAGTCCAGAGATATGCATTTCAGGTTCACTGGTCAATTGTTCCTTGTGCAATTTGTCTGTGACCACCCAGCAATTCATTGGTGTCCCATCCACAGACTCTAGGATAGGCTCCGGACTGCTATAGCCCTGAGAAGAATAAAACAGTTAATGTTAATGTGTAGATAAATGAATGATCATAGTTGCACAAAAGAAATGTTTAATCCATTATCAATATCCTGCTGTGCCATCTTCTGAAGAAGTACGAAGGTATGTTAAACACCAAAAGTAAGTGGACATCCTTCTAATTATTGAGCTGAGCAGTTTCAACCACACGCATACAGCATACAAACACATTCTAGACAATTGTGTGCTTACAGCTTTGCAACCACAGTTTAGGGAAGCTTCTTTCGTGCTCCAGCTTGACTGTGCCTCCCCCCCTTCCAGGTCAGTGTGGAAGAACTTGAGAGGCTGCACAGAGCCCTGACCTTAACCCCACTAAGCACTTTTGGGATGAATTGGAACACTGACTGCAAGTGAATAGATGCAAGTGCCATTGAGTAAAATGTGACTCATAGAAAGCACTTGTGAAGTTTCCTGAACAACAATGATTTTCCATTACCTTCTCAAGTGCATGTTTGTAGGGTGTAACTATGGGAAGAACATGAACATGTAAACTCCATTCGCCCTCCGCTGGCCTTTAACCCCAGCAATGGAAAGAAGCCTTAAGCCATACACATGGTCAATGATTATTGATATAACTGGCTTGAAATGAGCTTTACCGTATTTGTATGATGTTATAAAAATCTGTATTCTTATACAGTCATATACTAAATGTACCGAATCGGATGCTATACATAAGCAGTGAATGCTATCACAATAAATCCTTTTCTTTCCCTTTAAGACAGTAAAGAAGCTGTCACTCAAAAATGTAGCGCCTTCCCCTGAAAGGTGTAGGAATTTAGCACTGACGCCAATACAACAGATGACAGGAACTGACTGCAAGTTTGTTTTAAAGCGTTTAATCATGCTATAAGTATGTGTAAATATAAGTACAGAAAGAGTGCATGTCTATGTACGAATCTGTTACATTAAGTAACAGCAAATTGGAGAATAGTTATTAATAAGACAATGATACGGTCGAATGGGAATGGCTCCAGCTACAAATTCATGTAACACCAGACTCTAAAGTGCCAATAATTTTACTAATAAGTTTAAATATCACATTGCAAAGTATTTCTGCCAGCATATATTATTATGGACTAATGAAGGCCGTACAAGAGTTGTGTTTCTGTAATGTTTAACTGCCAAGGTTTATTGAAAATGGCGCTCACTAGATCGCAATGAGGGGACATTAGATGCAGTTTGTCGCCACCTGTCGACCGAGGCTGGGAACTTGAAGCGCATTTGCAATAATAACGATTTAAAAGTCCAGCGAAAGAGTAATATTCAAATTCTCGATTTCTTGTGCGAGATGCATTATGTTATTCGTTTTGGGAGCCTAAAGGAGTAGCTGGTGTAAAAGAAACGGCTGCAGCTCTTTGGTTTTGGTCACAACTTAAATAATCGTCATTTCTGTTTTAATGTAAAGCTCCTGCCTTACATCTCTCACCGTACACCGGGGTACTTGAATTTTGCCTACACTTCCTATCCCAAAATAATAATAGGTTGCACTTTTAACGGCTGTCGCATCTTAGAATTTCTGTTAACTTTGACCTTTGACTTGTACCCTTTTCATTTAAAAACTACGCAACAAAAGGGTAATAACTTTCCCAATAAAAGCACAAAGTGCATACTGGAATGTGTATATCTGAACAGTGAATTCAATGTGACCGGATGAAAACCTGAAACAAAAAGGTGGTCTTTAGAGCTGTTATCTTATAATTTGAAGGTTTACAAGTTCCCCTCCTGCTGTAGTATTCTTGGTCAAGGTTCTCACCCTTAATTCATAAAGAATACCCCGATGTATAAGTGGGCAATGCATTGTAAACTTGACTATTATGAGTCACCAAGATAGTAATAATAGAGTCAGTCCTTGACTTACTAACTTAAGAGTAACAAACTTTTACTGTTCCAAATACTGGGTACTGTTTCTTTTTCGTGAAAGAGCGCTAGCATAACATGCCTCTCTGTCGTCCTCCACCTTCATGCAATACCTCGGGGTCAAAACTGACGGACAGTTGTTGTGCAGACTTTAATGTCAATAAAGTGCAAATTACAGTCGAAATTAAAGGATTAAAAAACGAAATTTTTCGATCAATTACAGTTGCAGCGTAACGGCGCTAAAATCCAACAGGGGGCGCCAGAACACAATCTGATTTTGAACGCTTGCGAGCCATTATTAAGATTTTTTTTCTTAGAATGTTGAAAAACTGATTTAAAAACAAAAAAATTGATCAAAAAAGTCAAACAATAAATCGTCACGATGTTTACAGCTGCAAACGATCGATCTGTACCTCCTTTATTTAAGATCGGCTTTTAGTCTTGTTTGCCAGCACTCCCCTCACACCTACATACCCGTTTCTTTTGTGCTTGCGCGCCCCCCCCCCCAAAAAAAATGTTCGTATTAATGTTAGACCCAATTCCTAAAATCGACTTCAATTTGCTCGTCAATACTATTTTGCAAAAATGAAAGTGCAGTTAATTTTGGAAACATATTTGAATGATCTCAAAGGAAACCGGCTCAGTTTTGCACAATCGTTTCCCCAAAAACGAAGCGCGAACACACAACGCCGATGTTTATGTGCAGGCGGATGCCGGCGAACACGGACAACTCGCGTTGGTGTTACATGAAAATGTCTTCAAATTTATTTATAAAATAGTATATTTTTCCCCAGTTTGAGTCGAACAGAGCCTGGGATGTCAGTCTTGTCTGCTGTCTCTGCCCATGGCGATGAGATGAGGGAAAGACACAAAGCGGCCCTTTGTTTCGGCCCCGGCGCCTGAGCTCCAGTGCGTCGTGTCGTTTGCATCTCCAGCCGTGACGCGCACTTGGATCCAAGGAAGGAGAAGGAGGATCTCCGCCTCCCAGGAGGCTCCACAGCCACGGGGTGGGGAGGTGAGACCAATCTGCTTCTGAAAAGAGTCGACCGCATTCTAAGCAGCCGTCCCCCAGCCGAGGGTGCGCTGTACATGGGCACCGTGACGCAGTGTTCGCCCGCCGAGATGCTGCTTGCGGGTCCCGCGCTGAGCGATGAGCACCGCGCCCACGGCGGCTCTCCGTCCGCACAGGTGCCTTACCTGTAGGTCGCGGCCACGGGGCGGCGGGGACCCGGACCTCAACGCGCAAAAGGCTTGACGCTCCATTCGACGCGGGACGGACGGTGACTCGGATGGGAACGGCCGGCGAAGGGGCTGAACGCCTCCCCTGTCCGTGTGCAAGTCTCAATGGGAGCCGCACGACCGCCTCGAGTTAGCCCTGCGGTCCAGAGCGAATCTGCCTTCGGAACCGCTGGTCGGCTAGCGAGCAGCTCCACATTCTGAGCGCCTCATCCCCCGATGCTGGGCTGCCCACGGTGCTTCTTTGCAACGGCGGATTAGAGGAGACAACAAAAGAGCGTGTCGGTCGCCCCCTCTTCCCCAATTCGACTGCGATGGCTGTGGTCGGGCGGGACCCCGACGAGCCCCACCGGCCCGAGAACGGCTTCGTGTCCTCCGAAGCGGCGCTGCCCAGGCTGCTGCCGCTCGTCGACGGCTCGGTGCTGCCCTTCCTCGGCGGCTTCGGCAGGTACCAGAAGCAGCTCATCGCGCTCACATGGGTGCCGGCTCTCTTCATCGGCTTCAGCCAGTTCTCCGACTATTTCCTGCTGGCGCAGCCCGGGAACGCCTGCCTGCACCCGGCTGTGAACAGGGCCAACTGGACCGGCGCGTTCTCCCTCAATGTGACCGACGCGAGCACGCCGGCTCCGGTCGGGTACAGCGAGGGCCCGCCGGACGACACCGGGAGCGAGCAGTGTCCCTGCAAGCCCGGCGCCCTGGAGCTGCACTCGGGTCTCTCGCAAAACGTGGTCACCAAGGTAAGGAGACGGCACCGTCGGGTCCACGTTCTGCCGCATTGTCAATGGAAGAGCTTCCAGCACAGCCCAAGCTCGACATTTTTTTACTTTACTGTTTATTAACTGTGCAAAGACCGACGCCTTTGTCCGAACAGCTTGCAGCGGTTCGTCCATTCATCCATGTGGCTCTTCGGGGTCAGTACTTTGGTCAAGGACACTACAGCAGCGATGCGAATGGGGCTCGAACCCGCAGCCTTTTGGGTTTCCACGTCATTTTACAGGTTTGCCCATTACACTTCCAATCCCTTGTCGCCATCTTTCTTTGCGTGTATTGGCAGTGTAATGGTGACTGCATTCTTGTGAGCTAATATTTTACCTCTCTGCAGGTAAAATGTAGGTAAGAAACCCATGGTAGGGAAGTGGAAAAGCTTGGTCTGGTTGAATTTTTCTGCGGACGGTTTAGGTGTGACCGTCCAGCATTGTGGGCAGGTGTCTTTGGGAATGCAATCCTAAAGCCTTGGTGGAACCACTGCTGGGCCACTGGGACACAGAAAGGTCACAGAGACTCTCCTGCTTGTCTCAAGACCTGGTCAGACTTCCCTTCCAAGAAACTCACCTGCTCAGCAGACTTAAAAAAAAAAAAAAAAAAAAAAATCAGAGTCAGAACTGTTAAACAAAACCTTGGTTGGTTGAGCCGCACGAGTTCCGACCGAGGCGACGGAAGCCCCCGAACATCCGCCTGCTCTGAACGGCGTGAAACTTCTGCCGTCTCCTCCAAAATATGTTAACTTTTCCAGCTTGGATGAGCCAGGCGTGAGCGGGTAGGGAAAAGAACCCCAGTCGACAGAGACATCTCAAAATGGTGAGCTTATAGTTCAGGTAACCTCAGGGTCCCTAGCAGGGGCCCCACAAAAGCTCATCTCCAACACATCTGTGTCTACAATTCTCCCATGAATTCCACATAAATGAACCGACTAACAGAGCGAGGGTCCAAGTAACCCCAAAAAAAAGTGCTATGAGCTCCACAGGCACGATGTTGCTCCAGCCACCAGCAGGTTGTCACGCTCGACGCCCGGGCTGCGTGTTCTGGTGTGTGAGCACAGGTGTTTTCGCCGAGCCCTTGGTAAACACAGCTAACCTACCCTGCTCTGTCTGCCTGCCGTCGCGGCTTAACTCCACCATTTGAGATCCTGGTCTTGGAAGCCTGGTGTTTACTCAAGGTTTAAACGTTCATGGGCGCACAAGTGGTTGCCCACAAATTGCCCACATTTGGTCATTTAGGCTTCTTTATTACTGTTAATATAATTTAATGGTTCAGAGATGCCTAGAAACCCGACATGTATGCGAACGTCAGAAGGGTTGAGGCCGCTGTCTAACCTACCTATGAATTCTAATATTCCTTCACATCCTGCAGCGTGGCCCACACCTTGAAGTGTACTTTAGCTGCATGTTTGCTGGTTATTAATTTTTTTTATTTATTTTTTTTTCTTTCCTGTGGCATTTTCCTTGAAATATTTATATCTGCTCGCTAAAGTGTTGTTAACTTAGCTGTCACTTTCTCCCAAAAGGCCCCGACCATCCCAGCAAAGCATCGCTAACTTAGCAGGACCAATGTTCTTGGTCTGATCTTCTTGCTGCCCAGCTCACTTCATTTATTACTATGAGCTATTTTATTACTTTAATTTGAACCAGGGTGCTGAATGGGGGATTGTGCATCGCTGGGTACATTTCTCATGCTCAGCGGTGGCTTTTCTTTGTTAGATTTGTTAAAAACATATGTGATGTCAGCAACCTGAACGCACTGCGTGAACACCATCATTATACCGCAAGTCAGTCTCTAGAGGGTTGCTTCATACTCCAGAAATGGAGTTTCATGAATATGTATGCGAGTGGATATTCCTGAAGACGTCTGCATGCCAGCGCTTCCTGCCACTCCAAAGCCATTTTCCATATATACAGTGTGTGTGGTGGTGGTGATGGTGGGGGGTTGCATAAGGTACCTTGTAAGAGCTGCTTATGAACAGTGTTTCTCTTCCCCTGGTCCATAAAAATCCGAATTGCTGCTTGCTTTGTTACATATCAGGTAGGAAACATCCAGAATTAAAGTTCCAAGTCATTTTCTGTTGGCATAAGCAGCGCTCCAAAGTGGGGCGTAGCTGCTTTGTGACTAAGTTTATGACATTTGTGTGTTTGTTTTGTGGGAGTTAGATGGTAATAAGATAAGAAATACTTAATTTCCCCGTGTGTGCGCACAAAACACATACTTTTGAAATATAAGGATGATCTCATTTGTTTGAAGGTGCTTTTTTCCCCATTGCTGTTTGATTTCTGAATGCAGTCACTCCTGTTTACCAGTTTCCACTGATCAGTTTCAGTTAGGTTCAGTTTTGCTCGGCAGCACCGTCGCCCCATGACTTCAAGAGCGATGGTCCGATCCTGGTCTCGGCACTTTCTGCGCAGGGCTTGACATGTATTCCCTGCATTCGCTGTGGCTTCCTCTGGGTACTCTGGTGTCATTATTTTCTAAAAATATTCAGGTTGAAATTCCTTCAGGGTTTCTTGGAGAAAGTGCTTTGTAATAATTATCTTTGGAAGTGCAGGAGAAGCTGCAGAAGTCGCATGGCCTCCTTTTGGTGATGATCTCAGGGTGTGCGGGCTTCCTGCCCTCTGAGATGAGGTGCATGTTGCTGTGATGCACTTGAAGCTTCTTGCTGACCTTTGGAGAGCTGCATAAAAGTAAGAGGCGTAATGAAAATTAGAAATATTTGGCAACGATGACCCCGTTTATTGAAAACCCACCTAGGGCAGCAGTGAGAGAACTTTCGTGGCTGTGAAAAAGCATTTTAAGGGTACTTTCAGCTATGACATCTGAGTGTGTCTGAAGGTGTGGTAATAAAGTGAAGTGTATCTACTCTTTTCAAGGCTGTTCCATTTTAATGGCCACCAGCTTCTCACAAAGTGACAAGGGGGGGTTGCAAAGATCCTGCCGTACCAGTAAAACATCCCCAGCTTAAATTTCCTGATTTCCAGGAACAGTTATGAATGCAGGTAAGGGGATACCTTTTTTTGTATGTGTTTTTTAATTTTATTTTTTAATGTAATTTTCCTTTAAACTTCTTTAAAAAAAAAAAAAAACATTTGAAGCAATAAGACCTAAAACATGTACTGTATGTAGCCAAGTAACTGTATAATGTAGTTGCTCCAAAATACAACATTAAGCTTGTCTCTTGCCGGGTGGATTTTATGCTGTGCCCCGCCTGCCCGACTCGCTCTGTCCTTCAAACGCTAGAGATAGTTTGGCAGAGTCACAAGTGCTCCGCTTGCATGCGAAAACATACCCGTGCGCAGAAGAGCGTTCGCTGAGCCAAGACGGCGGTATGGAATAACCCCAGGCCCCTTGGTCCTTTAAGAACACCAAAGGTTTCCCGAAATGCGTTCAGGCTGGTGGCTCAGAAGCCGCCTGGACTTGTGATCAAAGCACCACGCCGGCGGCTTCATTGTTTAGGTCCCGTTTCCATGACGCCCTGTTTCAGCTACGGCATCGTGAAAAGTGTACAGTAACATTGTCTAGCGTGATGCGATCCTTTACTACTTACTGTTGTCAAAACTGCTTTGAATCTCTTCAACGGTTTATAAGCATCAAGTAGCCCCACTTTTTGGTGGATATCAAACTGAAGTGGAATATGGATGTTTAAAACATCACGATAGCTTCCAGATTGTGATATTAGGTTAATGGAAATTTGTTGCTGTCATTAATAACCGTCCTCACCATTTATTTTATTTTATTTTATTTGCACCCAATGTGTTTGCATGCTATAATTAATAATAGAATATGGCCTTACCAGTCAATGACTGTATTACACCATTAGGGATGGTGTGTCAACTTGATCTCATGTAACCCAGCTTTTGGGATGCCTCTAGGATCCACTGGTAATGCTGACCGGGGAAGGTGCAGCGGTAACCTGCATTCCAGCCTCCCGAGTGCAGCAGTCACTGCCGGTCACGATGACTGCTCAGTGTCCCGTGTCACTCGGCCACCATAGTGGAAATCGGGCTGCTAGCTTGTTGTGGCGCATGGTGGTAAAGTTCATTGTGCTTAAAGTAAAGCACCGATGCAATCTGGTGAGGGTGACTTGGTAGTAGCTTTGCTGGAGTGTATCTCTCTCTCTCTTTCTTTCTCTCTCTCTTTGTCTCTGCTGCATGGATTCACAGGTTGATCAACAGCAGTGATGTAAAAGCTGTCACCCTGGAGCGGAAACCCAGTCGCTGCATAGCTGTTGTTCATTCTGATCATTCATCTTGCTGTAATAGCAGAGTGGTGTGTGTGGCGCCTTTAACTTAACCCTCCCCGTCAACAACAGACCCCCCCCAACTTATTTTCCACTCTTTGTCCCTCAAATGAAACTGTCACAGTGAATTTGGTGTTAGAATTTATTCCAGACATCCCATTTCCATGACAACGATCAAACTTCAGAAGCAGCACTCACCCTCAAAATTGACCCCCAGCCTGTTACCGCTCCTAAATCCGTAATTTGTCCCGTCCACCCAACCGTCTCTTGTTCCAGACAGCTGGGGTCACAGCAGGAAGCCAAGGGCAATGCAGCCCGGAGGATTCTTGTCACGGCCACAGTGACAGTGGGCACAGTTTTTTTTTTTTTTTTTTTTTGGGTTATGATTAAACTGTCCACTTTGTTTAGAAATGAGGTTGAGTTTGGGCCTTGTGGTCACATTTGCTGTCAGTAAACATTAGCAGTATTTATTTATTTATTATTTTATTTATATCCTGATATTTCATGTACTCGATTTGGTAAAGTTGTTTAGCCTCTCCTGTATGCAGTCTGTGCAACTGGACATAAGGAAAGGTGCTTCATTGTTCAGAGATCTATATGGTGACCTGTCCCCCGCCCCGGCCCCCGATTCCAGACGTGCTGCCTTGGGTTTTATGAAATAATAGAAAATGAGATTTAAGAGAAAGTGGCTAATAAGATCCTAGCTTTCATTGTTGAGGCGTGAGAGCAGAGCCAGCTGCCAGGCGGTGAGGGTGTAGAATTACCCCAGATCCTCCTTCTCCTCCTCAATGACCCTGGTGGGGGGTCAGTTCCCTTAGAAGTTCAGCTCGGCTTTGCTATCAGCGTAAAGCGAATGTGCGCTGAAGTGTCTTTATTGTAAACTGTTAATGAATGACCTCGTGAGCATTTGTCAAAAGTCAGAAAAGCCTTCATGAATGAAAAAGGTTTGTTTTCATTGTGCTGAATGTGTGGCAGCTCCTTTAAAGTCATGGAGAAGGAAGCCTTGACTTAAGGCTGCTGAGTCGGATATTTTTCCTTTCTTTCTGATCATTTTTATTTTTTTAATGCATTTTATCTGCTGTGGGTATAATCCAGTATAACTGGGAGTACAACTTTTGAGTCTGAAATGTTTGCGTATGCCTGTATCTGGTGTTAGGCTTATACTTGAGGATTAGGAATATACTTTACACAGGATGTACTTTTCACAAAACATATGTTTCAGCATTGCTTAGTCTTGCTGTTATGTCATTACCACTGTTTTTCTCTTGCTTATACAGTCCTTCCTCAAATTTCTGGGCTGTATGTGGGGTAGGGGGTGTCCAGATAATGGCAAAAGCATAATTTAAGTGTGTGTGTGTGTCTCTCTCTCTCTCTCTCTCTCTCGGTCTCTCTCTCTCTCTCTCTCATATGTATAAAATCAGAATTGTTCACACTACATGCATTATTGAAGGTATTTTCTCCAAAAATATTGTTGAATGTTTTTTTCCCCCTTATGTTTAAAAATAGTTTTCAGTGTTACATATTTTTTTCCTGGTTATTCTGGAATATTTTTAATGGTGCATGAAATTCAAAATCTGTAAAATTGAGGTCTGTTGAATTGAGATTGGGCTGCACTGTGTAACTCTCAAGTATTGGAGTTTGCCAAAATATGGCCCTGTCCATGTTTTAAATGTTGCTTAGTTGCTAAAAAAAAGTCTCTCCCTCTCTACAGTGGAAATTGGTTTGCGATTCTGCATGGAAGGTCCACATTGCCAAGTTTTCTCTGCTGGTGGGCTCCATATTCGGATACTTGGTGATGGGCGTCCTTGCTGACTGGTAAGCATCTCCTCACTTCCAGTCCTGTTACCTTGGTCATTCTGACTTAGTTTCCCTGTTTTCCTCTGTGTTCTATAGTCACTTCACTGCTCAAGAATATCAATCCATATGGTACCAGTCAAAAGTTTGAGTACACATGGAATTTTTTTTTTTTTTTTTTTTTATTTTTTTTTTTTTTTTTTTTTTTGGTGGGTTAATAAGTTGTAGTGGGAAATCGCCTGACATTTTTCCAGACATATTCTGCTGCAGTGATCTGGTATGCTTGTAGGTTGCTTTGCTTTCACTCTTCTCATCCCATACAAGTTGTGCCTTGGTTGCTGAGCGTACTCACACCTTTGATTCGCATTGCCGGTTCCATATTTCCACATTTGTATTGAACTTGTGGTCCAAGCACATACGATTCACCGCTGTAATGCTATAACCATTGATTGAATTGGAATTATTTTCCCTTAGTTTGTCGGATGCTCGAACGATGAATACAATAATTGCAATAAAATATTCCAAAAATCAAACAAGACAAAACAGAAAAGTACCACGACAGAGCTGATCAATAGGACTTATTTCTCAATACTCACCCGCTTATTTTACACGGAATGATATTACTATATCTCCATGAATCGAGAACAAATATTGAAAGCACAAGGTAAAACACCAGGGCTAAAACAACAAATACTCCATAAAATGAAGTCAAATGTAACCAAAAACCATAATAAAGCAGACAAAACGTATAAAAAAAAATTTGATCAAGAAATACCACAAGTTTCACCTTACACATTAACCCTATGTGTACAAACTTAAAAAATACACATATGTTAGCACAGAATGTTTGAAGGATGAAGCAGTGGGTTTTATTGTTGTCTCTGTGTCTCGCAGGCTTGGACGTCACCCTGTCCTCATCATCTCCCTCCTGTTCATGCTGGTCTTTGGGCTGACGGTGGCCTTCTCCATCAATGTGACCATGTTCAGCACCCTCCGCTTTTTTGAGGGCTTCTGCATGGCGGGAATCACACTTTCCCTGTATGTAATGAGTAAGTAATCGCCAACTTCCCACTGAGTTTGTGTGCAGAAGGTGCACTAAGCAGTAAACTCAAACGGGACCCGCTGAACCTTGGCACGTTTGAAAGCGGTTATGCTTTCAACTGTATTCCTTGTTGCTGAGCAGTCAATTTCAAGTCTTCCAGTAGAAGAGTCCAAATAAGACGTTTGATCGTGGTGTGGATACGAACTGCAGTTCTTTTGCAAGATTTTGACAACTATAGAGGTGTGATATAAAGTGTAAAATTTTATTTCTGGCTTTTGAATTCACCATTATATAAAGTAAGCAGAAGAAAAATGAGCAGAGGGCTAAGCATTCTTCAAGCTGACTTTTCATGAGCTCTTGAGATGTTTATTCAGGCCCCTGTAATCTCCCTGAAAAACAAACATTGTCACAGGGAAAAGTTGCCTTTTTTTTTTTTTTTTTTTTTGTTTCATTGGGGGGGGCAACTCCTCATTGCAATGCCTCACTGCTCAGGTTTGATGTGGACGCTCATGGCAGAGCAGCATATGCTTGCTGCTGTCTGCATGGTTCTTATCACAGGTCACCACTTGGCTACCATGCTGTGCTCTCCTGGTGGGGGGTGTTGCGCCGCAATGTTCAGATGTGTGGAACAGCTCCTCTGTGGATATCTCATTCTTCTCACCTCAGGGAAGGAAAGCTTGCTGCTGAAATGTGTACAAAACAAATACTAAGTTGCCGCCAGGCGTGATGGATTTTATAACAATGACTTGTGTGAGAAGCTAGGAATACAGAAGAGTGTCCAGTGAATGAATCTTTTGGCGGAGGTGTGTTCACACTGAAATATTTTTATTTATTTATTTATTTTTTGACACTACGTGCCAAAGCAGGCCGTCGGCATTATACCATTGGTATCATTAAAGCTCCCGCTCCACTTGCTTTTGGTCTCTTCTGTTTGAGAAAAAAAAACATTCTGTGAAAGCTTTGCATTAATATTTATGTGACTACCAGAGGAGCACCTCCCAGGACACTCTGGAGGTCCTCCGTTGATAACTCTTCCCGTTGGGTAACGTCATATGTAGAGGAAAAATGTTCGGCTGAGTCAGGAAAACTACCCCTTCCCTGAGCCAAAAGTCATTTCCCCAGTGAGAATTCTGCCAACTTGATTTGTTGAAATTAATGCAATGGACCTTAAGTATTATGACAGCAGCTGCCTAAAAGCCCACCTAGTCAGCTTCTGAGACATCAGATGTAAGAAGTGGCCTTCGAAGTCCTGCTTAGACGTCTAAGGCGCAATCGATATTTTGCATCGGGCTTGAAATGAACGCATGCACATTACGGGCTGATCATGTTCTTGTAATTTTTTTTAAATGTACATTTATGTTATTGACCACCTTTCCAGCTGAAGGTAGTTGAACACTCTGCAGATCCTCCAAGAGTGACTTGTCTTGATCTTGAAAAGCAGACAGCTTAGGTGTGTGTGTGTGTGTGTGTGTGTGTGTGTGTGTGTGTGTGTGTGTGTGTGTGTGAGCATTTTGTTGATTTCTAAAATGGCTTCTTTTGAGGCCCAGTTTTTCATTGTGGTTGAAGAAGCAGATTTAAAGATTTAAGAATGCTTAAGCAGGCATTAAGTGAGGAGGCTGGGACCTGTGCTGTGGTGGCGAAAGGATGCTACCTCCACGGTATGCAGTTTCTCTGCACCTTTCAGAAGAATGACTGACTGTGGATGGGGGGGCTGCTATTGGTTTATAGCAGAATTTAAAGTGGGGGCTGTAGCATGAAACCCACAATGAATCAGCATCTAAAACTAATAATTTCTCAGGAATTTGTATCACATGCACTTAATGCAAAAGGGAGCAGCATTGGAATCTGGGGGTTTGCACAACTTTGTGCACCATGTCAGATTGTCACTGTGGGAGTCTGCTAGCTGTTGTCTAGCTCTGACAGAAATCTTGGCCTTGATGGGAACCTCTGCAGTGCTGTTCCATTTGCCTGTGTCCATGAGCAATAAGATTCCTGCTAGTGTCATTTAATATATTAAGCATTAAGTGAGTCTTCATTTCTGCCAGGATGTAGCCAGCTGTGTAACTGATTATAGAACAGATTTCCTACAGAGCAGCAAACCACTGTACTGTCCATAACTGCTGTTGAATTGTACTGATGTCCTATGCACACTATACCTTTGATTTTTATTCTGTGTAGGTTTGTTCCCACGCTGGTGGTAGTTAAACTTCAGAAATTATTCACTTTTATACATCCTATATTAAGATATTAGATCAAGCACATGGCTAAGAGACAGACTGTCGATGCCAGCCTGCAACTTAAATCCTCAAATCCTGATCATTTGTGCTGTTGTCAAATGATTTATTTCTTCTTGTTGCATTATTTTCTTATGCTTTGCTAGTATTAGTTCAGTAACCCTGTGATGTACAAAGATGGTCCTGGAACACCCATTCTGCTTGGCAGTGATTGTGTTCCCTCAATTGAAAAGCTTTCATCATGGAGGCCCATTGGCGGCCCAGCTCGGCAGTATAAAATTCTTGAAGCTTCCATTCGGAAATCTCTTGAGTCTTTGTTTCACTCTTCTAAAAAGCAAACATTTTACTATTTAGTTCTGACTGGAGTTGTCTGGGCTGTGTGTAAAATCCCTGCTGGGGTCGTCCTTAGGTGGACGGAGGGGACAATTTTAGGGGCCCATTTCTGGTCCACAATAGGTTTTAGTTATTTAATTTTGGGGGGTGAGAATTCATACCTGTGGCCCTGATCTATGCTAAGTCACCCGCAATGCAATGTTTGATTTTAGGAGTATCTTTCAAACTTGACTGGTTTATAACAACAATCATGAATTGAAAAACATACAGCATGTAGAGGACTTCAGTTGTGTTGTTGAAGCTGATAGGCTCAATAAAATGAGCACGCGTTGAAGAAAATGGCCACCATTTCTTCGCGTGAGACTCTGGAAAGTGCTTTGGTGCCACAGAGACAGTTGGGTCCATACGCTGCAGTTTTTTTTCTGTCTCTCTGAATATCTTTTGCCATTCCAGAGTTGCACCACCGATGTTATTCCTGTGAGATGCCAGTGTTGGGCCCCAACCCCAAGGCACTCTTGGCTTCTCAGGTGACAGGACTATCATGACAGTTGGGTGACGTCCCTGTGAATCTCCTGCTACCGTGCCCTTCGAAACGTACCCAGCAGTATCAAATGACAATAGATGCCCTCTCAGGAAGAGCAGCTGATCAACCCTGGCTGTGACTTGGCTACCAGTGGGATGTGTTGACTGAAACAGGTGGAGCTGTGGGTCCCACGAGCAACCTTTCAGCACTGCATACTCAGCCTGCTTCTTAGTATTTAGTCAAATGATATAAATTCTCAGGATTTTTCACCTTTGTTTTTGTGATCAGGATTAAACACAGTGCAAGTGTTCTTACTGGCTTGCGCCTTACTTGCATGCAAAACAACTTATTTTTCCTATCTATGCTGCTGGTTTTACTATAGCAGCTCAGGTCGTCTATCTTCTACCTGAATTTTTTCCTAGCCCCCAGGTCCACAAAGCTGATGTAAGGGTTGCTGACAGCCAGCCATCAGTCTAAACTGTATAGCAGGACTCGGCGTGTTATTAAAGCTAACAACCTTCTGATTTGCTCTGTGGTGCTGGCTGGCTTGGATCCCCGAGTCGTCGTCCTCCTCCTCCGGCTTCAGCTTCTGTTTCGCAGATTTGATGAAAGGACCCAACTTCCCAGGCCGGGCTGTTGCTGATGGGCTGTCAGGAGCACCGTTGTCAAACGTTGGCTGCGTACTTTATACATTTTCCTTGTGAGTTCAGGAAAATGAGGTTGTGGCTCCTCTCGTCCGTGCTTATGTGGATTTTTGAACGTGAAGGCCAATGGCCTCAATCCTGCCTGTGGCTTTGAAACGTTGGGATGAAAGAAAACAGGAAGCAGGAAAGGACCAGGAATGTTGCTTGGTTTATGAGAGCTTGGTTGAATTAAATTTGGAAAAAGCCCTTAAAGCTGTAGATATTGTTTTATAGGCAATAACAAGAGTGTTTATTTTAAGGGTCTGTTCCAGCTCACTTGTTGGGTGGTTTTGTGTGGATCTTGGTAGTTCAGAGGAAATAATCAGTCTAGTAGCAAGGAGGTGCTGGACTGGGGGTTGTCCAGCAGTGAAGGACCTTAACAGATACTCCTTCCTTTAGATGGATGCAACCGGCTTAATTCACCTGTGTACACCAAATGTGTTAAATGAACTGGCTATGAAACTCATACAGATGTCATCAGCCAATAGTGAATTATGCCTTTTGTCTGTCTGCTTTGCATGCAAAACAGCTGAGCGCTGATATTCGAAAACTGCAGACGTGGAATAGGAGAAGGGAGGCAGAGGCGTGACCGGTACTGCACACGTTTGACTAGTTCTGTGTTTATTTTGCGTTGTTGTGTTTTTCCTTTCGGTTGCGCAAAGCCGACCGTGCGCTTGGAGTCACGCGATCCCAGGCGCGTTCTCTTGTCAGATGGTTGTCACCGCTTGGCGTTGGCTTTTAATTTAATTTCTGCTTTGCTTATCATATTGATCTCGAGGTCGTGCAGCATGCGGTCGCCTCATTTAAATACTAGTAGCGCGTGTTCCAGCACATTTGTTGAAAATATGTATTCGAACGATTTGGCTCTTTGTTCAAAAACTTTGTCGTTCTACTTTAAATCAAAAATCCTGATCGATATGTGAAATGGAGGATTTTGCTAAAGCATAGTATTTGGTCCCGATGTTCCAGATGACGATCAGGTGTAAAGGTCTACGAATGCCGTGACTTGATGGTGAAAATTTAGAAGAGAGCAAAGCACTAAAGCAGGGAGGTTTGTGTTGCCATGGTAAATGTGCGGGCAGAAAATAATGAAACGCTTCGCATCTCTATAAAATGCTTTCCATGCACTCATTTGCACCCATAAGGTATGTACTGTACAAGGATTTTATTAATATTTCACAAGGAGCCTTTTTGTTCACGATTGCTGAGCTACGCTGGAGCTGTGACGCACTACGTATTTAATGTATTTATTCGACATCGCTTGCCTTCGCATACTTATTCATGTCGTCCTTGAAGGCACAAGTGAATGTGCGTTGGCTTTCTTGAGCCGTTCAGGCCAAATTCCAGATGATGCAAATATAAGAACCAAAAAAGTGTTGCCATTTTCTGAAAATGTTCTTAAAATGCAAGTTGTGGGTAAGAAAATCTTATAAACTTTAAATTCCCAGTTATGATGTAGTGAATTTTAAATTGCATTATCATTCCATTGCTGTTCTAAGAGCATGGAGACAGATTTAGCGAGGTCTTCATGTGGGAAACGTTGCGCAACCAATGCGTGTGTGAGGTCAGCAGACCCAGCGGGGCCTTTTGCTCAGGAATCAGGACTTGGTCATGGTGAGATGATCGGGACTGCATACCCACTTCAAAAATCTGTTTGCCAGGGCTTCTCAAGTGGACATGTCACCAGCTGGAGTCCCCTCCTCCTTTCCCACTACTGTCAAAATGAAAGGATGCTTGTAGAAGCTGTGCAGATAGAGGCAGCAGAACTAAAGATCTTCTGTTCCAGCACACACACACACACACACAACCACAGACTAAAAGATTCACAGCCTTATGGCAGCCGTTGCTGCCAGTTCAGGCAAGGCAGTCTGTGTACTCGGGGACACAAAATGAGTGGGCATTTGTTTGATACCTTTCAGCTGAAAGATCACCAGACGTCTCCATTGTTTCTCTCCTCTGTGGCTGCATACGGCAATGCTTCTTTCTGCTGACAGACAGTCGGAATAAAGTAAACAACCTAAAAGAACTAATCGAAAGGTTCTGCCATGAGTCTTCAACAGGTCGAATTCATTTTTTCATCACTGGTGAATTCTAGAGCCGATGGCAGCAGCCAGTTTGAACCACATTTATATTCGTGCAACCCTTCAGAGAACGTTTCTGTAGCTGTTTAAAATTTCTCTTGACTCGAATTTTCCTCTGTAAAGTACCAGGTGATCTTCTGAAATGCTATGCTGAGCGAGTGCAGGTATTTGAAAATGAGCTGCAAAAGAGATTTCCAAACCTGGGCTCTGATCTTCTATGCAGGATGCGGTGCCTTGGGAAGCTGTCTGATTCCAGCACTGGACAGATGCAGTTGTGTAGTCTTTTGGTGGACCTGGTGTATTTAATGACATCTTGATATAAACGTCCTACGTGGTGGAACAACAAAATCGTAAAGGCCCCAGTTTATTGTTTCCCTTGCCGTGGGGGTTTGTGAGTCGCAAACCATTTGGTACTGAGTCCCTTTTCATTTATGGGTTTGTTTTGGAGAAAGAGCTATTGTGACCCGATAAAGAACAAGCACCACTCAGATGGGCCTTAAGAATGACTGGATTCATCATTCTTGCCTCCTGTGACCTGAGGCAATGCAGACACGGGTATCAGAACCCCAGGTGCAGAGACCATAGAGGTCCCCCAGCTCCCAAGTGTCCTCCTTTGTTTTTAATACACTGAAGCCCCCAGGACAGAAATTTTCAGCACCTCGTAGACGTGGATCACACACCTGGGCACGTGTAGTCATATACAGGGTTTGTGACATGCATGTTCACCCCAAGAGGAATTTAATCACCCAGCTTCTCCATGCTTTATTTATTTAACCTGCAATAGGAGTGGTGACCTCTACTCTCAGAAAGATTGCAGCTGCTGAGATTGGATGTGGCTGTTTGGTTTCTCTATTTAATGTCTTCTGGTGCGCCTATTAAATTTATCGTGGGGTTGGCCCACTGGTTTATAGTGAGAAGAAAGCTATCAGCTTACGTTGGACGGATCGGCGATGCCAAGGAGCGGTCCTCTTCAGAGCTTAATGTAAATATTAATTTGTTCAGCAAGCTTTTCCAAACTGGGGTAGAGTTTGCCGGTATTTAGTTGATGTTTGTGGAAGACGACTGAAAAGGCCAAACGTGCAAAAACTATGTGCATTCATTCATTTATTCATTCTTCATCAGACAATCATTGATTCACCTGAAAGATACCTTTGGATTGTGGGAAGAAGCCCAAGGAACCACAGGAGAACATGCAGTTTCCTTATACGCTGATCTGAATCCGTTGCCCAGGAACTCTGACACACCAGCACTACCTTGTACGCCCATTCCACCCAACCAGAGCAACACTGAGGTTACTGTGTACTTTTGATCGTTCGTGTTCATTTTTGTTCTGCTCCAGGTGTCAAAAGAAAGAATATTGGAATTAGCTTTAAGGGCGGAAAGTACATAAAATGTGTAAGGGAAATAGTTCTTTGTTTTATAGGCATAAAGTTCTGTAAGTAGGTTTTCATGGGTAATTTGGTAGAAGAAATTAACATAGGATGCAGAAGAACATCTGTGAGGCTTTCTGAAGCTGGTATTTGCCTTGTGCTTTAGTTTCTCAATGCACTTTCAGACAAGCACTAGAGCTGCTGACATTAAAATCAAAGCGACTCCTGCGAATTCCTTCTGAGGGACAACTTGGGTTTGGGGTTCTGATCATTTAAAAAGCCAAAGGAGATGAATCCTGATAAACAGACAATGTAGCAAAACCGATGGCTGCATTTCTTAAATACTCTGTCCAGCCAAAAAAAAAAAAAATGTCAGACACTAATATTTTGTTGGAGCGCCTTTAGCTTTCATTACGGCACGCATTCGCCATGGCTTCGTTTTGATAAGCTTATGCAATGTCACAACATTTATTTCCGTCCAGAGTTGCATTCATTTTTTGGCAAGATCTCGTGTTGATGACAGGACAGTCGGACCACTGCGTAAAGTCTTCTCTGGCACGAGATCCCAAAGATTCTCAGTAGGGTTAAGGTCTGGACTCTGTGGTGGCCAATCCATGTCTGAAAATGTCTCTCTCATGAATCCTGGCATTGTCATCTTGGAAGAAAAAAAATCTGTTGATGGAAAAACCTAGTCATTCAGTATATTCAGGTAGTCAGCTGACCTCATTTTTTGGACACATAATGTTGTTGAACCTAGACCTGACCAACTGAAGCAACCCCAGATCATAACACTAAGTGAAATCCATGTGCTGACTTTTTTTTATGGCTGGGCAGTGTAGATACACCACTATAAAGAACTGGAATTTTTATGGACAAATTGTTTTTTTTTTTTTTTTTTTTTTTCTTTCCCTGATCTACACCTTATGCTCCACCTGGAGTGAAGAGAATTAACTAAGTTAGCAAACTTGGTACATTATGTAAAAAATAAATCTGGCATGCGGCTTGTGTTTTTGATCACTGAGTCTTCCAACATCTGAGTGTTTGTGATCAGTGGTTCAGAGAAGCTCACATATGGAGGACTGGGAGAGGAAAAATGGGGGCACAAATGTCAGCCAGGGTGTTGGTGAGAGCAGGAAGTCAGGAAGTCCTCTTTTTGTCTTCTGCAGGGGGATAGGGGGTGGGGATGTTTCCCTCTCTGGTGTCACCCTGATACCCCTGATTTTTTTTGACGCAGTTGACCATGTCATCGACCATGTCATTGTGCGCTTGTCCTTCGTCATGCACTAATACATCAGGTTTATTTTCTGTGGTTGACGCACTCCTGGGCCAAACAATGCTGGTGCAGGAAGAGGTCTGACAGCATAGAATGGCTTCAGTTGTGATGATGCAGAGGGACTGTAGGATTCCAGGACTTTAGCGTCCCGCACCGTGGAAAGTGCAGCTTGCCAGTAAGGCCTCCCTGGAGGTGGCACTATGAAGGGCTCCACCACTTTTATTAAAAATACTGGCGTGAATTTCACTGCAGGCCTGAGCACTACTTATGGACAAGGCGGATGAAGCAAACTGAATCACACTGTTACCTGGGGCATTTTTAATTTCCTCACGGTTTTTAATTCTTAAGAGACACCAGGGCATCAGAACATTCCCATGTCTGCTTTCTTTTTTTTTTTTTTTTTTTTTTTTTTTTGGAGAGGGGGTAACTGTAAGGTCAAACTTCCCTAAAGACCTCCTTCTGTCTCCCACCAGGGAAAATGAAAAGGATACCTGAAGCAGACATTGAATTGGTTATATCTTCTGGTTTTGAACAGCATGGAGTAGTCAATGTATTTTCAGGAGAAGTAATATGGGCATGAAAGTCATGTGGTACTTTCCCTCAAAGAAAGCAGACCTGATCTCCGCCGCCTGGTAGGTGCGTGGGGTTTGAGGGCCACACCAGTGATCGAGCCAGGATTGACCACGAGGCGGTCAAAGGGTTGCAGTGCTGAACATTAATGTGCGCACATATGTGTGTGGTGACCAAATCTAATGTTTTGCAAAAAAAATGCTTGGAATTTAAATTTCAGTTCACGTTCAAGCGCCAACCTTTTCTCCCAGAAATGGTTCTTAGTGGACATATGACTCAAATGAAGGTGTCCCAGCCCACAGATGGGAATGCGAAGGAGGTGATGAAGGGAACCCTAGGAGGGGAATGGGAGGATTGGAAGTGTTGCAGAACCAGAGGCTTTAGATGGTCCTAAAATAAGGATGACTGAGCTCTGCAGTGCTGTGAGAGAATGGGGGCAGTTGGGGTAGGTGACTGCTGGGGTCAGTTGGGGTGAGCGCCTGTCTCAGATGGCTCTCTCCAGCAAAGCCTGCCTGAGAATGAGAGCCGGCTCTGAGTCAGCGCTTTTCCTCTCAGCGGGGGGAACTGTTTGTGCCGAATGTGTTCCCCAGACCTCCCGGCTGCTTCCTTCACCCACACATTCCCCACCCCCACCTCCTCTGCCTTCCAGCTGGAGGCCTCTCCAACAGTTGTAGAAAAGGCCTACCAGCTGATGGCCGACTGTCTTCCAGTTCTTTGGAGAGGTTTTCTGTGTGAAAAAGCAGCAGGCAGAAAGTCGATGTAAGGGTTGAACCCGTTCCCTAAGATGGGGGTTGCAGGTATAAACGAATATCAAGCGATTCATTTGGGTTGTTCTTAGGAATCTGCTCGGCCAGAGCAGATCTGTGGTTTCCACATTCGTTTGAGGTTCTCAGGATTTCGCAAAAGCTGAAGCAGGATTTCTCAAGCCAACATTTAGTGTTGGATTGAGTTAACCAAGGCCTCAATACCAGACCTCTTCACATACCGAAGACTTAAAAAGGTTTACATCAACATCTGTTAGCTTTGTGCCTCCACTGACCGGAGGTTAAGGTTATAATTAAACTTTGAAGCTCAGGATTAGTTGTTGACAAATATGTCAAGAGCAGGGAGCTGTACCTTCTTCAGAACCTCATAAGTGTAACATTCCAGTCAGTAGGACTTCTGATCCCTGACAAGCATATACAGGAGTAAGAAGGGCTACCTCTTCATCCAGAACAAGAACTGGAGATCTGCCCCCTGATGCTCTCCTGTGGAATTGCTCCGTTTGCAGGCACAACCCCAGAATCCAGGCTGCATTTGTTTACATAACTGATGTTTTCTCAAGAACCTGTTACAGTGTTGACATACTTATTTACCCATTTATAGAGGTGGTTCTTTTTATTTTTACACACACACATATATAATTTTTTTATTATTATTGTTTTTTTTTATACTGGAACATCTCTAAGTATCTTGATCAAGGGTGCCATACCAGGAGGTGAGATTGGCTTGGGTCCTTCAAGAGAAAAGCAGTATTTTTGACCTCCATGCTACTTGTTGTTACCAGTTATAAACACGTATACACCAGCAGCACAAGACATGTGAACTACCAAGGCACTTGTGTTCTGGCTGAGGAATGACTGCCATCAGCAAGATAAATTTTCCTGAAGAAGGGGGCTTTCTTCTATTCTGAGGTGTGTGAGAGTGAGTGTGACTGTTATTTTATTCCCATTGCAAAAGTATTCTCTGTGCAGTTTGTGATTTTTGTGTGTCAACAGAACAGTGTGTGGAGGGGGAACTGATTGACCGTGGAGTAAACTTCTGATGCTGAAACACAACAGAACAAATATGGCTCCTGACTCATCCAGAGCATTGTGTTCAAGGGAAGAAACATCCCCCATGCAGTCCCTTTGTCTACCCCATTGTCCAGATTAAATCCTGGTTACTAGTCTCGGTGGTTCAGATTGAGCTGGCCTAGTGAGGATAGAAGAACCTGGTCTGTGGACCAAGGCGACTCTTCTCAGTATGCCAGGTCCGGCCGGCCTGCTTTGCAATTCTACCCGCTGATGCTGCTAATGAATGGAGGGAATTATTCCCATCCTTGGGGAGGCCTAATTGAAATTCCGGAGTCTTCTGTGGGACAGAATTGAGCCGCTGCCAGGCTGCGTATTATCCAGACCTTGCCACCTTGAAACAGCCCATCTGGTTGGAGGACAACGCTATGGGTAGCAGGGGTTGTGGTCTGGTTATGTTGGAAAGGAGGGCCAGTCGCATATTAGTGGTTAAGCCACCTCCAGGGGCCACATCAACATTTTTGTCATCAGCTTTTAAAACCCCCCACTTTGCAACATGAAGGCCTGTTCTGAGCTCTGACATTTCTCCTGATGACCACAGACTAGGTCAAAGTGTAACCAGCCTTTCTGCTGCCTTTGTCTACAGGGATTGAGCTGTGTCTGCCAGACCGGCGCTTCTCCATGACCATGGTGGCCAGCTTCGTTGCGCTGGGAGGCCAGCTGCTCATGCCGGGCCTTGCCGCGCTGTGCCGTGACTGGCAGGTCCTGCAGGTGGTCATCATCTGCCCCTTCGTCCTTATGCTGTCCTACATCTGGTACGAGTACCTTTGTCCTCGGTGTCACCCACATCCCGGTGTCTTCAGAGTCAAATGAGAACGTGAGAACATGGTGGTTTTTAGCTGTGGGCACGTAGGTATATAAATTTGTCTGCGAATGCCACAAATGCTGCACATATACGTGCAGTGTAGCAAGGCATACTGTTTTACAGCAAACTTTATTAGTAGAAAATGTACACTCTAAAATAATGGTAAGTTCAGTATAGTAAATGCATAAACCAGTAACGTAGTTATTATTATTATTATTATTATTATTATTATCATCATCAAGTATTATGTATTGTTTATAATATTATGGGACCACCGTCACATACGCGGTCCGGCGATGCCCACATGGTTATGCAGTGCGTAACGTATGAACACGGAAACGTGCACACTGTAAACTATAAAACGTACAAGGAGAAAGCAAGGAAAGCCGATTTTATCCTACTGAAAACTCCTCCTGCGTGCACAGGGTCTTCCCAGAGTCCCTGCGGTGGCTCCTGTCCACGCAACAGTACCACAGGTCCAAAGCACAGATTTACCACATTGCCGAGAAGAACAAGGTTGACACGGCCCTGGATTCCAATGGGATCCTCTCAGGTAAAAAAAAAAAAAAAAAAGGCACACGCGTTATCGCGCTGTTGATGATGTTTGTGTAATACGGTGAATATTGTGCGATTTAAATTTAGTTTAAGTTGCAATATAACAATTAAAAGTTTGACAGGAGCACTTATACATGTTTTTGGTCCAGAAAGTGACAAGGCTATTAATCTTCCAGTAAAATGATTCATGGCTAGAGGCAGACACAGGGCTGGTAGCATTCTTATTCGCTGTCCTGGGGGATAGGTTTGCGAGGATGCAGACGGCCTTCGCAAGCGGTAGGAGATGCAGCCTACTTGGCTTACAGATGCGCAGTACGGTGATTACATTACGGTTTGGGCGTTTTACAAATACCCTTGTGTGCCAGTTGTACTTAGGATGTGTAGTGCTGTAGCTGAGATTCCGTGAAACAGCGTCACTCCAAGGGCTTGAGACTCTCGTTGCAGACCATTTAACTTGCTGCTCCACAGATCTGTACGTTTCGTCGTATGGCAGGAGGGTTCATTCCACAAGCGTGATTCATGCTCCATGGACATTAGTCTGGCATGGTTTCATCCGCCACAAACTATGCCTGTTGCGCATTCAGTCACAAGCAGGTCAAAGTCAAATATGGCTTCCAAAGAGCACTTAAGCAGGCGGCACTAAGAAATTAAGAAAGATCAGCGAAGGGGAACAGATGACTTCACGGATATCTGCAGATTTTTTTTTTCCAAAGAACAATAAATGCAGGACTTTTGCAAGGCTGCACTTAGTGGATTTCCCGAATTTGTGTCATACATTGGATGCTTGCGGGCATAGCACATCCATTCCAGGTGACTCTGGAGACAGCTTCAGCTGTAAAAGATCACACCGAAGACACCTCTGTTGCGATTCCTATCACGCCGTCAACCCTGGTGTGTGATGCGCTTTAGGATAGTTTAAAATTAGCTGTGCACCCCTTTTGAAGTGCACCTACACTGGCTGCCAAGCTCTGAAGAACGTGAGGGTGGAACGTCGCTTCTGGGAAAAATAATTTTGTCTGGAGCCACAAGTCAGTGCTCTTGCTTGCTGTGGAATCTGTTTCCCTTTTTATTTAGAATCCACCCTCATGTTAAGATGCTGGGGAGTTGTGCGAGCTGTTGTCGTTTGGTTTTTCTTTGTTAATACCCTCCCCGGTGCTCTCGTTCGGTCTTCTCATTTCTCTGTTTTGTCATTTATTTCGATGATGTGAGACAAAGCAGTGGGGATAAAACACGCTAGAACAGGTATGCTCGGCCCACCTCCTCCAGTGGTGCTGACAAGGAGCTGTCAGACAGCTTGCCTAAGGGTCCCAAGGGTCTTCTCTGCTTGGAGAGCTTGGGGGGGGGGCAGGAGAGAGAACATTTAAGAAAATGTGTAGGGCTAGGATGTAAGGAGAGCAGGAGAGATTAGTCTACAATCCTCCGTTCTCCCGCCCTAGGGGAGAGCAGATGTATAGACTGTATAAATACCCAGGGACAGAGCTGTTGTGTCTCTGAATGTGGTGTAGTGGGAATATCAAATTTTTATCTTTTTTTATTTCTTTACTGCATACTCAAACACACTGCAGCCTTCTCAAACACTGTAGTAAGTGTGATAGATATTGGTGCTGCTGGGTGATGGTCAAGGCTTACTGAAGCAGAGTAGCAGGTCAAACGCAGTTCCAGGCAAATGTTGGAGGATATTTTTCAAATGTGACTTTCAGTGTTAAGTTTGTGTGCTTGGATATTTATAGTGATTTACTCATTTATACAGCTGGTTGACCGATACAGGAGATATCCATGGTAAGTATGTTGCTCAATGTCCTACAGCAGGAGGTGAGATGGAATCTGAGGTGTTGGGTTACAATGCAACACCCCTAACCGCTCCAACCTCTAGGCTAATGGAGAAGTAGAATGATGATATATATTTGGAAGTTCTGTGTGCACCGCTCCCGTACGGTGATAAAGACTGTATGTGATGGTTCTGCTTGTTGAAGAGGTCTGCCTGTAGAACTCCATTTCCGCCGTGGGTTGCAGTACTGCAGATCATGAGGTGTTTATCCTCTGCAGATTTTTTTTTATTATTATTTTATTATTTTTTTTTTTTTCTTTCCTGGCTTGGGTCCTGATTTGTCAGCCAGGCTGGGTTTCCATGGAAACCTCTCCAACACCAAACTTTCACCTTGGCTCGGGCCATGGCGACAGACTGACTTCTAGAATGGCTGTTAAGTCATTCGTGCCCATTCTCTTCCGTTTCCTTGCTGCCAGCGGATAATTGGAGAGATCGGCTTCGCAACACAGGCTTAATGACCACGTATGCACGAACTGTCATCCAAAAATAGTTGTGCTAACAATGATATTCTGCTGAATGCATCCCTTTTTGCTGAGCGATGGGCTCAAAAAAAAAAAAAAAGTGACTTGAATAAAATGTATAACGCTGAGAACAATTTCAGTGGGGCTGAGTATAGGCATAAAATACTGGTGTTCACCAGTCTCCTGTTTGAAGCAGGTCAAAAAGTTATTAAATTCCCTAAGCTCCTCTAATTTCTTGGTATGGTTGGGGTTCACAGTTTGTCTGTGTGTTAAATAACTTTTAGAGCTGGAACGGGCGCTTCAGAAGACTCCCAAAAAGACGTGCATCATCAAGATGGTGGGGACTAGAAATCTGTGGAAGAACATGGTGGTGCTGTGCGTGAACTCGTAAGTGTGACACATGATCCTCCGGGAAGAGATTTCATGGCAACTCAAAATATCAGCCTATGGTTGGGAGTCTCACCCACATGGGTATGGTGGTCTTTGCTCTGGGCTTTTTCATTTATGTCAGGCTTTGTGGTGTAGAAGAAAGCAGAAGATGATGCAAGAAGTCCCTTGTTGAGACCTTGTAAACATTTATCTGGAATTTGTTGGGGGTTCTACAGTTGGGCACTTTGGGGAGAGATTGTGTGTCAGTAGGGATATGGGTTTTTTTTTTTTTTTTTTTTTTAATAAAAAAAGGCCTGTTTGAGCATCTATTTGGCTCTGCTCAAGAACACTGAAAAAGACCTAGGCCTGTAGGGAACTTTGATTCCAAACAATCTGCAATTTAAAAAGTTTGGAGCATTTCTACTGTAGCCTCAACCAGTCAGATGTGACCCATCGCTGTGATTTGTTATTTTTGTGTCAAACTGATGCTTGGTCAAGATGACAGCTCACAGCCTTCCTCAATTCCTGCTCAGGCTGACGGGATACGGTATCCACCACTGCTTCGCCCGCAGCATGATGGACCCTGAAGCCAATGAAACCACCATGTTCCACAACTTCTATGCGGACTATTATACCATGGCTGGCATCGCAGTGGCATCTTGTGTGGCGTTGTGCCCAGCTGTGGGTGTCATGGGCCGCAGGGGAGGTCTGCTGATGTTTATGATAATCACTGCCTTGGCGTCTTTGCTGCAGTTGGGCCTGCTCAACCGTGAGTGATGCATGGTCTCTCTGTCTCTCATATCACTGTCTCATGCACAAACACACACATTCACGTACATAGTTTGAAAACGTACCTTCTTATGTGTATATTTTACATGCACACATGTGCAAACCTTGACATGCACACAAATGCATGCAGATCAATGTAAAGGCTCACAATTCAGCTTTGTTCCCACACAAATCCAGTTAAGCCGGTTTGTTCTTCAGCCCACAACAGTTCACTGTCAACACAGTGGTTATACCATTCATTGACCTCATTGCATAAACAAGTCCATATGAAAAAGGGGTGTGTGTGTGTGTGTGTGTGTGTGTGTGTGTGTGTGTGTGTGCGCGCGCGTGCGTGCGTGCGTGCGCGCACCAGCTTGCCTATGACAGTACCTTATTACCAGTTTCTCTTTTTTTATGATTAAGGGTTAGTTTATGAATTCCAGTACGTTTTATAGAAGTTAACTTCTCTGAATACACTTTCAACATCCACGCAGTTTGGACTTTGTTTTTTTTTTTTTTATTTTGTTATTTCATTATTTAATCTTGGATTTGGAAATACCAGATTGTTAGCCAAAATAATTACATAAGTAATGAACTTGTATTCTCCAGGCAGTCGCATTTCCATGTATGAACTGGCATCTTTGGCTGCAGAGGCGGCACACAAGCGTTGCGATTGTGGAAGCGCTGCCTTAACAGACACAAGAATTCTGTGTGTTCCAGCCCTCGGTCTAGTTTGAAGTTCTCATTTCATTGTTGACTTTTCTTTCCCCACACCATTCTGATGGGTGCAGTAATCGGAAAGTACAGTCTTCGCCACGACATAGGTAAAGTATGACTTGTTTTTCTTCTTTGTGTCCCGACTTGTGGTGCTTGTGACAACCATGTACTTACTTAACATATAGAACTGTGTTATGTTTAGTATGACTAAATATATAATTTAATTTGATAATGTGGACACTGTAAAGTGTGGTCGTGTGATTTCTTACTGAAGGTCAGAATCCCAAGCTTGAGGTTTAATTTTTTGATAGTCAACTGTATTTAAAAAAAAAAAAAAAAAAAAAAAAATTACCTTTTTTTATTTGTGTCATTGAGATGGTTTAAATGGCCTGTGTAAAATCACATATCAGATTGACGTGCATCACCCTTCTGTGGAACAGAAGTAAAGCTCTCAGGTTCTGTACCTGTGGGTGACAACAGCCACGATGGTAGCTTATTTGTCTGTCCGAGCGGATGAATCCTAGGACTTCCTGTGGTCTTTGAGCAACGAAACATCAGTGCTGTACACATGAATGTTGCTTTTGAGTCCTTTCACTCAGTTTTGGGCAGTGCTACCTAAATGAAGATGGCAGTGGACAGTTAAGGCCAAACCTGGCATAATGGATGTGTCCTTCCCAAGCCAGCATAGGGGTGGTGGGTCAGGGACTGTGAAAGAACCCATGCATCGATCACCATCTCTGTGACTACCAGATTGAACATGAAACACCCACAGATGCTGCAGCAACTCTCTGAACCATCCTCATATTTTCTCTGTCCCTCCCTCTCTTTGTCCTTCAGTGCTGAGAGACACGCTGAACAAAAAGTTCTCCGTGGCCTTCTCTGTCATAGGCATGTTCTCCTCCCATGCCGTCAGCAGCCTCAGCATCTTCTTCTGCGCAGAAATCACACCCACCGTTATCAGGTGAGTCAACCCAGGGATGTAGTGGGCAGAAGGCGTGGAGGAAACTGGATGGCAAGAGTCCGGTCACACATCTCGTGACTGAAGCAGGGTGAAGAGGAAAGTTTGTAACCATTAACTCGCTGGCTGGGTCACTTAAGCCTTAAATCATGAGATAAGCACCTAAGGTCTTTCAGTGTGGTTACAAAAATGCAAATCTTTTCTCATTTGGGCAATAAACCAAAATTAATCCCACGCTGAAAGACTTGCTGCCCATATGCTGTATATAGAAAATAGAAGGAATCCTTTTGACGTCATAGCATATATATGTATTTCTGCATACATATATGTATGTAATGTATGCATGCACTGCATATGTGTTACTAATACATAGTTTCCATATACACTACCTGGCCAAAAAAAAAAGAAGTCACCACCTGGATTTAACTTAGTGTTATGATGTGGGGTTGCTTCAGTTGGTCAAGTCTATGTTCAGCAACGTTATGTGGCCAAAAAATGAGCTCAGCTGACTACCTGAATATACTGAATGAGCAGGTTTTTCCCATCAGTGGATTTTTTCTTTATATTCCAAGATGACAATGCCAGGATTCATTGGTCTCAAATTGTGAAAGAGTGCTTCGGGGAGCACGAGAGAGATATCATTTTCACACACGGATCGGCCACCACAGAGTCCAGACCTTAACCCCATTGAGAATCTTTGGGATCTTATGCTGGAGAAGACTTTATGCAGCGGTCTGACTTTCCCATCTCCCATCATCAATACGAGGTCTTGGCGAAAAATGAATGCAACTCTGGGCATAAATAAATGTTGTGACATTGCACAAATTTATCGAAACGATGCCGCGGCAAATGCCTGCCATAGTCAAAGCTGAAGGCGCTCCAACCAAATATTAGAGTGTCATTTTTTTTTTTTGGCCAGGCAGTGTACAATAAATGAGCTGTTTCTGCTGGGAATATATTATGTAGCCCTTCCTATAGAGACAAAGGCTATAGAGGCTATTAGTGGGCAACTGGAACTAATAAACGTACAAATATATTTTCCACTAGTCTGTGATCTATAATATGGTTTTATTTTCACTGGGATGGTATTGACAGATGGACGATGTTGTCCTTGCTCTTTGGTGATGGTGCGGTATGATCAACAGGGCTCACAATGAGGGCAGTGGGGAATTAGACACCCTTAAGTCGTGTCTCTTTTAAAGAAGAAGAGGGTTATGACTCGTGAGCATGCCGCTGCTGGCTAGGATGTTTTCTGTTGCTGGCATATGGCCCCCGTTTGGTTAACAACAGCAGGATAAGGCTGGGTCAACAGCTCTCCCTTGTGGCAAAAGCCATGCTCCGCAGGTTCTTCTTTAAAGAATAAAGCGTACCTGCTGTTTTGCGGAAGTGATTTTTACGCCGAGTTGTGTTTTGGAATGAACGCTCCTGTGTTTTATCAGTGTGGATTGTAGGGTGCCTGATGCACCTGTTGGGTTTTCCTACCTATCGGGTTTTCCTAGTTGGGTTCAAACTTGATTGTGGAAAATCAATGAGACAGATTGTCATAGCAGATGGATGTAAGTAAGGCAGATCTGATACCAAATGTTAGCTGGATGTCCGCATGGCAGATGGATATCAGATGTGTATCAGCAAGCCAGATAAATATCAGATGGGCGTCCAGATGGCCCGGGAGACACCAAATGCACTGCCCAGTCTGATTTGTTCCTGTCTGGATGTCCACAGGGGAGGTGGACTGGGTCTGGTGCTGGCCAGCGCGGGCTTCGGGATGCTGACTGCCCCCATCATGGAACTGCACAACCAGAAGGGCTACTTTCTGCACCATGTCATCTTTGCCTGCTGTACCCTCATATGCATCATATGCATCCTGCTGCTGCCGGAGGCGCGCGGCCAACCGCTGCCCGAGTCGCTGGCAGATGGCGAAAGCTACACCCGGCAGCCCCTGCTGCCCCCTAAACGCCCTGGAGAGCAACACCTACTGCTGACCCGGTCTGAGACCAGGGACTACTCGCGTGTCCACGACACGCCCGTGCACCAGGTGGCTGCGGCTGCCATCGCCGCCTCCGCTCCAGTGTCCAACCCAGAGGCGGGGATCTCTGAGGGGGGCAACGTCGCCGCCAACGGGGTCAAATCATCATGAGTGCACACCTGTTTTGGCCCCCCCACAACTGCACAATGGCCCCCCCACCTCATACCCTGGGGGTGGGCTTTTGTGGATGGGCTGTTTAGTAGCTTCTGGTGGCCATGTTGACTGACTGAGGAGGGGCTGGGTTAGTTGGGGTGTGGAAAAACCTGAGCTGCTACAGACGGGGACAAAGAGACACGGCCCTTGTCCAGAACTTCTCCTATCCATGGACACAGAGAGTGCAAGCACACGCTGAAGGACAGCAGACAGTGTTAACCCCCTCCCCCACCCCAATAATGTGAAGCACCACCCCAGGTATGGTCATACCTGTGTTCAATACTGAATGTTCTCTTGGATTCCACAGAAGCTACAGCAAAGGAATAATGATGGTCATGACTTGAACAAAGGTAAATGACACAAAGGATGGTTGGACCTTCAGAATTTAGCACAGTTTTTATACGCTTTGCAGGATGGTTAAAGTGCAGAATTCACCTTAAAGTTTTTTTTTTTTCTTCTTCGTGCCAGTGCTGTTTAAGTATTTCGATTCCACATTAAGTGTATAACAAAAGGTGGGTAAGATGAAAGAAAACTCTAGTATTGGACTTTAACACTGGAAAATGATGTGCAATGCGAAGAAACAGGGTTAATGTAGTTTGCCTGAAGGTGTTGACTAAGGATTGCACTAAATTCCGTTGTTAAATAATAAAGAAGTGTAAAGTAGGATAGTAGACATTCTTCTCATCCAGGCAATGAAGGGAAACGTTTTTAAAAATCCATTTTTGCATCTCCTGACTGACAGCCTTTGCAGTGCCGTTCCTGATGGCTAACAGCTTTGTCACAGGAAGGGATTTGGGGGAAATGGTGTACAACACAGTAAAGCACTGAATGCAGTTGACTGCTTTCAGCTTTAAGAATACATGAAGACCCAAGTCACACAATACAGGATAAAGTTTCTTGAAGTTGATTTCTTTAGAGGTATTTCTTTAGCTCATAGCATTCTTAATACATTGTGCCAATCTCAAAAAAACTGTACCAAAAGAGCAGAAACCGGGTTCCTTTTGGCCTCACGCTGAATGAGGCAGGCGGCCTGTGTGTGTGTGGGTGTGTGTCGGTCGACGTGTGGGCCGCTGTGCGGAGCAGGCGGGGTCGTGGTCCCTGTTACCGCATGTACCGCGGGACAACGCCCTGTGGCCTTTCGACATTCCCTGGGTTCTTCCACTGAGTTCAGACACAATCAGACATACCAGGTAATTTTTGTGCAAATGTGATACTGTAGATAAATCTTAAGTGTTGTGCCGTGTTACTAACTTAGCTTAACAAACAGACATAGTGTTTCAGATTAGACCATAGCGCATCATCTTGAGCAATTGTGTGATTTTTATTTGTATAAGCTGAAGTGGCACTTTTGCGCTGCGTCTGAGGGCCGAGCCCGTACGACCGGCAGAAGGACATGAACCATACCTCACTTTACTGAAGGCAAAAATAAAAATTAAAAAAAAAAAAAAAAAGTCGTAGAGGGGGAAAAAATGAAAACCACTTCTTTTCATTGTACTGCAATAGAAATGTGGAAGCATGCGAGCATCCTTGTGTGGAGACGTGGAAAGCAACGTGCTCTTGAGTATGTACCAGCGCCTCTGACCGTGAGGAACATTGTGGTGAAGTAAAGAGCATTTTGCTGTTTTAATATAACACTACTGCATCGATATGGGTCAGTTGTTTGCAACTATTGTTTACAGAGCTGTTAAAAAAAAAAAAAAAAAAAAAACACCATGTACTGTACAGACTTTTTAATTGTATTTTATATTCTTCTGACTTGGTAAGTCCCACTCATATTTTGCCGTGCGAGTATGCAACTGCGGCCCGAAGAGTTGGTTTCCGTACCCCACCGTTTATGCCGCTTCCATTCGTCCTTGACGCTCGCGAGCTGCGTAGAACACCTCAAAGGCGAAATGCATCAGCACAACTGCCCTGAGTGTGAGGTTGGGCAAAGTAAAGCACAGTATTTTGCATGGTCCTGCAACGTTTCTAGGTTAGGATAGGTGAGGACTAACGTTTAAACACCTCTAACTTTTGTTTTTAAATGAATGATCGAACCCCTCACCTCTTGGCAATAGCAATCTGAGGCCCAGTGGAAAACCTCAGAAGTTCTGCTGCTGTAACAGCACAATGTGACCCTAATCTTAGCTCCTGAAACTTGAATCTGTGTTCCACTGCACAATGCGTACAGAGCAATGCGTTGGTGCCCCAGCGAGTACAAACACACTCATCCCTGATCCAATATTAATGTAAGATGTGTATTTTTGATGTATGTCCAAATATGAGTAGTGTATTACAAACAGCATTGCCACCATTTGTTAGTGTATATATTGTCTGGTGTAGTGATACCGTTGTTATACAATATATACATGGATACAATCATACAGGATGGTGGTAATGTATGTGTTTGCAATATAGGATGCATATTATGACATATGTTAAGAATATATTCCTTATTTTTTTATGACATATATTTATACATGTGAACTCTTTTGTAAGTGAAATGTGGTGAGGGATTACCAAGAATCAGCGAATGTAAAACCACTAATTGTTTTTTAAAATACAAATGAAGCACCTGTATATAAGCCATAAATGTTGTAATAATAAACTTCTTTATTTATTGATCACAAATTGGTTGCATTTTTTTGCCATTTTTCTTGGAGAAACTAAACTGCAGTCCTTAACCTTTTAATATGGGGTTTCTGAAGCTTAAATGGATTTATCTCTGTGAGAAAATTAGCTGTTTCAGAAGCAGCTCCTTCACTGAACCGTATTTCTCTCTCATTCGGCTTTCTAGGCTGACTGACAGCTTGTGGGTCATCACTTTTGTGGCTTCCTGTAAGGCTTTAGGGAAGCACGAGAGGCAAATGGTCAATGGGTGGGGTGTCACTAGTTTGTTTATGGCCTTCAAATGATGGAATAACAAAAGTAAGAGCAGAGCTGAGGTCCAGCGGCGATCATCGCCACACTACACTGTGTACAAACAGTAAAGCATCATACTGGAGAAGCAGCTCATGTGACAGATGGTAGATAAGATCAGTTTTCTCCAGTTGCATAGCCAATGTTACCAAGATAAAAAAGTCTGTATATATTGCATAATATGTTTAAACTTAACATTCCCTACATGTCAGTAGATGCCATAGGTGGTGGGGAGAGTGTATATAGCATGTAGGTTCCTGCTGTTGTCCCCTTTTTTCTAGTTAAAATATTTAACCATTGTTACGTTCAAACGATTGTCATCTGGAACAAAAAAAGCCTAATGTGCGCCAAAAAAAAAAAAAAAAATGCTCCCCACACCATTGCACCCCCACCACCAGTCTAATGGCCTGTTGTACCTAATAAAGTGTCCATTTGGTGTAGGTAAAAACTTGGTTTAGCAACTATTGATACGACAGCATTATAGCCCTCCTTTGGAACGTTTGTGTGGTTTGCAAAGCACCACATGCCTGGGGTCTTTCTTTTAACATAAATGTTTTAATTGCATTTTATCACAACAAAGGACCAGTGTAATGGAAAATAAGTAGTAAAAGAATTCAAAAGTTTAACACCTGTTATAAATGCATTTATAAAAAATGAAAAGCACCTAAAATTTCCCAGGAAAAAGTGCCATTTCTTTTTTTATCCTGTTCTCCACCAGTAATGTGAGACTGGAGTCCGTGCTTGGGAGATTGTAGCTGACAAACACCTGCTTTCTGGTTTTCTTTGCTGAAACACAAGAAGTGAATAAGTGAGATGCATTACAAATATGCAAAAGTGTTTCAAATTATCCTCACTTTGATGTTATCTTCACCAGTGAAACAGTACGGCGACATTTAAAATAAAAGCAACTTCAGACAATTTCTCATTTCAACTCTTGCTGAAGTAAAACTTGCTCCTCGGGGCAAGAAAATGTTTTACTGTAACACCGGGGTTTGCACTCAATATCAGTATCTTTATAACAATATATCTTAAACTGATAAATTAGAAATACAACAGTAATAAATAAATTGTGAGAAACAAATCACTGCTTATGTATATTCATAACTGTATTGAACGTGTACATGAAATATGCAGGGAGAAAGCTGAAACACCGAAAAGGCAGTAATAATGCAGTAAAAAGAGGATGAGGCAACAGTTCAACTCCTTGTGCCTCGTTCCATTAAAACAAAAGCGCACACAAATATGTAATTTTCAAAAAACTATGTCCCATGTAAAATGTGTGAAATAAAGGTGCCGCAATGTGATCCTGGATGCGAGATGAAAGGAAACGGGTGTGAAGTGGGAAGGCACTATGTGAGGGGCGGTGGATGAAAAAAGCCACACATCACCCTCACAGGCAAGTGGCCAGAGTGTGTGGCACAGCACTGGAGAGATGCAAGGGAAGAGAAGAATGTAACACATTTAATAAGAAAGAAGGAAGATGTGCAACACCGAGTGTCCTATAAAGTTACACCACAGAGTCACGAAACCGTGGTAAAATGGGCAGCGTTATGCGGGGTATTGCTGTAACAATATACCCATTGGCAGCCAGCTAGAAGTTTTACTTCACCCCTGAAATATGTCAAGTGCAGCACACCTGGATAAGTGAGCAATGTGCACAGGTACTCACCCAGCCTCTGTGCCAGTGAGTTGGGGGTCGTGTCTGAAGGATCTCCCAGCAACAACGTGGACAGAGGCATCAAGTCCTGGACCATGAGAGAAATATCCAGCTGTATAAACGGTTTCAGTGGTAGGCTTGTCACCCCAAAGCCAACTTGCTTTCTTACAAAAGTAAATTATATCATTCATTTACATGAAAGTAGAGCTTGGAGAAGAGTTATTTATTACTAGACATAAATATTTGGCAATACCCTTCATTTGATATATATGTACTTATTTTCATGTTCCGTATGTGTGCATGAATAGTCTGAACAGCTGAAAGCATTTTATTTATGAATGTTTTTATTAGGTCATTTTTTTTGCCAGGCAGTTAATTTGATGCATTTCATTTTGCTTATTTCTTGTACGCTGCCCAGCCAAAAAAAAAAAAAAAAAAAAAAAAAGTCACACACTGTAATATTACGTTGGACCACCTTTTGCTTCCATTACGGCACGCATTCGCCGTGGCATCATTTCCACAAGCTTATGCAATGTCACAACATTTATTTCCATCCAGAGTTACATCAATTTTTCGCCAACATCTTGTATTGATGGGAGAGTTGGAGCGCTGCGTAAAGTCTTCTCCAGCACAAGATCCCAAAGATTCTCAGTGGGGTTAACATCTGGACTCTGTGGTGACCAAGCCATGTGTGAAAATGATGCCTTTCTCATGCCCCCTGAAGCACTCTTTCACAATTTGAACCCCATGAATCCTGGCATTGTCATCTTGGAATATGAAGAAAAAATCCAGTGATGGAAAAACCTGCTCAAATATTCAGGTAGTCAGCTGAGCTCATTTTTTGGGCAAATAACGTTGCTGAACCTAGACCTGAGCCACTGAAGCAACCTCACATCATAACACTAAGTTCAATCCAGGTGGTGACTTCTTCACACCTTATGTGTTCATAATAAAACCACAAATTTTAAAAAAAATTATGTAACACTTCAAGGTCAAAGTATGACTGCAGAATTATTTCTGATAAGGTCAGAAAGTAAAGAGCAACGAGGCCACTCACGAATCTGCTGCTCATCGACACGGCCAGGTTGTCGAGCCGGGCCGCCGCGCCGACCCAGAGGAAGAACCCGCCTCTCAGCTTCATCACATGGAAGTGAACGAGCTGCTCCAGGATCTTCTCCGAGAAGTCGTGCACCGAAATGGCCTCGTCCGCGACCTCGCCATTGGAGCAGCCGCCTTCTGCTTCGCTCATTTTGCCTCAGTTTTTGTCCTCATTTCACACCGCGCCAGGCGTACGGCGCCGACAGCGTGCAAGTCACTTCCTGTGTTGGAAATCCCGCGCAGGCCAAAGTAATCGATAGCTTTGTGCCCTAATTTCTTTTTAGAGTATTTTAGTGTTAAGTCTTAAAAAAAATAAACATCACGTTGTATATTTTGATTTGTAGATATTTTTGAGAAATAACTAAGGGTTTATATAGCACACATTTACATGTTAATGTCATAGCGAAATTTGACGATGACTCTATCCTGACATCATGCGTTGGGAGGACCAAACACCTGATTCTGACGAGGGAAAATGGCGCGAATCCCTTTTAACAAAGTTACCTCTGTAATACCTGTAAATAATTCTTAATATATACGTTTTGAGATGGTTTATTAACTGGTATTTCATTCTGTTATATCCAAACTTCTCTTTTCAACAAACTCAAAAGTTGTCCATTTTTTGTCAGTAATGACCAATCGATCCCATCTGGCAATATAAGATTTTCCGTCTAAGGATCATTGCTAAAAATAAGTGTTTATATCCATACATTTATACTTGTATGTATATATGTAAATACTAATGGACGAAATCCACATTTATAGTTATATGTATATATGTGTGTTACTAAATCCATCCATCCATTATTCTTAACCATTTAAACTCAAACAGGGTCGCGGTGGTCAGGACCCTATCCCAGTGTCCCGTCAAAACGAAATATCTAAGTACTCGTGTGTTGCTAAGGTTTACATTATTGCAAAATATAAATTATGAAGCAGAGCCTTAAAGTTTGTTTGGATTATGACAAGTGAACAGTGGGAGGGGGGGGGGGTGTAGTAGACCAGAGACGCACTGAACGCGGATTCGCGGTGACGTCACGCAGCCCGCGGCATCGCACCGACAGCCAAAAAAGAGGCGACACGGGACATCGCTGGATGCCGCATCCGTGCGGCGCATCGGGACGGTCGCTGCGCAGTCGAAGCGGATCCTTCTGCGGCAAAGGGGACAAAAACGTGCCGCGCTAAGGTCAAACCATGAGGGAAATCGTGCACATTCAAGCTGGACAATGCGGGAACCAAATAGGTGCCAAAGTGAGTCCGTTATAGGGAAAAAGAAAAGTTTTGCGACAAACTATAATGAAATTATTGGAGCGAGTAAATACGCTGTATGTTATCATTTTATACTTTAAGTGGTTTGTTTAAGTTGTGGATTGAATTTACGTTCCGGCTGCGCGTTTTCATCTGTATTTTAGAAATATCAATGTCAGCTTTATAGAATAATCGTGCTAGGTGTTAATATGGGTGCAGAGAATATTTTAAAATGTTTAAGGTGACGTGTGTGCGCGTCTTGGGTGCGGTCTTTTGGAGGGATTGTGCGAGGTCCCTGCCTTTTACTGATGATCTCAGCCTGTCATTGAGGACAACATTCATAAAAATATGACAGATATAAATCAATGCATCACATAAGCAATACATCACCGTAAATTGTCATAACCTTTTTGAAGCTTTTGCTTGTGTTGCCATTCAGCCAGGTGGTCCTTTGTGTGTGTGTGTGTGTGTGTGTGTGTGTTTCAGTTCTGGGAAGTGATCGGTGATGAACATGGTATCGACCCCACGGGCACCTACTATGGGGACAGTGACCTTCAGCTGGAGAGGATTAACGTATACTACAATGAAGCCACCGGTGAGCTGCTGCTGACCATCCACGAGTTCGCAGAATGAGGGAAGCAGGCTATTATGTGTACAGAATATTTCTTATGGCTGTCACCCGTCTCAGCATTAATGGCTGCATTCTGTCATGAACAAAGACAGGGCTGTGTGACAAGGTTGTATGATGAGTCATGCTTTTTTTATGAGAAAAGATCCAGGATGAGTGGCCTTGATGTCAGTGTTTTTATCCACAAAATATGAAATTTCAGTAAGGGCGTGCACGTTTAATATCCATTTAATATTTATATCGATTCAAAATTATTTCAGTTAAACTCGGTCCTTTGTGTATTTACGCAAATAGATTATTTGTGCTTTTATTATGATGTCCGGATGAGGCAGACGGGCCAGCAGTAGCCGTGATGACCGAGCTCCTGCAGTTGTAGAGGAAATCTAGCTTTCGGCTAGACTGACTCAGCAGATTTTCCTGTGAACAAACATGCTTTTCCCACCTGGATTCAGTGTTGGGCCCTCGTGCTGCATCTGACCGCAATCGGCGTCCTTCGTGGGAAACGGAGAGGGCGCAGCAGGGGTCAGCCACATGTTTTTGTGCTCACAGCGGGGCCTCTGTTCCTCCTACAGGTACCAAATTTGTCCCACGTGCCATCCTCGTGGACCTGGAACCCGGCACCATGGACTCGGTCAGGTCTGGCCCTTTCGGGCAAATATTTCGACCCGACAATTTTGTTTTTGGTGAGCCGATGACCTGTTCGACCAAATGTCAGATGAAAAAAATAAAATAAAAAATATAAATAAGAAATCGAGTTACACGCCAATGGAATAGGGGACAGCTTGTGAAAAGCTGAGGAATTTCTGCCAAAACTGCTAGTCGGGCCTTTTCGCAACATTTTTCCTTATTTTATTAATTATTATCATTATTATGCACTGGTTTGTTTTTAATGTGCAGGTCAGAGTGGTGCAGGAAATAACTGGGCGAAAGGTCATTACACCGAGGGTGCAGAGCTGGTGGACTCGGTGCTGGATGTGGTGAGGAAGGAGTCTGAGAACTGCGACTGTCTGCAGGGCTTCCAGCTCACCCACTCGCTGGGTGGCGGCACAGGCTCAGGGATGGGCACCCTGCTCATCAGCAAGATTCGGGAGGAGTACCCTGACCGCATCATGAACACGTTCAGCGTCATGCCCTCCCCAAAGGTGTCTGATACAGTGGTGGAGCCGTACAACGCTACCCTCTCCGTGCACCAGCTGGTGGAGAACACGGACGAGACCTACAGCATCGACAACGAGGCACTATACGATATCTGCTTCCGCACGCTCAAGCTCACTACCCCCACCTACGGGGACCTCAACCACCTGGTGTCAGCCACCATGAGCGGTGTGACCACCTGTCTGCGTTTCCCCGGCCAACTGAACGCCGACCTTCGCAAGCTGGCTGTCAACATGGTGCCCTTCCCTCGCCTCCATTTCTTCATGCCTGGCTTCTCTCCGCTGACAAGCAGAGGGAGCCAGCAATACCGAGCCCTCACCGTACCTGAGCTCACGCAGCAGATGTTTGATGCCAAGAACATGATGGCCGCATGTGACCCCCGCCACGGCCGATACCTCACGGTGGCAGCCATATTCCGCGGCAGGATGTCCATGAAGGAGGTGGATGAGCAGATGCTGAACGTGCAGAACAAGAACAGCATTTACTTTGTGGAGTGGATCCCCAACAACGTCAAGACTGCTGTCTGCGACATCCCACCGCGGGGACTCAAGATGTCCGCGACGTTCATTGGGAACAGCACTGCCATTCAGGAGCTGTTCCGGAGAATTTCGGAGCAATTCACCGCCATGTTCCGTCGTAAGGCCTTCCTGCACTGGTACACAGGAGAGGGAATGGATGAGATGGAGTTCACCGAGGCTGAGAGCAACATGAACGACTTGGTATCTGAGTATCAGCAGTACCAGGACGCCACCGCAGACGAACTGGGCGAGTTTGAGGAGGATGACATGGACGAGGCGTGACGTCACTGTCAGCGCTGCTAAATGTGAATGTATCTGTGCGTTCTGGCCTCTTCATGGAAATGATGCACATGTCACTCTCATGTACAATTGAAGTCAGAAGTTTACATACAGATTTTATACTAACAAACTGTAAATTTGGCGTATCATTTAAGACATCTACTTTGTGCGGGGCAAAAGTTATTTTTTCCAACAATGTTCACAGACAGATTATTTCACTTTTTGTTGACCACGGCTTATGGCAACGGCTTAAAAAATGGGAAAGCGTAATTTAAAGTGTTTTTTTACTATGGCGCTGTACGGTACTGCACTGTGTACTACAATAACACTTATATATTATATTCCAATATAATGTAAGAGAATGTGTATTGAATGTGTAATAAAATGAAAAAGTCAGTGCTGTAATTGAATCATATATACAGTACACATACAGTACAGCGAATTGCACACAGGGGGACTAGGGGGCGCTGTGGTGCCTTTATGAAACTGAATTGAAAGTAGATTGTACATTTATTTAAAAATTGTCTAAAACACCGTTTTATGCGTTAATAAAGTTAATTTCTCCTAAAAAAGTTGAAAATTAGTTAAATATGTATATATTTCTCTATATTTAGCGTAAAAGGTTTTTTCAGTATTCATTTTTCTTTTTGTGGCAGTCCGCAAAATGTGCAAAATTGAGAATGGGCTGTGTCAGTAGAACTGCTGCCTGCAAGTGTTTCAAAGTTATTTAGTTCAAGTTTGCTTGCTGTGTACCTTCTGGGTGTTGAAACTTAAAAAAACCCATAAATGCATACCGAACTAAAACGAAGCAAATCATTCCCGCAGCAGTTGCTGTGTGAAAATGTACCATCTGAACACAAACTATACTCAACACCAAAGTCAAGGCTGAAAAATGACAGGATGTTCTTGTGACTTTTAATTTGATCCTTTTCTATACAGTGATAAAGTTTGGTTTGTTTTTCAGTTTGCTGTGATTTTTTTTTTTCTTTTCAAAGCGACACGTGTGTGCATGCACACATATAACGTACATATGATCTCAGAAAAATAAAACGATTACAAGAGCTGTGAAGGACTTTGCACCAAGGCTGCAAGCTAAATTAAGGCTTGCAGACCCATTCAACAATATCCCATTCTCGTGGTCTTCATTCATGGAGGAAATCTTCTGCCAGTTTGTTGAATTCTGCAGCAAATCTTAGGTGCAGGTTGTGCTTCCCCTCTGGTATGAGATGCAAGCTGTACAATAAGAAAGCGTTTCATCATATCATGTACAGTAATAAAAACCAAAAACAGTATCCAAATTAGTGGTAAAAGTTTGTTTACCACCAGCAGTTTATTACCACTGCTAAACTATTTCTAAACATACAATGCACACTGTAAATCTTTATGAATTCCTCCATGTCACTATGTTTACATGCACTGGTTCTACTGCTGCATTCCTGCAGATTTTCAATGTACCTGTGCATCTAAGTACCTCATTAAGTCATTGCCCAGATTCGAGTTACTCTGAACAGAAAGAAGCTACGTAAAAAACATTTGCACACGTGACACTCTGTGTTTAAATATTAACTGAACATCGGGAGGTGAGAGAAATCCAAATTTAGCCTTCATAAATGCAAAGAAATGCCTTGTATATTAAAGTGGGGCTATTAAATGAGTCTCCTGGCAACGTGAATGAGTCTATTGGAATGCCTGTACTTGACAGTTTCCTCATGGTTAAGTCATTTTAGGCAGCAGATTTGGTATTTTGTACACCTTGCATTTTAAGCTACACTAGGCCGTGTCATAGTGCTGCTAACCGAGATCTCTGGATGTGCTGGTGCAGGTACTGTGGGTGGAAGCCAGGGACCACTGGATCCTTCTCCCCGTGGATGATCAGGGTAGGGCAGGTGATCAAGGGTAGCAGCTCCCGACAGATGTTTCCTAAAATGAAACAAGGAATTCTTCAGCGCTGTATATAATAAAAACCAATCTGCTGTAAGAGGCATCGGCCTTCTTTAGTTCAAGTTCAGTAGCTTAGACCATGTAAAATGCATCATCCTACACCGTGAAGGTGGAAATGTTATGTTGTTCACAACGTAGGCTAACACATAATACTGAGGTTGGGGCGAAAACTAAGGAGCAATGTTCAAAAAACAAACAGGTGAACTTAGTCTTCAGACAGAATAAAAACCTTTGAGTTGAATCATATCTTTCTAAGCCTCAGCAGTTGTTATAAAAACAGCTGCTCACCATCAGGTCTTTGAGCAAACTGACTGATGCCATCCACCCAAGCCTTCCATGTCTGAGCAAAGTATTCTGGACCATACATGTCTTCCATAGGCTTCCTCATCTTCTTGCTCCACGTTGACACATCCCTGATGCCTGAAAAGACAGATGACCACGTTCAGAGGCTCTCTGCTAAATACACCCAGAACTTTCTTAAATGAAACATCCTAACACTGGTTTGCAACAGCACAGACAAAAACACTGTGACAAAAAGCCAAATACATCCAGATAAATAAAATGAATTCAAAAAGGTTATAAAAATTTGTGGGTGTGATCATCCAGCACTTTCCAGGGGGGTGGTCAAAGTTTTTGTTAAAATATTTTGAATGGTTGTGTGAACACTGTTCCAATATGCTTTTATCCCATCACATTTCCAGAACTTTTTGGATATGTTTGTACAGGACTATGCCCTTTTTTGTCTCGTTTTTGAGACTTTGACACATCTCCATCAACCCTGGGAGTGGTTTCATTTTTGTGATTTAGCACCAAACATATTAATAAATATTAGGTGAATCGACTGGAAGATTGTACGGAGGCCTACTTGCCATTATATATTTCCACATCTTGCTGTGACACATAAGCGTTGGATCCCCAGATGACCAGCTTGTTTACAAAGGATGGACTCCGCGCTGCAGCGATCATAGCAGTTATCCCGCCATCGCTCCATCCCAATAAAGAGAATTTATTAAATTTTAAGGCCTGGGGGACAAAAAAAATCTGTTAAAAGGATTTCATATCACTTCAGGAGGACATTGAGAAACTTCATTTAGTGGTTTCAAAACATTGATGGGACATTTCTGTGACTTTGGTGCTTGGTCTCAATTTTCAAGAAGATCTCACAGCTTAACCTTCAGCGTTTCACGAACCGGAACATCTGGATCAAACAGCTACGATCAAACAAGTCTTTGAGTGCGGGAAGAAGGATTAATCCTCCAAGCTTTCCACACGAAAGCTCTCACCCGCATGAGATCCACGGCGTCTTTGGCATCTCGGTCAAAGAAATCCAAAGGAAAATCTCTCGATGGAGGCCTAGAGCATCCGTACCCCCTGGGATCCCAGCTTACCACGGTGAAACGCTCTTTATCCAAACCCTGGATCTGTGGGCCGAAGTCGGTCTGTCCGCTACCTGGTAAACATCAAAATTTAAGGCCTTTCCTCCCCGCTTTTTTTGGCAAATCACTTCATCGAAACAAGAAGTGTCAAGATTTATATATGAAGCATTTACCCAATGCCCCAGGAAGGAGCAAAACCACATGGTCTCCCCTCCCAGTCTTCTGATAGAAGAGTTCAACTCCATTCACTTTCTGTTTACCTGACTTTGCTGCGCTGCTGTAAGGGAAGTGGGAGGTTTGAGTGGCTTCATTTGCTTAAGGTTGCAATTTTTGGTTCAAAGTGACACCTTTGTCATAGGGAGACGGCATTTGATAAAAGTAGCAGGTTTCCCTGGAGATCTGTTGGCCCGTTATGAATTTTTAAATAACATTGACGTCTCCCCTTCTTCAATGCATTTCCTCACAGGTGATACACAAACACAGATAACCTCTCTCATGGCGCTGCGTATATTTGTAGTTTAACCTTAATATAGTTCGTGGGGTAGGGCTTAAACGACGCCCAGGAATTTCTTTCTAACTGCGTGAAAGACAGCAATCGTTTTACCAGTAGGACATCGCGCCACAGTGCGCGGCTTCGACGGCGCTTCGCTTGCCGAGCACGGAACTCCTTCGGAGCAGCCCGAGCACAGCGGCCATTTTGGCGGCTCTCACGTCTGCTTCCCTTGCCGAGTCTAACCCTAAAATAAACGAAGGTATAGCAAAGTATGGCGATGTTAGGTTTCTGAAACGCGGGCTGGTCAGTGCTCTCCGTAGGGAATAAAAAAAAAAATGAAGAAACGAGAAGCTAAATCGGCGAGCAAACGACGCTGTCGAAAGTGCGCGAACGAAACAGCACAGTAGGATAAAAAAAAAAAACGCGGTTAACTGGACAGCGTTTGAACTTTTTTAAGTTGAAACATTAAAGCAACTTCCGTTGAACAAACCGGCCATTTCTCAACATATATTAGAATATTTTTAGGTGTTAGCGCAAAAAAAACGACCCGATTTAAGAAATTTAAGTGGAACATGAACCGAGGAAACAGCCCAGTTTCTCACTTCTGGTGAAAGGTATGGGTGCTTACGTGTGAACCACAATGAAGCTTTAAAACGATCATTTTTGTGCAGCTAAAGAAACATTAAACCACGTTGCTTTTCCTGCGTTTATAATCACTGTCTTTCACTTAAAATGTCAGCAAAAACCACGAACAGGAAAGGGTAAAATGTTTAATTTTATGTACCCTACACATGCATGCAGAAGTGGTTCAAATGGTGCAGCTTTGAAGGCTTCAACTGTTCAAAATTTCATTAAACTTGGATTTAAGAAGGGAACACAATAGCAACGAGAATGTATTTTGGCCAGATGGGGTTCTCCGTTTCGTTCGTATGTAGTAATAAAAACCAGAAAAAGAATCCAAATTTGTGGTAAAAGTTTGTTCACCACCAACAGGTATCGCAGTCAACGTAGCAAAAGAAATGGATGGCCGAAACATTTGTTTCTTTGGGTCCGAATTGCTGTATTAAGACTGCTACTGATACGAATTTGAGAAAACATGGTGGAAAAAGAACAATTCAGATTTCAGCGCCGTGCCAAGCAGTAGATGCGCAATGCTTTTCCCAAGTTGTGCGCGCAATGAGGAACAACATTTCTCAATACTCTCCGAGAGAGGAACAGAATCTTGTGAACAGAGGCCTTCATAGTTACCAGATTCTGCCATAAAGAGGAAGTCCTTTTAAATAGCCATTATTTCAGGATTTTCACAAAGGACAGCAACATATACTGTGTACCGAGGCTTTTTTTTATTAAACAAATAGATTTTCACATTCAGTAAAATAAACAGCAAAATGCTTTGTTACAGAGAGAAAAAAACTTTGTCAGATGTGTGGTATCTTTTACCTAAAGGACATGATAAAGAAAGCTGGCAAGGCACATTTTCTGTACTCATCTGTAACCTTTGAGCCTTTTTTTTTAGATATTTTAACAAAATTTTGAAAATAGACTGGGCCTACAAATAATCCAGCAGATTGCATTCTGTACGAATCACATGAAAGCCAAAGTTAAAAGAGTTTATTTGTCACTTACATGGTTACTGGGTATACCATGTAGTGAAATGTGCTTTGATTCGACAGGAGACTGTGCGTGGTTACATAAAAAAAAAAAAAAAAAAAAAAAATTTATTTCCCGGTCATACGTGGTCGGTTCACATTATGGTGCAGTTTAGGCATCAAAATTTCACATGAACTTGATTCAGTTCTGCCCTGGACTAGAACATCTAAACGTTTAATACATTTAAACATATAAAATGTCTGAAAAAAGAAAGCAAAAGTAGAAACCTGTGAAGTAATGTGGCAATACTTTGCATTTGATGACAACTTAAAACCCCAATGCTTTTCTGTCATTCATATCAGCATTCATCCAAATCTGGCCGATAAGAGTAAGAATTTGACTGATTTCCATTAACCCATCAGGGCAGTTTGGGTCAAACACATACCCTCACCATCATGTACTGTAAATCTAAATCTAGCTCTTATTTCCCTACTGTTTTGTGAACACCAAGTCAAACAGCCCTGCACTGAGATACAAGCAGAGCAGGACCTTTCCCAAAAAACCTGTTTTTGGGCTAAACAATTTAAAAACTCACATTAAGCCATTGTGCAATGGTTGAGGTCCTTCCCTGCCCTAAAGGGAAGGTAGGTCTCTGCAGATCTGCAGCACCTGGAGAAGCACATCTTCCTTGACAAGGTCCCGCAGAGCCCTACAGAGGCTGGCCATTGTAGTGCCTGCTAGACCTTCCTTCATCCTCCACCGTTCCAGCATCTGATGCACCATCTCCTGAAGGCCATCTCGGGCAAAGTCATGATAAATGGTTTCGACATCATTTTCGTTCAGGCCTAGCCGGCGTGCGCATTGCTTCCACTTCCCTCCGATGTTGTTCCGTAGCACACTGAGGTGCTCTTCCCGAACCACATGGGTACCTGAGGGAAAGAAGCACGGCCCAGGTAAAAACACAAGATAGTGAAACAGGTGAGGTGACTAGAAAGCAAAATCTCAAGAAGGGATCATTGACGGTAAATGCTAGCTTCATTAGAATAAGACTGTCGAAGGGTTTTTGTTATTTTATATTTTTATAAGACAGACCGAAAACATTCAAAACTTTAGCCTAAAAATCAGACATTTTAGTCTTTAAACATTCCCGCAACTTTCTTACCGTAAGTAATTAGTAGTTCCTGGAAAATGGAATTGCTTGGCATACTGGGCTGAAAACTACTCAGACTTAAGTCCTGACCTCCAAGATTTAGCTGGTTGTTATCGCCAATCTGGATCCACTTAGCATTCTGTATGAACACACCTGTTAGGACAAACACAACATTATTTATTTCAAACAGATACTGAAAGTACTTTATATATATATTATACTATGAATAGTTTGGGCTTGGACAAATGATGTGATGTAACCTGTATCAGGACACTTTGGAGAGCTTTATTTGTTTTAAATGTGCAAAAAATATTTTGGCCCCACCCTTGTTTTAAATATGAGTCACAAGAAGTTTGTGCAGACTCTGTCAAGAGATCTGTTCAAACAAATCCCCTTTGAGGATGTGGAACAGTGTGACTGGATTCTTTCGTAATGTTATAATCTTTTTTAATTCATTAGAGCTAAAGCAATATTTTACTTGTGCTATATGCTTGTCAAAGAATATATATATTTTACAGTAATTTACAAAAACATATACTATATATGCGATTCAATTGGTCCCATACTATACAATATGAATTTGCAACATTACATCACAATGACAGCAAATGTTTTTAGCTCCTAAATGCGCTAATGTAGTTGTTCATAACCGTGTTTACTAAAGCCAAGCACGAGCTTGTTAGTTTGAATCTTCTCAACATGCAAAACTGCACCTTTTCTTGCATGTATGTTCATGTCTGTAAATATCCACACCAAAATAAAACCATACAACTTTCCAAAATGAAAAGAAAATGGAAGCATCATTTTACTTGAGGACGCTCCTTAGATAACGGCTGTGTTCACCAGTGCATGCCTTTCTGTGAAACATGGGGTTACCTGAGTCTTGCTGGCGCAGTGTATTTGCAGAGTTGACGGGGCTCATGGGTGTGGAGAAAGAATTTTTGTACTGTGGGAGGGGAAACCCTGGGAAGGACCGAATCCGCTGAAGAGGTTGATGGTCCGGGGGGGCCAGGTGAGCTCCTGACTGTACTCTGGCTGATCTCTCAGCTGAGGCACACCTCTGCGAGTGGTCCGTGCCAACATATGTATAACTGTCACTTAATCGTGAATGCCAGGAAGACATTAATTGTGCACTGCCAACCCTCAGAGTAATGTTCCTGTCATCCCCAGCAGATATGGGTCCCGGTTTTGGCAGAAGGCTACAGTCCAGTGGATCACCGTAGTTCAAGGATTTATGGCTCCCTTGCCATGGCTGTGGCTTGAAACCCGGGTTAAAGCTGATGGGATCCGCATCCACTTCAATAAGACCCTCTGTTGTACCACCCAGGTGAAAAATCAGATCTTCTGTGCTGGCCTCCACTGGCCGTCCGGTGATTCTCCATAAAGGAGCAGAAGAATCTGTTAACAGCCAGACACACCTAAGCACTTTAAAACATCATACCAGAGGAAACCTTTGGACAAGATACAACAATTATATTTCAAAGCCCAGCAACACTGCACTCATCATACCTGTCTGCGAGCTTAGCTTTTCCAGTGACACAAACTTCATCCTTCTTTTCATTTCCTCTGTACCATCTGCCTGTATACAGATGGAAAAAGTGGCATTCAAAAAAGTCGGCAACTTGGTGCGAATGTATCTGATGCTGCCTAAAATATTACAAGTCATTGGTCAGAAACCTGTTCGAATTATTCTGGACAAAATTAAGAGGAACCATACTGTACATTGATAAGTAACATATTCTGGTTGTCCTCAACTTATGACGACATGCTACAGATGTACACTTATGAAAGCCAATAATTGATAGATAGATAGATAGATAGATAGATAGATAGATAGATAGATAATGTAATAATAATGAAAAAAATTAAATGGCCAAAAATTATCAAAAAAATTAAGTTCAATGATTTCCAGAATTTTGTTAAAGGAATATAGCTAATATATAGCTTAATTATAGGTCATTACATATATATACATATATACATGAACATCTTGTAATGTATTGTATTGTATACACAATATAAAGTACCTGTAGGACATGATGACAGCATCTGTCAACAGCTTCATGAAAACATACAGCACTATAACACAACTGAGCGCCTACAGCTAGAACTGTAGATGAAAACTCATGAAGTCGCATTAAAACATTGCACATGGGTACAGTTCTTTCGCTGTATGAACGTGTGACATCATAGTGTAATGACTACATGAGGTGAGCACCATATGAGACTGCTATGCACCCACTCTGCTCACACACAGACAACAACCATCTTCTTGCATCTGCTACACTGCGGCCACTCCCTTCTCATTTCTACCTCTTTCCAAGGCTAAAAGATCATGCAACACACAGTGTTAGTTGTTCTCACAAGTGTCATATCACACAAAATCACAGATGCAGCAGGTTAATTTGGCATACATTCAGCCGAAAATTACATCCTTAGACCATGAGAGAAAACCTGCAGAAACATGAGAGGATGCACGGGGGGCATTACTGTCAAACTGTCAATATTAATAAAATTTCATTATATTTTAGCATAATCTGTTGATAGAAAAGCATAAAAACTTTTGCCATCGAAACTAATGGAAATTATGCTTTTGAGTTATGAACCTTTGTGAGTTTTTCAAGGCTGTGCTACCTTTATAAGATGAAGGAAGACTGAAAAGAAAAAGATTGCTATGCTCTTGAGTGGGAAATTTAAGGGTCTGTGTTCAAAAATAGTTTCTTATTGTTCACTGTAAAGAAACAAGCGTTGGTGATATAAATTTAAGATACGCACCATGAGTTCATTTAAATCCTTTTCCACATTTTGTTCTAACTCCATACTGTAGAAATCTTGGAATAACTTATAGCTTTCTGCACAAAACAGAAGTTGGAAAATAGATTCTGCATTAATATTCAGCACAAAATTATGATATAGCACATACAGCATAAAAGCAAAAATGATATGTTGTTCTTCACAAACATTACATTTTAGTGGTATCTACAGCATTTGCACTTCTGGTTCTGTGACCACTCCAACATCTCACTGATTATAGCTTCATAAGTGGTTGAAAACAATCATTATAGCTTTGACTGTTATATTGTTCGGTGTAATGTCATGAAACTTTTCATATCTTCAGTTTTCTCCAAGCGTGGCCATTGGGGGCTCACCTGCAAATGTTGGACGCATTTCAGGCTGGGGATGCCAGCACTTCCTCATCAGCTTTGTAATTTCACCAGGTGTGTCAGGTGGGATGAGCTGCTCGTCCGGACGGTCACCCTTACGGACACACTGGCATATGTGATCCTGATTCCGAGCATCTGTAAAACATGGCTATACATGATTATCCCATACCTTCTACAACTTTTGCATAAATTTTGCACATCAGCAAACTGAGAAAGCTAAAGTGAGAACTATGAAATAATATGGCAGGGCCTACTCTCATATGGTTCCTTTCCAGTGAGGATCACCCAGATGATGATGGAAAAGCTGTACACATCTGACTTCTCTGTAGACTGGGCATGGATGTTCTCCAAATGTTCAGGGGCCAAGTAGCACAGAGAACCCCCCGCTGATGTGGCGACACCCCCATGCCGGCTCTGCCTCCGTGACTCTTCCATGGTCAGTCTACTCCATGTCCAACAAGAGGCCATACCCAGGTTTGCAATCTGCCCGATGTATTACACACACACACACACACACACACACACACACACACACACACACACACACACACAGATTATGTTTTATTTACACACCACAGGAACTTTGGCAATTCAAGTTAAGTTCCCTCCTCTGGAATACAGTGTGAGAACCCCATTAGGTTTGGGACTTGATATGAAACGCAGGCCTGCTGTATGCATTCACTTTGTCAAAATGAATCTCAAAGTCACACATTGTTCAAGTCCTTCAAGAGCAGTAATGTGCGAAGAGCAATACCTTGATGTGAAACTCTGTGTCCACCAGTATGTTTTCTGGCTTTAAGTCCTTGTGTATAACGTTGTTCTGGGTCAGATAAGACATTCCTTTGAGGATCTCTAAGATGATTCTCCCTTTGATCGAATTTGGCAAACTCTGGAACAACAGGCAAAGGGTACAGGTGAAATGCATCAGCTTTAACATCTAACAGTAGTCCATTCCAAATGGCTCAAAATACCCATTCACCTACAGTAAGTCTGGGGAAAATGGAAGAAGGTTATGCAAAAAAATTGCTCAATTTTCCCTCCCAAAAAGTTTGAACAATATAATTTTTTTCATTTAAAGAAGTAATATATTGTGGAATGTGCTGCATTTTCATACATGCCAGTTAACATACTCAGGTGCACTCAAATTTTTCAGCACAAAAAAGAAATTCAAATGACAATTTTATGTTTTTAACCATATTGCCATTTGGTGCCTTAATATTGTGACATTCAGTGTTTTAAATCTGTTGAGTTTCAAGCAGCAACACTTACTCTCTCCAGCACCGTCAACAGGTTGTCTTTTGGGATTAATTCCATCACCAGAGAATAGGCCCCTCTTTCTAAAATTACTCCATGAAGTTTCACAATGTGCTCATGGTTCAGGTGATGCATCACAGTTCCTTCTTCCAGGAGCAGTCTGTTGTTCTCCCTGAGAGACCAATTACTACAATAAGGATGTCGTTCATCACAAATCTAATTAATTCAACAAATTTTAGAAAATATTTGTGCTCATTTTATATTAAACAATCTGTAAATATTTGTGCTCATTTTATATTAAACCAGATTGTTTAATATAAAATGAGCACAAATATTTTCTAAAATTTGTTGAATATATTGTGGAATGTGCTGCATTTTCATACATGCCATTTAACATACTCAGGTGCACTCAAATTTTTCAGCACAAAAAAGAAATTCAAATGACAATTTTATGTTTTCAACCATATTGCCATTTGGTGCCTTAATATTGTGACATTCAGTGTTTTAAATCTGTTGAGTTTCAAGCAGTAACACTTACTCTCTCCAGCACAAATATTTTCTAAAATATTTCTAAAATATTCCATAACAGATTAATGACATGCTCCGTAGTTTTGGTAAAAAATAAGTTACAAAAATACATTTTTTGCCATCCTCCTTATTGTTCTGTAATGTATTCAGGAAAAAAAATAATAATGTCACAAATAAGTTAATATAGTGCAGGAATTACATGTTTTCTCCTCCTTTAGTATACAGCATTTTATGTCTGTTAAATTGAAAAGAGGAACCAGTAAGAAGCCTTTTCCCCCCTCTGTTATAAAATATAAACTTTAAAGCAAGATAGTATAAACGCAAGCACATGAACGTGTTAAAAGATATGCTTGCGAATGTAAGCCTGTGTCTTTCGACAGAACGCAAAAAAATTGAAGAAAATACTTTGCAGTGCAACTTAAGTATTTGATCAAAATGAAATGGCTGGAATTGAAGGGTTTGACTGGAGACTGCGTTTATCCTTTATGCTGTTTCTGTGTTTAATGCTGAGAATGGATCTTTGTTTGTATATATAAATGACCACATGGACGGTCCTGCAAGGTGAGCCGCAAGGTGAGCCGCAGGTGCGACAAGGACGCAGGAGGTGGACAGGGCTTCACCCGTTGCGCCGGGGGCCCGTGTACACCGTCTTCACCACCACCTTCCCCAGGGTGTTGTGGTAGCACAGGTGGACCTTGCCGAAGCTGCTGTGCTCCAGATCCGTACTCCTGATGAGTTCATCGAACCCCATTTGAACCGTCGATGGTCCAGCAGCCATGTCGGCGGTTCGGACCCTTTCTGCAGGGGCGAAGCGTGCAGATGTCCACTCGGCTCTTCCCTAGAAGTTCCTCAAGCTCCTTTTCGTTTTCTCCAGAATATGTTCCGATGTCACTTTATGTCAGATGCACCGTAGCCTGCGAAGTTTCCCAGAGATGTCACCCTAGTGTCCCCTTCGGGGTGCCCGGCTGCGCAACCCGAACCGCAGGCGCTCCTCCAACCGGGACCAAATATTTCCAGGACGTCGCAATGAAACCAAACTGTTTCGCTTCTTCATATTTCCTCAGATAAAACTGGCAAAATCTCAACTTTTCATTTCGACGCGGAACGAAAAAAAGGCGTCAGCGGCAAAATCCAGATCACCTAAGCCAAGGCTGAAAAATATTGCGGGACCGGGGGGGGGGGGATGTTTAAAAAGTTTTTAAAAATCCGAATGACTTCTGTTCAACTGCCGAAAACGCTTTTCAACGAAGCTTCCGTTCCAAACGGTGTTACATATCTGACATGCGAAACCACTCCTATATTTCCTCTTTCTGTTTACCCGACAAACCCAGTTTCATAGGTTTATTATTAACCAACGCGGGAAGGAATCGCCTATTTTCTACAGCTCACCAGCAGTCAAACCCTAAAACAAAAATGCCACTTTCTCACAACCCCCTCTTCTTCCATCTCACAATAAAACCTTTCCATCTAGCAATGATGCCAGCACTGTAACAATAACAATAACAGACCCTTTGATTCGGATTATTTGGACAAGTTCACACCATGGCCAGTTTATGCGTCCAAATATCTCATAAAAACGCTGCAGAAAAGTAGACCCACATACACCGCATCTAAACCACATCCTTTGAAGTCAAGTAAATGTTTTTTTTTTTTTTTAAAGGAAACCCACATATAAATGTCATTCAACTATCAGTCCGTTTTTTTTGCACGATTCCACAAGACTGCATTTTCCCTTCAAATTTTGCGAAATGTATAAAAGTTTATAAAAGGCAGCTGGTGGGGAGCCTACAAGGACGCTTCAGGCCTGCTTACTTATATGATATTTTAGAAAGCAATGTGCGGGTGTGAAATAATAAAATAATTTTGTTAATCATTATTTTATTAAACTATCTGGATGTATTTTGGCCTTTTTTGGGGGGCTCGGGGGTTCTGCAGAGTTTTTCGAGGGAAAGTGTAACGACGCAATGCATCTCTGCACCTGTAGGTGGCGATGTAGCCACAAAAATAGAACCCCATTGTGTCGCAATGAATCCAGTGCAGTGTTTCGGCTGCGTTGCCGCACTGTGACACCTCGTGATTTTAAGATCTCCTGTTTGCTGAGTGCGCACTATTTTTGCGCAGAGGTGTCCTTGTGCTTGATAGGAACGTTTATTACGTAATGTTGTCGTTTTTATTTAATTTTTTTTCTTTCAAAACAGAGAAAACTAAGTACTACACTGCCCAGCCAAAAAAAAAGTCACCACCTGGATTGAACTTAGCGTTATGGTCTGGAGTTGCTTCAGTTGGTTCAGCAATGTTATGTGCCCAAAAAATGAGGTGAGCTGACTACCTGAATATACTGAATGAGCAGGCTTTTCCATCAATGGATTTTTTCTTCATATTCCAAGATGACAGTGCCAGGATTCATGGGGCTCAAACTGTGAAAGAGTGCTTCGGGGAGCACGAGAGAGACTTCATTTTCACACATGGACTGACCACCACAGAGTGCAGAGTCCAGACCTTAACCCCACCGAGAATCTTTGGGATGTGCCGGAGAAGACTTTACGCAGCGGTCCGACTCTCCCATCATCGATACAAGATCTTGGCGAAAAATGAATGCAACTCTGGATGGAAATAAATGCTGTGACATTGCATAAGCTTGTGGAAACAATGCCACGGCGAATGCATGCTGTAACCAAAGCTAAAGGTGGTCCAACAAAATATTAGAGTTTGTCACTTTTTGTGTGTTTCTGATTTTTTTTTTATTGTAGGTGTTTGATTAGTACGAAATTGTTTCCACGCTTTTACAGCTTTGAAAACTTTGCCTGGTGGCTTGATGTGAATGTACTTCATAATGTATTAACTGCTTTAAATGTTGTTAAAATAAATGTAGTCCTCTGTCTTGGTGATACATTAGTTTTGACTTTTTTGTCATTTGTTGTCATTTTATATTCAAGAGTCTGGATGAAACAACATGCATTTGACAGTTGGTCTTTGGTGAAGGCAATGAAGAAAGAGGTGGGTGAATGGCAAAACTCAGAAGCAGAGATAGGTTATAGGTCTTAAGTAATGGAAAGAGAAGAAACACCACTGTCAAAAAATTAGACGCATGTAGTCTGGTTGCAATTACTAAAAATGTAGAAATAAACTTTCTGTTAGATCAAAAGGTAATGCATTTTCCTCTCTTTCTGTACAAGTCTCACCCTGATCAATATGAATTGTTTTGAGAGACTTGCCATGTCTTAGATGAAGGCCTTGATCTCACCCACACTAGACCCGAGTCAGTGTGCCAATTGCAACAACAGCTTGACTAAGGACACCATCGCTAACGCAGTACATCTGGCCCTAACCTATCTAAAGGGTAAAGACTGTTATATCAGAATGCGGTTCATTGACTTCAAGTCAGCACTCGACATCATCATCCCCCAGCAGCTGGTCATTAAACTGTCCTCACTGGGCCCAAACTTTTCTCTGTGTAACTGCGTCCTGGAGTTTCTGCCCAATAGGCCACAGGGTGGGAGGATCAAACGAACGACTGTGTAGCCAAATACAGTAGGAACCACACCATAAAGTATCCTAAAACCATTGCAGTTCACTACCAACACATAATGAGCCAGCTTCAAACCTATGTCCAACACCCCAGGTGCAGTCAAGTAGTGGCACTACCCAACACCCCAACAAAAATAGTAAATCACAACAAATATTTTATTTATTAAAATTTGCTTTACAATTCCAATTTTTATCCATAATGTGTTACTTTAACAAGTTTACACTATATATTGCAATTTTGTGCGTCAGTGCGTCAGACCGTAAAGCTCTGCAAAGAGTGGTCAAGACAGCACAGACCATTACCAGGACTGATCTGCCAGCCCTGCAGGACCTCCACACCCAGCGCTGCAAGAAGAAGGCATTTAACATCCAGAGGGACAGCAGTCACCCCAGCCAGAAGCTATTCTCCTTGCTCCCATCCGGAAGACGCTTTAGAAGTGTCCGGACAAGGACGAAAAGGTTCCGGAGCAGTTTTTTCCCCCACACCGTAAGACTGCTAAACCACTGACCCCTCCCTGGGCAGTGGGAACAGTCGATCGGGGTCTGTCTGTCTGTCTGTCTGTATGCCTGTCCCACCCATTGTGGAAACCCGTCTGTTTCACACCTATTTTTCTGGAACTTTTTTGTTGTTGCAGATTTGGTCTGTTGTTGTAGGTTTGGTTGCTGTGTCTTCTCCCCCCCCCCGCCACTCCCCGATGTTTATCTTTTTTCCCCACATACCTATTCCTATTTATTAACCGTTTATTTACTCTCTTTATTTATTATTATTTATTTGTTTTCCTTTCCCAACTATAGTACTTATTTAATCTATTCTGTACCTTACTTATTTATACTTTACATATTTATATCCATATTTGCACTACTGAGGATGCCCGGAAACAAAACTTTTCATGGTGACAACACTGCTATGCTGTATTGTTTACCCATGACAAATAAACCTTTGAATCCTTGAATCCTTTTGACTAAAATGACACCAGTCATGGAACCTCATAGGATGGCTATTTAATTCCCCTTTTGGCTGTGGAAAGCAGCTTGGTCTTTTCCACTAGAGTGAATTTAGCAGATAAAGGCGAAAATGCAGAATAAACCTGCCTGTAAAATAGAGTTACGCCTGTTTGATTTAAAACATTTGCAGCAACTCCAGGAATCAAAAGTAGATTTTAATTTTCCTATGCGTACGAGCGCCACCTATTGGCCAAATACCAATTCCACCACAAACACGGAGATTTGACGCACATACTGTACTTCGTCTTAAAAAGGTTCAATGTATTTTCCTAATGTGCATTGTCTATCTGAAGATATAGATTACTGTCCTTAAAGACGTATCATCTATGCCACTGAACAATTTGAAGAATTACGTTTTTAGATTAAAAGTGTTGGCCTTTAAATATGATTAATTTCAGATTAATCTTATGTCATAACGTATTGTGAGCTCTTGACAAGTCTTTGGTTCCATAACAACAGCTTGTGGTGTAAGATGTGTATATTTTTCTGTTAACGTTTCTTCAACAGTTTGTGGGACATCCCCACTTGTTGCCAAGGTGTACACCCACATGCTTTTTGCGCATCTGAATTTCCTCCATTCTTCCATCTCCATCACCACAACCGCTTTAAGTCCCTGCGCCCTGCATGTGAAGATCATTTCCTCAAAGAACAGACGTAGTGTGGTCACATGGCCATCCCCACCTTGCTGTACCCACTTCCTGTCCTTCACCCCCGCAGCTTCCTTCCAGACATCCTCTGGCAGCAGCAGGTTCAAATTCTTTTTACAATACTACCCATCATTTACCAGAGTGTAGTGACACCAGAAAGAGTTTTGGCCTGTTGAAAACTCCTTTCATGTTGGCAGACTGTACAAGTACAGTTCACAATAACACCAATATGTATGACAATGATGTCAGCCAAAATTATCTTACCATGGTAATAATTATAATACCATAGCATTTATGCATTTTGTGGAGCACGTTTCAAATTACAGACTGATGTTTTTCTCTTTCATGAGTCAATAGACTAGCAGTCATGGATATAGAGTTAGATTTCATCCAGAATGTTCACCTGTGTTAAGGACAACAAAACAAAAGCAAGGAAAGGTAAAAAAAAAAACTTTCATTTCCAGGCAGTATGACTCAGCCAATGTAAGTCAGATGACATTAGTATATTAAAAAAAATGTAAAAATAACAAATCTCACTTTCTCTGTGACAACATTTGGAAACCACCATACTGGAACATTCTTTAAACATCCAGCAACGTACCATAGTCAGTCGGCTTTAACCACTTTCAAAACACAGCACAATAGCTGTCTGGTTTCTGTAAACACCTCCACTGTTTCTTCTCCTGTGTCACTAAACACAAAACCACAAATTGAAACTACAAAACCAAACTCAAAGTGCTGCTATAAATAGGGTGCAATAAAATGGAAGTGCAGAAAACAGCAACTGGAAATGAAATATCACATTACAAAGTAAATCAAAACGTCTCTATGCCTTTCAAAATAAAGCGAAACAGTACCTTAACTTACAAGTAGTAAGCAATTCAAGGTTTATTGTGTATGTGGAAATGTTTCAGAGGTACTTACCTGTAAAGCTCATCTTATTTGTCACTAAAGACCATAAGAAGGGATGGTAACTGATGTTTTTTGTAGAATTATTTCAACCTTTTCACTCAAAAAGATGAAGATGACATCTAAAGCACTCAATGCTGCACCTGAAAACTTCATTATACTTCAGAATGCCGTGTGCTTTGGTGATGGTGATTGTGATCCTGCCCCCTTCATTCTCATGATTTTAGCTCAAACTGTCCTGCTGGGTCAGACAATCCTACTGAAAGACTTACCGAACACTTAAATGGGCTTTTTTAATGAAACTGCCTTAACCATACCAAGGCACCCAAGTTGGTGTGAAGGTAATTCACTGTGGGTGTTGCGATAACTGATGTGAGTGAACAGGCTTTAATAGTTACTTAATTATGGTTTTACATTAACATTTAAATTGGGTGATTCAGCAGTTGTTTTTTGACAACCCAACGTATAGCTCACTGTAGTCAAAAGCCCATTTCATAGAAAGTCAAGAACTTTAGATGCAGACCAGCAGAGCTGCTCATAGAGCTGAGTCTCATAGGAAAGTAGGTGGGTTGTCTGGTACTACGTGGGTCAAAAAGGGAAGAGGCTGAGAGCTAAAAAAGGAATAACATATCATATACTGTACCTTTACCCTGATATCTGAGAGACAAGCACTCCTAGATATTGCTTGAATACCCTGAAATCGAGTAGCGAAGCATTTCTATTATTTTGCATGATCAAAATTGTGATCCATTCTAGGTGCATCTCTTGAAAGCCCAATTAATTTCTCCAAAATATCCTTAGGTTGGACGTTTTTTAGCAGAAGGGAAAAACCAGAGGAAACCGATGAATTAAAGATTGAAGAAATAAATGAGATCCTGTGAGAGCAGGAGGTCAGAAGATTCACCAGTGAACATGGAGGAACTTGAAGGAAGAGGAGCAGGGGAGAGAATAGGGGAAAAAGTGGTGAAAAGTAGAAAACAGAAAGCAGTTTTTGCTCAGCAAACCACAGTGTGAAAGGCACAAGTAGCTCCTTATATGTTCTTGAGACTGTGAAGCTTTTAGATTTCTGCCATTTCCTTTAACCAGCATTTACAGTAGTTTGCTTCTGTTAGCATGGTGAGTCCAGTAACCACAGACTGGAGGTGTAACGTGTTGATCTAGAAGTTTAACGGCAGAATATGTCAAGAGAGGACAGCTGAAAGGAAGACATTGGTGGAGCCATCTGTGGACAAATCTAAAAATCGTGTAGCAGACAGGATGGACCATAGAGCTTACAAAGGTGGAGGAGTCAGAAGAAAGTGAGTTGGATTTTAAGTCATGGTAGAGCATGACAGCCAGTACAGAAGAGGAATTGGAGGAGGAGGAGACGGTTTTGATGAAACCTTTTATAAACAGCAGCATGAAGTTTAGTACGCTGGAAATTCCCAGTTCCAGAAAAAAATAAGGCCATCATGATTGTCCTCCCTATCAGTGGCAAAGGACTAGGACCTAGAGAGGTTTGTGAAAGTGAAAAATATTGGGTGATTGTATGTCCTGAAGATGCAAGTCAAAATTGTCAAGACCACTATGGGATAACTTGGAAAAATGTCAAGGTCATCTGGAAAACAGCCAGTTGGTCCTGGAGGACAGCAGAGTACAGTCACTTAGAGTGCAGTCATAGAAGTAATAGAGAGAGCATGGAATTCAGTCAAGGACAAACAAAGATGGTGGACAGCGAGGCCTAGTATTCCCTCTGGGGAGAGACCAGCAAGTCTTCTGGGCCTATTAGAGGGGCAATGGGTGTGAGAGACGGAAAGGTGGTTTGGTGAAGGTTTGGGAGCTTGAGTGATAAGTGTAAACCAAGGCGAAGATGAAGTTTGTCTTTTTTTGCATCAGACTGGCATTTCCAGAAGCCCAGAGAAGCATAAAAGCAGGACGAAGGAGAAAAAAGAGAACATACAAGACTAATTGTTGGCACTTACACCTAAGGAGTTTTCCACATTCAGTGATAGAAAAAATGGGTTCAAAAATTGGGCTTTTGTTTGAAAAGAGACACTTGCAAATGAACGATTTTCCCTGGACCATTGTTCTGAGCTCAGTGTTCCCTGGTGAGAAGAACACTGAATAAAAATAACTTGAATTAAACTGAACTGAATAAATGTGAAAACAGGATATGCATTTGGGCAGAGCAGGTGCAGAAAAGCACCCAGGGTAGCTTTTACGGGTAAGATTTAATCAGCACTTGGTTTTGGAATGTCTGTTTCTTTGCAGTGGCCTCTGGTAAAGTTCTTTTAAAAGAGGAGGATATGAGAGAAACATCTTTTGATGCCAGCCAGACAGCTTATAGGAGCTAAAGCATATGAAGATCACTTCATTCAACCATGACTCAAAGCCCAACTTAAATCGGCAAGATAAAAGTAGAGTTGATTCAGCAGCAAGTAAGCTGATGCTGACTAAGCTGAACATATGTATAAAACTGTGCCACCGTATTTTAGACAAATGACACTCTTTAATTTTTGAAAAAAGTGTCAAAAAATTTCCTGGAAGCAAATTTATTTTGTCTGCTGGTAAAACCATTACAATTGCTCTCTTTTTATAAGCTTCTGTGCATCCCTGTATACTTGGAAAATCCCATCTATAATTAAGTCTAATAAAAATGATTTAATGTCGAAATTATAAGTTGTGCTTTCCTTGCATTGTGTGCTATAATCACTGAAGGAGTAACATCCTTGTCACAGGCAGGGTTTTTTAAAACGCCACCATCATTTCAAAGTTTTTCAGAATATTGACATATTTTCTCGATAAATTTATAAATTATTTCTGGGAAAATAAATACTTTTTAAAAATGCATTGTTTCAGCTGGCAATCGCGCAAATAACATCTGATTCCAACGTTACATCACATTTTTGGCTGATAGAGAGCACCCAGCATTATGCCGCAAAGCGCTGTTTGAACTACATATCCCAGGATGCACTCCTCACTGCCGGTTTTCCAAAAGTTGGGAGATGTGCTGACAGGCGCCGCCAGAGAGCCTATTTACATGTCATAGGAAAGTTTTTGCGAACTTGTGGATCTGTCCTGTTAACGTCGTTTGGAGGAAATGGGCAACGGAATTAATAAGGTACTTCTTGGCATGTCTCTCACTGTTACATTCGTTCCGTGACTCGTCAGTATTTGCGTGTTCCCGGTAGAGAGTGCGCTAAGATTTTGCAGGGTCGAAGAAAAACTTCAGTTAAAGTGAGTCATATTGAATAAAAAAAAAAAAGTACCTAAGAGTGCTAAAGGTCGATCGCACACTGTATGTTGTGACCAGTACAGTGGCACTGGTTTACAGTTATTGCGTTCGTTAAAATTTTATTAAAACGCTGGAGGCGCGGTTGTTGGCGGCCACGCCCCCCGGGTTTAATTGGTGGCCGAGGCTCGCGCGCGCTCCGGGTGCCGTCCATGGTCGAGCCCCTCAACGGCAAACTCGCTGATGTGAAGTCGCCTTAAAGCGTGGCGAAAAGCGGCTGTCGAGGTGAGGCATTTCTCTGCCGTGTGATAAAATCGGACTGACGGCAAAAAGGGTTAAATGGCTTTTGCGTGGTCCTGCCCGAACCAGTTATTCTCCTTCGACAGGATGTTTTTTGGTAAATGCCGGCCGTTTTGATGCAACTGGCGCCACAAAGCTGTCTACAACACCCTGTGCAAAACACATACACAACACGAAAACCACAGTCGGTTTTCATTCATATCAGTACATTATGATTTTTTCCCCCCGATTCGAAATGCGTAAGTAAATTCTCACGAAATGAACTTACATGTTGTCTTTATCGGTTTATCCTAGCCAGGGTCGCAGAAACACTGGCCATTCCGATACGAAACCACACACTAGGAGCAGTTGTTAGGCCTGTAAAGGGTGGTGAAAGTACATTTCCAGTTTAGTACGTTTTTCCCCTTGAAGTCCACAAACTTTAATTCTTCCCAGTTATGTAACAGTGAGATTCTTCCACACCCTTATGGTTACCAGAATGCACAACAGACGATATATTACAATAAATGCCTCATCTGACAGCACCTTTAGGAAGCTGGCATACCAAGTCATTGTGAGCCACACACACCTCGATACTGAAAACTGGGCAACAATCTGTTTACCTGCATAGCCTTACGCACCGGTCCGACTCTGTCTGGGCCTGCACGCAGGCTGATGTGAGACGGTACAGTGGTGGTCGGGAACAGTTAAGCGCAATGGTCTGCAGCTCCAAATGGAGCATCCTGTTCATGGCAGATACACCAGGGAATAGGGCAACATTGCTGCTTTTCTCATCAGAAATGGTTATACCACATGCTTTCCTATTGCCACAGTGTGAATGTCCAGCTGTCCACTGTCATTTGTCACTGCACGCTTATAGCTCCAAGCTTCAGTGGCATCTGCTCACAGTATTATAAAAAAGCTCCTTCCATCCTGGTTCAGCAGAGTCCAGCAAAACCTTTTGTATTTTTATGTTCAATGCTGATTATGCTTTTAGGTAGTGGTGTGGATTTACTTATGTTAACCACAATACAACAGTTTTTCATACAGAAACTCCAATTCTAACCTCATGTATAAATTATTGTAGTATTTAGTAGGAAAAAACTGAAAAATCTTTGTTACCAGAAAAATGGATGGTATTAATCTGTGTTATAGTTTCAGTATGGTCTTCTCCATTGGTATAAACAATCTTTTAACATTGATTCATAAGCAATGTGTAGATGTTTTTATTAAATCTTTTTTCTACTGCTTGTGTTTAGGTTCTTCCAGATCTTTACCTTGGGAATTTCAGAGGTAGGTCTGCTTTCTCTCTTCCTTTCCACCCACCACCAGGAATAGACTATTGTTAGAATTGCTTAATGAAGGATGATCACAAATAATGTGTCTGTTTCAGTTCCCCTTTGACATAGTACTTCAAAGGGGAAATGCAGGGCTATCCCCAGTTTCAGTAGGGCTGACAGCTGATAAGGATGTCCTGAGGGGGCTGTCCCAGGACCCCCAACACTAAAGACTTAGTTCCGGGCATTAGATCAGATCTTTCTTTTTTTGCATCAACACCTTCAGATCCTGGAATGGAGTGGAAATGCCATGCTAGTGAAGATTTTCCAAAAATTGTTAGTGATGCTAGGTTAAAAAAAATACTAAGTTCAGCAGTATAATACTGTGTAGTTGGCCACTATGCAATTAAAAACATAAGCTTTTTTTTTTTTTTATTTTTACTGAGTATTAGATGTGAAAAACGGGTAACAAGGGACACGATTGTGAATGCAAATACACTTCAAGAACCAGGCAACTCTCTGAAGTCGTCTTCTGAGTGCAGTGAAGGTTCATGTAACATCTTCCCACACCTTCAAGGATGGGACAGTGGAGTTATTGTGGGCCTGCTGTGTTGGGTTTATGGAACTGGGTTTGAAACCACTGAGGGGCACTCTCTACGCGTGTGTGAGAGCAGAGGTCTGTCCCTGCAAGAAGTGCTCCCTTGGGACGATGGGGCTGACGTGGTTGGGGGTGGAGTAAGGGCAGAGAAGGGTGCTTCACTGGAACTTTCAAACAGCTCCTTCTCTAGCTGGGTTTTAACAGCTTTTTACAGTTGAAGGTTGCATCAGCCTTTCCAAAAGTGTTTGTAAATGTGTCTGACAAGGATGCAAGGACCTCATTTTTCAGCCATTACATTCTGTTCCCTGAAATTACTGTACTTTTTAATATGCATTTATCACATCTTCTCAGCTTTACTTCACATTCTGACATTGCCTCATTAGAGTTACAAAAACAAAAGATTACACACTTTATCGTAAGTTGTCTGAGATGGCAAGCTGAATCACAGAAGTCCCAATATGGCTCTTTTTTACTGGAACAAGATACTACTTCACAATATGTACATCTTTATATCTGGGTGTAGGAGTTTCATTATAGTTACAAAATTATATTTTTTTAACTTTGAAAAAGCAAGTAAAATAAAGAACCATATATCTTATTTAGGTTATTTAAATGACTAGAAAAATTGTTTGTCATAAGATAAAACATAGTTGTCTATGTTTTATAGATTCCGAGGGTCTGTGTTTCATTTATTAGTACTGATTGTTTTGAGGAACAGAGAAAAAGTACCCTGAAACTGATCTGGGTTTTGAGTTCAAACAGTGATGCCAGCTTGGCTATGCATGTTGGCTCTGTGGGTTTCTTCAAAGCAAAATATCTCACGGTAAATCATCTTTGCCTTAGCAGGCTGTTGAGGGCAGAGAATTGTCTCCATTGAAGTATTAAGCCAAAACATCAAGTGTCAACATATTAGAAATGTCTTATTGATTAAAGGTTTTTTCCGCATTACTGTTGATATGATTATTTTGAAAGGCAGCATAAATAAGGATATCTTTACTTCCCTTTGTCAAATTTCATATAATTAAAACAATGTTTGGTTAATATTGTTATTTTATTTTACTACTATACCTTTTTAGACCTCTGCTCACTTAGAAATTGAAAGAAATAAATTGATAAATGTGAGCAATATAACATTGTCTATACATAAAATGGAACATGATATTAGTTGTGTACTTTTTGCAATGCTACGTTGCTTCTTCTAAAACCATAATGTAACACAGCAAAGAGGATCCTTCTTCCAGATGTCAGCAGCAACACTCAGAATGTAGCGATGGAGTCTCTGTTCTGTATCTTTCGGCTGCCAAAGACCTAGTGTCATGGTCAATCTAGGTCTGTGACAATCAGGATGTGGCTGATACTGATCTATCTTTCTCTGTGTCCAGGAGAAGGCACCTTAAGAAGATGTAAGCAATATAATAAGTATTAAACTGGTTTCTGCAGAAACAACCATTTTTATTTGATTTTTGCAGAAACTCCCATAACAATTTATGAATGAATATAAATGTCATGTACATTTTACAGCAAAGGAGTGTCTTCTGCACAGAGCTTTCTTTAAAACTATGCTATCCTGAGTCACCCAATGAATCTTATTAGGAATTTTGCTCAACAATTTAAACCTGGTAATTCAAGTGCTGTCAGCAATATGTGCAAATATGTTTCAATTTAACTACATAAAAAAAAATTTTAATGGAGTTTTTTTTGCATTTTCTGTGCTATGTATTTTTATGCAAATATTTCAGAATATGCATTCAAATCCCAATCAGTTATATAGTTAATGGCACAATTTTTTTTATGCTGTAATGTTGGATTTCTTCATTTTTAAATGCAGACTCACATCTTTTAGTTTTCTCTGTGAGAACATACAATAGAGGATTTAAAATCCCAACTTTTTATGCTTGAGAGAGGATCCAATCAATCTATGAATTTGGGCTCATTCATTCACAAATTTTTAATGCAATGAATAACCCACAGATTAGAGTCTGATCTCGTCTATATCAGATTGTTGCAAAGCAGGTTGAAGCAATTACAGGAATACATCTGTTCAAAGTGCCGAACATTTGGCTTCCTTTTAAAGAACAAATTTGATTAGAACATTTGCTGTTTCATGCTTTTCAGCCAAGGTGTTGGCTTGTTTTAGAAACACTGGTTTTCCGGTTTTTCTTTCAGTTCAAAATGAGAAAACCTGTTTTTCTCTGGCCATGTGTTTTCCTGGGCTGACAGGGTGGCTCTCGTGTTACCTTAAAATGGTATTTATTATACAGATTCAGGGGAGGGTTGTGATTGGTACCTTGTTAAAGCTGCCTTGTTTTTTCTGCCCTCAGATGCAAAGGACCGAGAACAGCTGGCGAGGCACAACATCACACATATCCTATCCATCCATGACAATGCCACCCCAGTTCTTCAGGTATGACAGTTTGGCCTGCACAGCACCCATGATGATATCAGGCGAATGTCTGCCTGTAGGCCAGATGCCGTATAGATGAAGCCTTCAGTTGGCCACGTTAGGCCTGTGCTGAAAAAGAATGTTATATGCCTGTAGCTTGCAAAGATGAAATACTCATGACTTCTGTATAATACTGTAAGAAATGAAACCCATTATCTGAAGGTTTTTAGAAGAAAAACACTTCCATAGCAATAATAGTACAACTTTTCATTTGTTCATTTTTATGCTACAAACATTTTATCACCAAAAATTGTGATGTGGGCATGACAGCTGCATTGGTTCGTAGGACAAGAGGAGTCATGATTTTGCTTTCTGGGATTTCACTGTTTTATTTGGAAGTGATAGGTCAGTAAACACCAGTTGGAACTGATTTGCTTGCTCGGCTTCTTGTTTCAAGGAGTCCTCATGGTGTGGATAACAAGGGCTTAAATAAGGATGTCATGGCAACTGTGGTGTTTATAATTAGGCATGTTGTCCAGGGGTGTGGGTTGTGTGCAGTGGTTTGTCTTAATGTTGTTGTTGTACTGACCTCTAAATAACTACGAACAAACTACAAAGGCCTGTGTAAATTATTTGGGTTTACACTAACGGGCCTTTTTATTTGGTCCAGCCAGCCAGTACCAAGGTGGGGGGTTCTGTTGTCATGGAGTGGGGAAACTGTCCTTGGTTTGGATTGGTTTTTAGTTTTTTTTTTTTTTTGTCTTCTCTCCCAGTACCACTAGAACATCATTTGAGTACCAATGTACAGTATCACCCAATTGCATCCATCACGTCATAGCCAGTCTGGCCTTTATCAGTGATAATTCCAGTAGAGCAATGTGACACGTCACATAGCAGTACATACAACATCCCAGAATGGTTGAGCAAACACAACAGTGCATTTACTCTACCCCAGTTGCCTGCACTGTCTCCATTTCCCAATTTTACAATGAGTATGGGGTCTTGGCACAATGAATGTACTGGCAGAAAAAGTCTGCAGAAACTGTGTAAAGCTGTCAGACCAGCATATAGCCAGAGCCCTGTTGCTGGGTTCATGCTGTGCTGAGGGCAAAGGAGGCTCCAACCCTCTACTTGTTAAATGTACCTAATAAAGCGGATGATGTATAAAAAAAAATTGTCAGTTAGTAAGGACAGTGATTATCGTGAAATTTCTGAAGATAAAAGGTAGTGTCTTGATCAGGTCGGGGGTATAAATTGAAGTAGCTTTGAAAATATAACTTTTACTTATGTTCTCAGTGTGGTGCTGAAACTGCCATACACCACACCTTTAAAAGTAATGGCTTGGGTTTCCAGTTGCGCAACAGAAGTAAAAGCAACTGTAATTTGGTACTTTGGGTAACATTTTGTTCAAGTTTTGATGAATTTCCTCATTTTCCGACACAGATGAATTGGGTTGGAACATTATCATCAGCTTTGTCAGTTTTCATGGCAGCCTTGTTCCATATTGAGTGGAACATGATACTTGATAAGGAATGTGTATCTATATACTTTATGTCCTGAAAGTGTGAGTCTAAAAAAGTTTCCCTGATCTTTCAGACCGTGCTCATTTTAGAGTTCAGATGTGCGAGAGAGGTCTCATATCGAGAGAGCCAAAAGTAGACAGTGTGGTTAGTGCTTCGATTTCAGTGCACCTGATTTCAGTTGTTTCAGTTGCAGGACCTGTTTGAAAAACATGTAGAAAAAATAATAAAAATTACACCCCCTGAAGTCCTGCAAACTATCAGTGTACATTAGTCGCCAGCTGAAATGATACAGATTGAGGGTCCTGTGAATGTAAAGGGGGGAAAAACATTCTAGTTCAGTGCTCTTGTCAAGAACTTTTGTAAAATAAACAAAATGTTTTTCATTAAAGGTGTTTGTCTGTTTACCACATCTGTGCTGCTCTCCAGATGGGCCCAAGGATGGTGTTTCCACAGCTGGTGCCTTTTTTGATCCTCCAATTCTCTAACCCCCTGACATGGATTATCCTTCTCTATGGTGTCCACAATTCCTATGCACATTACCACTCTATCTGACTGAATCTGCATATCAGTTTCCAAATAAAGTTTATCAGTTACCTGCAAGGTACAGCTTCTTGTTCCACTAAAATTCCAGTCCAGTTAGTTTTGATGTGAAGCAGACATTACTGGAAGTTTAATAAACGTATGGGCATTTAAAGACTCTGCTGCGTTTAAGAACATCAGTCTATATTGACAGTAAAAATAGCTGTCACATATGCTCATCCAGTCCCTTAACTGCTAAGTAAAATCAGCAGAACATACGGCATCTTTGTGATTCAAATCTCCATGGGAGATCCCAGTTGTCTTTGGGGCAAAAACAGGAAGGCACAATGACAGCAGCTGGAAAGAAGCCCACAAATCTTTTACCTTAATCTGTTGATGCGATTATCTGGTGGAATGGGTGCAGAAGACATCTTTTTTAAACTAATAAGGCAAAACTTTGATATCCCTTAATCTTTCATAATTCCTACAGGTTTTCCAACCAGGATGACCTCCATTTGTACTGGTCTGTCTAATGGTATACCCGAATGGAAATGTCTTGTTATCAGCTGTCTATGAGAGTAGTTCCCATATTGTTTAGTGATGTTTGGAGAGGTGACTCAAGAAGCGCGATACTAGTGAAGTAGATCCTTTCACGACTTTCATCTTTTTCATAAGAGCAAAACTGAAAACCATTCTGAAAACCAAGACCTATCTCAAAAAGGTATTTCATCACATAATATTTGTGTCTTTGTTATGTTTTTTCACTGTTTCACTGTTCATATGTTGCTGGTGATGGTACAGTTCTGTTTATGACTTGAGTGATATTGCTCATTGCTGCCTAATAGATCTGATTTAATCCCATCACAGATGTGTGCCTTTGAAATGTCAGTATTTTAAGGTAGTGCTGCATTTCCAGTTTGCCCATTAATTATCCATTGGATTAAATTGTTACAGTTGCACTGCTGATAAAACTGTACCTTTACTTCTGTTACCTTTGCTCATTGCTCTGTTTGCTCTTTAATGCATAGCTTTGTTTTTCAAGCCACGGATCTGAAATTTGGCACCATGGTACTTGTCAACCAAAGTGAGGCTTATGTATTGTCAGATTCATTAATTGCCAAGAAGTCTATGTACTGTCTTGAAAATTTTAAACTTGGTCTTTAAGTTTAACGCATAGAAACACGTGTTATATGCACAGCCTTCGTCACAATGACAGTATAGCACAAGAATGATTCTGACACACTTCCTCACAAGCGCACGCACACATGCAAGCACACCTGGCACTACACACAGTAGTATGTCAGTACCAGGATGTAATTCTGAGCCAACTCCTCTGTAGGAGGACTTATGGGCAGTTTGGTTGCTGAGGTACAGCAGTGTGCAGTAGTACTATGCTTATGTACTAAATGTAGCAAATTTAATTTTAATAAAATTTGATGGTATTTGTTATTTTTACCTTTCACATTTCCCCTTTCTGACCTGTGCAACATTGTGTAAATCTACTAGTGGACTATATAAAACTTCGGTGCATCAAACATGCTGTCTAATGAAAAAGTTTTTTCTGATGAAATTAGGTTTAAAAAGTACACCGATTTGCCACTTCATTAGCTAAATTTATCTACTTGCATGTTCCATCTCCTTGACCTTCACAGCAGCATGAATTTGTCGTGAATTCTACAAGATGCCGGATGCATTGTGCAGAACTACTTCTCCAAGCTGAAATGACTGTGTTGCATAAATCCTGTGAATTGAAAAATTGCACAATTTGGCTGTGCACACCTCTTTCCACCTCATAAGTTATGACTTGATCAAATGAACAATTTTTGCACCAGGTGTACCTAATAAACTGGCAACTTGGTGTAGTTGGCTATATTGTTAGGTTCCTGTAAAAAGGATGTCTGTATATATTTGTGTTAAGAAACTATAAGTGTGGAACTCATCATATTATGTATTAACTTTCCTTACAGTTCCTATTAAAAATGCTGAAAGTTAACTGTTAATGAAAAAAGCATTTTTCATGCAAGCATATTCCACATTAGACTGCTTATCGCCTCCCCTTGTGCCAAAATAGGTCAGGCATTGACTTTTACCGGAAATGAACTGTAGGAATCCATCCGTATCCGAACTCTCTGTATCAAATGCAGAGTTTTACACTCTGTAATTAAAAATACTGTGTTCTGTTACTAATTTACCCAAAGTTAGATGTGCTGCCCAGAGTCAGAAAACTAAATATGGGTCAAAGATTATGTTCCTTATTTCAGTTTGACTAAAAACATTCGAAAATATCTGAGTCTTGCAAACATTCAAGCGCTACACCAAACTGTAGCTGAACAGTGGGGGGAAACTACAGTACCAGTACAAAGGTGTGAGGTGCTTGTAGATGCTGCAGGAAACGACTGGGGGCATTACAGAGAATGGTTGTGCAGCCAAGTATTAGAGAAGGGGCCTTTAACACTGAGCAGGTAATTTCTTCTTTTGTGAAGAAACATGTAAGTTGAACAAACATTTTTAGAAGTCCTATTGAAATATGCTGCACTCAATAGGTGAAGGACTTATGTGTGTTTGAGCAGTCAGACACTGCCTTAGCCTGTGTGACACCATAGTTACAAACAGTTCCTTCTTATTGCATGACTCAGCTTCTTTCATGACAAGGACATGTATAGGAGTGTCCCGTCACCCAACCGAAAACTGAGAATGGATCGCCCACATTTACCATTTGTGTACTGCCTTGGTGGCAGGCTAGGGTGCGGTGGGGTAGGGTGGTTTGGGGGTGTTTTCAGTGTCCGGTGGCTATGACTCTGCTGTTTTATGGGAAGCATGACAGATGCAGCCAGATGTCTGGGGTTTTGCTATTTGCATACCTGACAACCCCCCTCAAGGCCAGTTTCTTGGAAGTTACAGTCATGAGCCACTTCTGCCGGCTACAAAACCCCAAAGGCCCTGAGGATGCGCTACAACACCTTGTAATGAATTGTGATTCAATTTATTCTTTTATTTATTTGTTTACTTGCTTATTTTGTATCATTATAGTGTTATATAGTAGAGTGTTCAAAAGTCTATTCAGAAAATGTCACTTCAGCATTTCAAAATGCATAGGCTTAAATTATGTGATATTTAGATGAAACACAGAACAAGGGTATGCAGTATAGTTGATGGTATTGATGGTGAATAATACACAAAACCATTTTCAGTCTCTTTTTGGGTTTTCTTTAATGATTCAATTCTGGTTTATCCTAATATGTGCATGAAAGAATGGAAAACTTCTTCGTATATTATTGAGCTTTTTAAGAAAGCAGCCATGACCCATTTGTGCCATTTCCACCATGCATGATAGAGAGTAGCCATTTAAAGGTTTTAACAGTCTGCAGCTTGTCTCTGTATTTATTTCTCCTTCCTGTGGAGGTAGGCATTAGTCTGCAATGAGTAGTAAGTTACATGTAGTATTACATCATCCAGACGAAATGCAAAAAGATCTGAGATGCTTCCAGAGATTACTAAAGACTGATGGTTATCAAATTGTAATCAATAGAGTAGCAGACTGTAAAAGTCTTAATTTCTTAAGTCTTGTGAAAGAATATTATTAGTTGCAACAGTTGAGCATAATGTGTATTTAATCTTTCGAATAACTTAAGACGCTTGTAGATTTAACTGTTTTATTAAATGGCAGCAATGACTGGAAGGGACTGAAATGAAACAAAATGAATTTAATACAGTGCTTCTACATAGATTGATAATTTGCGGTTTCAGAATAAACATGAATTTCTGAGTAAACAAAGTGAAGAATGCAGGAATGATGGCTGTGGCTGTAGGTTTGGATCTGGGTTTGATTCCTCATTCTGTGTGGGGTTTGCATGTTCATGTGGGTTTCTTCCAGGTGCTCCTGTTTCCTCCCACAGTCAAGTCAACACGTTTCCGGTGGCTCTACGTTGCCTGTATTGTATGACTCTGTATATGAATGTGTGTGAGACTAGACTACCATTATTTTGGTGTGTTCATTGGTTTCATTCTTTTCACTGCACTTTTTTCTTTTTCGAGGATTGTTAATTCCATAAGAATACAAGGTGTAACTTCATCCTTTGGGGCTTTCGTGCTGCTTCTGCAGCACATCATTTGTCATAAAGCGAAAAGTTGTATCTGTGCCCTCTATGTGGGTTGGAGTTTTTCATAATCATCAGCTGGGTGTCCAGCTGAAGTGTGAATGTTCCATGTCACCTTTCTTTCTGCATCTGACTTTCAAGAGTACGTCACTGAAATAGCAGGACAGTGACCCCTGAGAAAACCTGAGTAGGCTGTTATAATGTAAGTTGTTATGCTGTCTCTACCTCTGATCCTCTCAAAAAATATGAAATACTAAGCCATGAAGAATTTTTCCCCTATTTTTGAAATGTACGAAATACATTTTTATGTTATAATGCAGTTTTACACAAGGTTAGGTTGAGAATTTGATTGTAATGATGTTTCATGGTTTTTAGTTGGCTGAAATGCAAAGTAGCATGATGATATTCCTTTTCTCTGTACAGTACAATCACAAATGAATGGCATTTCATATTTTAGCTTGTTTTTATAAATGCATTTAATATTTATTATGCACTATATTATTCTGTTTTCATAAGACATAAAAAATTCAGTATGTGCTTATTCCTCATTCTTTTTGACTCGGTCTGGATTCATGATTCTTTCTATTAGAAATGTATTAGAAATTAAGAAACGCTGTGTTAAAAAAGGCAGTTTTTCAGCAGGTTTCTAAAAGCAGGACAGTGTGTGTCATAGTAGGAAGGATAGGACTAATACATCCTCGCACTACTGATCTCTGCCCACAAAGGCTTTTGTGGAGTAGGATGTTTTCGGCCCCTGGGGGCACTTTTACGTGCTGCAGCTGTGCTCCCTCTGGGAATTTGTGTTGTATTATCTGTTCATAGTTGTGTATATCTATGCTGTCTTCATTCACCTCTGTCCAGTGGACCTGTTCTTTAACTTGTCAGCAACAGTACACTCAGCATAGTGGCTCTTTTAAAAGCTACATGGTGTTTTGGAAACTATGTACTGATGTAGTGTTTTCTAAAAATGCATGTGAACCAAATTGCCCAGTAAAAAGCAAGTTTCAGGTGACAGTCTGGATGGCTCTCATGTTTAAAAGTAAAAAACTGTTGAGTTTACTGTTACCCACAAAAAGTAGAGTAAAAAGCTGTGATTGAATATGAAACATCTCAAAACTGCACAAACGTTGTGGAGGAAGTCAGAACTTTGCTAATTTGATACACACAATTTTTTTCACAGCTCACTATAACCAGTTTTTTGACATGTTTCTGTTGAGTTTATTATGGAAGCACAAATTCTTCTTTATCTGTTTCTGCTATATTAAATCCACCAATGAATTTCTTTAAACAGCATTTCAAAACTTTGCTTATTAACCTTTTTAATACATAAATAAGATTTGTTTATTGAACACAAATTTAACATCACAATTTCGAGATTATTGTGGAACTCAACTGGGAATTCAAATGTTTTCAAGTGGCGCCATATGCTGCTGTTTGGTGTTAGATTAAGAGCAGTGGGGTACAAACGCATCATTATGACTGTAGGGAACAGACGTTCTTCAACCATAGAACAAGCAATAGCATAACTAGCTGAATCACCAGCAGACTTCTCTGTGAGCGATTGGATCCATCTATGAAGAAAAACCCATAAGAAGTGTAAAATGTACTGTAAATTCATAATTCTTAACAAAAGTGGAAACTAGCTTGCAGTTGTCAACTACAGTTTCACTGGGTTTGAATCAAAAATACACAATTTACATTGTTTTTAAATTCATGCACATACTTTCCCAGAAATTGTACAGAGTTGGTTTAAAATGTTATCCTTTTCACATTAATGAAGAAAGACCTGAAATGGATTTTTTTTTCTAAAATACGGTATTTGTTCTGCAAATATAAACAATAATCATACATATTATTAGGCAGTAATAGCAAAGTTCTATCCTTTATGATACGGCAGTTTTTCCAGCAGTGTTTGTTCATGACTCTTCAAGTTTGTGGGTTTCTGCTAAGTCAGGAAAGTGCCCCTTTTACACAGTCCGTAAAGTCCCTTTTGCCAGCTGCTCGGTATGGACACCATCTCATGACTTTTTCTCTCCTTGTTCCGATATGCGATTCACTTTTTTTTTTCTTTAAACACTTTTTTCCCTGTTCATTTTGTTCATGATGCATTCGTTAAGGGCTGGACGAGGTGTGGTGAGGCTCCTGTCACGCATGGTGGACCTGGGGCAGAGGAAGAGGGACTTCTCGGTCCATCAGTCATGAAATCCCCTTTCGGGCAGTCCGACCATGCATGACTGATAGGCAGGGGTCACTCACAGCTCACTGCCTTACATGGTATGGATGTTGCGCAAAAGACTTGCACGTGTCAATTAGTACACATCTGATGTGTAAAATCCAGTAGGTATACATTCACGGAAGTAGTAGCCCTATCTGAATAGTTAAGCTAAACTTAGTATAAAAGCAAAGATGCTGAAAAACTACACATTGTGGCGCACACCTGGGAGTTGTTTCTTAATGATGTTATTAATGTTCCTTAATAAATACAGTTTTGTCCTGTGTATTAGCTAAGGTTATGACTCCCACTTGATGTTGGCTTCCTTCTCCACTGGTTTAATGAGACACATGAACCTGGATCCGCAACTGCTTCTTCGAATGCTGGTTCATAAGTAATAAGTGCAGTGATTATTCCTTTGGGATTTGTGTTGGGCCACACCCCCTTGCAAGATGCGATGGTCCGCGTGGTCTGCGACTCAATAAGGACGTAGTTCAGTTAGAGTATGGAGCCCTGAAGAGCAGGGGAGATAAGACATACAGTCCTGATAGTGTTTCCTGCTCTCAGTTTGTAACTGTTTGTTCTGCCTTCCCTCACACAGGAGATGACCTACCTCTGTATTTCTGCAGCAGACCTGCCTACCCAGAACCTGTAAGTCTCGCAACTCTTGTGGAGCACTGTAGATTGGTGGTACAAGGGATGGCTTATGAGGAACCAAATCGAGGTGTCCGAAGTTGCTGAGTTTGTCTGTTTTTCTAGTTTTAATATGAATAATGTAATGCACTTTAAGGCCAGCATTGCTTTCATCCACAGGTCTCAGTTGAAGGGAGAGGGCTGTCTTGTCCACTCAGTTGTTACAACATTGAATTTCCATGGGTGTTTTGGTGTAACTCATTCAGTTTATGAAAATTGGGTCTATATTCTCAGCTAGTGCAACCCTGAAAAAGTTGGCTTCTATTAAGTGAAACAGTCTCTGTATTCCAGAACCTTGACCTGCAGTACCAAGGCTCTTCGTGAAAGAGGCTGGTGCTCCCTTTACTTTTTGAGAAAGGTCAGGTACAGGTCCGGTGCAGATGTTCTACCAGCCCCTCATATCTGCTGCACATTTCTATGGATTTGTATGCTGATCAGTTTCGCTTCTACATGGCATGCCAACAGAATAAACAAAAACTTGGGAACATTGACTGCATTCTGGGAGGTAGGCTTGATTCTCTGCACAAAATGTTGAAAAAAGGACCCTAAACAAACTAATGGATAACAGCTTTTTGCCATCTGGATTCTACCTTGGTTAAACAGAGGAGTACCTTCAACATACCAGTCCAGTTCCACTCCTCCATAGAGCATCATCTTTGCCAGCAGCCATTAGTCTAACATGACTTTTCACCAAGTTGTACTGAGCTTCCTCTATATTCTATTGTACAGAACTTTCTATTGTACTATCTTCATTTTATGCCAACCCACTATTTTCTTTTTAAATATGCTTATTTCCTTAGTTTTTGATTTAAGTCTTTGATCAGTTTCTTTCTGTTCTATTTTCTTTATCTTATTTTTGTGTAATGTGTGCTGCGGTAGCGATGTGGCATTTCTCGCTGGGATTACAGTCATTCGTTCATTCATTTATTTAACCTTTCCCCTACACTGTTACCTTTTTCCTTGTGATTAACCGTGTCGATACCTGCAGGATTCGATCTTGTCCAGAGGGGAAAGTGGCTACCACGACGTACGAAAAGTTGCGTTTGAAACAATGTTCCCCCATATCACCATGTTGTGACTGGATATGTGTTTCATTCACAGCCTGAGAAATGAAAATGTTGAGAGAGGTTGTGGCAGCCAACAGCCTCTTTCAGCAAGTCTTTTGGAAATGAAAATGAGACAAGTTATGAGACTACTTTCCTGTTAGCCATTTGTATGTATTGGTCTAGTGAAAAGCCAAAGCTTCTCAATTGTTACCGCAGTGGTCGCTAGTAACAGACAAAAAACATGTAAGTGAAGTTTCAAAGGACGATGGTGAAAGGCAGTGAAGGTTTGATCTCTGTCTTGCTTTCTCTGCATCCTGTAGGCCTCAGGACTATTTCCTCTCAGAAGACGCTCCTTTGGTTACAGCTCTACACTTCATTCATGTCATGTACAGTTGGTCCTCTTCTGACAAACATAATAGGAACCGAGAGTTGTTTTGTTACTGGAAAAATCTTTTAGTTGAATGTGACATGGATTATGTCAAGGGCTCTTCGACAGTTTTATAGGCAGCTACTGGTGTAATATGTGCTAGAAATAATGACTAAGTGACTGTACTTTGAGAACTGTGTGTCTGTATTTCTCTATCCATTGGTGAAATGCACTGTTCTTTACTCTGAATTGCACTTTGCGTTGGGAGAAAATTTCTGGAGATCTCATGCACATGCCCAGACATTCAGAAATATTTACAATACATTTGAAATATGAAAGCACAATAAGGAAAGGTATCAGTGTTCACCAGTGACTCCTCAAAATGACAGCTGTGCATCAACTCAGAGGCAGAGGTTTTGTATGAAGGTACAGGATAGCAGACACTAATGGCTCAGAACTGGTAGATGCAGAAGCCATATTATCTTCAACTTGTTCAACTTCTGCTTTCTGCTTTTACACCTTCTCCACTCCTGGAAAACATAAAATTGTGCTTTTGATTACTACCTATTGATGCATCAGGTTTCCTTAATTAGTTTAAGTCGGGACAAAATGTACACGAATGGGGGGTTCATTGACTGGCAAGGAGGGGAACCTGTCCTGCCAAAACACCCCATTTAATTTTGCCCATCTTCTGGCCCCCTGGTGCTATTTTTATCCCCCTCTGAGCCTGGCACTGTGACACAAGGGCCACAAACCCTGTGTGTGTAATCTGAAGCAGCCACTTTCTGACTAGATTGGCCACACTAATGGTTTCTTCTTCCCAGGGCCATCAGCTGTTGCTGCAAGGGTGGAGCACAAAACCTAAGGTTTCCAATGGAAAGGATCTTAAAATTTACTGGTGCTGCAGAAGTAGCACAAATGATTGACTTGTGAAATAAAGAGCCACAGGGAAATCTTACTCCCAAAAATGCTATTTCATTTTATGTAATGCTCATGAAAATATTTACATGCAAGAATGAGATGTTTTGCTGGCTGAAAATAAATAGTTTTTAATCCTGATTTCCCCATGTAGGACCCAGCACTTTAAAGCCAGCATCGCTTTCATCCATGAATCTCGGTTGAAGGGAGAGGGCTGCCTTGTCCACTGGTGAGTGGCATTGTGGGTTTGCATCTCGCTGTTGCATTTTCAGAAAAAACATAAACTTCATTTGTTATCACTGCCAGTGTGTGCACTCATAGTACTATTATATTTTCACTGTTAAAGTAGTACTTTAGATTTTTAATCAGTTACAATCCATCAGGAAAATTTGGATTATAATCCTAGAAGTTAACACAGACACCCCCCCTAGAGTCCAAACACTGTATTACAGGTATTAAATTGTTTTTTTTGTGACTGCAGGAGTGTGTGGAGTTCCTGTTGCACCCTAGAACACTGCCTCAGAACGTGTATAATACAAATAATAATTTTAGTTTTGGAGTGTAAAACAGTAACTGCAACGCAGTGAAAGAATGCAAGAGAGACAAACACTGATGTCAGAGTATGGAAGAATTTCTTTAAACTGTAGTGTGGTGGCAAAACGCTGAATAAATGAAGCAAAAAGGAAAGTTAACCTTACCCTTTCAGAAATAGGATTCCATTATACTGCTGCTATGCAAATAAGTCCCATATTTGTGACACGTATTTCTGAGGGCTAAACAGGTAAAAGTGTGCTGGGATTTTATAAGAGCTGTTATAAACTGTGATAAGTAGAACAGAGTGAAGGAATTCCAGAAGACTGCTCATTGTTCCAGAAGCTCTTGTCTTGCAGTACTGAATTGAAGTTAACATGTAGCTTTAATTTAAGCAACTAAATAATATTTGATTGGATTGGACTGGAGTCTTCTGCTATGACGAATGGCTTCCCTTGCTCCTGCAGCTTGGCAGGTATGTCCCGTAGTGTGACCGTGGTGGTGGCCTACATCATGACGGTGACTGAGCTGGGCTGGCAGGATGCCTTGGCAGTAGTGCGGGCTGCACGCTCCTCCGCCAACCCCAACCTGGGCTTTCAGCACCAGCTGGCAGAGTTTGAGCAAACACAGGCTGCCAACGTGAGTCCAGACATGCCTACCAAGGCTGGGTCTGCTGTTTTGCATCCTGGAAAATTTACAATGTTTAAGGAGTAACTGGTTTTGCAATACACAAGAACTGCTGTAGGGAGAGGGATGTACTGGGAACTTTCTCTGTGCCTCTTAGCTAAGACAGCTTATGGTCATAGATATGTTCTTATTGCAGAAGAAAAGAGTTATAAAAATACTGTGTGAAGTGTGGAGTACATCGTGGGTTAAGCCAGAGACAACTTGCTCTGTTTCTCTTCAGATTTGTTTAGCAGGAAAAGGATAAGAAGCGTTCCGACAAAAAAGAAATCAGTACATTGTTTTTTGTGGTTTTGCTTTTGCATGAACGTAGCCATTAATACCTCCCAGTGGGAAATGAAAGTTAATATATTGACTATGAATCTAATGAGGTTGTTTTGATTTTTGTTGTCTGTGAAATTTCAGATACAGTATATAGACAGAATTTTCATAGTTTAGCATTTTTTTAAACTATCAATTGGTTTTTATGATTGAGAAGAATTCTTAATTCTTAGGTTAATGCTGCTTGGATATAAATGACATTAATAATGAAGCACAAGCCTAAGATTTGGTTTTGATTGCACCGTGAGTTTGAAACACTGATTCATTTCATAAACCACAAAAGGTAAAATCTTAAACGTTTGGTAAGTAGAAGGCAAACAAAGAATTGTAAAATTTGTCATGCCAGAATCATGTCAATTTGGTTTACCAAATTTTTCAAACTGATTGCTTAGCGTTCTCCTCAATATTGGTATGGTACTCTTGGGCATCCTGCGAAATTGGTTGTACAGTGAGTCCGTGGATGGCCAAATGAAATTAGTTGGCAGTGGAATTCATTGATTTGCTAAAATGTTGAATTCAAGGAGAGGCCTCTTAGGGGCCACTACTGCGTTGCTGTTACACCTGTTATGGAGTGCCGTGGTTGAACTTCTCTTGCTCCTCTAGTACAGAGCTTGGCTCAAAGAATGCTACAAGGAGAACCCATTCAATGATGACGAGGCCATCCGGCTTCTTCTCTCCAAGGACACCAACTCTATCAATACTGAGACAGCCACTCCTGGTATGAGGAACACCTGATTTCGGTTCAGGGATGAAAGGAGCACGACTCTCTCCCGAGTCCATTTGCTTACTCCTGCCGGCTCCTGCAAAGCAGAGTTAGGAGTCAGCAATGCTAGGGTTGGTTAACTGGATGTGAATACACTGTTGCTCTGTAGTTGGATATGTGCCAACATTTTGTACCTTTTCTCACTTTAATCTTTCTTTGAGATGATTGCACAAGGGACAAATCACTTGATTTTATGTGAAATATTGAAATACAACCATTGCCATTTTATTAAAAAACAGGCTTTATAGTAACTGTTTAATTCTTGTGTTGAATATGCAATATTTTGGAATGTAAAATAAATATTTAGACTCATTGTATTAACATATATGTGGTGATGATTTTTCCAGTGGATTTTGATATACTCACCTTTGATTTCACCATAACAAAAAAAATTGATACATTGTCATCAGGTAATGTCCAAATGTTTAAATTTGTGTTTATCTTTAGCAGATATTAAGATTTCCATCACTACCCTAGGATGGACTGGTCTCGTATCCCTGGGGGGAGACCCTTTGTTGCCTAGTGCTCATTTCCCTCAGGATAGGCTCCAGACTGACATGGTGCTGACCAGGACAGGGACTTAGTTAAAGTGAGTGTGTGATTTATACCAATATTGACAAACTGAATCACAAGTTAATTGATAAAGAAGTGAAGTTCCGTATTAGAGAAGCACTGCAGTATAGAGAATCCAAGGACCCCAAAGTCTCAGCAGCAGGCATTGGGATCCGGACCAGCAGGAAATGGAGTACCACTAGGGAGCTGGAGATGGCAGAAGCGAGGCTGAGGCACAAGGCTGTGGTGGGGGCATTGGCAATGGGAAGATCAGGATTGGGCAGCTTTCCATTGCCTCAATACAACAAGGTCCAAGGCAAGGAGAGGCGACTGCTTGTCTGGTGAGAGTAGCAATGGATGAGGGAAGATCCAGAGAGACTCTCAAGAGGGACACTCGAACACATCCTGAGCAGCTGTCCAAAGGCCCTAGGGGATGGTTGCTACTGGTGGGGCCATGACCAGGTGCTGAAAGGAGTTGCTGAGAGTGTCTCCTCAACCATAACAATAAGCAGGCCCCATTGTCCCCCCAGGAAGCAGATAACATTTGTCAAGGTGGGACAGCAGCTAAGACAGCAGCCTTAGCGCTGCTGTAGGTCTACTTTCCAACTGCAAAGGACTGGCAAATAATGGTAGATCCAGGCAAGCGACTTAAGTTTCCGGCACATATCGCAGCAACATCATTCGACCAGACATTGTCATTCTGTCGGAGGCCTCAAAACAGCTTGTCCTGATAGAATTGTCTGTGCCCTGGGAAGAGTGTATGGAGGAGGCTTTTGAGAGGAAGCGGGCTAAGTACCAGGGGCTTCTGGAGGATTGCTGGAGACAGGGGTGGCGAGCACACTGCCATCCAGTGGAAGTAGGCTGCAGAGGCTTTGCCGGCCGCTCTCTCTACAGAATCTACACCCTCTTGGGTATGAGTGGGCTGCTTAGAAGGACAGCCATCAGGGTGGCAACAGAAGCAGCAGAAAGAGCTTCCAGGTGATTGTGGTTTAAGAGGGGTGAGCCGTGGCTTAATGATGCTGAGACGCAAGTCAGGGCTTGATCAATCCCGGCTGGATCACCTGGGTGAGGGTGTATGATGTTGTGAGATCCAAAACACCCGATGAACCCAGGAAACATCACTGATGATGTGTCCCAGTGCATCCGTAGGATGTATCTTTCACCTGAGGATGACTGTATTGAACTGGCACCTCTGTGACCCAGTCTTGAGGAAAAACTGTACTCCGGGAGCTTCACAAAGCTGGAATTTGGTGCAGGGCTGCTATATGGAAACCACTTGTATCCAAGGTCAACACACAAAGACACAATTTGCTGTAAGCAGCACAAAATCTGGACCCCTGAGCAATGGAAGAAAATATATGATGTGATAAGTCATCTGTCACTGGATTTTATACTACATCTGGACAGTTTTACCTTGGAGGAAGCCAAATAATGATTTCAACTCACAGTCCGTTACCAACTCTTAAACATGGTGAGGATCCATGATGATGGTATGGGCAACCATCTAATCCTATTACATAATTATGATGATTTTAGAACCAGATGCATTGTTCTCTCATGATGTTACCACATTCCAGAATGTTAATGTGCACTGAACAGCAAAATGCCTTCCAACACCTTTGATGGCCTCCCATCTAAACATCACTGAACTTTTTTGGGAAGTTTGGGAGTATAGAGTGCAGAGTAGAGTTCCACCTCCTTCACCCCTCAAAGAAATGAAGGCTTTTCTTTTTGAAGAGTGTTATAGTATCCCAAATACACATTGTGTGAGACATGCATGATAGCTTTCCAAGATGAACTGAAGCTGTTCTGAAGGCAAATGGTGGCCCTACTCCTTATCTGGTCCTTGATAAGAATATTTTATGTTTCCATTATTTTGCCCACATTTTGTAATCACACTGTGGTGCCATTGTTCTGTGGAAAATGAGTTTCTGCAGTAATTTTGTTTTAGTAGTAACAGCACATGAAATGCAAGGCATGGCTGGTGCAGGGCCCCCCAACATCTGCACATCATCACCATGAAAGTTCATGACTTTTCGATCCCTACCCCCATGCTAATGAGCTCATCTGTACACTTTGGACCTAGAATAGGGGTTTTTTTTTTTGAGGATTTTTGTTGTGATGAAACTCTCCATGCACTATTAAGTCTCTGAAACACATCACACAAAAATATACAATCACATCCACTGCCTCACACACAGAAACAGATATTACTGTGCAGATCAGGACTTTTAAAAGCTGTCAAGGTAACCAAGTAGAACAATTTGATTTAGACAGTCAAAGGCCATAATTCAGTAATACAGTCACATGATGACATGGAGCATCCCAAATTCATTTCTGATGTACAAATCAGCTTTTAGAAAGGTGCAAATGAGTGCACATTGTCTTTTTTTCCTTATTTTAAAAGCTCACCCTAAAGCTGACCTCATCTTCCATTGTACAGAATGACCATATTACTTCAACTGTAATGAAATAAGTCACGGGTGCCACAGAAGGACAACGGGTCAATTCGTGCAACGGTAGTATCGTCCAGTCAGACCTCTGTCACGCGTGGTAAATCATGCAAATTAACTGCCAAACTGTTGCCCACATTTGAGAGAAGAAAAAAGATGTTAGTGCTCCCTTGCTTTTTTTGGCAGGTTGTCAAATATTTGAATATGTAGACTGAATTGCTTAATACAAATCTAAAATGAATAAAATTATGTAATATGGTACCTATTCACTATTTAATACTGGTAACAAGCATAATGTAGGTATGTAGATCCAATGTAGGTTTGGAAGCTACAGGGTTGGATATTTAGCCAAAAGTTTTGCATCTAACTTTAAAAGACTGGCCTCAGTATCAAATGAAGTTTAAGATAAATGCATCTATCTCACAAAGACCCAGGTGATAATGTGTTATGGGGCAAATATTTGTGAATTCAGTGAAATCAGTTTGTATTTTACTATTTATGAAGAGCAAGGGCCATCATGGAGATCCATGTTAGACTGATCTGTTTTTCCAAAAGCCCACAAACAAACAAGCAGATCAGGATGTGAACACTGAAATTCTGTTGTTTTAGTCAGGTTATAGTGAGGTGGGTTACTAGGGTTGTTCAACTTGTAAAAGAAAAGCACACTGTCACAATTAGACCAACTTTTGAACATGTCATTGGCTTGTGGTCCTCATCAGCTTTGTTAGTCCAAATTTAGCAGTAAAGTGACAACTTGTGCTCTGGGTGAGGGAAATTCTTGAGCAGCTTCGTGAACGCTCCCCTGTATGGCAGCATGAGCAGCAAGGCTTGTTGTGCTCTGCGATGCTGGCTTTCCCGTCCCTTTCCTGTTAATGTGACATAGAAGGGTACCCATGCTTGAGAAGAGCTGAAAAACACTCATAAACAAGCACAGGCTCTGAACTGTGAGTGCAGCAGACCTTGCCTATTGTGGAGGTGAAGGTCTAGTGTGTATACAATTGACAAAAGCTTTGTATTTGACCCAAAAACCCAATCCAGTATATGATCTTACTTAAATTTAAGTGCTGTCTTGGCGTCCTGCATTGGACTCTCGGCTTGACAGTCCGAAATAAAGCTGTAACAGCCACAAAGGTCAACTACTGTAAGTAGTCAGTTCAGTTTTTGCTGTGCGCTTTTATGATTTGTGATGAATTCGCGTGTCGTATTCCTGTGTGAAGCTGCAGGCATGGCGGTTAAAAAAAAAAAAAAAAAGGCAGGAGACATCCGTTGTCTCAAACCCTCTCAGGTTTTTCAGTTTTTACATTTCTAAAATTTACATTTTTATGCCCTTTGTGCAGAATGTGTGTCGTTACACGACTTCGATCGTGCGACGATGAGTGTCCGGTGATGCGACGTGATCTCGGTCACGTGTTAATGCCACGATCTCCTTTTTTAGGATAAAAACGGCGTTTAAAACAGACTAAAGCATTCCGCTGAAAATGCGATCGTGGATGGCCAGCGTGACTCGTACGATCTCCCACGAAACGTTGAAAACGACACATAATAAATCCTATATTCTGAACATGTAGCAATCTGTCCATTATACAAAAATCTGCTGGGTACTTTTCACATTAACGAAGTATAGCAGATACTGGGATTCCATTTTTTACAAACGTACTCGTCGGGGTTACTGTCTTGCACGTGTGCCTTTTCGTATTGTTCCATATATTTAGTTTATAATGTGGCACCGATTTCATTCAATCTCATGCACAAATTTATTGTCTGAGCATTTCCCGGGTACGACTTGCGTTTGTACTGACCGTACGAGACAATTTAGGATAAAGGTTTCTGCCGAAGCGCTTTTGCGCTTTTTTCCAACTCGCAGTTGCGCAGTCGGGAAGCTGTACTTACGCTCGATCAACGGAAGGTGTCAGTATTTCTTACGCGTGAGCACAGTTGCGCTGCCACCCTGAGCCGCCGTCCCGCTAGTACGTCTTCCTACGGTTTCTTTTTTTTTTTTTTTTTTTTTTTTTTTTAATCTCACACGGACCGAGCAGCCGCTGCATTTTTATTGCCTTATTTTTATTTTTATAAGTTAGTTTTGCAGCGGTGCAAGCCCGCGAGAAAATGATAGCTACGGCAAATAAGAATTATCCACGTCAAGGAGTAGGTATGGCGTACACTGGCAACGTCGCAAATCATTCTTAAGGTTACGTGAAATTACCAACAAAAAGGGGAAGAAAAACAAAGTGGCATGATAAAGGCGTAGCAAGTGACGAAGGAACAATAAACGTCCTTCGTCGGTCGTTCCTTTTCCGTCGCCACAGCCGCGGTGCCGCTGCGGCCGACGACGCTCGCGCGGGACTTTTTGCCCTCGCGCCTTTGCTGGAGCTCGCGGCTCGCTCGCTCGCTCGCTCGCGCGCGCGCGCCGGCGCCGCCGAAGCTCCGCCTCCACCCTCCCCCGCGAAGGGAAGCTTATTTAAGCGAATGCGTCCGCGCCGCTCGCAGCGAACTCGCACGACGGCTGAGTGATTTCGGAACCCAGCGGGCGGTTTCAAGTCTCGCAGGTGAGAATCGGGCGGCACAGGACAACTGCAGCCACGATGTTCTCGTTTTACTCTTCATCTTCTAGCAGCAACTACAACCTGCTCCTTTGCTGGACCTTAGGAGACCTTTCACACGTTTGATAACCTCTGTTTCAAGATGCTCATAGTCTGCTGTTGTTATTATTATTATTATTATTATTATTGTTATCATCATAACTATCAGTTACTGTTTCTACTTGAACAGACTGTGTAATGTGTTCTGGATCTGGGCAGATTTACACATGTGTTTAAGAAACCTTACATGCTTGATAACCTCTGTTTCATAATGTAAGATGCTCATATATTATTATTATTATTATGTACTGTTTCTAGTTAAACAGACTGTGTCATGTGTTCTGGATCTGGACATATTTACACGTGTTTAATAGACCTTACACATTTTATAACCTCTGTTTCATAATGTAAGATGTTCATAGTCTATTATTACTGTTTTTTTGTTACTGTTATTATTATTAATATTATTATGTGCTGTTTCTAGTTAAACATACTGTGTAATGTGTTCTGGATCTGGACAGATTTACACATGTGTTTTTAAATGTGAAATGGGTGGTTTTGTTCTCTTGACCAGTAGGGCATGTTTTGCATGTAGCAAACCTGTGCATGCCTTGGGCTTCTGTCACCTAACATGACGTGGAGCCCAGCCCTGCATGCCACCTGTCTAGCTGGTGCTTTCTGTTTGTTGTACCTGGAGATGACCTGTGTGCTGCACTGTGCTGCCTGTGTGACGTCTCACCTGTTCTGTGCCTCTCAATCACCAACAATGTGCCCATTCTGTTGCATGCGTTTTGACAGAGATGAACTTAGAGAGTGACTGCAGCATGTCAGTCAGTTGTGGCAATGGGAAGCTTAGACAATGGCTGATTGATCAGGTTGACAGCGGAAAGTACCCTGGATTGGTTTGGGAGAATGACGAGAAAACAATTTTCAGGATCCCCTGGAAGCACGCGGGCAAACAGGACTATAACAGAGACGAGGATGCGGCGCTCTTCAAGGTACTTGACCCCCCCCCCAGAGTCCGCCTTTTCAGTCCACTTCATGTGTTTTTGTGCACAGGCTCATCTTAAGTCGTGCACTGCTAAAATTATGCCTGGTTTGTTTACGGTTTAAAAGCTTAAAATGTTTTTAACGTCATTTATATCACAGTTTAAATCATCGTGATAAAACTTACACCATATTACATCCTATATACTTTTCTACTGATATTAATAAATAATCTATTAATCAATCTTGGGTTTTTGCTTACTTGTCGAAGCATCAGCTTTTTTCCGACGCGCTCAGTTACGTGGCTTACAACTCCCACGTTTAAGATACCCTGAAGCCAGAGAGTGCGTGACAGCACTCAGGGGATTTGTTTACATCAAATACCTGCCAACTGATGTCACCTAACAGACAGAAAAGTTCCACTGTCCAAGTTCTGCGTTGGGGGGGATTTTTTGTTCATGTACTTATTTTGTCTCAAAAAGACAGAAGTGGGCCAGTTGTCAGCCATGTGCCAGGGACCATTGTGATCTGGGAAAGAAGGGTGTGTGGTGCTTGCTGGTGCATGCATCTTACTCTGCTGGTGGCTGTTTGCAGGCTTGGGCGCTCTTCAAGGGGAAGTTCAGAGAGGGGATTGATAAGCCAGACCCCCCAACCTGGAAAACTCGGCTCCGATGTGCCCTGAACAAAAGCAATGACTTTGAGGAGCTGGTGGAGAGAAGTCAACTGGACATTTCAGATCCATATAAAGTGTACAGAATCATACCTGAAGGTGCTAAGAAAGGTAAGCGTGCTTGTGTTCGTGTGTGTGTGTGTGTTTCTCTCTGTAGTGTCTTTTGTTACCGTTCCTTTGTCATTTCGGTCGAGGGTCCTGCACGGATGAGTAAAACAAAATTGAAACGTCAAACATTTTCTAAGGTCGCTCATTCTGCAGTTGATTGGATCACCTTGCACATGTGTTCTGCAGCCCGAAGAGCCAGTAAGTGAGCCCTGGAGGTTCAGTGTGTTCTGTGAAGCAGGAAACGCAAAGGAAACTGATACACGTGCTAAATGCTCGAATGCTTTTTTTAAACCACGGCTTTGGTGACTTCACTGACTGCAAAGTGTGACAAAGTGGACCTCCTGTGCAGCAGGATAGCTGAATGACACAAACAGTTAGGCCGAAGTGTCTCTGAGGATGTTGTGCTCACAGAAGGTGCATGCAGGCCGGTTGCAGAAGTTTTAGCAGCGCGTGCATTTGTCTGAGTGTGCCTGTGTGTGTGTGTGTGTGTGTGTGCGCCCGCGCGCATGTGTGTTGAGAACGCAGCCGAGAAGCAAATGAAAACAGGGCCTTCTCTACTCTTCCAGGATCCAAGCAGTTTGTTATGGAGGAGCCCAAAACACACATGAGCTCCTTGTCCTATTCCATGCACCCATCGTACTCCTCCCTTCAGGCACAGGTGAGCCCATAAGCACTGTTCTCCAGTGCATTGTGATGATGTCCACTTTAAAGCTGACATCAGCTGCAGTGGCTTTCTTTGCAGCTTTGTTTTTTAGAGTCACTAGTTAGTCAGACACTGTTCAGTCTCTGTGACATGTGCAGGTTCACCCTGTCATGTGGCTACATTTTATATTTAAGCAAATTTTGGAAGTCGCCTACAGATGCCAGCGTTTTGAGGAACCAAATTTTGCTGCTAAGTTTTAAAAATAAATGGTAATATTAATAAAAATGAATTTAAAAGTCATGAAAAAAGTATATTTTCAGCCATTAAAGCATACAATTTAGTTTTGTACATTTTATTTTTTTAATAATCTGTATGTATTTGCCTTATATGTGCAGACAGAAGTGTAAAAGGTACCAGATTCATGTCTAGGGTCACCAAATACCCCAGTAGTGAAGCTGGTACTGACCTGCACTCCAAGTGCCATTGTGTGTATCACCTACAGTCCCGCTCTCTCCATCGCCTGCTCTCGGTAGGTGCCCAACTACATGATGCCTCATGAGCGGCCCTACTATGTCCCTGACCAGCCTCCGCACCCGGACTTGCAATATGGCCAGTGCCCCTACCCACCCCGTAGCCTTTCCTGGCAGGGGGCACCGGTCGAAAACGGTAAGAGGCCTCGTCGTACCTCTGTACCCCTAGCAAAGAGACCAGAATGACTTCAGGTGGCACCTGTGAATGCTGTGATAAGGAACCCAATAAGAAGAAGAGTGTCCATCCGGCAGCCAGACAGCCTCTCCACTGGCAAGCCACTGGCTTCATACAGCTCCTGCTCTTTTGGGCCCCAGAAGTGGTGCTGGGTACCAGGGGTTATGGCTTGTCAGCCAGAGTTGTTACCATAAGGTTGCAGGGTCATATCCTCAGGTCTTGCTGACAGCCCAGTGCTGGAATTCCCCAAAAATATACTGGTTCATAAATTACCATTGTATTATATATAAAAATGTATTTTAGAAAGTAACTACATAGCGTTACTAGGTATTTAACACAAAGTTGCTACTCCATAATGAGTGATGTTGACGAAATCCCCTACAGTAAAGGACCTGGCCCTCAGCTTGCAGATGGCAAAGGTAGCAATAACTTGTGTGATTTTAGGACAGAAAAATCTCAGAATAATCTCTAAAGACATCTGTCGGCCCTGAAGCTGAGGTTTCTATGAACTTTTATGCAATTGCTGAAAGACATTCTTTTTCCAAAGCAGCATGTAATACAGAGAGGGTTGAAGACTTCCTTTTCTCCATTTGAAGTTCACCGGAGGCCTTGTCACCTCGAACCCCACACTCTGTCTTGCTGGGAGGCTGATACAGGCTTTTGTTTGTGTTTGACTGGGGATCGTGGTGAGCTCTGTCACTCTGCTTTAATTTCTCTCTGTCCTCTTTCCTCATTTTGCAGGATATCAGATAACGGGGTCCTTTTACGCCTGCTCACCCACAGATGCCCAGCCTCCCTCGGCCTTCTCCCTGGACCCTGGGATGAGATCTGCCGAAGCCATGGCCCTTACTGGTAAGTACGTGAAAGACCAGAGGTTGACAGAGGTTTTATCCTTAAGTGGAGATTTTCATCAAGAGTATCGTAGGAAATTTGCACACACGTATCTCGTATTTGCACACTGTCAGCACGATCCCCAAAAAATGCTTACGCTCTATTCATATACACTGCTCACACTCTTACTATAACTTCATATTGTACACAACACAAAGCCCTACAAAAATAGATTTTGGGTACTCAGTATATGCGTACTTTTTCATGGTTGGACATTAAAGTAGGGTATAAAATTTGTTTTTGCAGTAAAGAGCAGTACATTTATGATTTCCTAAAAACAAGGGGACTGCAGCCACTGTTATGCAGGTGGTCACCTCCTACTGAGTGCGCTGTTGCTGGACTGCCTTTGAACTGCACAGTGCTTCTTTGTGGCAGAACTTCCCCATTTCCTATGTACTTTTTAATTTGCCATTCAGCTTGTGCTATAAATGAATCATATGAACAGGTTTAAGATATCTTGGGACTTTTCCCACAAAGCATGAGTCATGTGCATTTGCAGTTGGTTTCTGTGCTGGAGCATGAACGAGTTTACAGTCCGCTCCTTTCCATCACATCCCAATCATGCTTCTTCCTGGCATCACTTGTCATGAGGAGAGACAAAGGTGGCCTCATCTGCCAGTTAGGACAAAGGACACCTTCATTTTCATGTGCACAACATGCGACGGTTCACTGTGATCTTTTCTAAGTATAACTGTGAATACGAAAATCCACAATTTTACTGACATTTCTGTTCCTCGCATTGAAAAGGAGGTTGGTGATTCTGATACTTCCATTGTTCTCACATACTTCTAAGTTCATATACTTGAAAATATTCCGGTATCGAGGCTGACCGTATATGATCTAACATAGCAAAAACATCTCTAATTGCACCGCATTCTTGTCCTCCCCCAGACTGCCGGCTGCACATCTCCCTCTTCTACCGAGAATCCCTGGTGAAGGAGGTGACCACCACCAGTCCCGAGGGCTGCCGCATCTCATCCTGCCCAGAGGACAAGCTTTATGGGAGTGTGGAGCAAGTGGTCTTCCCATTCCCTTACCCCCAGTCACAGCGCAAGGGTGTGGAGAAGTTGCCCAATGCTTTGGAGCGCGGTGTACTGCTGTGGATGGCACCGGATGGCCTCTATGCCAAACGTCTCTGTCAGAGCCGCATCTACTGGGAGGGCCCGCTGGCACCCTATGCGGACAGGCCCAACAAGCTGGAGAAAGAGCAAGCATGCAAGCTTTTTGACACCCAAGAGTTTCTGGCAGGTGAGTTCACCTTCATAGCTTCCACAGAATCTGTTCAAGTTGTACCCTTTCTTTCTCCAGTGGATGAACTGTCAGCCTGCCAGTCTTTCTGGTGGCTTTGGCAAGATACAGCTCCAGTACGGAGGAGAAAGCATGCAAAGGAAATATTTAATTCAGATACTTGCTGACCTCTGCAGACATTATTCTGTCCAAACACTTAGAAAAAAAATTCTAAAAGTTGTTCTAGAAAAGAGGACAAATAATCTGAGTGACTCACCGAGTTCTAACCATAATGATTAAAGTAGTCGGATCATGTGACCTGTGGCAACCACTTATCAGTGTCGCCATCGACAGCCCCCGCCCACAAGTCCTACTCAACTCTTCTTACCACCAAGCATGTGACAGCTAATTAGTCTTATTTGCATATTCATCGAAGAATTTCCAGTTAGCCGAGCATGTTTGCTGCCTCAAAGAAATTCCTTGTCATATCTGTGATTTTTGAGCTTTTTCAAATGAGCGACTTCTCCACACGTAAATGCCGCTCCAGCTCCAAGCCTCCTTCATCCCGATTCGCCCCCTCGGTGGGCATCCTGTCGGAGAGGCGCTTTCTCAACCCTTCACAGCCTCCTCTTGTTTCTTCTGCCTCCAGAACTCCAGGGTTACGCTCACCATGGACGCCCCATGCCCAGGTTCCAAATTATACTATGTTTCGGGGATGAGTACCCAGACCCCCAGAGGCAGAGGAAGATGATCACAGCTCAGGTACATGCTTTTTTTGTTGCAGCATGGCTTTTCCATCATCGTCGTCATCATCAGTTAACTCGAGCTTTATCTCTGGATAAAGATGTGCGGTAATACAGCAGGCTGTGGGTGGCCGGGGGAACAGGGGATGTTCTGGGAATGTTGCGCTGGCTGACTCACTGCGAGAGTTCTGCCTCGACTCACCGCTCATCTTGCTCAGTTGGGGGACCCAGATGGTGAATCCACCTGGTGACACGTGTATGAGAAGGAAAAACCTATCGCAAACCACTTTTACTGTGGCTCAAATCTAAAGTGTGTGGGTGAACTGAAATAACTGATATGTTTATTAGTTTTATTAGTATGTTTTATACGGTATATTTTATAGTTCTGCTTATCGCGTGAGGTCACATGTATGAGATACACACGTTGCCTTATTTACATTTCAGTTTTCATTTAAATACCCGCAAAAATGTAAGCTGAGAGTTTGATGTGTGCAGGAATTCATTTGCACTCATCGCAAAACAAGTGTCCCAGTATGAATCTCAGTTCTAGAAGTTACTATTTTTACCTTCTTTACTGTTACTGCCTGCCATTTGGTGCTTTTACAGCTTTGTAGTGTTGGGAAGTTTTTAATGAGTTGGCTAAGAGGAACCACATTGCTTAACTGGCCCTGCAACAGAATGCCATTTTAGTTTTAAAAAATCAGTTTGGTTTCTTTTTATGAAAATTGAAGGCATAACTTCAGGTTAGACTTAACTCACAACTTCACACATGTTTCTAACTGGAAAAAAAACCAGGGTAAAATCCTGAAATCGCTTTGTGCCGCAGTTCTGCTAGGAGTTGACCTCATAACTTCTGGGTTTTCAGCCGTAACCACCGTGCCACCTGTTGCCGTTTTGTCAGCATGGAAAGCTAAAGAACAGCCTGCAATACCTTTGCTCTTCTTCTACAACTTTGATCAAAACTGAAAGTTGTCACAAATAGTACTTCTCTATACAAATCTGAACCCTTGTGATGCAACCAAAGAGCGTTTTGAGTGCAGGACTTTCAGTTTGAATTGAGGGGCTGGCCGGCTTTGCAGGATGCCGTTCAGGCACCACTTGTGCTTTGACCATCATGGCAAAGTAGGACCACGGGTGGTTGAGAAACCTTTCGCCAAACAGTCGCCTTTACCCTGCTGTCCGTACAAATGAAAACAGTATTATTAGCGTGTTACGGTCTGTGTCAAGTTTTGTGGGAAAATTTGCATTTTCTGAATGTATTCCAGGGTTTCTTCTTTATTAGTAGGAGGCCCTTTTCTTTCTTCAGTTTCTTAAAAGGCCTCTTGGCCTAGGAAGGGTTAAGAACCTCTGCACCTGAAGCCTTTGTGATATTCTTTAAAAAGTTGCTTAATGCGATTTAATGCAGCTAAATAAAGAATAATAAATGGAAGGATTACAACCTGTAAAGGTTGGAGACGCTGTACTATAAGTCTACCATGGATGTTGCTAGAAAATGTTAATGACGGTATCCGTAAGGATTGGGCAGTACCTTCACGTTCAAAGGCTGAAAAGTGTGTCCCTTTCCTTTTTCCAGGTGGAGCCCATGTTTGCCAGGCATCTCATCTACTTCACCCAGCAGACTAGCACATCCTACCTCAGAGGGTATGAGCTGCCCGAGCACGGACTGTCCCCTGCTGAGGACTACCAGAGGGTCATCCACCACAACGGCCTGCAGGAGTGACCTTTCCCATCAGTGGACTGCTAATTCTGAGAGAAGCAACTGAGAAAGGGAGGTTATTATTCAGGACCGGCGTACCTTCCATGTCCCAGGGCTGCGAACCAAGCATCTACGGAGCTGTGGCGTGGAAGCGGCCCGAAACATGCCATGGACTTTAGCTCCGTTTCACGCCGTCCTTAGGGTTGAATGTATTTGAGTGCATGGAGAGTTGACCACTCTGTGTACACAACATTTTCTGGCCATTGCTAGGCTCCTCGAAAGCTCGCGGCCTGAGGGTGGGGAGGGAGGGAGGGAGGTAGGAGGGTCTCCAAGCTGTATGTGTGATGTTTGTTTTGTACTGTTTGCAGTTGGATGTTGTTGCGTACTGAATGTAGCTGGTGGTCGGTTACCTGTAAGAAATTTCATAAACACCAGGAAAACTTCTTTCACTGGATATATGCAAGAAAGACTGACTTTTTATTTTTTTACAAGACAGGTGCAAACTGTTGAAAGGACAATTATGTTTTGTACATAATCACTAATTCAGGTTTTGAATTAAAGAAAAAAAAAAGAGTAATTGGCTGCGCTACTTTCTCTGGATTTAGTACTCCTGTCCATTACTGCTAAGACTTACCTGCAGCACTGGTATAGACATCACCTGCCATGTCAAACACAGGGGTTACGTTCAAGTGTAAGTGTGTGTGTGTGTGTGTGTGTGTGTGTGTGTGTGTGTGTGTGTGAGAAAGCGAGGCAGAACACAGACAAAGGTTTCCCATGTGGGGGTGGGATTTAAAGGCTCCCTGCTAGTGGGCTGAGTTGTGCTGAGGGGAAGGGGGCTGTGGTGTGTGTGTGTGGGGGGGGGGGGGGGTCTCACCATTTGCATCCTCCCCGGTGTCTCCTGGAGATGGAGATACGGAAGTGTCAAGAGTAGAGTAACGTTCTCAGGCTACCATTGTGTGTGAATACATGGGGGGGAAGGGGAGAACCCCTGCAACTGGGGCTGGGGTTGATACAGGAAGGCCTGTGTGTGTGCCTGCTTGACAGCACGTTTGTTATAATAAACTTGCAGCTTCCTGATGCATATGGACACGCTGGGTTGCTTAAGGCCGCATAAGTCAGGCCAAAGGGATTTGGTGTGAAGTCACAGAGGCCAAGAACAGCAGGGACTTCATTCAAAGATCCAAACCAGACCCAGCAGCAGCTGACGTGGTGGCTGAGGAACTTTACTGAGTTCACCGTGAGACTGAGCCACAGTGGTGACCGAACTGCAGACATAAACTATTCGAGTGGACCATTTAGTTAAGCAGATCAGTGCTAGTTTATCACCTTTGGTTTGAGAGTGAAATTTGGGCCACTTCTCTGCTGTATCGATTGCTCTGACAAAACGTTAAGTACCGTGTTCGAGATTTCACATCGACGACGTGCAGCTAAACAGACCGCGAGTGGAAAAAAGCAGAACGCTGCAGAGCCCCGTACGATGGCCACCCTCAAAACCCAACACACCCGGAAGAGGGGCCCACAAATCAATCAGTTGGAGACAGCGCTGGGTGTCTCGCTTATGGCACACCGCTTAGACCGTGCAATTTGGGGGAACAATATGACTTATGAAGACACAAGACAGGAAGTGTATCACAGATGCACAGGAAGGCTACCCGCAAGCTGAAAAAACTGTGTATGTAATAAAATTTGCATTCCCTTGGAAACGTTCAATAAGAGTAAAAGAATGACCACTGTATAGTGCTCTCCTCCCCTGCCAAACAGACACTTTTGGCACAGCACTTTTCATATAAAAAGCACAAAATGAAACACTGTCCTTCCTTGCTGCTTATATGCTGGATGTACCACTGTAGGGGGATTGAAACCTTTGAGCGTTTTTTTGTGCATAAACTATGATTTCCTTCTGAGAAGCTGCAGCCGTTGCCATGGGAGATGCATTTCTTGAACAGGGCTGGCCGAAGGACCACTGCAAGGTAACAGTGCCATGGCTCTCGAGTTACTGTATATCCCTGCCTGCCATGCTGCCCTCAGCGATGCATCTGCACTGGTTGGGCAGGGTTTTACTTTATTTTATTTAGTGCAGCGGCTGGAGAGGTTGGTGCTGGTAGTGGATAGCAATGGCAGGCAATTTTTCTCATGTGTAGCCGCTTGCTGCGTTGCTATGGTGAGCCGTAGTTCTTGTTGTGGGGTTGTGCTTCTTGTTTCAGTACAGGAAACAAGGTTCAAAGACAGGATGATGATGGTGAGAAAGGGGAAAAAAAAACAGGCCAAGTTGAGCTGCAACAACTCCATCATGACAAAAAGAGCAAAGTACACCGAGATGAGCTTGGTGTCGCCACAGTAAAGGAAGGGGGCAAAACACGTTGTTTCCACGGGGAGATGGAACCTATTTTGTTTTTAATGCCAGATACCTATGGAGAAGGGCAAAATGTTTTTACCTTTGCCATTGTGTTTCCACTAAAAAAGCAACCAAAAAATCATCAAAAAACAAAAAACATCCGAGTTCCAATTTTCCCAAAAGTGCTGACAGTAATTCAGAATTTGTAGTACAAATGGCAACAGATCCACAGGCCAAATGTACAAATCTCCTTTGGTTATGTCTCAGTTAAAGCCTTCAGCAACTACCTGTATGGTATTAACTAATCAATAAAATAGACAAATAAATAAACTTCATAACATGCCAACGCATTTCTCACAAAATATTGTGCAGTTAATAATTTGAAAACTGTGCTGACTTTCAAAACTGAATGTTTAACTCGAGCCACTGACACAGAATAATTTAACCTCTTCCTGAAACTTGAACAAGAGATCTTGAGGGTTAACGTTGGAATCCTTAAACACCATTGCCTAGGCTGTTACATGGAGAAATAGCTCCCAAATTTGCTTGCCATTTAAAAAAAAAAAGTAATTAGAATTTTCTTATAAAGGTAAAGCCCTATCCAGTCATCTCCAATGGAACGCAAAACTCTAATTCTAACTCTGTATTCTGATTTGCCAGAAAATATTAGAAATGTTCTAATTCAGAGAAAACACAAACTTAACTGGTGCATTATTAGTCTTGCAACACTGAGTACAGAAATTTGCCATAAATTCTTACTCCACTAGCAGTTTAGAAATGGAGCCCAGGAAACTAAATCGGCATAAATATAAATAAAATGTAGCTGCAGGTTGACAGTCCTGTACTGTAGTAACTTTCTGTAAAGTTCCTCTCATTGTTCTCTTCAGACGAACTTTTGTTCCTCAAAACAGGTGCATGCGTGTTGTTATTCATATGTTGTATACTTGGATTTACAATGATTTACAAACAAAATGAATTCTGTTTAAAAAAAGTTTATTTCTTCATTTTCAAAACTGCACGATGCAACATTTTGACAACCTTCTTTGTAAGTACAAATTTTAAAAAATTTTAGATGTCATAATGAAAATGTAATGAATTCTCCATCCACAGGTCACCCAACAAAAATAACCACCGATAAGCTGACAGTTGTCAAGTTGAAGAACCTCGGTGAGACGGCACGAGTCTTGACTACGGCCACCGCATTTCTTCTCTGACCCGGATCTGCTGCTCCGGCTTTCCCAAAATCCATGAAATCTCCATATCCACTGGCCAAATCAGTCAACTTCTTATCCTTGCAAGGCTGGCAAGGTTGGACTACTGCAGCTTTCCATCAGAAGGTCTTGGTATGTGAGCCAAACACCCTCACCCAGAATGATGGTGCTTATCTACTACTCTGCTCTAGTGTCTCCTCTGACTTCCTATCACACCCAAGTTCCAGACACTCGCTCTAACCAGACCCCTACACAGCCCGACCCCTCTGTACCTTCTCTTGTGCCTCCTTTCTTTCTAGATTGTAACCTCTGGAATGATCTCTCAACATCACCTCTGCTATCATGCTCTGGACCTTCTGTTGTCTTCTTAAGACCCCTCTCTGACTACTCCACCTTGCAACTATTCATCTTACTGTACACTTACTGTACCCTGGTAAAACTCCTCAGTTTATAGTAGTTCAATTTTTGCTTTACTCACTTAACTGCGCACAGCATTTTCATCTCAAGATGTCATATGACAATCATCTCAGTAACCTTGTCAGGACTTCCATACACCAACAGTAGCTGAATAAGTAAAATATAGCAATAATAACAAAAAATCTGATGAAATCAAAGGAGTTATCATAGGAAGCGCTTTTAAATATAAAAAAAGAACAAAAACAGCCGCAGCAGCAAAAAGACAAAAAAAATTTAAATCTCTTAAAGGATTAAAAAAACGGAAAAAATACTTTAAAAAAATCCCTTTATTATAGTTCAACGTAATCATCTGAAGGGTTTTCTTCTTTGTTAGGGAACACAAATGCCACCTTTGAACCTACTTTTCTGAATGAAAATCGTGGGCGATTTGGTTTCTAATTTTAGAATGAAACTGCTCATTTCACGAAGGAGAAAAACAAGAGCGTCGTTTCCTTTGTTTTGAACTGCATTCGGGAAACATTTTCTCCATTAGTTGCAGTCGTGTGTTCAGTCGCTTAACAACATGTTTACAATCCACCGCTCTAAGGAGAAAAACTCCTCAAATGAAGAGAAAAATGATCACTGCCACATGGTGAGAAGTTACTTGGTCCCCAAAGGATAAACACTCACAAATGAGACTTTGATCCCGAGCGAGCGTAATACAACATGAATTGATATGATTGGTTAACGTAATGAATACGTAACGTAAAAAAAATGGATTAAACAAATAATATTTTCATCTTTGTACACTCTGTCGAAACAAATAAAATGAATGATTCAGCTGGCAAAATCAACTAGAGCTGCAACACACTGCATGGCCTTTGAGTTCTTTTTGGAGCAGCAGTTTTGCTGAGAATTTTGGAGAAGCCAGACTTGCAGACCGAACGCTTCTTGTTTTGTACGTTACGGGCTCATAGATCGTTTTGATTAAAGCGAACAAAAATAATTTAAACTAAATTGTGACTTGGGCTGAAATCCTCACTGCGACATCTTGTTTTTCACCTCGATACATTATGAATCATCAGTCTTTCCAAAATTAATCATCAAGATGACAAAATGCGATTGAGCTTTACAAATTGCATAGCTGTGCCACACCATCTAAAGCTTCGCACTTTCACCCGTCTTGTTTGGCTTTCGTGAGACGGCGGCCATGCGGTGCAGTGGGCTGAAATCCTGACCGCTCGCTCAACCGCAGCTTTGGTATCTACGTGTGACAGAGTCGCACATCCAGGAGGTCCAAGCCCCGTCTGGATGCCGCGCCCGTCCCCTGACCTACACGTTAAACCGTTCGGTTTCACGAGTCACGCCGCTGTCTGACAGTCCTTCCCAAACTACTCCTTCAACTAGTGTGTGAGAGCTGTGGCAGTTGGGCCCTGGCACCACACCTTAATCTTCACAACTTCTCGACAACCAACTACGGGCCGCCCCGTCTCGCAGCGAGTGTGCAAGAAATGAATAATCCAACAGGGTGTGCAAAAACACGCACATACATGATGCATGTGTTGGAACTGTGCTAAGCATCTCTGAAAAAACTCTTAAGCATCAAACTTGGAATTAACTGCATGAAAACTAACTGCTCACCCTCTCACCAGAAATCTTTTTATATTTTTATTTACCCCTTTAGCAGATGTTTTCTCCAAAGAAAAGCAGATTTAAATAGGATTTTTTCCACGACTCCTGTAAAAGCTATTTTCTATTTTTAAATGAAATAAAGTATCTAAATGTCTTTGGAATTAAATAAAATTAAATTACTTAATTGATATCTATCCACACCTTCGATTTAACAGCCTAAATTAGGTGAGGTATTCAATAAACCTTGAGATGACACTAAAGTTAAGATGATACACCTGTGCCCATTTCTAATCCCCGTGGTTGATCATAACAATAAATATCGTAGATTAGTTCTGCTGTCATAAAGGCCAAGGAGCTGCCTGTGCAACTTTGAGATGAAGTTGTTAGGAGGAAAAGAACAAAAAAAAAAAAAAAAAAGCTGGAGAAGGTTATAAAAAGACGGACAAAGCTTTGAACCTTCCCAGGAGCAGCATGAAGTCCATTTTAACAAAATGGAGCAAGCACGGCACAACCCAGACATTATCAAGATCAGGCCATCCTACCAATCTGATCCACTGGACAAGAAGGGTGGTTGTCAAAGAAGTGACCCAGGGCTGAGCTGCAGAAAGCTCTTTGGCTGAAACAGGAGAAGCTGTCCAGACATGAACAATAATTTCAGCACTTCACACACTCTGCCTCTTTGGGAGAGTGACTAGCAGGTAGCCACTTCTGAGGAAGACCAACAGTAATAATACCTGGAAATTGCTTGAAACTGTGATCAAACATGAAGCTATCTGGAAGAAAATTTTGTACCTTGAGAGCAAAGTTGAGCAATTTGGCCTGACTGCAGGGCACTGTGTCTGGCATCACGTAACACCACCTAATGGTGGTGGCAGCATCATGAGCAGGGGAGTACTTACGAACGGTACTGCACGGGTGCAAAAGGACAGTTCTTGACAGGTGGACAGAACTCCAGGGAGGTGAAGTATCGATCTTAGGGGAGGTTGTTAAGAATACAGTGATAGCCAAACTGAGCATTGACAAGAACAAACAGGTTTATACTATTTACAAGGATTCAACCCCTCTTACACTAAGGGTAACCGAGTACAAGAACACTAGAGATATGCTGGCTGTAACTAGAAAATAAAACATACAACTCCTTGACCCAGGCCTCCTCCTGCCTCTCTGGTTCAGGTACCCTTGTTTCTTAAATGCCTTCTTCACAGTTGCTTGGCCAATGGCATTTTGCTTCCAGTTTACCACCTGTTGATGGGAAACAAACACACACACACAGACACACACAGACACACACACACACACACACACACACACACACACACAAAAAAAGGCGTTCTGCCCAAGGCTGTAACACTGAGTCACAGACATGCTTACTTCAAGTTGGTTTAGCGACTGACATTTCTACAGGTTACTTTGATCATCTCTCCTTTTAGTCTGTGAGACATAACTCAGTGTGAACATCTGAAGAGGTGTCAGTATTTACTGAAAACACCAAAACATTCCCAGAATAAACAGTAATTTTGTGCACAACAGTTGATGTTGAGAGGGGGAATTTGCAACCGATTTGTCATTATGAGCAAACATGCTAACATGCTGTACAGACTAAAGTGATCTCTCACTGAAGCTGTTATTCACCATCGGCCAAACCCATGGAGCAGTGACTTGACAGTGGTCTGTGCATTTAAAAAAAGAATATTATACACATCATGCACTTTGCTTAGTTATAAAACAGCAGAGGGACAACTACTTAAATATTTTGCATATTTGGGAAGAGTGAGCAGCTTTTCCTCCAGCAAATTTACCTGTCTTAGATGGTCCATCTAATTCATTATTATGTAAAACAAATGTTTATTATAGACAATTTGGAAATACACTGCCCGGCCAAAAAAAAAAAAAAAAAAAAAAAAAGTCATACACTAATATTTCATTGGGGCGCCTTTAGCTTTGACTACAGAAGGCATTCACTGTGGCATTGTTTCAATAAGCTTATGCAATGTCATAATATTTATTTCCATCCAGAGTTGCATTCATTTTTCGCCAAGATCTTGTATTGATGATGGAAGAGCTGGACCGCTACGTAAAGTCTTCTGCAGCATAAGATCCCAAAGATTCTGAATGGGGTTAAGGTCTGGACCCTGTGGTGGCCAATCCATGTGTGAAAATGATGTCTCTCTCGTGCTCTCTGAAGCACTCTTTGACAATTTGAGCCCCTTGAATCCTGGCATTGTCATCTTGGAAGAAAAAAAATCCATTGATGGAAAAATCTGGTCGTTCGGTATATTCAGGTAGTCAGCTTACCTCATTTTTTGGGCACATAACATTGCTGAACCTAGGCCTGACCAACTGAAGCAACCCCAGGTCATAACACTAAGTTGAACCCAGGTGATGACTTCTTTTTTGGCCGGGCAGTGTACATTTGAAAAAAGTACTTCAAAGTGATTTAAGCATGAATGAAGAAAAGAAAAAAATCCTGATTCAGACACAGTGAAGAGGTGTTTAATGCACAAACAGCACGAACTCCCCTATCCTACACGGACTTGACTCTCCTCACACAGAAAATTGGTTTTTACCCCAACCAAGGGTACCTGGCATTTTTACTCAACCAGATGTTTTTAATAAAGCAGCCTGGATATATTGCACAAGTCAAATATTTACACCGCAATGAAACATTAACTGACTGAATGAAAAGTGTTTTTTTTTTTTTTTCCCCCCAGAGAGACATCTGTAATTTAATATTAGAAAATTAAAATTCTTGTTAAATGAGTGAGAATTTCCCTATACTTTCAGTCACTGTTCAGGGGTGGATACACCTATACAATGGCAAATTATTTCTGTTTTGCTTAAATTCTGCAGAAGGGGTCAAATAAAGCAGACGCATTTAAACGCACGAACAAACCCGTAGGTTTTCCATGCAAGAGAAGCCATGCTGAGCTGCCTGCTGTCTGCTTGAACCTCATTTTAATGATGCATTTAATTTACCCAGAAATAAAAAACTGCAAATTAGGAGCTCAAATGGCACAAAAAATAACGGACGGGGGTCTCTCAGAACCAGAACGGAAAACTGCTGATGTGGACCTTGCAAATTCTCCAGACGCTGACACTGCGGGCTCAAAGCTGGCTTTAGACCACAGTCTCAAGTAAAACTAAGTAAAAAAAAAAAGTTTCCATTTAACATTTTTACCCTGCAATCCAAAGATACCATACTGACCTCTTTCTAAAGTTAGAAGAACCTTAAGTCATTTCAGAAAAAAGAAAGTCATTTCTAGATGCCACAATTTGTCTTTTTTTTTTTTTAAAGCAGATCAAGTGCAGACTGCTGATGCTGCATTCTGTGACCATCAGCGTGTCCTTCTCAAAGGTCCAGCCTGCTTTCAGCGGTTGGTGCTCCTGACACCTGCTGTGATCCAACTGGACCTGCGCTGAAGGAAATGCGGTGCTGCAGCTCCATGAGCAACTGCTTGCTGACCGCCCGTCTCTGATGCTCATGCAAGTGTCCGTCTGAACAAAGGAAGAATAAAGTGTGAAGACGCACAGGGGTTAGAGACTCAGCCCTTCCCTCCAACCTATGTACCAGCTGGAATTTCGTCTAAACACTCTTGCCCCAAATATTCAGTACTGTCCTGAATTAAGTGCTTTTCAAATGTCTGTTATTATTCTTTAGCAGCACCACTGAAACCCTTTGTTATACATTTGTTACACGTACAGTAGCTGTGCTGGATTTTTTAAAAAATTATTTCATTGCTTCTGACAGAAATCGGCAGCTCAAAATAACCCAAAAAACAATTCCAAAAATTTCAGTGTTAATGCCAGTTGAACCTACTGACAAGGGTTTGTGGAAACCTGGAGTCTGGTTGAGGGTAAGAATCTGGCTAAGGACCTTGCAATTTAAACATTTTACATTCAGATATTAAGAACAGCCAGGTGCCACCATCAGTCACCTTAACTGGATCAATGAAGATAAATGGCTACGGAGGTTCAGAAGTATGAGCAGAAGAAGTGAATGGTTTTATTTAGGGTTGTTATACCTCAAGAACAAGTGGACAAAAAATACCTGTAGAGGAAAGGGCTGATGGCAATGTTGAAAACTCAAAGACATTAAACCTGATCAAAGGGGTTCCAGAGTCACAGCCCCAGCGGCAGCTGCTCGGATGAAACCCAGCTGACCCCAGCCAAGAGATGAGCGCTCTGTGACACTGCTGGTTGTGTCTGAAGGAACTCCTCTGCGGTCCCAGTAACTGCAAGTGTGCAGGTGCGTCACGTCAGCACTGCGCTCTCCCCACTTCTCCTTTCTCCCCTTGGCCTGAGTCTCAGGAAGGGGGCCAGGTGGGGGGTGCACAGCAGAGGACTTCTCCATTCTGTTCTGCAAACCTGGGGCTTCAGGTTGTGTGGTTTTGGACTGCTTTTGCTCTCAAGAGATGCACGGGCCACCCGAGGTGAGGTGATGCGAGGTGAAGCCTGGTGAAACCCCGAATGTTTTCTCCGGCAGGCCCTCAGCAAACTACTTCAGACGACTTCCCTAAAGATGCAGGCGCTGTCTTTACACAGGTTTATTCTTCACATTAACTAATCTCACACGAAGGCCTGTCTCTTGAACACACTGATACGTACATGGAAAAAGCAGGACTTTCCAGCACAAGAGAAATATTTCACAATATAAATGTAAGTGCATTAATGTCTACATAAAAAAACATGCAGGACATTTTTTGGACACACATTTTTAATTCAAAAGCGGCAGGAAATGGGGGGAAATATTTATGGCAATATGCATTGCTCACCCCGGCAGTAAACTCGCATCTTTGCTTAAAGAAGAAAACGGATAAACCCTAACAACTGTATAGTAAAGAGCATGACATGCAAATGGTGAGAGGCCTCATCTCTTGATGGGCAGGACAGATGCTGGCTGGAAGCAGGTGAGCTGCAGGTGCATGCTGCTCTTGAACTTGTTCAGCAGCTCCTCCAGCAGCCTAGAGAAAAAGCAGAACACAACGATGACTGCATGACACAGTGTCCTATACATGATGGGAAAGCAGCTTCTCTGCGGCTGACACCTCAGCCCGGCTAAGATGGTGACCACCCCCACCCCAATCTGAGGATGGAAGGGCTCCTCCTGGGGTCTCAGTCCAAACATACTCACTTCTTGTCCGCTCCGTTATGCAGCTGGGGCAGCGCTTCGAGGGCTTGCTTGAAGCTGGTGCTGGAGGGACGTAGCAAAGAAGATGAGAAAACGGAAGGACACGGCTTTTGCCTGAAATCCACTAACACTGTGGTATCATGCGGAACACACACTCCCACTCTATGCACTCTCTGTGTCCCTTGTACAAGGAAACGCATTCCGGGGTTTGCCATGTTTCGATAACCCGTACCGATGAATGACATGTTTCGAAAAAACGCTGAGGTCAGCGGTGAGCTGTTTACAGTTAGGAGCGCTGCGCTGCTGCGAAAGCACAGTTTCCCTTCCCTCTGGCGGGCTACCAGGTAGCATGTGAACACGCCAAAAGAAGAGCAGGGTAAAAGGAAAAACCTTCCCAGGGTTCTGTTTTTAAACATGGGAAGTGATTCTCCCCCCCCCAAACACCTCCTGCCACCCCAAGTAAACCTGAATGGTATAAACAGGAACATGACTCTTTGTGAGGAACACAGTATCACACTCCTCTTGTGGTGCTGTGTGCTAAAACGATAAATCGGTCCTGTGAGGGGCAAGGGACATAGGACGCAGATACCTACTTGCTGTCTGTCGTGAGGTACGACTGCAAAGCATCTCTCAGGACGTAGATTTCGAGCCGAGCCTGGAAAAAGGAAGAATAATTCATGAAAGAAGCACAAAAATGTGTTTACCGGGCCCAGATGATGCAGTTTGCCTTTCTCTGACACTGCTCTTCCAAGTCAGACATCTCCTCTTTCATGAAATACTGGATAAAGTAAAGCAGGCTGAGATGGTTCCGCACACCACCACACCAGCTACAAAAAGCAAAGTCATTTTTTTTTTTGCAAAGCTAGCAACCACCACTGGCAAACCAAGACAAAAAATTTCCCAAAAAAAAAAAAAATCAATTATCTGCATGCAACTCAGTACTGGTGAGTGAATGAGAAACTATGAAGATGCAGACAGGCAAACCACCCTTTGCAGAGGGCGCCTGAGGTCACCAGGTACGATGCTGAACAGATACCCGCTCACTGAGATGCAGTCATTCATGAAAAGGAGCCTCTTTTCCACAACAGATCAAGTGGGTGTTGACTGGTAGAGATTTGTCTGCTTTTGTTACAGATTGAATTCGATGACAAACTGGGAGTTGTAAACAAGGAAAACACAATGCCCCACAATAGTGGGGGGATAATGATGTGTGTATATATTCTGATGCAGAAGGAAAAGATGCAATTTGTGACATGAGATGCGTAAGTGGGAGTGAGAGGGAATATGTTTGCTGCAGGACAGGATGCGGCTTCTGACAGATAAACAGAATTGCAGATTTCAAATATTACTAAAGGGGAACGGTTCAGTCAAGAGTGTGTATGTGTGTGCGTGTGTGCGTGCGTGGGGCCCCACGAACGTACCTGCAGAGCCCCATTCCTGCTGAAGGAGGACACGCACTGCATGAGACGGCTCATCTCCTCAGCCACGGATTCCACCACACGCGACAAAACCCGAGATACCAGCTCCTTAGACACGGTGAACACCTGCAAAGTTCATGTATACAGAAGGGGCAGAGGAAACAACAGGTGACAGAAGGAGCAAGTAGGCAAGGGACGGAGGGTGACAGTTAGTAAGCAAAGGACGATGTTGCCTCCTATTTGGAGGCATTCATTCCACCTGTTTTGGCTAAAACACTACGCAGAACCTAAAATTCTAAAATTGATCAGAAGGAAACCTTTGGATTTCTTATTGCAACAAGGCAAGGACATACTGTACGTACACACATAACATAGAGTAACACTAATGCCAATTATGTCAAAAACATGATTTCTCACCTCAGCATGGACAGTAATAATGCTCACTAGTGCTTCTTTCAGGTAGTTTCTCACACCTGTAAAGAGATTTAAACCCCCACGTAACCATGTTGGTTCATCATAGGACAGCGTGAACAGCAGACAGGGATCACAAAGACCACAAAGCATGCTTTTCCTCACTGAATGAGTGCTGATGCTGTGGTGAATCATAGAAAGATTAACTCTCATCCAAAGCAAACGGTTTGGATCAGTTCTCTCATTTGGTTGCAACTGGCAGCAGAGAACAACCACCCACCCCAGCATGCTACCAAATAAACAATCAATGTGGTGTACAGAGAGGTGATGTTCAAGCTGCAATGGGAGACATCTTTTTCATACAGAAGGGTCTACCACTTACAAACTAAACTTTTACAACAAAGTCTACAAACTAGACCGATTATTCGAACGTGACATGGAGCAGGTCAGGAGACGGTCATAATTTCTACATGAAGATGCTGGTGTAACATGAGCTGGAAAAAACGGTGGCATTGGACTTATTGACTACTTCTATAATCACACACCTGTAACAGTGTGAAATGCACATTTTTTATTCTGAGATGCATGTGGTTTGGAAGAAAAGGACCTACGGCATGAATGATTGTAGTTGTGAATTTCAGGAACATTACAGATCTGTGGGCTAGGAGGTAGCAGGGGGGTTTTTCGGACAGGAACAGAGTAGCAATAATCTCTTCCCCACTGAGAAGCTCATGAGACCAGGCTGGCAGAGAAAACCTTTCTTTCTCAGCCGAGATACCTCGTGCACATGTGCATATTCTGAGTCCCATCATGGGAGTTTTCACAACACTTTGTAAACAATAATACAATAGAGAACTCAGGACACTGCTAGAAGAGTGTTTGAAACTTAAGGAAGCCCTTACCATTTAAACCATAACCATACTATTTAAACTGGTACGCTAGCTCTATTTCAGTAAATATTAAATATTAATACTTATGAAAAAGGCAATAGACTGGCAAAAAGTTTGTAAGTTGGAGACACAACCTGCATAGGTCAGGATGTATTAAAAGAAGAGGGAAAAACAAAAAGGCAAAAATTCATTATCAAAGTCACAAAATAAAATTTAAAAAATTATTTTATCAACTAGCACGACTGCTTCATAACATTAAATATCTGTGAAAGAAAATATATGCATTAAAAAAAGGAAAAATTCTTTAACATATTCAGTTAGTTCTTTTTTAACATTAAGTTTATTCAGTCATGTCACAGAGGCAAGTTGTGCTGTAAGTGTTTGTGGATAACCTGGGACAGCAAAAGAACATCACCAAACACAGGTGGAAAAACCAAAATAAAAAGCCAAAGCTATACAAAGGAAAAAAAAAAATTTTTTTTGGTCACTTTGATTTTATGCATCATTAATTAATTTATCATTTTAAGTAGTAAAAAGGAAATCTAAAATGAACGCAGACCTAACGAAAGTCACCACAATTTCAGTCGGTTTCCTGCCCCAAAGCCAAAAAGGTTTGAGTCTCATATCCTTGTAGGCCTGGGCAGTTGTTCCTCTTTCTTTCAAGCAGTATCAACTGCAATTCACCTTTTGCTTCAACATTTTCCTGCTCCAGAACTGATTTCATAAAATCAGAAAACAATTATGCTAAAAACTGCAAGAACCTTAACAAAAAAGTTAAGACTGTCAACTGCTGTTGAAGTTATCACTGTAGAATTTTGACAGAACATCTTGGCTAGAGATGGAATAAAAGATTATTGAATATCAGAATAATTTACAACTCTACAGCAGCAAAACATTGTTGCAGGAATTTTCCTAAATAATTACATCAATATCAACATTATCAATACTAGGTGGATTACTATACTACTTTTTTTATTTAGCTAATGTTTTTCCTCCAAAGGGACTTGCAAAGTTAACCAAATTTTAATTATCTACCAAAGTATACAGCTGGGTCAGTCTTTAGTGGAGTAATTCAGAGTAAGCACCTTGCTCAACTTTATGAGATGGGATTCGAACCTCGGACCTCCAGGAAGAGAAAAGATGACTTTGATTACCACACTACGCTATGCGGTGCCTCAGCAATGAATCTTTGGTGCTATAATTACTTTTAAATGCTACGGTAATAAGTAAAAAAAAAAAAAAAAAAAAAAAAAATTACATCCTTATGCGACGTGATCCACGTCACATTTAAAACGTATAATCGAAAATGAACGCAAAGGCTCACCCTTAAATAGAAAGTCACAGTCTGAGCAAGAGGAGAAGTCCTCTAAGTGTCCACAGCATTGTGCCGAACTTCCCTCGAAACCCTGGCCACAGACGTTTCGGTCCAGAAATCACACATTTACTGCGGCACCGCCCCCAGGCACCCCTGAATCCCACGGTCTGCGTTGTGTTCTGCAGGGTGCGGCCACGCGAGCAGGGACGCACGCCAAAGTGGAAACATGGATGTGAAACCGAGAGCCAACTGGGCATCTATGTGGGCACAATTCCGGACCCGGTCCACCTGAATCCAGGTGCATCACAATGTGCTGTGAATATTTATGGTTTCTCTAAGATTACTGGAAAAGCGAGGACACAGTTTAATGGTCTTTTATTTGGGACCATAGCAAAAAATGCACCGAGCACACTGTGCATGGAGGAAGTTTCTGAGTAGAAACTCAATGAAAACGTAACTTTTCAGGAAATTCCTGTACAATCAGCACTCTTAACGCTCTCATTTTATATCCTGTTAGCATGTAAAAGACACTGGATGTAATAATTCTACAAACTCTAGCACATGTCCTGTAAATCAGCAATGAAAATAGTTTGTGTTCCTCCTGCAGACCAATAATATTTGACTTAAGCTCTGTGCACATTACTGGAATAAATCCCCCACAATGAATCAACGCTGCTCATTTTCTCATCTGCAGTCCACCATTATTCCCAGCCTGTGACTAAGCTCATGTCCTGTCATTGTGTTATGATAAGTCTGATGCTTACAGAAAACTCATTCACGCACACAGCATTTAATGAGAAGTCCGACGTCGTCTGAGTGTCACGAACCATCGAATGCATTTAAAGGTGGCGGTAAACAGAGATGGTGAATGAAATACTGAAATGCCGTATACGAGGAATCAGACAGCCGTCATACCGGAGAGAAAAATAGAAAAAAAAAAATCAGTTAACTTCCATATTTTTTTTTTTTCTACATTTATTACAGTGGTATGACTGATAGTTTCCAGCACTAAAAGCTGAATTTAGAAATTAAAATAAGTATTCCTTAAAAGGAAAAAATAATACATTTCCAATAATTTTACAACAATTAGGATTTAAAAGTGCAAGGCTGTAAACAAAAACTGTGCTTCCACCATTTCCAGATCTGATCGCAGTGTGTCTGCATTTTCATTAAGGTTTTGGCCAAAGCAGAGAAGTCTGTTTGTCTGCTAGTAAGCCACCTACTCACATCCTCCACCGAGGTCCCAGATTCTTGGTAAGTGGCTTCACAACTCAATAACAAAGTTTATGTGGAATAACAAACTGATCGACAGAGGTAAATGGTTTAGATTCTTGTGCATATATCTGTTTTTTCGTTACTTACTGCTAAAAACCTTTCCAAGTTATGTTCTCATTAAAAGTGAACTGTTTTAGCACTAATCATATGAAACATGTTTTGCTGTTGCCCTTTTGGGTCAATTTGAATGAAGCACTAAGACTAAGCAATGGGGAAAACATAAATCCACAAGCTAACTAGAAGAGAAGCCTCCATCAACCAGGCACTGCTGTCCTCCAAGGTCCATTCCAGAGTGTAGAATCAGGCGGCTCTCAGTTTCTGGACCGTCCACCAGACCACAGTTGATGAAAAGGACAGCGGGCAATTTGGTGCACAAAGCTGCCCGCTAATATCTTTCGAATTAACCACATCCTTTTCAGGGTATAAAAACGCTTGGAAACACTGTGTGACATTTCAGAGGCTCGATGGAGCACTCGCTTGTAGCGTCCCCACCCACGTGGCTGATAAGCTGCTCACCTAAAGTCACAGAAAGTGAGCGAGTGGCGGCGCTGAGTGGAGCAGCCGCGGAAACTCCCCTTAGGCAGCCATACCTTGAAAACAACTCCCTCCGTCGGAAGCGTGCCCCCTGCAAACAACACTCATTTACAGTAACAAAGCTGGCACCTCCACAAACAAACAGTGGCTTTTCTCAAATCTCCTGAGAGGTCATGGCAAGTTAGCAGTTTCATCCAGATCGCTTTAGAAATGCTACAACGTTCGATGACACCTTTGCCTGCAAGCAACCACACGGCAGAATAAAAGGAAACACAGACCACCGAAAAACAAATACATAAGAGTTACAATAAGCTCTTTGGTGTAACAGGTTATAGGAAATAAATTTAGGATTACACACTCCATCTTTCACAACCACAAAAACATCAGGTTAAGCATAAACCTCTTTGCATACCAAAAGTGGTTATGACACAAAGCAAGTCAAATTTAAACAAACAAACATTATTATCCTGCAATGCACCATGCAATGGTCTGGTTATGAAAACAAGTGAAATAACAGTGTGGTACTGTTAGGGTTGACTACATGCTTCCATGCTGGACACATTCAAGTGGAACAACCACTAGAACCAATGTGTGTGTTGTTTTGCAGCTCTTGAGACAAAAGCATAGTCAACCACATGCAGTACAACTCATGCGTGACCTTGAGTGCAGACCAGCTCACCCACGAGCTCCATGCTGTGCTGCACCTTGACCCACATGAGCCCATCCCAACAGGGACACGTTGTGAAACGAACATTCATCGTGTACATTTTCTGCTGGTTCAAGACGAATGGAGAGCTTTTCAACCTGCGACACCGGTATACCCACGAACGATGCTGTGCGTGAAATAAACATCAGGTCCCCGCAAGTGTAGCTTGACTACAAATTTAAGTAATGTTTATATCAGGTGTAGTAATGTTTTTAATAAACACTTCATTCACCATCCACTTGAATTTTTTCTATCCCTTGAAATGAGCTGTTTTTAAATACAAATCCTACAGTCTTTTAAATAGATCTGAAAAAAATTGTTTTTGTCAGTTCTTTTGATATTTTCTTCATTTAAAAAACCTTCAGAAAGGAAAAGTGAGAAAAACTCTGAATGAGTAAACAGCAAGATAGTTCCAGTAAGTCTATTTTCATATCTTTGCTATCAAATACGCTTACCTAGCCCTTTGCTAGGTTATTCCCCACTACCACACACGCACCTCTATGCCCGCAGCACTCCACACACACTTCTTCATTCACAATCTGCTGTGCCTTTGAACCACGAAATGCACACGTGTGGCGTAAAGTGCCACTTGTTAATTTCCAGCCAGGTCCACGTGCCACATGTTGACGTTGTTTTTGTTGTTCTTAATTCGGATCACTGACTGTGCACTGTAGGCAGCATCTGCGACTGATGCAGCCGTACACTGTGTTTACCTTCAGTCTTTCCTAGCTGCTGCCTGTACTGGCGACTATGTTCTGCGTTTAACATCGGTAACCGTGGAATTTCAGACACCTTAAACAAGGGGCATGCGATTCTGAGCCAGAAGCTGTCTGGAGCAGCACCAGTTCTTTTAGGACTGTTTCCTGTGAAAGGGCTCATTGTCAAAAACACACTCAGCTGCCCCACAACTGCATGACAGACCGCCGTCTGTCTACACACTGACCACAACCCAAAGACTTGAAACATGGGTGGGGTCACACTAGACTATGGACAAATTTCTTTTTCTTTTACCTACAACTTCAGCCACAGTTCACAAAACACCGTTTTTTTCTTTTTCTTTTGTTTTTTTAAAGATAAAGGAATAGACCAGGGTAAAAGGAGTCTTAATGCAGAAAAAAAGCCATCAAATAACTCTTTGCACCTTTATGACCCAAAGTGAGGAATATTAATACGAGAGCATCAGTTCACAGTTATGCATTGGGTATAAATTAATATTTGGAATACCTTTTGAAAACATCACTCAACGGGTCAGGAATCTCTTTTTCTTTGAAAATCCATCTTTTCAAAATATTTAAAAAGAAATTTGGAAGAAACAATATTTTATAATCATATTTAATTTTTTTTATCATCAACGCGCAGCAGCTTCAACACAGAAACATTTTCATTCAGTCCCATCCTGTGACAGTCTGGGTCATAACTGGTGATGCTCAGCTTCATGCTTTGTTTTGGTCAACCAGGTTGTATTCGATGCTGTTCAGATGCAAAGGAGATTGTTCACATGTACACGTTAAGTCAAGCTTTGCCAGGACGGCAGCAGTGACACAAAGTGCTGAAAGTGGGTGGAAGTTCATTCAAAATTTTGGGAATGAGACTGGCTTCTCGTTGGACTTTTCTTATTCCAGGCCACTTGTGGTATTTTGCCAGCACAGAGTTTCAACAACCACATGCACCCCCTTGTCAGTTAAGTTCATTTCAAACTCAACATCTCCTATAGAGATGCCAGGGAGAAGACCAAACTTTTGTTATTCCAGTATAGATGGGTTATGAATTTGAACAACATCTCTGTGGAAGTCTACAAAACGTGACCTCAGAGAAACCAGTAGCTGTGAGGTGAAGGCTACTAGCTGGTGCACCTGTTTGCCTTTTCTGTTGCAGCTCGGTGGGTGCTGTTTGCCTGCACTCTCCATTGAGATACTGCGGTGCTAACTTTGAGTGGACTGTCTCAAAATTGCTTCTTCATGCTTGATATTTTTTTAAAAGAAGCAATTTGTTCTTTGGAGTTTAGGAAAAGTGGGAAGCACGATTGCTCAGCAAAGGTTAACTGATGTGTCCGTTCAGGTTGGATTGATCTGTACTTGTCATCTTTTTTTTTTCTTCTTTTAGCCATTTTGCCACCACGACAGCTAGATTTAGCTTTTTATCCGTCAGAAGATCTAATCAGGATAATGTGACTTTATGGTTAATATTTTACAAACTGTCCAACTGCAACTGTGTTTTTAGAAATAAATGGTAGACCTACATTAATGAAACTGGAAACAAACTCAGTTACAACTGAAGGCCATGTACTTATTTGAAGGCATTTGATTTTGAATTGTGGTTTCCATTTACATAGCAATTGACCATTTTCAAAAAATTACCTTATTTTTGACACAGGAAATTTTGGAGAGTTTTATTAAATCTAGGACCCATATCTGGCTTCCAAGTTATAGGTTCCTCACCCCTGCATCACTTTATAAGAGAACAAACACACCTGAATTTAATAACATCAAAGAAGAGGTAGTCAAAAATACAGCAAAATCCTAAACTTGTAATGTTATGTATTAAATGACTGGGGCTCATATCTTTTCTAAATGGGGGGATTTCTTTGCTGGCTCTAGAAACATGTGTCATCCTCTGCATGCTCATGAACTTCAGATCATAAACCTTGTATTCTATACAGTAACAAATATTTTGATAAAATAGTTCCATAAACTTTTTCTGGTCTTGGCCTGTGAAGAGCTGAAAAATGGGATAAAAGGGGGAAGGTTAAGAAATGGAAGTACCTGTTGGAGGTGAGCAGTCCCTCCAGTCAAAATATCCTGCATACATGCCTGGCTCCAGAGAACCTACAATGGGGTCAGCTTTTCGCTCCACGTAGGACTCAAAAAGTCTCTGGTCCAGTGACCTTACCAACTCCACGCTGACCTGCACAGCAACAAGAGCTTCTTAGTCTTGCAAACTCATTTATACTGCATGTCACTCACACATTAGATTTATGGATGTGGTGAAAGAGGACATGCATTTGGTGGGTGTGACAGAGAAAGATGCAGAGGACAGGAAGAAATGGAAACAGTTGATCTGTTGTGGCAACTCTTAACGGGAGCAGCCGAAAGATAAAGAAGAAGAAGAAGAAGAAGAAGAAGAAGAAGTCACTCACACATTAACACAGATTTGAATCAATCTGACAAGAAAGTTCGACTAGGTCAGGTTATTTGTAAGGAGGTACAGAAAATAACTTTAAAGTAGTTCACATAAAAACACATACAAATTCAGCACAATTCAGTAAAAAGTAAGGATAATTTCTGCATTTCCAGAATGTGCCAAGTTCTTAAAATATGAAAATCAAGCATAAGGTACATTCTGCTGCAGTCACCCAAAACTGCTGATTTTCAATGGATGAAAGAGCAATAACATTCAGAAATAGTTTGTATAACAATTCCTTATTATGGCACACCAAAAATACAGTGATACATTTATAAGAGTATATAATATAATCCTAAAATAATACACCCCATGCTAAAACCATTTGGCTCACATCCTGGTCCTCCTTTTCCAATCACCAACATCTTGACAGCAATAAATATACAGGATTTACTGACAACAAAGTACATTTGAGTTTTAAAAAAAAAAAAAAAAATTCTGTTACTATAACTGTAGATGCAGGGGGGAGAGCAATGACTAGAAGTTTGAGAATAGTTGTGTTTAACCATTGGGGGAACTGTAGGTGAAATTGTTGGCCCTTTCTGTGCTCGCTGTGTTTTAAAACTTTGGGAAAGGCATGCTGCTCTACTCTGTGAGTGCCCACGTGTAAATATGCCGTGGAAAAATAAAGCTTAAAATTCCCAGTTCAGTCTCCCAACCTTGCTTTCATAACGCTGCTAACAGCACAGTCGAAGTAGATTATTATTATTGTGTTAAAACATCTCACATTTGTTACATGCTTGTCTCATTTGTAATAAATGGCTCCTTTCTTACATGTGCAATAAATAAAAACAAAAACATTACATGAAAAAAAATTTTCTTTTCACAAAGAAACTGGAAGAACAGGTACGATACTGTTTTCCATTAACATCCGAATAAGGCGAACCTGCATTTCATGCAACTGAATTTTGTATCCCGCTTACCGTGTTATGGCAGGGTTGTACTACATCATAAAGCTCATGCTCCTACATTTCTCTTGATTATTAATATCAGGAGTATCAATAAACAGCTCAACAACTTTTTTTAAAGAATACACTTAGACAAATATCAAAATGAATATACTGTAGTACTAAAGCCCTGACCAGAAAATTAAAACAAAATTTAGAAATCCAGTACAAAGGTGAGGTATATGGGGATAACTGATCTGTTCTTTAATTTTACAGATTTAAACCTGGGGGAAAAATCCATTAAAATGTACTTTATTTTCAAATATTCTAAATAAATTAATATATTTCTTAGATTCCTATAAGGCTTTCTTAACATGAAATAGAAAAAGATATGATGAACAATGGTCAGTCATGCATTAGCGGATTTTTAAAGCACCCGTAGCTGCACTCAGCATGAATACATTGTGCTGCCATTTTGTTATGAATGAACCACAATAGATTATATTTGATGCTGCAGGGCTAAGACTGCGAACAAATGGAACTAAATTGCAAAGCATCACGTTCAAGTCAAATTATTTATATGTAAAACTGACAACTTTCTTGGCAGCCAGCAATTTCGTTTTTCTCTGGAAGGTCATACAGAACTGGGTCTACTGCTAAGCTGACACATTGTAGTTTCCCTTTGCATAATGCTGACAGATTGGCTTGGACTTGTATTATAGCCTAGAAAAACACACATTCTAAAATAATACAAAACTGAAGAAAGCTTTTAGGTGGCTTCTTCTTAAAACATTTTGAGCCGAAAAGTTTTGTTAATGTTTGGTTCCAAGGACTACCAACACAATTAACTGTCCCCAGTCAACGCAAAGTATAAAACATGTTCAAGCCAAGACTGTAGTCCATTCGACTGTGTGTTTTTTAATTTGCCTTTACTGGAAAGGCCAAACAGTCCCTGTGTGACCTGGCCCATTTGTCATCCCTGATCACAGCAGCCATCTGTGTGACTAAGGGGGCGGCCAAGGCTTTTACTTCTCTACCACAAAGGAACTCAGCAGTTCTTAGTGTCAACTCATTTGATTACCCTGAAATGGTTTCTTTTAATGTATTTCTCATAATCCCTTGGCTAGTTTACCTTATGGTAGAGAGAAAAAAAATCCACACACCCACTTTAACTCCTGATAACATATGAAAATCTGTATTCTGATCTGCACCAGAAATGAACAAGCACATGTTACACAGTGTGGTAAATTCTGAGGCAGTAAGTCCACTGGTGAGTGCTGACCAGGACTGGGGATTATTGGGATGGCATTCCCCACTTACCCGTGTTATCTTCTCTGTGCCCAGGAAGCCATGCCTCTCTAAGTGCTCAGCCAAGTTGATGAATGTGTGTTTCTCCAGGTAGCTGCAGTTGCTCAGGATCAGCAGGAGTCGCTGCTCCTATATACAAGGAAAACAATAATGTTTCTACGGTTGTGGACCTGCTATATTTCAGCACACAACATCCTCAGTTGACACTTGGATGAAGGTCTAGAGTTAATGGGATATTCTCACAATTTTCCCACACTTTTTATGGTGTGGGTCCACTGCTAAGCAAAGCATCGAAGGCCTTTTGTGTTTCAGCTAAGTTAAAGAATATATTAACCCCAATGACCACAAGCTTCTCATGCTGGATAATATAAGAAGCCATGGTGGGTTTCCTTCCTTTTGACTCTTCTGTCCAGTTCTTCCCAACATTGCCCATCTTCTAACTGGTACTACATATACAAAAATTTTAATCAAAAAGAAGGACTGAACCTGCTCTACTACTAACAAGGAACTTGCAAGTGTTTGATGAATTGACTGGCATGTGCTATGACCATCCGGGGGGGAGATTTCTGCAAAATACCAATATTCCCCTCCATAGAACAATATAAAATGTTTGTGCTGCTTGGATTCCCAAATATAAAAGAAATCCTGGAACAAAACCACAATTTGAGACAAGTGCCCCAGCATGTCCATGATAAATGAACCTCAGCTGACAGAGACACTGAGGACCCAATCATATGTTCACAAATTTAAAATGGGAGGGTGGGGGCTGGCCAAATAATGAGCAGTTCAGCACATTGGCACTTGTACACAGGCCACCAAAGCACAGAAAGATGCTGCAGCATATGGGAAAAGAAACAGATCTTCCCAAAGCAAGACTCTGCTCTTCATATTCTGCGAACTGGTCAACCAAGCTTTTAGCAGAACAAGCAGAGCCTTCCAGCGCTTACTGTGATTCATCGCTTCTGAGGCACCGTTTGCAGAGAGCGCATGTTGGGGAAACTGGCGTGTTCAAAATTTGGCTGAGGGAAATCCCCATTCTGTGAAGACCCACATTACCAGAATTGCTGATCTCTTCTCATCGTCATCCCCGTCCTCAATTCAGCACGCGCTCTCTCCAACTTTAGCGAAAACGGCTTGTAAGGAAACGGACCACTTTTATTTCCAGACTTAACAGGAACTGGTCTTGTTTGCGGTCTTGGTGGTTTGCGTGGGTGTGAGAGCAAAAAAGCCACAGTTGAAGATGCTCATTGTGTAAGTGGACAAATTTGCCGTCTAAGGCCACTTGCTAGCTGCTGTGTCCCGTTGGTCTATTCAATAACATAGCTACTCTTTAACTTGGATCACCGAATCTCTGTGGCTTGTAAGGTCATCATAATTAAGTTAGTACTTCTCAACGGTGCTGCATTTCCTTCTAGATGAACTCAGAAGGTTTCATTAAATACCTTAAGATATGATATTCTAATCAATAATTGCTATATACTAAAATGCCTTTCCTAACAAGAACTTGGTGGAGAGGGCTCAAGCTCTTCAGCAACTATTTACAGATAGACAGCAGATTTTATTACATTTAATTTAGCTGTTCATCGTTTAACCAGTTGCTTCATATCAAATTATACAAGCAGCTGGGTATTAAGACTGCAGATAACACTACCTTAAATACTGGCTTTGTAGTGGTGCAACAGGTAGCACGGAATTTGCTGAAGAAACTCTTACATGCAAAGATGGCGCTTCCCTAATATTGCAAACACTTTCAATAGTAACCAGCAGAAAAAGTTGGACAGGATAGTGGGCATCAAGCAGTGGGGAGAAACAGAAAATATATAAAAAGCTCACTGGTGATGGACTGAAGTCTTCGTGAGCACTGCTGAAAAGGTCAGGAGATGCAATATCCACAGACATACTGAAAAAACACAACAGAATTACAGAAAATAATTGACGGAAATAATCAAACATTATTGTAGGTAACAAAATATTAATTTTAAAAATAAAACATTTAATTTAAAATAAGCTGTTAACACCTAAAAAAATGCTTCCTTTACTTTATCTGTAATCATTGTATGGTAAAGTTTACTACATATTATCTTGACCAGCAAACCACGACTACAAAAAATAACAAAACTTACTGAGAAGTGTCGATGTCACCATCTGTTTTTGTACTTAACTGTTCCAGACAGTTTATAAACACCTGACAGCAGCGACAAAAAATGAAAGTGGAAAAAATATCTATAAATTCACTTCTAGTGAACAATCATGACAATCACACTGGCAAAACAGTGAAAAAAATTCCCTTCAGTGTCACAAAAACTCCATAAGAGTTAAAATAACTCAGGACAATCACAAAATGTTAAATAAAGCAGATGAACAGTCAGCATGAAAAAAAGACAAAGTGCAGTGCAGTTAACAGTCTATTTTGCTAGTCATACAATATTATAGAATACAAACAGAAAAGGATTCAGTAAAGCTCTGCATGGTGCCACGAAAATGTTGCCATCTCCACTGTGACCTCAAGGTAGTTTTTAATGCACTGTTTGTTATGCCATTTAATATTTGTACAAAAAACTAACTAGAAAAGAACAAATGTGGGCCACCAAAAGGATGGATGAGGTTTACCTTCATTATGGTCATGCATAATTCACTGGCTATGTCCTGGGTCCTCTCAAGCTGAAAGATCTGTGGAACAAGCAAAGAGAAGCATGCAGCATGACTGACTGGGTATTCAAATGTTCTGGAAAAAGGTACAAACAGGTCCACCTCTCAATTTTCTGCAAAGCCCTTCATACCCCTCCCTGACTAAAGATATCAGCTCTGTTGAGCCAACATTAATCCAGCATTCTTTTTAATTTTCACTTTCATCAAGGACTGTTCAACTTGTCAGCCACCACAGCCACCATATGTTTTGCCAAACACTTCAGGCAGCAGCTGCTGTTTTTAAATAAATAATATGTGTATATTTATTTTGCATACAGAAATGTAATTTTTTATTATTATATACACATTTATTAGACAACATTAACGTTAATTTGACTTATTACTATTATACTTCTTATTATCATCTTGTCCAAGTTGACAATGGTCAAGGGTGATATGGTAAAAAAATAAATAAAAATAATAATAATCTAAAACAATTAATTAAAATTTAAAAATTTATATGAAACTGTAGAAGTGCAATAATTTTAGCAAGACGCTATTGAGGGCTTGGCACAAGGCACACGACAAATTCCCTTACACCTTTACGATCTGCAGAAATAAAACGTACACAAGACTTGTGGGATGGAGGATTTATTTTAGGGGTGGTGGATGTTCTTTCATTTCTGTTTTTTTTTTTTTTTTTTTTTTACTGTCTTACCAATTGGTATGAATGTTATGAAATGTTACCAGGGTTCTGAGTTATAAATGCGGTAAGGGGAGTTAGAGGAGGGTCGTACATTGACTTCTCCAGGTTTACTCTCAGTGGGACCCTTCAGGGACTGAAGCATCTGCACAATGCACTGCTCAAACTGGGCTGGCTGTAGGGAGAAGCAGTGACAAGCAACAGGTGAGACACCCCCCCCTTTGACAACCCTCTCTGGAGTGGCCTGAATTGTATCCTAGCTTCAACAGCTTTTCATACAGTGAAAAAGTAATACTAAATAACATGGTAAATACTGCTGCAGTCTTGGAGATAACCATACATCATAAACTGAACAATGAATAAACTTGAAATTTGTTATTTTGATGCTTTGAACTGCATTTTCAGAGGAATATTATTTATTTTGTACCAAGGACGTGATGCCTTCATTATCCACAACCCAGTCTTCTTTTTCAGCCAGTCGCTTGACATCTGAAAAAGGAAAACAAGTGGGAAAAAAAACACAAACACAAAAAGCAACAAGAAACTTTCACACAGTTATGCTTGTGAATGAATTCTTAAACTGAAAAAACAATTTTTGACTGTGTCTGTAGAGGGAGACAACTCATCTCAACAGCAACGTGCTGGTATATGTCTCCCGCCTTGTTTTTTTTTTTTTTTTTTTTTTTTTTTTTTTTTTTTTAAACTGTTTGCATGACAAGAATAAAATGCTGAACGTTGAGGTTAGATGATAATAGTGGAACGTGCCCTCATTCTACCTTTCTTTATGACTGAATAAAGACAAAGCTGAAGCCACTGTGAATGACAGAGGTTGTACCCGTTATGCCTCCTTGTTTACTGCGGCTGTTTCACCTATTGTGAAATTATTCACTAACTTATCACTTCAACACTCTCCACATATATAAAGAATTGCGTCCAAACTGACTCGCCACTGAGAAACTCCCCACACCCAAATATATTTTAAGTAAAAGGAACACAGTGGTCTTTCTCTTTCAATGCTTTTCCCCTGAGCAAGAGCCATTTCTCCCCTCACCAGATACTGTATGATAATAAAAACAGACAAACCTGGTTGGTTACGGGCTACTTCAGGGAACAGTTAACACTTTGTCATGACAGTAATATGTATAGAAATGAAAATCTTAAGATTTTGTGACGTATTATTTACTGAGTGCTTGTATTATTTGCAGCACTTTGCCACAATGGATACTGTGGGTAGGGTGCTGCTGTTACTGACACTTCTAACACCAATTGTTCAATGTGTGGTTGCGCATGCCTCAAACACGCCCATGTTCTGTGGTCACTGATACTTTCCTCATGCCAGAAATCTTTAGGTGACCACAATTTAAACAATGAGCCATTGTTGTGTTGCCTTTATTTTGGATGTGATGCATTTTGTACATACTCCTAGTTTAAAAGCACTGATGCCCGGATGTCCTCATACTATACAGCTGTCCATAGTTAAGACATTCCCACAGCTCTCGGGTCTCTGCACTTCCCTTACCTTCAGCAGTCTGCTGCAGTGTCACCAACAGGCAGTGAACACGGAGGTCCAGCAGCAGGTCCTGGATCACCTGCAGCAGGTCATTGGGGATTTCAAGGGCTGCCAGAGCCTCGTAGCTCACCCTAGGAGATGAGAGAAAACAAACACAAACAGAAAAAAGCGCATATTGACTAAATACCTCATAACCCATTTGTGGGATGAATGTATGTTTATATTTAAATTGTACTCTCATTATGAACAACAGGTATTTTCCTTGCTCCCCAATTTGATAAAATCAGTTATAACTCCATCAACAAAGTACAGAACAGGTATCCCCAGAGGTATAGGTCTTTGGGTTACAAGTGAAAGTGTTTAATACCTTTTAGCAAGCTATGAGCAAATATGACACTGATTTTTTACATTTATGAGCAACAAAAGTCAAGCACAGCAGAATTTTCAGTGTGTAATGCTTTTGTGACAGCTGTGTCTCTTGCATAACTCACTAGATGCATGTGTGTGTAAGTGACAGTAAGAGTGTGACAGGAGTGTTTTATAGTTACCAGTTAAGTAAAGGTTGTTATGAAAATTGGGCACCCTGGTTCTGTGAGCCCTTTTTATGGTCTGCAGTTACTGTCTCTTAACCTTTGTTTCAAGAGGCTCAGTGATTCCTTTTCAACTTATTTTGTACATTGACATTGTTGTTATTACTATTATATTGCTGTATATTATTAATTAAAAAACACATTTTTTATATAAATCACATTTTTATTTATATTCTGATTGGTTTAAATGTTATTTGACTGAACATGGGGTCACTTTGTGGGCTCAGGAGCAGTTGAAAAAGTTTTTATTGAAATCTACTTACATTTTGGACTTTTTTTATTTATCTAAATCAAACTCTAACCCAGTGTATGTAACAAAGTAAACCACTTTAGACAAAAAAGTGCAAGTTAAGCATCTGTTAATAATTATTTTGGGTTTGCACAAAATTGCTCAATTACATTGCTAAATTAATACATGTAAAATGTCTCGTGAAGTTTAAGGAGATTAGAGTGATATGAGGGTCTATTACAGAAAATATATAGCAAGCCCTGATGCAGGGTCAGCAGTTGTACCTGACTGTGTGGATGACCTGTGTGAGCCAGATGCCTGTCAGTTCACCGCTGCTCTGCCAGCCTCCATACACCCACAGCTCGTTCGCGGTCAGTGTTGAAGGCAGGAGGGCCCCACGCACGAGCTTCACCAACCGATGGGTCACCTCCTCAATCATTTTCTGCAGGACACAAAAGGCAGAAAAACCCAAAGTCAACACACAATGGCCTGCTTTAAATTTTCAATGAGAAACTATATAACCCCCACATCTGAATAATGCCCGCATCCTTCATTACCATCTACAAACACACAAAGGCAGTGCAAGTTGAAGAAGCTGCATACTAAGGAACAGTACTTTGAATGTTTGTATGAGCAAATAATGAACAAATGACTTGGCATCATCTATTTAGCTTATTTTCAAAATGTTAATGCTTTAAAACAAAACAAAATGGTGTGGGGGAGACATCTGAACAAAAAAGAAGTAGAAACACTCATTGTGGGGAACAGCACAGTGCATTAAAAACGAACAAGGCAAAACAGGGAAAGAAGACGAGAAGAGAAAAAAAAAAAAAACCTTATTTTCACCCTATAGTTGCAAGAGTAGCACATAAAATATTGCTCAGACTGCCTTTTGTGTCTTAACATTGATTTCATCTTATGAGGGTTACAAAAGGGAAATTACGGAGACCTGAGCAATCACTTTGAGTTTAATATGATTTTAACTGTTTCAAATGACTCAGTTAAACAATGAGAAGGTCAGACGAAACAAAAACCAGCAAACACTTTGGCTGGCGTGCCAGAACCAGGACTGAAAGCTGTCAATCTAAAGTGTAAAGAAAGTCTGAAATACAGAGTGAGGGCTATACAGGTTTTTGTGCGAGTAAAAGTAGGGGCTTTTTACTCTTGCTGGAGATGGGCATGGCGGGTGAGGTGTCATGCCCACTGAGGTTAAACGCCAGGCTCCCAACGTAGCTGAGGAACACACAGAGAGTGGCTCTTCCCATCAGTGACAGTCATACCACAACATGAGCGCAGAGCAGGGCACGGAGAGGTGGGGCAGCTGATCCTGTTGGCAGTAACCTGCTGCAAGGCATATACTGCAGACTCAGCTGAGGCATCATCAAGGTTTTACACAAGCTAACACACCAAAAGAACGTGAATGGGTATTTCAAGTATCTCACAGCTTGCAACATGCTGAAAGGTGTCCTCTAGTTGTAACGTTAAGCAGGATATTTTACATGACATACCACCAATAGACCTATCCTGACTCTAATCTAATCTGTTCCAAAATGGATTATAGCAAATTTTCAGATAGCCAAAGGCTATGTTCCATTTTTTCCCCCCAGTGGAGAAAAAAATATGTTCCCAGCATCTCCTAAGTCCCCCAGCCAAATTTCCCGAATGTCATTAAAACACAAAAGCCTATACAACAGTCCACCAAGGATATCTTCATAACACTTATGATAACAATGTGCAGATGATGACAGCAATAATAAACAATGTGTTTAAACAATAAGAGCGCAACATGCAATCCTATCAGGAGAACAGCTGAGATATGACTGCAGGGAATTCCTGTTGTTTTCTCTCCTGGCTTGCTTTTGTGTGTGGTCAGAAATCCCAGGGGAGTTTCATGTTGAAAAGCCAGAGTTACTGCTCATTCTCAATTTTAACTTGATAATTTCTCCTAAGGATGAGTAATGAACTGAAGATGGGAGCCAACAAGCAAGTTGTATTTATCGTATATAATGTGTTAACCGCACACTTTGTCTGCGTAGCTTTTCCTGCCCATTGCACCACTGCCTCCCACTTATTTAATTAAAATGCACACCCAAAAGGGTCAACAGACACTTCTCTGGAACTTCATTCACCTCTCAATGCTCAACACTATTAGAGCAATACTTTCTTTGTGTTTATGCTGGCAAAACATGTTGGGGAGTTCTGGGAACGCTAGCAAAGCACTGTCCAGTGGAGAAGGAACTTATAGGGCAAAGGGTGGCCCGTGAAGAGCTGATAAGTTCCTATATGTGGTTCTTAATGATATTGTCTCTGTTATTCGCCAGACCATACATTTCAGTTAAAATTGGGCTTTAATTCTATCCAATTATACTGCTGAATTGTTAGATTGAGGATTTTAAGCACCTACCTCAAGAGCTCTTTCTGGAGCTTGGAAAGGCGATTTTTAGTTAATAGGCCAATGTGTCTAACAACCATGCATGTGACCACCCACTGCTTTCATAAACCTAACTAACTTTATGACACAAAGCTCGTCACTCTAAAAAGCATAAGGGAGAAATCACTGTCACTGAAAACATGTATGAACCACTTTTTGTGGGAAGAACTGTACAAATTTGCTGTCAGTTACAATCCAGAAAAGCAGGTCACAAGGAAGCTCTCAGAAGGAATAAAGCACACACATCCAACCGCAATGACTCACCTTGAAGTCATTCTGCCTCTGTCGAGCATTTTTCTTTGATTTCTCCACTTGCCCAGATTTTTCTCCTGTCTACCATGTGGGCAAGAGACAGAAATTAGCAAACAAAAATGATCAAGGGGAGCAAAAAAAAAAAAAAAAAAAAAAAAAAGCTGGATTTTTACATGCGCAGTCTGCAAACAAATTTCTTTATGCAATGTCACATTAAACATCCGGTATACTAAGTATCAGTATATGATGTGCATTACTAACTCCTGAGATTCTGCATATGCTATAGAAAGCGCAACCATCCGTGCAGGTTGCGCGAGTCCTAGATGTAGGGAATTGGTGGAAAATCCATTTTCTGTGTAAATCATTATTAAAATAAAGACAACACAAAAAAGTACTAAAAATTATTACTAGAGTGCAGTTAGAATGAGAAACAGGTTAAACACTAACTACACTGTCAGTCACAATAACAATAATAATAGTAATAGCAACAGGAAAGGGCAATAACCAGCTGTATAAATGAACAGATAAATGTGGTCAGAGTAAAACTGACCACAGTGCAGAAACCTCCATTTAAACATTACTGATTACGCAATGTGGGTAAACCAACAAATGCTAATTTGGGATCTCCATCAACTTTTGGCTCACAGCAAAAGAAATATTTTATATCAAGTTTGTGCTCTTTGCACTAAAATATGGTTATGTGCCTCTGCTCTGATTAAACTTCAGTCTCTTAAAAATGAGCATTTGCAATACAGATGTGTTGCTGTTACAGGTGGTAGAGATAAATAAAAAATAAAATTTTGTGCAAAAACAGGGCTATCTGGGGTTGTACTTTAATGACCTCTGCTGGACTGTACACGAGCTGCAGTAACACATATGGGGGCTGACTGAGATGAAATGTCAAGAGATCAAGATTTAAAAGATAGGAAGGCAAATAAAGGCAGTTAAAAATAAGAAAAAACAAAATACAAGTTCTTCTGAAATGCTATTTTTTTTTTTTAACTGCTGTGTGTGGAGTGGGCGACTGAATTAATCATTCCCTTTCTAAAATTAGAGGAGATACCCACACAAAAATACATAGAGAGGAAGAAAATATTCATGCAAACAGCTTGTGTATCCAAAGTGCTAGTAAAAGAAGAAAAAAAAACTGTGAATAAGGAACCAGTAACACAGGTACATGAAAGAAAAACAGGAACAAGAGAGCAGCAGCAGGGTATGTAGAGTACCTCACTGAACAAACTCCCATTCACGTAAGAGATCCAAAGCTTCCAGAAGTTGGGCAGCTGGCTTATGACCACATCTGTGAGCTTCTCCACGAAGGTCACTTGCTGAGGACCCTGGAAGGACCAGGTTGCTGTGGACAGATTGCACAGGTCAGAATTTGCTCTCATAACTAAAAAAGGATGCAGGCCAGAATTCATGGCTAATATTTCTACTAAGTCCCAAAGGACACAACAGTCAAAGCTTCAAACCTGAATGTAACATACCTGAAGAAATACTATAATTAAATATCAAAAGAAATTAAAAACCAAACAGAAACTTTAGAATCCACGCATATTAAGAATGTAGACAAAAGGATGTGTATTTAATCTTAAAATATGGAGAAATATATACTGACATAGTAAATAAATTCAGTATTACTTCATAAATTGTAAAATATTTAACATTAACAGATGATACTGGTTATAACAATCAAGCTGCTGAGAAGGTGGGTTCTGGATGTGTACTAACAGTCACCACGGGGGGCCTGGAAAGCACCACCCCTGTTCAGCCGGTCAGCCTGACCAAGTCGGGCGACTGCTGGAGTCCGGTGGTCTCCCTCTGGGTCCAGTATGCTGCCGTGTGACCCACCTCCTGTGCCTGTAGAGGCAGAGACGCCACTATGAAACCAGTGGTACACACGTCAAAAACAGTGTAATCCATATCTGACACACTACTTATCAGAGGGGGGATTTCCAAACCATGGTTAACAGTTGAGGGAGAAAAGATTTGAAATAAAACGTGCATACAAGTATTTGTGCAACAGCAATAATGTTAACACATTGACCTTATTTAACTAAAATTGTGTGTCATACATTTTTCAACATCTTGTAACTTGGGCAATACATTTTTAGATCTTGTACATGCAGAGTGTCTAAGCTGTACTTCATTCATCAGGTGTCTTTCCTTTAAACAAAAGGGGAAATCACAAGCCTGGCCAGATATAAGGGGGGGGGGGGGCAGTTTGAGACACAACAGGCTTCTATCATGCTGCCTGGTGGTCCTTCACGGTCCCGGGGAGCTGCAGGAGCAGCATCAGTATGCCAGTGCTCTGGCCTGGCCAGGCGAGGACCATCCAGGAGATAGCGCTGGAGAACTGCAGATGAGGCAGGATGTGGTGTTGGGCAGTTTGCCCTGAAGGGGTTTGTCTGACTGACACGGCCTCTGGAACTTGGACTCGGGGGCACGGAGTTCGAGAAAACAAACGCAAACATTTATGAGTTCTCAATGCTCAATTACAACGACAAGCCACACACTGGATTGGTAAAAGACAGGAACATTTACACATTTGCTTTACGATCAAAGCAGTTTTCTTATAAAACAACAAAATCTGCATTCAAACGGCAGAAAGATATTCCTATTTTATATCGAGCACAAGGCTGCAGATTTGTGCCTTTTGGCGACTATAAACCAAAGTAAGGCTCTGACTCACAAAAACACAAAATTACGGAGGAAAAGCTTGTTTGATGCACTGTCGCAGAGAAACACCAAAATCTGTCACGCAAACATCCCAAATTTAACACGGCCGTTGTTCCAAAGGTGATATTTTCTTTAGCATCACTCCGGCACATACATAGCGTGCATCGAGCTTGCCTTCCATTCTTTGGCATGTTTTTCTGCTTCTTTTTATAGTAAGATGGGAGCCGTTGTTGATCCAGGTGTCGGGCGAATTCTTTCCCATGGTGCTCTATGTGAAATACTGCGTGTGTGTTCGTTTAGTCAAGTGTATAGTTATTTATGTGTATGTACACATGCATTTATGTGCGCAAGTGTATGCCTGTTTGCAAATGAGTTGTGTGATCCTGTGAGTCACATGTCTATGCACATGTTTGTATATGTGTTTGTACTGTGTATACACGTGTGTATGCGACTGTGGATATGGCTCATGCCTCAGGCATCAAGAGAGGTCCCGGGTACCCAGTTCGTTTGTCCGGCTTCCTCTGCTGCCCTCATACACCTCTGAAGGGGTCTTCCTGAACACAGCAGGGACAGAGGCCCAGGGCCTGACCACCCACAGATTGCTTTTAAACAAAACAGTGGGGCTGCAGCTCCACCTCCTCCACCTTTCAGAGGGAGCAAAAGACGGAGGAATGAGGGCCACACGCAATGACCGGTCAGCTCCGAGACGTTCTGCAACGAGGGCAGGGCACCTGATAGGGAAAATCCTTTAAACACACACACCCAGACTGCACAAGAAGAGAGGCAGTATCACTAGCGTGCGAAAAAGACCCCTGTGGGGGAAATGTTCCTCCCCACCACAGGCACGGTGAGAATATCATGGCATTCAGAAAATATAGCAGTTTTAGTCGCAAAAAACAGAAAAGTAACGATACATTACGTGACATTACCTGACGGTGGTAAGGGCGAGCAGATCAAAGTGCAAGAGCAAAAGTTAGTCATTGCATGCAAGTCATTCCACCCACATAAAAACACTGTAAGATATGAATGTGTTCTTTGACGAATCAAGGAAATATCACATGGAGACCAAGAAAAAGGTTTCAGATAAAAGTCATCACCAGACCCTTTTCACAGCCATTACTAAGTGAATAACTCGCAAAAAATCTGCAGCTAAATGATAAATAATGACTTCCACAACTCTCTAAAGATGGCATGGGGTTCTGAAATATTTGCCCCATTATCTGCTCCCATCGGTGATTCATTTGAAGGAGGGACTGAAACACAAGAGGATCTGTGTAGGAATGGCTCTGCACATGACATCTACAGCACAATGAAAACGAACAAGTAGCAGGGACTAGGGGTTTGGCCCTTAGGCAGGAACACAGGAATGCAACCTGCCTTGAGGAAGAGGGCCATAGAATAGGCCCTGGGAAACTCCACACGTCCCCTACCTGCTCTACTCGGAAAACTGTGGGGTTCAGTAACAGCCAGAGAGGTAAATGCTGCTTGTGGCCTATAGTGGCAAGTGCAGTGGTGCATCACACTGGTTTGAAGGTTGTTTCTCAAACACAGGAACAAATCAGTAAGACTTGGGACAAAAATAAAATACCCTTGGGGCCTTATACTTCATACTGCCTCGCAACTGTCATCTGACCTTTAACTAGAAGCCAAGCATGAGGTACAGCGGAACTTTTAAACTTTGTTCCATGTCACAGAACTCATCTATAGTAGATACCGAGCACAAAAATGTAAGGCGTTTATATTTCTAACCGGCCGCCTGTTCTGGTGTGCAGACAACTGCATGGGAAGCCAAACCAGCACCAGCTCAGCCTGTAATCCAGAACTGCTGCACTTCTGAAGCCTTTTAAGTAAACATCCTGCACTGTTTCAGTTGCGCTTGACTTCAACGGAAGAGACACATCTTGGAGAATATGCTCTGATATGGTGGGGCTCTTGTTCTGGTGACCAAACATTTCTGCACATGTGGCTCTCCCTTGAAGGGTGAGTGTCACGATGCTGAGCTTCACCGACCACACCCAACTCCTCTAGACTGCATCATGCACCAATCTCCTCCCACAACTGTTCCGTGCTAAAATTCAGAAAAACTCCATTCTCTTGGTTTTCGTGGACCGTACGGTGACAACTGAAAAGGTAATTAACAGTCCCAAGTGGCTCAGGTTTCAAAAGTTTAGTCAGTTCCCATCTCTGAAAAGGCAATATAGTGGGGAAATTGTGAGAAAGCAAACAAATACAACTTAATCATACAAAAGGCTACGGAAATGGTTGTTAGGTCTTGTATTTATTTTCTTCTCAAATTAAGCACAGAACAGTGCCTTGGTGCCATTTTTCCCTAATGCTGTACAATTGTGAGTGTTGTGTTGGTTGGTGAAGGAATAAGCTCTGTCCCTCCATTTTTCCAGGATAATTAATGGCCTAATGGACATAATTGGGGCTAACTGTTCCAATCTATCTGCTGGCTCCGTGTCAGCTGGTGGAATCTATTTGAGAGGGGCATAACTTAGCCCACGAAAAACCCAAGAACCCAAAGCTACCGATGAGACAGTTGTTTTCATTCCAGCCGCACGCGCACAAAACAAACAAGTTTTTCGGCAAGGTGCGCCAAAAAATGCTAGGGGCACTGCCGCACACGTGCATTTATTTATCTATCTTTCAGGTATTAAGTTTTTGAATGCAGACAACATCAACTTACATTCGAACTGCTGTGTGCACGTACCCTATTAATTCCGATTAATATTTTCCACCTCTTTAATATTTAACTTGTTTTTCCAATTTTGAAAGGACAAGCCTCATCAAAATTGTACTGCTATACAAGTATCATTAGTGACCCAAATCCATAAATGTTTATTCAGTAAACATTCAAATGAGTCAATTTTCTCTAAAACAAAACCTAAAAAGCAACACGTATTTCAGTATTAAAATTTATATTCATTAATAGTATGCTATTTTGTAAATCAAAAGCTCCCGAAGAGAACAAAAAATGGTAAAAGGACCCAACAGCTGGATACATCTGCATTAATGGAGGATTCAGAGGCAAAGCTTGGGGATGTGAACATGTGGTTCGGAGAGGCCACAGTCCTACAAGTTTTCCAGCTCTTATTACACCACTAAAACCTCGGAAAGGGGTTACACAGGTTTAATCAAGGTGGTTTTTTGAATTAAGTGGTATGGGTGTAAAGGCAGAATAAAACCCTACTGGACTGTTTTAGTCCAGAACTGGAACTGAATAGCTGGATGCAGGGAGTTTTTTCCTGAGATGCAACAAGGAGTTCTTTCCCAGCGAAGTGCTGTGGGCCTCAGAAACAAAACATACACTTGCCTTTCTGGCCCTGGACATAGTTGTCCTTGCAGGTCTGCATCAGCTGAAGGATCCACTTGTGCTGGGCCTCGATGCATTGCCAGGCTGGATCACCTGGAGCGTGCAGGTCCGAAAGGTACCTGAAATCAGACCCAGATGGTCTCTTGCCTGAAGCTTTCAGAGGTGGTCCAGGAAAAATACCCCTCACCCACCCATACAATCAAACACCACAACAAATGCATGTTCATTTAGAACGTGATGGAATTCTCACTGCTTCCAGCTCAAATCTCAGCCTGGATCCCCGCATGCCACCCCCTTCATCCAACAGATTCAGCTTACGTGGGTTTCTGTTGACAAAACGCCCCTAACGTCCGTAGATGAAAGATCCCTCTAATGCGAAACTTGATGGAACACATTCTGACAGTTCAGTTAGTAACACAATAATAAACGTACATGTGCCACCCATCTTCGTGTGAAAGAAAGTAAACACAAATGCTTTGAGGTTGAGTATCGTTTCATAGCCCTTAAAGCTTGGAAATAAAACATCTATTTTTGTCAGGATCCAATAGAAAATAAAATTGGGCTGTGCTGACATGAATGTAAGAAACCCAAGCTATATGCCTTTAAAACACTTAATCCAGAAGCCATTAATGTGGATAAGTCTTGAGTGGTCTTATATCCCCTACAAAGAAGATATGTCAGTTCAATGTTAACAAAAGGAATTGAGAACAAAAATTAGGCCCAGTGCAACACTGAGCAGAAAATAAATGAAGGCAATAAAACAAAACCCCATGATGTTATCTGGAGCGTATAGTGCCTGCTTTGCCTCAGTCAGGTCCTGCTAATATGCTACAGTGGAGAAGGGAGTGCACACGTTTCCTCACCTTATATATCTCTTCTGGTCGTGCAGCGTGGACGGTGTCTCAAGCAGTTTGCCCAGCAGAAGGCTCCTCAAAGCATCAATGCGCATCTCCACTTCTGCATAGACTAGAGACAAAGGGAAAAGATTGGGACAGTGTGTGAGTCGCCTCAATTTCATTCCATAAAGACAAAGTTACGGTGTAGCACAGACAGCCCCAATTTATGACAATTCAGCAAAATTTCAGAAAGGTGTCCGCTGTTCAGATTTGCCTTTGGTAACCACGACTCTCCAGACAGCAGGAAATTAACATAAACATTTATATATGTCAAAATTGTTTGGCTTATAAAAATACTGTCTGCTTCCCCCCCACCATTTCTACATTTGAAATCATTAAAACAATCCTTGAATAGAATTCAATGTCTCACCTGATGAGTTTTAAACCTACTTTAGAGTTAATTAATAAGTATTAATATTAATTAAATATTACCATGCTGGCTTACTTTAGTGCATTACCATGCCTGTGAATCATGAGGGTTCGAGAGCTCCGTGCGCATTAGCTTTCAAAGTTGGTTTTTCACAACACTGGCTGTCTGTTTAAAATGTTGACTGCTCCACGGGCCTCCTGCTCCAGCTTCTACACAGGCTAGCCGCCTTTCTCCTTGTCATCTCAAGTCCTCCAACAGCACCACGTGCCTCTCCATGTTTTGTGACTACGACCAAGCTCTGGCTTACACCCCTTGCTGCTGTTCTCTGACCTGCCTCCAGCATACCATATTATCACATTAAAAACGAGGAGTTTCACTAAGCTCTTGCCAACTGTGAATACACAAGCACTGTGTTATTTATTTTTAAAGGGCCTTCATAATTACGTGTTGTTTTACATTATGACTGCTCCCTGTCCTGGTTTCTCTGCATGTGCCAACCTTTTTTGAAGACTTGAACTTCTGTATTTCCAAAAAGAGACTTCGCTTTTTCATAATCGTTGATGACAACATCATAATCACCCTGAAAAAGAGAACAGTTTAAATGAGGCACATGAATGTACTATGTGATAAACCAGTGAATGTTATATACTAAGTCATAATAGCTTTATGTAGTGAGTAGCTGCTGAATGTTTTCACAGAAAGAGTGAATATTAAAAAGTAATATTTATATTAGTACATAAAGTAATATAAAAATATTAAAAAAAAAAAAAACACTTTAAAGTTATTTGTTGAAAGGCACCAAAAAGGATCGTAGAGCCACAGAAATGACAATAATGCTGCCCTCTGTTACCTTCTGAATGTTTCGTTCAATGTTGAGGGGCAAATTAAAGAGAAACTTGAATCGCTGTAGTACGTTGAGGGCATTGCGGGTTGAGTCAGCCTTGTCCTTACGGCCCAGTACCTCCTGGAACAGCGTATCGGCCGTGTCACTCGCACCTAAACCAAGGAAGCAGGAAAGAAGTGAAACCCTCACACTCCTATACACACCACACACTCTTGCAGCTGTGACACTGCTCTGCAAAAGTGCATGCATTACTTCTTGGGGTTCAATACTCCCACATGAGGTTGACATAAGGTTAAATTTAAATTGAATAAATAGTGTAAACAAGATTACTGTTTGGATAAGGAGGGCAGTTCTGATGTCAAGTTCTGATGTCAAAAGAAAAAAGTTTGGTATAAATGGTAAAATGGTCCCTACATTTTACAGAACTTCAGTAAGATCTTATTTAGCAATCATGTGATCACCCAGTGCTGTTAAAAGCGCCGACATTATCTGGTCTGGTGACCGTGCTAAAAGCCGAGATGAAAAGAAAACGACATTGGTCTAACTGGGTGGTTTTGAGAGCTATTTTCCGTGGCGGGCTTGGTGGGTGGCCTCGGTGATGCAAAAACGTGAACTGTGAATACTTTTATCGCCAAAAAAAAAAAAAAGCGCTCCGTCCAAATGAAAACGTTTACATGAGCTATAAAATATTTCACATTTTTTCCTGCTCAAATTGATACACCAATTTCTCGTCATACATCTCGGTTCTGCTCTCCAGCTTCATTTTAAATCGACGCAAGCACTTTTAGCTGCATTTCCATTTCTCCCCACTTTTGTAAACACAGATTTCAGACAGCTAGCAAGGTTTATTTTTAGGAATTTGAAAGGAAAGTACCTGTTTATTTTCTTTATATTACATGAATCAAATTATCATGTCTAAAATGAAAGAGTATACATGGAACCCACAGGAAAGGAGAAATGTCTCAAATGGTTCACTCTATGGAAGAATAAATACATATGAACAAAAAAGCACAACTTTAATGAAAAAGAATGTTGAATTACACACAGAGGGGAAGCTACTTTGCAGCCCTAAAATGATGTTTTTTGTTTAGCTAAAGTTTCCTGATTTAAAAAAAAAAAAAAGAAATATCCAGTCAATCCAATACTACCAGCGCTAATACTGTAGATGTTCCTCTGTATTGTAAAGATGTAGAGCATTGAGGTGTGCGCGCACATATACATCTCCGTATTTTTCAAACGCAGCATTTGTATTTTTCATTCCTTCATGCTGCATACGAAAGATATCTATACACATACACGCGCAGAGGGCTGATACCATTCCCGCTTCTGAAGTTCATGTCATGGAGAAGGAATAAAAGAGGAGCGAGCAACTTACGGTTGAGAATATTCTCCAGTCTCTGTGTCATGGAACCCCCCACCTTCTCGGTTCCGTCCACCTCCAGCTTTTGATGGATGGCTGAGAAAATAAACGGGGAGGGGGGACGCAAATCTTAAACACTTGCGTGCTTTCCTTCAGAGTCCAGCTAGCCTTGAATATCAGATGTGTGTAATTAATCACAGGTGAGAGGATGTCAAATCTAACTCGGCACAAGCAGAAGACATTACTGTCACGTCGCACTTAGAAATAAAGGGCTCGTGATCAGCAGGCAAGAAAAGGCCGAAACATCACGCGCAAAATACAAATTCTCTAACATTTAATCACAACCCTTGAATAAAATATCCAGTCAGGAAATCTGATTGAGAACCTTATACAACAACAACAGAGGCAAGGCTACGCTCTCATGTATACCCTGTAAGCTTTTACATTTCATTTTAGCTTGTGTTAAGCTACACTGGTGGCTGCTGTTGAAGCAAAACATCTAAAGGGTCTTTTCCGAGTAATAACTTTAAATTCTTCACCACTCTGTTGCACATTTCATTTTTGTCAAATATTTTTATCTGCTGAACTGCAATACGAATTACACAAATAAATCTGAGAAGACTCATTAGAAAAGCTTGTGTAGTACCGTAACATTGTTTCACAAAGCAATGTTAATATAAAAATGAAATGTGATTTAAATACAAATTCCTCAAGAGTGAATATCAGTACATAAGGTTTTTGGCAGAAATGAAGCGACAGAGAGAAAACCTTCTGTGAAAATTATAATTTTATAAAATAACTTATGACAATTATTTTTTATTTCTTACTTCTGCGCTAGAGTTATGACAAATAAAAGGGCATATTAAGCAAATGAAAAATGCAAAATTAAAAAAACAACTTTATTCCCTCTTGTAGCAAAAGAGCAAGAGAAGGGAGAGAGTTATTTTAAGAAATCGCGTTCAAAAATAAAATGCGTCCTGCAGCTCAATCCGACTGACGTCATTCCGGGATATTTTCAATTTCAGGAACCAAAGGTAAAACAATAAACAGGCCTGTCTGATTTCTGATGAGCGATAACCCCCATGTCTGACTGTCCAACTTTACGCACCAGGGCTGACCCCTCGCATCAAGCTGCAGAAACCCTTTTCGTATATGGCTCGCTGCACAACGGCCCGTGGACACCGACACGAAGGTGCACGTTTTATCGGGGGATGCAAACCTCAGGCCCCAGGGATCAGGGTCACATCTCTCCCCCCACAGATCCTGCACACAAAGAGCCAAACATGCCCTAGTTGAGGAGTGGGGAGCTCAGCAGAGTTGCCCACATGAACAAATAAATCATCGGCACGAACAGGGCTGCCAGTACCGTGCCACTCCAGTCTAGTTTGTTGATAGAGGGGGTTGGGGTGAACATTGGGGGTCGGGGGGGGTGCTGGGGTAGCTTTGCTCAAAATAGATGGGGCTCCGTCTGGTAATATTAAAAAAGTCCTTTCACTTAGCCTGGACACTGCAACGTGGTTGAAAGGGGAAAAAAAGGACTGGATGACACATCCTGTCAGGCCCTCTCTCCTGAAATCACTGCCTTTTCAGCAAAGAGAGGCTCAAACAAATAAATCTGAGACACCCTCTGACATATAGCCTGCAGTCGCAGTAGGAAATATTCCTAAAATGCATGAAGAAGCCCGTTACCACGTAAATATATCACTATCATCATATACAGTTTCTCTCCTAAAAAAGGTAGCCAGCATGCAGAAGGCACGGAGTCGCGTGGTGAGAAAGTTTGTGTGTAGAAACTGCCTGCAAAGTTAAAAAGATCTGCACGTGCACGGAATTTTACACAAATTACTTTGGACTATAACTTAAAAACTATTAGACTTTTTTTCCTATATTACTTACAAAGAATAAGACTGTTTACCAGCTGCCAATAATGTGGGTGAAAACATAAACTTCTATTCAATGCCAATACGAACACAAGCCTAAAACCTGGTATAAAATATCAATAGTCGGTATAAATAGTACAAACACCACTTCTGCATCAGTCCTACAAAGCACATTGTAATGAAACCTGGAGCATAAAAAAATGGCAAAGTGCAAAAAAAGAAATTCTGCAACACAAAGTAGAAATGATTTATATTAAAATAAAAAGCGAGAAAAGGTCACTACAGCACATTGCAGCAATTCCTCTCTTTACAAATGCTCCTGGCATGAAGAAGTGTTTAGCTATATTTGCTGGCACTGGAACAGATTGCAGCTGTCTGTGGTGTACAGCTGGTAGGCACTTGGACAGCAGGCATGAATATGCCTATAAATAGAGCTTCACATAAATGACTTAATCGGAGTTGCGGAGGCCGTCCATTAGCTGAAGGAATCAAAGGCTTGTTTTCTGACATGCAACCAGAAAAATCACTGTTGCTCACATGGTAACCCATCTATCCGGGCTTCTCTGGATTTTATATATCTCTTTGCCACTCCCTACTTGTATTGACTGACTCCCTCCTCCTCTCCCGTCAACCCCCAGCAGTGTTCAGCTATCGCCCGCCATGTCTTAAACACAGTTTTCCTGTGTGGTTGTGTGGTGAGGAGTTTGAAGCACCAACGGAGGTGTAATACACAGCAGTACTTTGTATGAGAGTGTGTGGGGAACATCTGGATCTTGTCACTGTGGACACTTCGCCCCTCCTTAGAGTGGTGGGGGGGTAGATGGGGGTCCTGTCTATGGTTCAAACACACTATCAGCAGAGACGGCCACACGGCACGTAACCATAACAAACCGCCAGGCCTAACCTGTTCATCTCCCCTGCATCTAGGAATGAGTTAGTGCTGACTGCCAGGGCCTGGTAAGGTAGGGAAGAAGGGGTAGTCTCTAATATAAGCTGGGTCATGTTTTGACTCCCCACAGAAAGCTCATGTGGACCGTCAGGAGTACGTCCTGAGAATTGGGGATTTTCTGAACAGCGGCGACTTCCGTCTTGCAAAAACTTCCTTTTGACAACAATCCATGGGCTCCTGCCAGTCATTCTCGGTCATCTTCCCCATCTTGTCTGTCAACGGTGCCTCCGTGCCCCTGCAGTCCAGTCCTAGTTCCTGGTGTCCGGCCAGAGATGACTCAAAATTTTCCGGCCCCCTTTCCACTGGACTGCCTCGGGTCAGGGAAAGGTAAACAGTCGTTTCTCAAGTCTCTGTTGACGCCGCATGGTTGCCGACAGAGTCTGTTTCCTGTTTAACCACCCCCACAACCCCAACCAAAACCCAAACCCACAATCCTTCTGCCTGAACCTCAAAACTCCCAACCCCCAGAGGACTGGCTGACCCCAGTCTGATAACCCCCTTCCAGGAGGGATTCAGACCCAAGACCTGTCGTTGTTGCCCATGTAACCCCTCCCCGGCTGATTCCCCATGCCCCGTTTTCGACATCCACCACCAGGGACAAAAAACAAACAAAAGGACTCCTTCTCACTGAGGTCCACCTCAGTGGCTTTGCGCCCAGACCCGCTGTCTCCTGTCCCTAGAGCACAGGCCAGAGAGGGGCAAAAGGTCCCCAGTAGCAATAGACGCCAACCCATTATCCCGTGTGTACTTCTCTGCCTCCTTCCCACCCCAGCCATTTGGTCTTGATAAACAGACATCAGTCTCATTACACTCAAAATGAGAAATGTAATTTAAAAGAACAAACGTCCCACCTCTCTTATCGTTTCCCTTAAAAAAAAAAAAAAAAAAAAATTCTTCAATCAGATTTCATTTACAGGAAAAACAGATGTAGAGAATCTCCACACCAGCTTAAGTTGTGAGTTTTATTAATCATTATGATGTGTTAACAAAAAATATAACCATCCTTACAACTATTTTCTAAAGTAGGGGAAGGAGAGACACCATTAATCATGGCCGCATAAGCCTTTTGACAAATTTCAATTAGATTCCATAAGCCTGGACTCTTAGCCGTGTTTATTTTCACACACAGAACATTAAGGCCCAGGTAATAAGCGGTATTTTTTTTTCTTTTACACACTCCACTCTTTCCCTCAGCGTCAGGAAAATAGCAGCATTTAGTGGCAGTATTCCTTGGAGAGCTGCAATATAGCCGCTGAATTATGTTTTAAACACACCAAGGAAACAAAGAGGATAGTTGTTACAGAGGGAGAGTCAAATTAAGTCTCATTACATGTAACCCTGTCTTTTATTTCTGTTGGAAGCTGCGTCTGGCAGGCTGCTGGGGAGGAATGCTGTGGTGGAAGCCTTGGGTGCAAAGTGCTCCATGCCTGAAGCTCTGCGGGCAGCTAAGGTGGACGGTGAGGACTTGGAGGTATGGCTAGTAGGTTGCTGGTTCAACTCCCAGGAGGAATCTGGATTAGGGAGACAGGCTTCCCCTAAACTGTAACCAACCCTCTGGTATGACGTGAGTAGAGCCAGCTGGCTGTGAAGTTGGCCTGGTTTCAAAGTGTCATATTGGAAAAGAAGAAGGACGACTGCAGAGACCTGCAAGGCTAATCATTTAAGAGAAGGGACCCCCCATTCCCTGCCTCTGCAGGAGCCGTTACTGAAGAGCATCAGTGACAGAGAATGAGCACTGGGTGAATATGCCCTCTTTTATACTCAACTACAGTCAACTTTCAATTGCTGTGCACTTGCACAATGCATTTTCGCTATAACACGACTTAATTTTGAATATCATTTCTTCATTTGTGCGCCGATCTTCTCAATACAACGAGTTACTGCCAAAAAAAGTTCAAAAAACAGCAACGATAACAAAAAAAATTCCACACTTGGTTTGTGTAAGTGATGGTACCTGATTATTGCTGTGCTACATGGGTGAATACAGTGACATTTAGTGTTCTCCTACAAAGGTGAATGCAGTAATGTTTAGTGCTTTTCTACACAGGTGAATATGGCAAGGACTGAATATGGCAAAGTTATCACTTTGTAGAAGAAAGCTGTTTTCATGGCTGGTTTTTAATAAAACTGTGTTTTACTCGTTTCAATTATACTACAGTAGCAAATCCTTTGAATCACTGTTTGTGGGTTGGGCTTGTCAGAAAAAAAAAAAAATTAGGCACATACTGTACACTCAATGTATTTGCAGCTCACCTCTACTCACAATACAGAAGCCAAGTAACCAACATTAGTGGTTCTTTTTTGGTTCTTACACTTTTAAAAGGGGGGAAAAATTCAATCAATCAATCAATAGGAATTCCTAAAAATAAGAGGGCAGTAACAGAGATGGAGACGTCCCAAATGAGCTGTGAATTACACCTGACCGTAAAGGCCGCATGGAATTTCACAGAAGGGTGCTGCTGAGGAGGACATTACTCCACCCAACCCACGTCTACTAGGCGCAGCGCCAATGTCCTCAGTTACATGACTTTCGCTTAACCAGTTTGGTCAAAGCTAATTGCTGGGATAATGACTTTTTGCTCATTTACGCAGCCACATATTTATTGAAGTTGTCCGTGTCAACATTCAGAGATCTGATTCAACCGAACAAGCCTAGACCAAAAATATTTAGGCAACGGTGAATACAGGCGGTCACTTTGGAGTGACCCTGGGTAGACAGGTGACAGATGTTCAAAACAGTGCCTAAATCATTGGATCTCAGCCAGCCTCAGGGTGCATAGTTTGAACCCTGTAAAACGCTGTGAAGACGGCTCAGGAATGGCTGTCATCTGAAACACCACAGGACTATCAAGTGCGACTTAAACATTCTACATACAAAGACATAAACAACTGGCTAGATAAAGCTACCTGAATTCTAAATTAGGGCTTCGTGAGATTACCAAAACTTCAGGAAGTTGTTATTTATTACATGCAGTTTCTGTCCAGAAATGAGAAAATTAAAATGACCCTCAATGTTCTTTCAAGCCTGTTAATTTTAACAGCTTTTTAAGAAGCTTAGGGACCCTGTCCCACCAGGACTGTTTTCTTTGGCCTGAACAGGAACCTCTCCCAGGTTGCCATTTCTCTCATGTTTACCAAAGTAGAAAGCTGTTCTTCAGAAAACCGGCTGTTTGCGAACCCAACTGCGGCCCAGTGGCATGCGTTCTGCTGCCAAGGCCGCAACATGAAAACAGGCAGCAATGTGAGGACAAATGATGGAAACTTCTACCACAGGGCGAGGGGATGAAAGCGAGTGTGTATGCTAGAGCTAATGGTTTCAGCATTGACGGCTTAGATGTGCCAGCGTGCAGGTGCCTACGGAAAAGCTAAATGTAACTAAAATGAGCCAAGCTGAAGCAACTCTGTGACTGACATGGAAATGCAAATTTACTAAAGATCCTTAAAAATAAATAAAGACAAATTTGACAAATCCAAAGATTCAAAGTCTATAGGTTCACCTTCCCAAAGAGCACAGCCTGTTTTGCGGGAGCAGGCACACATGCAGATCCTCCTGAGGTGGACGTCATGTGCCTCGCTGCCTTCCGCCTCCATTCTCAGCTCCCGAAGACCACAACGTGAGAACCAGTCTCATTGTTCACAATAGTCATATTAAAAATGTTATCATCTTTATTAACTGGCGTACATTGTACTTGGCAGCCCTTATTTATTTGGATTTTTTCGGCCAACAATGAAAACATGGCTTGTGCTCACTTCGAAGCACAAACAGTAGGAAGGCAATAATAATTTCATAATAAAAAAAGCATATAAATAGTAAGGGGAAACAACCAACAGGCTATGGGGATTTGTGTAAACAGACAAAAAGGAGAAAGAAAAAACCTAAGGCAGACAATTGACTTTGGCTACCTGGCAGAGAGACAGCGCTTGCCACTACCTCCGTGTGTTTATCTGTGTGTAGATCTATGCCACGGCTGTGAGAACATGTCTCGCTGTGCAAACACACATATACAAACGGTGGTCCGCTCCACCCGCAGATGCGTCCACATTCACATGTGACTGAGCAATAGGCCTGATGTCGCTTTAATGAACCCGAATTACAGCATATTGTGCTTGGCTGAGACTGTACTACTGCAAGGCCGTGGCAAGGATCACACTTTCCTCACTGCGGCTGCGGACGAGTGTCTTTAATCAAAACGCCACGCAAAGCTTCGGCGCTTTCACGTGCGTCTCGATATGAAAAAGTGGTTCCCGCACGAGCAGGGAGTATTTCCTTTGGAGCAAACTTGGAGAGTGGAGTTAGCGCCTGTTGCTAATTGGGGCAGCGCTTCCAATAGCTGTTTCACTTGACCTTATTAGCGGAGTGAAAATAAACACAAACGTTTCAGCCTTGACAGAACTCCGCAGCACAGCTTTGGGTAGCTGTCACGTGTGTGGATACGGCTCTTCTCTGTTCAGCCTCCAGACACGGTCACCGCAGAAATGTTACATGCACTAAAGATTTAAGATGTTAACTTTTTTCTCAAAGATAAACCAAATGTACTGTATTATTGTAATGTCATAAACTGCGAAAAATGTCCCTTGGAAAGAAAGGAGTTTTTAACAAAAGGTTGTTTTTATGCAGCTAAAATGAGAATAACAAAATCATCGCTTCTGATTATGTTGCTACCATGGAAACCATGTTGAGGACACGAAACAAGTTCCATGTGATCACTGAGTAAGACATCCCGGTATCCTGCAAGTGAGCGACGTGCCTCGCATGCCACGTAAAACCACATGCAGCACCAATGATAATGAGACACTCAAGCGGGGTGTAATCGAGTCGGGAGACAGCGGGCGAGCATTTGGCTTGGCACACGGGCACAATTTCCACACATCCATCCATCTCTCTCCACACATGCAGGAGGGCCAAGGGCTCCTGCCATTGCCCAAGAGGAGATGGAATCCATCCCGCCCCTCACTGCTTGAGGTGACAAATCTAACAGAGATCTTTCTCACCTTTCCAGTCTGTGAACTCCTTACCTGCCAAAGCATCTTGGGCCTCAAAGAAGGTGCTAAGTCCCCCCTTGACATAGGCCAGGCTACCTTCATTTTTCTTGTTGGCCTGTTTCCGCAGGTTGTTTGCTGCCACCCGCAGCTGATCGAAGCTGGAAATACAAAGACAAGCAAACAAAAATGAGACACTGTTAATAAGTAGAAGCTCAAGCTTGAGATCAAAGAGGCAACCAACGTAGCAAAGTTGTTCTAACCACCAGACAAACAATGCAGAAGAAACATATTTTACATTTTTACAAATTTACACTTAAACTTGAGCAAAATCATAATGTATGCCAAACTGAGGAGATGCACAAAAACATGAAAATGTACACAAAAAGTACTCCAATAAAGCAGCACAAAGCTGCTAACTAAAGTGCACCCTGCAAGCCAAATCCAGTTCAGGCACACATTCAACAACTGAGACCTGGGTCAACCACCGCCGAGTGTCTGTATGACGGAGAAGATAAAGCACCAGTCCCTTCTTGTTACCTGGTAGGGAGGCCCATGGCTGCTTTTATTTGTTTACGTAAGGCAAAGCGTTCTTTCAAGAAAGTAGCTTTGGGTCCCAATCGCTACTTCCTCGGGGGGAAGAAAACAAGCACACACTAACCAAAACAAGGGAGCTACCAATATTCTGGGTTCCTGTTGTCGGAGTTAAATAAAGAAGCGAGGGCTCATGAGTGCAAGCCAAGGTTGCGTCTAGAACACAGTTGCATTACGTGTTAGACTACTAAACTGTTGTCTTCTCTATATCCTGCTTCTTGGCCAAACTTTTCCCCCAACTCAAAAACAGACAGAAATTCAGCAGAAGTATCAAGACCTGTTTTTCGGCAGCCCAAATTAACATGAAACTGGCAATAACTAGCCATGCATCGTCGCATAACAAAAATGCCCATCAGAGTTTAAACTTAAAAAGATTTATTTAAAAAAAAAAAAAAAATTTTTAAAAAAAAAGGATTTGCAGTTCACCTGGTGGCAGAGTGATTCTCAATGAGGTACCAGGTGGCTGAGAAGTTCTCATTGGTGATGTCTCCGCTCATCCCAGGAAACATGCTCTCCAGGTCCACCTGGGGCACCTTCCCTCTGGAAACAACAACATAAAGCCAGAACAATTGAATACTCTGCATATGCACTATGGTGTATTTTCAAATAAGCCATTAAAAGAAAAAAGAAAAAGGGGAAACAAAAAAAAACAAAACAAATAAAGAACAAACCACCCATGGAGTGTCTATTCCATGACTTAATTAAGTGATATAAACTGCTACCACTTAAGGGCCTTGGAGACTTGGTGAGAAAGGGTGGATAATGCCTGTACACACACACACACAAGCACACACAAGCACACACACACACACACACACACAAGCACATACATACACAATCCAACAGCAGATATATACAGACTCTCAAATGTCCACTCTACCACAAATCCCTAAATTCTCGTAACAAATTGTTTTTGCTGCAAAGGAACAAACTTAAAAGATAATTTTCAGATGAAAGCAGAGCTAGATTTCACATAAATATCTCTGCAGCATTACCCATTAAAAAAAAAATTGGAGCTCTCAGGCTTAAGATGGTTTGGCACCCATTTGTGCATGTATTTGACTTGCTGACAGATCTGAAGCTGTTTGGAAGGGAGGGGACATTATTAAGGGTCTGACAAAGTCGAATACACTCTTTGCAGAGATGTCCCCACACTTGTATTCAGACGAGAATGCCTTCCAATAAGTGCAACACCGTACAAAGCAGAAGGGCATCATAATATCCAGCAGGGGGCGGTGTGGGACAAGTCAGTCCCCCATGAACCAAGCTTCAGCGTGGGAAGACCTCTTCCCACCACCTGGGGGGGTGGGGGGGAGCACAGTGATCATTACAGGCCATCCAGTCCAGTATTTACACGCAGTTTGATCCCTGGTAATGACCCGTGGGCAACACAAACTGACCGGTGCACCCCCTGCCTCCCCGCTGCCCAATCCCACACGAATATGTGTGGGGGCTGGGGGGGATTCTCTGTTTTTCCAGTGTGGACCCCTCTGAGCGTCACAGGATTCAATTAAGCTGCCGGCTGATCAGTCTGCTTACATCCCCAGCTGTGGGAAAGGAACAGCGGGGCAGCACTGCTGATCATATCATTCCATACCATTGACCCATGTTTCTCTCTGCTCCTCAGCACCCTGCTCTCTTCCCCAAGGCAGGAAAGCTACATCCACCAGCCAAGCCCTTCAAAATATTAAAATATTACTGAACAGAATTCTGCCTTTACCATCATTTCACAAGACGCTTCACAGCTGACAGCTTTGCAGCCAAATGTAATCTGAATGATGCGAAGTGGACGTGGACGATGGAGCCTTTCAACCCAATACATCGCCATGTGCTGCAGGATATAGAGAATTTGTAAAACATAAAATAATTTAGCATTTTTACCAGCATCAAAGAGTTCATCAAAACAAAAAAAAAAAAAAAAAAAAAAAAAACACCAAGTGAGAACTTTGAAGGTTGCTGGTCCAAGAACAGACCCAGAACCACACCAGAAAAATCTAACTGTACAAATAGGTAAAACACTGACAGTCACTATAGATAAAAGCGCCGACGAAGCAACAAAGTCTTTTTCAGGTACATAGGCCAGAGTCCAGAGCCTACGATGGCCACCCTGCTTCGCCATCCTGCCGCCACTGCCACAGGAAACACAAGGTAAGGAGCGGAAGCCGAGGAGCAAACCCACAGCTCCCCGTGGTGCAGTCACCTCATTTACATAACTGGCTGTGCATCAGAGGAACATTCTGCGTTTTTAAAACTCTTCTTGGCCAAGAGGAAATAGGACGAAGTTGGGGGGGGGGGGTTCTCTAGCGCATTTCGAGCCACACTTGGTTCAGTGCACAATGAATTCCAAAAAAAAAAAAAAAAAAAAAAAACCCGAGGCTAATCTACTCCTTGAAATGTAGCGATAACAAGGAAGTCTTTAAAACACAAATTTGTTCCTGCAAAGCAATTTGTCAAATGAGCGGCTGCTGACGCAGTTCAAACAATTGTCTCACACTAAAGACTCAATTTCCCCATTCTACTAACTAAATTAAATAATGAAATTAAGCTCAGCTTCTCAGGGATGAACATTCACACATTCAAATCCCCCCCCACCCCAACCATGCAAAGCAAACAGGCAGAACATCTATGGCAAAGAATATACATAAATAAGTAAGAAAATAAAACATAAACCGCCGACGAGCTGAAAACCCCAAAGACGAAACGTGCCAGCAATAAAAACTTAGCTATTAATGCTGGTGTTTCTTCACCGCAAAAAGAGCATTTGTCAGACCTTGTTGTGTCAAGGGCTTAATGAAGACGCATTACAAACAGTTGTTGCGCACAGCTTTGTGAAAAGCAGGCAGAAATGCGCACATTTCCCCTGAACCTCAACCGTGCCAGGAGTGCAGAGCGTATCCATAAACACGTGTTCTGCAACGGCCGCTGGTGACTCGCAGGGGCGAGATGCCGACTCCCTTCCCGTGAATCGCTGCCCAGCAAAGCCTGCGAGGACCAGAAAGGGCCGCCACGTACCACAGAGAATGCTCCTAATAGTTGCAATTCAAGTTCTCTTTAAAACAGCGTGCAAAACTGCTGTGCTGTTCAGATTGTTGCTGGCACAAGTGAGGAACGACCTTCGTGAATTCACCACACAAAAACGTTCGACGGAGAGGGCAACTGCATGGTTCAGCATTGCCTGGTGCTCCGTCACTGCGGCTCTAAACTCCAAATCCCAGTTGCGCCTGTAATTAAGAGCTGCTGGAAGCAATCAGAAGGGCTGGGGGTTGGAGTGCTCAAGAAACAGGGGGTTGCCATGAGGGGTACTGCTCCTTTGGGTGTGGTTCTACCCACTTGTCAATTTCGATGCCAAGGGGGTTGGCCGGCCGCAGGGAGAGCGGGGAGATGCCCTTGTTCTTGTCTGTCCTCATGTCGTAGTAGTTCATCTCATCCACCCACACGGCTGACTGGTCCAGGATACCTAGAGCAGGAGAAGACAAGGTAGACGATAAGTTGCAGACCTTGACCATGCCAGTTGGCTGCCTATAATTTACTATTTTAGGAACCAGCTACTATGACTCTCTCATCATTTCACTCAGTATACGCGTTTCACACAGCCATTCCTTGACAACACACATTACAGTTTCACTGCACACGGGAGATAAAACCCATTGTGACTGTCCTTCAGGAGCAAGAGGTCCACCTGCACATGTCATCATTCCACCACAACGTAAACCATCCTCTAATTTTCACATTTGGCACAGCAGGAAAAGGGGAAACAAGGGAGCCCTTCTGAGGACAGAGGTCCTTCTCACCTATTTTCTCAGTCTTCAGGAGTTTGAAGGAGACGGTAGATGTGCCTTTGCCCCCAGACTTGGTGGTAACAATGATCTCCCCTTTGTCATCCTTGGCTGGCCCCACGCGGCATACGATCTTGCTGGCGGACATCCACTGGGCCGTCAGGAGGCAGTTATGTCCACAGATAGATAGGCCTGTGGGAGTTGAAATAGCAGATTATGAGCAACATGTGGTTGCACACACATACATACACAGACACAAACACACGCAATTTAATCTACATATTTTTTACATTGCTACGAGAATGTTTCACATCACCTGGACAGAAAAACGGCAGAGGCCTTGTACAGGAAGCAGTAGCATATATTGAGATTAATTTAAGGGGTCAAAGTTTAAGGAGGAGAAACACCTCTCGTGTCACGCAGGTGGTCTACCAGCCTGACAATCTAAATAATTTCAAGGGCATGGTGAAGCTCACATCGGCTTCTGAAAGCTCAGATCACAAAGGGTCCCTTGGGAAGAAGGGCTTACTGTACAAAATACTCTGACTTCCTTCTTTTAAAAAGGTCACATTCTATTATAGGCTGTTCATCATCATTTCAACACATGGTACACAACCATGTGCTTGACAAATAAACTCTTTTGACTCTTGACTCTTGACTCATCTGAGTGCAGGGGGATATGTTAAAAAGAGGAAAAAAAAATACCAGCACAACCTCCCATTGAATCTCTCCATCAACTGAGAAGGATAGACAATGGCCACCTCCAATACGTGAAAGATTCAAACCTCACAGCGAACAACAGGAAAATAATGGCCAAACATCAAAACACCAAGGCACATCCAGTAAACATATTTATGCTTCAATATCATAGCTTTATGCAGACCAAAGTTATTAATTGTCCGCATCTTGCAAAAATTTGGCGATCTGAAAAAATTTATAATAAAATTCAATAATTGCAAGTCCACAGCTATTCCTCCCCCGCATCAGATAGGTGTGCCAAGGAACCAGAAAAACTGAACTATCAGTGCTGGGTCAAATGCTGACCACTGGCCACACTGAATGTCCCCCCTTTTACACTAACAGCATTTTCTCACACATTCCCACCGGCTTCTCTTCCCTGGGCCGACTCCATCTTACAATAATGTTTGCGTGGTTTTAAACACACCTACAGTTACAAGTGCAACAGTCTTTTCAATAAGCGTGTTATGTGTTGGAGCTGAGGGAGATTAGGGCGCTCCGAAAGCCTCATCAGAAGAGGATTTTTCATTAAGGCTTCACACGGGCTATGAAAACAGCCAGCCCCAAATCAAACAAGGGCTGGTGTGAATGCGCGGCCCTGTATGGTCCTCCCCCCCGTCCAAACGGGTCCTGCTGTGGGGTGGGGGGGTTCCGTAAACAGTGATCAAGTGGAAAATGTGGAAGACAATGTTCCTTGAAAACCTCCCCCTCGAACACGCGGGACTGTATACGTTAGTGGGAGGCTTGGCACCACCACGGGACAGCTGCCTTCCATTTCATTTTCTGAAAAGGAGGATGAATTGTGAGATAATGCGACCTTAAAGCCACAATTTGGTCTGTCCCTCATTCACGGGACCAAAAAATGCTTTGAATACATTCTTGCACAAGAAAAGATTTTAGTCTTAAAAAGGGTTTCTGTTTCACATAGAGCACATTTTTTATTCATAATTAGGTGTGGGGAAATTGTCTTTGAAGCTTATTTGGTTATAATTTTGTGTAAAATCTTGGCCATGACCTGTAATTTTTAAAAAAGAAAATCAAAGAAAAGGAGCAGAAAAACAGCATGACACTCCACGAAAGACCAACTTGTTGACATTAAACTAGAGCCGCATAAGCCTTTGGAAACATAAAGAACCATGAACAAATGGCTTGTTATGCAGTGTAGTTTATAGGCTCACAGGCAACTGCAACGCTCCCTGGTCCAGACCTTGGACATAAGAGGAGTCCTTTTCTTTTAAAACGTCTTTTTCCTGTTCTGTAGATACGCTGATGAATCACATGCTCACACCTTTCACGATGTGGCCCCTCATGTAGTGTCACGCTCTCCCAAAAGCTTATAGCAAAAGGGTTAATGCACCACCACGCACCATCACAGCACGTCCCACACAACGAGCACCACGCAAGGGAAATCCTCACACAAAGGCAATATCCGAAATCCTCGGGTTCGCCCTGTTACATCCGACAAGTTTTCCGTTTGCGGAATGGCAAAATAAAAATGCCATCGCAACTTCCAGTCTGCAACATAGCCGGTTCATTTGTAATGCAAAAATTATTCATTTATTTTCAAAATACGTGAAAAGTTTTATTTTGCTCTAGTTTTCTCCTTACAGAAAAGTAAAGTTTCCTTTTCAACTGGCAAAAACAATGGACAGACATTTACATTTGATGATGACAATATTGGATATGACACGGTCACAATTGAGTGGATGACCAAACATAATGCTTGGATAAAAATAAAAATCTAAAAACAACATCTATAAACAACCTATTTATACCTAACAGTCATGACACACTCACAGAATATTTATGAATGCTCCACAAGGAACACTGTTGTCTCAAATTTCTTTTATTGCTGCTGTTAAAAATAACAAGAACATCTCTGTTAAAAAGGCTGTAATGTGCAACATTAATTTCTCACCTATTTATATTTTGTTTATGCAGTTGCTCAAAAAGAAAATTAAAGCTTTAAAAAATGTGACGTTTTATTATTTAGAAATTGTTTTTGCACAACTACATCGTAATGTGTATCTTGAGTAGATATTTTAACACAGTTTAACATGATTATTAAAATTATAATACATACTGTATTAAGTGATACCAAAGAAGTTATTATATCTGAAGCTTCAATTTATTTAAAATAACAAAAAGTATTTAGCTATATTTCTGTTATGATTACTGTGCGGCAGATAAATTCCATCGAATGTTGGAAATTAATTTTTTTTTAAATTCTCATTTGTTTATCAAAATATTTTTCAACCATAAACAATGGGACGTATTTCAAACAGTGTGCTTTTCAGCAAGCTGTGCTGGCATATGGATTTTCATATTTTAAGCCCATCTCACATGGACAGCTGTTGTGCATCTTGTGTTATCAAGATAAATACAACAAAACTCTTCTTAAACGAGGACCTAATATCTTGCCCAGTTTCTCCAGCATCACAAGAATAAACTAAATTACACAATCCCAGTCTTTTTACATATTTCCAGCAGATTTCCCTTAAAAATATAGGCATTTTATTAATAATTAAATGCTCATTTAAAATAAAAATAAAAAAAAACTCGTGTATATCCAATTTTCTGCTACAATAAGTGTTTACGTGTTTTCTAAAGTCAAATATAGATGTTACTCAGATTTTACTACACTCAATACCATTACTTGCCTACATATACAAATGTTTATTAAACCTAAAGTGTGTTTTCTACAAACTACTTAGACATCATAAAAGCTACAATTTACAGATAAATTTAGAAATTTTATGATGAAATTGCAAAAAATGGAACAAAAATCCCCTCCCCATTTTTCTACATCTCTTGACAGCAGCACAAAAGTGGGTTTTAAAAACTGTTCCATACTGAAAAGTTGATGTTTGTTCAGCACAATACAGATGTAAATAAAACATAAATTCATTACTATAAGGCACAAACATAAGAACAAAATATTTCTTTTTTCACATTTAAACAGTAAAGCACTCATACTAATGGATTAAAACCTAATGGTGACTTGTAAAATTAATGCAACTGCTCAGAAAAGTTTTTTTATTTTTTTAAATATTATGTTTACTACTTTGTATATTTCCCACTTTAAGATTTAGATTTTGTTACACACTTTCACAACAAATAAATGGAATTTAAAAAATTAAACTAAATATGTTTACAAATTTATTTATTTATTTTTTTAATTACCAATGAGGTCAGTAGATCCGGTGCCGAGGTTCTCCCCACGGATGGTGACCTTGGTCCACGGGATCCCCTCATTCGGCGAGATGCCGGTGACCAGCGGGGGTTGGTGGCCACGAGACATGGCGGTCTGCAGATATCAGTGACCTGTCAAAAAGTTGAGGGGGAGAGGGGTTAAACAGCGAGACACAGCCATGCACACGCGGAAGGGGCTCCGGGGGGCACCGAGTGACGGTAAATGCAAGTTCACCAGAATGTAAATAGCAGCGAGAAGAATAAATAAATGTATCCATCAAGTCAATCAATTGGCCTGTGTGTGCTGTGAAACTGCCTTCGCTCAATCCGAGAAAGAGACTTTGGTCGTTTTGGCCTGCAAATAAACACGGCCCATGTGCGCTGGGAATAGAAAAACCCCGTTAAACGAAAAACATAAAGCACATTAAAAAAGGTGCTCTTTTTTCTGCTTTCTCCTACACTGGGTATGATGTTCTAGTTACCAGTTGTTTCCGACAGTACGACAAACTGTAGGACTGGGGATGCCATTCTTTCACAATAAACCTGAGACTCCTTTTAAATTTATCAGTTGTGATGCCACTATAATTATGGACAAGAGGACTTAAATCTGTCAAAAGTTACACTAAAAGGAAATGGAAAGTCTGTTTAATGGACTAAAGTCTTATAAAAACATGTATTAGTCTTTTTTTTTTTTTTTTTTAAATCTTAACACCAAGTAACTGAAACGATTAATACATAGGAAATGTACATACTGTATTAGGAAAATGGTATTTGTTCACTTATGGATGTAGCACAGTTGATACCACCGTTGATCCTATGTTTCTGTGAGCCACTGTTGCTGCTGCAATAAAAAGATACCTACATTTATTAAAAAGAACTGATATAATTTCACTAGGAAAAAAGCAATGTGCAACAATCTTATGTTTCAGCTGAACAGAGCGAGCAGTCTGGCTGCAAATTTACTACTGGCACAAAGAAAACCAGCAAACTAATAATGAACAACCCTGCTGACTGATGAAAAATGTGCAAAGTTGTGAATAAACTCTCTTTGCACAATGAAGTGACGCCTGCACTCGTTCGGTTTCAGCTGGAACGCATTTCACAAAATGGCAAAACGTTGACATCCTGATGTAATCATAAGGTATTTATTCGCCAACGGAATCACGACAGACCAACAAGCGAACTGGGAAGACGCGTGTCCCTCCAGGAGTCAAAAGACAACCGTCCATATTAAATAAAGCCACACTGCTAACTTTTTGGGAGGGTTAGTAAGTGTCCTTCGCTTGGGCACAGGTGTTCAGCCAGTGGGCAACCTGTCTGCATCTCTTTTGGCAGATAAGATGGAGGTCAAGGGCTGAGAAAAAAGCAGCAACTCCCCATTCTGACCTTGCAAACTGCACTTCAGTACTGCATGAACAAATGCGACAAGACAAGACAAACAGTAGAGAAAACATCTTGAAGTTGTGACACTTGGCACAGAGCAGGATTTTGTCATAAAACATTTTTAAGCGCAAAGAGAGCAGATGGCAAACAAACCAACAATCTATGTTGCTTTCTTATCCAATCAAATTCAGATTGTAACTTGAATTCCCTTTCTTATACCAAACCACATTCTGGGTAGAGCAACATCATGAGTTCACAGAGCCAGCCATGTCAAAGCAAGGCAGTAACTAAAGCTGGATAGAACTCGTACTCCCCCCTGCCTGCCAGATGGTGGTTATGTGGGTGGGGGGAGCCGTCGCCCTGGATGAGATAGGAGGTTAATAGGCAGAGATGGGGGGGGCATTGGGCTGTGTATCGTTTTGTCGAAAGGCCACAATTGTTGTGCTTTCTCAGCAGGAGACTACAAGTGTACCCCCCCAAAGACAGACAGACAGACACACACCCACACACACACACACACACACACACGCGTGTTCTATGCGCTCCAATCGGCCAGGCAGAGTGACAGCCCGGAGCCCATTGCGTGCGAGGCCTCCGCTTGGCTCTGTGTGGTCTGGGTGTGTGGTCTCCAGCGCGGGGCCGGGAGAGAGGCTGTCGACGGGGAGGATGAGAATAGACCCCAGCGCGTGTTTACTTTATTCTGGGCCCCGTGTGGATGCGGGAACGCTGCCCAGGCGCTCCTGCCGGCCCCCATGGGGAAGCGCCGGCCTTTCGTAGGCCGAAAATGTGTATGTCGATTAGCAGAGTGAAGCACAGAATGGCGAAGACTGCAAAAGACATGCTGCAGGTTACGTTAACGTAGTATCGGCGCAAAAGGACGTCGTCAGCCGTTCAAAAACAGAAAAGTACAGAATAAAACAGGAGATTTTAAGTATATAATATGCATTTAATATACATGTCTGTGGCGGTTTTATCAGTAAAGTTGAAGCTATACATGTACGTCTGGAAGGCAGGTTAGGGTGTCCACCTATTCATTATGGATGACAGGCTGCGTGTCGACAGCAAAAGAAATTCTGTTTACTGTTTGCAGTATGTGGAACCAAAAATATGGCTTTACAATCGGCCAAACAAACAGTCAGTCTGGGTTCCTTTAAAAAAAAAAAAAAAAAACATGCTCTGCATGTGACCTCTACTTATTGTGTTTACCTACAGCAGACCACTGCATCTTTCTGGCTTCACGACAACCCGAAGTCAGTCAAGTTTCTCCCCATTGTTTGTTTTCATTGCAGTCCTTTAGGGGGCAGCAAGAGACCCTGTTCACTGCACAACGGAAGGTTCCTACACGCAGGGTGGCTGCAATGCCTTTCACCATCTTCAATTTTGACCAGCTGCAAGTGGACCTGCGGCACATCCAACTATTTGAGAACCAAGTTCAAATTTGCTGCCAAGATAAAAATAAGGACTGGTTGCAATCTGCGTCTCAGCCATTAGAAGTTCGTGGTTTGAATGTTTAACCAAGGTGAAAATTGAACAGAACGTGACAAAAAGCAGCGGATAAACTTGCTGAAGACGAATTTGAAATATCCAGGTAAGCGACCCTGGAGACCAGGAACATGGCCGACAGCATTAACACTGACAGCGTACAGGGACAACAGCAGCGAACAGCAGCAGAGACCGAGCGAAGTCAATTCAGTCGCTGCCCTCATTCACATTGTCCTCTGGCTAAAGATCTCGATGTGGCATCAATGGCCTAAATAAACCAAACCACGTGTCTTTTCTCCAGCCTGTACACCGGAATGCCGTTTTCCACTGTTTATAATCAGCGCACACAGCAGTTCCGAGCCCCTTCTGCGGGCGCGCACTCCACTTCTCCTCACGGCCCATGATTGATTGGCCAAACGTGCAAGCCCATCCATCTCCTGTCGCATAGCGTAAACCACGTCCGACATTCCCCTCACTTTTTCCAGGGTCTGTTCTAAGGGTTCCGACGGGCAGGGTTGCTATACGATGCAGTACTAAAAAGTACTACAGGACTTGGAGGGGGGTGGTTCCAGTTCGCTTGTCTCACTTGAGTCAGTGCATTAGTGGACCGGTAGTGCCTTCCGTTATTCAAGAAAAGATTTCACCGAGCTACGTGGCTGTTAATGAAAATATAAAATGGGGAACGGACACTGCCGCAGTGATCAAACTGGACGCAGGCATCCAAAAGTACCGCGTAACAAAAACTACGAAAGGTGCATTTTTCTTCCCTTTTTTTTTAAGCACGCAGCCCAGTGAGCGGGTGTACAAATGATCAAACATCCTGAAAGCATTAATCTCCAAAACACCGCAGAGTCCATTCCTCTGCCATCAGCGCTTGCAATAATTGCCTTTTCAGTGTTAACATTTTAATTGTAGCTAAACGGGTTATTTGTTTTACTTGGAGGAAGTGCCATTAACAGTGGACTTTTTTCATCTACAATTAGCCATGCCGTTGCATGGTCAGCTTCAGCCTAGCATTCTTCTAAAAGCCTTCCCATAATTCCCCTGGGGCAGCATGCTGGGCGGCCCTGGCTCATGCCAGCATGGAGTGCCGCTTAAAGGAAGCTCCTGTCTGCAGCTCTGACTGTGGGACTCTGGGAAAATCCCACTGGGTAATTGAAAGCGAACAGCTCAAAATTAAAATGTGCACACTGACAAAAACAAAGAGCACTGTGCTCAAGCGTGAAAAGAAGAAGAAAATCCCAATTCGGAATGACAACCTGGAGTAAACAGACAAAAAGTCAAATAAAAACCTAAAGCGGTTCTGTGGCTCCAACGCTTTGAAGTACTGCAAAGTAAACAAACCGTTGTCATGTCGAAGGCACTCTGCTTTAAATGGGGGATTCTTCTGGAGACCATGTTCTGTAAGTGATTAGCGCAAGGAGAGCGAACAAGCGCATGGGGGCTGCCGGGTGGAGCGCGCGCTCAGGACAACCCGAGACCTGTAATGGGTTTTCACATTACTGCAACTTCCACTTTTCATGTGGTGCTGTGCTAGCCAACATCCCGAGCGCCGTAATTACGATGGAACGCATGTGGAATGGTTTGAGAAATGGTTCCGTTCACTGAATGTTTGCAAGAAATCTATATACAAGCACATTTTCAAAGTAGGTGGAAATAATTGCACAATGATGAGTACACTTGAAGGACTGACAATACCGCACAAAAGGCAGTGCTCTGCTCAGATGATTCAACTTAAAAATCACGCGCCTTGAGCACACCACCGTATAGAAGCAGGTCTCCCTTCAAGCAAGTCAAGGCCAATAAAACATGTAACTGATTAAGGAAAAATATCCAACCGTATTAAAGAGTGAAGGGAATAAGTAGTTGCATGGGGTGATCATTTGTCATTTGTTCATTTGATAATTGGTCTACTTGTGTACATTTCTCTTGCTGTGAACTCCTGTGACCCCCCCCCCCCCCCTTTACCTATCAGGGTCAAGAGCTCCTTCTAAACCCTGGTCTCCACTGATTATTGGGTTCCATTTCTGGATGTTCCTTTCTATGTTCTTTTTTGTAAGTGGCAGCAGTTGGCCCTCTCCAGCTGACTCCCCAGTGACCCTGCTCCCTCATCCCACAAAATTCAGTCTGGCATGATGTTCACTGCTGCCTCTACTGAGTTCAGGTCTAGCTGTAACCAAAACACATCATCAGTAAGATCAAAAACAATGTTAATTCACTCAGCCTCCTGGGGTGGCTTTGTGGAAACTAAAGTAAAGTGGATCACAACAAGCGGGACCAAACTCATGAGCAAGGTACACCAAAGTTCCTGCAGTCCCAGACCTCCATGATTGAAGCACCCCCTTCATGGCCAGAGGTTCCCACAAGCAAGCAACAAAGAACACACTAGAATCCAGAACCAAACCCACCAATATCATCGTCAAACTCAATGCCACCCAGGGCATCCGAGACTAATACCAGTGTTGTCTTGAACCAAATCCACTGACATCAAGAGGAGACTCACACAAGATACAGGCCTGAATTCACCAGCAAATAGTACCAAACAACATGATCCAGGACTGGATCCACCAGCACGCAGGGGCAAACCCACCACAGCCATCACCAAATCCGTAGGCATTCCACTGCAAAACAGGAATCTGGTGCCAAAGTGGTCAACACCGAAACCACCGGGACTCAACCTACCCCATTAGGTGCAGTCCCAAAAGCCACACCTGTAGTACAAACGCTGTCCCTCTCTATGACCATCATTTTCCAATCTTCTCTAAAAAAGTCACAACGCTTGTGTTCCACAACTACAACACTATGTACCCATGACACAAACTGGGCCGGTAAACACAAATGACTCATGAATTCCAACATGGAGAGGTTATGAAAGATATGAATACTACAGGTGCACGATACGAGAACTCTGATGCCGATTTCCAATAATTTCTGCGTACGTATGTGCCGATTTGCATTTACAAAAAAAAAATAAAAAATTTGCAACTACATCTGCTTGGATGAAGATCACAGACAAATGTAACATTTATCTGTGGATCATTTCAGATTTGAGACTGTATACAATTGCTAAAAGAAATGGCACCATGTTTGGCTGGCTACCTGATCCTTAAACAGGGTCTGAGCCTTAAATGCTACATAACTTTTTTCATAACTTGGAACACAATGATTGCATCACCAAAAATCAGTTTGAATTACCGGTGACATCTAAGCATTGGCCCAATGTCAATAAAGTCCATTTAAACAATTACTGCTAGATACTGTTGACTGTGATATCACTGTGCATCCATACAAACGCAAAGGATTGTGTTGAGAGAAAACCATGGGGATTGTGGTCACTTGTTAACCAAGAAATTCAGCAGAAATTCCAGCCCTGTTTTTGCACACACAAATGGAATCATGGCATCAGGATATTCCAGTAGGACAACAATGCCAGTTCAGCCTTTTTAACCAAATACCAAAGGGACAGATAACCTTAAGCCCCTCATCTTTCACATATCACAGATTCACAGCTCACTCATCTATAACCTCTATGTAGACATAGGTTTATAGAATTGTGCAGTTCTCTGGAACACAGGAGTATAAAGCAAAGGCAGGAAACTAGGCACCCAGTGTCAAAAAATGAGCCAGCATGAGTCCTTCCTGCAGGTGTTGAATACTAGTAAAACCTTCACTTCAGTTGGTTTATCAGCCCTTCACTTCTTGAGAATTTAAAGCCATGCTGAGCTACAGCACCTGCTGACATACAGATGTGACTCTTGCTCACACACACACACACACACACACACACACACACGTTCTTTCTCTCAGATACAGAAAAGCATAGTTCCACTTACAGATGCACACTTCGAGAAACCTTTCAAAGTTCACCTGAAGCCCAGAGCAGTAGCCTGCACTGCCCCGAGGATGTGAACCCTTTGCACCCTCAGTGCACAACCACCACCCACTAAATCAGCTCCCAACCTGACATCCTCTGCCCTGAGCATGGGGATTTACCCCCTAACGATTAACAGCATTCGGAGAGGGTGTTGGGTTTCCAAGAGTCCTGTTCATCTCAACACAGGAACTATAAGCGGGCACTCCAGCCCTGAAGGTCCACAGTCTGCATGTGGGAGCGATTGTGGGGCTGGCCTTTCGGGGGCACAAAGCAACCTTTCAGGCCAGGTGAAGAGGCACCCGGAGTTGACCACCACTGAGCTGACCTGAGTTCTGTGTCAAATCAGCGGTGCCATTACCACTGGGATAGTGGCCACTGTCACGGCATACAAACAAGATCTAACCAGGGATCCATGTCAGATGAAGGCGTAAAACTGCACAGCAATGCTACTGTGTTTCAGATTTTATAAGCTGTAACACAACTCGTGGAATATACTGGAATAGTTTTGCTATTGCTTGCATTTTAATTACATGATTTGGATATACTGTGGGTAAATAAATAGAGGAACACAGTTTGAATAGTGCCGATTTTTACAAGTATCGCAAAATTAAGAAATCCTATTAAGAAAATTGTAAATAAACATTTATCGCATGTAGTGTTTAATTCCGATACATTAGTTAAACATGGCTGATAAAGAGGGTAAATAAGTGTTCAACAAGCAGGCAATACATTAACCCTAATACACTGTGATCAAAGATATCTTGGGAAACATGCCGGAAAAACTGAAACGCTGAAACGGAAGTTGAATGTTTAAAAGCGCTGAACAAAATGAAAGCACACTGTGTCACAAACTTCATATTTTTTCAGCATTTTAACAAGCTCTATTAATTATTTACAAATGATTATGTTTCTGGGAGGTCCATCGTTGTGTTTTAATTTGATTTTTGGTGTATTATGAGTGTTTTTTGTACCCGAAAATAGTGTAATTTATGTATTTGGTCCAATCCCATTTTTATTATTGTTTTGTAGGAACACAACTATTGCATTAAAGCAAGACTGACTGTTCTTGAAAATGTTCAGCTTCAACTTTACTGAGAGACACAGCTTCTATTAGTTACACCAATCAACCATCACATATTTCAATTCTATAAATATATTCAGTTGTGAATCATTCACACTATACAATCAAGCAAGAAGTTTAAGATGTGGCCAGAACAGATGGTTCCTCTCCACACAAACCTAGACCTGAAAAATACCAATAACTATATTTCCTTGTTTAAAACGCATCAAATCGATGACTCTACTCCCATTCTCCGTATCTCCGCTTTCAGAAAAACCACTGCTTTGGTAAAGGTAAAACCCTTTTCTTAAGCAAATCTATTTTGAGGTTAAACGAGGTTTCTCATTCACAGCAGATATAAGAATGTGAAGCTAACCTCAGGTGGGTGGCATCACAGTAAAAATACACTAACAGATAAAAATATGATTCAGTCAGATTATTTCTACATGTTCAGAATGATTCAGCACTTCGGTTAAATAACTCAAGACCATCAGTCCCTGACAGCATATATGAAAATGGTGTCAAATATTAACACGGTCTAAGAATCTTTTTTTTCCCCCCGTTTATTATATTTGGGTTGCTTGTTTATTCATAGCTATTTTGTCTGGTTGAGCACAGGCACCAACATTTAATTTCAAACAGTAACAATAAACATGACTCCAGTATCATGGAAGATTAATTTATTTACACATTTTTAAAGGCTTAACTACTAGAAATATAGCCAAAGACCTTTGAACACAGCATTCAAAATAATGGCACCAATGGCACTGTGTTCAAACTTAATGCAATGGTTAACAGCAAGTCTACCCTCCTAGAAAAAAATAACAATATGAATAATAAATATATAAATATAACTGAAACAAAATAAATGCATAAAAAATTGCATTCCTTCAGTTTACATAATTTGTTTTAAAGGACAAAAATGACGCATTTCGAAGCAAATGATAATGCAAAATATTTTTACAGTATTCTGCACAACTAGTGGGACATGGCACATGAACATTAAGCAGCTAAATAACATTCTCTAGTTTAAGAAAATAAATGGCAAAAATACATAAAAACCACACATGGGCTGCTCAATTCTGGTTTAAAGTTTAAATAAATAAATAAATAAATAAATAAATAAATAAATAAATAAAGCAAGCACAGCCGGGGCAACTTCTCAAGCTCCTACCATGTCACCAGCACACAGACATCCTCATGCCTGAGGAGAGGGCCAGCCTTTGTCCCGACAGCAGACCCCCAAGTAGGAGGGACTGTGAAAACACAGCACCGTGGCTGAAGTGCTGCACTGCTGGAGCAGGACTAGAGTGGTTGGGGTGAAAGGGGGCTTCTGGGCCTGGTCGGTGGCTGTAACGCTGCACTGCTGAGAAAATGCCATGAAAATATAACCCGCTGCATTCCACCAAAATAAACAAGCAGGGCCACCCAAATTTCCAATTAGAACCGGTGTGGAAGGCAGGAAATGGCTAGCGATCCGTCAAAAGGCCGCCTTAGGCTGGGTCGGGGATTCGGAACAGTGACAGGAAGGCTCGGAGCGGGAAAGAGGCCTGGGACTGACGATGGCTACCCTCCAAGCCAAACGGAGCTCTCGAAGCTTAATGCAGATTTCCTGCGACATGCCACCTTGCCACTGCATTAAAGAACGACAGATTTTCTATTCCTCCCCCAAAAAAGTATTATTGTTTAACGTCTCAGTACATGCAATAACATACCCTGGATCAAGTCGTATTAAGAGATATTACAGCGTGAGCTACACAAACTGTGGAAAGCACTAGATGCGCAAATTTCCCTGCGCCAGCTGAAACAGCACTTGGGCTAAGCCGAAGCACTACTGGACTGGGGGTGCGCTCCATGGACCTCAGTCCCCTGCAGGTCACAGAGAAAAGCTGCACTGTTTCATTACCATCTACCACTAGGACCCAGACCTATCAGTTCACCTAACAAAGGACAACAGGCAAAAAGTTAATAAGGCGATGCACAACCTCCTAAGGTTCGACTAGTGACATTCTTATACTGCAAACAAAAGCACAATAGAGACAAACCAGTCATTTACAAGTAAATGCTTCTGCCAACAAAGAAAAATAAATCCTTTTTCTCATCTACAAGAGGTATAGTGATGCAGCAGGTAGTGCTGATGCATCACAGCTACTGAGCTATGGTTTCAAACTGAGTTTCAAATTCACTTCTGTCTGTTTCGAGTTTGCATATTTTTAACGTTTGCATAGCTTTCCTTTGGGTTGCTTCGGGAGTTCAAAGAAACATTTTTTCGGTGAATTGGTGACTAAATACAAATTAAAGATAATGCCATGACTAAAACAGACATAACTTAGAGAACTGCACACTGGTAGAAGAAAAGTGTTCCACACATTTTACCCCCTTTTTTAAAAATAATTTGCAATATGTTTATTTTTTAATTTATATTTTTTGCAGCTCACGTATCTGGAAAGTGAATCCCAAATAATCATCCAACTGCAACAGAAATGCAAACTCTTTACATATACAACTTCCCATATTCCTGTTGTACATTCTGTAAACCAGTTTGCCATCAATAATCCCACTACGTTCTGCCAGTCGAGTTTGTAGAATGGAAAAAAAAATGCATTTGTAGATACCATTACTCTCTTTTTGTTCTGTATGTACAAGTCCAGGGATGGTAGGGAAAAATCTTGCCTCTGACCAAGGAGACATTGGAGAAAGAAGTAGAATAAAGGAAATATGAGGCATTAACCTGTTGACATGCTGAGAGTTTTACAGAACCATCATCTAATCTCCACTAGTTGAAAATGCATATTAAAATTAATCCTCAACTTTAAAAAAAAAAAAAAAAAAAGACAAATGAGCTGGCTAGACCTTGAGAATTAAATTTTTACTACATGAGTTCTATAAAATGTGCAATTTAACAGGGTGGAAGACTGTTCATGGATTCAATTTTAAGACACTGTGCAGAGACCACACTCCCAAACACAAGGTTTGTATATCTGTGCAGGATATCATCCATCTTTCTGTCTAGAATTGAAGCTCAGCCCTATCGCCAGATTACAGAAACCATGTGAGCATAAAAAAAAACAGATGAATAAACAGGAAATAAAAAGGTTGGAAGAGTATGAACCCTTTCTACCCACACACTAACTTGGGGACTTACATACGTCAATTACAAAAGCAGATTCAGCTTTTCTGCGAAAACCTAAAAGACTCAGCTGTTACCAGGTAACAGATGTGTAAAGGCTGTAGTAAAGCACAACACTTTAGATTTATTATAAGAAAATAGAGTACAATAGGGATATCCATTCATGTCCAAATTGATTCAGCTTCGTAAACATGTTTGTTGCTGGCATAATGGCATCAAGAGAAGAAACTAGAAATCCATGAAGATCTTTAAAAAGGAAAGATCCAAACAAAAAAAAACCTTGAGAAGCAAAGCTCTGGTGATGGCAAAACCTTTGAATTATCTGCACGAGACACCGCACTTCAGAGATAACACCAAAGATGATTTATTTTACCTGTCACTGAGCATCCCAAAGTGGGTGTGCTGACGGAAAGGAGGATGCACAGATGAGGAATTTTTTTATCACTATTAGAAAACATACTGATTATCCCTCCCACCACATCCTTGTTTTGACAGAGATTAAAGCGGAAAGATTTGTCCGAGTTCACAATGTCAACTTTATACACTAAGCAACACACCTATCAACATACTAATGAAACAAATCACATTCAGAATACATGCAGACTGCTTTCAATAAATCAGTGCAAGTGTAGTCCTTATTTAATTTTTCTTTTTTTTTTTAAATGCTAAGTTTAAACGTTATGGAGCTTCGTTCGATTCCTTCATTATACTGTTTTCCTAAAAAATGTAAGTTCTCTCCATTTTTATACAGCGGTCTGACATGCAGCAGTTAGGGCTGCAGTAGCCAGACAGCGCCCAGTTTCAAACTCAGTAAACAGTAAACACATCCTGCTGTACACATCAGCTAAATAAAAGTCCGTGAAGAAAAAATAACTTAACATTTAATATTACTTAACATTTGTTGTATTAGAGGTTCTGGTAATAACACCTCGGCTGCTTCTGCTTCCATTTCGTTTACGAACTTAAAAGTACGCAACGATTCGTTTGATTACTACACATAAAACCAACACCTTTATAAAAACAAACCGTTTATATATATAAATAATATTGAGAAACGTTTTACATTTTGCACATAACACAGACGTCACAGTGAAAACATTGTAAAGCTTGCTGCCCATGTTTCCGTTTGGCTGTTTGAAACTAAACATTTACTCTCTTGACATCACGATTGCATTTACTTAGCCATACAATTATCAAACATACTCACCAATATTACACAAATCTATTTATAATGACACTAAAGAACCCCGTTTTAAACAAAATGTACACAGAAACGACAACTTACTGTTGCCAGCTGCAGGAAGTAAACCTCTTCAGTCGATCTCGCTGCTGCTACTTCCGGGTTACTCTTTTCGCGGAGCCAATCAGGGACGCCTTCGTTAACCCTCTGTGTGCCATAGCGCAAGCTCACGCTTAGTCTTTCCCGTGGCCAATCGGAGACGCATAATTAACATTTTATTTACATATTCAAATTTATCCCAGGTAATTTCGACCCTTAACGCCATACGTCATCAATCAATATTAGGATACTCCTTCCTGTATCTAGTTGATTTATTCTTAATCCCTTGAGTGACATATTAGGAAACACCTTTTGTATTCAACTGCTTATTGTTTTAATCTTGGGTCTCTAGTATAATAATTCCCAGTAATCTTTTATGTTCCAGAGTGTCAAATTAAAAAGCCTTAACTGAGCTGCTCTGTTAACCAAGAGAGCAATTCAAATCAGTTTAAACTGGTACGTTTCACTAAATTGAAAAACTTAAAAGTAACCTACCACATACACTGCAAATCTATTTTTATGAATTATTGTAAAAGTACTACATGTTCATTTATGATAAGTAAACATTTTCTATATACAATAATTTTTCATCAAAAAATACACTTGCCTAAAAACATTTAGTAGGATTAAATGATACATATATATAATGTAACTTTTAATTTCCTAATATTTTAATATTTCATGCACAATAGTTTTTTAAAAATATTTTTATTTAAATAATATTCATTCATTCATTCATTCATTCATTCATTCATTTTATTCAGGCTTGTAGAATTTATAAATTCCCATTTTGATTTGAATTCTTCCACCCAGTTTGATCGAATCCAGCATTCACAACTGCCAGGACCGGGGTTGAAAACTGCCGTTTTTCACACCCCTTTTCATTGCTGTAAAGTGTTTTTTCCTCTGAATTATTTACATACAATGCTATATTTACATTATAACAGATATAGCTCAACAAACTGCAAAAGTGACGTGCTAAACAAGTGTACACAGCTCTGTACCACAGGTGTCCCGTGAGTCACCTGATGACACACAGCGCAATGAAACGGGCTGTTGCTGTTAAACAACTGACTCAGCCGGGGTTTGGCTGTCCTGCGGAGGATTAATGAGAAGCAGAAACAGAAGCACACCTACAAAACCAAGTGAGCTTCATGAAGCTCCACAGATATCTCAGTTGCTTATATTAAAACTGCAAGCACTCGTATCAACCACGCAGTGTTAGGAATTCCTAAAGATTACAAATGTTAAATTTCACCGTGAAATCCATTTAACTTTTTAGTGACAACTGCAGTACTGCACGTTTTAAGGGCCTTTTTAAATACGTTTAAATGTTTCAAATATTTCCCAGATAAAGCGATGTATTATTTTGTTACTACACTGCTATTACAACACTAAAATTGCTCCTTGTTTCACCTTTGGGGATGACAATTTTTTTTTTTCCTGAGGAAATGAGTCTATGGCATGAAACTATAACATTTTATTGTAGTTTCATTTTTATTCCGGTTTTCACACTGCACTTCCCGCAGCACAACCAGCCTGCTGCAGACACAGAGTAAACATCCTTGTATTATGCCGAAATGATTGAGGACACTGATTGGCACATGTCTTGGGCGGATTTATGTATGATAAAATAAAAAAAGAATTCGTGCTGCACAAACTAAACCCCACCTTTTGCTGAATGAATGCCCTAAATCCGAAAAAAAAAAAACAACAAAAACTATATGAATGAAAAGATTTTTTTCCCTCCATTTTAACCAAATAAATTTAACACATTTCATTTCCATGAATCAAGGGCACGCGCATCCACAACGCTGTCAAAGTGGACATATTGACATGTTAACAGGGCGCTGTTGTTGCTGGTCATTGTCACTAAGCACTATTATTCTTTAGTTACCCCTCTGACATTTTGTTTTTTTAGAATAAGGGCCTAAAAGCATTCGTCCTGTCGTTTGTGTTGTTCATGTCATTTAACGTAAACCGGCTAAGCACTCTTAGTGTCCTAAAGTAATATTATAACCTCCTTTCAAGTTGCATCGGGGCATTATTTTCATTTGTTCTGGGAACCGCGTGCCATTAGAATCGAGTCAAAGACCACCCAAGTACCTTGTATCTTAATATGTATTTATTTTATTAAATTGTCCAAGACAGACATCTCTTTGATAAGAGTATGGCAATCACCAGGGAACCTGTATTTTCCAATTATGTGAGGTTAATCTGATAATTGATGGATCAAACCCAGATAGGCCGCCTGGATATCAACCCATCAGCTTTACTGTTGCCTAGCACATGATTGTAGTTAATGGCAAAAATACTACAGGGGCTATTTGTTAACATAAACATATAACTTAGCGTAATTACTCCAGAGGATTGAGTTTGTGGCTCAGAAATGCTGCGGCCTTTCGAGAGAATTACCGCGGCTTATCACGCACGGCACGTTCTTGGAGCTCGACAGAAGAGAGAGCTTTGAAAAGGGGTGGGGAAAAGTGACAGAGCTGCCCCATCTCCTGGGGCACCTGTGGGAGCGGTCACCTGCCAGCGCAGCGGCTTGCTTTCAAAGCCGGGGGGAAAAGGGCCAGGGTTGCCGTCCATTTCACACACCATTGGGTTTCATTGCCGTTGCCTGGGTCAGGCTACTTCTTGCTGCAGGAACACCGGGTGCTTGCGGACGAACGGTGGAGAAACACGAGGCGGCAAAGATGGTGGGAACGAACCACTCCGAACGGCCAGTCCTTATTTTAACCATCTCATCTTTAACAGGTTGTCATTCTAGCTTCAGCTTCACCTACCAAAAAAGAGGAATCACACTGAGTCCTGTATTTTTTCAGTCTTATCCAAGGGAGAATACAGTAAATCTTTATTAATACGCACGTAATGTAATGTTCATTCAATGTTCAGTGTTCAGGAGCATCTGCAACACTTAAGAAACTGATTCTCTGTGTAGTGGAACTTTCCAGATGCATTTGGAACTAGTTGTCATATTAAAGAAGTCGTGCTGGGATTTTGTTGCACTCTCTACTGATATGAACCTGAAGAATCCCTCTAACCCCCTGAAACCCTGGCTCCAGCCACCATGGAAAAGGTATCTGCAGAAGTTGGAGAGCATAGGCCTTCTTCTCAGCCGCTGTGGAAAAGGTATCTGGAGGGATCGGGGAGCACAGGCCTTCTTTCAGGGGTCTTGCCCAGGCTTTGCCACTGTCCTTACACAGTGCAGACACTGATAGGCCACTGTGGATGGGTTGGGTGGTTTCTTTCCCCCATTGTGCACTGGCACCCCATATTCCAAACAACATTGTTCAATGTTTGTCTTCGCCTTTTTTCCCATGGGCCACCAGCCAACGAGAGGAAGTGGTCGTTGTAAATACTGTGCTGAAAATCCTGTCGGGCCCGCTAAAGGGTCCGAAGGCAGCTTGCGAACAGCGGGTGACATTTTTCCTTCCTGGAGAAATGGTTGGATGCAACTTACCTTCTCTAGCATCGAGAGGAGGTTCATCAAAGTCTGTGGGTTCTTCAAAGTCATGTGCTGGTTAGCTTATTGCTGCTTGGGTGTTTGTGGCACAAGGATATGAAACTGTTCAGAAAGGTAGAGCATCGCAAATGAGAGACAAGACTTTTTCACAAGCAGCCAAAAATGTCTTTTTGAAAGTTTTCTTCACCCACATAGTGGTTCTTTGGCTTTTTATATGTTTTGTTGCAGCAAAACACTACCTTGTGCCTGGTACCTCTTTGGCAGCACAGTGCAGACATTTTAAATGGGGGGCGTTGTGGAAAAACCCCAAACTACTTTAAGGAGAAGTGTGATCACCTATTTAAGACCCATCAGGAGCTGTCAATGACTTCTCATTTGTTCTGCTGAAAACCCCACAAGGTGGCCGGAGCTCACTGGCTCTGTGCATTTCCATGCTGTAGGTCCTTTAACACCATAAGCTTTTCAGCTGGATGGAGTAGAACCATATGGGATAGGGGGGAGGGGTGGGCAGATCCACATGTGTAAATGGTACAGCTTCCAAGGAAACTTCAGTGTAGCTGGTGGTTACGGTTTATTTTTTTTGCACTGACTTCTATTTATTAGCAAAAACATAAGCTGTCTAGTCCACGTGTAGGAAATGTACTTTTAACAAATGAAAATGTTGCAGTTTTTAGAGGTTTCAAGCAACCTTTACTGTGTTCTTTTCAATTAGGTTTTAAGTTGCGGTTCTGCATAAAAAGTCACACATTTTCAGCACACATGCATACTACATCTATACTTAGAGCTCAGTTATATATTAAAGGAAGAATGTATTTTTTGTAGTATATTTACATATATTTATATACATATTTATATTTACAAAACATACAGTGCGTTGCAGCAGGATTATTTGGAATATAACACTGCTTGATCCGCTTTAGTACATTTTCTATACTCTCCTCTCGTCTTTTTAAACAGTATATTTTCTCATGACCTGTAAAAAATTTAAAATGCTTTAAATACCATTTAACAATGTTTTAAACACTTAAGCCCATTATTTTTCATTTGTGCCGAGTTAATGATGAACACGCTAAACCGCTATATTTTTCTGCTTGTTTTTTCGACTCGTGTTTTTTTTTTTTTAAATGCATATTTTGGTGTTTGCTTCCCGTATGATTTTAGCCAAAAGGCCATAATCAAAAAAATTTGATTCAAATATGACTTCATCAAACTGAAGTAATGGCCTATTGCAATTTCTTGGCTGTATACGAGGGGAAAGTATTTTTTAAAATTTTGGATAATACCGTCATTAACGGCACATTTCTATTCTGCATTCAGACAAACCATATGAATGCGATTACATGTGATGTCCAAGGCAGCCGGGACTTGAAGCTACATGAGCGCAGACGTGCCGGAAGTGCGGTTCTTCGTTGTGTTTCGGCTCCAATACTTGTCCTAGCAGGACAGGAGCGTGCAAGGATCCGTGGGCAGAGGAACGAGGGGCAGGGGGACACAGTGGCCTGAAGACAAGGGGCTGAGTGAAAGGAAAATGGACCCTAACCACACATAGGCCTCTAATGCAGGAGCAGTTCAGGAGGATTTTCCAGAGCTGAGCTTGCTGAGTCACCCAGAGGATGGCCAGCACTCTGAGTGGCCTCTGCTTCAAGCCAAACTGGTGTTGCGTTGGGTTTCATGTTCGTCAACTTCTCCAAAGGCCTGTGCCCCGGCAGCATCTCCTTCTCCTCAAGCGCTGGCAGTATTACATGGCCGGGGCAACTCCAGCGAGCGCACCAAGTCCGACCTGAGCCCTCCACGCTCTTCTGCACTTTGTTTGGGAACCGAGCCCTTTTGGATTGTGAATCATGACAAAACAATGTATTGCAACAAAATCAGTATGGAGGTCCCAAGATTTCGTCATGCGGAGAAAACCCAGGATTTGCTCAGGCATGCAAAACGCAAAGAAAATTATAAGGCAACCAGTGATGTATGTAAATCTCAACCTGCTTTTGCATAGGTATCGTGCTAAGGTAATCGCATGAGAAATGCAAAGGACGTGAAGCAGACATTTCCTGTGGAATTAATTTTGATTCTGAGCAATTCTAAGACATTCGGACGGACTGAAAGCGCTGCGAGGCTTTTGTTTTAGCTTTAAATAAATGTTATTCTCATTTGTAAAAGGCAACACTGCAGCATGAGCAACATTTCTACTCAGATGTGGAAACATCATTTACAAGCAGCATTTTAAGCATGACTGACTGTTACACCACTGCCACTTGAATTTGCTATATTTATTATTTGTTAAGCGAAACTCTCAATGACTCCGCTTAAACAATGAGATGGATACATTTCGCTGCTTATTTTTTATTATACATCATTGTTATAAGCCGAGGAGGTCGAAGATTGTGTTCTGCATGTTTTATATCTTCATAAATACATTTCTGGCTGTAAAGGCAGTCACAGAAAGCAATATTAAAGCAATTTCCAAAATGAGAATAAAATTAATGAAAAATATTTCTCTTGTTTAGTCAGTTGTGAACGGAGGTGAAAAGGTCAGAAGTAGAATTAAAAGCAAAACGAATGAACCCGTGGACACGGATCCATCTCTGATTTTTTTCACCCCCCCCAAAGGCATAACCAGTAGTAGCTCGTACGATCACTTCACCCCAAATTATCAGTGGCGTTGCCCAATACTAGAACTCAAAACTGGATGCAGATTTCTTACACAACAACGGTTCTATTTTTTGTGAATCCCACTGTTGTCATTTTATAAATCTGGCCAGGAGGGGGCGCCTCAGAACACGCTTTCTGGAAGGCGCAGAGATTTTCTTACTGCGGTTCAGAGCAAGAACACCCTTGTCCTTGGGGGGCGGGCGGGGTCACCCCTGGTGACTAAAACAATGACCTCAGTGCACAGGATGGCTTCTCTGGCCCTCTCCAAACTCAGACTCAGAATCAGAGTTTTACCATTATTGAGGTCTGATGTACTGGATTATTATTATTAATATTATTATTATTATTGTTGTTGCTGCTGCTGCTGCTGTTGATGTTTACACTTTTAAAAATGTTATAGGATGTTAAATGATTCTATAATTAATATGAGCAGAATATTTTTGCCCTATTGCAGTTTTGTATGTTAGTGTTTTATGTTCTACGCCAAACACAAAGTCATTCCTCGAGCAATAATGGTCCTTTTTGCCAAAACAGACCTTTGATTTTCTTCCTATGTGTACTGTAACCCACCCTTTGTCAAGCAGTTTACTTGTGTACTATAGGTTTGTTTGTTTTATTTTTTAACTGCTGAATTTTTGCAGCAGTTAAAATGTTTCTGTTGTTTTTTATTTTGCTGAAGTAAATCTCTATTTGAAAAGGAGGCACTGTATAAGTAGTCAGCCAGAAGTGAAGGGTAGTGGGTGCTTTTGGGGGCGTGGAAAGCCTCTGTTGGATTTAAAACAACGTTGGGTCAATTCTTTATTAAAAGCCAGAGGGAAACAAACAGTCAGCAACTAAACACATAGACACATTTAAAAAAAAACCCAAAGTGGCCATAACAGAGTTAATGCAACTGCAAACAGACAAATCTAGAACTGCGACTTTACCAGAGAAGGTCAGCATGGAAGTGCAGCGGGCTGGATAAATATTACTTTACCATGTGGAGTTGCTCCAGTTTACTCCTACAGTCCAAAGACATGTTTCACTTTAACTGCTTGATGGATTGAGCATGGAAAACCAATACGTGTCAAACATCCCCGGACTGTGGAAGGATGTTCCTAAAGGACGGTGTGTGAACATGTCAGCAGCTCAGTGAACCGTGGTGATGGGAGCACAGGAAAGTCTCAGATTTTGGCTACTCTTGGTCACTGGGAGATGCAAGAGCACAAAAGAAGCCCTGGTCCCACCTCATGGAGATGTGAGAGTGTGCATAGCACCAGACAAACTGTTCTCTTTGCTCAGAGTGTCAGATCTTAGGGGGGAGGTAGGTGGGAGGTGAGTGCCAAGTGTGTGGTACAAATTGGGGTCATTTTCAGTCCGCTGGGCTGTGCTTTGATCACAGCAGGAGGATGAAAGACATCCTGCCTGTCTGCGCTCCCATAAATACCCTTGTCAGCCAGAACCCCCACCTTGGCTGTGTTGTTGTTTTGCTGCCGTAAGCCTGTGAAGAGGCCAGTGAAGGAGGAAGAGTGTCACTGTCAGGGGCTGAAGGCGCCAGTGCTGCTTCCTCCCTACTTGCTCACCCTGGGCCTGTACTTCTGCATACGCATGTGCGAACAGAACCGCTGCCAAGTCACACACAATGCTGTTCTGCACATTACAGCTCCATCATGGTAGGACCTGTCAAACACACTGCCACCATGTTGCCTTTAAACAAATTTAACCTCACTTCTCTCATGCTGCAGCATAGCCCAGTCTCATTTAACCATATTTTATAGCCACCATTTTTTATACTCATCCTGAAGTCATGGTATCACATTTTTACACCCCCATTTCATGCACTTAACCTTGCCGTAGACTTTAACTACACTCCAGTTATCAACTTTTCAATCCATCCATTCTCTCCACTTGACCTTGTTGTAGAGCCTACAGTATGCAGTGGCAGCCACATTGTACAGCATATTTATTTGCTTCCAGTTTTGAGACCCAGTGAATCGTTTTTTTGTTTATCTTACCATCGATCACCAGATTCTTGACAAAAGTCAGTGCCAACACCATTCTTGCGGAATACAACCTCCTCACAGGCATGCGTTCCGCAGTCGGTGCAGCCCTCAGGCCTCGTACGCCACCGCATGCCAGGCAAGACCTCCTCACACCTTCACTGCTGCCCCTAACATCGCAGCCCTCATCATCCCACCTAACAGCAACCTTTGGTTGTATCTCACAAACCTTCCACCTGGCACCTCTTCCCAAGCACCTTTGGGAACAATTCATTGTGCACCGTAAGGAAAAAGTTCAGGCCCTGATTGTCATCTGCACCCACAACTTTCGTGCTAATATAAATCCTGATGGACTGCGTGATTTAATCTATCAGCGAGTCGTGTCCCGCTTTTATCTCGCTCATGGAGTCCAGTGTGACCTTTAGGCCTAGACAAGATCAGAACATTGATCCGCCCACGATCTCCTAATAGGAGGCTTCAGACCTACACCGATAAGCGAGGTTTCCTGCTGGCCCCTAAATTTCTAAATCTCAGGGGAAAAAAAATCCATCCTATCCATCGTAAGGTTTGTGGCAAAACAGGGCTATGGATAGGAGGACTCCTTCATTTCCGAAGAGACTGTTCTACCTTGGCTTTGGAGGCAGTTGATGGAGGACAGAGCAATCGCACATTTCCTTTCAGCCACGTGGTTGAGGTGTTCCGTGATCAAATGGTGCAGTCCAACCCCAACAGCTTCCCTTGCCAGTCGGAGTGACTCACTTTATGGGAAACCCATTGTCAGCGGTTCATAAATCACTCTTCCTCCTTCCTCTCAGTCGATGGTGCTTTCATGATGCTAACAGAGAAAACATCTCAAAAGTGGTTGGGATAATGGAAAGAGCACACAATAGGTCACGGATTCATGAAACATACAGGGCCGGAGAACAAAGCCAGGCAAGCATGTGCTGCATGGAGAAAGAGTGTTTTCTTTGCAGTTGCCCTGTTTAGCTTGCCTGCCCACATGCGCCCGCCGGCCAGCGGCGCAGAAGTTGCTGGTCCAGTATGACATTCGAAAATTGGTGGGCGGATGCAAATCCAGCCATTGTGCAATAAAAGGCCTAACAGACAGATGAGAAAGATAACCGTTCCATTGTTACATCACCGGAGTGAAAGCATCACCCTTTCTTCTTTGCCAGTCACACAAGAACAAAAAGTGCAACTCCTACATGAACATCCAAACGCAAGTGTCAGTTCCATTTGTTCAGCCTCCGTTGGATTTAACTTGCACTAAAGGCACACTCAGCTTAGCTTTAACCACACCTATGGTGCACTGAGCGCCAAGTCAAATAGGATCGACAGATGACTGGCAAATAATGCGAGTAAATGGCGCAAACGGGAGTGAGCAAAGTAACCAGGAGCGAAACGTACATCTTGCAAACTTTATTTACACACAAATTGCGCTGCACCTTGCAAGTTTCGTGCACTGCCCTCGAAAGGATTGCGCTTAGTCTCACCATTACGTATCACGGCAAGTCTCAACAGCTCCTAATCTGCTGGGCTTGTAGGTAAATCCCATCTGACATATTTATACTTCACTTGCAAAAACACTTAATTCCACGCAGTGTAAAAATAATCGCCAGAGCCGCAAACAGTGAGCGCTCGTGCCCTTTAAACAGATAAAGTTGAACTAATTCTGGATTTATTTAATAAAGCAGCATGCGCTGCTGTTTGTGGGGTCTTGACCAAACTGACCATTGTTATCTGTAATGGATCTACGGTGTCATTTAGGTGTTACGAGAGGTTGAGGGAAAAATGCCGCTGCGTGTCCTTTAAAATCCAAATTGGAGGTCGGCGAGCATTTTGGATTTGGATCTCGGTTGTTATCGGGTTGCGACTTGCGCCCTGTGACTTGGTCTTGTGTGACACGTGCCTGAATGACAGTGCCGGTGGCTTGTGCCGACACGCACGGCTAACACGTGACTGCTGCCCGGGGAGCAGGAGAACCTTCGAGGCCCTCACTTACTTGACCTAAACCTCAGCCACTGGGTCAAGTCAGGCCTGCGGAAAATCATTCTCGCTGACAGAGTCTCACAGACCTGCATTTGACCTCTTAGCTGCATTTGACAAATCATTCACGAGAATTTCTGCTCAATAGAACTTAGAACGGTATGCTGGTAAGCGCCGAAAATGTATTGGAGAAGCTTGAAAGCAAAGTTACGAGATTTGGCCGTCTTCGTATGTAGTTTACATAGGGGCCGTTGCTTGCTTTAAGAATGCGTGTTCCCACGTCAGGTAAATTGTAAACTACTGAACCTGCTCAACCCAACAAACAAGCGTGCAAACAGCCCGAGGCGCAGAGGACTCAGCTCTTCGGAGCCTGGCCGTCTGAGCGATGCGCACAAACCACATATTTCCCAGATGATGAGCATTTTTCTTCTGCGATGACTAATTGCAATTTCTTGAATGTTTTTCTTTTTTCCATTTCCTCGAAACGGTTATCAGTCAAACTAAAACCTTTTCTTTTCCTTGAAACTGAAGGAAAAAATAAATCGCTTTAAACTGTTAAAACAAACATGTTGTCCGTCTTGGTTGCCCATTGTGTTGAACATCTGCATCTTGTCAACCTTTTGTAATATTCAAAACAAGGGGCGGGGGGGTGGAAAGGTAAAATTGCCAATAATGCACGATTGTGATTTAAAACTGAAAAAAAAATTGAAAACCGAAGCCAAATTCCCTGTTTGTGTGAGCTCACTTGGGCTAATAAATCTGATTCTGATCATGTACGTGATGAATAAACTCTTTTGACTCTTTGACTCTTCAAATACATAAAAAATGTTAAAAATACGTAAAAAAAAAAAAAAAAAAAAATTGCCATCTATATGGACTCGGTCTTTAGGTTGAGCCCTGTTGGTATGTAAGCTCCTAAATAAGGAAACTGGTTTTCACTGCTGCTTACAATCTCAGCTAAAATGTAAAGAATCTGCTCATAAAAGTATTAAGTATGATTTTATAGGATATATAATAATATCGCTTACATACCTTCTTACTGTCATGCGCTGAAGAAAAAGTCCCAGGTTATTATTGTGTGTACTTTATGAAAACATTAGACAGCTCTTGTATGAATGGCTTTTATTTATGCGGCACAGATGAACTGAGAATTACTATCTTTTTTATTATTTTAAATGGAACTGACTCCCTTGTAATGCAAAACATAAAAGCTATGTTCCTTTTTTGGTAGGAAAAGTTAAACAAAATAATGTCACGATGCAAAGCAAGTACTGGACATAAATGGAGAGCGCCGAAAAATCCGAAACGCTGTTTACCTTAGGAAATTGGAAATCAATCATCGAAACTTTCGAATTACGCTTCTGCCGCCCTGTACGGGGAAAGAAGGAAATTGAATTTGCAGCATTTGCATTTGTTAATATGCTTCCATGAGTGCAAGAATAAGGACGTGGTTATGAGGCAACGATTTCCACCAGCCAACATTCATCACGATGAGAGTTCACCCAGCAGTCAGCAAACATTCTGCACTTTTCCTGTTAGACACCATGTGGGCTGCCTACCAAGGTGTGTTCGCTCCTGGGGGGAAGGGGGCGTAAATGCGCCAGTCACGCGCACAAATGTGCTGCATGCGAATCAGTCCCGAACATGGACCAGACGGACACGAGCAAAGCCGGACGCGAGGAAGATGATGGGAAGGCGGTCGTCTAGGGGGTGGGGGGGGGGGCTGAGAGGTGTGTCAGGTGGCTGTGTGACACGTAACAGCTTTGCAGAAGGCATCCATTTCTTAAGTGTGGTGCCTATCAGCTATCAGGCTGTCAACACTCACTTCCACCAGGCGTCTCTCAGGCGATAAATGGGCTTGTCAGAGCTTCCCCCCAGCACACACACACGCACGCATGCACGCACACACACTCACTTTCCAGCTGCTTTGGCACAATTTACTGTCTCTCCCTACCCAAAATATGCCCATCGCGTGAGATTGGCGCATTCAGCTAAAGATCACGGGAGGGCTTCTTAGATGTAAAACATGCCATAAAACCAGTTTCGGGAGATAATAAGGTGACAGTTGGATTGTTATCTAAATGGAAAACAAAAGACGGATTGAGAAATTCTGACATCTCAGCAGTCGCTTGTTGAGCTGATATTCAGCTGGCCTGCAGCTAAAAGTCTCTTCTGAGAACGGTGCTGACCGTGAAAGCTCATGTAAACTTGGAGCTGCTGTATATCATTCCAAGGTGTCACAGAAATGCAAGTGTGGTTTTAGACTCCATTCTGCTCTACATAAACAAGCAACACAATCATTCAGGTACACTGGAGTTGACTGGCACCCAGCGCAGTGTCAAATATGATGTTCTGAATTAAAAGCAGTATTCTGGCTTTGGAATCCAAAGGCTTCCCTGCTATTCAATGTTCATGTAATCAGGGAAATTTGCCCCCTTCTGAAAAGACATTCCTCGGTTCCAAAGGATTTTTTGGTCTTTTATAGCAGTAGAAAAGCTCCTGAACAAATGCACTGCATGGCCAAAAGTATGTGGACACCTGAGCATCACCCCCATAAGGTGCTTGTTGAATATCCCATTGCAAACCCATGGGCTCTAATATGGAGTTGTTCCCCTGTTTGCCTCTATAATGGCCCCTACTCTTTTGGGAAGGCTTTCCACCGGATTTTGGGAATTTGTGCCCGATGGGCCACAAGAGCATTAGTGAAGACGGGTGAGAAGGTCTGGCTGGCTGTCAGCATTCCAATTCATCTCAAAGGTGTTCAGTGGGGTTGAGAGCAGGGTGCTGTGCAGCCACTTAAGTTCTTCCACACCAGCATGGGCAAACTGTGTTTATGGAGCTCACCTTGTACAGGGAGCAGGGAAGGAGGTTCCCCAAACTATGGCCACAAAGCTGGAAGCACACAGTTGTGTAGAATATGTTTGTATGCTGTGTGAGTGCGGCTGAAACAGCTCAGCTCAGTCATTAGAAAGGAGGTCCACATACTATGGCAACATTGTGTACAATCACTAACAAAAGACAACATCATGTATAATAAACAGACAAAATACATACTTGCACAGAGCAAGTGACTGTCCCAAAGTCTGAGATGCAAAGCACAGGTAATTCCTTATTATTATGTAAAAAAAGTTTGAAATTTCTTCTGCTGAGGATGCTAGGATCATGGCTAAGGAGTGCATTTCAAGCTCTCTGAGTTGGAGGGGATTTTACCTGAATTATCCATAGCCGATAGTCTGGTCTTGGTCCAGCACAAAACTACAGAATCTTCTTTCGGTCAACATTTAAAGTGAAAGCAGATGGTTACTGTGTGCTGTATTAAGGTCCAACGGGGGGCAGAAGTCGCGATTTCTTCAGCTCTGACTGTAGACAGACGCTAGCTGGGAATTTGGCCACATGACATCAGAACATCGGGTAATCAAGTGAATAATCCAGCGTGATTTTGTTGCTGCCATTCATGTGCAATAAAATTCATCAAAGCAGCATCTGTTAGCTCCTCACTCACTCATACTGCAGAAAGTTTGAAATGACATATGTTTTTAGGCTTGGAAATTTCTTAAGTTATCAAGACAGCTTCGGTTCCTCACCATAAGTGGTACCAACAGGTGTGTATTAGGCTATTTGGTCCTTTGGCTTTGGTGTACGGGGGGTACATCACAAGGATATACCTGTTCTCATTATAACAAATTAATATTTTGTAGGAAAATTCAGCATTTTTAGTTTGCATCCAATATTTTTGGACAAAATGAATGCAATATAAACATGCTTAACCTCAGGGTCAAAACTAAGGGAGAGGTTATTTGTTTTTTTTTTTGTTTTTTTTTTTAAGGCCAGAAGTCATGCAAATTAAGCCTTTAAGCACTTAATGCCAACAAATCTTCAGTCTTGCACAAAATATTAGTGGAGCAGCATTATTTTACTTTCAGTAGAACAATCCCACAGTTAAAAACTTCATGTCTTCCTCAGAAATCTCCACATCTGAGTCATAATCATGGGACTACAACTGCATAGTACTTTTCAGGAAACCTGGATGTTCACTCTTTCATTATTGTTTGTCTTTCGGGTCCAAAACTGCCCACTGGCTGCTTCCCAACCCCAAAGTGGATCATCCCCAGTGTGAAAGCAGTAGTTAGACAATGTGTGGTCTGCTATTAGTTTGTTTACAGAAGTTAACACTGAACCCAGCAGATTGCCTGGGGCTTGCATTCCACCATTGCACTTCATATTACAGTGCAGAGGAGCAGGGAGGACGGGAGATGAGAGAGAGAATCGAGCAGAGAGAGTGAGGGAGAGACCTTGGGGCTTGATTAAAATAACTAAAGTAGCTGCCAGGCCACAAGCTGCGGCAATCACGCTAATGCTGTGCCCAGACAGGTCGGGCCTCCGTTCTATCAGCATCGGGGGCCAAGCAGGTGGGTGGGTCCACTCTGGTGTCAGCCAGACAAAGCCGGGTGAAGGGTGTTGGGATCATCAAAACAGCAGGATGGCTACCCCATCCTCTTTCCTCTTACATTTTATAGCCTTTTGAACAACTTTTAGACTCCTTAATACCAATTCAAATGACACTTCAAAAAATTCAAAAAATGGAAAACAACCTGCATACCCATTTGTGAAAAAAGTTTATTTTACTTTTCTGAAACAACACTCAACTTACACATGATATACAATTTCTACAACATTCATGCTGCTCTACCCAAACCGAATTCATTTATACTGCAAAAAAATTATAATCTCCTGACTGACACAAACTCATTAAAATGACCTAAAACACACCTAACCATATCTCATTTAACCACTATTATTAGCTTCTTGCCCAAGCCAGAACCACGAAGGTCTGGAGCTTGTCTCAGAAACACAAGGAGCTGGGCTAATTTGGATACACCCTGGACAGGATGCCATCCATCTAAATATATAACCATTAGCAACATAATTTTAATTTGATTTATTAATTTATAAATTAAATTATTCTTATGTTTCACAAGATGATGCAGTTGTTGTAGTTTGACATGGCCAAAGTGGATATTGTTGGCATTCTGCGAGTTTAAAGACAAATTATATTTTTCAACTGTGTCTAACATTGTAAAGAAACTTAAGAATAATCATCCCTCCTACCATGACAAGATGAGATTAATTAAAATGAATGGATGGATGAATTTGCTTTTTTTGTTCTGTTTTCTAACATTTTTATTGCTGAGTGAAAATTGGCTGCATTTCCATTTTCTGCCACTAGGGTAAAATGCACTCAGGTGGAGAAAAGGAGGGAGCAGGAGGGAAATGAAGACGATGTGGTTTTTTTACAGAGTGTCTTGGATTTAATTAAGCATATATCTATTTATTATTTATATTTATACATTTATAATTTTTCCATTTATTATTGTTGCATGTAAAACTTTTACAGAAACTAACCAGAGAAGAAATAGAGGAACATGTGTATGTTATCCTTTTTGATGACTAGGTTTAAATAAACACATTCTGATGAACATGTTTTGCCATGAGTGCAGCCAGTGAAAAAGAGTAAAGATTTTAAGGCTAAATCTTTTAAAAAATATTTTCTGTCTTATTCTTGTGTGGCAGCTCAAGCACGAAAGACACTGAGACAATGTATGAGCTGTTTATGAAAACATAATGAATAAAATCTTACAGTAAATTGGTTAAATAAACAGTTTTATAACAGTTTTATGTGATGTTTTCCACTGAGTGTAATGAATAAATTAAGGGATTAAGCTGTATTATTAAGATTTTACTGACTATATCATCGAAGGAGGACTTACAAACAACTCTGACTTACGGGCAGACTTCCAGTCTCTGTTATGTTTGCACAGTGAGACACAAGTGCACAAGGAAACAAGTTTTTAACAGCTTATTTTCCTGCTTCTTAACCTGCATCTGTATAGTAAGCATAATTTAAATGGAATGTCAATATGGAAAATTAATCAGAATAAACATGGGGATGGTCAATAGCTGGAGAGAAAACTTTAGCTATGATATACTTTAATGCATTTAGAATTGGGTAGGATATTATATTTATCATCATGACTTTCTTTCTCATACCATGCTTAATACCTTCCAACACTTTTAAATTTATACTTAAAATATTAATCTTAATTTGGCTGATAGTTGTGGACATGTATTGACAGTGACTATATTTGCCCTTTTATACTGTAAGGGTTTTTTTTCTATTTCATTTCATGGTGTGCTGCTCATTGACATCTCAGCAGGAGGGAAACTGAGTCTAAAATGCAGGTCCAAATCAGATGTTATTCATAATTTTGCACAGTTCCTTTTCATTTTAGGTTCTCAGTTTGTGGAAACTCTTTCTAAAGCTTTTTCATTTCATTTGGGCCCCTGGTGAAACGACAATAAATACAAATGAACTCCCCCTGAATCACTGAAAACAAGGTTATGCACACAAGAACATGATATGGTGGTTGATACAAACATGACGGCGATTCCCAGCTTTCACAGTTGTTTGTGTATTTATGTGCTGGGACCAAGTGTCCATATGAGCGGGTGTCCTATTTAATTTTGTATGGCTAGAGCTGTTTTTTAGCACTCACAGACTTGAAAAATAGAAATCTGCAAATTTGTATTTACTGTATATTAGGGTGTCTGGCAAAAATTCTGGAAGTTGAGATACAATGGATCTGAAAAGACTACACGCCCCTAAGTTTGCAGGTTTTTTTGATGTAAAAAATGAAACCAAGATAAATTATGCTTATTCCTGCAGTGCTGTATGTTCCATAACACATGGGCAGACATATCGTCATGTGCTCTTTTAAGCCCACCAAACAGATGTAGACTGGATAAAGACTTTCCCATGAGCCCTCAAACCACAGTGCCAGGGAGAAGAGTTGGTTCCCTGTTCCTCAACCTGGAAAAAAAATCTAAATTCTTCCTCTTGATTCTGGGGCTCAGCTGTCAGGCACTCACCTTGTCGGTACCCTGGCATAGGCTTCACCATGTAGGGAGTAGTCTAGTTTACACAAATTACTCTCCAATCCCCTTTCTGAAATTCAGGGATCACCACACCAATTTGCCAACCCTGCAGTATGTTACTCATTGAAGTTGAAGAGTAACCTGATCCATGTTACACCATCCTGTCCAGGGCTTTGCATACTTCTGCTCAAATCTCATCCCCCCCTGCAACCCCACTACCATTGAAGCCTTGCATCACTGCAGTGACTTCATGAACAGGGATGGGCCATAACCCCTCAGAGGTGTCAAATACTGCCTTCAGAGGAGGATTAAGGAGTTCCTCAGTGTCTGCCAATAACAGCTGAGCAATGTCCCCAAAAGTGGTCAGTAGTTCTCCACTGCTGTTTTGCGGAGCCTGGCCAGAGTCCTGGCTTCCCCTCCTGAGGAGCTGAATGGTTTGCCAGAACATCTCCGAGGCCGTCTGACAGTCTTTGTGCTAAATAGATTTATGGGATATTCCTGCCATATGAGGTTTAGCCTGTACGCACAGGACAACAATGTCACTGTAAAACAACATGAATATTGACAATAGTACACTTTGCTAACTTTGTCCATCAAAAGCACATTAGACAGTTTATTCTAAAATGATAAATGCCCATTTAACAGTCTGTATTCAGATCCATTTTCAGCAACTGGTACTGCTTTACATACCAACTGAATGCCGCAAGCGAAGCGCTACAACAGATTGTCTCTGTGGTCAACTTATCGACACCCCCCAACAAAAAACCTCAGTGCTGTGTCGCATTTTTTAAAAAACCCAAAAAGAAAAATTGCATTTACGTGTGAATACATCGATGAAGTGCACATATCAGATAATGGGTCTTCTAGACAACATTCTCTTGTTCGGGGCTGAGATTTGAAGGTTGGAGAACAAAAATAACTGGGTATATTTTTCACAACATGTTTTTGTCCAACCTGAAGAAAACAAAGCATAATGGCAAATGCAGAACTGCTTCCAACCAAGTAGTTCATTCACTTGACAAAGCAATAAAATAACTGAATTTTATACATGAGATATAAAAAAAACTGAGGCCATTTTGAATAACCCACCAAGCTGAACATAACCTTGACAGAGTCCAGCAAAACTTACAATTTCTTCATGCAGGCATCACACAGCAAATATTAGTTGTTCCGGTACCGCTTATTGCTGCAATGCTGTACGTCCCATAGCACATGGGCAGGCATATAGTAATGCGCTCTTTTTAAGCCCACCAAACAGATGTAGACTGGGTAAAGACTTTCCCATGAGCCCTCAAACCATGGTGCCAGGGAGAAGAGTTGGTTCCCTGTTCCTCAACCTGGAAGAAATCTAAATTCTTCCTCTTGATTCCTCAGCCACTTTGTTGACATCCTGATGGAACTTCTTCATGGACATGAATAACATGAAAATACGCAATAAAAATGAGCATTCTAGACAAATCGTGGATCGAAAACCAAACTTACTGTCCCAGGGGCTGCAGAAGTTGAGCGAGGGAGTTTCCTTATCTTAATGGCGATTAACCAAGGCCTTGGTTGGGTTTAAGACTTCATTTAAGATGCAGTACCCACAAGTTTTCTATATTAACCTGACACTGGGTGATAAAGAGATATGTTTAAAAAAATGCCTGCTCATGAGCTGGACTGCAGACGGTAAACAAGGTTCTAAGGTCAGACAACTGCTCATCCCAGGTCACATACTTACAATAAAACAGAACGGGCCTTAGAAGCAAGAGCAACGAATACATCCACGGAAACGGCCCAGTCTCGGAAATTTTCACAAATTACTTCCAAAGGAAAAAATCTCAACGCACTTATCATTCCAGGTGTGTATGCTTATGATGACATTGAGAAAATACGTTTTTGAAATGGTGCACGCCTCTTTCAGTAATGAACCCTCTTATCTAATTTAAATAGGGCCGGAGCTGATGGCAGGGCCCGTTCACACCTTTCAAATGGCAGAAAATGGTGATAAAGCCGAGTCGCTGTGGATTATCTACCGCTGTTCCCACACGGGGCCATTTTGTGATTAAGTCACATATAAACTATTACTTTGATAACATGTGAACACATTCATCGGTGTGAGAAGAAAAATTTTAGAGGTTTACATCTGCTAATCACGTGTTAATGTTGACTTAATGCTTTAAGTTCCAGACTATCTGTTACCCCTGAAGGGCCCCTAAGTTTATCACCACTCAGTCCACTCACTGTCAGCAACCACTTGTCCTAATGCAGTGATGTGATGATCCAGACCCTATTCTGAAGCAGAGTGCACCCTGGATGGGGCATCATTCCCTCACTCCCAGTATTCACACTGCGAGCAATTTTAGAGATGCCGATTCCATACAAATCCATGTGTTTGCAACGTCAGGTGGAGGAAATCTGTTCCAAAATGAAGAGAACGTGCAGAGCCCCTGTAGCCTAGGCCGGATTCAAACCCGTGTCCAAACAGAGCTGAGGTAAAGCGAGACACCAGTGCTACCTGATTTATGAACACAGATTTAGTAAAAGGGTTCCCGACCCCTTGGTCAATGTCCAAAAAAAAAAAAAAATCATTAAACAAACGCAAGTACCGAGGACTACAACTTGGGGAACCTGGCTCGGGCAGTTTCAGGCGCAATTGATCTCATATTGTCTAAACTATGATAAACTAATTTAATTTTGTAAAACATTTTTCTCTCATATAGAAACTAGCTTTCAGCTAATGGAGTGCAATTTGGATGCCACACCTAGACAGAATCAGCACCTTAAAAATGTTTTTAAAGTCTATGTCTCTAACTTCTTTTTTAGCAACTTGCTGTACTGTATATAATGGCTCCTTCCTTCACTTGAAGGGCTGGAAATATTCTATGTGTCTTTGATGTACTTTGATGTAGGATGAACCAAAGATTCTAGGGATTTTGCATATTTTGCTTTTTGTTTTCCTTTTTATTAATCGAGCATTTATTTTTGCACGATTAAACTTGGCTTTCATGTTTCCTTTTATACTCCGCATATGGGGGTGCTTTCATCTGAAGCCTTAATTTATTTCGAACAAATTTTGCCTCGATTTTCGACACAGAATGAGTCAACAAAACCTCACGGCTCTCTCAGAGTCACCTCAGTTTGGTCCCAGATTGTCAAGCTTCAAACTTTTAACCTTTTGCTTAACAGACACTACAGACACTTCTCTCTGCCAGGGAGATTCATGCCAGACATAGAATAAACAGACTGGAACTCTCCGAGGAGGGTGTAGCAACTGACGTAGCAGAGCGTTACAACTGCTTCATCTTCAATGACCCGAACCTGCCCTCAGAAATAACTTTCACATATAATGCCTGTTGTTGTTTTTTCACTCCTGCTGTTGTTATGAGACAGACGCGCATGTTTTGAAGGCATGTAATTCAGGTGAACTTTCAGCCGGTGTCATACACGTCAACACATGGCACTTGTGAAACTGGCAGGGAACTGGCAAAGAGGCAGTCGGCCGAGAGGGAGTTTCTGCGGTTTGCGTACCTGCCACTTACCCCCTGACTCACCCCTGGGCTGTCGCGAATCCACACACGCGAGATGTTGCCCCTGGCACCAGCACAGGGTGCACAGAGGAGTCAGGAGGTTTGCGCAGCCCTGCCTGATCATCCCGGTTCTAAAAACAACAAGTCAAACTATTCTGCTTTATAATTTATTCCAATTTATACAGCACAACCTGGAGGTTAGCTGAAAATGTTTAGGATTCCTCCCTCTTCTGGGGTATGAAAGCCCTTATATACTGTAAGGTGTTAAAGTGTGACACGTACAATCACAGATCAAACCAATAAGAAATAAGTAACCTGTAAACAGACCAACTGAAACAGGAATTTAACAAGGGAAGTCACACCCACACTCTAGCGAGAAAACTTAGACAAAGAAGTAACTTGAGAGTAACAAAAGTTATTCATGGTCATTAAGGTTTAGTGGATCACGTCATACAGGGAACAGAATACCAACCCAGAACTGAAAGAAAATGACCGGTGTCCCCCCTAGAGAATGTTTAGTTGAAAAAAAAAACAATTCTTAATAAAAACAATTCTTCCACATAGCGATTTGCAGCTCACGAAAATCGCAATGCTCCCCAGAGGCAACCTGTTGACTTCCCGTTGCTTCTGATACATTTCACTACCACTCTCTTGCTGAATTTGCAATTTCCATCCCGGCCGGCATGCAGAGGTGGCAGAGGCCTGGCTTTGAGCAGACACTTCTTAAGCTAAGTCAGACTCAAACATGTCGCGAATCTCCTTTACTATGTCAGTTTAGTCGATAGACCACAAACAAAGTGTTTTATTAGAACCTTATTAGATTTCTGAGCGGCACTGGGTCACACCGATGACACCGAGGGACAGCGTAAGAGCTGAACACAAAGCATTTGTAACCAATAAATTCACCCTCCCTTTGAGGAAGGACTGATATTTTAGGTCTGTGCATTGTCTTACCTTTAAATACACAAATTATATCACAGAATGTAACTGGTCCGAGTTCATAATTTCATCATTTAGCAAAAAGCTTCACCTTCCCCAAAGGTAATTGTCACACCCACACTGTGTACTTGTTTAAATCATTATTAAAAGCAATAAAGCTGTCAGGGCGTTTTGTTAATACTGTGCTTAGTCATACTAGTATAGCGTGTATGGTACTGAGGCTGGGTACACCCAAATTAATGGCCCAAATTTGGGGGGGGGGGGGGTGACAGCAGAGAGCACTCAGAGCTGCATAAACCAGCCGCCAAGGACACAAAGGATTGGTCTGGCAGGTACCCACACCATTACAAATCAATTTACTCTACTCTGTACCACTCCGATATCGAGCTTTGAGAAATTTTATCAGGGTTTCAGATAGGGTAACTCGGCTACAAATGTATATGTTTGCATACACAGACCTTATCTAAATTCAGTTTGTAGTAGCAATGAAGCCAACTGTTTATGCAACTCAAACTTCTATGAATTTTCTTTTTCACTCAAGTGTTGCTTTGCCAAGGCAACAGGTCAAGTGTATGGTGCAAAATTAAACTTCAAATCTGCCCATTGAGGGGGGAAAAAGCAAGATCTACCTGAACGAATGACAATGTCATTAGAAAAATTAATATTAAAATATCAATATGAGATTTGGGTTAAAGTGGGGGTAAGGGGTAAACTAGTACAGTGGTGCTCTATGGAGAGACAGCGATCTGTGGCATTTACCCCAGTAAATGCACTGTTCACCTCGCTTTTTGGTGTAACCAATCACAAGCTGCGGTTGTGCAACATTTCACGTGGCACCCAGTGTGAATTTCATTGTGTGGTTTTCTATTTTTATTCTTTGAATGTGCTATGACAAATACCGAAGAGCGAAAAATGATTTCTGCTGAAATATCAGGGCTCTTTGTCAGAAATGTCGAGAAAGTTTTTCAGAGGGCAGTTATCTTTGGCTGACGGTGCTGGACTTGGGCAGATGGACACCAAGCACACACACTTGACCATGCTCGAAGAAACCCCCCGAAGTTCTTGTGGTGAAACTGGCATGAAACTGTATATGAGACAATAAAACTGCCAACCAGAGGGAGACTTTGTTCAGGTGATATGCTGCATAAAATAGGAGCACAACTTTTATTTAGTTAGGGAGGTCCATGCAAATGTCACATGACTTTATAGCTTATAATAATTCCACTCTGCCACCTTCCTCACTCGTGTGATGTAGAACATCTTTACCCTGAAAAAGCACCTTTAGCCGAGAGAAGGTGCTTGCCCAACGGTAATATTATTACAGAAGGCAAACTGGCTCTTGCATATTTGTTGCATCATGGATTGATAAAAATAAAACTATTAAAACAGGCTCAGTGCAGCGATTTGCCATTCTTTGCTATGCGCTTCATCATAAATAATCCGCCGAAAACTGGGTAGTAAACTGAGGAAGCTACGAGCGCCAAGTATGACTGATAGTCACAAGAGAGGCTTAGCCCAAGTCATAATCTTTATATTTTAAGTGTGACACAAATAAATGTGCAAACTTTGAATGTGGGGTAGAAAAAAAAACTTTAAATGATTTTTTTGTTCTGCCTTTCAATTCCATCTTTGGTTCTGATGTCAGTAAATATTAGATGACAGCATACCAGGGCTTCTTAGAAAATCTGCACCAGAATTGCTGATTTGTTGACTGCATGTAGCATAAAGCTGGGACAAAAGCCTAATGGGACTACTAAGTGGAGTGGTTTCATAACAATGGTGGCAAAGATAAGGTTCACATCATGATTTGTGGCCAACCCTTTCCTGCTTTCCCCCCACTTTGTGTCCCCCTGGCATCTCCCTCCCTTGAGGTCCATCAGGGCATCAGTGAGTAAGAGGTTAATGGGGCCAGTGTATCAGCCACACCCTGGGTAAACAGCATGGCAGGTGTGCGGTGGCAGTCGTAGCCGTGGGAGGGATGGTGGGGGGGGGTAGTGGAGATTGATGCAGGAGCACTTGAAGGCCTCACCGGCATGGCGTGACAAGGGAGAACCAGCTGTCGGAAGGTGTGGAAAGTGTTCTCTCTCTCTTGCTCTCTGTTGTCTACCCCCAGCCCCTCCTTCGGTGTTCCCAGCTGTGTAAACAGTCAACAAAGCCTCTTCCACTCATTGCTGCACTGGATCCTACACTCCGCCCTGCACCCTGCAAAGCGATGTCAGAAAAGGCACCGCAAGGCCGAATGGCAGCTAGATCGAAGTAACTCCACTGACGATGCTCCAGGGACTATGAAGATGTGCTGGGCACAGGCTTGCGAAGAAGCTGACTGAGCAGATAGAGGGTCAAGCGCGTAGAATGAGCTGTCGATGTCAGGCGTCCTCCACGGCGGCCCACACACTGCATTGCATCCATCACTGCCTCATCCTCCGCTTATTCGTCTCAACGCACACAAATTCGCCAGCGCTGCTCGTTCAACTTTTGAACCTCTCCGGGCGAAACGCAACATCTAGTCACAGCAAACAAAAGCAAAACTGCAGAACCTCTGACGTAAAAGACGCCCCACTGTAGCTGTTCCTTCACGTTCCGCTGTGCTTGCGCTACATTATGGCAACTGAAGTGCAACTAGTTCAGACAGTGCAGTCTCTCCCTGTCTTTCCCTCTCTGTCAGCTCAGTCTGTGTGCCAAGCCAGCTTGTAAATTCACAGAAACAACTGCTACAGATTTTTCAGATACATTCTTCTTTTCTGAAGACCTTCACAGACAGGGAACTCAACACAGGAAAGTTGAAAGGATTTAAAATGCAGGTGGGAACTTGTGATGGTTTAGCAAATAAAAATGGCAAATTGTGAAGAATGGGGGTAAAAAGACAATAAGAAGAGAAAATGAAATTACACAAATGAAATAAGTGAATAGTAGACAATGTTAGGTTAACAACCATGTTGGACAACTGATGGTTGGAATAGACAAGGATAAGGCCTTGGATCTCCAGCCAACAGGAAGCATCACCAAAAATTACATGGCTACTCAATATGTGGTACTGACACACTGGCCCAGAATGTCATTTACATGAGTTAATATTACAGATAATATTGTAAGTTTTAAATAAAGCATTAACACTTTCTGAAATTGAGAATTAATGTGGGAATCTTGAAAGCGTTCGCTTATTTATTTCCACCCAGCTACATCGGATTCACACACAAATGTGACCTTTCTTGTGGCCGTTGCTCAACATGCTCCACTTTGCACAACAGCACTCTGAAGGCCACGCAATCCTAAGGATTGATCCACAGCAGATGCTGTTGTGGTTTTGGGGCAATTTAATTTAAATCCCAAAATTTGCGTTCTGCCACAAACCCCATCTCAACTGACGTGCGCAGAGGTGCTGATCAGTCCATTGCTCAATCTCAACCAAGTTTTAGGCTTTCATGGGGCTGACACTCACAGGTTAAAGCCATAGCTTACACTGGAAGAGTGTGAGAAAAGTCTGGGGAAGAGGCCTCTGGTTGTTTGGTAACTGGGTGTTGTACCCCAACAGTCGTATCCATAGCTCATACCAGTTAGTCATTTGTGGTTTGTTTGGCTTTTGTGTTGTTTGTCGATCTGATATATGTTTTTCCCCTCTTTCTTGGGGCCGTTTAGTAATATGATCGACTGGTGGCCGTTCTTTTGCTTTTTTAAACAGGTCTGAGCATGGCGCACTCTGCTTCCATCTAGCAGTAGTTTTTTTTTTTTTTTGATAAAATGCTGACGTTATGCCTTTGTCAGATCTGTAACAGCATAGATATTGTCTTCCTTTGAGAGTTGCTTTTATTTTCTTTGTGTCATCATGCTTAGTTGTTCTAACTGTACTTCCTTGAAAGTACAGTATTTCAAGTAATTTTACATTTACATTATATCTAAATTATGTTAGCTACGTAAATGCCAACTGTTTTTTATGTTAAACATTTCTACAAATATTCCAGTGTATTTTTATTTGTCTCTTCAAATAATGTTCAGTCTCTCTCCCTTTGTTCTTTAATCACTACTTTTTCATGTCACAGACTTAAACTTTGGCACACAGCTACTTTTCACTTTAAGTGCGATTTTTGTATAATCAAACACACATACACACACATACAGCAGGCAGGGGTTACGAGGGGGAACAATCTGAACTGGCAACAGGGAGTGATAAGAAATTATACATGATCCACGCACATTTCACTGGCTAACCTAAGAGTAATAAAGTTTGGTGAGATATATTTCGTTATTACTTTTTTCCTTTCCACGTTTCCACCGGACTACAACCAGTGCACATTGTTCGCTGCACGGTTTGCATGTCTGACAGGACTTCAGTTCTTTTGTACTAAATGCAACCACTTTAACTGTAATACAGTTTGGTGATATATAATGCGTTTTTACTTTTTACCTTTCCACTTTCTGATGCGGGCAGTGCTGGGTAACTCAACTAGTAAATTACCCAAAAAAGGAAACCTTTACCATTTCATTAATAGTACAAATTCTTAAACATGCATTCAAAAACGTTGTTTGCTTGCAGGCTTTAATTTCATTTTGCCATTTACTTGCAGCACTAAATGACAATCCAACGTTTTATTCAGGATGGCTACTACATGCTCACACTTAGGACAGTGGACAACAAAACTGGACACAGCTTCTGCTTCCAGAATATTCAATGCAAATGACTTTTGGAACAGAAACTGCACAGACAATACACACATTGCGTTTAAATAAATCACTTCCTTCTCACTTTAGGAAATAATGAATGACTAGACCTGCCTAATAAACAATATCTGATACCCATGTTTGCTGTAATATACTTTAGGGTATCAGTTCAGATGTCTGCAGATACAGAACTTCACTGAAAGTAGTGACAGCTTTCCCAGATGTTATGCAGTATGAACAAGTCAAAATTTATAAGCTGTAAAACATTTGGATACGCAAAATTAGAACTGCAATAGGAAATAACACAAAGGTACAAGTGGGACAAAACTGCCCAACTGACAAACGTATCCAGTATGTGTCTTGTCACAATTTAGTGAATTTGTCAAAAGAATTAAAATGTAATTTAAATGAACACTTTAAACTGATGTGATGCAGGTGCATCGCTAAGGTAAAAGTAGTCTAAAAATATTAAAGGAGACAAATGGAAAAAAATATAACCCCAGTTATTACATTTGTTTTAAACACAATTGGGCCTTCACTTAGTTTCATCCAGCGCCAGGGCATCCAGATTACTGCATATATTGCTGAGGCAGATTAGAGAGTTCCGGAGCAAGGAAAATGTATGTAAATTTTACCGGGGGTCTCTTTAGGAAAAGGATTAGCGGGAAGCAGTCGTGTGAACGAGACAGCGTCTTCACCGGCACCTCCAGGCAACACAAGAGATCCAAATCCCTCTTTTGTCCTCAGAGACAATCTGGAGAGGATGAGGATGCTCTTCAAGGCGTTGAGTTGGCTTTTGTGTGTCCTTGTCACCTCTCAAAAGCAATGGAGGAGGAATGAACGCAGTGTTTCCGACAGTGATCCGCGGTGCGGCAGTCCACATGGGTGCAACAGGGGCTCGGGTTTCTCTATTAGGAGAAGTGGGGTGGATTAGCAAGCCATTATCAAGGTACAAAAGCTGCTCCCTCCAGATTACGGCTTCCTCAGAAGCAGAAGGCAGCAGCGGAGTGCAGTCCAGAGAGGGAGCGACACACGGGGCCCCACTTGTTTAAATGAAACCACTTGTTCATAAATGAAAAATAAACAAGACATTCATTTCAAATGTCATTTGAGTGTGCTGCACCTACGCATCATTCTGAAATAAATCAACTAGTCATCCGAAACCTTGCTTGTTGGTTTGCAACACAGTATCATCCAGCAACCTTCCTGGCCTCCCATTCTATAAATACGTTGCTTTCGAATCCTGGTACGTCATCTGCTGAGTTTGCTGACGTGTGAGGTGTTTCCCACAACGCCAAAGTGAACTATGGGGTGAGCCGTCTGGTTTACACGAGCCAGCTGGTCGCACTGTGGGGCAACCGCTGATTCTGCAGTTGTCTTTGGGTTTCAAAAAAAAACCCTAATAGTTATTAACAAGGTCCGTATGCTGCACCTGAGTAGCCCCAGACTGCTGTGATTCAGTGAGTTCTGTCCATAAATTCTTCCCGCACAGAAAGTATTTCTTTTCCAGTTAGCCCAGAATTGTGAAACACAGGAGACTCCCAGACGGAAAATCCACTCTAAGGTGGATTCACAACATCCTTAAATCCCGAGGATTTGGTTTCCGTGACAGATAGTTTCAGGGAAACCTGGCCGTCGAGGACCGCGTCCGGCCCTCGTCGCCGAACTTCCGCTGTATTTAACAACAACTTTAAGGAAGAGTAACTTCTTCGAAATCCTTGAGACACAACTGCAACTTTCTTTAGGAACAGAAATTTCTTTAAAATCTTCCAAATAACAGAAACTCAAAGCAACGCTACGAGTAGTGCCGTAATGTGCCAGCCAGCAGTCACGAACAAGAGCTAAACAGCGTGTTACTCAACACTGAACTTTACCTCATGCCCATATTTCCAGGAGGACTAACTGACTTGAGTGCACCACAGAATCCATTATTGTAACTCTGAGGAATGATATGCTCAAGATATGTTTGTGAACTTTGGTATATTACAGTTTATAACTACTGTACTTTTACAATGAATGAGTAAGTAATTAATACCATTAATCTTCCAGCACCACCCAATCGCTTGGACGTATTCGGTTTGGGTGGAAAAAGCAAACTGCAAATGTTGACAAAAGTGCATAGAGCGGTTTGTAACAAGCACATTTTCAGCTCCTTTTTTTGCGCTCGCGAGGACAAAATGCAAGCTGAACCGATCCGCGTTTGCGATAATTTTGTTTACTGAGGAACGAGTGTGGCAGGTGCTGTGTAAAAAAGAAGGGAACGTTTCGCCTGCTTCCGCTACTTTTGTTTGCAAGTTCTTTTCATGTTCTTTCCCCAGCCGTGTTTTACATTACAGCGCTCTGAATAATTATATATTAAAACTAGAAACGAATTCATCTGGCTGGCACTTTTGTCGAAAGAAACTTAAAGTGTTGCCCTATTTACAATTATTAACACGTTTTTATAGCGGAAACGTTTGCTCCTGATAATTCAGGCACCTTGCTCCAGGGGAAGACCAGCCGGAAGTTTAACCCAAACCTGGGTCCATTCAGCCCAACTTAACACCTCTAACCCTCACGCCGCCAATCTTTCACGATTCAAAAGTGCGTTTCGGCACCGTTTCGTTTTCAGTGCAAAAAACTGTTCCTAAATCGCATAAAACTGTGAACCTACCCAATTCGGAGACCTGTAATGTGTGAGATAATCTTTTATTGTTTACATCTAAGATTGTGCCATTGGACCTGCTTGGTTTCACTGCACCAGGGTTTAATCCATTATCTCTCTTTATTGCCTCCTTTATCAGACAAATTAGCCCCAGCGTCTGTCTGCACTCTAATAATCGCTGGGTATAAATGCTGTTTATAAATGAAAATCAATACTGTACCCAAAGCTTATCAGACACAGGATACAACACTGCATATTTGCAGAGCTTTACAATCACTTCCCATTATTTCCTCCTATTAGCCGAGACAAACAGCGGTTGTGAAATGGTTGTCAGAGTCAACAAACAGGAGGTGATCCTGAAGCCTCAGCATGGAAGTGCACAGGATGGGAGCAGATTGCGCAGCTTCGGCACGATAAGGCCTTCAGGTGCGCTGTCTGCCGACTTTATCGCGCAATCGGCGGACGTTTCTGTGAGCTATCGACCGAAATAAGCCCGATTTCTGTCATGCGGTAAATGTCGTTGCCGGTGTTGCTGTGTGCTCAGAGAACTATTTGCTTCGAAACTCTGCGGGTATCGATCAGAAAAACTGCTCCTGCTGACATCGGAAAGCACGAACAACACACAAACATATGACACGACTACCTTTCCTTATGGTGTGACCTTTATTAAGAGTAAAACTGAATATGAGTATGACCCAGAAACAAAATGTATATTAATTTACAGCTCAGATAGTAACACAAATGTGCTTAAAAAGATATTTCGGGTCAGGTTGCGTGTATAGTAAAATACTCAACAGATATTGGCTGCCAGCTATTCAACAGTGAAATGCAACTACGTTTTCGGCAGACAAAATGTACCGTGTGTATTTTGTTCCTTGTTCAAGGGAGGAACGGCCAGAAATCTGAGGCTTGAGGCCTAGCACCTAAGGGCCTAAGGACTGACTGTGACAATTATTACAGCCTTAGTCAGAAGGCCTTTAGCATTACAAAACTCAGTGTTTTGTGTTTGTGTGTTTTCTCTTTCCCGTCAACAGGTGGAAAAAATTGGAAGCAGAGTGCCATTGGCAAAATGTGAAGAAAGCATTTAAGAAATGAGGAGCCTAAAGAAGAGGAGGGGACAAAGGAAGGAGGAGGCAGAAACGCAGGCGGTGGTGGCAGTTGGTGGCCTGTGCCAGAAAATGTTGTGTGATGCATTTCTAAGTGTCAGCTGATGAACTGTCTATCTTTAGTGTTCTTGTATTCAGTTATCGACAGTTTAAGTGGCATTGAATATTTGTGAAAAGTACAAATATTAAGCAGCTGTTGTACATGGGGTGAGTGCTATTTTCTTTGAACATGTTTCTCCTGGTTTTACTGTGGTTATGGAGCCAGGGTAGAATGGTGTACCTTTGTTTTATTTGTTATTAGTAGTTTAGTTAACAGCAAACGGAAGGGGATTTTTTTGTTCTTTTGTTGGCTTTGCTCACCCTTGGAGAAAAAGGGTTGGATACTGGGTTGCCCTAATAATCATAAAATACAAAAAAAAAAAAAAAAAAAAAAAAAAAAAAAAAAAAAAACTTCTCACCAGGCTTTGGTTTTTTTTTTCTAGTTGGGCCAACCCTAGACTGGGTTGTAACACCAGTGGATAGAAGAAGGTGATGGTCCACGGCAGCAAATAGAGTCTCATTTCCTCTCCAAAGTGGTTGTAAGTGGTACATTGGCAGTTACTTTGGACTGTGGTTCATTGGGTTTAGTGTGGGTCACACCTCAAGTCTGTACTTCATGAACATAAAGGCTGAAGCAGGAAGCTGCTGTTGGTACACATCAAGAGCAAAGTCATGGAAAAAGTGAACCAGCAGTTATTGTTCAGTCCAAAGTTGGTTATTTGCACAATCCTTGTTAAAAAATTAATAATAAAAGTAAACACACACAATATTTAAGCAGAATCCCTATCACCATATTAATGGTGCACAATTTTGGAGTACAGGATTACTAACTGTCAATGGAAGAGCAAATTCGAACAGACGCAATTATAAGAAAAAATTGCACAATTTGTTTTTCAGGGAATAAAAAAAGCTAAACTGCACAAACAGTAGGATTGACTGGTACCCACAAGCCAGGATCACAGAAAGCCATAAGGCCTGGTGGTCTGAATGGCTGTGCAATGACTGTGCAATCTGCTCTGTTTACAGTAGGTTTAAGGAATTCAAATTAAAAACAGGTGCTTTCGTTTGAATCCTTAAGAGTTTGCAGGAGGCTTTTTTTCTTACTCAGATTCAAGTTTTGGTTGTCTACATTTTGCTTGCCAAAAACAAACTGGAATTCTGCTCCAGATGTAAGTTGGATTTAAATTGGAATTACTGGATTGGAATCTTTGGTTACGGACTTTTTTTTTTTTTAAGTGAACTTCTCTGTGTTCAGGAAACAGATTGTTAGTAGGCAGAAGTCTTTTTTGCAAGAGTATATCTTGATGCTGAAGTAATACCATACCACCCATCCCAGAGTGACCGAACTCAAACTCTGGTTGCACAAAGTCTGGTTGATTTCAACACTGACAAAGATGGCTGGCCAAACATCTGCTTAGACCCATACTGTCTGAGTCATTGTTGGATGGAATTGTGGCCCCCAATCATCCGAAAGCTGCGTTGTGCAACACCTCTGGATATGCAAGGGACCACTGTGCATTTTGCAGCTGAGAATATTGTTTTTGCGTCAGTAACCGGTGAGAAGATACATAATGAGCCTTCTCTATGCCAGTATGCCCTGTAATCTGAAAATATAAGACATACCTTCTGTATCTGCAGACATCCCCAGCTCTAGTAGGATCCCCGCATAAGCAAACACACGGTTGCTTCTTCCACACAGGCCGACCTGGCGTCTGCAGAGTAAGTTAGCAATTAGCACTGTTGACACGACCCAAAGTGCTTGTAGGTATGTTCCACATCTCTTAAATCCCCAGAGAACATTCCGGTTGAGATTACAGATCATGCACAAGAGAGCGATAATCTTCAGCTTAAGTACCACCCTCAACTAATTTCACAAGTCTCAGAGAGACTACACTTGTTGAGCTGTTGGTTGTTATGCAGGAGCGTGAGGTCTGTGAGCCTAAATATCACTTTAAGAACATTGTGCCAATGACCTGTCTTGTCCACAAGAACCAAGCCTCCTTGAGAAGTAGAGGCAACTATGGCCTATCTTGCACAGAGATTCAGTGTCTCCAGAACTCTTGAGCCACTTCAAGTCAAATATATACCTCCAGGCACTTGTAAGTCTCCCAACCCCCTCAACTTTCACAATATCAATGATTACAGAGCAAAGTGGGACTTTGGACCTTCTGAAATCCATCACCTTCTCTTTGGTCTTTCCATCACTTTCCATCACTGAACTCGATGAAACCCTTTCCTGAGTTTTGTAAACTGTTGGTTCAGTTTACAAAACTCAGGAAAGGGTTTCATCGAGTCTCTCTGCTCAATCTCCCTCCCATCCCTCCTACACTCAAAAGTTGCTGCATCATCTGAGACCTTCTGTAGATAAGGACAGCGCCTGGTGTTGTGCATACTGACCAAAGTGTAAAGCAAGAGGGAGCCAAAATTAACCTTGAATGGACCATCATTGTGGTTAATGACCATATCTGAAACAAATCCTTGCAGCTGGAAAAACCAGTCTGGAAATCCATGATCCAGGACACAATGGATGCACATAACTGCATGGATCGAAGCTTCTTCCTCAACAACCCAGGCCGAATGGAGCTTAATGCATCAGTAAAGTCCACCAAATTGGATTTTCCTAGAAAGCTGCTGCAGTAAGATTTTTTTTTTTTTGTGTCCACTGGTCCAACTTTCAGTATGACTACGTCATAGAAGTAGGATCTAACCTGAACGTAAGATGTGCGGCAGATGTCAATGATGGTTCTGTAACTGACTGCATTTTCACAGAACCATTTATTTATTTCAATTAAGCTTTATGCAAAAAGCTTGTAACTACAAGAAATTTGTGCGTAATTCCGAGACCTTGCAGTGTGACATTTGTTAGCCTTTAGCCACAACGCTACCTGCCGTTCATTTACACTGGGAACGTTGCCAGTTACGCACCGGCGGAACTACAGATGAGCCTATTGAGGTTAACAGAGATTACAGAGCACATAGAAGTTGCAGAGACGAAGAGCTTTCTCGTGAGAGCGAGACGCGAACAAGATAGAACAATCTATTTAAATTTTAACGTTAATGTTATAGTGTTAACGCCACAAATATTTTGTTGTTCTTTGATTTGCATAGTGAACTCCACTCTGGCAGGCGGAACTTGACGGCTGTGGCAGCGAAACAAAGAGGGTCTCTGTGCTGCAGTAACAACCAAAGTGTCTCCAGCTCCTGATGGTGAAGACTCGAGATGCTCGCTTCACTGCAGGTGGTCAGTTATAACCGCCACACTGCCGGAACTACAGTAACTTAGAGTACTACAGTAAAGTCGGCAGAAAGCGAAGGTCCTGGGGTCGTGCGGGGAAAGCAAAATGTTCGTCTCATTTCCGTCAGCCTTTGTGAAACTGCAGTACATACGATGGGCTGGAGAAATGTAGCGCAGTGGGCAACAGCACCAGAAAATGGCACTTCAGTGATATTTGCAAAGTTGGAGGGAAAAGGTATACAGAAACATTACCGTGTTATTTTAGGAGATAAAAACAGAAACATTTGGGAGCATTGCATGTCAGAAACATGTAAAAAAGAGCCACCGTCATCATCCTGAAAATCCCCTTTGAAAAATAAATTGCTCCTTTGCGGTGTAAATTATAGCAGCTGCTTCCAGCGTGTACCTGGGCACCCCAAAGCATCACACCTTCTGCATGCTTTCATTTAGGTGGAGCTGAGAGGATGGTGGGGCAGCAGGCACCCCAGGTTGCATCTCAGCACGCTTGTAACATTAGTTAGATATTTCAGGTATAAATGAATCATTTCAGTTGTCAGTCAGCCACCCGTCTTTAACCCTGGCAAGCACTCATAAATCCAAGTGAGCAAAGGTCACATAGAGGATCATCCATGTGAACAGCACTGTAAAATGAATGGCAAATAAATAAATAAATAAATAAATAAATAGATAAAAAACACACACATGCCCGGCCTTGCTCGATATCATGAGACACGCAGAAGGTGGGCACAAATTAATTTGAGAGCTCTGCTCCAAACAGCCGATACTAAATATATCTCCCCGCTTCAAGTACGAGCACGAGTTTCATGCAACCCTTGGAGAGGTGTGAACGGATTCCGAAGGTTTATCGTTGTCAGAGCGATGTGGAATCCACTTGCTTCGGTAACTGGGTTCAGTTTTCTATAACATAAAATCAGACTTGAATATCTTGTAAACTGTGAGGGAATCCAGTGTCTTTTAAAACGGTTATGGGGAGAAGCCAAAACAAGGGTTCTGGAATTTATAAATTCGTGTCAAAATGAAGAGGGACAAAAAATAAAACAATAATAAGGGTGTCATATGACTTGTTTACTGAAAGCGCTGAAAGGAACTAAAAATCTGATTGTCGTAAATACATGCAGAGGCCACAGCTGGAATGCAGGCAACTGGATGTGAGTCATTCCAGGTGACCGGCAGCGTTTGAACATCTTGCGTCAGCGTGACAGGTTCCTTCTCACCTGGAATGCCAGCAATGAAAGAGGGCACAACAAAGTGACAAAATACGTCTGGATTTGTGGTTTGCAGAAGGCCGTCCGCATGACAGCTGGGCTGAGCGTATCGCAGCCTAGCACCACGACGGACGTTATCAGCCATCGCTGCAGACGGTCGCAGACAGAATGTGTTCTGACAGCGCTTGAGCATCACGCCGCTGAGGGAAGAGGAGCGTGGAGTTGCACGGCGCCTGATAAACACATTCACGTAAACAGGGCTCGGGTGAGCCCTGCGTGTCCTGACAGCAGCGTTCAGAGGAAGGCAGAAGCGGGAAACTTAACAGCGAGGTAGTGGAGCGGTAAGCGCTTGGTGGCGTTAGTTTGCAGGCTGAAGGTCACGGTCCACATCCCCATTCCTGCTGTGGTACCCAGGACCGATGGATACAGCCTTTCTACATGCAGCTCTCCAAATAGTAAACACCTTGGGCAAAGGCATCATAATGTACAGGTCAAGTGTAGTGCATATCTGTCCTCATATGTAGCTGGTGGCCTGTCTGGAAGCTGGCCAGGTTCTCTCAGGCACACACACCTTTTTGGAGTAAATCAGAGTTAGGTGCTATGGCGATAACTAAGAAACTCCTTGCGGGCAAACACGAAAAGAGAAGCAAGAACGAGGGAAAACTTTCCCACATTAATACCTTACTCTAATCTCACCAAAAGCAGAAAAAAGCTCAACGAAACTACTGTGCCATCTCTTTGTAAATAAACAAAGGCATGTTTACTAAATCTGTTTTCAAGCACTGCCGGAGGAGCTGTAATAGAGATTAATGCCCAGGGAAGCGATTTGAAGCAACAGCTCATTCCAAAGCCGTCCTCAGTGCGCAAGTCATGAGCTTCGCGTTCTGTTATTACAGCAGGACAAATTCTACCAGTGCTGCTAAAGTTATTGTTTTGTCTATTTAAACTGAATTGCAAATGTGAATGGGCCGTATTTTTTGGCAAAAACCCTACTAAATTGCAGGACGCTACTGTTTAGGCCATCGCCTCCGGGTTCCTTGTAGAGCCACATGGGCTCGTGGGCATCGTGCACGTGTCCTGTGTAAACATTGCCAACCTTCATCTTCCCACACATTCTGACAGACTGATAGTATTGCACACAATAAAGGTGCAAACAGGTCCGTGTTGGATTTATCTGATCTTGCTCTACAGTTAGGATGTGCAAGTCTCACACTTTTGAATGCGCTGTGCATAAAAAATAAACAAAAACTATTTGTGCAGCCAGTACTCTGTGAAATTTTTCGGCATCACCGTTGAATTAATCGGTCAGACCAAAATACAGCAGAAACAACGGTAGTACCAATACCAATAATGCTAATAATATTACTACTACAAATAAATAAAACTAACAACAATAACAATAATAATAATAATAATAATAATATGTTCGTTTTTAAATTGTAGGATTTCGTTTTTTTACCCAGATTTTTATTTTGTATTTTTTAAAAGGACTTTATTATTTCTGCCATTTGCTAGGAAATGTTAAGCGCAGAACACCGGGGACCTCTGGGCTAGTGGTGACAGGTGAATGTCAGGAATGGCGAATTTGAAGAACGACCACTGCATGAGTGGGTTGCCCGGACAGTTCTGAAGGTCCGCTTGTTAACCTGGTGTCTCTGCGTTGCTCAGCCCTGATGCAGACCTAATAACGTTTGTCTTCTTAACCCTGACCTTTTGTCCGTAAACCTGCTGCTACATGCAAGCCCAGCTGCTTTTGGAATTCCCTCTTGGAGGTTCTCGGCACAGCTCGGTATCTTTGCCAATTTCAACATGCAGAGACATTAATCTCAATTAGACGAGGCACAGAAACACGATGGCAACACCATGCCTACTTTCAGCACCATGGCACATCCTCTGGCCTTTAGTGTGGCAGACAGTTTGTCCATCAAATAGACAAAACCACTTCTACTCCAAAAAAAAAAAATTCAATCTGATGGACCTGAAACAAACTTGACAAACACTGGCAAAGGCATTGTGATGTCACACTAGATGGAAACGGTCCAAGGACCTGCAAGATGCCCTCACTCACAACAGGTGTAGGTGGATTTGTGACAAAGATCAAACACAGAAATAAACACGCTGCCGGAGGCCGACGTCAGAAAGCGACAAACGCGCATTTGTCGCGATCGCCATGGTCAAGACCTTCGACAATACAGAATGGCGGAGCACTGATGCCTGCGCCGTTTGATGTTCAAAGGTTTGTTTTACTATTCTGTACTTTCTCACTGAATGAGAAAGTACAGAATAGATCGAGCTTCGCTGTGTTAATGCGCGTTTTGACGGATAAACCGCTGGACGACAATGCGGATGTTAAACAGCAAAAGAAGCGAAAGAGTTGTGCGTGTGTGTGTGTGTTTTGTAAAGACAGCAATATCATTGCCTCTGAATGATCATTTCAGCTTCCTAAATCCAAGCCATTATTTTGGAGGTCTTTGATCCTAAACTTTGAATGTGGTTCTCCCTGGTTTGTGATGCGCCTTCGCATTATTCCCGTGACTTCTGAAGGCCTCTGGTATTTGCCAAAGATTAGTTTACTTAAAAGCAAAGAGTCTAAATCTGGAGTAAAACCTCTTTAGAAAGATGAACAATAATCTGTGGTACGCCGTTGTTGCATTTCTCCTTCAGAGCTTTTTCAATATGAATAAACAGCAGAGAGGTTCAAAGAGTCGATATTTTTACTGCTGTACTGCTTGTAAGTACCCAGTCAAGGTGCTGGGGAATTTATACGTTCCATTCTTTAATGGGCATCTGCTGCGTTTGTAAGATTAAGGCTCATGAATTTTAGCGCCTTAACAGCCGGCTGAGGGGAAAAAATTGTATAAGTGTGAAGAATAATAAATTATCCACATTATTTCACTGTTGTGTGTTGTAAATAATGTTTGCCAGAATACTTATAAAAAATTTTTTTAAAAACCTGCATCATCTGAGCAGGGCAGACGAGAAGAAAAGGCCTTCAGTTAGTTTGCGATCATGATTTAAAGCCATGGTGTTTTCCTTAGAATGAAATAAAATGGCTGCCATTTATTAACAGCACCTGTGCAAAGGTTTTTGATCAAAAATAAACTTCCCGAATTATCTTCAGTCCTAAATTTCCAACTCTGTTCTATGCTTGAGTAAAACGCGTTACGGTTGTGAGGTCACCTGAGCGTAGGCTGTCATTTCACGAGATGGAAAACACGGCATCAGAATGCAGATTGTAATCTTAAACCCAACATGAATCCAAAGCTCAGTTTTTACGAAACGTTGAAGTCAGCCGCCTGTCTGGTTTGGTCTCTCTTTTTTTCAGAAATGGCGAGCGTATCGAAATGACTTCAGCCCTCACGACAGGTAATAAGTTATCATTCCTTCATGTAACTAGCATTTGAAAAAATATATCTCAAAATAAATGTTATTTGTGCAGTATTATTGATACGGACTCTCATCTAATGTTCATCAGCTTGTGGTCCCATCTCTGTTTTGTTCCTTATGTTAAAACAAATAGCAAGTAAAGTTTGTCTGAACTTTACCTTGTCTAGAGAAGGGTGTGTTGTTATTGCTCTAAGTGTGCTGGTATGCATCAGATAATTGTTTAACAATAGAAGGTTGTTTAGAACATTCCAGAGGGCTGATTCTGCAGGAGATATTTTAATATTTCTGCCAAAGTCATTTTGATATTACAGTTTCTGCTTGTGGCCAGAACAGCACTCTGCTGTCCCAATTTGGTATTACATTCTCTAGGAGATCCCCTCTCCTGTGCTTTCACCTCCGACACACAAGGCATCCACAACGATACTTGATAGTGCCGGTGCCCATGCCAAAGCCGGAGACAACGTGGTCACAAAGCGAGGCTACCGGGGCGCCGCTACTGAGCTGTGAGGGACAGCGAGGTTGCTTCAGCTCAAGCTCGAGCTGCACTTCACCCAGAAGAGTAACCGGCCACACATTCTCACACACATCTCAGCTATGTGTACCTGCCCCTCTTAAAAACTGTTAACACGAGCGGAATCCAGGGCGCTCCGAGAAACTTGATCTTTAAAAGAGAGGGAAAAAAAAAGAAAAAAAAAACGTGACAGACTTGTGTAAATATTTCTGAGGCTTCTACTTGGCCTTGACACTTAAATAAACCATCAAAAGAAATTCCTGGGGTTACCTTCATGCTTGCTCGCTCACCCTCTTCGAAACTGCTGTGGAAGCAAGCCTATGGTTTTAACGCCGTGATTTTACTCGTGTTAATAGCACAGGAACTGCATATTCTTTTCTGGCCCTCATCTCAGTCCTATGATTGTCTATAAATTTAAAAAAAAAAAAAAAAAAAAAAAAAAAAAAAAGGCACAACAGTACAGATGTAGCCCATTTGCAAGATAAGCTCATGTCTTGTGTGGTAGAGCTGTGATTTACAGTAAGTGCTCAGAGCTGAGCAGTTCGTGACAAAAATGGGTGCATTTCTGTCAAGAAGCATCAGGCTGTAAGATATGAATGAACCGGATAATTTAAGCTGGTGACTTATTTGCACTCTCAAACAACTGCTTGCTTTGACTTGTTTGGTCATGCAGAATGACCACTTCCCAAACGCTTCAGGTGGAAGCTCATGCAACCTGCGTGCCACCCTTTCGAAAGCCAGTCAGAATCTGGCTGCATTTGCAGTCAACAAGCAATCGAAACGCAACATCTACATCAACTGAAACAGCTGTTCCTAATGTTTTCGACAGACTGTCTTCAATATATCCTCTAAACTTTGTATAGCCCTCAAACCCCTATTACAAGCAAATCTAGTTTAAATAAACATATTGAAATGCACTGCAAATAAATACCTGAAGAGACATATTTACTTGTTTGTCAAATTGTTGGTTGGTTTTAGGGTAATTTGTACTGCTAAATAAAGAATTTTAAATGCAGTTTTGGGGCAGTTGGGAATTAAACCTTATTCAGAGCTACTGAAATGAGAGTAGTGAGATGGACAAATGGTTTAAACGTTTTTTTTCCAATGAAATCATTGAAACTGTGAAACAGAAAAACATTTTTGGCTGTCAACTAAGCAAGTAAAATGATGGACAGTTTGCTGCAAGTGCCCAAAATTTGGCCTCATCCAAGTCATTGCCCTTGTTTTGAATTAAAATCTTTTTTTTTTTTCTGAAAATCCGGCAATTGTATAATCAGAGCTGCCATCCCGCCATCGTTCTGCTTTGACCGTCTCATGACCCTTCCCCAGAGAGCTGGCATTTCAGGTGAGCCACAGAATGTCAGCAGAAGGCCAACAGGAAGTCTTCCCTGGGCTGCTGGATGCAGTGGTGGGATTTCCACTCTCAAGACAGCCTGCAAGCCATCTCCTTAGTTGAAAGCATTTTAAAAATAGACCCAACAGGTTCCTGGAATTATATGCCACGGAGTGACTTGAAAAGGAACATGGTTGTCTGATATTTAGAAAAACAAGGCTTTGGGAGATTTGTGGGCATAGGAAGGAGGGGATGGAAGAGAAGAGGTGCAGCACTTTGAGGGTTGTTGGAAGACATTATGGAGATAAGACTTCCTCTCTGGTCCAGGTTAGCTTGGGGGCTTTTCCACTTGGTGACACTACTGCCTATGGGTCAGAGGTGAATTCCTCCTTCTTCCCAAAGACAGAAATAAACCACCAGACCCATTCACCTCTTGCTGTCTGCAAGCTGTGACCTCCGGCGACCTGTGAGGTTTCACAAAGAGGCAGAAAGGAAAACCGCATTGTATCCCGTCTCATTAACAACTTCACACAAGTATGGTGCATTTATATTTTGAATTTCCTCCCAGAGGTCTTGGTGGTCATGCGGGCTTGAGGTCGGTCATGCCTGGCAGGGCCCCACTTACGCTTTGATTTATCTCCTTGGAGGCTGAGGGGCTGTATCAAAGAGAAGCTCGCCAGATTTGGTGCAGGAGAGGGACGTCAGCTGTTTCCTGCTTTGCTTGTTTTCTCAGCCCTACTGGGCCAAGATTTGAGAGGGGCCAAGGCATTGTGGCTGGCTGCGTCATCCCTGTGCTACGACCCTATCTTTCCTGCTCCACCCCACAATGGCTGCACTAGCATCCCTTGGGGACTGTTGCCTAAGGCACATCTCATCAGGCAAGACGATGAATATAACTGACATTCTGGCCACAAGCCAAAGCGGAGCCCTGTTCCATCGGCTAGGAGGGAAGCTGTTTCACACCCACAGATTGATGGAAAGCATGATCTCCCAGAAGCAATACAGGATCCTGACCCAGCACAAGGATGCTTACACGGGCACGCTGTCTATGTAGGGCGTGAAAAAAAGAATTCTGCTCTGAAGCCAGGGGAGATATTCATATCCTTAAAAACAGAACAGGGCACAAAAAAGAAAAAGAATCAGAAAAACCCATTTGTTATCCATTAGAAGTTATTACAATGTAATAGCTATTAATAGCCACAGTATTATAGTTTACAGACCTCCCTCCACCCCAAATCTCCACCCCTTCCAGCTGCAGTGCTGACAGTCTTGTGACCGCCTGCTGTGTTCTCACAAGAAGTCTTTTGGAGGCTTGGGAAGGGGTTTGTCAGAGGAAATGAGCACTAGGCCCACGTACAGCACGCATTCTACTGATCGAGTTACAGAGAAACTGGAGGAAAGGAAAAGGGCAGAGCAATAAAGAAAAGGAACGCTAAGGGTTGGCTGCACGCAGACCTTTTTCATCTACGTAAGTGTAGTTACCTACATGTTACAGTATGTTGTAAGTTGTCTGAAGTTCTGACTGGCAGATAAGGCAGAGAAGCAGATGCAGAACCTCTGACTGGATCCGGTCTTACGTGAAAATGCTAACAGCATTTGTTGACTTTCTTTAGAAGCAGGAAAGGAAGAAAGAAAGGAGGTAGGTAAGAAAGAAAGAAATCTGATGTTTTCCGCATTCCTGCCAACATTCCGGAACAGAAGAAAACCCATGGGGAAACCAGACATGGGCATGACCCAGTCTTCACAGTGTGTAAGACAAGTGCTTCTTCCGTGCCATGTTTACCTTCACCTCACCAAGGAGCTGACGGGAGACCCAGAATGGTCATCCTCCCACGGAGGAAATGCATGTGTCAGGTGTTTCCAAAACTTAATCTTGCTCTACTTCCCAGACCACAGTGGGGTCTGCAGGGGGCATTCTATCAAGGGAAACCATCAGTTCATTTATCCCTCATTCGCTTTGTGTCCATTACAATGATGCTTCCGACAAAAAGCTGAAAGATGTCAAAATTTGCCGAAGCCGTTTACTCCAAGTATCGCTTTACACCTTTATTCTTCTGTACGCGTAATGTAAGCTACTTCCTCCTTCATGAGCGCCACAAACAGGGAAACCTAAATATCCTGAGCATTTAGTCAATGCATCCACAGTCTTCCAACTGGTTGTCTGAGACTCCCTTCAGGTGAGATTCTCTTCAGGTATGCAAAACTGCCTGATGCAGGAGGAACCATGGTTTCCAAAATTCATACTTCACTGCTGTTGGCCACTAAATGCACCACATAGAGACAGAACAATTGAGTGAAGATGGAGATATTCAGAACACTGGTAGTTAATACTGAAAGTTTAAGGAACTGAACCTGCCCCCACAACACTATAATCATACTGCAAGCCCCAATCTTGGGAGTGAAGCTGCTGGAAATAATCTGAATTGCTCCAGAGAACTGTTTAAGTAAAAAAACTAAAAAGTTAATATTTGCTTACCGCTATCATCATGATCACCACCATCATCCTTGCTGTTATTGTAATACTTTACAGGGCATCTGTAGCTCAGGGTGTCACCACATCTGGCTGAGAAAGCATGTTGTTGTGATGCAGGAAGCAGAAAGGCAAATTGTTGGCTTGCAACCCAACCATATTGATCGCTATCTGGACTGGAATGTCCTCCAGCCAGCAAACCTGGGCTGTGCCAACCATGGGTGCTCCTGACCGAGAGACAGCGACTGACAGCTGTGGTGATTCGTAGGGGTGGACCGAAGACTCCGGCAGGCACGACAGGATCTGAGGTCTAATTTACTCAATGGGTAGCAATGCAAAATGAAGCCAGGAGATGCAAGAAAGGAGCTTGCTGAACAACCCTCAGCTCATCCAGAGTGCATGGTAAATTCTCACATCTGCACAGATCACTGCTGTTTCCGCTTTGCTTAAAACTCAGGTTTCTCCAAAAGGCTTGTTTTTGTCATAATATTAACTCCTGGGGCAACATTAAAAATCCCAACTTTTAAGGAGTTCTGGTTCTAACACATCTGCTGGAGTCCTTGGTTTAGAGTGCTTTTTTTTTTTCACGCAAGCTTTTCGATGATCACGTATCAGTTGTCCCTCAACTGCTCTGTACAAACAAGGTTGACACCCGAGACAAATTTTAACGCTTATAAAAAGTTCCCAGACAAAAGGTACTGATGTAGTCGGAATCCAAAGCAACAGGTGTGGGTCTGGCGTAGAACTGAGGAACAGAATGGAAGTCTTTGTATGGCAACTGCAATCCGATTTCAGCATAAATGTTCTTATCTTTGTTGACGGCTGACTTGTACACACCCAGGCAACATGGCGTGTCCTTCGGCAGCAGCTTAATTCACCCCACCTTTACTTGGGGGCGGGGGGGGCGAGGCTTCCCTGGTTACAGCTTGGCCACATACTGACGTTATTGCTCAATCCTGTTGGAAAAATGAGATTAACAGGCACTGAGGTCAATCCCCCATGAGCTATTGTGTCCGGTTGACTGACCAGGTAGCAAAGAGCCTACTAAGGGAGTCGCGTTATACCAAGCCCAGTGTAAACTTGTCCACCCCTATGCAGTACCTCTCCCTGCTGGACCCACACAACACTTCTCTGCAAAGTTCTACAGGGCTTCTGGCCACTTCACTCCTACTCATGTGCACTGCTTATGCTCCCAGCTCTGGCAAAAAAAAATGACTGTAAAAGACTTGTGCCCTGGAACAAGAAATGTTTCTCTGAAAAATTTCTACCATCTCTCCATCCACCCTTCATTAACCACTTCATCCTGTTCAAGGTAGTGGTGGTGCGGCGTCAACCTGGAAATAACTGGGTGCTGGCCTATGAAGCAACCCCTAGATGAGTTGGTAGTTTTCTGCTATGAGGAAAAAGAGTTCACTGAGTAGAGCGTCACAACATGGAGAACTGCAGAAGAAAACGCTGACAGCTTGGCTGTTGCAAACTTGAGTGCCTGTGCAAAGGTAGACACAGTGTGTGAAAGCAAGCAAGGTGTGTGCTCATCCTGCTTCTCATACCTTAAAAAGTCTCTCAGATGTTTACATAAAGTGTCTTTAAACACTAGTTTGATCAACCCCTTATCTGATTATGTGGGAAGGGCTCGCCAAGTCAAGTGCAAGAAATTCTCACGCACCTTTTTTGTTTTCTTTTTTTTTTTTTTTTGCAAGACGCTGGCAGGAAGGAGAGATGGGAAAACAAGACATTGACGTAGCACAAGTGAAGCCAGTGGAATGGCCAGGCACACACCTGTGCACCGTGGTGAGCCAAGCCAAGGTAATGCACGTTGAGGTTGTTCTCCGTGTCTTTCTTTCATCGGTCGGTGTCACCCCGAACATGGCCACCTCTGAGCGCAGATGTTTGAGCAACTGGCAGACTTATTGCGGAAAGCTGCGTTTCCATAGTTAAACAAAGGAGTTGGTTTGAAAAGGTAAGAATACCTGTTTGATTGTAGTGCTGTGTACTTTAAAAGCTCAAATTCCCTTTCAAATATTTAGCATGTTTGTGTTGTACAGGAAACACGACACTGTACATAATGTCTCTCTTAGATAAATGTCGCTGACATATGATTCCTTGCAATAGCCATAAACACTTTTTCTCCAGACCTGTTTAGCATGACTGCCAGGTAGATCCCTTGCAGGACAAAAATAGTCCACCGCTGGGCCGGGAGAAGAAGAGGTGGAGGGGATGGAATCCCAGGATGGGTAAAAGAGGCAGTGTGTTGAACAGAATGGATGTGATTTTAAAGCCAGCACGGCCCATGGGCACTGACTGAAGGTAAGTATATTTATACACAGCCCGCAGGTTCGCTTCCAGCCTTAAGTTAAGGACACTGGTATTCTGAGATGGGAAGCCTTCTTGTTTCATCTCAGTGCACTTCAGACAGCAGACAATTTAAAGGAAATACGTGGCAAAACAAAGTGCCAGTTTTATCACATTCCATCATGGCTGGGTCATCGAAATGGGAGGGCAAAGGAATTCAGATAAATGGAAGCGAGGAACATCGTTCCTGAGGGGAAACACCGTCCCTATCACCAAAGCGATATAAACTGACACATTCCTGCTGTGGCAGAAGCTCGCAGGGAAATTTTGTTGGTTCATCTCAGATGTCCACAGCACTCCTTCTCGAAGCAGAACAAGCTGGATCTTTAACTGCCATGGCAGGGAACCAACGGCACAGGCTCAAAGAAAAGGCACTGACCAGTGTAATGACAGTTTGAAGGGGAGAAGAATTCGCCAAAGGGCCAAGAGTAATTTCTTAAATTGTGAGTTCTGTTAAACTTGGAATCTAATGTGGGAAAAAGCTTGTGGCATCTGTTTAGCACCAGGTGACAAAGACTTTACTACAACAGGTATCCTCCCTGTCACTGCAGCTAACATAATAATGATCTCCACCATGCTTAGTTTAACCAAACCTCCACAAAACCCCATTTCAAGAGGATAAAAACACAACAGTTTATTCACATTTATAGCCCAACCAGTTGCACAGTGGTTTAAAAAAAATACAATTTCTTGAAAGACAATGATCTTGTACAAGAGCTCTGTGGCTAGAGGAACTTTCTTAATTTTGGTGGGTCCAGCTGTATCAGGGGGCAAATTTTGATTTGAGCCAAGCAAAGAAACAAATGATTAGAGGTGACCAGCAAACCTGCTGCTGTTCACTGTGTCACCCTCCATCTAAAGAGGTGTGCATGTCTTCTACAACTTCAGCTTTTTGGAAAGTTAACCTTTCCAGCGCAGCAGAGGAGAAGTGATGTGGGTGGTAGCAATAGGGAGAGACTGTCAGCTCACTCTCCACACACCCCACACCTCACAAGGTCATGGTACATTTACTACAAAGCTTTCCATCTAAACATTGTCCAACAAAGTGCATGACGTCAAGTTCAGAGAAGAATGAGGAAAAAAAAAAAAAAAAAAAAAAACAGGCTTCTCCCTTCTGGCCTAAACAAAAGAAGAACAAAAAACTGCCCTCATCTTTTTGCAAAAGCATTAAATATGCCCTTCCACCTACAAAATTAAATAGAAAAAAGGTGCAGCTTGCAAAATAGCACAGGGTTTAATCCAGTTTTTGGACCAAATTTAAATGTCTGTACTTATGGGTGTCAAAAGACAATGACTGAATAAAATGTGCCACCCAACTCTTTTAAATGCCTCTGTCATGGCAACCAATCCCTGGGCAATTTATTTGTGCTCTAATTCTGCAAATATTTTGTGTGAACTTTTAGGTAATACATATAAACTGTTTATTTTACTAAACTGAAATGATGAATAGCAATGCCATCCAGTCATCCATCAATTTTTATTAACTGCCGAGTCCTGGTCAGGGTCATAGCTTTCCTGGAATCACTGGGTGCTCGCCTGTGAAGCGACCCCTGGTTGGGACACCAGTCCAACTCTGTGATGCCTTAATGGGAAAATGTTTTAATCTTGACTAATCCCCTGTAAAATGAGGTGAAGAGTCTCTGCAGGTACAGTATAGTAGAAACTCATTTGCTTCCAAGATTCCATACATCACCAATAAAAAGGCTGACTGAATCAGCTTCTTTCAAGATTTAAGACAATTTGGATTGTGTTTCTGTATTGAGATTCCCTGTGGTTTGTGAAGCGAAAGAAAGTTCCAACACACCTTAGGCCGCCAAGATAATATTTAACTGCCAATGCCGAGGTCAAACACGGTTGCCTCCGGCCTCTACCAACGTAGATAGCTCAAGCTGTGGTGAGAAAACCACATCAGAATCATTCTGCTTTATGCACACATGCGCCTTTTCTTTTGGCTGGAATCTCAGTTTGTCACCACCCTCTCACCTTTCAAGTTTATGGACGGGCATTTGAGAGAAGCACTTGTCCAACAAGAAAGACAGATAAGGCCTCTGGATGGGAGGATCCCCATGGACCTTTATGTCAAATGAATGGCAGAAATGCCACAGTGCCTGTCAATCATTTCTTTCTCTTTTGCATGGAGGAAGGTAGTTGGGCTGTGTTTGCCCTTTGCCAGTAGACCGTGACCACTTCAAACATGCTTGCTTACATTAACCTCACTGCCATGTGCCTCTTCTCAGGCCCAGTAGAGCCAGAGGAAGACTTTTAGGTCTCCTGTTGAATACCACTGTTTTCCCAAAGAAGCTACATTTTGATGCTACCTATATTATTTACAGTGACTTGAAGCACATGATCACGCCCAAGAGAGTAAATGTGTTTCATTTTGAACTCCTTTTTTGCAAGGATATGCTCATTTTTACCATAAAAAAATTATTATAGATTAAGAAATGAACAACAAAAGTACTGGCGGCATCCTTAAAAATGATGAAATAGTCAACTGATACTGAATAATGGTACACCGCCTGGCCCAAAAAAAAAAAAAAAAAAAGTGACTAATATTTCATTGGAGCACCTTTAGGTTTGATTGTGGCATGCATAAGCTTATGCAATCTCACATTTATTTCCGTTCAGAGTTGCATTCATTTTTCACCAAGAACTTGTATTGATGGGAGAGTCTGACCGCTGCATAAAGTCTTCTCCAGCACATCTCAAAGATTCTCAGTGGGGTTAAGGTCTGGACTCTGTGGTGGCCAATCCATGTGTGAAAATGATGTCTCTCTCATGCTCCCTGAAAGCACTCTTTCACAATTTGAGTCCTATGAATCCTGGCATTGTCATCTTGGAAGAAAAAAATCCATTGATGGAAAAACCTGGTTATTCAGTATATTCAGGTACTTAGCTGAGCTCATTTTTTGGGCACGTAATGTTGCCGAACCTAGACCTGACAAAATCAAGCAACCCCACATCATAAGACTAAGTTAAATCCAGGTGCTGACTTTGTTTTTGGCCAGGTAGTGTATGATTTCAAGGTAAAGTCCAGCAGAGAACATAGGTAAAACGAACTGCTATCCAGTTGGACATAAATATCTACAGCAGGTTATTATGCTTAAATTTAGACAAAATTAGAACAATCTCATCCTATTCTTATGTTTGATGAAGGTTCTGACAGTGACTTTGCTAAATTGCCACTAAAACAGGACACGTTTAGCCATTACTTTTGTTAAGGCACTTCAGCGTCACACAGGGCAAGGGTGTGAAATTTTGTTGGAACGTGCACTGCAGTTGTGAAAGTGGACTAAAGAGCCTCTGTGATGTGTGATGGTAAGAGAACCATGGCCTGAGTGGGTAGAAGGAAGATACACCCCATTCCACAGGCTCTTGCTGCCGTGCGAAGAAACCACGTCACACCACAGAGATTAGGGGCCTCCCAAATAGTTGAGGAAACCTACGATGCAGCAACTCCGTGCCTGCCAAGCCTTCAGAGGTGCTCCTCTCCTCAAGGAAACGGCGCCGGGCGCAATTCAGAGCCGGTCTCTCTCGTCAGAGTCAATAACACCGGGGCAGAACCTCAGTAAGCAGCCTGCCTGCAACGGCTGGCAACGGTACAAAATGACTCACAATGTAAACAGACGGCATGTTGTGTAACAATGTTCCAAAAAAACAAATTTCCAGTTTCTCTATTAGACAATTGTTTATAATTCCCCTGAAAAACAATGAAGACTTAAGCAACTTTTCTATTACAGAAACAGTTCTGGGGATTCTGCGGTTGTCACTGAGTTTTGCGTGAAATGTACTTCGGGGAAACCATCAAATGGGGTCTTACTCGTTGAACTTTGTGGGCCCAAAGGTTGATGTTGGAAAAGACTTGACTCATCTTAATGTATTATTCCTACAAATGATTTAACCTGCATTTCCCATTGAAAGCATAATAGAACTAATGTAGACAAAAATAAACACTTACGGTAGCCATGACTTCCTTTTACTATAAGTTACAGCATTACAGCCTCTTTACTGTATGTACATTGTTTTTGACAAGGTGTGCCAGAAATAATTAGCACTGGAGTGTGTGTGTGTGTGTGTGTGGGGAAGAATTGGCGTTTGATTTTTTTTCAGGCAAAGGCCCGGAAGAGAGGAAGAGCCAATAGATGGAGGTCCGTACAGCAAGAGGGCCATAAATCTGTCCTGGAAGGCAGGCAAAGAGCTGGCTAACTCCCCCCTGGGGAGGCGTCTGTGTACATTAGGACTGTGATGACTTCCCCATCAATTATCGCAAGTCTCAGAAAGAGAGCGAGAGGGGTGGGGGGTGGACTGGTCTGGCAGTGCATAACTTTGGAAATAAATATCATTAAACACAGCTGTCAGCTTCAATTTGTCCTGATGTGAGCAGCGCCATACATCAGGCGCTCTGTCAGCAGCCTGTGCCCTCGCAGTTTAAGAATCCGGCAGATTATACAACTCCGCGGAGCCATCGCCATGCGCAGACCACCTGGGAACTGAGTTTATGGAAGCCAGCGCGAGGGGTGGCACTGCGCTGGCCTCCACCCAGCGGGCTACGTCTCATTTTTCCTTCTGTTTAGAGGGAGAAGAAAAGATTTAAAGCGCTGTTCAAAAGCATTAACTCATAACAAAGCACACTCTCATTCCTGATTGATAGTGGACCTAAGCTAAATACACAAGAAGCACGGCGACATCCCTTTCGCAGTCTGGGAGTTCAAGGAGGAGAGGGAAAGGTGTGAGTTTTTTTTTTTTTTTTTTTTGTGTCTGTGTGTGTTAGTTCAGCCTGTTGGGAAGATGCCATCGTTTTTTGTCCCTCAAAGTGGAACAATGCTGACAATTTTTAAATATTTTGGGTGGTGTAATAAAAATATTGTCACAATATTAAAAACAATCGTCATGATCATCTTTATGATAATCGGTGCAGGTAGCTGAGGAGCGCATGGAAGAGGCTGGTGTTTGTGTAAACGGACAAAGGCAGCCAAAACAACCGAGAAGCCTGAATGTGCCGCGTGGGCGTTTCGTGCAAAGGCCGCGAGTTCCAGCGGACGAGTTGCAGGGAGTCGCTGCTGGTGCTATCACGCAGGGCCTTTGTTTCGGGTGCTGCAAAGTATTCGAAAATAACCCAAACAGGTTGTGTAGTAACTACGATATTATCTGGCTGAAGCTCACCTAGGGGGATTCCGTCACAGTCAGCGATGTTAGATGCTGTCTGCACGAACTAAGGCCCCCGAGGAGGTTTTTACAAGCAAACAAGCTCAGCGCTGTCCAGGCAGGTAAAATTCTGCTGACTCTTTTTTTTTTTCTTTTTTTTTTTTAAAAACCTCACATTTCTGAACCCCCCACCCCACCCCCTTCTTTTTAACAGCCTGGCAAGTATTAATCATTTGTCTGGTTGAAAGGCTCGGGCAGGTTTCCTTTCGGGGACCTTTGTTTGGAAGGATGCCTTGTCAAGCGTAACTATATAAATAGTTACCACTTGTTATTCCCAAAGAACAATTTATACAGTTTAATTAAAGCAGATGCGTGCTGCCATGGTTCATACCTGAGCTTCAAAGTACAAAATAAGAGTAATTATGGTCATCCTTTTAGACAGTTGGAGCTCACTTAAGCTCTATAGATAGCAGACAAATACAAATCTAATTACCAAAAGTCTTTCTATTAATATCATATCTCACCTTTCTGTGAACCATTTGTTACCGTTAATGCTTTTTCCTCAATTAGCACAATTCAGACCCCCACCCCACCCAGAAACCTGGCAGTGCATTCCTGTCTTAACACTGTAAATCTGTGCAGAAACATAATACCCCCCCCCCCCAGGAGCTGCAGGGTTAGACAGATGGAGTTCAACATTTAGTTTGGATGCTTGTTTACTCAAATTTATGGTAAATACATGCCGTGGATTTACTTGTCGTCCTAAAGCCTTCCATCAAGATAAGGAAAGGTTTTGGGTTGCCGTGGGTGCAAAGCAATGGAGGTTTGACCAATATTTATGCACCTTAAAGGATACTACATGCTCCCAACACCCCCAGCATGTGCATGCAAAACCGCCCTTACGCAAGGAGAAAGATATGGATGAGATCTACCATAAATGAGCAGGACAGGGCGTAGGATGTGCGCTCATGACAGATGACCACATTCCAGCACCCCACTCTGACGCTCTCCAAATGCAGCTTAGTATCTACAGCTACTTGAGAAGAGCGAGAACACAAAACAGAATTCATCACAGGTGAATGCGAGATTAATGGCGCTTGAGTGGGTGTCACTTCATTGTCGTGCATTCCATACCACAAGTGGCCAAAGGGGGGGGGAGAAAGCTAGCAACAGCGTATGATAGATGAGGAGAGCAATTGTGTTCCATGCTTAAGCCTTCAGACTATGCAGAAGTGAGCGCACAGTGATAGCAACACTTCAAGAGAGTTAAAAAGGCCGAACAAAAACATTTTTACTCCTACAATAAATATGAAATCCATGCTTCATAGAGCAGACCGAAGCGGTGGAAAATGCTATGAAATGCTGCAACCGTGATAACCTAACTAATAACCTATTGTCAACTCAGAAAACTAAAACCCGGAAGATAAGTCATTTAACTTTGATTTGGGGTCAACACTTGAGAGCTGAAGCTTTGGGTGGTGAAAAAGTAGCACAGGACCATTAAAAGAAAAAAAAAAAAATCCCCCCCCCCCCAATTTAAGGTGGTATGCGTTGCCAGTTGTTAATGTTGGTTGTTTATATAGGGAATCAAGGTTGTGAGATGAAGAGTACAGTTTTACCTTTACTGGTGTAGGGTAAAGCTGTAAATTTACCTCCTGTGCCACTGTAGACAGACAAATATGCGGTATTTACCCCTCATCTATTAGTGTCACAAATGAATAACATGAGCACATCAGTTCACATTTTCCAATGATCCTCTTTGCAGGGAAGTTCAGCGGTTTTTACTGCTTTAAAATTAGTTAGTTTTAAGTGAATAAAAGTACACGTATACAGTATGTATGTTGCTTTTAGCGTTATCCATATGTGCGGCTTTCACCTTGGGCTAAACCGTGTTAGAGGTCAGTGTTTGGCGTGCACATAAAAGCCCCATCTGTTATTAGGGGGGAACGTTTCAGGTTGTTCCCGTCATTTCACCACATTTAAGTCCACGTAAAGCAAGGTGATCGGATTTTACACAAAAGGACCGTTCCCGTATCAGATTTACGCAGAGAAATTCTTACGCGTTCCGCATTCCTGCGCAATTGTTTACAGAGCTTCAGTACTACCGTTTGAATATTTCAATTAATGTTACATAACATTCTTAGGTAAGGGACTGAAAGGAAAAATTCTGTAATTTAATGCCAGGTTATTCAAAGCCTGGCCCAGCCACAAGATTGTTTACCACTTGTGGAATTTCAGCAGCAGGGACATTTGAAGCTTAAACTGCCCGCTTTGGCTATTGACTTAACTGAAAAAAAGAGAAAAAAAAAAAATTTTAAAAATCCAATTTTTATCTTTGATGAATCCGTTAATATTTAAAAGGAAGCCAAAGAATAAAACTTTCACAAAAACATTTTAATCCAAACTTGGTGCACAGCCCATCAGCCAGACCCTCGACAGCAAGGCAACAGCTCTGGTAACTCCTTTGACTGTTGGTTTATTAAATGTGGATTATTCTACTAATGTTCCCCGCTGTTTTATTACACTTCACATTTAACTGCCACATTATATAATTTACGAATCAATCGCACTATTGTGGATTATGGTCAATGTTTAACAGATTCATCATTTAGGTTTTCTATATCCGGTGTTACACCTCAGATGTAGTTTTTACTCCGGAGCAAAATGAAAATTCTAAATCAAACATCACACCTATAAACACACATTGACAGCAGGGTAGACTTTGTCTTATTCATGTAGGTCAACACTTTGACCTACATACATTTTTTATTTGCGATTATTAAGTCCTTCGTGCAAATGTGAAACTTTTGAAAACTAACTGAAATCAATAACTGACAACACACAGCAGAGCTGCAACTTGGAATTTGTAAAAAGGCAATTTCAGGAGAGCAGCGTTAGCACAGGAGTCAGTGGAGATTTTTCATATTTAAGCCCCCGCCACCACCACCCTGTATGCCATATGTTGAGCATATGTATGTATTTATATGAGACAATAGATAGTAGCCTCTTTTGGGCCGAATAAATCAGATTAAGTTTAGTTGCGGCCGCATAGTAAAAATCGGGAGCGTCACATTGGCTGTGAGCAACTGGGTCTGCACATTTCTCCTGGCTCCTTTCAGAGCTGAATTACTGTTCCCTGTGTTCATTTAGTACTAAAACCTTCAGAGTACGTCTTCTACTGGTCTGTCTTATTGCAGGTATCAGCCTCATCCTCTCAGCGCCAGGCAGCTCATAAACGTGACAAGGAAAAAGTCATCGTCCCAAGCTGAGGAGCCTATAAAACTGTTGCGAGAGCTCCTGGGAAAGTGCAGACTTGAGGAGCGTCAGGAGGTGGTGGCATTCTGACCTGAGCCGAGCTCCTTCGGATGACGCTACTGTCACAAGAACTCGATTAAAACCAGGGAGCAGCAAAGTTGACCCGATCCATAAGTGGGAATGGGATAAATGAGAATGTTTGTTTCTCCTTGTTAGGCCATCTCCATGGAGCGCGCAAACCGTCAGTCATCACCGACGAAGGAATAAACTCAGAGCGTGAAGATAAATGATTAGCGCTCCTCCCTTGCTAAATACCGCAGTCAAACAGCCGTGCGATCAAACAAGCTGTCCGGAGAGCAGCGAAGATTTACCCTGCAGTTTTGTGTTATTCCGAATTGGCTGCCTGCAGCCGCATGTCCCGAGCGCGCGCGCACACCACGACGGGAGTTCAAGTTTGGATGCGACAAAACGTAGCAGAAACATCGGGTCCAAACATTCCAGTTCAGGTCCAAAATTTAAAAATTTAAAAAAAAAAAAAAAAGCTTCAGTTGGGCAAGTTTCAGAATTATAGCTGGCAAATCATATTACCTCATATTGTTTCATGTTCTCTAACGGAAAGCACCTGTTTCATAGCGCTGCGCTCTTTATTCTGAGATACCCGAACCGCCAAACCGCTGACCAGGATAAAGTGCTTAATGACAATGGATTGATGGATGGAGGAATCCCATGGGAAGGCTTGTTGACCAAATTTATAATCGGTAATTCATTCAAAGATTTGTGGTGAAAAACTAAATAACACTGTTTAATATTAACTGTCACTTAGCCCAGTGCTCCTGTCTGCAACTGTAAGGGACATTAAAAAGCTCACTTGTTTACTTTTGTTAGCCTCTTACCCTCGTGGGGGTCATAGCCATCAGTGCCTATCCTGGACTCAATGGATGTCATGTTAGGAGAGATACACGCTAGATGGGACAGCAGTCTATTGCAACTTAGCCACCCGCTGTTTCTGAAACATTCACACCCTAGAGGCAATTTAGTCACCAACTATGGGAGGAAACCAGAGCAGCCAGAGAAAACCCACACTGGCTAGACCAGATTCAAACCAGGACCCAGACAGCTCAGGTGCTACCTGCTGCACCCCCATGCAGGATATCACCTTATATGTCATGAAACCTATAAAGTTTTATAATTTGTACTGAATGGAAAACAGCGTTAAATTCACGGCAGATGCAAAAGTCAGGACCTTAACCTTCAAGGGCCAGTCACTTGCTGCATGCAGGTGTACTTGTTAAGCTTGCACCAACTTCACCTGACAGCTGTACAACTGTGCAGACATAAACACACCTCATCCGAAGTACCTGGCACGAGACGTGCACATTTCATGCTCACACAGCTGTAGCAAAGCATTTTGTGCCGACAAATGCTTGTTTGCTGAATATCACAGCATCGTGGTGCATACTTCAGTACCACCTGCCTCAAGAAGCACAGACAGCCTTAATATGTTTTATGTCAATCTGAGGGTTCCAGGGTTCTTCTAATCCTTCTTCAGGGAGCCTTTCCAGGATCTGGCAAGGGCCACGCCCTTCTTATCCGCTAGCAAGAGGAATAAAAATAGCATGGGAAGCCCTACAGTGTCGTGGCAAGCAGCGTCTTCCGTGCAAGCCTTATGCGTGAGTAGGGTGTTTGGATCTTGTGTCAAAGTTTTCCCCCCACCCACCACCCTGACAACCCCCACCTTTTTAAAAATAAAAAAAAAAAATTAAAAAAAATATAGAATAACTGCTGCCAAGTAAACAGCAGCCTATAGGTAGGAAAGCGCAACAGAGATTAAGAGCGTGATGTGCTTCATGTTTTGCTTAGTTGAAAAGAAAGCCTACAGCGCTGAATAGAGGTAGTTCGTATCAGCCTGCATGATAACAGATGGCAGCAGTGTTTAGAATGAGGATCAATCACCTCTCCTTTCTTTGCCCCCAGCAGCGTGGCATGCGAGCGAGGCCTCTTGGCGTGTGAAGAGCCCAGCGACCATGGTAGATGGGCTGCTGTGAGCCCGCATCGTGCCCACCTCTGACAGCCGCTGGTACTGTAACACTCAGGCAAGGATTAAACAGATAGGGATCGCTTGCCTGAATGCACGCGTCAGTGCGAAATGGGGAGAGATTTCCAAAGCTGACCTAAGCAGGCCAATAAACAACTGAGGAAAGGATCTTTGTTGCGCTCATCCTGACCAAAGTCTGGAATAAATAAAGGAAACTGCTGCTGACACTGATACTACAGCATGCAGTACTCATCCTTCCGAATGCACTGCGATATTTACTGCAGAATAAGTTAAACAATGCTTATAATAGATTGAGCCAACTGTATTGTTTTTAATGCACTTTGTGCAATAGATGCCATTTTGACTTTCAGAAATTATTTTACCCTATATTGGATTAGCATCCCATTGGAGATGTAGTCCACCAGCCTACTAGGCAGTAATTCTGAAGCTACTATAACCCTGGTTAAGGACAATAAATTGGATGAATGGATTTTACTTTGTTAGTGCTAATCCACCAGCGGTGTCTTTATATGTGTTATACTGCCTTCCATGCCCATGTTGTGGAATGGAAGATGTCTGAGCTCCTTGTAATGGCACAGTTTAAAATATCTTCACGGACGGGGCGTACATGGAAACCGTTCGGCATTTGCCTGTGATCTGAAACAGATCAGGCTCATTTGCATCGTAATTCATCACCGTCTCCTTCCTCTGTAGGGTTCACTGTGAGATGAATGCAGTGTAAAAGCCGCCTTTGATGACAGCTGCTGGTGTAGTGGCTGCCGCCTTGGATTCAAAAGGCCTGGCTTTGGATCCCACCTCCTGTTTTGGGACCTTTCGCCAAAGTACTTGGTCTAAAGCGGTCCAGCAGAAAAATCAGTAAATATATAAACAGGTAAATAACTCATTGTAAGTCGCTTAGTGCAAACGCCTCAACTATGAGGTAAAACCAGGAAGAAAAAAAAATCCACAATATTTCATCTTGTGGTCTGCAGCAAGATTTAAAGACTTTTTGCCTTGCCCTCGTGAGTAATTCAACATAAAAGCAGCATGAGCTTTTAAGACGTTTTCAGAGTTCGGGGTGATAAACAGTCCTTGGGCCATGTTGCGTTTCCCTTTTCTAGGGAGCCATACAAACACAGAGGTTTTTTTATTTATTTTTTATGAGGTTTAATCCTGCACAGGGCACTCCTTTAAATTTCAGGTGTAAAATTTATGTTGTAAATATAAACAGCGTTACATTTTTCAAACAATTGTCAAGTTTAGGACAAAAAAAAAAAACTCCAATCGCTGTGGTGTCACCACCTTGCATTCTCACACTTTATTTTTAGACCAACTGAGCCAGTCATCCCACCAGTCAATCTACGTTAAGAGTCAAAGCCTTCCTTTCACTTCGCAAGACAGCCGCTCCTCTTCACCTGCATTTAACCTCATTCCTTAATTATTTTAATTGATAGTCTTGGCAGTTTTAAAAAAAAATAATAAATTTATTTTTTTTTTAGCAGGCAGATTGTGAACACCTCAGGTAAAACTCAGGTAACACCACAGAACCAAAATAGAAACATCTGAAAGCCAACAACAGGTAGGGACTAGTTTGCTCACATCTCCTGTTTTCTATTCATCAATTCTAGATGTTACCAGGGCATGAAAGTACTTTAGATTTATGTACAACAAGCCACACATATCAAAGTTTGACAGTGCCACGGGTGCATCATTAGTGCAAAGAAATAAATAAATAAAATAAACTTTGAACTTTTCATTTGTCAGACTGACACCAGGTTGAGACTTGTACCCAGTGTTAAGGAACAAAGTCACTATAACAAAGTGAAAAAGGTATAGAGAGAGAGTCTTTGCACTTCTAAATCCCTCTGAAATGAGAAAACAACAAACTGGTATTCCGCTCAGTGCTGATGCAGGTGAGCTAGAAACCAAACCAGTAATAAGAAAAACAAAAAGCACACATGTAGGAAGTAAGACTGCTACAGAAATGGCCAAAACTCCATTTCTGAATCAAAACTAGTATGTATTTTTCCTCCGTTACTATTCGTTTTGGTAAGTATAGGTTCAGGGGAGAGGAGAAAAATAAAAAATAAAAAAAGTCTGCATGAAATTGGCCAGCAATGTATGGAGATGTTTCCACATTGTCAGATAATAACCATAATTTCAGCTGCGGAATAAACTACAAGGAACGCGTTACACAGACGCACACGTGCGCGCGTCATAACCAAAAATGACAGGAATTAGAAAGGAATCCCGAAAATCTTTGAGCCGTTTGAACAAATTCCTTTGCAAAAGTCACGCAGCCCATCCCCTACCCGAAAAACAACAAAAACGCAGCCGATTCCAGAAATCAAAAGAGGATCTTAAGTCTGTCTGTTGTAGGTGCACCACTTAAGCTGCTGGGAGGCCTGCATAAATCTCAGCGTCGCCTAAAATGTTCGAGTTCAAATGGCATTAAAAGTTTCAATTTCTAGGCTGCTTTTCGAGGCCCTAGCGCAGCTGCTCAGTCTGTTTTGCTTTTCTTTTATTTATTTATTTTTTGCACAGCAGCAGCCTAACCTTTATCCTTTAAAAACATTGACAAGAAATTAGCACAACAAAGCAAACAATTTCAAAGGCTTGCGCAGATAAATAATGATAACTTTACTCAGTGTTTACCAGCATAGAAAACAGTTTGGTAAATTAACTGTTGACAGCAACAGGGTTACTCAAAACTGACATTGTTATAGACTAACCAAAAAATTATAGACTGAAAAGTAAAATTCCATTAACTAGGCACAAGAACCTTGTTCTCTGGTCAAACAGCTGTATATTTTATATTATTATTTAACACGAAGAGGCCAAGCACAACATACAGGTGACACATCAGCGTCACCTGTGCCCTGCATTTTAGGTTGACAAAACATGGGTGTATTTGCTGCCATCGGACGCAGGGTACATTGGAATTGGGACACAAAAGGTTTTCCAGACAAATGCACCGTAATTGTCGATCAGCTGCAACATAAAACCGTCGTTCTAAGTGGTGTTTACAGGACGAACCCCATTATTCCGAGGCCGCGTTTGTCCTTCAGACAGACCTCAATCTGCTGTATTGTATTACTGGCGGTGCAATGAGAAAACGTTTAGAAAGTCAGCCTGTTTGATTAAGACGGTGAGCATTTCTTGTGGGCTGGTTAAGAAAGAGGGAAATAATGACAACGTGACAAAAGCCTGCAATTTAGAATGCTTTCATTCGATGGCGTTTCGATCTCTTTTTGTTTTTATTTCTATACAAAAGAGACTCACTCGCTGCTCTAAACAGGTGCAGCGGCTCTCACGCAAAATCTGTTCTGCGCAGGTGTTGAAGCTGCCTTCCCACAGCCGAGGCAGATACTGTGTAATCAGATATGAAGTGCAAATACACACTATATAAAATCTTTTTTTGCGTGTTACACACATTTGTATGCAGCTGGAGATAATGGCAATGGGTAGCTTTTGGAAAGACCAAAGAAACTGTTGGGATAAAATCTGTCTGCGCTCCTTCCCCAACCCGCCATCTCTGCCTTCCAAGCATGGGAGACCGCTTGCCCGACTGGCGTCCGCGATTCTAGCACCGCTCATGACTTTTGTGCATCCACTTAAATGTGCTCTGTTGCACTGTAATTGCCAGGAGTTGAGGCATGCTAGGGGGAGAAAAAAGTTTTGCTTTGATTTACTTGGCTGCAGCAAATCCTGTCATGCCGGTGCATCAATCTCTTGGCATAAGACATTAAGGGAATATAAAGATGATGCCATGCTTTCCAAAAAAATAAATAAATAAATTATATATATTAGTACTGCTGTTATTTTATTTGTTATACACTGCCAGTACCCCCCAAAAAAGTAACTAATATTTGGTTAGACCACCTTTAGCTTTGGTTATGGCACGCATTCGCCATGGCATTGTTTCCACAAGCTTATGCAATGTCACAACATTTATTTCTGTCCAGAGTTGTATTCATTTTTTTTTGCCAAGATCTTGTATGGATGATGGGAGAGTTGGACCGCTGCATCAAGTCTTCTCCGGCACATCTCAAAGATTCTCAGTGGGGTTAAGGTCTGGACTCTGGTGGCCAAACCATGTGTGAAAATGATGTCTCTCTCATGCTCCCTGAAAGCACTCTTTCACAGTTTGAGTCCTATGAATCCTGGCATTGTCATCTTGGAATATGAAGAAAAAAATCCATTGATGGAAAAACCTGGTCATTCAGTGTATTCAGCTCACCTCATTTTTTGGGCGCATAACATTGCTGAACCTAGACCTGACCAACTGAAGCAACCCCACATCATAACACTAAGTTAAATCCAGGTGCTGAATTTTTTTTTGGCTGGGCAGTGTAATTCTCTATATAAAATTATAGTAATGAATAAAACACTTTTCTCCAAAGGAATATACTGAACACATTCACAGACCATCTGTTACTTCACAAACCATTTCTCAGGTGGAGACAAGTTCACTGTGCAGGGCAAATATCTGGAATCAATTTGCTCCCCCCACCCCCATGCCCCGAGTCTGAGTTTGTTGGGTTAAATCTCCCGGCTGTGTGCTGACAGTGAACATTACAGGGAAGTGACTGGGAAGAATTGGTAGGTTGGTTATCAGGATTCACCTGCTGGCTCTTCCCCCCCCCCATGGCAAGGTTATCCAGGTGACGCTGAACAAAGTCTGCACAGCAGTTCCGCTTGCTCGCGTTCGGAAGCAGAAAATCGATAGCGATGAACCTCACTTTAGCAACCATCCGAAAGTGCAAAAAGCAGCACAGCTGTTTGGACGCAGAACCGACTTAACACAAAGCTGCTTTTTCCATTCCATACCTGCAGCCTCTCATTAAGGGAAATTAGCACCAAAAATACTTCATTTCTTTATACCACTGAACACAGTCAGTTGCCATGGACATTGTATCTGCTTGTCTCCGTGCGTGAATAAAACACACGAGCACCAAGGAGAAGAATGATGGCATAAACAAAGATTTACTGTTAATTACAGCGACTCGATGCATCTTAACAGAGCTCCGTTTCCACAGATGTGAATTATACATTCGGAGACGCGGTACGACGGTAAGAGCACGCACATATGTTTGTAAACACTACTTGGTGTCCAGGCACGCCTGCAGTTTGGAAATGTGCATTCTTTACAACAGCTGTCATGGCATCAGACCACTGAGGCAAGAGAAGATGCACTTCATTGCCCAGGCGAACTCCAAACTGAGAACAAACGCCGCAAACGGATGTTTGTCACTCATTTCAGCAGCGATTTGTTTTCTGACTAAAGGCTTCTTCTGCAAAAATTGCCATTTCCTTTCTACACCGCCGCCCCACACCCTATGTGTTATTCTCAAGTGCAGGTACTTAAGCGCTACAGCACATTAAGTGTGTGGAAACCTTGTGTGTCAGCAGAGTTATAGCCCAGCTATCCTTGGAATAAGACAGGAAGGCACATTATTGGATTATCTGATTTGAGAAGTCTGCTACCTCTGTTTACTGTGTGGGCTTCTTCTGCCAAACCCGACAAGCACCAACCACACAGAAAGATATCTGGAGAGTGCACAACCTGTACGGCGTTTTGACGTCACCGCTGGCAAGCAGGTTGTTTGGAACTGATGCCCTGCTTGTTAGAGCATGAAGGTACAAAGGACAAGGGTACATATTTGGCCATGAATACGTGATACTGTCCACCAACAAAGGTTTATTGCAATAAAGGTTAAGAGGTTTGGTTCCATAGTCTATGGTAACTCTGGGAACAATGAAGCAGGTTCCATCTTGTGCCTTCATTGGTTTGTGGACATTTCCTTATATCAGTGAACTGATTTATGTGCTGAATAAAATAAGACAATTTGAGCGTTTGGTTAGCTCTGACCTCTGGTGTGACCAGCCTGTCCCAACAGGTGTCCTATAAACAGCCAGATTTGCTTTAAGACTCTGCATCTGGTCACTGTACAGTGTAGTCTGGGGTCAAATGGGATGGCCCGGTCAGTGTCCACATAAGCAAAGCTTTTGAATTAAAGAACTTGCCACATATTTGAAAGGAATGGCAGGGCGATGGCAAACAAAAACTAGTAGGGCTCAAAGAAATAACTTGTCAGATCCACCAGACCAAGCGCCCGACAGGTATGTGGGGAATGTTAATCTCACAGAACGCCCAACAATGATGACAACTCACTCAAGTCATCGGGTTCTCCAATTGGACCTGAGCCAGCTGACCTGTTTATCTAAAACTAAGAAACTCACCTAGCTCCTGCAGCAGCTCCATTTATGAACAGTAAAATGTTAGTGTTACAAAACAAAGTTGTATATGCACCTAAAACTGATTTTATGCTGAAAGTTACAGCACTATCCCAAGTTTGCAAACATTGGTTTCACACCAAAACGTGTGAATCTAACTCTCTAAACATTTAAAACTGACATGTTTGTCAATGCTGTTTATTATGATGCAACCAAACTGTAAACAATCCCTAAGGCTTGGAGCTTGCTGTCAAGCTATTTCATTAAGAATGAATTGCATGAAAAGGCTAGCAATGACTGCAAAACTTGAGAAAAACCATAGGTATGCTTCTGAAAAGAAAAAAATTTGAGATAAACTTGGATCTTGCACGCAATCGGGGAGCACGTGAAAACAGACATGAGAAGATGCTCGTATGGAGGCTCTAGTGTTCTCTAGATGCTCTGTGGGTGGAGCTCTGTTCTGAAGGAAATTGAGCAGAACAGATAGAGGTGCCCCCACCATATTTGTGTTCAATTACTTTGACTGCTGTTGCTTTTGGCCTCTGTATTAACAGTCAAAACCTCAATGAGGAGGAGGAGCTGCCGCCTTCATAGGGTGACTTGGAGTGTTTCTGTGGGGACTGTTACTGGAAACAAAAAAAAAAAAAATCTTTAAGGAAGCAGAACTTCAGTCTTTCAAGTTTTTAATCCTGTTCAACTGTGAAAAAAAGTTTATTCTCCATGAGCACTATGTTCAAAGAGATGGATGCTGGAACAAACCTAGCCAAGGAGCACAAAAGGAGGAGAGCCTTTGCTATCATCCAGGACCTTCTGCTGAAACCTCAGTCTGCTAGCATGTTGAGAGCACACAGCAGAACTTGACAGCTGTCCAAGTAGACTGTAGCATTTGTCAGAAAGTAGAATGAGCACCCAACCTTAGTTTAAGACCGATTGTGACAGCATGAAATTACCAACTGGTGATCAATTGATGAAGGCAAAGCCTAGATTTACAGTAACCAAAGATACTTTTGAGACAGGACATTTTCCTGCTTCCAGAAAATTCTAGACTAAGTGACCTTGTTGCAGAGAACACACAGAGGAGGATAATGAGAGGAACAAGATTAAGTATAACAGTCTGACAAAAGAACACTACTGTGAAAGCTGGAGAACAAGATGCTTACCCCTCAACATACACTAGAGAAGCTTCAGGAATGTTGCTGTACAATGTCCACAGGGTGCTGGAGACCACAGGCAGTCAGAGATGGAAGGCCATCAAGCTGTTACTGAGGCTGGACAGAGACAGAAGGGGCTCCAACCCACAATGTTGCCATGAGACCAGTCAACATGTGAATTGCATCTGACAAGCTATGGGTGACCCAAGATAATAGGAGCTTGAGGAAAGGCCATAATATACAGTACTCGTGGTGGTTATCAGAAAGACAAAGACTCACCAGAACGCTGATAGGAAACGAGTTCAGGGTCTTCCTTACAGAGTCTAGCTGGGTCTGGTGTCTCCTCAGCATAATTTCCTGCTGTGCCAGGGCAGCCTTCATCCAACTATGGTCTGCTGGGTCCATACTGACCAGATCATATTGTCAAGGTTCACAAGTCAGGACCCAACTGGAGACTTAATGAGGGGGAAGGGGACTTATTACAGAGACACCCAATTTACAAGGGGTGAAAACAGGTCAAAAAGGAAAGGGTGGGGGGGGGGGGCAGGAAGAAGAAGCAATCAGCAAACAACTCAAGTCAGCAGGTAAAACCCACAAAAACCACTTGTCAGGAAAGCACAAACACAACCTGACAGCAAACAGGTACAAACACAGGACTTAAATAGGTAAAGCGTCAGCCACCAAGACAGGCTATTGGGGGAACACAAGAGGCAATAATGAGGGTAATAATATTGATCAGGTGAGGAAGGCGGGGCAAGGAGCACACAGAAGTTAACAGAACCCCAACATTCCCTTGCAGTAAACCAAATCGCCAGCAGGGCGGCCAAAAAGTCCCCGTTTCCCGTTTTGGTCCGATAACTATTGAGGAGTGGATGCAATGTAGTGGTGCAGTGCAGTAGTATTCAATATTTAAAAATCTGAAGTGTTAACTTTTTTGTCTTTACAACTACTGCTTAATACATTTTTTGTGGTGGGGCTCCATCATTGTGACAGATTATGGTGTAGACTGTGGTAAGAAGTTGTGATGTGATGACCAGGTACACAGGCAGCAAAGCATCTCAGTAGAAGCTTCACAACTCCAAACTCTCAATTATGAATTGATATTTCCATGTTCTTAAGAAATAATATAATATGATTTGACATGACCCTGTGTGTGTTTATATCCATCTATTTTCTATCCCATCACATAATATTCATGAAACATTGTTATAATCCAGCACAGACAGTTGGGAAACTCTAAAGCCAATGGATTAGAGTAAAATTAGAAGTTCATGGGCATCTCAGGGCTCCTTATGAGCAGGTGCTGGTGTGACATGCAGTGGATAAGCGTGTCCTCTGCCAAGGCAGACTGCCAATGTATACATGACCAACTGGACAGACTGCAAACAATCTTCAAAACAGCAAGCACATGCGTCACAAACATATTTTTCTACTGTTAAACATGACTAAACACTGCAACATTGTTTTATGCACAAATCCAAACTTTTCTTGAAGTATCGCAGTGCTGCGTAAGCTCAAAATTCATTCCTTGAACTGTGCACACCAAGATTAAAGAGTTAAAAGCAAAGTTCGGCAATGAGTAGAATCTGATCTGCCAAGCCCAGATCTGGAAAAAGCATGAAGAGTGAAAGCGGTCGGTTCAGTAGACCCTAAATGTTACTCTGTGCGTCGACCTCCTTTCTGCACAAAACACGTTCAGTCCGCAAAGGGGGTTGTTTACATTTTCGCCTGTCACTTTACTCTAAATTACTGGAAACAATTTTGTTTTGGAAACACTGGCAAACTGAGGAAAATTATAGAGATCGAACTTCTGTAACTCAATCCTCCCATTATGATTTACTGCAGATTCAAGTTTGAACATATTTCTGTTGAAAACCATATAACGTGATATGTTTATTTGGTTATTGCACTGAATGATGAAGGATTTATACAAGGTTTGAGAAAGCAAGATCCCTTTTACTTAGCCGTCTAAAGAGCTTTGTAGATTAAGGTTTTTCTCAAATAAATCAGTTGCAACTAAAACTATTTCCCCACATCTCATTACCTGTGCAAAACTTGGCAATTGTTTGCATATGTTTATTTCGAACTATAGTTCACCTTGTCTCTTGGCTGCCGCATCATATTGTGCTATCCAGCAGGCCCGTAGATTTACTGTCTAACAGTAGTGCACACACATTCTGTTCAATTTGTCTAATTTAGAATCTAAAAATTTTTTCAGTTTAAATCTTACATAATAATACCTATCAGGCCTTATTCATATTTCTGAACAGGCTTTTCAAAATAACAAATAATTTCAGGTACAGCAAAGCCACAAGATAGATGGAAACGTTGTGTTTATATATAAGTCTGATGTTCATTGACCCATTAGGTACGTCTATTAATTTACAGCAGAATTATGTACTTAAGTACAATCTGAACAAATAAAATCCCATAATAGGTCCAGGGCTGCCTCCTCTACTGCTGTTTTAGAATTGCACTTTTATTTTAGTCCTTTGGGGTAATTCGTCACAGTAATTCAGTATTACTTTTGAAATTGTCAAAAATATTTCTAAACAAATTTTTGGGGATTTTTAAACTTGTTATTCACAAACTAGGTTGCTGTGTTTATTCCCCATTATTAAAGGTATAACAAGTGCTTTTGCCTTCTATTGAATATGCACTCTTTCCAAGCGCTACTATGCAAAATACTTTATTATTGACCTTTTGCATTGATGTTTTGTTAAGAACTGCATTTCTCAAAAATACTGTACTTCTACCCTAATGACAAAAATATCAACTATCTCTATACCAATAGTTGAATAAAGAGGGCTGTGGTCTTTTTCCTTGCTCAGTAAATTGCTAATACATGAACATCTAGACCCAATGTCCAATGGTACCCAGCTTTCAAAAAATATTTTAAAACTTGAGAAATTCTTATATTTAAAAGGACCCTTGGACAGTCAGGTCTAAAAAAACAGCAAACCTGTTAGGTAGGTAGGTCCATATCTAAAGCACAATCTGTTCTATGACAAAGACTACATCTGTTGAAAAAAATTTTATTTAAGTCTATTTAAATATATTTAATGTATTTATTTATTTGTGCTTCAGCAAATCTCATTCGCCGTGGCATCGTTTCGATAAGCTTATGCAATGTCACAACATTTATTTCCGTCCAGAGTTGCATTCATTTTTCACCAAGAATTTGTATTGATGATGGGAGAGTCGGACCTGTGGAAACAGTTGATCCGCTGTGGCTACCCCTAACGGGAGCGGTCGAAAGAAGAAGATGGGAGAGTCAGACCGCTGCGTAAAGTCTTCTCTAGCACATCCCAAAGGTTGTCAATTAAGTTAAGGTCTGGACACTCTAGTGGCCAGTTCACATGTGAAAATGATGTCTCCTGCTCCCTGAAGCACTCTTTCACAATTTGAGCCCCATGAATCCTGGTAGTGTCATCTTCGAAGAAAAAATCCATTGATGGAAGTTGAGCTCATTTTCTGGGCACATAACATTGCTGAACATAGAACTGACCAACTGAAACAACCCCACATCATAACACAAAGTTAAATCCAGGTGGTAACTTTTTTGGGCTGGGCAGTGTATATACAGTATACAATCCAGCCACAAGGGGGTGCACCTCTGTGCCGGTCCCAAGCCCGGACAAAATGGAGGGTTGCGTCAGGAAGGGCATCCGGCATAAAAATCTGCCAAAACCAAATATGCGGACGAGCCGATCCGCTGTGGCGATCCCTAACGGGAGCAGCCGAAAGTCGGTTTAGTGTATATACAGTATACACACATATACACACCAGAGAGGTGTGATGAAGGTGTGCTTGAGAAAGGACCCAAACTCTCAACAGGGAGATATGATATACATGACACATGACAAAGGAAACATTACTAACATAAGTTTAATAAAGTTTGATAATATATACTTTGTTGTTAATTTTCTCCTTTCCACATTTCTACTTGACTATGATCTATATGTCACACTCTGCATCGTCCACCTGTTCGAAAGCACTAACAATACTTATGTATTGACTGCAACCACTTTAAGGGTACATACATCACATGTCATTATTATTTACCTTTCAACTTTCTGATGAGGGCAGATTGAGGTAACTCAGCTACTAAGAAGTAAAACACCAGTAACAGCCAGGAGCTGCTCATGGTCAAGCACACATGTTCACAAACACAGAGAAGCTGACTTTTTCCTTTATGTAACCGTCTCCCTCAAAAAGCAATATTAAGTATGAGTTTTATTTTTGCAGTGCATTGCTTTTCTCCTCCCCCTTCCTTTGACTGATTCATTACTGTAAGGGGAACCATGGTCTTAACTGTGAACACCATGGTGGAGATGTTATCTGATCTTTGGGTGTGCTGCAACAGAGGGTGGAGCCGAACAGCTTTGTAAATCTTTGATGGAGTATCATTACACGTGAGGAGAACCTGCTGGCACGTGAGTGGGCCGCGAAACCAAGAGTCAAACAAACATTTCTTGCATGGATTTGAAGAACAACTGATACAGTATCTGCCCTTTGATCCTATGTCCTCAATGCAGTAGAACAAATTTAAAGTTTCCCAGGTAATCAACTTGAATGTCACCAAATCCTCTTTTTTCATCAGTTTTGGGCAAATTCTACCCAACTAAATTGTTCTCCTCCCAAACACTTGCTTACATATGCAAATATTTGCACACAGATTTTTTAACAGGTCTGCCAAATCTAAATCTCCAAAGTGCTTGACATGGACCAGTACTCGGCACTTGTGCATTTTGCTCTTTAAAGTAATCTTCTTTTTTTTTTTTTTTTTGCATACAAGGACTTCTGATAAGATCCTGGGACTCTTTTCAGCCCGCATCCAAAAGAATTCTCTCCCAAGCAAAAGACTGCTGCATAGTCTACACCACTATGCTTCATTACCCAGGGTGCACTGCCAATCTTCTCACGTGTTTCTCAACTACCATTACATGTGCAATAAACATCAACAATATCACAAAATATCTTTTCAAAATTTAATGCTTAAAAATTTGCTGATGCTGATTTACATGCATGCCAGTATGCTGGTAAGTTGAGTACACACAATTTTTTTTACTTCAAACATCTAATAAACCAATTAGTAAATATTGCGGGAGAAGCGGCTAAGAGTAAAAACAAAGTGTGCACTGTATAAATATAGGGTATAGCAGAAAATAACATGATTACCATTTAAGTGGATCTTCAATGTAAGGAAGCAAATAATGTGAAACAAAACCCACCATGGCGTCATCATTGGGGGTTTCAACTCCCTGAAGGAGAAACATGTAAAAACACACTTTAGAAAGGATGACACAGCATTTTACTGAACCACTGGTGGGAATTATGTTATTCACCCAGTTGAGGCCAGACCACCAAACCAGACACCATTACTGGTGTTACTCATGGGCAAATTAGCCAAATACACCCAGTTCAACACCCTGAGCTTCTCGCTGTTGTAAGACTGCACAAAGATGTTAGGACATAGACCAGAGTGCTGCGTAAGCTTGAGTTCATCACAAAAATGAGACAAACAGAGCTAAATGTGTCAGCTCTGGTAACAGTGGCACAGGTCTGCATTTGATGCTCAAAGCCTGCAAATGTTTGTTTTCAATTTTGGTGGTAGTAGAATAGTTGGATGTGTAATATGGGTCCAGTATGGGTTCTGCATGACCTGAAGTATGTAAGTATGAGTTTATCCATTAAAATGTCATCATTGCCAAAAATATTATAAAAGGCATGGTGTTCTGTGTACAAGCATCAGTTAAGCAAACACTACTACTACTGCTACTACTATCACCGCTACCACTGCAGTGTTGCCTGTGTGAATAAAATGCTAATATTTTGTTATCGTTATTAGCAGTATTAGAGGTGTGTGGCGTTTACTGAATTCCGACTGCTTTTTTTTCCACTTACAGTTTCGGTTCAGACAGTGCATGACCATTCCCACTGCTTTAGGGATAAGGTTTTATGAGTAAAGGTCACTGTCTTGACAATATGACAAAAGTTCTTGGGGCCTCAGCCTGCATTTTTAAGGACAAAAATATATGGAAACCACTACAAAAGGTCTGAATCTGGACATGCAAGTCTCCACAGGTGAGGCAAGACCTACCCATATCATTTAGGCCTTAGTCATTGTCTAACAGGATTATGTCAATCTCTAGTCAACACAGAGATCACCAAAATAGCAAGGGTGAAGATTAGTTGTCACAAACAGTATAAACAGATTACCACACGGCTACTGAACCCAGCATCGCAAAAAAACAATGATTAAATAAACAAAAACAGTGAAAAGAGTTAAGTGCAAGTTTGTGATTTGCAAATATGGCCAGGATAATAGTGAAATACTCTCAGTGAAATAATAAACAATAGAAGTTGGATTGCCATTAAACAGAAATATCTGATAAAATATTACACTCTAAATGAGATTTTTTTGTTTGTTTCTTCTCCAAGCAACTTTAAACTACAACCCAGTCTGTACTGCAGACAGTATAAATGAGATAAGAATCAAGACTACACACTGTTTCCTGCAATTATGGGTTGTATTAACAAGAATGGCTATTGCAAGAACAGCAAAAGCCAAAAAGTGAAATAATATAATGTCATTAATGCAGTTGAAAAGAGAACAGATTTATCCTTGTATTTTTTCTGGGAAAAACCATAGGGTTGCAGTTAAACTGGATTTGAAAAAAAAAGTAAGAAAACATATCAAAACACATTGCTAGTCATGTATAACCAAACTGTAGGGTTCCATTAAGATATACAATTGATGCTGAAAAATATTTTCAGTGCAGTACATCTGTTATTATTTTTATTATGAATATAGGATAGGATAGGATTGGACAGGACAAGACAGGACAGGGTAGAATAGGACAGGACAGGATAGGATAGGATAGGATATAACTTTATCAATCACTGGAAGACATATAACATAACACACACAACAATGTGCAAAATAAATAAATAAATGAATAAATAACCAATAAATAACAATAATGAATAACAGAAGACAATTTCCACGTATAAGACAGAGCCTTATTCTTGACAGGTCTTAGTGTGGCATTACGGAGACCACCAGCTGTTGGTAAGAAGATCCCCAACAGTACTAGACAGGCACTGATCTTTCTTCTAAAGAAGTGGAGTACAATGTACATGCAAACCCTTAAGTTGGTGTGACCCAGAAGAAATCAGAAAATATTCCTCAAATCGGTGGACGCTGTTGAACACGTAGCGACTAAACGTGTTGTTCAGCTGAGAGCGGCCCAACAGGTGCCCCCCCACACCCTGTGCACCAGAGCTGAAGAGCCATTCATGTCGTGTCTTGTGAATGCCAAGGTGATAATTACTCATGCCTTGTTTACCAGCTCCAGCGGCGAACTCAGGCTCTGCTTACGAGCGAACAAAAGGCCATGCGTCTGGAAGAATGCAGACACGCAGCCCCGTGCAGACTCACGCTTACTGCGACAATGAGGAAGAAAAGCCCTGGCAGAACTTTGTAATCCACTGGAAGGTCACCGTTCAGTCAGTGTGCGGTGAAGTTTACTTTCATTTAGATGAACTGAGTTCTTCTCAGAAGTGAGACGGCGCTTGAAATTATGCAGAACACAAAAATGAACTTATTATTGAATTTATTATTACACGTGTTTCCAATTCATTGGTCAGATTTTTGGGAGGAAAGGGGTTTTCCTGATTTTTGCTTTTATTTAGACAGGATTAAAGCTGCACAATTCATGCCAGTCGCACGCAGGACAGCTGTAAAAGAAAAACAGGGTAAAAAAAACAATAATAATAATTGGTCCACACCTCAGAGAGTCATAATTTGACTAGGGTGGGTGTATGCTGGAACAACTCATCACACTTGCAAAACTGTGATGCAAAACAAGAGAATGTGACACACAAAGTGGTCAGAAAGATACACACACTTTTTCATATAACACTAAACAACACTGTTTCGGTTATTGTTTTTTTTTTTTTTACATTAAGAAAACATTGAAATCCCATAGAAGTAGTTGTCTTTAAGATGTTTGTACATATTCAGGGGAAGGAGGTGCAACCAAAAGAATGTCTGTGTTTCATCCGGGCAGGTAGGGTTCGAGCACTAGACGTTCTGCAGCTGTGGAGGGGCACGTACGTGCAGACAGAGGTGACCAGGTTTGCGCGCTGCCTGCCATGTGAACCCAGCAATTCGAGAGGGGAATGTTTCAGATTCATCTGAAGTCAAAATAGCCCGCAGGCTGTGCCGAGGTGTGGCGACAAAAGCAGTTTAATGAGGATCATCAGCTTCAGGGGCAGCTCATAATTCTTGTAACTTTTTGACCTCTTGCCATGCCGCCACTTCTGCTTATTGTTTCAGAGCAAAATATTTAACAAAAGTGGGGAGCATCACAGGTGTCAGCTGCCGTACCGACTCTGAGTCAATGGCTGAGCATTATAGCCACAACGCATTCTTTTCGGATGGTTGCGGGTTCCTGCAAAACCCTCCGAACATCTTCAAGGCAAAGAAATGAGCAAAATGCCCAAATGGAAGACGCGTGAAAGGTTTATCAGCAAATCACCGGGCTTTTTTGCATAACCTACACTATTTTTCTCTCGTTGTTTCCTTGTTCTATAGTTTCCATATAAGATAACTTTTTGGTAATCTCCACTTAACAAGAATCAAGCTTACTTTGTCCACGCCTGCACATGAATGCAGCAGGCTTGCCCCTCATTATCTGCGTTATGTATATGCATGTTTCTTTGCTGCTGAACTGTCCCGCTGCCATTGTTTCGGTTCGACTTCCCCATTCCTTAATTTATCAGCACCATTCACAGCATTGTCTAAACATAATAGCAAGTCATCCTCCAGCCAAGAGATGTTTTGACTCGGTTAAGCACAGAGCAATTTCTGTGCTTCTTTGTAACAAGAACTGACATTTAGGGTAGCACTGAGCACTTGGGGGGTGTGGTGGGGTAAGCTGGTGCCTCAGTTCTCAGGCTGCTTACCTGATGTGGGGTTCAAGTCCAGCTCAGGGCTGTGAGTGGAGTTTGTGCAGTCTCATCCATGTTTGCACACCTTACGGAAAAAACATGCGAGAATAAGGCAATGGTAAACCATTTCTGTTCCTCTTTGCCTTAAAAAAACCACACCAGTGGTCACCAAGGAGTCAGATGTGACTTGGTGGCACTTTCCACCCCAATCCAGAGCACCTGGAACAGTCAATCAGATGTAAGAGCTAAACAAATAGTCAGGTACTGGAGGGGCCATAAATATTAACAATAGTACTCAGAGGATTTATGGGAGACAAATGTATTTGTTTGGGCTCTCTGGTGCAACCCGGCAGAGAAAACAGATTAATTTGTACTAATGTGCAGCTGCACACTTCCTGTCAATATTACTGCAACTTAAGAATAAAATAAATCAAAATTATGGCATAACTTCCCCCCGGGAGACCCACTTACCACAGTTTCTGTGTCAAAATGTCACCTGTTGCTTACGTTCAAGCAAAGCACCTGCCACTCAGCTTTCAATCCATTATCAACATTTTTGAACCTTAAATCATAAAACAAACATGTGGCACATCTTAGGAATAGGGAAGTACATTCATTATAATTAAACATCTGTTTGTAATGGTCTTAAAGACAACCTCTGAGAGATCTTAAGCTCACTGCAAGTGTAAGAAGCAGTTATTATTCCTCCGCACCTATGTCTGCAGAACCTTGAAAGTGAACATAAAAGGCAGATTAAGATGTTTGATACAGACCTCCTACATAGATTCAAAGCCATTGTGTTTTCTGTTTTTTTTTCTTTCTCAAGAGGAGTTAAAAACACCTTTCCTTTTAAGCTCTCGAAGAAAATAAGGAAAGCACTCAACTGTGCGACCTGCAGCCTCTGCGTCAAACTGTACACCTTTAGAGAAAAGTGTCCGCCAAAATAACGCAGGTAAAATGGAAATTGTTTAAGACTTTTCCTCACAGCTCTGCTCCAAGGACGTGTAGTCAGGTGTCACGCGCCACTCTGCAACTATAGAAAATGCTGTTTAAAATAAATTCGATGTAAGGTGCCAGATTTGCTCGAGTAGCTTACATTATTGATTTCCTTAAAACATGCATTTACTTCAAATAAGAACAAAGCCACTTTTTTTAAAATTGAATTATTCAGGTGGGAGGATGTTTTGCTGAAATTCAAGTAAAAAATGTTCTCAAACTTTGTTCAGCACCCAGTGTCAACCCATTTATTTTTATTAAAAATTGCCTGTACAGCAGCAGAATCCCCGAACACATTTCTGCACACTTTTGCCATTAATCTTTCTAATAATCTTGTCGTTTTATTGCTATTAATCAGATTTCCTGCTGCTGTGTCTCCAAGTGCTCCTGTTCAAAGCAAGGTGCTGTCATTTATTCTTTCCAGTTAGGAGCAGGTTATTTCCATATTTTCGCTGCAGTGATCGACCCTGGTCTCTGGTAAACGCACGCCACCTGCTTGTCTCCTGCGAAAGTCCCACCTGGAGGCGCGCTCACCTTTCCTCAGGTTCAACAGGTATGCAGGGAGACGGGGAAGTGAGGCTTCGCGTAAAGTTCGCGTAAAGCTGTTGTCGGGATCCTGTCATGCCATTTACACCACAACAATTTTTTTTTTCTTAAATAACTGCCTTCGGCTCGGTTGTTTTGTTTATAAGGGTAATTGCTGTTCCATAGTTTCAATGGATATGCGATTAATCGCGCTGTGAAAGTCCCTCCCCCGTGGGCTGGTCCTCCCACTCATATTATTATAACAGGGCTCCTTCAAGTCTCCAGAGACACTCCGGGATTTCGCTCTCGCGCAGTTATGACCTGGGTGCCTTAGACTCCCTTTCTGGGGATCTTCAAAGTGTGACCTTACGGTAGATGTGCTGACAAAGTTGTGCTCTTCCCGTCACCGCCGAAGGCAGCAGCTCCGTGCGCACCAGAAAGCCCTGGACGCGCCGCAACAAGGAAACTGTCAGAGCGCGATCGCAGAGAGAAGGTCGCCAGACATGAAGCTGGAGGTGTTCTCCGCTGGCCACTTCGTGGAGAAGCCGCTGGAGGTGTGCAGCGACGCTGAGGGCAGCGTGCCGTCGCCCCTGTCCGGGGAGGAAGAGCTGGGCTCGGACGGGGACTTTGTGGCCAACAGCCCTGCACCTGCTGCGGCCGGCAGCGACGGCAAAGCCAAGCCGTACACCCGGAGGCCGAAGCCTCCTTACTCCTACATCGCCCTGATCGCCATGGCGATTCGTGACTCCGCCACCGGGCGCCTGACTTTGGCCGAGATCAACGACTACCTTATGAAGAAGTTCCCCTTCTTCAGGGGCAGCTACACCGGCTGGAGGAACTCGGTGCGCCACAACCTGTCGCTGAACGACTGCTTTCTCAAAGTCCTGCGGGACCCGTCCAGACCCTGGGGGAAGGACAATTACTGGATGCTGAACCCCCACAGCGAGTACACGTTCGCCGACGGGGTCTTCCGCCGTCGCAGGAAGCGCATTACTAAGAAGCCCACCAGTAACTCAGAACAGCCCCCTGGCGATGACGCGTCAGCCGTCGCCGGCACTGCGTCCGGCGCAGAAGACGCTTCGAGCGCCTCCAAGTTCTCCAGCTCCTTCGCCATCGACAGCATCCTCAGCAAACCCTTCAAGAGAAAGGAAGACGTCAACCCTGCAGCCGACGGCCCCGATGCGGGGACCAGGCCGGTTTGGTCCAGCGGCGCACAGGTGATGCCCTACGTCATGAGCTACCCGCCGGCCGCTGTGTCCCACCTGCAACCCGTCTTCCAGGTGAACTCGAGCGCCGCCCACATGCTGCAGGCGTTCAGGTGCGGGTACTCGGAGCCGCTCCTCGCCGTGGAGCACAGGAGAGACATTCTCACTGCGTTCCAGCTGCCTTCAGAGTGCTTGCCCTCTTCTGAGAGCTTTTCACCTGTCCAGGTGCCTGCCATGAGAGTAGGTAGCTACCACCCCTTCAAAATAGACTCGTTACTCTCCTAAGGCGGGAGTCACCTTTTCTGTGAGCACTTTTCTTATGCACTATAAATTTTATTTAGCGACACAATCCATTTTGGGAGCATCGGGCTGTGTGACAATTTGACAATGCGGAGCGGAAAGTCTGTTCTGTTCACATTACTAAATTCGTTGACTTTAAAAACTTTTTTTCGCGGTTATACAAAATTGTGATGACAAAAATTGTCAGGATCGATGCTGAAAATTATTCCATTCTTGTTTGTGTGCTGACTGGTTCGTAGGTCATTTCTGTGGTAAACGAAGGCACCTCGTGTGCCCAAACTAGTAAAAAAAATTATTTATGTTACGTTTTGCTGTTATTGTTCCTACTGATGTTCTTCATTCCTGGATGTACAATTGTCGTGGTGTTGAGTTATGTTGTTGTGATACTAATGACATTGTGACGATGCTCGAATCGAGCTGCACCCAGCATCTGTGAACGGTTCTGGTCAAACCAGCCAACATTTTCTTTCAGAGCGATGCGTGGGCCGTTACTATTTTTTCTAATAAAACATTCCTTCAAGAACATCACATCCCTGGAGTGCGTTGATTTTCAGATCTGTTGAAGGGGCCTCGAATGAATGAATGAACGAACGAACGAACGAATGAATGAATGAGTGGGTGGGTGAATGAATAAACGAATGAATGAATGCGCGTTTGAGTGATTCCCTCTGAAAGCGGAACCACGGTGTGCGTCAGAAACGGGGGAGGAAAATATGTTCATAAACGGTGACAAAGAAAAGATTAACAATGAAGGCAAATCTTAGCATTCAGGGTGGAGAATCTGGCAAAGGCAAGTTTACTTCTGGCACAACAGTTTCTGCACGTCTGTGGGCAAGGACAGGTAAACATACTCTAACCCTCTAGATGAACATCTTTCCAGTTTGCGCTGTCTTTTCTTGCTCCTTTTTAAATCTATGCATACTACACCTTCCTACTATGACAGTGCAACACAGAACCTATATTTCTAAATAACTGCAATCTCTAAATAGTAGCTTGTGGCAGACAGCAATAAATAAAGGTGACAATTTTACGCAGCCATTAAAAGGGAATTAGATTCAAAATACCTGAGTTGCAAATACATTTCCAAGCAAACTGAAGACCACGTGACTGCTTCACTCACTCGTCTGCCCTGTTGCAGATTCTGATCTTATTTTCATTGTTTCTCACACAAGGTTGTGCGACCTTTGTACAACTTTACGAGCAGGTTATACAGTGTTTAAGATAATGAGGGAAATATATGTGGAAAAAACCAATTCAGTTATTTCTTTGGTGGACTAAAGAAATATTTAGGGGTTGGAGAGCAAAATAAAACGTTACGTCACGTGAAATTCGTTTCCATTGTTTGTTATACAGTTGACAAACTGAAAAACGCCCACGTCTAAAGTAGTTAGAACTGCTTGAAAACCAAGTGAAGTTGTTCACCATGGAACCCTTTTAAACTGTAGCCTATGGGTCAAACTCACAGATTTAAAATCACATTCGGCACTGAAGCTTCAGACATGCAGTACCTTTCCAGGGATTATTTTTGCAGTATTTATTTGAAAATCGTACCTTTCACGTTAAGATGGGTTTGCAGTTTTGTCAGTTTATACTGAGAAAGCTGCCTAAAGCAGGGCTTCCTCTTCCACAACGGCTTCTACCTGCAGGTCTTTCTTCTCGTTCTTGCACCTGCATCTCAGCTCACAACACTCATGACAATTTATTCACACTTGTGGCTTCTTCACCAAACGGCTCCGGGTTTCTGTTGGAGACAGGGTTACATTCACTTTGTCCCAAAACATGCAGAAGGTGAGATCCGGAAGGTGGCCTCGCTCCTGTTTTGGGCGGTGAGCGACATCTGAGCTCGACATTCCAAAGACCTGGTCTGTCTTCAAGGAGCACGATGCTCCTCAGGATGTTTCACACACACACACACACACACACACACACACACACACACACACAAACCCCTTGACAACATATACACTGAGCTGCTGGAGTAATCTTAATGCTTCTGCTGTGGTAATTTACAGTATCAGTTGCAAATGTACATTATTTTTTAATAAGGAACTGAAAAAATACGCACAGAACCAGTAAAATAAAACAAGAAACACTGATAAAAAATAACCAGATAGATAGATAGATAGATAGATAGATAGATAGATAGATAGATAGATAGATAGATAGATAGATAGATAGATCTACACTTATTTATAAATATAGATTTTATGTTGCATAATTATACTAGGAAGAAATATATCGTAACATAAAAGCAACATAAAAATCTATATTAATAAGTAAGTCCAGTCTCTAAATTGAAAAACTAAACAGACTGCAGTATGAAAAAAGGATACAATTTTACGCAGTGAGCGTTAACAGAATGATGTGATTTGTTCATATTCAGACGATCTGAGTTGTAAAAACACTTCCATGTAATCGAATATCAGGAATTTGTTTTGCTCAGAGATATACAAATATGAATATATATAGAAATATAAAAGAAAGCGTAGCTCAGAAACAGGGACTGAGTTATTATAAAACACCGGGTTTACTGCTCACAAATAGCGCATTTATTTATTTCGTTCTGCATGACTGTGTGTGACAATAATAGTGGAAGAACTTTCTCGAAATGTTTGATCTTTTTTATTTTATTTTTTTAAACCGTCCCGCAAAGCTTTTAGAAAATGGCAAACAAAAACTCCCCTTGTGAGGAGGATGAGAAATCGCTGATAACATCATCGCTGCGGCGTCACAACTGCAGAATATCAGAGGCGGAACGCAGCAGGTCCAAACGGAACCGTTGCACATGCAAACGCACGCGTTCTCATGCTTATGTTTTTCTTTCCGATTCTAATTACGTTCTTACAGATGAAAATCTGAAACCGATTTATAGTTTTTGAAAGCACTCATTTATTAATTGAAAAAAATGAACATTTAGACAAGAAAAATGGGACAAGGGAGTGGGGAGATAAAATCGTGCCGTCCTGATACTGGAAAGGTAATGCTGACTGGGTGAAGCACAACATCATATCAATATTTGATCATAGCAGCTGACCTCAACTAAGTAAATGATAGCTGAAGCTGAGCTCCACGAGCTGTCCACGGTCCTGAAGCGCGGGCTCATTGAAGTTAAGCACCTATAACTCCACTTGGGGTGGGGGTACAGTTGACAACCGACTGTATTCGTAGAGCGCAGCATAATAAAACATACTGTTCGATTCCTCGTAACATAATCTGCGTAACGCGTACACACGCATACGCAGAAACGTCGTCGTGTTAACGAGGATCGAGTCGTGCGTCAGTAGCGCGCAGTGCGCAAGAGAAATGCTGCAGGATTTATTGCTTTGTATATTCTATTACTTCATTATCAGAAAGTGATAAATAAGAAACATGTTGTATTAAGAGGAATATTGACGACAATATCAGCAGTAGTAGTAGTAGTAGTAGTAATAATAATAATAATAATAATAATAATAATGTTTACAGTATGGATCTAATATGAATCAGTTTTATTTCCACAACGGGTGTAGGACAGCTGATAGTTTTTTCATTCATAAACGTTGGGAAAGTAGTGACCATTAACGTTTTAAAGATAATAAAGAGCTAATATATTTTACAAAAAAAAAAAAAAAACGAATGTAAGAGACAGCAAAAACAGTTTCTCATATTTTATTGTGCAAATGAACTTTGCTTTTAAGTGCATTCATTTGGGGAAGGGAGGGAAGTCGCAGCCTTCGGTGCGTTTCGCTGATGTTGGAGCAGCACCAACTTCGCAAAAGACAAAAAGTGACTGCGGCTCCATGCGCTCGCTCAGCAAACAGCTCGGACGTGGGGGGCCTCGTCTACCCTGAGTTTGACGGCAGGTGCCAGGTGAGGGTGTTGCAGGGACGGCGCCGTTTCAAGCACAATGCTGCAACCTGCAGGTGGAACCCCGGAACGGCACACCTGTGTGTTGCAGCCAAGTGCTGGGCGCTGAGCGGCCCCTTCCTCCCCCTCGCCCAACCGCCAGATGCCGGGGTGGACAAAACGCAGGCCTTTGCGTGACAACTGTGAGAAGCGCGCACGTCTCACGGTGGCTGTGGGTGCTTCAGGGTGAAACGAGTGGCGAGGCGGTGACATCTGCATTTTACTGCCACCATCACTGTTAATGTGGGATTTTATTGCCCTGTCGTCACCGAACGTGAGCGCTGCACCCTACAGACATGAGGGAATTCTGCTACCAGCAGCACAGATCCAAAGTGCGTTTCCGAAAAGTCCAGCGCCCCCCTGCAAACACTCAGAATCTCTCCTGAAAGGAAGACAAAAAAAGAAAATAATAAGATAAAATATTGCACTGGTCCAAACCTTGGTCTATAAGCAGCGCGCATAGCATGGCAACAACAGCATATCTTAGGAAAATTAACAAAAAATAATAATAAATGTTCCGAATTATTAGCTTCCAAATTGTCGCTACTCTGCGCAGAATAAACAGTTTATGAAGATGGATGGATAGATGAATGGATGAATGGATGAATGGATATTCCGAACTATATTATCTGCATTTCCAGAATTTGCCCAGAATTTAAATCCCTTCTTTTATTAATTCGTTATATACAATTTCAAATTAAGGTTTCTGTAGGAAGAGAAATAGCCTCTGAACTTTATACATGTTTTAATTCAATTTTTTAAAATTCAGCTGTCATTAAAATTAAGACATTTTCGAATACGGGAAGAACACCAAGTTAATAATAAAAGTCCTGTCCGCTGTAATCGGGTATAAATATTTCCGTTATAACGGATTACCGAAATATAAGAAGGTGTCTGGATTCCGCGTATTTAGAATAGACGGCGTTGCGCACCTCTTATAAAATGAAACGCTCACCTTTTTTATCTTTCCCTATAAACCAGTGATAAACAAAATGCTGGACACGTATGTTATTATACTTGTTTTTGATTTTTATATATAAACACGTAAATAAATTGGTTGCGTTCATCAAAAGTATTTTTTAAAACATTCAAACCAAAACATTCAAGACACTTAAATTAACTTTTTTTCAATAATCGCAAATAAAATGTTTGCCAATATTGACACAAGTTTCTCAGTGCCACTTTAGATTTTTTAAACATTTTTGAAATGCTTGCAGAAATGATAAAAGCCACGAGTAAAAAATGTTATGACGAGATTTAATATTGTAATGATGAAGGTATGACACAGAGTTTACTAAGTAAAAATACTACATCCTAATGTGACGTCAAGAACAATTGAGGACAATAGGAGTTTTGCTCTAAGTAGGAACAACCGGTAGATGAAAAAATAAGAAGAAAAAAAAGAGAAAATGCTTCTGATGACTTTAAAATGACGGCCCCGCTGTGGTTTAGAACGAACTTGTGTTTTCAGGTCGTGTTTGGCCTCTTCAAAGGGTTCTGGGTGCGTTCGGCCGCTTCCTCCCAGCCCGGGCGCATCCTGGACCCCGCGGGGGGCTCTGCGCCTTCAAGTCGCAGGAAGTTCTGCGGCCATTCGGGTCTTTTTACATTTCGCTGTTATGCTGGAAAAAGTGATTTTTATCTGAACATCCTTTTTTAGCGAAGTGCAAAGGTTATTGTTGATAAGCATTGTTCAAACCCTTGTTTTTTCAGTGAGTTTCACTTAAAAGGGGCGCGTCACCAATGTCAAGGCATGGATTCTTACACACACAGTCTTTCTGCATCACGATGAAAAGGCAGATTCAGAAAAAAAACTCGTGTAGTAAAGGAGGAATTCAAATGAACCGTATTTAATTCACTCATATATGTCTGGGTTTATATATATACTTTAAAACGGTAGTTCATATATGTAATATATACTGCCGTTTTAAAGTGAATGCATATATATGCGAATTAAATACAGTTCATTCAAATTTCTCTTTTTTAACTCACACACACACATATGTTACGCAGTAGTAATAGAATAGTAGTAATAGAATAGTAATTTTTCAGGTAATGAAAATACACAGAAGGTAACTGGAAATAAAGTTTGGAAACTCAATGCAAAACCTCAAGCTTTTCACGCCGAAACTGTTTGGAATGATTAGTTAAAAGCTTCAGATTTGACAAAACCTGACCAACAACACAAGCAGTTACGGCAGTGAAGCAGTTTCGGCCACATACGCTGTGGTTTTATGGGCTGTAACAGAGGTTTCGTGCTGCAGTCCCGCTTTCTTAATGTGTCGCTCGTTTGAAGGGCAACCTGACAGATTCTGCAAGATATTAACATCGTAAAGCAATTTAAAGACTGGAAAAAGCGATATTTCTTCCTTCACTTCGGTTTCGGTCTCTTTGTTTAATTTGCTGAACTCATTCCTATAAACGGTGGTGTTGCCTTCGTACATAATAAATGTGACTGAGCAGCCGGCGATTAACAGAAATATAAACTCAAAGTCTGTGTGAGTTCATTGTTTCTGCTGCTCTTAGGTAAAAACTAAAAAAATAAATAAATAAAAAATAAATAAAATCAAGACGAAAAAGAAGAGGGGAAAAGACAGAAGAAGAAGAAGAAGAAGAAGAAGAAGAAGAAGAAGAAGCTATGGGCAGTTCTGTGAAATTAAAATTCCAAAAAATTAAGCATTTGACTTTTGTTATTCTGGTTGGTACCCAGATCCTTTGTTAGACTCTGGCGAGTCGGAAAATGTGTTCTATAAAAGAATTAAATTAAATTTAGTTGAAAAATAACAATACAATCTTCGTATTCCCTTTTTATTCTTATTGCACATCCTATTATTAGCACATTTACATCCCCCACAGGTAGGCCTCTCATAAGTTTGTACTGATGACATTGCAATCGTGTATGAAATGTAGCAAAGATTATGAAATGCACATATTATACAGCATTTCACAGCTCAAAAACACAAATACACATGTATTTCTGCTCTAAAAGGGGTTATTATAGAGCTGTTAAAATCCCCCACGTACCGATTAACCCTATCAACTATTACATTCTCTTAAAACTGAACACAGAACAATCAGGTAAAAATTACCATGCTATAAGGTAAATGATACTTTCTTAACATCACTAACGCTATAAAACTGTCTCCCATGCGGCGTGACGTCACATGTCGCAGCACTGCATTTTACCCTGCCGATGCGAAATGGTGCATTTTTGCAAACGTTCAGTTAGTAAATGAAGAATTTCAAATATGACACATATCGGACGACAGGATACTTTGTTCAGTGTCAGTAACCATTATTATTATTATTATTATTATTATTATTATTATTATTAAGAGAGGTAATAATTACCTTTATTACCAATACGTCGTGTCTATATTAGAGAGGAGGCTGTCGACGGCCGCTCGCTTAATTTCGTTTTTCTCCCTCTAATGAATGTTATTAATGTGGACCTCGAGGGATGGGATCCAGGTTCGAGGCAGTAAGCTGACACTTGCGCACTGTGTGTGGTATCCGGGCAGCGCTTGATGGAAAAAGCCTGCTTCCACTCATGTCAAAGCCATTTACCCCGAGCAGCCCCCCTGCGCGCACACACACGCACACACACACACACAGGGCGAAAGAGACCACATTTTCGCCATTTCTTCGCCCGCAACTGTTTGTTTTCCGAGAGGCTCGGTTTCGACCCGAGTACATTTTTCCCTAAACGTTTCATTTCGCACGCCTCGGTGCCGGCGGACCCGTAATCCCTTGTCACTCACATTTAGCGCAGCATCTGCTCGTGGAAGAGCGACGCACGAGGTGTCTGCGACATTTACGAGGGGACGACGTCGCGTCCGTTCGGTTGCTGCGCAAAGAGAGCCCCCAGCAAAAGATGAGAGCTTTACGCTCGCTGCCGTCAGTCAGCCGGGCCGGCGTTCTGCAGAAGCTCACCGTGAGGTACAAGCGGCATGCAGGCGGAACAACTGGAGAGCTTTACCTTGCGCCTTTGGCGTGTGGCGATGTTGATTTGGGACGTCGCGACGAGCTTTGATAAATGGTCTTATTGCGTGTATTTGAGATGTCAGGCGGGAAGAGGGGCTCTGGTGCCGCTGTAGCGCCTCCTGCTCGGAAGACGACTGGGCAGGGGCCAGAAATGAGGTGGGGAGGTGGGTCCCTGGTCGCTGCTCGTTTCTTGGAGGGCTTTCTTCTTTTTTTTTTTGTGGGGAGGGGGGTGGAGAGGAGGAGGGGGGGGACAAGATTTACGAATTGATAGGTGGTCGCGTTTTGTTTGGCTGAGCGGCCGTACGCAAAAGTGAAGGCGCTCCGCGTTTCCTCCTCTTAAAGGATTAAGGCGAGTGATGGCCACCAGGTGGGCGGCAGAACACGACTCTGCGCAACACGGAGCCGCCGCTGTCCCGGCGCAAAACCTCCCCGAGAGCGCAAAGAGCCGCGGCGCTTCTTCGTAACGCGGGATTCGGATTCTGAGACTGGGCTCTCGTCCGCCACCCCCCACCCCACCACCCCCCTCCTCCTCTCTGTCTGTCTGTATGTGTGTGTGCGTGTGTGTGTGTGTGTGTGTGAACACGTCCTCGACACACTCTCCTCGTTTGGGAAAGTCCAGCTGAGCGGGACGCTGCGCTTTTTTCCACTCCATGCGTTGCGGTGAAACGCGCGTCTAGCGGTCGCGGGAGTTCAGCCGGGTTCTTTCTGTTCGAAAGGAGCGGCATTAAATGTTTTAGTCCTAAATCGACATTTTCAGCAGGTTTGTTGCTCGGCTGAACACGCGTTCCGCTTTAGGTGGTTAAACATGACGACCGAAACTGCGCAGCAGCAGCTGGACCCGCCGCCACCCTTGAGGTCGAGCCCGACATCTGGAGTTCTGCATTCCGCTCTGATGAACACGCAGCCCGCGGTGGAGAGCGCCGCTTCCTCCAAGGGCAAGAAGGCGAACTCCGGCCTGAGACGTCCCGAAAAGCCGCCTTATTCATACATCGCGCTCATCGTGATGGCCATCCAAAGCTCCCCGACGAAAAGGCTGACGCTGAGCGAGATCTACCAGTTCCTCCAAGCCAGATTCCCTTTCTTCAGAGGATCTTACCAAGGGTGGAAAAACTCCGTCAGGCACAATCTGTCCCTAAACGAATGCTTCATCAAGCTACCCAAGGGCCTGGGCAGACCCGGCAAAGGACACTACTGGACCATTGACCCCGCCAGCGAATTCATGTTTGAGGAAGGATCGTTTCGCCGCCGACCCCGGGGCTTCAGGAGAAAGTGCCAAGCTCTGAAGCCCATGTATCGGATGATGAACGGCATTGGCTTTGGAACCTCCATATTACCTCAGAGCTTTGACTTCCAGTCGCCCTCGGCGTCACTAGCCTGCCACACTAACGGCTACAACTTAGATATGATGACAAACTCCATGACGGGAGGCTACGACGGGCTCGGCGGTGGCCACCACGTCCCTCATATGTCCCCAAGTCCGGGCTCTACATACATGGCCAGCTGCCCGGTGACATCTAACGGGGACTACGGTCCAGACAGCAGCAGCAGCCCGGTGCCCTCCTCCCCAGCCATGGCCAGCGCCTTGGAGTGCCACTCTCCGTACACAAGCGCATCTGCACACTGGGCATCCGCCAGCGGCTCTCCGTACATCAAGCAGCAGCCCCTGGCCTCCAACAGCCCAGCATCTTCCGGGCTGCACTCCAGCATGTCGTCCTACTCTCTGGAGCCGAGTTACCTCCACCAGAACGCCCGGGAGACGGCTGACATTTCAGGTAAACGTCCTCCCAGACAAAGCTGTTTCCCCAGCCCTTAGCAGCGTTTCTGGAAATTTATTTTTTCTTCTGATGCTTCGTGTCTCTACTTAACTTTTGCAAGGTCACGCAAATGATAACTCATCGCCATCAGTCACCCAGAACTGCAGGAGCTGCGCAGAAGCTCTGCATAAACATCGCATGCGTCGTCTATTAGTGATGCCCGCTTTTTCTTAAACAAAACCATTTTTAAAAATGTAGGAATAAAACCAAAGAAAGCCCGGTTTAGATTTTAAGTAACTTCACTGTCGTACAAACACAGCTCAAAACAGGAACGTGAACTTTGTGCGCCGCATTTCGAAGTTATCGCTCACAAAAACAAAGCGCACAGATTTTTCCGTCCAAATTCCGTGACAGCGTTTACGCTGTCGCTCTGCGCATTTGCGTCAAATTTTGCACGTTTCTAACAGGAATCTGAGATGTCAATGAGCGTTCAGTTTCGCCAATGAAAGTGATGATAGTTTTGACAACAGCAAGTAAAAGTTAACACGGATATAAGTTATGACTTGGAGAGAAGTTCTGTTCCCTCTACAGCTGAATCACTGACATTGCAAACTGCGCTAAAAAGACTTTTTTTATATTTAAAAAAATATCTGCGCAATGTTCAGCTTATAAACTACACTATATATATATTTGTACGGAGAAAATGAGATGTTCCGGTATAACATTCATTCTCAAATTCGGGTCAAAAAGGTTAACAAAACAAATGTCCAGAGCGGGACCACACAGAAGAAGCTATGCAGCAGTGTCACTTCGGCCTTGTTCAATTGTGTGTAAGTTTTAACCGCTGGTGAGACATTTTACCTGTGCTCATACTTTCATGCTGAAGCTGCTGTTTTGGAAATCCTGGCTTCCCAATTCCAAAGGAAGGCCTCAGTTTTCCTCTTAAAAGCATCACAGGCTGCGTGTAGAAGCAACGGTTATGGTCCCCTGTAGACTTTGTCTGCATTTGTTCTCCTTCGAGTCTATACCTGAGCAGCAGGTAACAGAAAAAAATCTGTTATACAAAGACAGTTTTTTAATCAGAAAATGAATAAATATGAAATAGTTCTGTCAGTACTGGAAAACCTAATAGTGAATTTGGGGGTTAACACGTAGAGTCCAAATGAAACAAATACGCATGGATAAAAATGAATGCGTGTGCATTTTAAACACATATCTTTCAAAGTACTGATTTTTTGCTGTCGATGTACAAGTTTCCATTTATTTATTTTTTATGTTTAAAACGTCTTTTTATGCATAAGAGTATGAATATAACATGTTTATGCTGGAGATGTTGACACCTCGCCGGAGTGCGGTGTTTGAACAGAAGAGAACGCGGCCATTCGATGTCTCTGCAATAACGCGACTTGAGGGCATAAACAGAAACGTGTCGTCCAATTTCGGCATGTTTACATGTTTATTTTATATCTTCATTTGTCCATATGGGGGTGGGATGTTCAGTGACCTCTTTGGTGCTCGGAAGGCGATTATACGAGGGCCAGAATTAAACCCTGACTTGGGTTTATATTTCAATACTGCAGGGTTAACGCGATTGTTTCTCCTTTTTCCTCACCGATGCAATGTTTGTTTTTTCATTCATCGAATTCCAGCAGACACGTGAACATCCTCTTATTTCCTTTTGCAGTGGGGATCCCACGATACCAAACCCACTCCTCTCCCGTGTGCGACAGGAAGGATTTCGTACTGAACTTTAATGGAATCTCCTCTTTCCATCCGTCGGCCAGCGGCTCTTATTACCACCACCACCATCACCACCACCACCACCAGAGCGTGTGTCAGGACATCAAGCCGTGCGTGATGTGAGTGAACCGCAGATCGGCGTGCGTAAAGGTGCCAAAGGGAGGAGGAAGGACGTTCAGGTTACCGGTTGAGAACACCTACAGGCCTCGAGAAAATTCCACCGACACCCCTTAGTGCCACTTGACGCACACACGCGCACAAACTATTAATAATAATGGCCTATAGGTAAGAAAAAAACGCGCAATTTTATATCTTCCAACGAACCACTTTGCCTTATATCTATTGTAGTGTTTCCACGGCGCAAGCGTGGCTTCTTGTGAAGAAGCTTTAAAAATGCAGAACCAATGTACAATGAATATTTCCTGCCGTGGATTGAACTGATGCGATTCTATTAAATGTTATCTTTATTCAAATGTATAGAAGTAAATACACACATACACAAAGCTTTTTATAATTGATTCTTCATTTTGCACTTACTGTATACCCTGCAAGATTTGCTTAAAATGTCATCCTGTAAAGGTTTCAATAAAGATGTGATGTTTTGAAAGCCTGTGTCCCTTGTCGGCATCTTTAACAATAAACATATTTGTAGCAGCGAGCTTCGCGTAAAAAAGCTGGTTTTGCGCAGTGATAAAAGTTCGGAAATTCCCTGTTTCTAAATATTTTCATTTGCTAATAAATTATCCTACGGAATCGGGCCGAACGATGAAGACATCGAAAGCCTCAACACTGCTTGTCACCCCTGTAGTCCACTTTTCCCAAACTCAAATCCTTCCCAGGAATTCATATGAATTATTAGTTTCAACCATAATTTTAAAGCATATTAATGCCAATATATGGAATTGGGAAATGCGCTTTAGATTGATGCAAAAATTCGCACCTTTTTGCTGCTTCAACCAGTGTTAGCAGTTATAAATAAAATATAAATGCAATGCAAACAATGAATAAACACAAATACAAAAACTATCCATACAATCTATTTTCAGATTGGCGTTTCACTGTAATTTCTTAAGCGACAAAATGCCCGTTTCTATTTCAGCAAAGGTACAATTTCACTAAAATCTTTTAAAACAATTGTTGCAAATGCAGGACTGCTCAATGTAATTTTCTTGTACAAAGAGGTATTGCATATTTTAAAAATATTTTTAAAAGCCTTTTTTTCTTTCGATGCTACTTCGTTTAGCAGGGACAAACTCCTGGTTTTACGGGACATTCGTAACCGACACAGTATTTCAAACTGTCAGAATACCAAACAACGACGCACTATAATTATTTTATGAGCCTAAAACCAGCATCCTGCTGAATGAATGTATTTTGTACTTCAGACTATAAATGGAATTAAGCGCACAAGATGGGGTTGTTTTTTTTTTTTTTTACAGATAACTATCGTTTTTTCTATGGTTTTTAAATTCCACGGCCATCTGTCCACGGCCAACGGATAGAGCAGCCCTGCATTCAAAGCATGGGTTCGAATTCCGCTTTAGCACCAACACTCATAAGCAAGGTCCTTGTCCTTACTTGACAGAGTAAAATTTACTCTGCTGCATACACAAGTTAAATAATCAACATTTTAAGCCATATTGGAGAAAGCTGTCAGGTAAATCAGTAAAAGTGTGTTTGAAACTTTTCCATTCAATAAATACCTCCAAATCATTTATTCTGGAATAAACCAGACCTCCGTGACCATCTTTTCTTCGCGGTTCAAACTGATAAGCGGAGGTTCTGTGCTTGGGTTCCACCGAATGTCCAACAGCTCCACCTACTGGCCATTATACTCATTGACGCGATGTCTAAAATCATAAAAACTCCACAGGGTTCAGAACTGAAAATATTTCTTGTGAATAAAATCAGCACCGAAATATCAGTCTGCATTGTTATATTAGAAAATTTGCAAATAAATGAGGCCGTGCTCTGTCTCAAAAGCTAGGAATCATTTACATGTGGCGAATTCTGGAACAAGTGCACACAGAGCAACACTTTTTCTGTTTTTAAAAACAAAAAATTAAAAAATATACTCGCCTACACAACGTATGTTTGGCTTTTAACGGAAATTTAAAATTGAAATACAGACATTGCCTCTGAACTGTTTCTGACGATGGCTGAAAATCTTTAAATCCATCATAAAACGGAATTTTCTGCTGTGAAAATTTAGCTTTGGTGACGAAGTGGCAGCGGACTGAAGCAGAGCGCCAAGGAGCGCCTTGCAGTCGGGAAGCTCGATCCAGACCTCCACCCCCTGTTGTGGTACTTTAACAATTTACCTACAGTACATGGAGTTACTGGTGTAAATTCTATTGCTATTTCAACACATTTACACCGATGCCTGAACTGGTGAGCTGCTATTTACACAGTTTAACGCTGTATGACGCTTGTGTGAAAACGGCCGTTTAAGCAAACGTTCACTGCACTGTTGTCATCGGCTGTTATCCTCGGCGAGCGGGCTGCTTATTCCAAACATATTCTCACCAAATTCTTTTACGAGAGAGCTTAAAAATAAACATTTTGAGCAACACACAGTCTAAACTGTACACTGCAGTTATGCAAAAATACTGCGGCAAAAGCGGAGCTGCTGTTTTCCATGAGGAGTCGAGACGAATTCACGAAGATGAATTTAGTTGAGCAAACGCTCGCATACAGTGAGCGTCATATAGACGGGTTTCATGGCATTTATTTTTAACAACCATCATAGCCAACTATCTATGAACTCCATAATGAGTTCATAGATAGTTGGCAAAAAACGAGATGCCCTACTACAGGACTAAGTTCTTGTCTGGTTCTGTTGTGGTCAGCGGTGAAAGTGGTGTCTGTGGGATTCGAGCCTACACTCACCGTTGTTTTAAGGCTAAGCAGCGCTCTTCGTCATCATTTACTGTACAGCGTTTTTGCAGACAAATGCAATAAAAAAAAAAGGGTGAACAACACTGTTAAGAGCGAGACGTGTGTTTTCAGCACTCATCTATGTGTGACCCGGATCCGTTTGTCTTGGTTAGGGTACCGGAGGCCGTTTCGGAGCCACTGGGGGGCGTTATCATCGCCAGGTAGCCACACCTGCACAGGTCACAGCCACCAGCTTACCCGAAACACTGGCTTTAGTGCTGAAAAAGGAAACCGACACACTTTGGGGGAACAATTTAGAATGGGTCCGAGCCACCCAGACGCCGTGGGGGAGGGCAGCAATACTTGCTGAGTCACCTTGTTGAGCTGTATACAACTCCGAAATTAATAACTTATATTTATTAGCTTACATAGAAATGAGAGCATAATTTTACCAAAAGAGAAACCGATGCAACAGGTGTGAAAAAAGTAGAGAATTTTAAGGGAACAAATCTGTGGCGCGGATTGACTATTTAGGCCTTTTCATTTTTTCTCAGTAATAAAATAGAAACTAAATTAGATGGCCATGATACCCATAATATTGATATTTACATGATATTTATATCTTTAATTTAAAGAGGGAATCCGAGTAGTAAAGTAAAGGCAAGGTACAAGGTAAAGTACGTGTGCCAGCCTTAACCCGCCGTGAACTTCTCAACAAGTCAGTTGTACTTCTGCGCCATCTAGTGGTTATAAATCTGTGCTAAAAAGATTTATGCATAAGATCAAAGGGCAAGAGGAAATGTAAGAAAAGCAGCAGAGAATGAACTATCTGTGAGTTAAAATGACATGAAAGCAGCTAAAGAATATGACAATATATAAAATGTTTTTTCACAAGCTTAAAATAACCTTGATTCACTTTCATTTGCTACTTTCACAAGTGTGGGTATTGCGGTCTGGAGCCCATCCTAAGGAACAAGACTTGAGGTTAGGAAGGGTACACGCTGGACCGTGGTAAGGCAGCCACGCATAAAACATCAGCGTACCTGAAACACACATCTGAGCTATTTGGGATACCCAGAGTATCTCACTGGAAACCTATGTGAACATGAGAACAGGCAAACCCCACACAGACTGAGCTGGATTTGAAACCCCCTTCTTAACAGTCCAGCCCCTAAAATTCACAATGCAAGCTATCAATTTACACTCACAGACCAATTCACACAAGACCAGAAATTTCAACTCAAAATGTGATGCTGAGCACCACACATGGTGAGGAGCCTTCCCATCACACAATGGGTTGCTTGTCCTGCGTATCTCACTTGACCGCTCTGCATCTCAGAAATCTTGTAACTTCTTGTCGTAGTGTTGTACTGTCGTCTATCATACCGACGAGCTGTAAAAATAAAATGTTTTAAATTGCCGGAAGAAGTTGAAAAGCAAAAAGAGAAAGGAAAGCTTCACTTTACAAGAACAAAAACTTTAGTTTAAAATTGAAGCCTCGGTGATTCTGAGCACCGCCAGGCAGCCAATACGTGATGTGGCGTCTACTGTGACTCTCTGCCACCTCATAGCTGTGCACCTCGCAAGCTTCTCACAGAAATTTCAGGAGCTTTCATCATACTGGAAAACCATCATCTGTCACAACAATGAAGTCCAAGAAAAGCTTCAAAGTGCCCAAAAGAAGCAGAAATGTAACAGAAAGCCTTACTTACCAGTTTAAAACTAAGTGATAAAATGTGAATTAAAGGTAATATTACAAATGAGCTGAACAATTTCATGTACTATTCATAAACGTGAACAACAAGATAGAGAAGGGAGAGAAAAGCAATCATGCAAATGCATTAAGTACAAACCTGCTGGAAGGATTTGAAGGTTCACAGAGCAGTGTCAATATTCTGGACAGCCTGACCAATGAAGTGGGTGAGGTGATTGAACTGTTCAGTCTGATGGAGACTTTAAGACAGATGTATGGGCCTGGTGGGAGGTGGAGAAGCTCTGACTTAGAAAGACTGAGCTGTAGACGATGGTCAGTCATCTTCACGCAGGCTGAGAGGAGGGTTGTGATGTGAGGTGATACATATGTGGTGGCTGATGGAAAGGAAGAACGATTATTGTCAGAGTAGCAGTGACAGAGCCAAGGGAAGCATTATTGAAGGAAAAGAGTAGGGGACTGGGACTAAGCCATGAGGAACACCAGCTGGGAGACCTTGAGGCCGTGAGATACATTAAACCACCTGGTAAGGTCACCACAATAGGCACGACTGATGCCATTTCAGTAGTTATCATTTAATTCCAAGTTGTTCCGCAAAGAAAAGTAGGAATCGGTGGTTGACAATATCAGATTCTACAGAGGTCAAGAAGAATGACAACCAAGGAAAAGGAGGCAGCTTTAGCCGATTTGAGAGCTTTTGACATTGCAAGGAGGGCAGTGTTGGTGGGACAGATGATCTCCAATCCAAGCTGATGCCTAGCAGTGAGACAATTCTGGGCAAAGAATGCAGATAAATGGACGTAAGCTGCACCCTAAAGAGTTTTGTGTAGTGAAAAAGCAGAAGAAATACTGGCCTATAATTCAGTATTAACTTTTGGGCCAGAGAAGGTTTCTTCAGTGGACACCAGCTGAGTGGGCTAACAGCAACACTGGCACTGGTGACCCAAAAAAATTCAGTGGCAGCACTGACATGATCATAATTTACACCTAAACCTTGCATTATGGAGTTCATTTATATCATAAAACTACCCCATTTGGCAAATAGCAGGGTAAGTTTCCTGATTTACTATTTTTTCAAAATAATTTGTTCCTGAAGAGAAAATATGTGAATTTACATAAAATACCGAAATGAAAGGTATTTCAGGCATAGCAATAGCACCAAAACATTTTACATTTATTTGTTAAATGCTTTAAATGTTATAATATGCCATTATGTTAAAATTAATATTTTCTTCTTGCTTTTAATGTAATACTTTCATTTATTCATCACCAATAACTGTTGGTCCAACGCTGCAGTGTTGCTATGGCCTTGATTCCACTCAGCAAGCAGAAATACCCTGGATGGAGACATTTTCACAGTTTGTCTTGCAGAAGTTTATGATCCAAAGAAATAAAGTTTGCAAGATCACTGCAAGACATGCATATATCTTGCACAACGCATATAGGTGGATTCACCCTTTAATTTACGCTTTCCATATTTTACCCATTGTAATATTTTCCAGTCCAGGTCATGACCCTGACTTAGACCAAATATGTGTGATGAGGAAAGAAAACAACCACGAGCAACAGCAAAAGCAGCTAAAGTGGTTCTTAACTCTTTAATCCCATATAAAAATGTAATTGTGAAAAACAGCATTGATAGAGATAAAGGGGTCTGAATTAAGGGGATTTTAAGTTCTCAGTGCTCTCTACCCCCATCCAGACTCATCTGTGCTGAACTACACGACAAACTGCACACTTTGGGGAAAGAAGGGCTGTTCAGTCGTGGTAAACATGTGGCTGCAGCTGAAAATAAACTGCCTGTCATTCCACAAGATCCCACAGACAGACTGAATTTGGGAAAGTGAGTTGTAAACTGGTTCATGTTCCTCTTTCACAGATAGAATTTGTGCCATAAAGTGGCGAAACATGGAAGTCTCAAGTGCTACTTTTACAAAAACGTTGCCTAAGCAAGAGACCCAAAACTAGCATGCTCACCACAGGGTGAGCCAAAGGTCATGCAACCATCAAGATTCTTCCCTGCTCTATAAATGAAACCTAAAAGCTAGTAATACAAAACACCAACCCAATAAATGGTTTTACCAAAAAAAGGACCAAATCCCTGCTCATGTCCATCATGTCCAAACGGTGCTCACGTGGGTCCTTCAGTCTGTCATGTCCAGCAGTCAGCTGTGTTGCCAAATTTCAAAATAAAATGGGCTATCAAATGAAGCAAGTGGACTTAAATGTATAACACACTAGGATTTGGGTGTTTTCTCAACACAGCGGTGCCTCCCTTTATTATCAATGGCCAGAGCTTTACATATTTTTCACACACAGCTTTCTGGTGTATCCCGAAGAACTATTAACAACTAAGAAAGGAACTAAACCTTAATCTTAGCTCCCTCTAGAGGACACTATAGGCTACTGCTAGGAAACTGTGCATGGAGGATGTTTCACACAAGCGCTCACATTTCAATAACTGAACTCCAGATGACAAGGGCAGGTTTTGGTCATCAAGCTGTCTGTAGGCTAGCACCACACCTCCACGTGGAAAGCTGGGCTCAAGTCAGCGCGAAGCAACAACTCAAACTTAAACCTTTGCCTCCTTTAGAGCTCAAGCACTGGCATCAGTTGGTTAAAAGAAAACTGATCTTACATCAGAACATGGTCGGTTTCCAGAAGCAGGTGTACAGAGAGACGCAGAAGTGGTCTAAAACATTAACAAATCGAGTAACTGAGGAACAATGGTATTCAGGTATGCAGACAAAAAATATGTTAGAACAAATGGAATTTGTATCTTTCGGTTTAACCGCGCAATTCCATTTTCATTATTCGGGTCAGCAAATCCAAACAAATGGCAAAACAACTGGAAATATTTGAGGAATTCAAAGATCCCTGACTTGGGCAAAATTGGAAAGATATGCGGATTCTCTTGGGAAAACGTTTTAACGCACTTTTTTGTAGCCGGTAAATAAATGGGAGCCAGACAGCACTCAGCAGCACTGCATCAAGCAACCAGACACACACTCACAAACACAGGTTACACTAAAACATCCTTTACGTTGAAATGTATTGCTCTTAAACTTTCCGTCTGCTGGCCTCTCAGTTCGTTCGTTGGTCTGTCGAGTCGCGCCAACTGGTTAGCATTTGCAAACCTCGCAGGCCTCCAGCTACAGGATTACTGATTAAATAGAAGTTCAGCAGGTAGACCTGCGTGCAGCGGTTGGCAAGTTAAGAACATTTCAATCATTCGCTTGTATTGACTGTGGGATAAAATATGACAAACAGAGCAAGCAGGCACAGATTGTGGTCTCTGCCAAGGTCTAGATTTCCTATGCTGTGGCATATAAACACTTCCCCTCATTTGCCGAGGCTCATTATTGAACAAGGCAGGCCTTATATGAAGCAGGCCGGTGCCTTGAGGCCCTGAAATCAAATCTGGAACTTTAATGAACCGCATGGTATTTCTGGCACTTGTCATGTCTTCGGCGGTTTAGAAATTTTGCCGTTTACACTCCAAATTTCCATTTTCGTGTTCCGATATCCTGGTTTTTCAGAGTTATATAACAGCCTGTTTTACTCTGCAGGGTTAAAATACAGACTGAATAAAAGGCAGCGCCAGCCTACATTTTTATTGTGTTTGTATTATTCAATCAGCCGTAGCAACGGACAACTCTTGCTGTTTCTCAGTATCTTGGACACCACCAGCCTGCCACTGCTACACAGCTCAAAATAATTATTTCCTTGTATATAAAGTTGTGTTAATAGAAGAGAATTACCATGCATTCAATGGAATTGTGTTCCCAAATAATACCGTATATACAACTGGGAAAAAAAAAATGTAAGGAGGCCGGATGGCCGACACAACGTCTCCTTCGAAGTAAACTCTTCTCTTTACTTCATTTGTGCCAGCAGATGACTTAGCACCAATTGTGTTCTGAAGGTCAGCAAAGTTTTTTTTTTTTTCTGCAGACCTTCAAGCGCTAAATGAGTTGTTGAGCAGGAGGTGGCAGTTAGATGCTCAACCATGTTTCCAGCCTGAAGGATTTCAAACAAAAAGCAGCCAAAATCCCGTGTGCAGCTTCTTGTCTTACAGCGTTGAAACCAAAGGATTGACTGCAGCTGCACGTGGGCTGCCAGTTAGGATTACTTGGCCTGCGGTGCAGACACACACACCTTCACTTCCATGAGACATCACATTTGGTTTGCTGTTTACTTAATAAGTTTCATGCTCTGTGCATATTGCACTCTCGGTGCCGTCTTATCCCTAAGATTGACCGTGACATTTTATTCGCTTTGCTCTGCTCCCTTTCTCGCCAAAACCAAACCCTTGTATTTCTTATCCAAATAGAGGAAGGTGCCGTTTATGTTCTTGGCTCTTTCCTTCACACACAAATCAAAATTACACACCATAGCTCAAGTATTCGCCTTTATGAGTTCGGCACAACTGTAACACTCATTTTATATTAATTAAATGCAAGGGTTTAACCTGCTTTTTTCATCTTACAAACCACCGTCTGCCAGGAAATGAAGCCTACAGAACTCTGCAACAAGATGATTCCCAATTCAGTGACCACACTTCTGTGGCTGGAAATGAAATGCAATTTTTTTCTTTCCACGACTTCTGCTGTTTAATTCCAAACATAATAAGATCACATCCTTATCTGTTTCAATTGATTTGTACAACAGATAAACTAATATGTTGCCCATAAACATGCAGAAAAAAGGAAAATATGGCAAAGACCACGCAACTTGCACTTCTTTTCAAACTGGAACTCAAACAATGTGCTGTTTGCCAGAGCAGAAATACTAAAAATACTATGGTTTTCAACCGTTCTATTTGTTTCAAAACAACAGTTAAAAAGACATGAAGGTTTGACAGGAAAAGTATTTTTGGTTGTTTGTATCAGAAAAAAAACAAATTGCAGAACAGAACAGAGTCCCAGTGCACACTAGAGAAAAATATATCTAATGTTTAGGGACAACACTAAAGTTTAAACCTTTTGTTTATGTTTTCATGTGTAATAAACAAAGCTGCTGCTCCTCAGAGATTAGTGATGGTCTGTAGCAACTATAAAACACTTCTACTGTTTGCCGCAAATTATTTGTGTCGTGCAATTCTCCATAAAACCACTTTACTTCCCCCAGCTAAGGACTTAATGTGTGTTTGCTGCCGATCTTTTTAAGGGTTTATATTCGGTTTATTCTGAACTTTCTTGAAATGTCTGCCTGTCAGCCTCCATTACCCCATGTTTGCTGGTTTCACCTCTCATGATGACAGTAATTTTGACATTTGCATTGTTTTTGTTCATTTCTTTTGCCTTCACCATTCTGTTCTTTTTATTTGTCTTATATTAAAGGTTGATTTAATACACACAGAGTATCATGCGCATAGATGATCACTTTGTGAGTGTGTGTTAAGTGTAGTATAGGTAACAGCTTCAAAATTGAAACTAAGGGGAATTGAATTGTGTCTTTGGTTTACTCAACTTTGAAAGGGTTTTTTAGGGACAGATTACCTTCATAAGCCAGGGACAAGCCTGCACAGTCGGAAAAAACTGTGAGGGAATAGCAAGCGGTTCCGGAGTAGAGGAATTGTGGGGTGCATGGATAACTGCCTGCCCACCCCTCCTCAGAATGCTGAACTTTCAAAATTTGTGTAACACAAACATAGTGAATAGTTTCTCACTGGCAGTCATTATGCTTGCAGGTAAGACAATGTGTTTATATTTTTTAATGCTCTCCAGTCAGCAAAATGTTGGATTGGTCAGTCATTCTTTCTTGCCATTATAGCAGCAATGCTTCACACAGACTGCAGACTTGAAAGTAGCCACTAATATCAAGGAGGACAAGGGATGCTGGAATTGAAGCCATAGGAGGAGCTCCTGAACTTGTCGGGTTAATCGTGGTGCACAGACTGGAGTCAACTACCACTGGGAGAAAAGAGGTCCAAATTTGTTTCTTCATTCAATCTTATGCATTAGAGAGGCAGGGGCAAGACTATCGGACCTGTGAATGAGATATAAAGCAGGAGCAGCGCTCTGGCTGTTTCAGCTCCATTTTACAAAAAAACACACGAGCCAGAACGCTGGTTCCCTAAACCCAAACATGTCCATGGGGGCAGAGAAATAACTTTAAAAACAGTGCATCTGTGGGGAAGGACATATCATTATGTCGGAAGTGGTGCTAAAAACAGTTCTGGTGTTTGCATGTATTCTCCACCACAGGCCACATTCCTCCCTGCAGGACTTTCTCACAAGCGTGACCATGGGTGGATGTTGTCGCTGATAAATGCAGGACCTAGAATGATGGATGAAAAGCAAGCATTTCAGTGCCACAGGAAAGGCTGTGGTGGAATGACAGATGGGACCAATGCCGTGTAGCCCTTGGCACTGTGTTGAAGCGGAGGTATTTCGGACAGAGACTGGAGATGCTGATCACCAGTGCCAGAGGGGTAAACGGGAGGTTCGGGACTTTTCCTGAGGGCAGATTAGATTTGGTCTGACCAGACCTAAAGTTGTTGGTCAGTTGGCCTGAACCAGCTGACTGATTTCACTGCTGGCCCCTTTGAACCCTCTGCAGCTGACACACACAGTGACACCCGTGCACACGAGGTGCAGCCTAAATTCCTTGCACGGTCAGGTCCGTATCTGCGATACTTTAGGGCAGTGAGAAACATCCTTTCCCCACTGGTTTAGCTGAAACTGAACTGCAGTTGGTCAGGTTGTGGTCGTGTGGTGACTCGACACTGAAGAACTTAGATTTTTTTTTGAAGGTGCATTTTTACTTCGGCAGCTAAATTAAAGGTGAGGAGCAGCAGGGGCAAGAAGAGAAAAGAAAAAGGTATTGCTGAAAAACAGGATTAAAAAGAAAAACTCACTGACAGAAGACGCATTAAAGAGCTTCAAAATAATGGCAACATCGTGAGTTCAAGACAGGCGAGACTCGACGGGTGTGCAACTTGTGCAACTTAACTCTTTGCCAGGTGTCTTGCTGAAGGATATTGGCCCCAGCCCATAGAAAAAAAATCATAAATGTTGTATGCTGGTTAATAATTTTGTAGGAAAATTACAGCTGTGATTTTTTTATCTTACAGAATAGAATGATAGAAGGTGCTGCAGGTTATGTTGGTGCCTCGCAGTTTGTTTGGGCAGATGCTTGAATCCAGCTGTGGATGGATGTGGAGTCTAAATGTCTTCCCCATTCTTGCACTCTAAAAATAAATGCAAAACAAGGCAACAAAGTGGGAAACATCTTGATCACCCTCCCTTAGCAAGAAAGCCATGCAGTTTTAGGGTCACAACATCGGTTATGAGCACAGCAGCAGGAGGGTAGTTCTAACCCAGGTCCTTTGAGCTCATATGAACCAGATCGCTGTACCTCATGCTAACAGCAATTGTGCTGTTTCCTTTTCTCTTTGTAGCCACAGACAGCCAGGACACAGATTGAGCAAGTCCAGCAGGTCAAGCCCATATAAATTTTCTCTCCATTTCAATTCCTCGCTGCAAAGCTGTAAAAATGCACATCTTCCTGCACTGCTGCTGGGATAAAAGAAAAAAATCAGGCTGTTTGATAAATGTGACAATTGTTTTGGCCTGCAGTATGAATGTTGAATAAACACACGTATCGCCTCTGAAAAGATAACCATGTTTTCTATTTATTATGCAATATTTGCACCACATTTCATTTGCATTATTGCTGTCATTGATCCTAAATGATGAGCAATGATGACTGTGCCACTGAGATTCATTTCATTGGACAAAGGGCTGTCTTCTGTAACATTGTGTGGAGCCTGGTGATCTTCTGTGAAAATAAAAAGCAGATAAGAGCTATCGATGCAGCTACCAGGTAAGTCAAACTGTTAACCACTTTACTGTAATACCTGGTGACTGTTCAGAGTCAGCTGGCTAAACCCCACATGAAACCATACTTCTCACGGTGGGGTCTACATGATGGTGTTATGTAGTACAGTGCCAGGCTATGTACACCGTGTGTTTTTGAACAGAAAATGAATCACTTCAATAACCTTTCTGCACCTTTTCATCAAAAAAGACTGCACTAAGGTGCAACTTTTTTGAAGCCGAGCATCATTAATGTTGACGGGGCTTGTTTAAAACTGGTTCTACTCAAAAAAAAGTCAGATTTTGTAATGAAAAATGCAGATCTCCTCCTCCTTTCAATCTGCTGGGAAGTTACATTACATTTGTTTCCTCTTCGGCAATTGAGCCTGCAGTATAATAGTAGGAAGAGTGCCATTAACCACTTCCCCGTGTGCAACCATTAAATAAAAAGCAGCCAGAAAGCTAAGGTCATGGTTGCAATACCTTTAATTACAATCTTTAAAAATATACAGCTCCCTCAGTGTGAGATTCCCCAACAAAATGTACATGCTGTCATTAAATAAAGTTTTTGAAGTTGCTGGAATAAACTATCTATAGCAAACGCAACTTTAAAATGGTAAGTCAATCACTGCAGTTTCTTCATAAGCAGGTACTCTCATAACACTACAAAATCCACAATATTTACATAAGCCTCCGTCACTACATAACTTGTGCAGATTCAGATGCATATAAAGAGAAAAAAAATGCTTAGTGTCAGGTTTAGTAAAAATATTTTGCGAAAAACATATAAAATTCAGTGTTCCATTATTCTGAGTGAAAAAAGCAGGGTATTGAAATTGGGCAGAGATGCGGTACTAAGAGTGACCACACGGGGTCAGGCTTGCTCAGGTTAAAGCCTTTTGGAGACAACTGGCTTTCAAGAGAGCAGTAAATACTGGCGTCTGCGATCAACAGCACAGAAAATCTGAATTCCGAGCTTCTTTTTGGCAGTGGACAAGTACGAGTAGCAGTTTAATGCTGTCACTGTGGATTCCTCATTTTCCATGTTTGCTTGTGACTAAAAAAAGGTAAAACGGCTTCAGTATTTTTAAAGTAAAGGACGACGTTTGCAGCCTATTTTATTTCAATTTAGAGGATGCCATTGCTTTTGTTAAGGCAGAATGCATCTAAACGCAGACACGGCCAAATGTAGTCATTTTGAGCTGTTGCAAACAGCGCAGCTTTGACCGTTAAAATGTTTACATGTCCAAATATTCGTGTTCAACGAAGGGTGCAACAATAATCAGTATTTGCGTAAAAGAAAAATCAGCTTTTAGTTTTGAGTTAACTGAAAGAAAAAACACTTGCGGCGCATTGGGTGCAAAAGAACTATCCGTCTGGTGTTAATTCTAGAATCGTCTTTTATATGCGTGTAAATTTTAGATGGATCACAATATGGACCTAATCCTGCAAGTAGATAGTCTTTAAATCTGTTATTAGTAACACGATACCGTATTTCTTCAGCTCATTTCTGTGTTTACTTAACGCAATTTTAGCGTCACAGACCACACGACAACCGCGCCGACATTCCATGAAATTACTGGCTGGTTAAAAGAAAACAAAACCGAAAATCTGATAACCGGCATTCCTCGTAGGGTCTAATTGTTTAAACAATATCTCAGTTCCAACTAAATAAACACTGCGTGGATTATAGAGTTTTCGCACAACCATGACAAAGAACAAAAAGTGCAACACAATACAGCACGGGAGATGGAAGCTGGGGGAAACTTGCGAGCTCACACTTTGCTGAGCTGTTCACGTTAGAAATGAATTACTCTACCCATAAAAAGAAATAAATGCAGTCGTAATAATAATAATAATAATAATAATAATAATAATAATAATAATAATAATGTGCAAGCTAGCATGATAACATGATCAATATACAAATGTACAAAATGTATGCACCTTTTTTTATATTTAACATAATGTACATTCTGTTATGTTCACAATGCCGCCAGTCTTTCCGTTCTTTATTAATGTATTATTAAACACAATGTACTTTTTGCTCTGTTATTCGGAAATAAAACTTAATATTTTGCAACATGTATTGTAGCGATTCTCATATGTAAATACCCCCCCCCCCGGCAGCAATGAATGAAGGTTTAATTTCAGTCGACTATGCAAGAAGGAAATTTTCACTGCGATTAACAAATTTCTGGACTCCCCCCCCCCCATTCTGTGTGTGTTTTTTTAACTGTTAGACAGATTCCCTCGTCAGCATGGTTCTGTGCGTGGAAAACCAACGATCAGCCGTTTTGCTTCATTCTAGGGGGTATTTTTTGAAAACGCTGCCCCCCCCCCCCTCAGGGTGAAATAATTGACACCGCGCAGGGCTGCTGGTTTCTGTGTTGAGGCGCGTCGGCAGGGGGCGCTAGAAGAACATAAAGAAGCTCCCCGATCGAACAGGTGGATTGCAGTGGATCTGGACCCGCTGTGTGTGGAGGGGGGGGGGGGGTTTACAGCAAGCGCAATACCTGTAAACATGCTCTGAGGTATACATGTGCCTAATTTCACTGTATTACAGCGAAGCATTGATTTATGTATTTTTAATTCTCAAAAATGTGCGCAACTTGCAGCGTCATGTCTGCATCCCGTGTGCGAGGGGTGATGGAAAAAGAAATTAAAACTTGAAAATATGTCGGCCAGAACAAACGCAGGACCTAACTTAAGCTATGACAATTTTGCTCAACGACCAGTGGAAAATCATTCACTTTTGCGTGACTAATTTCTGTTTTTTGTTTTTGTAAAATTCATTAGAATATCGACGCAACCTAAAGACGTTCAGCTCCAGTGCGTCTCCTACTGCAAAAACATACAGCACACGCAAAAAAATTGTACTATGATATGTAACTCATAGTGGGGTAAAAGGGTCGATAAATAACACATATTTGTGATATAAAGGGATGCCTTGTCCAGGTGATCCCCCCACCTTAGAACACATAACGATTTAGTAATTAAACAATTTCTAACTTCGAATTCCATTGTTTCTGCATTTCTACACTTATAATAAACTGTAAAAAAAAAAAAAAAGCGCAGCTGACAGAACTACAATGAGAACTTCAACGTCAATGTTATTGTTTCGCATAAATCCAAACACACAAACACACAGCGCACAAAGAAAACTGCCCGTTGCTGCATTGGACACGAACGCTTATCATACTGTGATGAATTAAAGAACATAAAAATTCAACGAAATATATGTGCTTTTTAGCATAATGAAAAATCGTCTCGTTAACACGTCTTTTAGGTCAACGCACGGTGGATTTTGTTTAAATCAATAAAGATATTAACTGCGGTTTTCAGAATTATTTAAGTCCTGGAGTAGAAAATGAAATGCGTTACATAAAAACAAAGTCTGTAAAGTATTTTGTAAAAAAAAAAGCTTTTTAAATAGTCATTGTGTTGTAAAAAATAAAGAGGAGAAGATACAAAAACATGTTTCAATTTATATTCAGAAATTTCCATAAAATAATTATTTTGTGAAAATTAATAAGTTAATATACATTCATCGCGTAGTAACATCACAGGCCACCAGAAAGCTATATTTTGATTTAAAACATTTGTTTTTATTTAACCGTCTGAGTTGTGCGTATTATTACTTATTTTATCATTTCTGTTAATATCACTAATGTTGCAGGAACTATCCCGGTCATTTGGGGCGAAAAAGCGAGAAACTGTGGCAGAGGCTCTGCGATTGACAACTGCCTTGTAAACTGCATAAATACCCCCGGGGCATAGACAGGGTTCATCGGCGGGTCCCCGGCAGTACAAATGCGCAGCGGATAAAAACCCGCAGAAAACGGGAAGAAAAAAACGGATTAAAGAGCAACATCGAAGGCAACGGAAAGCGGGCAAATGTGGACGCTAAAAACGCGTCTCAGGGTCAATCCGTTTTTTTTTTACAAACACGTTACCTGCCGAACGCCAGTCTTAGCCATTAGACCTCAAATTCCGATTAATCTTCCTAAAATATCTGCAGGGCGACGCAGCCTTGAACAAGCAGCATAAGGATAGAAATGATTTATGATCAAGGCCTAGATTAGTACTAATACATTTTAAAGAGTTTAAAAATGTATCACACAGGCAAGCTGTTGGCGACGTCGCCTGAAAACCACCTTGTTTGTCGTTGTCATTTGGGTCCTTAAACGTCTCCACGTTGGCAAAGATATTTACTTCATCACAGGGCCCCGAATGCGCAGAAAACACACGTTTTAAATCCCCACAAAATGATACATTTTCCTCAAACCGTCGGCATATTTTTTATTTGTCGAACACACACATATTTTACTGCTCGAGCTTAAATGACAAGAAAGCTTTGACGTCGCCTTTTGTCCCGAGTCAATATTTGCGCAGATATATTTGGTGAAAATTATAATCCAAACGTCAGGAATAGACGGACGCAGCTCACGCGTTTGTACGTCCACGGAGGCTTTTTGGGCAAAATCCTGAGGAATTTTGATTGTTCTCCTCTCGCCTTTTGACGGCGAGACACATGCGGGACACCGGGAGCTCCGTTTGCTCCTCCAAACAAAGTCTTTCACACGTGGCCACATTCTCGCACCTTCTCTCTGCCAAACGACGTTCATTTAGCGGCAATTAGCCGGGGTGTCGCGCCCGCTCCCGCCGCACTGCGCTCAGCTCCTTCCGCGCTCCTTCATCTCCTGCTGCTGTTGACTGAAACCTTTAACTCCATCTTGTGTTAATAAACTTCGCATTAGGCTTCCAAAGCTGCGGGACTTGAGCAAATACAGCCGTCTTATGTCGCGCTATCCCAGGTGCCCGATGCCTTGAGGTGTCATAAAATAAGCGCTCGATTTTACCTAAAGAATTCCAGTGCTTAAATCGACGTCGTTTACCTTGCACGCCTTAAGATGTCATAAAAGGAGTGTGGGATTTTCTTTATAAAATTTCACTGCTTTAAATGAACTGTTTACCCTTCAGTTCTTGAACTGCGGTGACGGAATCGTACGTGTTAATGTAAACAGTTCAAGTGTAGATATTAAATCAACTTAATTTGATTCATTTATTTAAATTCGACACCATTTTCACAAGAACCACTGATTCATTGCAATGTGAAAATATTGCCGAATTATTATGTTCGTGGCTAAGAATGTGCTAGAGGCCAGCTGTAGCCCGCAGAGGACGTTTCTTCTTTAACACAGCTTGTACAGTATATGGCAGTTCCACGCTAATCGAATGTATCTGCGAGTTTCAGCCCGGTTCTGATAGCTCAATAAATATATTTTGGATATATAACGATTTGTATAGGGTGAGTCAAAAAGGAGCGGACACATCGATTTATGAATAGGCACCAAATAAACGTGCAGTCCAAACCGGGGTGTAAAGTGACTGTAAAAAAAGAAGGGGTAAATTTCGTGTATGGCAAAGCGTTCAGTATGAGAGTTACTGGGTGTTTTTTTTTCTTTTTTTAAGTGTTCAGTTCTTTTCGAACCACGCAGTATGAAAAACAAGAAAACGCAAACGCGTTTGTGTGCTTGCAGATGCGTTCGGCACAAAATGTAGTTTTGTTTTGAAGCAGAGCGACGTGCGTGAAGAGCGGGCGACCGTTTCGGCAGAGGAGGGCCGGGGTCCCTCGACACCTCGGCTCCCCTTCCGAAGAACGCGTGCGGCCACTTGGGGAGGGGGCGGGGCTGCGGCCTCGGATTGGGCGCCGCCGGAGCCCGCGGGGAGGAGCTTCCCGGCCCAGAAAAAGAAAATGTAAGTGCGTAAAAAGTGCTCGCTAAGTGACGGATGCTGAAAGTCGACGATCCCTCGGACCCGCGCTCCGGGACGCAGAGGCGGCGGTAGCTCAGACCCTGCTGCGCCTTCCTTGTCAGCCCGACGAACGCGGGACCGAGATCGAGCGTCGCTGCGGGGGCAAAACTGGAGCTACGGCGCCTCTGACTTGGGAAGTTGCGCTCGAAGTGCGGACTGCGGGAGCGCGGGGGAAGACACCATGCAGGCGCGCTACTCCGTCTCCAGCCCCAACTCCCTGGGCGTCGTTCCCTACATCAGCAGCGAGCAGAGCTACTACCGAGCGGCCGGCGGCGGCTACACGGGGATGCCGGCTCCCATGAGCATGTACTCACACGCGGCCCACGAGCAGTACCCCAGCAGCATGGCCCGAGCCTACGGACCGTACACGCCGCAGCCGCAGCCCAAGGATATGGTGAAACCGCCGTACAGCTACATCGCCCTCATCACCATGGCGATCCAGAACTCGCCGGACAAGAAGGTGACCCTCAACGGGATATACCAGTTCATCATGGAGCGCTTTCCCTTCTACCGAGACAACAAGCAGGGCTGGCAGAACAGCATCCGACACAACTTGTCGCTCAACGAGTGCTTCGTCAAAGTGCCCCGCGACGACAAGAAGCCCGGCAAGGGCAGCTACTGGACCCTGGACCCAGACTCGTACAACATGTTCGAGAACGGCAGCTTCCTGAGACGGAGGAGGCGCTTCAAGAAGAAGGACGTGCAGAAGGAGAAGGACGAGCGGGAGCGCCAGAGTAAGGAGGTGACGGGCCGGCAGCAGGGAGGCCGGGAAGCGGAGCAGCCGGTGCAGGGCACCCAGCCGGTGCGGATCCAGGACATAAAGACGGAGAACGGGACGTCCACGCCGCCGCAGGCCGTGTCGCCCGCCGTGAACGCGGTGCCCAAAATCGAGAGCCCCGACAGCAGCAGCAGCATGTCCACCGGCAGCCCCCACAGCATCCCGTCGAACCGATCCATCAGCCTGGAGACGTCGGAGCATCACCACCACGGCCAGGCCGCGGCGCAGGGATTCAGCGTGGACAACATCATGACCTCCCTGCGCGGGTCCCCTCAGGGCGCCAGTGAGCTCAGCTCCACCCTCGCCGCCTCCTCCAGGACAGGTATCACCCCCTCGTTGTCGCTGAGCTATTCCCCCAACCAGACGTCCGTCTACAGCTCGCCGTGCAACCAGAGCGCCATCTCTAGCAGCTCGAACGCCACCTACCACTGTAACATGCAAGCCATGAGCTTATACGCCGGGGACCGCGCCGGCCACTTGGCGCCCACCACCTCCGTGGAGGACACGTTACCTGACTACTCGATCACCACCACCACTTCCACGCTGAGCCACGGCAACCTGAGCTCGGGCCAGGAGGGCCACCACCCTCACCAAGGGCGCCTCGCCTCGTGGTACCTCAACCAGGCTGGGGACCTGAGTCACCTGGGCGCCGCGTACCCGGCGCAGCAGCAGAACTTCCACTCGGTCCGAGAGATGTTCGAGTCCCAGCGAATTGGCCTCAACAACTCTCCGGTGAACGGGAATAGCAGTTGTCAAATGTCCTTCCCCTCGACGCAGTCCATCTACCGCGCGTCGGGGGCTTTTGTCTACGACTGCAGCAAGTTCTGACCAAGATTTTGAATTATTTTTGACTTCTTTTTTTGTTCTTCTCCCTACCAGTCAAAAAGTTCCTTTACAAGTGCCTCTTCATGGACTAAAATTACTCTGAGAGACAGAAAAGCATAATCTTGCTTTGTAAAGGACAGTGTTACTTCAAATAACACGTAAGTTTCTTCTCGCTTTTGAGAACTACGTTTTAAATATTATGTTTTAAAAAAAGGAGTATGTTAAGCTTTCAAGGACTCTTTATTAAGTGTAAATGGCATTTAGTAATTTATTGCGCGAAGAGAAGTTGGATGTTGCGGACCAAACACCAAAGAAGTGTTTCTAAACCGAACTGCCTTAATTGTCCAGAAAAGGTTCCGTTATAAGAGGGGAACTTGTATATTCGCATATTCTTGTCCTTTTTTTTGTTGAAAGTATTCTGAAGGCATTGCAATGTTTGTTTAATAAATTGCCATCCTATTTGAGTTAACACTACGCCTGATTTATTGGCACCATACAAACGAAAGCAGTCCGGCAGAGTAGTTGGAAAGAAAGAAAAAAGCCCGTTAAAAAATACGGTAATTTTCCTCAATACATTTACTTTGGCAAATTTAATTTACATTAACATGTTATTGTACGTGTTGACCAAGACGCCCGAAGGCAGAAGTATTTGCCAGCTTTTGGGGCAAAATTATTCAGCCAGAAATATATTAAATGTTGTGTTAAAATGCAATTTTCTGTCGAACGTATAAATATTGAATTATCCTTAATTCTGAACGTTATTAATTGGAAATGTTGTTTAAAAAGATATTTTTATGGCGTTATTTTTTTACTGTGCATCTTTCTGTAGCTTCTCCCGGTGGCAGTGAATGACTTTTTTCACCTTCTGTCCGGAGTTTAGCGCCCATATGACCCACGAGTATAATATTTATAGGGTTTCATAGCCAGTTTGCGTTTTTTTCCGCTGTCTAACGACAGCGAGTTTTGTCGCGCAAAATTGCATTTTTATACCAACGTGTAGTTTTCAAAATGGTGACAGACTGCAGTACTGTAGCACTACAGCAGGGCGTTCGTGTTAATTCCAGTTCTTTAAGCTTTATATTAATACGCTGCTAAAGATCAACACGGTGCGTTTTAGCTAAAACTGCTGTGGAAATTTGGGATTTTAAAATGAATCAGGAACACTTTTCCCGCAGCGTCGGCCATGTGTACAGTGAACACAGACTAATATAAATTCATACTGACTTATATATGTGAAGTAAAGGGAAAAGTGAAATTATCGGTTTATCTCTCTGTGGGAGATTTTATGGTATTTAGTTATAATCTTTGTTTTTTTTTGTTGTTTTTTTGCTAGGCAGCAGGTAGAGTTCTAGTTGAGCTGTTTGTTGGCCCTGTAGTCTGAAGGTTCCCTGTTTAACCCCCCCCCTCCTACCACCACCACTACCACTACTTTCTGCAGAGTCCTTGACCAGGATGCTGAATAACAGGGAATTAATATCCTGCCGTATAAATCGGTGAGCAGTTTCCAACTTGTCTGACTAACGCTGCAGTTCGTCCTGGACAAAGATGCCATCCAAATAAAGAATAACAATAATTTCTCTAAACGCTTGTATGCCAGTTCCAGTGAAGTCCTTGCGTGTGCAGAATGCATGCAAGCATTTAAGTGTCGGATTGTGACGCATGGCACCGTGGTAAATCCTGGTGCGCTCGTGGTAAATACAGCTCTCATCGCGCCGCTGCGATCACTTCTCCTGTTGCATTTTAACTATTTGAAATTCTCCTTGCAGACACGGCCTGTTCTGTCATCGCCGTGACCCGAGGCCCTCTCGCCTTTTAACAGCTCTGTAGTGGAGGCCCCGGCCCGCCCGTGTTTTCCTCGGCCACGTGTGCGCACGGGAGCGCGCCGCCGCCGTCGTCGTTCCTAACGCACACGGCGCGCCGGCAGCACCGCACCGGTCAGACGTTTCTTTTTTTGTTGTTTTGTTTTTGCCGCAGTTACGGGTGCAAAACAGAACGGAGCGCAAAGAAGAGACCGCGCTTGTGCGCACGCACGACGGCGCGGAGCGCTCGGCTTGTGCGCAAAAGCAATGCGATTTGCGTGATCACCGACGAGGGCCGCCTTCTCGGCTGCTTCCATAGATGAGAAAACGCGGAAAACGACACAATAAACGCAAAAAAGTCGCGGCAGGTGGAGCTACGGACAGGCCGGGCGCTGCAGCTCCTCACCTTTATTTCTTTGTTCATATTACAGCAGCAACAGCTCAAGAGCCTGATGCAGAACTGACCCAATGTCCAAAATTCTGCACTTGCTGCAAATCTATTGCTTTCATAAGTTTCTCACGTTGAGGGTCGACATTATTAATGATACTCTGTGCAAAAACAATGTTAGCGTTAAAAATAAAACTCGTTCCCAGCTATGTAAGTTAATATTACAGTGAGTCTTATTTATGCTGTAGCAGGATACTGTAGCACTTGAAAATAAACATTTAAAAGACGGACGTGGATTTAACCTGAATTTACCTGCATTCTGCACGCCCGGTCGTCCTCCGTTAACACATCAGGCGAAAATAATGCTAATAATTTAGTTGGTGATATATTTTCCTGCAGGGCCTCAGAACTTCTAGAAATTCCTTAGGAGGAGAAAGAGGCTCATCGCCTCTCCTGCCCGTGGTGGGGTGCAAATTTACCAAACAGGAATAAAAACTCAACATTTTTTGTTTCAGTAACCGTACTGCGACGCGCTCTTACCGAAATGTAAAGAAAGGAGTGCAGTGGAAATGGCTGAAATGGTGAAAAAAGCGCTTTCGGGGCAGCTCACTGGGGCTCTGCTTGGGTTTTGGTTCACAAGAAGGACAAGCGACGGCATTCTGGCGTTATATACATATATATTTATATATATTTTACATCTGAATTATAATGCTACTGTGCAAGGATCAATATTTGGCAGCAAGTAGCAGTTTGGGCCAAGTTTCCGCACGAACAACCTGCATTTAGGAGACTGACTGCACGTTACAGCGAAACGGCTTTAAATGTCCAGTGGATCGTAGTTAAGTGATTTTCTTGGAAAAAGCGGGTGTGACACAACAGGCCTAAATATATAAATGTACTAAAAAGGAGCGCGACAGGCATTAATTCAGCAGCAGCTTCGGCTGGCTTAAATAAATTCATACTTATGTAATCTGTTTGGACTTTTATTATTGATATGCTCAACAGAGCCGACGGTACCGAAGCAAACGTCTTTGCCCGAGTGCAGACAGCACAGCAGACACGCATACCCACTGTACACAGGTATGGAGCGTGTTTGCAGTGTCCCGCAGCAGCCGGCCCGGTGGGGTAACAAACAAAGCGTCGTGTTAGTGCCAGATTGATGGCGCTCTCAGGAGCCGCCCGCTCAGGAAGGAATAAAATTCAATCAGAGCGCGGAGTCATTTTTCATGAGACGGAAAGAGGCGAAGGAACAGAGGGAGGTCAGCGGGGAGGATGTCGGCTTGTGCAGCTCTCACCGGCAAGCCGAGCTCAGCCTCGGTACCGCACGGCACAGCCTCGAAGGCGCCTATTTATTGTGCGTAAACTCCTCTGTTGGCTGTCTTGCCTCTGTTTGGAGCGAGGGAAACGTGGAATAATTTGCAGTAGTCGCTGTCTGGACTGTAAAGTGCTGGACGCACACTGGCAACCAATAATAATAATAATAATAATAATAATAATAATAATAATAATAATAATAATAATAATAATAATAGAGGCCGCATTTCAAATCCCCAAATTTCCATTTTTCCCCGATTCGTGAGTCGTGTGGCTTTGGGGCCCAAAGCAAACCTGCGATAACCACTGAATGTAAACGACAAGGCAGCTCCGTTTAATGAGACGACAAACGACATTGCGGCAATGTTTTCTTTTACTGTTTCATTTTTTGCGTTTTTATTTAAATATATCAAACAAATCGGTTGTGGCAACGAGCTGAACCTCGGTGGCTATGCGACCCTCGTCTTGGATTAGAAATGCGTTATCGGCCACTTTTCGTCAGGATTGAACGGATTTCGAAATTAATGGGTGGCGAATTTAGCGCAAACTCCGCAAATGGATCGGATTGAATTGCGTCAAATAAAAAGGGCAAAAGTGTTAGTGTAGCACACAGGTGGAGTTTTCTGGCAAAGCTATACGACCTGAAATGATTTCTGCCCACACGTTTTCAGGTGCATGCGAACGCAAGTATATTTGACAGCAGGACTGTGCATTTGGAAGCTGTTAACTTGGACTGAGCAGCGGCCGTTCTTGCTTTCCCTGCAAGACGGCTCAGAGGATCTGGGTGTCGCTTCGGCCAGGGCGAAAGGCGCCTTAAACGGCCGCACAAGCGAGGCCCTTGCGGCACCGCAGAAACAGCGCCGAGCTTCCCGGTGGAGCCCCAGCGAGCGCGACAAACCCGTCGCTACGCGTCTGCCACCTGCGCGTTCCCGTGTGTCTGTGTGTGCGCGCACACGCGTCCGAGGCCGAGCACTCCCCGTTCCTTAATCCCCGTCCCCACCGCGTCTTAAAAATGTAAGAAAATACGAGTTTAATACAATTATTTACCTTTCTTTTCCCACGGAACCATCGAGCTGCAGGTGAGATGCGGCCCTTTGGAACGCATGCCTGCAAAACAGAACCAGAGCATAAGTACAGAAGCGCCTTTAATGTAGATCTGCAATTTCATTTATTATTTGTTTTCTGAAAAAGTGTATTTTAGTATTTTTCACGTCTCGGAGACAAATTCATTCCCACTGATAGAGTTTGGAGAAGCGGTGCGCACAGTGCGTCAAGCTGCTGGACGTCTACAATGTTGGGCCCGCGGTGCGCGGACACCTGCGTGTTTCTGCTGGGCGGACATCACCTTCCCGCCTTCTCAATCCGAGTCCAAATGTGCGGGTCAGCCCGAGTCAGCCAGGATGTGGCGGGTTCGACCGGGTACCACAGCGAGGCTCTGATTTCCAAAGAATGTTCCAGAAGGCCGAAGCACAACTTGCGGGGAAGTTAATAACCGCCAAGTAGGCCTCGCCAAGCGCACTCTCTTTAGGATTTCAGCACACGTTAATATTAAATAACCATTAAACTAAAAAAAACACTAATATTATGAAACAGCCACATTAATGCAGTAAGATGTAAATTATACAAATCTCATAAGGTTTTGGTGTTTAAATAATACACCTTTATGCTTAAATCAGCAAAACAACTCATTCTAAACAGGAGTATATCAGTAAGACCGTTATTATCACAATTACTAATATTAATAATAGCTACGTTGAACATGTCTGCTTTGGCCGTGATGTCACAATAAATGTATCACGACTATATGGAACGGTAAATAAGTGAAACTTTGAATTTTGAAAGAAAAACAGCTAAATATTAACGGGATGGCAAATGTGACAGAGGCTGATTCGGCGCAACTGCTTATTATTTTGTGTTTGTGCGCATAAAACGGACAGTAAGAGCGGGCATTGTGAGGCGGGCAGGGTCTCAGGTTGGACCGTCCATGGAGGAACGGGGTTGGGGGTCAGGAGGACAGCGACCTGATCTCCAACCACTTTAACCAGAGTAGAGACGCAGCAAGGATCCTACAAATAAACTGTACCTGCACTCGCACCTGTATGAGTTTTACTCTCTTTTACGCGTTTTTACTGCTCAAGGAGTTTGTACCCGGGAGCCGTACGTATAATAACAGGAGCTGAGATATATTTTTCAAAATCCATTGTCATTTTGGAGTAGAAAATTAACATGTAGAATGGCATGCACTGGCTCAATGCATGCTTACACACACGCTGTACTGAACGACACACCTGGGCGTCACATCTAACCTCTTGCAGCTTCTTGCTTTTCTTGTCTCACGCACACGACACACCTGTTCGTGGCTCCATATTCACTCTGCTGTCAGAGTAATGCCACTATTTACAGTATTTAGGCATTTTTGTACAATTGTCAGAAAAAAAATAGCACCAATGCGCCAGGCCTGATTCCAGCCAGTTTTACTCAGATTCTTCTTCACAGGTTATTCTATATAGAGACAAATACAGAAGTAATTTATTGGTGGTAGAGGGATTTATCCAAATATTTAAAACTGACCGGGGAATTAATTTCATTTTCACTTAATTTCATAGCGAGCCTCGGTGTTGGACTGTATATTCATTTTGCTTTTTATATATTACATTTAAAATATAGCCACGTAATATTCATCGATGCCGCCGTGACAGCTCCTATGGTTGTGGCTTAATTCTGCTTTGTTTTTGGGGTTACGGTTAAAAATAACCATTTGGTATTTAATGCTATTTTCAAACGTTTTAAACACGTTAAGCTGCGTACAAAATTATATCTTTTGCTTTTTTTGCGCGCCACATTCTACGCTGACATGAAAGACATTTTTTTGGAGTTTATGAGTGAGGGACTTTTTTAAAAAATCCAACACGTTTAAGGAGGGGACTTATTCTGAAATTAAAATATGCGAGTGTAAAAATATATATATTTAAAAGACATTAGTTTTTGAACACTTGCATGTACGTTATTGCATTATTTATGGCATAATAAAAACAACAGTATATATGTTAGTTGTGCGTTTGTTCATGCTGAATTTGTTTTACGGGGTTACGCATATAAATAGAATCTATTTAGAAATAAGATCTGGCTTTTTTTTTTGTTTTTGTTTTTTAAAAAGGTCGTCCATAATAGTTTTAATTCTTTAAACATATTTTCAGTTTCCTTCGCTTGCAGATTATGTCGCCTCTCCAGGTCCCATTTCGTAGCGGCGATGCACGGTAAAGCGCTGTAATGTACCGCAGTGCACCAAATCCCCATGTTTATGCGCACTGACAGTCGGCAGAAGAAGTGTTTTTGTTTTTTACTGCAAGGGTTCATGTGGTTCATTCTGTGAGCGATCTGATCCTTCACTTCCTACCAGGGGAAAGCAAACACAAATCAATTAACGTTAAATTAAAGATGGCTTGGAGATACAGCCGAGGAGCTGCCAAGAAAATGGCGACGTCTGCAGACCGTTAACCGCTGGAAATAAATCCCGGACGGACCAAAAAAAAAAAAAATTAAATAAAATAAAATAAATGTCTTTTTATCGATACGTTTTGCACGAAGCCGGCATGTCGATACGAAGATACGAATTCCGTTGCCTGAAATGATTTATTTATTTTGTGCGGGCCGTGCACCTGCGTGGGGGGCGCAGCTCCAGTGGAAAAGCGCTCCGCTCCAGCGTCGACCCCGGAGCGCAGGCATCTGCTTCCCATTAGGCTGTGCGCGGGCGAGCTCGCGGCTCCGAGGTGCCGCTCCTAAGGAAGAAACAGAAGGAGAAAAAGAAGGGGAGGAAGAAGAAGAAGAAGAAAGAAAAAACCCGCCACCCCCCGTCCCTTCTTCTCCAGCTCCCTTTGAAAGCCGCGATTTTCCATTTTAGATGCATGTCAAGCCACTTCTCACCTAAAAAAACACAGCAGCTCCTCGGCGTTCCTCGGCCAACCTGCAACGGCTTTCCATTAATTTTCTAATTAATATCTAATTATCTAATGAGCCCACGTGATCGTTTGGGCCACACACTCAGGTGTTCCTTTAAGTCGGCAGCTCCTCCAAGGCGAAGCGTTTCAAACGCGACATTTTTTGAAGCGCAATATTTGCTGTTGCAGCTATTGAATAATAATAATAATAATAATAATAATAAAAATTTGGAACACCACTTGAAAAAGGTTTTGCATTCCTGTGTTAAAAAGGTAATTTAAACGATTTTTTTTTTTGCGAGCACAAACTGCGCCTTTAACGCCGACGTGGGTTCGAGTCTCTTCCCTTCGTTGCTACACGGAGCGATGCGGTCCGAGGCGCGGAATAAAGGTGCTGTTTGAGGGCCACCGACCCCGGGATGACCCGAGAGCAGCAGCACTGACACCGACACCGACTCTGCTCCAAGTTTCCCCAAAAAACCACCTTTTATGACAGTGGAAAAAAAAGACGTCTAATTATAGCAGCTCTGCTCCCTCAAAGGCTCCTTTCTGCTGCTCCAAGCAGGACTCCGACTTCTGGGGTCTCTCCTTTAAAACGACCCCAAGGAGCTGAGACCTTTCCTCAGCAGACAGTCACACAATCACTGTCACATTATTTTATTTTTTTATTTTTTTGGGTGGGTGGGGGGGTGAGTATGTATTCATTTCCAGGGAAAAAGGGCCACACATTAAGAACACAGCTCAGGTTTCAGTTTTGGAAAAACAAAAATTTAATGTAGAAAAGGTTAAATCCAAATACACGTGCAAATTAAGCAAAGGAATTCACACATACATCTCATAAAACGTAAACCTGAAGTTTTACTTTGGAAGCAGGAAACGAATTAAATTTCAAGATTTTCAGTGGAGTAGAAAAAGAAACAAAACATAAAGGAGAAAGGATTCCATGACCCTAACTTTATTATTGAGTCCTGATATAAAGTATTGATTTATAGCATTTACAGATTATATATAAATAGCACTATAGGAGACCAACATTAAAAACTGTCATCATACAAAGGTTATGAAACATGAAATAAATGGGGAAAAAAACAAGGCATCATTTTGTCCTACACACCCCAGAAACCCCCTAAAGACACAGATTTGTAGACACGCAGACATGATGTGCAATTGATTCCTGATGATTTTTAACTTTAGCTGCTGGGCATCGTCGTTCAGCACGTAGGACACTCAGGCATTTGGGTTGGTCCTCATGAGCTCAATGTCTGCGTCCACCATTTCCTTCACCAATTCCTGTTAAACAGGTACGCAAAGAAAGAAAGACACATTGTGTGCATACACATAATTCGTTTAAGCTTGCTTCGGCAATGGAACTTCACTGCCGTACTTTCCAGAAAAAACACCACAAGTGACCAAACTAATTTGAAAAGGCAAATTTGACAAGAAGACAACACTATTTATACTCACAAACAAAGCCAAACACAAGACACTACTTTGCTTTAGACAGACTGTCCTCTAAGGGGCTTTGGACCGAGATCAGACGCTGAGATGACTAAATAATTCAAAGTCTTCAGAGTTTTCAGTAGGTTAGAAGTTTTTAACAGAATTAAACAACGGGGCTCTTGTTTAATTTTATGCGAACATACAAAACAAACAGAAAACAACCATTAGGAATAATGTAGATGCGATGTTTCACAATTTCCTATAAAATACTGTTATATTAAGTGAAAAATAACTGCACTATGCTTTGTGCTTGTGCTACTTGTTCTTCCTAAAGATTCACAGGAACCTTCCAGAAGGAAGGACAACAAAGCAGGATGGAGCCGAATGCTGGCCACCTATCCTGCTCACACTTGCGTACGTGTCCCCGGTTACCCCTCTGCACCTTAGTGTCCATTCACATCATCTGCATTCACTCCTACTGCATCCCTCTTATGGAAAAAGCATGGAAAAGCATCACACTCCTCCCGTCCAGGTTCACTGTGGTGATGGAAGCCATTTTTTATGGACAAATATCAAATTGAGCAGCTCCCTGAGGAAACCTTGTGCAGAGGACTGCTGGTCAGGGTGCGAGAAGTGGACCACAGTGCCTGGACGAGTAGGAGGATGGGTCACATGCTGTGTGTTTTTGAGCAACTGGGTCAGCACGTGGGTGGGTGGGGGGGGGGGGGGTTCAGCAGGGGCAGCGTTGAGCGGGAGGCACGGCGATGCAACCCTCACCTCAAACGTCACACGTGGACTCCAGCCCAGTTTCTTCAGTGCCTTAGTGCTGTCCCCTTGCAGGAAGTCCTGGAAAACACAGCCCAGGCAGTCAGCACACAGATGCTTAGTCCTGCTGGGAGATGTAGGGCACAAAGCCTTCCAGTCTATCTCCATGGAGATCAATAACTGTCTCACCTGCGCTCATACAGGTCTGTCAAAAATTATACATCTCTTTTTATACAGTATATCCTCAAATTTGCAGACTGTTTGGGCGGAGGAGGTGTCTGGATACGGCAAAAGTACAGAAAATGAAGTTCATAATACAAGTTCAGTATTTTACAGTACCTTGCTGTGTAGTACTGCACTCTGTACCTCAGTAATACTTTCATACCCTAATGTAACAAACGTGTTTAATGAACATGCAATACGCCTATACATTCAAATAAATGGGGCAAGGGGGCATTTTGCTGCAATGGTGCAGCTAACAATGGAGATGGTCAAGCTCCTTATGATGGTTTCATTTTTGAGAGACAGTATTTGTTTAAAACATTATTTTATGCGTTAATGAAATCATTTTCTCTAGAAAACTTTCATTTTATTTATATTTCCTATTATATCAGGCTTGACAAGAGGTTTTCTGATCCTTACAATTTTTAAAAAAATTTTCTTCTGGAATATGTTTGTGACGGTCTGAAAAATCCAAAACCTGAAAATTCAGGGGTGGGCTGTACACCTGAAGGCTCCTGGATGAAAGAGTTAAAGTGAACAGTAATTTCCGCTTTGGGTTTTATTGCACTTTGGCAAAGTGTCTGTTCTGCGTTTAGGCCTGAACGTTTAGGAGGAACAAATGCAAATGTGGAAGTGGACAACACATCTGTGTTGGTATGTTGTAGCAGTGACGGCTGACCCACAGTGGGAAGGATTCCTGTCCTTCAACCCCCCCCCACACCTGGTGAGGCTGAGCAGACTGGGTGTCCTTGCCTATGGGGGGGTGGGGTTTGGGTGGTGTGTGTGGGGGGTGGGAGGGGGTTAGTAGGGGTCAGAGAGTCTCGTTAGCCATCAATCCCAGGTTCCCCCCTAGCTGGGCAGGCTGCCATTGCCAAAATATGATGAATTGTGGGGCCCTTGTGTACAAAACCCCCTTCCCCTTTCCCCCCATTTTCCTGTTGTGTGCTGAGATCCACTGAGAGTTGGCTGGAGACCACCAAAATAGACCTCTGTAACACACCTCCGGTACTCGGGCGCCTTGGAAAGAGAAGTCTTTTTCTGCCTACCCTAAACGGCCCCTCCCACTGCAGCGGTATGTCAAAAAACATCAAAATTCAGAGAATCCCCGCCGAGACGAAGGGCAAAAAGGAAGAAAAAAGGGCAGAGTACAAAAATGGCCTTTTTTATTAAAAAGTCATAAATGAACTTTTGCCCGTAACTCTGATGAACTCCTGGTAAATTCTGGTTGGGAGCAACCATAAAATGTGAACAATTTCATGGAACCCCATATCTGCAATGCAACATTTACAAGTCATTTAAGCGAATACAAATATGCATGGCAAATAACTGGCCAGAGCACGTATTCTCTATCACTACGATATCATAATGCAAACAGAGCAACAGTGACAACATGTAGCGACAAGATGAGAGCAAAAAGTACATGTATGCCACAAAGTTTATTAAACTTGCAAACATCTCCAGGACCATGGGAAGGTGGGGAGGTGGGGGGGGGTTAGAGTTTAAAGTGTAGTAAAATAACGTCGTCGTCTGACTTCCCAGCCTGAAGTGCAAACGGCCTTGCTGTCACGGTCCACAATACGCCATCAACGTCCACTTTCGGGTCCCTATCTGCAGAGGCCGCCTGCTGTGATTTACACTGTCCCACCGCGGTATCCCTGCCACACTGATGGCTGAGGCCCCCTGGTTACGGCTACGACTGTAGAAGGTCACAGTAAATTATCCAGAGACCTTGGGGCTTCCAAGGATATAATGAAGTTATTCTGTAACTAATTACGGAAAATTGAAATAATACATCACGGTAGTGTATATCTAGGTATTATAATTGCACAAGTTATTAATGAGGGAACATGTATTACACATAATTATGTATTTTAGAACTTGAAATGGGAGCGAATTCATTTCAGCTGTTCTTGTCACGATCACAGCTGAAGTCCTGCCATTGCCTCTGAAAATGAAAAACTCGCTCCCCTCACAGCTTTGGTTTTCAGGCTGCAGTGCAAGGCTCCAATCCTAACGGCGGCAACTTGCGAGCGCAAGGTTTCCCTGTCGAGCACAAGACCCACAAGGGAAAAGGGAGGGAAAAAAAAAAAAAAACGCGCCAAACTTTCCACTGTTCCTTGAGACAACAGACACGCTGTTTGTTTATGAAAGTTACATATATATATAAGCATATATAGACAAGAAAAGGTTTTTTTTTTTTTTACCAGTGAAACAATTTAATTCATGTTAGCTAATATCACACCTGCCTTTTTCAGTGAAAAATAAACAGGCTTGAAAAAGGAACAACCAAGTCACCGTCGCATGCAATTACAGTTTTCTCCAGAGGTGTCACTGCTGCGCACCACTTAGCCTCAGCAGGAGCCTCCGGCAGCAGCACTGGCAGATACTTAAGTATCCTGGCTCTCTCGATTCTTTGAATAGCACAATATTTAGAGACATCATCTGCAAGGTTGAAATAAATACACCAGTACATTTCTGATTTCCAGAGGAACACATCTTATGCCAGGACTACTACCGAACTACCTAAAATTTGTCATATGAGAACATCAACTACACTTCAAAGTTTTCAGGAGGTGCAGGAAGGAGGAAGTCAGGTGGAATTTAAGCGGTACGGGGTGGGATGGACAGCTGATGCCATTCCCTCATAGTGATGACGGACAGCAGCCACCACTCTCCAGAAAAACATTCACGTGCTTCCCCCCGTAAGTCCTGCTGACAACGGGGGGCCGCCCTGGTTCCGAGGTGGCTTTGTGGAAGTGACAGCCTTAGCGCTCAAGCGTGATGTGTGTTTGCATCCAGATTGGGATCAGTCTCTGCAACCAGAGGGTTCAGAAAGGTGGTGGTAGGGTGTGGGGGGGGCAGGAGTGGTTCCTGGGATGTGCCACTGAAGCCCAGCCTGCTGTAAACACACATATCCTTTCCACCAGATTTCATTTGAAAGAGGTTTCTGTGCCCAGCCCCTCCGCTACCCCCCCCAACTCCCTACCCCTCTTGAAAACACGTGTTGTTAAGTGTTCAGACATTTCATCTGTTTTTGAGGAGCTGTTCTGAAGGAGCTCGGGGCAGCTGGGGATTCTGGGGGTATTGGCGCAAGGTGAAATATGGGCACAGAAATACGACCTGCTGAAAAGAATAACAGCCGTATAAGCGAAAAAAACAACTCCTCTGTAACACACAGTAAGAACACTAAAACGGTGCCTGTTTAAAATAATTCAATAAGAATTACGAACAGATGGGGCAAAATATAATCATCATATGGATCCGATTTAGAATATAACTGAAACTCATAGAATATCCTGTTTATGAAAGTAATCTACACATTAAAACTATGCTGCAGGGATTGCAGCAGGAAAAAAAAATGTGTAAAACGAAAAGATACGTGAGCATGATAATAATCTAATATTACTTTAGTTTCATTGCGGTCTTTACAGTCGTGGTGTGGAACACATTCGCTTTTGAGGAGAAGTGACCTGCAGGCTTGTTCTCCGAGTAGCAGAAACGCACAACAGGTTGCTACTAACAACAGCTGCAATGAGAAGCTCATCTTTGTGCAAATATCCCCATTGTTGAGCCCCCCCCTTACAGTACCTTTTGGGAGAATTTTAATACCTCTTTGTTTTTTTTTTTTTTTTTGGTATTCAGCATTCAAGCCAGTTTGTCATTTGACTGAATAAAAAGACATTCTTTTTGCAGGCAACGTGATGGGACGGCTATTACACGGACCTATGATCAAATTTGAAAAGAAAATGCAATTTTGTGTTTGTGTTACTGCAAAATGATTAGCGACATTTTGTGAGTATTTCATTTTGGAGATCGGACTTTTGACAATAAATCATCTGTATTCTTGGAGCCATTCAGGGCCCATGCACTTGTGTACTGTATGTCTCATTGACTTTGTGAAAAGATATTGCGCACAATTAAATGCCTCTGCCTCAGTGCTGCACTCTTTGGTATCTTAAACGGAATAGAAAAAAGTTTTTTTTTTTTTTTTTTTTTTTAATGCACAGTTTTTGTAAATTTCAGTTTCCAATTTCCAAATTATTGAAATATTCTATAAATAATTGTGAAAAAATAATAATTGTGACTCGCAATAATAAGACAATAATTGTCTCTTTCTTCGAAAACCAGCAAAAATGCTAAATATGCTGGGCAATTTCAACAAAACAAAGAGAATATTTGGACAATTCATTGCACAAACCTCTGATGAGCTCCATCAGAAGACCTTTGGCTCATGTTTGACCATGTTTAAATTCAGTAAATTGTTCACCCACTTACACTGACCATCTACATAGTGTCCTCAGCCTGTTAAACACTTTTGGAGAAACTGACAGAAATTCAAGAGAAAAAAGTTTATTCTCACCAGTAGTTCTGTAGTAACATCTAATATAGCTACTAAGGCTGTTAACAGTGTTTCTGGAACCTGCACAGCATTGCAATTAAAGACATAAAAAGGCATCAGGTGTCCCTGAGAACGCTAGCAGCATCCAGGCTGGACCGCACCATACATTTGGGCAGCTGAGAGTTGGATTTTCAGGTGAACTTACAGTTCACCAAATTGGGCCGCGGTGGCCCTAAACGCCGACAACTTAGAAACCCACAGTCCCTGTTGGTGGCTGTTGGTGACAAAGGTGTCCTTCGTAGAACATGAATGCTAAACACAATAAAATATCTGCTCCACCGAGGCTGAAAGAGAAGTAAACCAGAGAACAACAGTGCATATTATTTAGAACCTAGAGTGTTTAAGATGAGCAATGGCAGCTCATACAAACAGAAGCACACTTTAAAAGGGCAGAAAAAATATATACAACTTAAAAAAGTGTGTGTGTGTGTGTGTGTGTGTGTGTGTGTGTGTGTGTGTGTGTGTGTGTGGTAACACCCCAATTAGCATGTACATGGATCCTTGCATGTAACATGCAACAGCACTATAAGAGCTCATTAATACGGTATATTGAAAATTGGAAATATGCGCAATAATACAATACAGAACTATTACAACAGTAATAATATTAAATAAACACATAAAGCTATTTTATGAATAACGAATATAGAATGTAAAAAATGTTTCAAAATATTTTTTGAGATTTTTAGAAATATGGTAAAATATTACGATACATTACTCAAAGGCCTACAGTAAAAGAGTACTAAGACAAAAAAAAAAGCACTCGAAGAGGTACCACTAATCATAGCATTACTGTATTTAACAGTTAAAGTAGTCTGACAACAGGACTGGAGAAGCTAGAACTTTCTTTATCGAAAATGAGAAGGACAAAATGGCAGAAATTTGCCGCGAGTTACATTACTTGAGCCCGTTCCCAGCCGTTCACTGTGTGGTTAGCAGCTGTGGGAATAAAACGGAGTGCCAAATTTCGGGAGTTTTTCTTCAGCTGTGCCCTCAGCCCAGATCAGGAGCGTGCGTTTCAAAGATGGAGCATTAAAAAGGCTGATCGATGAGCCTCGGTGAGTTCGTGTCAACCGCTTGCCCTCGGCTGGTCCAAAGACCTTGTGAGCAGATAATGTGAGAACTGACCTCCAAAGGGGAGGCTGTGTCGCACGTACCAAAATATTATTGTTACGATGGCTGTCAGAGATGCACTGGCAGACAAAGAGTCCATTACACGAACGTGTCGCTGACCCCCAGCAACAGTGAGGTGGGATGGTACAAAGACCCCTTTCTGTGCGTTTGATCGGATGGCAATTTTCTGAACAGAAGCAAAAATTGTCTCAAGGAGGCCTTAGGAAAAACTCAAGGCATTAGTATGTAAATATTTCATTTCCTGACCACCTCGAGCTTTGGACCCCTTATTTCTTCCCAGCTTGTCACCGCTTCCCCGTTCCTCCCTGCCCATGGCAAAATGGCCCCTGATAGTGGGGCCTTCAGCGACCACTGAGCTCCTCCAAATCACCCACTAAAGACTTCAGCCTTGCCAGAAATGCTCTTAAGTGTCCATAATGTCACTCCTTGAATTCTCATCTAAACATTGCCTAGGATATTTATATTTGCAAAGTACTTAGTGTCAAAATGCAATGACGTATATGTGCAAGTACAGCAAGAGAGCACGATAGAGAAGGAAATTCATTACCATTTTATGTGCACATCTCTGTGCAGGAAGTTCACAGAAACTCACAAAAGTTGAGATAACATTACAGGGATCTTCTTTTAAAAAGATTCGCACTACTCTGAGCTTTTTGCCTTTGATTTGTATGCATTGAGCTTTGAAAGACTAAACAAGCCAGGGCACCGGACCAGGCGACTTTGTAAAAACAACTGTCTGTCATGCCAGTACTCCAGAAAAACACCCAAAACCCTTAGAAGTGCATTTATTTTCCATTTGCCATCACATATTTAAAATTTACTGTCACTTTTGCTGAATCTTCTGTAGTCCTGGAACCGCAAAGCGCTCGCATTTGGACTTGGCGCATCCACTCCAAATGGGATTTTACACACTGTCACCTTTTATCTCTTTGCGGTCTACTGTTCTTGCGAGACGGAAAACCGACAACAAAGCGGCAAGTCGACCATAGTGTGTAAAGCGAGGAACCAGAAATCAGGCGCAGAACTACAGAAAAAGGAAGATCAAAATGAAACTTTTTCAAACATCCCGGGGCAGGGTTAAAAAAAATTAAATCTCTGCAAAACGAAAAACAAATTTAGCATTATTTGTGCAAGGCTGTTTGCAAGACTGAGCTGGTTTTTACAGCTGAGTCTTCCGAGGAATGCAACCCTCCTGCGGACGGCGGCCATTTCAAAGCAAAAATTGGGTTTTTCCTTTTCTTAAACGGCTTCATGTTTTTTTCCTCCTATATTTCGTAGCGGCAGGACTACAAACCCACGACATCAAAAAAAACCAAAAAACCAAAAAAGTAAAAAAGAAAAAAGAAAAAGAAAGTAATTTTGTCTTATCTTAATCGATGTGTAATTTCAATAATTACCTTATACTTTGGGACTGCGAGTCTGCCCTGAGCTCCAAGGCATTTTTTTGAGCTCAGATGTGGCCGAATATCTCTGCAATCTCTCGTACTTCTAAATATGTCGATATCTGATGACTAGCCATGACATAGTGTTCTATTTATTTTACAGTTGTAATAGAGAATAGAGGCCGCGTTGCACCAACTGCTCGCAGCTTGATGCTTAAATTCAACCCTAGCGCCTGAAATGGGCTTTTGCAAGCACCGATCATTAAATAGCTGCTACAGCACACAATTCTAGAATTTTATCCAAAGGACATGTAAAACAAATTTTTAAATTAGGTGTTTAGACCAAACCTGCCAAAAAAAATTACTATTGCCAACAATAATGCTGTTATTACAACTAGAGGTTATAGCTGCTAATAATAACAAAAATGTTACATTAGCTGCTGCTATAATGCCTATGGGATGAGGTGTTTAACAATTTAAGGAAAAGTAGGAGGAAGTCGCCACACCAGCGCCTCACAGCAGGCCTCATCCTGGGGGCTAAGTTGAGAAGCACCCACTCTGGCCATCTTTTCAACCGCCATGTTTGCCACTGCACTTGTGGACAGGCTTCAGGAAAAAAGTGAGCAGTAACCGTTTCGGCCAGGTATCCGCATACGCGTGTTTTCAACCACCGAGGCCACCAAAAAATGACCTTTGTGACAGAATGACGCACAGCTTGCGAGAAAATTTGCACGCGTACCCCAGGAACCTAATCCTGTATCCCGGCTCGCAGTATCGCCAACGCGACTTTATTGTCTCACTTCTCCGGATCTGCAGCTACTCCCAGCTTTCCCTCTCAGTTACACAGAGTTCACTTACTGCGGTCAACGGAGTATATTTTGGGGGTCTTACGAGGCTCTTGACAAGCAACGGCCATGCAACATTAGCCAAGCAACCTGAATTGACTATAAGAGCATCGTTTTCACCCCCTGCCACATTGGACTCTTCCCGTCGCAGGGATCCCGCCACTCCTTTTAGTTTTCACCAGTACTCCTCAAGGGTCTTCTCCAGGTGGGACAATGTGCGCTGTCAGCTACTCTTCACCGCTGACACTTCTGACAAAGAGCAGACCATTAGTCTTCCCTCTCTTTCCTGCTACTCTATCCTTTCGCTCTTTCCCAAAAAATCCACATGCCTTTCATTTCCAGATTATGTGGTTTTGCTGATACATGCTGTCACGCCCTAAAGTAAATTGGCCTCCTTTTTTTTTTTTATAGTATCCACATGGAGTAAACCCATTTAAGGCAGGCATACAATTGAGGACCAGGGACTTGAATGTTGATCCTGCACATTATTACAGTAATGCATTGGGATTGGTTTTATATCCACAAAGGGTTTTGGCCCCACCCAGCAGAGTGAGCCACACAAAAACAAAAGGAAATACATCCAGCACGTTCATATTTAAAAACCATTAGGTCTATTTTTGTCAGGATATTGTATTGTGGCAGAAATGATTTTATTCTTCATACTGGATGGGGCAAGAATGCAGTGTACAATAATAAAATTATCTCAAAACAATGTTAAGGCCAATAAATCCAGAAAGCCCCCCATCCATGCCATGACTGAGCACAGAGGCCTGTGACTGGAAAATGCGTTGCCTTAGAAACCTTTTCCTTTTAAGAAGTAATTTTTGTCACCCACCCATAATGATTTTTCGCCTCCTCTGGAGGTCCCATATCTCAGGTTGCTGTTGGTGGGGAATTCTTGCATTCGTGTTTACAGCTGTCATTCTTACAGCTGCCTGCCAAACTGCTGCCCTCTCCTGTGGGATGTGTTATGTTTTAGCCCTCATTCATCTGCCATGCCAGTACCATAAAAATTTTGGGACCAACTGATAGGACCACACCGAATACCATGACAAGTCACTCACCGCCCCTTGTCTCACTACTCACAAAACCAAAAAACAAGGAAAAACAAGCACGTGAACCCAAAGCAAGCTTAATGCAACCAAGAAGGAATATGACGCAGTCGGATTTGTGGGAGTGCACGGGTTAACTGCTTATGAGCAACAGAAATAATGAAAGGAAAAAAGGGAAAGGGAGCGTTTAAGCAATGACTGGCAGTTCTTCTAAGACCCCCCCTTCCCTCCCGCTCCCCTCCCTTCTTCTTAGAAAAGCAAGTAGTGGAACCGCTTGGGTACCCAGGGACTGAAAGAATGCTGGCGATTTTCGCACACGATTTAGATCTGCGTTTTGAGTGGCATGAGCGGGCATGCTCCCTGTCTGGGGTCAAGGTGCGCGAGCGAGAGGCCTACTGTTGTTTACGAGCCTGCAACAATCCGCTCCTAAAAAAGAGCAGATGAACAAACCGCCACCGCTGCCATTTCTTTTAAACTAAGAGAAAAAGCTTTCCATTGAAATGCAAAGTGAAAACCCGATCAGATAGGCATTTCCTCCTCCTGCACCGATCCGCAGAAGAAGTTACTGCAACATTCTTATCTTATCGCAGCCGCAATCTCGTATTCTGTCGTGCCCAAACACGGAGCAAGAGCTCAGAATTAAAAAAAGAGGCGTGATTTTTTTCCCCTGTTCCCTTTTCCTACGGCCGCGGGAGGGAGAGAACAGGGCCCCGGCTACTGACGTGCGGTGATAAGCCAGAAGGGGAAAACAGCAAGCTGTCTGGTCTGGACAGGAAGTGGCAAATCAGGGGCATTGTCCATCGGAGAGTCGGCGGTGGGTGGGGGTTTGCGGAGGGACCATCAGGCTAAAAACAATACGTAAGCCTTGCTGCAGGAAAACCGAGTCGGCGAACAGAGCCGAGCGCAGAGATAAACCGGCGAAAAAAGCGAAGGGAAAAGGCAACTCGCGGGCTGCGTGTACCAAAGGAGCCGCGCGGTACGCCTCTCACCCGCCGGCCGCCCCGCCGGTCTCCCGACAAAGAAAGGCCGAGCGAACGCAAGCAGGCAACGAAAAGCGAGGGAGGCTCGCAATGAGTCGCAAGGGCCCTGGAGGAATTTGAGGGCGCTGAAGTTCATCTGCGACTGACAGGGTGTATACAAAGCGAGCCGAGGGAGGGTGGACGGCGGCCAAGGAATTAATTACTCTATCAAGATAACCGGCGAAGGGAAAGCCATTAAGGAGGTCAAGTTACAATTAACCCGACGGCTTCTCGCCGCTGAGAACAACCATCTCCTCGCCTTCCACTCCCATCCTCCAGACCCCCCCCGCGCGCCCACCGCCCCGTGACTCACGGGCCAGGCTGCAGGCATAAAATAAGTCCTCCCCTCAGTTCTTGTGCAGCAAGCAAAGGCAAGTGAGAGGCAGAGAGCGAGAGGGAGAGAGAGAGAGAGAAACATGAGAAGATGCACAGCTGCATGCTGGCAGCCTCCCTCCCACATTAGATGGCATCATTATAAAAGTTATCGCAGGACCCAGAGCCCCTCATTACAACCTGGGAACGCCAACAAACACGCCTGAATCACATGGCCCACAGAATGCTGCCAAACAAATGACAAACTGAAGGAAGAGGCCCATCTGCCAAAATATTATTCCTCACATGCAAAATACACTTTCTTGTAAGCTTTATTAACTGCATGTAAATGTACACTATATGGCCAAAAGTACACTGCCCGGCCAAAAAAAAGTCGCCACCTGGATTTAACTTGGTGTTATGATGTGGGGTTGCTTCAGTTGGTCAGGTCTAGGTTCGGCAACATTACGTGCCCAAAAATTGAGCTCAGCTGACTACCTGAATATACTGAACAACCAGGTTTTTCCATCAATGGATTTTTTTCTTCATATTCCAAGATGACAATGCCAGGATTCATCGGGCTCAGATTATGAAAGAGTGCTTCAGGGAACACGAGAAAAACATCATTTTTAGACATGGATTGGCCACCACAGAGTCCAGACCTTAACCCCACTGAGAATCTTTGGGATCTTGTGCTGGAGAAGACTTTACACAGCGCTCTGACTCTCCCATCATCGATACAAGATCTTGGCGAAAAATAAATGCAACTCTGGACAGAATTAAATGTTGTGACATTGCATAAACTTATCGAAAGTATGTCATGGCGAGTGTGTGCAGTAATCAAAGCTAAAGGCAGTCCAGCGAAATATTAGTGTGTCACTTTTTTTTTTGGCTGGGCAGTGTCTGTAGACACCCGAGCACCACACTCATATGTGCTTATTGAGCCTCCCATTCCAAACCCATGGGCATGAATATTGAGTTGTTCCCCCTTTGCTGCTATAACAGCATCCACTCCTCTGAGAAGGCTTTCTAGCAGATCTTGGGAATTTGTGCTCATTCAACCACAAAAGCACCAGTGAGGTCAGGTAAGCAGGCCTGGTTTGCAGTTGGCATTCCAGTTCATCCCAAAGGTGTTCAGCAGGGTTGAGGTCAAGGCTCTGTGGAGCCACTCAAGTTCTTCTACATCAACCTGGGCAAACCCTTTGTTTACGGAGCTCACAGGGTGGGGGGCACAGTCATGCTGTAGCAGGAAAGGAGCTTCATCCCCAAACTGTGGCCACAAAGCTGGAAGCACACAATTGTCCAGAATGTGTTTGTATGCTGCATGAGTGGGGCTGAAACAACTCAGCTTAGTCACTAGATGGGGGGTTCACATACTTCTGATCATATAGTGCATCATGTGTTGCTCATTCTTACTGCAACAGAAATGAATCAAACTCCACTCTATTCCATTCATGATATTTCATCCACTGCCCAGCATAGATTTTTGCACGCTGCCAGTTTGTTTTGATATCCCCTACTTACAAGTGTAATGCATTCCTGGAAATCCATTCATAAGGTGAAATCTTGTAAGTCGGCGACATAATTACTGTTAAGGCACAAACATTGAAAATCCCCCCACGCTCGACTTTTGTTGCCAATAATCGCAAAAAATTGTCTCGTATTTGCTCATAAAGGTATTAAATAATTTCACTCGTGGATGCAAACACCTGCATCTTGAGGAATACATTTATTTAACCCTTCCTATCAAAGTAACTTACAATGGTTTTAACCATCGACACAAGTGGACAGCTATTTCATACAGCAATTTAGGGTAAATACGGTAACCAAGCCGGGGAGGGGGGTGTCTCAAACCTACACGCTAGTCACAGAAGGTATCGACACAATGGTGTAATAATTTATGAAACGTTTCAAGAACATTGTGTACTACAAAATTTTTTAAACTACACTAAAATACCTATTTATTAGTAGATAGACAGTTAATCTTGCGACCGATGAAATGCCAGCAAGTTCTCTGCCAAAGATGTGCTTGGATAAAAAAAACCGCAACGAGCTTAACAGCATTTTTTTTCCCAGCATTTTTGCACGCACGCATGAGGAGCGACGCAAAACAAAATCCACGTACCAGTCCGGTCACTCCATTGTCGGGCATCCCTGAGTCCGCAGCCCGTGCAGATAACCGTGCAGCTGTTTGCACTCAGGCGTCTGGCTTGGCCCTTTGCCCATACGGACACCCCCCTCGGCCCATCTGATCAACGCTCGCGCAATGACTTTGCACAGTGGTACCCAGTGCCACCGCCTCCCAATTGCTGGGCGATCGCACATTCCTGAGGTGGCTCAGATTACAAAGCAGGAAATCTGAGTCCAATCAACAAACAGATGGAGACCGAGGGTGAGATACAGTGTAAAAATAAACAACGCACGCCGGCCAGCCACCTTAATGCCAGCCCACATATTACTACACACAACCTTACACACATGAAGAAAAACAAACAAAATAAACGCAAATCTGTCCATATTCATTTCACTGCACATTTTTGTTGCATGAGAATGCAGCGGTGCAGATGGATAGATCTGCTTTACCCTTCCAGTATCTGCAGTGTGTGTGTGTGACAGAGTAAGCTGGCTGTGAGAGCTGTAGATGTTGGGTCAGGCCTGTAGACCGCAGTCCCCCTGCTGCTCCGCTGCTCTACCCTGTGTTTAATCTGCTTTGCACATCCACGTTGATGGTCACATTGCCCCCCAGCCAGTTGACAGTATAGTGTTACCATGTATGGGGGTGGTATTTATCTCTGCCCCCAAGGGGGGGGGGGGCACACACGGTACAGAAAGCTCCATCATTCCAGGAAAGGGAATCCTCAAAGCAACAAAACACCAGCCCTGTCCCCACCTCCACCCCGTAATCTAGCAATGGAAGCAAAACAAAGATTGAGGGAGCGAGGGTGGCATGGGGGGCACCGCTGTCTTGGCCGCTTGGCGGCCCTAGCACGGGGTACTGGAAAGCACGACCCCCACGGGATGGGGAGGTGTGGAGAGTGCATCCTCCGGCACCGCGGACAGGAAGTCCCACCAGCAGCCTCTTTCACATGACATCATTAAAGGCCTCCAATTTATCATCGGCCACCGAACATCGAAAAAACCCATAACATCCTCTCAGGAAGGCCGTGTGGAAAATCATCAGATGGGCTTCGACGAAAGCCTTTCCACAGCTCGGACTCAATCTAGCACTCCTCATCGTGGGCGGGACTCCTCGGGAGCACATGCCCTCCTTCCTTAGCAGCTTCACCCGGCATCACACCTTTGCCTCCAACCTTTCACCCACTGCACAACACCACTTGACTGACACTTCCCCTAGTTTTAAATTCTTCTCACACACACTTCACTTTCTCTGGGCTTATTATTCATTTCCTCTACACTTCCTCCATGCCCATTCTTTACTTCTTTCTCACATCCTCTTTGCCCTTATCGCACATTCGCCCAGTTTGTTCCCCTCGTCCCTCACTAACCTTTCACCTTCTCTTATCCCACTGTTCTCTGCCAGCTTCCTGCAGTATTGGCTTGATCGGGAAAGCCCCCCCCTCCCAAAAAAATTGGTCCTGGAACCGGCCCTATGATGGACAGCAGCTGCGACGAGGCGTAGACACGCAGTGGACGGCCTCATTCCTGCACAGATGCAGCTCATCCCAGCTACAGGATCCAGCACGCATTTTCCAACACACGTCTTTCACAAGGAGCTGTCAGATGAGACTTAGCAGAGGTATTAATATCAAAAAGCACACTCAGCTGTTTTACACTCACGTCAGTCACGCCACACATACGGCTCCGTGTCTCCCTTTTCTTATAATCACGGCACAGATGTCTCCATTGTGCTGTTGGCAACCTTATATGAAGAGTTGACAATGGTGAGAAATGAGAACAATTTTTTGGGTTAATAGACGGGTTGATATTTTTTTTTAAAATGTCTGAATGGGATATGCTCTTAAGTCAATCTCACTTGCAGTTTCCAGCTTTCGCATCCCAAGCCACCTGGTCTGAGTGAGGCAGAAAGCGAAAAAATATTAAGCTGTCCTACACCTTCTGCCATACCCTGCCATTGGACTTGGGGGTGTCGGTGCTGCAGTGTTGCCAGTACACTTTCACTGGGGAAAGAATCTCCTTTGGGAAATGTCAGATTCCTTAAAGCGCAGGGCTACTCGCTGTCTGTGAGCCGAAAAGCACCCTAATGCAAAAGCAGCGAATGTGGGTGCGGACAAAGTGACGTAGGAATCTGCTGGGCTGAGGCTGAAGAGCAGCCTGTGGACAACAGCTTGCAGAACCTTAAGGGCTGCAGTGAGAAAGCCTGATCTTCAGCCACAAAAGAGGGAAGGAGAGTGTTTGCTCCTTTGAAGAAAGGAAGGATACTGCTCGACTGCTACCCACAAAATCTGGATCTTATATGCACACTTTAGCTGAAGTGGTTACAGCATGTTAGCACGATATTACTGGTTAGATGGGCCATAAACTTGGTGTCTCCTGCAACCCCTAATATTCATTCTATACGACTGCAATAAAGCAAAGCCTTTTTATAGCAACTCTCAGAACTCGGAATACCCTGAAAATTACACAAGAATTACGATCTAGACTGCAGTTAAAAATGCAGAGTATTCTTTGGAAAATGTCGGAAAAGGATTTTATTTAAACCTGGGGCAGCATGCGACTCGGCACTTAAGTTCACAGACTTGTAACCTGAAGGTTGCCGGTTCAAGAATCACTGCCCTTTGCCACCATAGTTCCCTTAAACAAGGCAGCAATCCCAAAAATATAATTGGATCTACTGAAGATACCCACACGTACAGATGGGGCATTGAGTGTAAATCACTCGCTTCACCCAAGCAGTGATAAATGGAAAGATGCAGAAGCATATCTTTTACTTCCTCCATAGAACAAATTATACTTAAAAAATTCCCAGCGTGCCAGGAAGGGGGCCAGTCTGGACACAGGTACGAACAGGACTCTGCCACAGATGCCATAGATTTGATACGGGAAATAAACAGACTGACCTGTAGTGTATGGCACAGTAAGTCAGCGAAACGCCTGCTCATTCTGACAAGTGCTGACATTTCAGAGGGGCACACTGGTGCCGCAACACCCTGCACTGAAATCCGATCCCCGCAAGCACAGTAAAACGGACCGTGGATTATGCACAGGGTAGTAAACATAGTAAAAGTGCTAGGGGCTCGGTGCCGTTACGGCGCCATTTTTGCATTCAAATGTCATCGGTTACCAATGACGCAGTAATATTCGACCAAATTTGCATGTCCTTTGAGCATGTATCCCGTTGACGTTAGCCCCATACGGTCCTTTGTTTTATGGTGCGATAAAAGCCCCGAAATTTTCATATTTACTTGAAAACTAATTGCAGATTGTAGTACAGCAGTGATTAAATGCATTCTGACGCAATGGGCTGTGACAGATCTCAGTCTATTAGTCTTCTGGAGATGCAGAAACAGATTTCACAACCAGCACATTGCGAGAATAATAAACAACCGAGGGATTAAAAAAAGGCCAAACTGAACGATTTCCTGTTTTGATAAGTCGCTCCTGCCTGCTGCTGGGGAGGGCATATGTGCATTATTAATGTTGGATTGGGGGCCAGGGTGTAGGGAACGGGGCCACAGGAAGTGCTTATCAATGGCATGCGGCCGCTGGTCGCCCGCCCCCCTTTCCGCAGTGCTCCTATCGGAGGGGTCAAGCGCGATACCAAGCCGCTCGGCAACGGTCACCAGGGTTGGGGTCAGCCTCATTCTCTTCACCTCCCATCCGTGCTCTCCCATGGCCCCGCCGCTCCCAAATCTGCACTCAATTCATCAATCCATCGATCAGCTCATCGATCGATCAATCGAGAGCTTTAAGATTCGGCTACAGGGCAAGCATTTAAGTGCAAATTCGCTCGGTTTGCTACGGAAAACTACGGTTGAGAAGAATCCGTCCCATTAGCGTGGGATCGGCCTGGTTCTGCATCCCGGTGCTGAGCCCTGACCTCGATCCACAGGGACACTTGGATGATCTAATGAGTACAAACGGAGGTGCCGCATGGGGGAGTCCAGGTAAACGGGGGCTCTGCAGGTAAACAGGCTGAAACAGTCTGGGGTTCCTCCGCCGTTGCTATACAATTAGCACGCAACACCCACCATTATGGGCGCTCATCATACCACGACGAGCAGGATCCCGACGAACAAGGAAAACAACCCAGGGGCATTGTTTCAGCAGCACGACAAACCAGGATGGGCAAGTGCTGTCATAGCGTCTCCGTGTGTTCCAGAAAATAATTTATTCTGCCTACCTTTAATCGACTGCTCCTTCACCTGTATAAACAATTCCTTGTATTGAGATTTCTCACTAAATTTATTTGCAAAGGAATAAAACAACACTGTCTGCTCCAGGCAAGTCAGGGCTCCGCGCATCGGAGAGCAGAGGCGTAGTAAACTCATACTTTGCATGCAGTAATTAAGTGGTAAAAAATTCAAAACAAATGAAGCCATTTCACACCAATGTTCAGGTGAAATCTTGACGTCAATGGAACCCTGGACAATCCGGTCGCAAGGCAGCACAGCCCTTTTCATGGCCTCACCACTGCCCACACAATACTCTCACTGCCGCCTGTTGGTGTTAATATTTTGAACGTTCACTTATTTTGCAAAGTGCTGCGTTTTTGTGCACGGAGAAATCTTATAGGCAAACGTACAGTAATATTGTTAGAATAAATAGCAAGTTGAGAATCTGGAATTATACCTTCTTCACAGTGAAAAAGATCTAGGCCTAAAAAAACACCTTTGCTTTGCTGCAGTGTTAACCCGCGGCGTTTAACACTCAATGAAGGGTTTCGGTCGTAACCCAAATGTGCACTTGACTCCTCTGCACACGTTCATGCGAGCAACCTGCAGCGACAAAGCGAGGGGTGCTAAATGTGTCGTGGAGAAGTTTCTTCAAAGGCTGCACCTTCACTCCAGAGTTATGCGGTTCAGTTATAATCCATTATAATTACAGGGCAGTCCGAACGGAGAGGAAGGGGGAAGTCTCAGCTCGGTCCTCCTTGGGGAGTCAGTCATCTCCCTTGGCATCACAAGGATCTTACGCACGCCTGATCGTAAAAGATATTTATTATGCTGTGCCACTAATGAGAGGCAGCACCGCCTCGAACAGCAGTAATGAAGGCATGATAGAGACACCTATGAGGGTGACATCATCTAAACCCAAGTGCTTGGAGATGCATGGAGGGTCATTACGAAGCTAGCGGCTGGATGTCAACAAGAGCCACTGATCTGCCTGCAAACAGCTTAGGATGATCAGACAAGACACAAGGAGGACGAGAGTCACGGCTGCTGTCCCGCTTGGTGAACAGACTCCTACCTTAGTGAAGCAGGAGAACAAATGCAGCATTTAATGATACAGAGGGTTTATGTGACAAAGGCATGAAATGCATCAAAGAGGCCAGAGATGATTATTTTTAAAAACACTTCTAGGGGAACAATCCCCAACTTCAGCTGCAACGCAAAGAGCTTTTCAGTTAAAGACCTTCAACATATCATCACAGCAACAACCAGCACTTGTGCTACTGTATGGTAAATCAATAAAAATGATTTAAAGGCCTTCCACTGATAAATACAGATTGTGTGCGAAAGCATGAAGCTGCCAGCACGAAGACGCAGTCCAGCCAGCGCCGAGACACTTAACGCAGTAGTCATCCATCTTCATAGAAGTGAGGAGCGATAAATTCTGGGCTGAGGCAGGGGCATCCGAATGTCAGCGAACACACCTCCGCTACTTGAGTGCAGGCAAAGTATCTGATAAATCGGCCGCATGCTTTTCTATTAACCGTTTCATGAGCGCACACTGCGGCGCCTGTTTTTCACATTTGTTCTACGTGAAATTATTGCTAAGGTTAAAGGCAGGCGGTTATTAATGTTAAGCTGTGGTGTGACAAACAGGTCAGGTTTTGGAGGAAGACCGACAATAACTATTGACAGTGCTCAATGGAGTTTAATACAAATACAGGTGGGGCATAGAAGGCATTCTGGAACATTGAATGAACTAGTTGTTAGCCTATAATTTTACCAATTTTACCGATAAGTTATCATCTAGGATCCCTTCGATGACCTACACCTGCAAACAAGTCCAAGATCTTAACTAGTGTGCCAATGGCTTCTCACAAGCACAGTTATTTTCAGAAAACATTAATTAAGTTTTAATAAAAGAGGAATTACTACCAGCAATCCTTGTAAAATCAGGCTTTTATAAAGTTACCGCCAGTATCTCACATCATGCTTCCCTCGGTAATACTGAATAGGAAACAGGCACCAGACTGACTTTTATGACTTCTCTGGAAGCAACACAGACAATATCAGTCAGCCAAATTCACACTTGCAGGCTGCCGGGCACAGAGTGCACATGGATCTCCTCATCACCTTGCTAAAGGCTCCTGCAAAGCCCTCAATGATACTATTTGTCTTGGAGTTCACAGGTTTAGCTGGTAAAGGTGACTTCTGCTGTACATTTTCCCAGATTTCAAACAGCAGGGGCCCAGAAGCAACAGTTTTGGGATTCTTAACACACGCACCACTTCCAAAGGAGAACCCTTTGCACCCATTCCTCCCTTTACCGAAGAACTAGGAGAAGACCAGTGAGGCTTCACATAAATATGCAGAGACACATCCGGACCATGGACATCAAGTTCAAAGAGTCACGATGGAGGAGGACGCTATGGCAGAATCTTCACATTAACTATGACTCCTGTCTATAGTAACTGCTGTACACAATGCAATGCTCAACCGTGGTTGGAAAGGGAAACGAGGACGGTTTCAGGTCCCAAGCTTATAGGTCCATGACATCAGAATCAGAATCCAATTTATTTGGCCAAGTATGCATACACATACAGGGAATTTGTCTTTGGTTCCCAGTGGCTCACAGTGTACAGTAGACAAACACAATATACAATGCATACACGCGCACGCACGCGCACACGCACACACACACACACACACACACACACACACACACACACAAGTGCAAAGATGTGTTATACATGGTACGCATGCTGGCATTTAAATGTGTTCCTTTTGGTAAAATGTGTTTTTTTTGGTAAACTCCAAAAAAATACATTTCTTAAAGGGAGGAACGCAGTGGCTTTTTAAGCTTTTCTGTTGAACTGGGGCACACAGCCAAGGAGACCGCTTTTGGATGGAGCATCCGGAGGCTGTGTGCACGAGGGCTTTTCCACTGCTGAGCCACCACACCATTTGATTACTGGCAAACAAGTCCAAAAAAGGTCTCTGCTGGCTCCTGGCTGGCTAATAAAACCTGCAGCTGAGGAGAACCGAATCTCCAGCTGATTTTAAAAGCTGTGATTTTCTTAAGACTGTTGTGTGCCTTCTCTGCCAAACAAAGCACGAAATGTCCATGGAGTAGCATACAAGTACTGGTAAAAAGGCTGCAAATTAAATAAAATAGCAATAGCAGCACACTGAATAGATCTGAATCTAAAAAATGAAGTGGCGGCCAACAACACCGATTAACAAATTCAAACTTTGGGTGAGTTTAACTGAATTGCCTGTGCTTAGCTTACAAACAAAATACAAAATACTGCATCATGCACCGCTTTCTTCTGGAATGAAAATGAAAAATTTAGTCGGGATATTACTCAAAATACAATATTTACCAATGCTGACACCACATATCCATGTTGTTTCATTAATTCGGGCAAAACGTGCAGAAGGTACAGCAAATATGATGGAAGAGTGATCGGTCATGTAAAACATGTTTTAAACATGCAGCTACAAATAGGAAAATGCTTGCTAATATTTCTAAAAGCCTTCCCAAATGCCTTTCAATGAGATCCAGCAACGATCTTCACATGTATGATCTTCTCTCCATGGCAGAAATAACCTCACCTCCAATTTAGGTAGGAAGAAACACCAATGAGGGTGTAAAAACTGTGCATTAAGTAACATACGGCACCCATTTGCTTAATGTTTCACGCATTCAGCAAGCTTAGAGCAAATTTGAGGTCCAACAACCACCGCAACAAGAAGGACCGATTCAACTTCCCGGCATTTGTGTCACACCCAAAAACATTAGAGGATAACAAACAACGGCTGTCTACAGGGCAGCTGGTATCTTGATGTGTTTAAAACACTTCATTTACCCGAGGGCTCAAGTGCCCTGATCCCCCCCCCCCACTGCCTATGCAGCTTTCTAGCTGCACAGCAGACACCGGTGATGTGTGGAGATGCCGTGAAGTTCAACTGTGCACAAAAGAGGCTTTAACCTGACACTCGATTGTTCTGAAATCTCTTGTGTACCTTTAAGTTTGCCCGGGGAGGAAGTTTACTCCGTGAAATCCCTCCCGACATGACGGCACAAGGAAGCCAAAGTGGCGTGGTTTCATTTTCAGTTGACATAAGGTTTTGTGTGTGTGTGTGTGTGTGTGTGTGTGTGTGTGTGTGTGTGTGTGTGTGTGTGTGTGTGTGTGTGTGTGTGTGTGTGTGTGTGTGTGTGTGTGGAATTCATGCTGTGTGGCACAGGGCTGTTATCGCACACAGAGATACAGGGGCAGTTCTGCCATGCAGGTGCACTGAGCATGAAACGTTCACGTTGCCCGTGGTTTTGAAGCACTTCCTCAAGACGTCACACTTCTGTCAGGCCCTGAGGTGTGCAGGCGGTCCAGCACCGAGCACCTTGCTCACGTCTGGGGCCTCTAATCTGCTCAATGGGTGTCCATGTTTTGGCCTTTTTGGGTGATGTCATATCACGGGCGCACATCTGAGGGAGGAGGTAGCGGTGACGCAGATTAATAACAATGGCATATAAAAATGTTTATCGACGAGAGGATCCACAAGAATAGCTTTTTGCATGAGAAGTCAGATAACGCCTTTTACACTGGATGATAAACCGTTTTCTTAAAAGACAGACAGCGGAGTGGCCAGCGGGAACCATTTCGCACGTAAAAAAATCGGGCCACTTACGCACGTGTGCTCACGGCTTGCTTGGACCCGCAGATAAGGCTGATCCAACACTAACAGAAGCGCATCAGTCTGTTTGACATTAGATTTGAAGATAGATTTGCGATCGCAAAATGCCTGATTCAGATGGCAAACCCTGATCTGGGCCATCAATCCGGCGCATCTACCTGTGGCTGAAGATGGAGGTTCACCACCTTCCCCGTCCCTTTGGAGCCCTGACTCCACGAGTCTCATGGAAAAGAATCTTTGTTTTCCTCATTTACGAAGGCGCGTGCTCTCCGTCACTCCGCGCTGCCTTTCAGCAAGCCATCGCAATGCGACACGCACGCACCGATACGCAGCCAGGCGCACCCGACCGAGCGCACGCAGAGGCGCGGTTACAAACATCTGCCCGGCAAGCAGCCGTATGTTAGCATGGTGGGCCTTCGTGTATAAACTGCTGTTGAAACCTGAGAGCTTGATGAAGCGGGCTAAGCAGCCGTACCTCTGACCCCGCCGCGCCCAACGCGCCCAGTCAATTTGCCCTCATCGCAGGCATGATTTCCCATGGTCCCCCGTGGCCTTGTCGCAGCCTGCAGAAGCTGACTAAGCGCAAACAGTCGGCTAACTGCAATCTTGTCTTACAAAAGTGGGGGGGGGGAGATTTGGGGGAGCACAGAGGGACGCTGAAAAGGGAAACATACTGAATGAATTACAGGCCCGGGAGGAGGCAGAAAATCGACACTGACAGTCCAATTAGAAAAGAAGCATTTGCAGAACTTAAGAGGATAAAAGTAAATAACAGCAACAATGCGGGAACAAGGTTAAACCGGGCTTAAAAGTGAGGACTTGTTGAGGCTGGCTCGGACTAAGCCGGGGTCAAACGCATGCATGCTAGTTCCTTCGGAGCTGTGCGGCAACGCTGCTGCGCCGTGGGCGTCGGGATAGACGCGCACTGCTCCAACACACCACAAGCCACTGTCACACGCATGCACACGGGTCTGATGCGCCGCACCGATGGCTTACACAGAAGTCCGAGACTGCATTCCAGCTCACGTATTTTTAAACGTGCGACGCCCACGGAGGGCCTATTCGTGGCAGCGTGTGGGAAACACGGCTTGCGAGCGACAGCGGTCCCGGCCGAACGACACGCACCGGGCCCTGCACCTCGCTCGGGGCTGGAAGAAGGATAAGGGGTTACGAACCTGGCGAACACCCTGGTATGAAGCAACGGAACTTTGTGACATGTTGAAAACACCCCCCCTCTGTTACACGTGAAAGTGTCACAACACGGAGAAGAAAAACACGGAGAAGATCTTTGAATTTGAATCACCTGACAGTCAGCCACTCACTTGCAGACAGGCATGAAAGCTGCAGCTGCGCGGCAAAGAGGAGGAGGGAGGCAGGGGCTGGGCCTGGGGAGAGGCTCAGGTCACCTTACATCTTAATACCTGGATTATAAAGTAAGGTCTGCCAGCGAGGGGGAATGACCTGGAGAAATTCACCTTCTTTCACCTTCTACAAATGATTTAATGCTGTCGGTGTCAAACACAGATAAATATTATTGTGCAGAACAGAAGAGTATAATTAAAGCCTCACTATGTACCGGACCGTAGCTAAGCCGTAAGCTAGAATAATGACCTCGGCTGAATAAAGCTTCACTTCTCAGCTTTGTCATTTTTCTTGCAGATTAGCTCAGTTGAAGTTTCAGCTAATACAGCTTGATTTGTACTTCATTTTCCAACACATTTTCCCTAAGTGGAGCTCAGCTGAAATTCACATCACACCGAATTATCAAATTCCAAACAACTGGAGCTGGAAGTCTGTTCGTAACACAAACTGTTCATAATGCCGGAGTCACTTCTACCAAGATTAATAGAAGTTTAATAATTCAGACGTGCCTCCGCTCATTAAAGCGTTCTGGGAAAAAACTTAAAGCTGCAATAAATTTAAAATGCTTCCTTCCATCGCCGAAATGCAGGGGTGGGGTGGTCCCGAGATTCGGACTGAAACGGTAAGCGAAAGGGCGCACCCTGGACAACATACCGCTGCACTGTAATAGCCCACTTTTTATTTTTTATTGTCTTCAATAATTAAATATAAATGTTTTATCATCTTCTGAATTTTAGCCCAACACACCGTAGTGAAATTAAGCTATTAAAAGGACCAAAAATAAAAAAATACGCGCCACTTTTGCAACTTATTCAATTCAGTGCTGCTGCATAAGGACTTGCCAAGTTTGTCAAACCTTTTTCCACTTTCAAGCATCATTATCTGTGCAACAACAAAAGTACAATAAATAATGAAACACATGTGCTTCAATTTATTTGTGGGTTAAGGTATGTAAAACCTTGGTTATAGCTGTAGTGAAAAAAAGTACTTTCTAAGAATTTTATTTCAACGTTGTGATTGACTTCAAGCTACATTAAAAGTAAAACAAATTTAAAACGAATGGAAAATAAAAACACATTACGTCCACAAGCCTCTACGCAATATGCCAGTTGCTGTCTGATTCATCCCATAAGCCTACGCAGCGTTCCCATCTCGTTCCTGACCGCCGACGACTCTGCCAGCTAAGGCCTGGAAGCGGAAATGCAGTTGGTTTAAAACGGTGGCAAAACCGCTATTACAAATAAATAAACAAAGTGGAAAATGTTTCGCTTTCAAGCTTTGCAACTTGAATGTTCTCTGAGTAACCAGTACGCTATAGGAAGCTTTTATAAGTTCCAAACTGTAATATGAGAAATAAAAAAAAAAAAAAAACAAAAACGTAAAATAAATGCAGGGTTGCGCGGCACTTGATGACGAAACTGGAAATAACTGGTTTTATCCCAGCACAATTTAAGAACGCGGAGCACATTGCACATCTCCTGCTCGGAACTATTTCGGCAAGGCGATGATGTCATTAAACTGCCACAGACGTGCAGCACAAAAGAAGTTTGGATACCTTAAATGTTTTTGTATATTGGAGCCATGTCAGAACCTGCTGTCCCTGAAGATCATGGGAACAGCATCAAGAAACAATGTCTCTGCATTCCACAGCCCAACCACAGGGACAATAGACAAAAAAAATCAGCGCGATTTTCATAGTTTATGCTTTAATGGGAATACTTTCCTTTGTCGTGTGAAATGGATTTGAAGGTTGTAAAAATAACGTGTAATATACCTCAATTATCAACGCGCACGCCCCTCACGGCACACGGGAGCACTGTGAGCTCTGAAGGCTTGCCGGTTGACTCACTCGCTCGGTGTTGTTAACCGCCTTGTCACGGTGAACCGGAGCCTATTCTACAACCGCGAGGCACCAGGTTAGGAGGGGTGTGACTTGGATGTGACCGCAGTCCACCGCAATGTAGCCGCACGCACCCCCACCCACTCACGGTTACCAGCTACCCCGAAACACCTGTCTTTGGACTGTGGGAGGAAACCAAAGAACAGCCAACTCAACGCAGACCGAGGGGGATCCGAACCTACGTCCGACCAGCCCGGGCACCCTCTGCCCCACCGTGGCACAGTGTTAAGAGTTACAGTAATACGGCTACAGAGAGACAGCCATGGCGGAACCCCACTACGGTGAACGCAACTCGTCCGTCCCGTGGAAACCCACGAGCTGCGTGCTGAGCGGACGTGCGTGTCTCAGCGTGTGCGGGAGGGAGTCTCTTCCGCCGGACGGAGGCGGAGAGGAGGAAAAGCAGCGGATCGCACAGCTTCCCGCAAAACGCAGAGCCGCAGAGCCTTGAGCAAAGGCAAACCGCGCAGCTGTCAGTCACACGGCGGAGCGTGCCTTAGAGCAAGCGGCGAACTGGCAGACGCGCCGGCCACGCCGATGACAGGTCTGGAATGCAGCGCTCGCGTTAATCGCGCGCTGACAGAAACGCCGGAATATTCCACTTGTTAATTCACAGATTAACGTATGCTTCGAAATTTGGCTGTGCAAAATTCACCGAGTCAGAGAGTGCGCTGCTGCAACCCCCGTTTCACATCTGGGACGCTCGGTCTCGCCGACCTCACGTGATGCCTTGCTGTCCGCGGCCTCCACGCCGAACATCACCATTGCCCAGCTGGCTTAACCAAAACAAGCAGGCATGCTTATTATAGGCGGGGTGGGGGTGGGGGGGCCGACAAAGCATGCGGATTTCTGCGGCTCCTCCGCAACCGAATTAGCACACCCACGCACCCCCTTCGAAAAACCTCTGGCAGAGCGGCAGATGTTACAAAAGCAAACGGCAACAACAATTAAATACCCGGTTTCCAAGCAACGGCAGAGAAGCGTCCGCCGTGACCTGCTTGTGTAAATCCGGCGAGCCATTTCTGCTGACGTTGAGGTCGCATCACGACCGAATCGCTCAAAAGAAATCCGCTGCTAACATATGTTTCATATATACGCCGTATTCTTGCGCCACGCCGCCCCCCCCCCCTTTCAAAGCATTTGCAAAATTCTTCATGTATGCAACATCCATTATTAATGTTTTGCTCACTGTGTTCAAGCCGGAGCTAAGAAAGAACTATTTGACATTGAATTAGAGGCAAATCAAAACCATTAGAAGTTACTATGGGAAGACTGAGATTAGACATACACAAATGCCACAAGTGTTTGTTTTTGCCAGAGTCAAATCTAAATCGCTCGAGGACTCTGGCTAGATGCAGCCTGCAGAGTTTAGGCTGTCTGCCCGCTGAGGAACTGCAGGTTTGCTATAAGCATGTCTTTGTGAAAAGAAATGAAAAGTAAACAAAAGCAAACAACGTGACACTTTAATTCGCCTCCACGACAAGCGGGGTCGTTCTTCCCCGGTGATTTATGGGAGAAAAGCAGCTCCGCTTTGCGACTTGGCTCGCGGACGCAAACCGACGGATCAATCGAGGCCCGCAATTGGAAAAACCCACCGCTCGAGTCCAACCGAGCCCACTTGGCAGCGCGTGCGAGAGGCAGAGTCTGAAGAACCGCGTTTGCCGTCACTGTAAAACACCAATGATCATTACAGGCGACACGCGGGTTGAGTTTACTCAGCCGTCGTGTCTGATTCTGGCTGTGCCTCGAACGCTCTATAATCTTCCGGCCGGGCGGCTCACGGGGCCGAAAACAAAGACGCGGGGAAGAGTTTCCCACGGAAGGCCGCGTGAGAGCCGTAACAAGGGCTGACATGTATATTACTGCTGCGAGAGGGAGACGGGAGCAGCATCTCGCAGTTTCCTCGACTAAGTCAAGGAGTGGGGAACGAAAACAAACAGGAAACCCTGCCACGGGCAGCAGCCGTGCGACCGCGTAGAACGCGACAGCAGCCAGGCCCGCTGCCCCCACCCCCTCACCCGCACTCGCACCCACACCCTCATCCCCACCCACGCCAGCCAAGATGCCTGCACAGATGTGGCCCTGCCCCTCGCGCTCAGAACCCAACACATCTGTCCGGCATTACAAACCGACAGCCTTGCTTTATTATTTTTCCTAATTCAATTTAAGGCTTTGGTGGGACACAATTTAGCTTTTATCTGCAGACGCTTCATTTAAGAGTGAGGGCGGGAGGGAGGGGGGGGGAGCAAGCCAAAAACTTGGTCAACGCTTTCTCGGGGAACCTGGGCTTGCAGAGTCGTTTTCGCTGCGCACTTGCCTGGCCATTATTGTAGGACTTGAACCGATATCAGTTCGATAACATCCTCTGCACCCATTACCCAGTGACTGCCCCGCCCTCCTCCCAACAATCCTCATCCCTTGTGTTTTCTTTGTCTCTCCTTCAGGGTAAGCAGTAAATCTAGGCATGTCAGACAGACAATCTGACAGCTCTAATGATATATTACACTGACATTAACACAAAGTCCCCGGGGTAGTCTGTCACCCGTCTGTCAAGGGTTTGTGGTGTCTGTCTATGTGAAAGCAGTGCTCAAACGGGCCAAGGGGGTAAAAGGAGGCAGGACGGGGGCACAGGAAGCCGAGTAGGACAGACGGGTGGAGAAGTAACAGCATGGAGCCTCTGGTTCCATAATGAAGGCCACGCCGTGTGCGTCGCTTTCTACCAGAGCGTTCGCTGCTACGCTTCTGCGCGCGATGGCGTCTAAGCTTGCGTATCGATGGAGAGTTCTTCGCTCTCCATCCGTGTGTGTGCGAGACTGCGAGCGGGTGCGTAGGTGCGATCTCAAACATGTGTGTACGTGTCGAGCTGAGCGCGTGGAGGGAGTGTGTTTAACTCATCTCACCTGCTCGGCCGAGCCAGGCGATCACAATGGCCTGTCTGTCTGTGCATTTCATCGCTGCGCCAACGCCTTCGTTCGCCTGCCTGAAAAAGCCAGGGCAGCTATTTCTGTTTACTCTGAAAGACCTTATCGTTCATTTAAAAGGTCACGTCTGGGAACCAGTCTACGCAGGTCAGCAGTCACACAATAAGGTCATTTTATGAAGCTCTGCAATAGAGGAAACACTGCGCTGTAGCACATGGGTTAAAAATCCATGACTTCACCTGTGCCGTTTCCCACCGGGATGAGAAAAGGTGCTATACAAATACTTTGGGGCTAATAATCTGAGATAAAATCACAATAATTCCAGAGGACTGCTTAGGGAAAATTCAAGCATTCATTTATAGATGTTATAATAATAACAATGACAATATAACAATAACACACCTTTATTTGAAATTTTTAAGAGGTGTGTAAACGTACGGCAGAACTGGGCAAAGGAGAGTGAAAGCAACACTGCCGTGCAGATGTGGACAGGAATGTCCCATTCAACAGGACAACATGCTAATGTGGGGGGGAGAGAATCAGAAACATCCTGCCGCAGGGTCAGAGGTTAAACACCTTCCATTCCCTCTTATGCTTTCAGCCTTGTCTCCCGAAACACCCTGTGGCAAGGTGTGGCTCTAACCCACTCCAGCCCAGTGGCTCGGGGGTCTCTTTCTCATTCACACACACACACACACACACACACACACACACACACACACACACACGTGCAGTGGAGTGAGAACTCCTGCAGGCGCTTGGCTGTAGTGCCTCTGCTGGCTGCTGGCTCACTACATCACTGACGTCAGAGCAAACACATCAGGGTTACAGAATCACTGGCCAGTAGGCAAGGAGAGAGAACACCAGTCCATCTCAAGGTACGCACACACAGTCGCAAACTACGTGCAATTCAGTCAGTAGTTTCCTTGAAACACACGTCTTTGGACTGTGGAAGGAAACCTTCACAGACACAAGAAGAACATGCAAAATGTACACAGACAGAGCTGGATTCCAACTAACACCCAAATAGCCCAGGTGGTGGAGGCAGTAGTACCCTCCCCTTACACAGACAACCTAAATCATCAATATGAAGAACTGATAAAATATTTATAAGTCCTTGTTCACGGCAGTTTGTTGCAGATGCTCACTGCCACGAAATCATGTGAAACAGCCTGTTGAAACAGGTCATCTCCTTTCACCCCGAGCATTACGAAGCACCTCACGCTGCCTGGGTGACATCACTGAGCACCCGGCCCATGCCTCGCTCCATGCTGCCCCCATGCCGTATCTGTGCTCTATTCATTAGCAGCGCCAGGGGAGGATACAATTATGGAGGAGTAGAGGAGGATACGGCTCTCCCACTCCTCCCTGGCTCATGTCCTGCTGCAGCTGCTGTGTGTGCCTGGGGAGGTGCTGAAGGTTAGGGTTAGTTCCAATGCTCCAGCTCCAAGATCTCTAGAGGTCACAAGAGGAGGAGCCCTTGCTGGGGAAGACCAAAGTCTTTCTGGTAGTGGAGGGGTGTACCTTGTCCCCCATATAGCATGGATTTGTTACGGCTTCTAATGAAGTGTTCCTAGAACGCAGCTACTGAAAGGTCCATCTCACATACGCGGACGGACGTGTGTACGTGCACACTACGTACACTCGTGTCCCGGTGTGGAACGGCACTCATGTCATCACTTTCCCAGAACTGCGGACTGACTGCAGAGAAAGGCTGTGTGGGATTTACGCTCATGGGCAGGTTCCTCCAAATGCATCACTCACATGGGATCTCCCATAATCCCACCGGCTGGAGTTTAAACCAGTCCTTAATCCCCTCCAACATAGAGAAATGCTATCTGTCAGCAGGGAGGACACCTGGGCAGATCAAAAGGTGCCTTACAGGTTACCCAGCTCCGGTGAATGAGTTTGATTTCCAGCGTGCTTCTCACGCATGACAAGCGCACGATGCGTGCTGTACTGCGTGGCGTGACCCTCGGACCTTGAGAGGGAGGTCACACTCTCATGGGTGCTCGCCTTTCACGACGCAAGGCTAGAAGTTAGCGACAATGCCCTGGCCTCGCATATTTGGCTGAGCCGATGCGTAAAGATTTGTCCGCCGAGAAAATGCGGCTATAATAAAAAATAAATAAAGAAATCATTTCGTATGGAGGCCATGGGACACCACCCTGGGGACAGCTGGGATGCATACAGTGGACAGGCCAAATGTGGCAGTGACAAAAAAAAAGCGTGTATGCCATTTGGCTGTTTTGCACAAGGCCGGGGCGGAGTGGGTCAGGGGTGGATGGTAGGGTCACTCTTCGTGTCACTACCACGCAGGAAGTGGGTGGAAGCTGTTGTCAGGGAGTCGCCAAGATAAACAAACAAATGGTAATGGCGGCTGTGCGCTCCACATCGTGCTTCGCCTCTGCTAACGGAGATCTGGCTGGCAAAGCAAAGCGGCAGTGAGACCCCACCTCTGGCCACTGACAGCTGTGAAGAGATAAGGAACCGAACAGCTGATACCGCAGCTACCTGATAGGTTTACGTTCTACCTGCAACACTATTACAACTGCAAATAAAAGCAGTAATAAAGGGTTGGAAACGCCATTTATTGCAACTTTGCGCACGAGATGTGAGTGAAAGCAGGGTCGGCGTAATGGTTGGACATAAAAGGCCCTTAATGGCAAGGTTATCAGAAGTGACTTCCTTATCCCGTCAGTTTACAGCCGCTTGATCCTCTGTTTGGCATAAGATAAGGAAATGAGTTCCTGGGATTTGCACTCTGCGAGCTCTCACTGAAGGTGTCTTCGAGTTCCTTGTCCGGCCAGCGCCGTGAAGCGTCCCGTCTCTCCTCAGGTGTTCCTTAATGACACGCGCTCTTTCCCACAGAATGTGTCGCGGGCGTCAAACTTTACCAGGAGCTTCATTATCGATTAACTCAAGCGCAGGCTGCAGTTGTGCGGTCCATTATGCTAACCCTCGCGCCGCAGGAAGGCACCTCGTTCGCATGGGGTTAAAGAGGAGCACCGCACAATAGGAATGAATTAATTCCCTCGCTCCTCATGCAAATCTCAGGTGGCAGAAGTCAATTTCCTGGAGGCGTGTCCTCTCGGAGGCCGTGGTGAAATATTAAGCTGGACCTGTTGCTGTCGGACCCGAGCCGGGTGACTTACCGTTCCACGGTCACCATGGTGACCTGTTTGGTCACCCGCAGCCAGCTGGTCAAGCGTGTGGTGTGTGAGACTTTCAGGGTTTAAGCCCACAACCGCCGAATGTGAGCACATTCACACGCCGGTGGACCAAATGTAGCAATTAGCCGGGTGAGCGGGCAGATAATTTGCCCATTAATTTCAGTGGAAGTGCTCGACTTACCACTTCAGTGGGCCGGTAGTACTTCTGATCCACCCTCACATGAATGTTGCCGGTCTCCTGGCAACGGCCCACCTCGTTCTCATCTTTTCCCTCCCACCTGTTAGGAAAGTCACACAGCAGAGTTGTCACGGAGCGAAATGCACACCAGCACATAGCTGCGCAGCAACAGCCATTCCTTCCATTGGTTTTCACGCAGAGCTGATGCAGCAAAAATAGACGTAATAATTAAATCACGAAACAAATCTAGACTATTTAATAATAAATGAAATTAATGCAAAACTTTGATCCGCTTGCCAGTAAATAACTGCAATCTGGTTGCATTTAGCAGCTATTTTAGGAGGTGCACCAGCAGTGCCAAGCACTTTCCGCATTCAGCCTGTATTTCCTTATTGGTTCGTCTCAAGTGCTTCATTTCAGTCCACGTGCACACAACACCGAACGTGCAAAATAAAAAGCTATCTGCTTGGGCCATGACATTTTCTTATTAAAGCAATAAGAAAAAGTAATAAAATAATCATTTTTGCCAAAATTGTAATTTTGAATAATTAACTAATTTAAGAGGATGTGTCTATCGCAAAATCGTACAGCCAAACCAAAGAATTATATCCAGGTAAAAAGCACAAGCACACACTACATGGCCAAAAGTATGTGGGCACCTGAGCACCACACTCTTGTATGCGTGTTGTTCACCTGCCGGACTTTTATGTACCTAGTTTGCATTTGTATGCCAGTTCTGTCAGTAGCTACTAGAATACAAGCACTATGCTGACTGTAAAGCCCTCTATCTGTTGTGCAGTGCAGCTTTGTTCACTCTGAGCTGTGCTACACCACTTCGAAGAAAAGCATCTACTAAATGCACGAATGTAAACTTAAATGTAAAATTCAGGACCCGAGATTGTATTGCTTAACCTGTATTGTATCAACACACGCATCTTCAAAGACTTGAGCAAAATTTTTCAGGTGAGAAATATTTAATAAATAAAAAAAAACCATTAACAAAGTGAAAGCTGTTGCCGCTCTTTGTGTTGGCCATGCTCTGCCAGAAAACTGAAATGGAACAGCAGATGAATTTTCCCTGGAAAAACAAACATGTTAACAACTTGTTTTCTCGCCAGTGGTTGGTCCCCTGATGAAAGCGGCTGACACATTTGAGCCAGTAAATTTTTGGAAACGAACTAAGCAGGATTCCTCTCAGAGGAAAAGAAACATTTCACCCCTTAACCTTCACGCAGAATCGGACGCAGAAGAAACTGAGAGAAATAAAAAAAACAATAAAAGATGTATTCCTCTACTATTTGACACGCCTCCTCGGCATTCTCGGGGGGGGGGGGGCTCGTGAGATCTGAGGACAGTTGTGGGTTGCCCATTTGGTGAGATCCAGAAGCTCTTGGCCCTGTTTTGTTGTGCGTGAAGAAGACATCAAAGAGGCACCTCATACAGGTGCACTTCACACTTTCAGGTGGGATCATCACGTGGCCTCGAAAGGCAAATGGGGGAGAAAAAAATCCCGGTACTGAACATACGGCCATTGGCAGGAAGTGGAGCGGCCGGGTGCGATCGAATATTAAAACGCCCCAGCGGTTTGTCTCGGTTTTGTTTCTGAGACCGCGTCCTCTTTGTGTTTCGATGGGCTTCTGGTTGTCCCGTCACAGCGACACATCACGTCCCCATTACGCCCGAGCCGCAGCATCGCAATTTAATTGCAAACACAGCAACTGTGCACCGCAGATCAATTAGTGTGGCTGTAAATCTGCGGAATTACGGCCCCGTTGCTGGGAGAGAGGCCAAAGGAGGCAGCCCGACTACGCAAAGCATGCAACACATTTAAACCAAAACGCGAGAAATGGAAGCTGCGTATCAGCTGTTTGTTCTTCGAGGAGTCGGTTTATTTTTAAATATTGCTGGTAAGCATTATATGCGATTCTGAAACCGTGTTTTACCCGTCATGGCAACGGTTACAACATGCCAGTGGTTTGGCTACAGTGCTGGATCACTGAAGGAGGGTGGGTAAATGTGTGGGTATCGCTGTGTTACACCCTTAAGACCCTCGTGTTATCTTCTTTCAGTGTGCTTTGAGAGGAGTGGAAAAACCTAAGCAAGGTAAAAAGCATATTGCACAGTAAATGGTTCCCGTGGCTCACGGGTGGATGTACCCTGACCTGACCAGGCCATTTTCAGTTGAGTAGCCCTCTGAAGATGTGCTACATCCATCAGCGGCCCATTGTGTGTGTGTGTGTGGAGCAGATGACTGGTGGAAGATGTCACATCACCCAGCTATGTACATGACACACTACCGTGTTTTAGCGTGGAACGGCAGGGAGAAGCTTACGTAATCTCAGCTTTCCTGTTATTAAACATCTGATTGGTGGCACATCCTGGTTTAGGCCGTGTAGCCGTGCCATTTGAAGCAATCCAGAGAAAATAGCTTGCGGTGCTAGACGGTGGCCGGCTCGCTTACACAAAGGTGTCCTGTTCAGCATAATACACCAAGGGATGGGAGCCTTGATCCAGGCTTATATCCTCTTTGTTAAGCTTAGGGGATTTTCAACAAACTCCTTTTTTGTGTGTGTGTACGCGCGTGGGCAAGCGTCCCATGCTGTAAACACACACAAAAGACAGCATGACAGTTACATAACAAGCTGCAGCATCTTCACTTGAACCTGGTGGGCCAGGAACAGGGCCAAGGAGATGGTTTCATGCTCGCAGCAATGCATAAATAACCGAGCTTATTTTATAGCCTCGCTCCACACAGCTGGGAAGGGCAGTAACACTTCCTGGCCGCCACTGTCGTCCCAATAGGGGACAGCCGGCCCCCGAATGGGACAACATCTAACTTCAACCATTACTCAATAGCAGAGGAATGTGCTGCACAGTCACACACAGACCCATAGATATCAGCCCAATTATCAAACAAACCTCGGTTTTGATTGAAAGTTCATGATGAGACAGCGGCATTGGCAGGATGGGGAGTCCACACAAATCCCTTCTTCGACCCTGTGCTCCTCAAGCTCATACTCACACGATGGTTTTCCCCACATGCCTGAAGGCCTTCTCCACAAACTCGCGAACACTGTGCACCTCCCCTGTGGCAATGACAAAGTCTTCAGGCTCCTTCTGCTGAAGCATCAGCCACATCGCCTGGAAGAGACAGACAGCAAGCATTAGCGGTGACACCGTGGCTGTGGAGGAGCTGAGCTTGTGGGGTGGTCGGTGAGCGTGATCAAGATCTCTCTGAGAAGGGACAAGATCAGACTACTGCCTGGACAGTCCTAACCAGAATGTGAACACCTTGGGACAAAACCGTAAAAGGGAAAATGCAGAAAGAGACACGTCATCCTTAATGCGAAGATGTGAAAGATGAGGAAGAAGCCGTCAAACATTTGCGTCACAACAGCATTCCGGTTCCTATCTGCTGGGTTTCAGAAGCAGAGCGATGATGTTGGTTTCTGCTCGAAGATTTGCTGCTCATCGCTCAGATACACGCAACACTAAGCCAGGCTGCCCCGAGGGGAAGTCACAATGGTTTCCTGGACTCAAGGCTCAGGAACAGAGCACAGGCTGAGCCCTGAGCAAACACATGGCGGTCCAAGCAGGATTCGAGCTGAAGACCTTGTGAAAGGGCCTTCATTCTACCAGGACTAACCTCGGCGGTGCAGCGCTACCGTCATCACTGTCCTCATGGGAACCTCAACGTGGGAATAGAGAGGAGCGTTCCCAGAGCCACTTAATGCCAGTCTCGATCACTTATCGACACGTGCGATGCGCCTCTCCGGGGAGGAACATTCTAGATTTTTCAGAACTAAATCAGTCACAATAGCCTTTGAAGTTAAACTATCAATAAATCAAAGGAATGCGGATGCTTAGAAGTTTCAGAACTGCAAAAATCTAATGAAAAACCTCTCAGAAGTTTGGTTATCAAACTGCAGTGCTAAAAAAAGGATTCCATAAACAAAACAGAGCAAGCGTTTTGGTCAAGATGAAAACTCAAGATGCAGGACTCGATATTATTTGGATTGCTTGTGTCACAGTTTAATACAAGCTCTCAGTATGCAAGACAAAATATATCCTGTGAAGTATTGGAATGAAAGTAGCAAATTGGGCAATTGATAAAATTCACATTCACAATTTTTTTAGATTCTTAACAAAAGCTAAAAGGACATAAGGGAGGCAATAAAAATTCGAGAGGCAAAGAGCAGTCTAGACAGAATTTCCTTTTTGCATCAACACTTCTGGGACAACATATAGAAAAACAAAAATAATTTAAAAATTTTGATATGTTTATATCGAACGGGCAATTTGAACAAATGAAGCTTCTAACCAAAAAACAATAAATATTTAGAAAACAATAAGTGTAACTTTCACACAAGTGTGTGTGCATGTATACAATTATATTGACACCATGAACAAAGTGTAACTTTGGAGCTGATGTGGTCAAATAAGGACAACAGAAGGATATTTGTGTGGACAATTATATTTAGTCTTGGCATGCTTTCCTTCCAAACTGAAAATACCCATTTATACTCGTAGACCAGCAGTGTTTTTCACTCTTACAGTTAAAAAAGAATCCACAGATCATCTTAAATATTCATCCAAATATTTACAATGAACATGTGCCAAGAGGTCAATGAATTTGACTTTTGCCAGCAACGCCAGACTAATGTCTCATGAGAGACTCACAGTAAACAGACTTAGGCCATATATGTACTACATATTTTAAAATACAGAAATATAGCTCTGGCCAAAGTATGTCCATTACTTCCTCTCAGCTGAGACTCAGACAATGCAGTGCAGTTTACCATGGTACCGGCCTTCTGATTTTATAACAGCAGTTAAGGACAAGAATGCGAGGGCTTTAAATCTATGCAAAATACATGAACCTCACTTACATAAATGACAAAAAAACAACCCTACAGAATTTAAGCCATGAAAATTACTTCATTTTTAATCATATAAATAACTTTCTGATGACTTTTTAACCATTTGCCAAATGGTGAGGTGAAATTTTGGAGGAATAAAATGATCCTTTCAAAATACTTGGCTAAAATGTGACAAGAAATCGGTTATATAAATCTGTGAAAATCTAAGGAAATTTAATAAAATACAAAAAAAAAACTACTTCCACGTAGAGTATAAAAGCTTTTCACATTATTCAATGTTTCCAAAAGCGAAAAGTGTGACATTCACATAGTTTACAAGTAAACACCTTCTGTAGGCCCATGAAGCGGCCAGTGGACTCAAAGAGTCATGAGGAACACCAAAGGTCTCACAGAGAAGATGGCTCCATGTGACTGCTATTAGGTTGCTCCACGACATGCTGGGTAAACACAGGAGCAGCGCATCAAAACACAAGATGGATTTGTTGATCCTATTAAAGGGTGAGCAAGTGTGCCGTCTATCCTTCCTTTTCCTCTCTCCCCCTATTTTGGGGGACGGGCTCCAAAGAGAAATGAAGACCTCAGGATAACCTTGAAGTTAATGGAGCTCCTGAGACATTACGAACTGGGTGGGACCGTATCAGCAGCTGCCAGAACGCTCCCTCTATGGAGTGTGAGATCCATTAAGCCACTGGGCTGGGGTCACAACTCCTGATGTACCTGAGATCACAAAGTAGCAAGAAATGGGTTCTGGATTGCTCACCGCAAGCTCATATTCAAAAAAACAGAGTGCAGCTCCAAATAAGAGGTCCTCAGATGTGTACTGACCACTGTCGCAACATGGACGTGGTCACGTGTGCAGTTTCTCAACCGCTGGCGGGAAACAAACAGCTGATGAGGAAAGGGTTAAAACCGAAAATTGGGACTGATGGGATGTTCATTACCCAGCATCCCCGTTCAGGGAAAGGCTCTGTCTGTGCTAGCCACGGGTCATCTGACACCGGCGGTAACAGTCCTTCAGCGGCGCTCTGCACCACAGGGAGTCCCGACCCCAATGGTGATTCCAGACTCCCAGGCCACCGGAGGGAATGCAGCTGCTCGGGAGATCAGGCCCCGCGGCAGGGGCTCACTTGCAGCTGGGCCGTGTTGGGCCAGCCCACCAACACGGACAGGCTTCTGAATCACGTCAAAGTAAGCACCTAGGCCCGGGTGACTGACTATCTGAACAGTGCCGGCACGCCTTCTTAAAGCTCCTGTCGAACGCACATTTGCCTCAAATGAGTTGTATATCTCTTTGGACAAAAAACGTCTGCCGAACAGATACACGTAATGCCGAAAGGACGTAGAGCGGCGCGTGTGGATCCGACAGTATTCATCTACAGAATCATAACACCACACCAAGGCAGTCCCACGCTATAACAGTTCAGCTGACATTTTTCCAGAGAACTTCCAGTGCTGCCAGATATGCCCCCCTTCTCATGCCCTACGCAGCCGACGCAGATTTTTCACGTAAACACACATCACAAAGAACGTCTTTCACAACTTGGTTCGGTTTGCTTTCGCAGCCCTGGCAGTTAACGCTCGTGTGTCTATAAATGCTAAAGCACCTGTTACACTACAGCTGTGGGAATATAATTATCAGACGCTCATGAGAATCGAGAGCTTGAATGCTGCATATATTTGAATTGGCACCGGGAGCTATTTTATAACTTTAAATCCTATTTTAAATTTTTTTTTACTAGTGTTAACATAAACTAAGATTGTGCAAAACACATTTTGGGATTATACAGATGCAATTAGTCATTGCAGTTTGCTCCAAAATACATAGTCGGCTCCCCAAGTCGATACTCGGTGAGTCATTTCATCTGGTAATAATTGAGGATCTTACAAGATGTACTTTTCTCCCGTGTCTGTTACTTAATGCTCATGACAGGTGTCGAAAAGAGCGCAGCTACTGATACCAAGCGGATCACGGAATCTAACCGTTCACCCCCCACCCCCCCCATTTCATTCTCTGCTACAAGGGCCTTTAGAACCTGAGGGATGGATCAGAGCTTAAGCCCTCGTCATTCCCAGAACTTGCATTTTGCAGATGCCTACAAAGATGTCCGGACAGGACCAAATCTGTTGCAAGTTTTCAACGCAAGCTCATTTCCTGTTGCTTACCAGAGTTCAACTGGTTGCAACCCAATCAGGGCACAGGCCAGGGGATCCTGGGATAAAACTGACCCAAAATCCAGAGAGTTAACTCATCCGGTCAGCTGCACGATTTACTTCAAAGCCTGAGGCCACACCCCTCTCGCAAACCCCCCCACTTGGGCAAATACGGTCCCCGCACATCTACCAGCTCGGTGCAGAAATCTGACATCTGTAGGGCCATGAATCTGTGCGTGATTCCCAGGTCCCAGTAATAAACAAGCTAAGGATTCAGAAGGGAATCAAAAAATTCTCGGATTTTATTAGGTGGGCTCACCGAAGGCTCCCGAACGCATAACTTTTAAACGGCAAATTCATTTCTTAACCGAAAATATACCCAAAATATCACATAGTTAAGCAATAGCACCACTACCACTGTGAGACCCATATAACATCTGGTTGACCAACAACAGTTTCTGAAGCAAAAATAAAATCAGTTCCATGCATCACATTGGGAGGAGCGTTGAGTGGAATGTAGCGCGGCGGAATGGTACTACACCAACTCGCTGAGATGGAAGCGGGGTATTGCGATGAAGGGCAAAGCACATCGGAATTATTTATTCAAATAAAACTCGGGTCTTCTTCTTCCTTCAGGCCCCACATCTTTCCGAATGTGCTGATAATCGAGTCAAACGGTGAAATTCCTTCTGGGGGAGAGGGCTATCAGCTGTGGCCAATGGACGGCGGAAATGAGTTAATGTCCTGAGAGCTATTTTCTGACAATAAAAGTTCCTTCCATCTATATCTGTCTAGACTCCCACGCAAAGCGACCAACTGGGCCTAGACCACAGGCCCAGCCAAGGGCATGCGGAAAAACGTGTCACACACTTCATGGATTATTTACCACAAACCTGGGGAAAAAATTACAACCAAAACATTTGGACTTCTTAAAAAGTCTGCAGACAGTCCCCTCCTTCATACTTGGATTACCGAATTTTGCCAGAAGTGAGTATAATTGAACGACCGATTGGCACAGCCGTTCGAGCGACGCTGTTTATTGCGAGGCTTTTTGTCTACGGAGCTCCAGGCTACCCGGTTTATTGCACGCTTGCTACGTCATGCTTTCCCACGTCAGTCTGCCAAAGATAACATCTGGGTTTATATGATAATCTACATATTTTGGTAGACTGCAGTTCTGATAGTGTAAACGTTACAGAAAACTAAGAAGAAAAAAATCGAAGCGTTGATCATTCGCTCCTCAATTTGTACAACAGCTCATTGGCATTTTGACTCTCGGTCGGCGAGATTATTTTCATGAAAATCGGTCCCGATCACATTTTGCTTAAAAAATCCAAAGTCTGCAGCGCTGAAGCTTTGATGGTGGCTGTACCATTGTGCTATACGGTGAAGGCGATATGGAAGCATCCGGTGAGGGTGAAGGCACACGGGCCCAAGTAGGGAGGGCTTCCTGCTTTCCACGGAACGCGGGGTGGGTACAAGGCTGACGCTCCCCAAAAACCCAGCCCACTCCAAGCCCAGTGTCCGGGCTCTGACTACATGTCCAGGCTGGCCTCCCCAAGCACTTGACCCCCTAAAACCTCGGCATTTCCTCTCTCCCAGACTCAGTCTCCAGTGAGCCGAGGGCTGGGAATGAGGATGCAGCAGAGGTCTGTGTGTCTGCAAGCGCGCGCGCACACACACACACAAACAGGCAGGCATAAACACAAACAGACTTCACAAGGAACCTCGCTTAAGAAGAATTATTCAAAATTTTACTCCAGCAAAACTCAAAAAAAAAAAAAAAATCAAAGTTAATAACAGGAAGTTTGTGATCTAGTAGCAAAAAACAAGTTGATTTTATGAAACCGTTTTACCGTTTCATAACAAATGACATCCCTACAATTTTTTTTTTTTTTTTATTATAAGTGCAGCGACTTTTTTCTCAAAACCGTCTCCACGAGACTATAAATAGACACACACACACACACGTGGGCAGCAGGTTTATTCATCACTGCTGAATGGTTTAGTGCTCTTTAACAGAGCACCCAGAGCCCTGTTTGAGCTGCTCTGAGTATAATTAATGGCCGCTGACTGGCAAATGAAGAACAGGTGACACCTCCAATTGGAAGATGAATGGAGGGCAGTGGTGGCGTGATAATGGCTAGGTAATTGCTCCAGTGCCTTGGACTGTGGGTCCTGCACCCCCTCCCTTTCTGGACCTGTGGCCACGCTGGGCCTTGCCCCTCAGCACAAAGGAGCCAGTGTGAGAGCAGACCTTTGGATCCCCCTCCCAACTGCGCGGGCTGATCTGCTCCATTAGCCAGAGGATGGACCCCGACGGAGGCCAGGTGGGGGCTCACCTTCCCTCTCCCATGACCCCTGGTACACCCCGCCCCACAGCCTCAACCCCCCCCCACCACCACCCCCCCGAGCCCCAGCTTTTCGTCCGCAGCCGGTACGTGTGCTCGGCGGGGGTGTCTACCCCCCATAGGGGCAGGCAGGGGTCAGCAGAAAAGCGTGTTTGGTTGAGGCCTGTCGTGACACGACTTTCAGCTCGATCCTCTTGTCCTTTTTTCCCCTAAGACAACACGGCCCCAAGTCAGAGTGTCAAACGTTCAGTTAAACACACACTGCGTCACCTGTGCTGACATGGCATCAAACAAAAGCGACCAATGATGATCAATTCTCACAACTCACCATTTGTTAAACTAGCAAATGAGAGCATGAGACCATGGTAAAGATCCCAGGCTGGAGCGAGATACCCTGCCGCCTTGACCTCCAAGTCAGTCTCTTCTGTGGTCGCACGTGTTAGGAGGCTAATAAGTAGCCTACAGGTAAAGGTGCGCACGCTGCAAGCTGCCACTGGCCATAAGGTGACAGGTGCAGCAGCGCAGCTTGGTCCAGCTGCTGGTCAAGGGGGGAGTCACTCCATATTTACGGTGGGCTTGGCAACAACATCGGAGTGGCGCACCTCCACCAAACAAATGGCGCACACGCTTTAGCAATGTTGACATCTGTAATGTCTTAAAGCAAACATTTAATGGAGCTACGACTGCTAGCAAATAGACGTGCCATTATAGCCAATGAAGCCTTCCTCTTCACGTTACAGTGAACATTTCACAAAAACGGACACATTCCTGCCGAGTACACGAACCGGCGCCAATCTTAAGCCAAAGAGCCCGGCCAACTCTCCCCACTTGCGCGAGGACCTAATCGCTGAGCCGAGGAACGCCAGGTCCGCTGAAACCCAGCCATTCTTACTGTGTCGCTAAAGCTTTGTAATCCATCTTCCTAAACACACGCAAACATACATACACACAGACTCGCAGAAACTGTTATCTTTAAAAAAAAAAAAAAAAAAGAAAAAAAAAAGTCATGTTATCCATGTGAACTCGGCAAAAAACCACCCCGGCACGTTTGCGTACCGCGAAGTACACACATATTAAAAAAAACAGCACAGTGCGCCGTACGAGCCGTGGCTGACGGATCCGTAATGGCATCTTTATTAGCTACTGTTGCTAACATAACACCACCTACAGTTTGGAACAAATTAATAGCTTTCTGTGAGAAATGAAACAAGGCTGACGTTCATTTTGAGAAATCTTTTTCTCCGGCGCATGTATATTGAGACCGCGGCTCTGGCAAATGACGGGTATCAAACTACAGCCATTCATCATCCGCAAGCTGTCTGCGTCGCCTTCAAAAATGCACTCGGCCTGCCAAAGAGAGAGCGACTGGCGATAAGAGCGAAGATGAATTGGCCCGTCTTCCTTCCTAATGGAGCCAAATTCTGCATGACTGATTAAATTAATATGTACCCAAACGTAAAATTAGCAAGACTTAACACGGGTTGGTTAATACTGCAGACTTATAATTTAACTAGTAGTGAGCAGGAGCAATAAAAAAATAAAAAAATAAAAAAAACAGAAATAAAACATTTTGCCATGTTAAAAAATGTAAATATATAAATGTAATATATATTATATATATTAATGAAAATAATAAAAGAAAGCAGGCAACTTTATACTGTACAAATGATATGCCTTTAAGGGAATTCAGTAGTTCAGGCAATTTGTGACTGAATTAAAAAAAAATGTAAAAAGTGACTGCATTAAAACACTTGTTCGACGGACAATATTTTTGGCGAGATATATGTTCGACAGACAATTTTGAGACCTCAAATAAAGTCAACGATACGCTGCTGCACATAACTCATCTTTGCAAACCCAAAAAGGCGTCCTCCCATTTGTCACCGCAGCCGTTTCTGGGACACGCTGCAGTCGTTCTGAGCCATCTCCTTCTCAGATTGATGAAATATTGTGAAGGGAGCAAGGGAAACGTGAGCACCGGCTGGAGAAGATAATCTGTCCTTCCCCATTTTGAAAACTTTGCACGCGATGCACTCGCACGTCAGAAATAATTTCTTAAAATCCCTAATCTGTAGGACCACCGCCAATACACAAACAGCAGTTCGAAATGCTAAATGATGCACAGCTTTACCTTAAGCAGAGCCCTAGCTTTGCGACAGCACATTAAAAAACAGCCATAATCTTTCGGGTTGGTAGTTATTCAATAACCACCTTTGTGAGTCATGTGCTATTTATTATTAAATGTAAAGTTGGACCAGAAGAGCAGAATCACAGTTAAATGCAAATCACAGTGTTTTGCTACTATTTCACCTAGCAAACCACCATGGAAACACTCATTTATGCTTAAACCGATCCGCTTATGGCTACACACAAAGAGGTGGCTCTACTCGGAATGTCTTCAGAAAGACAACAGGTATGGCATGTGTACATTAAAGCTGCCCCGAGGGCAAAAGAACCATAAACCGCTTCCTTACTGGCTGACCGCCACGGTGCCCACCACTGCGAACTGTGGGAACACCTCAAACCCACGCCAGTCCTCCCACTTCTCTGGCCTTTCCTTCTGGCTTTCCTGGAAAACGTTTCTCTGGATCACAGCAGGAATCATTACGAGCTCAGCCTGTGACAGTAAGCACTGGTGTGTCGGCCAGGCAGGGAAAGGCACAGGATCCTTGTTTATATTCTGTGTCTGTCGGCTTTGGACAAATAAAAGGTCCAGACAGGGAACAGCTCAGCACTAATAGTTTCTAATGTTGGGCTGAGCAACGGTAGGACAACCCAACGCACAGCAGATGGTCAGAGCTGAGTACAGCGCTTAAGGAGTCGGAAAACGGTCCAAAACTGCAGGTTCTACAGCCAGGAGGGAAAGGCCATGCTGTTGTGCCCTTGGGAAAGTGAATTACCACCTAAATAGACAAATAAACCAATAAATCAGTACATAATAACTGAGGACACGCTAAGCTATTAATACAGATTGGTAAATTGATGACACCTATATTATTAATAGCAACAACAACAATAAATAATAATACTACAATAAAGTTCACTTAAGTAGATCCAGGATAAGAGGATACCATTTCCACGGCAATTCTAAGGGGCATAATGCCAAATAAGTGGATAATTTGCTTTAGCGGATACAAATTTCCAGCCCTGTAGCCCATATTCCTACGTTCATGCTGTTAGTTAAGTGGATGCACACTATTTGTCCCGTTCAGTCGGAAGGTGGACGGTTGCGTTTGTGGTGTCAGTCGCTGCGCAGCCGTTGCGGGAACCGCATCCCTGGAGCAATGAGAGGAACAACCACAAACGACACCACATAAACCGCTGACCGCAAACTGCCTATGAACTGTGGCCTGAGAACTTGCATGTTTTTGTGTTAAAGCACATTTACACTCTTTCAGGGGTTTAATAACAAAAACACTGTAATTATAATAAAAAATTTTTTTAAAAAAAGAGAAATTACATCCCGCAATCATTTTTTGGAGGCCAGCAGCTGCATCTCCTGTGAACCTCATACAACCTTCAAAAGGAGGCAGCCGAGCTTGGACATAAAAATGGTGCACAGCACTGTAGAATGGATTATTCTGCAAAGAAATACAAAACTCTAAACACTTTTGAGGACAACTACACTGCATAAATAATGAAATACTGTAAATAAATAAATAACACTTTACACCCTTACACAACAGCACACCTACAAATAGTTTTTTATTTTTTATTTTAGCAGGTAATTTATAGCAGGTGAAACACAACTACAGATAAGTGAATACCAGATACAGCAGAACTAGACCCACGGCTATCCACTAAAGTGAACCAGACTATAGCAGTATAATAATAATAATAATAATAATAATAATAATAATAATAATAATTTCCTGACGCACTTTTCTAAACCCCAAAAAACTTTTCTCGGCATGAGTCATCCTGGCAAAGTTTTTCTCTCACTAAGGGGAATATTAGAAAGGTGCGAGACTGCATATTTTCCTGAGAATTGATTTCTGCGGCTAAAGCTAACTTGGGAATACAAGTGGCTGGCATCCCACCTCTGAGAGACCATGAGCTTGTGCACGGCAGGCCGAGGGGACTGCCGATGCACAGCACTGCAGGTTAGCCAGCAAGGCAGCAGGTGGCACCACACTGGAATCACATCAATAGCAGACGATTCCTCCACAACAGCCATAGCACCGAACGCACATCCAGCTCAGTGCTGCACAATCCTCCACTGAGTCCCACCAGAATATTTAAAAAATAAATGGATGCACCCAGTGGGGCACCCCCTCTTCTCCTCATGCTTATCAAATACCGTACACATAGAATATACATAAAGTATATAAAGCTATATATTAAATGCAAATTTAGAAAATACGCACACACACATACTGTATGTGCTTCGATGTATGAATACACACATACACATCCACACTGGAGCAACTCACACACCGGCACGCATACATTATGGAGGACAGAATGAATTTTTAGGACTCCAGGGAAAGCCAAAATGAAATGTGAGACAGGATTTTGGTCGTACGTGCGCTCTGCTCCCTGGGCCTTCCTGGTGCCTCCAGTGTGTTGATGGCATAGTAACCGTCTGTTTGAGCTCCGTGAAGCCAGGAGCCACAGGTGGTTTAACCGCAGAGCAGCGCATAAAGCAGCGACTGAAAGGTCAGATTCATTACAGAGTTTCCCTTATCGTACACACATCACACACAGCGTGCTCGCACACAGTTCGGGAGACGGAACAACAGGGTCTTTGTGTTTCCAGCGCACACACAGAATGGATTTACGCTTCTTTTTGCCTCCCCGTCAGATGATGTCAAAATATTGCCCTGCAGCGTACTGGAGCTTTGTGTGGAGAGTAGCTCACTGTTAATCTTCCTGGTTTGGCTGACGGGGACAGTTGGGCCATCTCCAAAACCTTGAGGTGGTGGGGGGTCCTCCTCTGCCAGTTGAAGACCCTCAAGGCAGTAGACCTTGATGGGAAGAGGAATGATGGACTGACCTGTGTTGTGCGACTCCACCGTGCAGAGCTGAAGAGCAGAGCTGAAGCAAGCCAGCATTCAACATGGCTGACGCTTCCCGAACACTTTACGCTCTGGGCCTCCTTAGCATGCTGGGTGCAAGAGACCTTTGCATACAGTATGTCTGAGCATGTGTGTGAGCATGTGTATGTGACATGCAAAGCACATAAAGAACGGCGGGGGGGGGGGGTCCAGCTGTCTGAACCACCACACACCAAGCAAGGAGGAGGTGAAGGCCTCGCGGCACGAACCGCACACGCGGACATGCAACGCGGCGCACGAATCCATGGGAAATAGCATGGGGGGCGCGCTGTGATTACAAAGCGTTTCCACTCATCCGCAAATGTTTCAAAGGGCCTTCAATATAGAGCGCAAAACGGTACCACATGTGGCAATGAAAAGTAACCGTGGCAATAAGAGGATTTCTATTAAAAAGAAGAAATTTGATTTTCACAGACAGACTCGTGTTCTCACAGCTGCGGGCCGCTCATTTCCAGCAAGTTCTCCTTTGCGTTGGGTTTGCCTGATGTGTCCTTAAACAGCAGCGCCTTCCTGGCTCCAAGAGGGAAGCGAGATTACTACAACACACACCCACACAACTGTTACATCAAAATTAATTTATAGCACAAGTTGTATATCTTCTAACAAAGACACTGCCATTGACAACATTTTGTTGGACCTGCTTCAAGCAAATATTAAAATTAAATTAAAAATTAAACTGAAACGCTTTATTGTTTATGGCTGATTTAGTTGGTTTCTTTCTCTGCCCTAAGTAATTTCAATGGGTCTGTGGCTCGACCGGCTCAGGTGTCCTTCTCTGTTTTGGAAACCCGGAGCGACCGTTACACAAATCCCGGTTTGAACGTGGGCCGCCATGGCAGAAGGTATGTGGAACGACTTACACCGGCCACGCCGGCAAGGGTGCTGTCCGGGCCCAGAACAGTGGCCCCGCATCGTTCACATGGATCTTTTCTGGGCACCCGACCCGGAGAATATTGCTTCCCAGGCCCCACCTAATGAAACATTCCCAAACCAGATGGCTGACACGGAGCTGTGATTTTTAGCAGGACATTTTTTAAAAAATTCTATTTATAGTGTGCGTTGAAAATTTAAATACTCACCTCCCCCCTCCTGCCCCATCCGCTGCCCCGCACCCCTGCCCCTTGCGTCTTGCCCAAAAAAGTCCGAAACGGCTGTTTTCTCTCAGTGAAACAGGCTGTCTGGACAGCGAGCTGAATTTCAGACGAGTGAGGGAGCTACGAGGAACGACGGGCTAAATTTAAATTCTTACTTCATGTTGTTTGCACTTAACAAAAAAAACCCCAAAAGGCCGTACATGACGAAAACTTGACCATGAATCTGCGTTCACGGCTAGCGCCTGTAAAAGTTTCTCGGCTGCACCGGCTGGCGTCAGGCACATTCCTGCACATCCTTATTGCCATTCCCACACATTCCCCTGACGCAGACCCACCAACGGCAGGAATCGATGTGCCACGACGTGGGACCTCAGATCAGGCCTGTTGATCCAAGCCTGCTCCAGACGGGGGTCGTGACCTCGTGCAACGTAGATTTATCCGCAGGAGCGTGTCCTGCCAAACAGCGCGAGAGATTTCACCCTTGCAATATGTTTACAACTCTTTATGACCTCATTTCATTCTGATATATTATGTTTGGAAGTTGTACAGGCAGCCAGACCAACAGGGTAACTGATCTCTGCAGCTCCGTGCCCACTTTTCCTCATCCAGTTGTGAGAGTATGAGAGTCAACAGCCTGTCAACGTTCATTCAGGTACAAACAAACGCGCGTGAATTAATGTTTATATCTCTCTCTCTCTCTCTCTCACAGACACACACACACACACACACACACACACACACACACACACACTACAAGTCTCCCTCCACCCTAGATTGTTATGCAAAAATATTACAAGATCCCATTAAAATGAACGCCATTACTTTAGAAGTTAACATATAGCTTTACGCCCCCCAAGTCAAAATATGCATTTCAGGTGTAAAAGTGGCAAGTGGACTGGTAATTCCAGCTTTCCCTTTGTGTGTATGTGTGTTAAGTTTTAAAGCCAAAAACCATACCTAACACTGTCGCTGCTTAAACCCAATGGGATATCTAACAGTAAACATGAACTTACATGAAAAGTAATAAAATATTTTACTAAATATGACATTGGAATCATGTTTGCAAAAATTAATAGCAATTATTGGGCAGGCTGGCGGTGCAGGGGAAGCACTGCCATCTTACGGAGCCCAAGTTGTTTGGGTGTGGCTCTAAATCCAACATTGTGTCAGGTTTGCATGTTTTCCCTGTGCCTGCGTGGATTTCCTCTAGGTGCTCTGGTTTCCTCCCACAATCCACAGACATGTGATTCAGGTTCATTAGTGAAGTGTCTATCGCACAGTGTGTGAATGTGTGTGAGACTATGTGGCTACCATAGAAAAGACTGGTATTTTTTCTGTGGTGTAACCCTTCTGGCCTGGTATCCAGGGAGATTTTAATTCCTTACAAATAATAAAACGTAAAAATACCATTGTAAACAAAATAATTATACATACTGTATATGCAGCCCACTTGGTTTCCTCCCACAATCCAAAGAAATGTGCTTAAGGTGAATTGGTCGCTCTGTATTTCGCCATGGATAAAGGTGTCGGTAATAATCGACACAGAGAGAGAGAGAGAGAGAGAGATAGAAAATCCCCAAAATCCCAGTATACATCATAACCCAGGCTGCTGCCTAGCATTGCCACATCTCCAGGTTACAAAGTCCCCACAAAATGTTTACAGAAATTCTTTTGGTTTATGATATTTTCAACTTCTGAACACATTTTTTTTCAGGAGGATTCATACGGGTGGGCGACTGCTTTTCAATCTGATTAGCTCCCCCTACGCAAAAAACTGACTCAGACCAAAACACAGTTATATTTGTACCCTTTATGACATTTCTATGGATAAAAGGGGAAGGAACAGCGTACATAGGAAGGAAAGTTTTTTAAAAAACCGCTAGACAAACCCACTATATTTACCCTATGTATACTGCCTGTGGTCAGGCTCTGGGCTAAGCACTGCGCTGCTACCCTTCCCTTCCCAGAAAGGTGCCTATCTGCTCTGATCCCTCTGTACTGTCTGCCGATCATGGTCATTCCTGCAGAAGCCGTTCATGTCCAGCATTTTACAAACACCGAGAATGAATGCAAGTGGACACTGGAATGGTCAAACCATGGATTTGCACCTAAATCCTATGTTTGGTCATAACCTTGATTATTGATCTTTAGGGTTTCAAATAAGCATAGTATGACATATGTATGACATATGTTGCACGCAGGGCTGGGGCTGGCCGGTACGGCAGATAGAGAGCAGCCACCATTCCACCCCTTCCCACCCCCTTCGCCTTCTCCTGAGCCCCAAGACTCCAGCACACCGATGACAGCAGAAAAAGCCTCATTAATCATAATCAGACGTCCATTCAAAGTGGAGTTTTGCCCCTTTACAATGGTAAACCGTACTCAACTGAATATGTACAAAGGCGTCTAAGGTTATGGACATTATCAATGCCTGCATAACCTATATATTATATAGAAGTATTTCCCAGGTTAACTCAGTACTAACATAATAAATGGTCGAGATTTGTGCTTCATGTGGTAAATAAAATCAGTTTGAACCCCCATTGCAGAGGGAGATCCTTCAAATCCATGAGCTGGGATGCCATCAACTTAAGGCCTTCCTACCTCGCCACCTATAGTCGAAGAAGAGTCAACCACAGCCAACTACCTACCTAGCGCCATTGCTAACTGTCCAGTATGCCTACCGACAGGAAGACAGGGCTGCTGCTGCCAATGCTGTTGTTTGTACTGCAGGGAAAGGGGGAAGATGTATTTTTCTGGAAAGTTATTTAAAGTTAGACCTTCATCACAATGAGTGGTGTTGTGCTTGCAGAGAGGATTGCAACTGACCCACAAACTCTCTGACAACACGAAAGTGCAGAGAGATGAGGCATCAAAAAAAGACGAAGACGACTGTTGAATCTCTTGGGGTGCTAAGGTTGTAGCAGCGGTAAGAAGTGTGGTTTGTATAAATGTTGGGCAGCGTATCTTTCTTTCTGCCCACACGGTGGCAGGGACACAGCCAGTTGATCCCCTGTCCCAAAAAAAGAGGAATGGGGTACACTTCTGCCTCCCCAGTTACCTGCTGTCTTGAAATGCAAGTTACACAGAAAAGTCACTGGCCATGACAGTAAAACAGGGGCTAGGTGGGGTGTCTTGTGTCTTTGCACATCTTGTCAATGTCCCAACCCCTACCCCCACCCTTACCTCCGCTCCTCTGGCCCCTGCTGGCCCCAGCTGTGCCTCTCTGGGGGCCATGGGTTTGGAGTTTCTCAAGAATGCCTCATTCCATGTGCTGTACCCCCAAGAGGACATCACAAGGTCACGAAACTCCCCATCATCCCCCCCAGGGTATTCCTTAACCAAGTTAGCATGAGATAAGTCTAGCCCCACCCCACAAACCCTTCCACACTCTTGCCCACCACTCCCTGACCCCAACTTGGCATAACCTCCTAAGGCAACAGCGGAGAGAGGACTTCATTAAAAGCAGAGGGACAAGGGCCGCCTGGTTAATCTGGGCCTGCCGAGGAATTTGGCTTTCAACTTGCTTCATCCACCCTGTGGAGGGTGGAGAGGTCAGGCTGGACCCTCCTCTGCCTACAGGGCATCTGGAGAATCTTATGGTTTCAGAGTTAGACTTGCATACTTCTGTTTTTTTTTTTCCATGTTACTTTCTTAATTCTTTTTGCCTTTTCCTGAGCCCCCGCACCATGCGATGATCTTTCCTTATTTGTTCAGGAAGGATTACTCTGGTCTGGGCTAAAATTCCTCCATGCAGGTGTACAGCGGGGTGGCTCCTCTGCATGGCTTAATCAGCCTGTTGAGATCAGAGGCACCCGCTTCTCATCGCCATGCTAAGGGGGGGGGGGGGTCTGACACAGAAGACAAGAGTAAAAACAAGGTCCACAGGGAACATTTCATATGTCACCACAGTCTTGAGCCTTGGATTCATTTGCAGATGTAACTGGATGGAAACAACACTGAAGAGATTCCAGTTGTTGAACCATTGCCAGGAAGTGATGTGGAACTGAGTACCATTGCGCCACGGAACTCATGTGTCTATCTCCACCCTGCAGGCCACAAAGGGGTATTGCATTAAAACCAAATTTTGTGGTTCTAATGTGGTGGATGAGCTCCCTCTCTCACTCAGGACTGCTGAATCCCTCTTAATATTCAAGAAAGGCCTCAAAGCACACCTCCTTCAGACCCACTTCTCTCCCGATGTCCTATCTCGTGCATGAACTTTCACTCCTTTTCTACATGCAGCCGATGGTGTTGTGTGCTGGATAAACAGGGGACTTGAACTGAATGGAGGATCACAGTCTTGGATTTTTGTTCTCTCTGAGTTCTTAGCCACTTTGGCAAAAAGTATCAATTAAAGGAGTAAATATGACTATAAAAGTAATTCCAGGCATATACAGTGAAGGAATTTCACACATACATGCACATCCATGTAAAAGTATAAGTGTGTTAAGTGGCTATGGAGCTGAAATACATCCCGGTTCTGGCATGTGTGATTCCACGGTGTGTTAGACAGCATCCCTGAACAAAAGCCAGGTGACAAAATTGTCTCTCACCTACACAGGAAATGTGATGCTGTCTATGGTGATGCCCTTCGGTGGGGATGGGGGGAGCTTCTCATTAATGCAATATTGCTTTAAAGTGCCATTTTCCCGAAATGTTCTACTTTGTTCTGTGCCCTTGTGTCATTTATTATTTACTTTGCTCAAATAGGTCTCGTTTCTTCAGCCTACCGATAAGATTCTGTAAAGAATCACCGTAGCGAAATATACACCTTCCACCCACAACCCTTATTAAAAACTATTACCCAAATTTCATTTTATTTTCAACCCATGACTGCAATACCACCCTAGTTCATAAAGTGTTTTTGTTCCATGTTAAAAAATAGTGAGCCAGACAAATACTGATAGCTCTTAAGGACTGTACTTCCCTTTCCTGGTGTACAAGGGTCTTGGATTTCACAAGGTTTAATAAAAAATATTCAAACAAACAAAATATAAAAGCAACAGTGTCTTATTAGTACTGTATAATATTTATCAGTACATTTTTTTGTCACATAATTATAAATGCAAAAAATCATAATGGCCAACCCTGAATTGTTACAGCTATACAGTTAAAGTTAGAGACCTCTGTAAATGGATGAATCATTTTAAGCAACTTACTGGTAATAATAACATTAATAAAGACTAAAGTATTTATTAATAATTATAACTAAATCTGGTGAGGTTTAAAAAAATCCCACACTGCAAGTTACCTTGAACAAAAGTATCAGCTAAAAAATGGGTAAAAATAATAAAATAAATGGGAAAAATAATAAAAACAATAGTAACTGCAAAACTGATGAAGTGGGAAAATAAAAAGTTGAGCACGAGGAAACACTGACAGAGAAAAAATGGAAGAGCTCCTCAGATTTTTCCACAACTCAAAGTGTGAAAAGGCCTTTCCAACCCACAGAAGACGCGACGCTGCTCTAAGACAGGCACAGCTGGTGAGCTTTTAACTTTTCATATCTACAGAAAAGCACAGAAAGACAAACAGACCTCAAAGAAGTATTGATTTGGCTTGAGCACAGAACCTGCTGGCTAAATGAGTGCCTTTAGATCATTATTGTCTGTTCGTGTGAAACTGAAAATGTTTTGTTCATGGGAAACGCAGCCTTTTTGCATCAATAAGACAAATACAGATAAAAACAGAAAAAATAATTATAGTGGAGCAGAAAGATAAGAGCCATTCCTAACAACACAACTGCATCCTTTTAAACAGCATTCTGCAGCGTACATGTGCCCGCTTTTTTCGCGTTTCCTACATGAGGCACAATCCCCACCGGACCCCTCCCGTCTGATCCTGATAATAGGATCTCTCTGAGTTTGGCAAAGTTTATGTAAACACTTTCTTAATGGCAGGAAGTGTCACCTTGGGTAATCTGTTTGGGACACCTGGGACTGTGCAACTCTGGCATTCTTTGGGTACCACACAGCTGAGAAAGGAAGCCCCCAGCCCCTCTCCCAAACCCTCCACGCAAAGCCACCACAGGCAGAAACTGGCTGGGCTTCTGGCTGGGCCACCCTCTCTCTTCCCGCTCTTCTGTATTCTACAGGCCAAAGGGAAGGAGACAGCATTCCTGGGAAAGGTCGACGGAGGATCGAGTTAAACTGCCTTCTCTCAACGTGTCGGCCAACGACCCCTTGGGCCTCGTTCACCCTGCACTCCTATTTATATGACAGGTAGGGGAGTTTTTTCAGGGGGATTTGGTTACACAAGTCCCCCGTGACCCAGAGGTCAAAGGGCCAAAGGCAAAAGTGACGACGAGGATAAATGGCTGCGGACGATAATGGAGGACTGGTTGAGATCCATTACCGGCCTGAGAATAGAATAAGCTGGAAGTAATGGTCTCCAGGAGCAACAGGTAATGGGAATGGGAGCAAGGGGGGCAATGCACTTAAACTGCCACATCACACAATCCTGGGGGAAAACAATATGACTTCTGCCCCCACCCACCCACACCCCCCGAGCTGAGGAGGTATGGCAGACAGCCAGCACTGTCACCCTGGGTTGGGCACGGAAACCCAAACAAGGAGGACGGACCTGTAGGGCCTACTGCCAGGTCGAAAGGAGCAGCACCTGCAATGCCTGACTGATCGTGCGAGAGCTCAGATCGTCTCTTCTTTGCACGTCCCACATAATCTCTGACGGCATCAAATCCAGTTTCTCAACTTCCAGCAACGGTCAGCTTTCGGCACTTGTTTTGGGGTGTAAGCCTGAACTTTTTGCAGAACTTCAGAATACCAGCCCTTACCTACGTTACATGAATATGCAGTTAATCGGGAGCAATGGATCAAATGGAAAAGTCATTTAAGCATCGAAACGTGGCACCGCTCTCCTGTTAGTAACCAGAAGAGCAAGTAAAAATGTTAAATACATATATACATACATACATACATACATACATACATACATACATAAATAAACGCACTGCAAGTGTCCCCCTCCTGTGGCTCAGAATGATGAACAGGTCCTTTGATTTATGGCAGTGCCAGTTATCACAGAGCTTCCTCCTTAGAATGAAGTATTCAAATGTGGAAGGTGTGCCTCTGATCCTATCAAACAATAAGCCTTTTCTTTTGAGCAAGGCATGGAAACTGCTTTACATTCTGGAGGTTTTTTACAGAGGACATTCTTTTCATGGTGAAAAGTCAGAAGACTAGAAGTGACAGGGCAGAAGCCAATCCCGACTGTCGATCCAAGGGGCACAGAGACGTACGGTTGCATCTCAGTCATTTCGCCTTCTCTGCATTCGCGGGCTTCCTCGGCAAGGTATTATGCTCGTTCCTCAGCATCACAACCATGACCAACCGGACTGGCGTCTCGTAAGCAAAGGACACCTGAAGGGAAACGCCCATTAAGTGACACAAACTGGGTTTACAAATAAAAATCTTAAAAGCTTCATATATTCCTCAAATGTACACCCATTCCCTTTAATGCAGCAACCTTATCCTTAAGCCCGAATCTCTTGATCCCTCTTCCAAGCAATAACTGAAACAATTTTTTTTTAAATTGAACGCAATCCATAATCTGACAAAATAAATGCAGCCCCACATAAACATAAAGGTGAGTTTCAAACCATTTCATTCCAAGCTTTTACATGTAATATAAATGACTAATCTGATCCAAACAAAGAATTAACAGACTGTAGCATGACAGACAATTAGAGAAGAAGCCCTCAGGCCTAGGACCACTGTTGGTCAACTCCAAATCCAACACATATTATGTATATTTTTGTGTATACACATCGCTATGCCAACGGCACTCAGGTGATACCGTTCCCACGCGACTGCTGCTCCCGCAGCACTGCCTCTCCGTATAGCTGTTGGGAAGCCACTGAGTCACACAGGGGGAGATGACGGACGGCATCACTAAGCTGAGTCAGCTCAATATTCCCCGGCACACTGATATCAGTGCTGACATCCGCCCCGAACTAGGGCTCCCTCCTCGCCTACAGAGGGCTCAAAGACTGCACATCTGAGAATGCTGTGGTTCGCTGGGGACGGAGACAATTTGTCAGCCGCCTTCACGCATTGTTTATAGGCCATTAAGGCGAGGGAGAGATAGCTTGGGGTGAGCACGCACCCAAAAGGAGGAACCACCAAACATGTGTCCGATTATGACTGACGGTGGCTTGGGGTAAAGTTGGAAAGGGGGGCGGAGTCAACAGGGCAGCTGGCCCCGTGGGCCTCGGCGTAAAGAAGATGGAAATCTGGCATATTTACACTTTAATTTGGTGCCCAATTGTAAGAAGATTGGTTACAAATTGAAAAATGAACAACAGGTGGAGGACTTCATCTGCCACCGTGCAGCGGCTCATATAGATCCCCAACCTTCCCAAATGCTGGAAGTCTGACGCCACCCCAGTCGCAGCCACAGACGAACTCCCCATCGCAGGTGGACGAACATCATCCATCTGGCTGTTTGTCTGCCCAAAGCCCAACGAGAAGAAGCCATATAAAGTTTTAAAGATTTTTGACACATATTTAAGAAAGTTGTTACCATATTTATTGAGACAGGAGGGGGGAGGTAGGGGCAGCGAGAGGGGGGTAAAGCCCCGGCTGTGTGGAACAGCTTGATTTCATTAAGTGTCTGAGAGGAAACCGAGCCTCCAGTCATCTGCCAGATGAGCAGGGGTAAAAATATTTACCTCATTGGGGTAAATAACTCAAACTCAACAGCCACCTGCCTAGTTGTCAAGGAGATGTGACAGAATACCTTGAGGAATTGCTGAGAAGACGAGTCAGGAGAAAACATCACCCCAGCTGACCCCGGAAGAGGTAGGTGCCTATAAAACAGTGGAGGGTGTGATTCGCTCTCTATGCAATACCTCTATGCAAGGAGAAAAAAATCCGAGTTCCAGCACAAGGATGCAATGCCAACTTCCATGACAGAATATCTATTAAAGATTAAATAGGAGAACTAAGTTAATTATTGTTTTCTTAATGTCTTGGCACTGGCATTACACTTCTTGAGTGACTCACAAGCGAAGAAATGACATTCAAGCGTTACAGCTTTGCTAAACATGTTTGGCTGCAAAGTGCTATCCTGAACTAGTTCCTCGATACCGGCCGAAAAATGAGGAAAAAAACCCAATTCTGAAGGGTTCCAGCCAAAGTCAAGCTTCGGTCTCATTTCATTCAGCACCAGTCCTGGGTCTTTGAGGCATGGGCAGCATGGTGGGTTCCCTTGCATCACGTCTCCAAAGCACGGCTTCCCAAAGCGGAGGTCTGGGCCAGAGGCTGGAGGAACGTGCACAAAGCTCTGGTTGTTCTAGGGGAGCAGGGGATATGGGCCTCTGTGTGGGGCTGGATCGGGCCTGGCTGCCCCACAGTGCTGCTGTCTTGCTGCTGAACACAGGGCACTGGCCACCAGCAGCGGGGCCATCGACACATGAAGCCTGGCCCTGGATGGGGTTGGGAAGAAGACATCATTCAAAGGCCTACGTGCCTTTCAGCTGACATGGACACCAATAGTGGAAATTCCTTAAAAAGGATCGCGTCCCTGCCGGCTGTGTGTGGTCATAGCTGCTGGATTACTCATGTCCTCCGGATGCTGCAACAAGGCATGCATGCATGGAGGTGGGACGGTTAAGGCACTGGTATCTGCTGCTGGAGTGTCACAGTATCCAGTCATGACTAATGGCTTCTGAACAGCATTAGAGGTGCCAAACTCGATGACACACCATGCACTAAATACCCAGGGCTGTGGAAGAAGACACATGGCACCCAAAGGTGTGTGAAGAGATGCATTTCACTCAGCACTTAATGAAGAACTACAACTTGACAGCTCAATAAGAGACGCGGTTGGTGTTGTGGTTCACCTCCAGGCTGTTGCGTACTGTACTCAGCCCGGTGTGTAAACTCAGTGCTTGGGATAAACGTGTGTGGATCAGAAAAAAGTGTTTGCTAGTGATGAGGTCCTTCAGAGTAAAGGCCTACGCAAACGTGGGATAATGACTGCTTCTGAGAAACTGGATATTATAACTTGAACTGGTGTCACGCTTATTACTGTTCTAATATCGTAGTTTTTTTAACCAAAAGGAACAAACCAGCAATTTTATTCAGAAAGATTCAAGAAAGTGGATAACTAAAGACTGTTGTGTGTGTTCTAAACCATCTCCTACTGGGCGAACTAAGAGGAGGGCTGCTGTCCATCAGAGGTGTTCAGGTTCGCTGTGAGCCCTGCGCCACTTGAGAAGATCTGCCTGGAGATATCAAATGCCAGTGACTGTTTATTTAATTTTCTAGAAGACCCGCTATCAATTATTTAGATCGATACGGGAGCCCGATTCCCAGCAATCCCAGAGCACACCTTTACTTCTGAGCGCTAAAACAATACAGATAGATGCTCAAAAGCAAGAATAGCTTTGCGAGGAGCATGCAATAAAAGCAGCTGTAACAACACCAAATCATCCATTTTCAAAATCGCCATCTAGTCTCCAGGGAAAATATGTTTATCCACAAGGCAACCGGCTATCCGGCTACCTCGCTTTCTACCACGATTTGCCTTATCTGTCCATACAGCAGGGGAGAGACGAGTCAGACCCCAGGGATACATCCCCTTCCTGAACTTGTTTATTTTCAATGTTCCTCGCATTACACCTGTAATATTTGACATCATCAAAGTTTATCTTTCCCGCGAAACATAAACGCCACTCACGTGAAACAATAATAAATGCGAACTGGACAAAAGTTGTCAACTTTTTCAAAAAGGCTATAGTGTGGGAGAGTTCATTTCATTATCGCCGAGGGCAACCTTTTAAAAACAAACGGTGCTGTAAATTTTTATGACCATTTAATTACCTGGAGCCGACGATAAGCGCGGACCCTCAACGTTATGGGAAAGCAGCGACTGGATGTTCGGGATAAATCAGGTGTAAAGGAGGCACAAGCGTGACACAAACATCCCGACCGGGTTTAGGTAACTGTTCGCGGAGGAGGTCCAAACACACGGCGCACGATTTACGCAACACACCTTATAATTCTCCGTAGCTTTGCGTCTCAGCAATGACCCAAACGTGCAGGAAAAAAGCAGACGAACTGCAGACAATAACAGCGGAAACGGCAAAGGCCTGCCTCCTTACAAACTCTTTTACCGCCAGCCTATGGCTAAACTGAACAAATAATCCCAGGGCCCTCACCTTACATCCAAGCAATTTCATTCTCTCCCACCTTCGCAATAAATACAACAAAAACGCAAAATCTCAGATTTGCTGATGATCTACACACTTCTGTGTTGGTGTCATTCTGGGTTTTCACCATTTTGTGTGCATCACTTCCACTCTTGCACCATAGCTGTTTAGCAGATGCTTTTATACATCAAGCAACGTCGCTACCATTCTGGGTTCACACTTGATGCATTGGGGCAGCGACTGTTTTAATGCGACGGCCTGTACGAGGAGAGCGCTGTTGCTTCAGCGCAGCAACAACACAATGACTCCACGCACACTGGAAACGCAGGAAACAGGTGCAGCACTTGAAGCGCCTCCCCGCCTCCTTCTGATACGCCTTGATGGGGAACAGACACTGGCGCACCAGGGTGTGTCTGTAAACAGTCCCAGTCGCAAAGGGGGGGTGCACGGATATCGGGGCACGTCGGAACGGGAGCAGAGACCTCTGCACGAGGGGCTATCGCACTGCCTCCACCACCCTCTCGACTGAGGGAATTCCTTAGCGAAACAAAACAAAACCAAAAAAAAAAAATTGCTCTTCCCCTGCCGGTTCCAATCAGATTAAAAAAATAAAAAAAATAAAAAAAATCAGAGCAAAAGCCATTTTTTCGGATCTGAGAACTGGTGGACCGTGCTGCTGAATCGGCCTCTCGCGCTATTCCTCACGCCGCTCATCTTATCTCTGCCAAATACCCTTGTCCAGCTCGCACTGGTACAAAAACACACATGGCAAAAGCACCAGGGTAAGCGAAGGAAGAGACATGGCTGAATATTAAGCTTTTCGCCGACTTACCTGCGTCTGCACACTATAGGTTTGCACTTGCAGAACTGATAAATAAATACTTGCCCTGAAAAGCTGTGCGGTGCAGCCTAGAGTGGATGGAAAACATTCCACTGATTTTTCCACCTCTCCTTCCCTTCTGGCTGCAGCTCACAGCGATAATCTCCTGCTCATGCTTATGGGGGCAAGGCAAGGCAAACAAACAACCAAGTGGAAGTGCAAACAAATATCCACACGGCTCAGAGACTTCACTACTATCAGGTAACTTCAGTACCAGCCTCGCTTCCAGAGTAGTGTGTTTGTGTTTGTTTGAGTGTTCCCCACACACACACCTGATTCTTTCCTGACCCTGCTTCCCCCTGTAAGACTCAGGCCTCCAACCAGAGTCTTGGATCTGGTGGAGCCCCTATTCCAGCTTTGGGTCACAGCCTCAAGTGCACCTACCAGTGAAGGCACCACCCACATTCTCCCCAGTACCATTCCATCAGGTCCACACCACCTGACTGGTTCCCCTGGTGAATGGTTTACAGTCAATTTGTCCTCGTCCTTGCTCCCCAACGTGTGACACGGACCTTAATCCACCACGAGATCCTAGGAACGACAGCCTCGATCTCCGTGCAGTAGAGCGCAATGTTAGAAAAAGCAAGAATACTGCACCAAACTCTCTAAATTCAGCTTCGCCACATGGTAACCCTCTACAACAAAAAGTTCGGAGACAGAATTAAGCTGTTGCTTCTCAGACAGCTCACTGGCACGTGTTTATAATACGCAGGCGGAGAACGGTTTTGATGTGGCAAACACAGCCAGCCACTGCAGGCGAGCCCTTTGTAAACAAAAAAAACCCCTATAATTCCTTCTGCGGCTGATCCTTGCATTTATACATACAAATTTGCTGTCCATAAAATATTTCACCAAAAATATATTCCAATATATATTCCACATTTAATTTCTTTTAAAATTCAAGATCACTGGCACACATCACAAAATTAATTTTAATGATGTGCTGCGACTTTAATAAATAATCTAAATAAACAGACAATACAATGTAGAGGAAATGGGGTTGTTTGCCTTTTGGAGTCGAATCGAATTTAACAAAAAAACGAAGGAAGAATAAATCCGGGAGGCAGACAAAAGACACTCACGTGTCAGTACAGTTAATAATCTATAGCATAACAGACATAGCAAAGTGCAGTGGCATCTTAGAAGCAATGCAGGTACTTCGTCGCTCCCTTAGTCAAAATTACCCAGCATCCTCTGTCCTAAAGTCAAAATCTGTATAACGCTTATTTATTCCTTATAGTGTACAGCGCTGTTATTTGCAGTGCGGCATACCAAAGTGTGTAAGGAGTGTGTCTTCAGACCGAGGATGTTCTCGCCAGCCAGGTCAGTTATGAGTTGGAGGGCAGAGGGTACGGGAGGACAGGTCATCTGGACCAAGATCAACTTCCTATGGGTTTTTTTTTTTTTTTTTTTTTTTAAATCGGTCACACAACATGATTCTGCAAAAGGGCAAAGGGCACAGACTCCATTTCAAGGTCAAAAAACAAGTCGCAGATTTCTTAGGAACCTGGAATGTAAGTAGGCAAAGGGTACAGATCACTGGGACATTCACACACATGCGATTTATACGTATACACCTATACCCTAGTAATGAAGCTTGTGGTTTCTGAATTCCCGATATGATGAGCGGTACTAACACCCTGCTCGGCATCCGAGTCAAAGTCTCAGGACGATGACTGCTCGATGAACGCGGTCGAATCACATCTGAGAAATATTCCGAATTGGCAAGCGAACAAGTGCAAAGCAATGACATACTGCGCCCAGTATCAGCATTCCCGGGCTTTGCATTGTGTGGTCTGTGTCCATTATTACTTATAATAAGGAACAAAAACTAACTATGATACTAATGCATATTAATCACCTTGCTAACTGTATTATAAGTAGGTATCTAGTGTTTAAAGTGCAGTTTATGAAGTGAAATTTTGGGGAAATTAATCTGAGCTTCTCAGACGGACCAGGAGCGAATCAGGATTTCCTCGTAAGGAAAACATAGAAATCGCTTCCCAACATCCAAATTCGCAGTATTCGAGCCATTTCCAGGAACCGATTCCTTTCAGATACTGGGGTGTAGGTGTGCACGCAGCCAACGTCCGTCTTCTTATTCACTTGTGCACTTCTGACCTGATACCGGGGAAGGAAAGGTCTGGAGATCAGAGCCACTGGACCGACAACACATTATCTGCATGCTTCAATCATTTGGATCGTTACGCAGCAAAAATAAAATAAAAAAGGCACACATGGTGTTATGTTCTCAGGAGGGCCCCGAGCAGCAAGGAGCTGTTTTGGCCTGTGTGATATTTCTCTTTGAACGTGGCCCGCTGAGCTGCGGGGAGAGGATGTGGCGGCTGTCGCAGCGGGCAGCCTGGGAGCGGCCGGGAGAGAACACATGTTTAAGGAGGGACTCTGTTCTCCGTGACCTCGCTGTTACCTTGCACAGCATTCGCCTTCTCATCCTGATACCGTCTGTCTTTTGAAACAACTAATTTAATCTGTCCCAGGAACTGGTCTTACTTTTATTTCCTGTCTGCACTGCGGCCGTCGCCTGTTTCAATTACCCCCCGACACACACGCACACGCACACACACACTCCACTCCTCTCCAACTGGTGTGCTGCACACTTCCTTGGAAGGTGGAATACGCACACGGCGTTCTGAGCGCGCCGATACCTCGGCAACCAACACGCTTTAGCCAACACGGAAAGCACGTTTTTCGTCTTCATCTTTTTCTTCTTCCTCTGCCTCGGAAAGGAAAACACATTATACATTACACCCTCTCTGTGCCCGAAGAGGAAAGGAAATCTGTGACTGAATCTTAAGAAACAAAAACAAAAAAATAAAAAGCCAAGAGATGAATAATGCATATTCACAGTGAGGCTGTGGAGCTGACTCCTAGGAGGCCCAAACTTACTTCCTGCATTTTTTTAAAACTCTCTCCCCTGGCTTTTCATTTGATGGCCATTCTGATGTGAGGCCAAGTCATTATACAGTTATTCTGATGCAGAGCGCAGTGGAGTATATGGAGCCTCCCTGTGAATTCCAGTCCCAGACAGAGGGAAAGGGATGGAGGCAGGAAGGGGGAGCGCAGGACTGCGAAACGGCAGTAACCAAGACGTAAACACCAGTCAGTGCGGTTTCTATGCTTCATGAAAACCAGAAATCCAGCATCACACTGGGCAGATACGAGAAGCCAAGCCAGGGCTTCCCAGCCTGCACTCGAGGGATCGGCTACAATAAAACGGTTTTATTGCGTTAAGGTTAATGCTACTGACATTGCTATCATCATCAACTTAGAGACCTTTAACTGTCTCACTTTACCTTTTATTTAATTTACTTTTATTGTATTTTCTGTTTCCCTTGTCACCCACTTTATACCTCTTAATTCACCATCTGCAAAAAAGGGTCTATAAATGATGGTACCGAAACTCGGTTTTGAAAGAAATTAATAACGTTACCAAGCCTTTGGCGCGGTGCGATCCAAGGAACATGGCCTGGAGTTGGAGCAAAAGGCTTTGTTGCTGTTCAGCAAGATGAGCCAGCTTCAGTGAAATCATTAAGCCTCCTTCAGTTAGGGATTCGGGAAATTCCCACAGAGGCAGTTAGAAATGCATTTATGCAGGCTGTTTCCATTTCAGTGCATGTTTCGGAGAAATTGGGAATTACAAAACAAGATCTATTTTTCTGCTCTTTCAATATGCATTAATGTCCACCAACACGTATGGTCCCTCACCGCCGGTGTCTATTTACACGGATATGTATGGTGCAAAATGGGCAAGGGCGGGATTGGACGTGCGCGCCTTCTGGGTACGTCGAAAGCGTTTGGTGCGCCGTTGCCTTACAACGTGCCAGAAGAGCAGCTTCGGGAAAGGGAAGGCTCCTCCAGGTCCTCACCTAGGAAAGTTTTAGCCTGTGACACGCGGTCTTTTCCGGCCCTTCCTCGCGTTGCCTGGAACCCAGTCATTAGAGCGGCGCTTGCTGCATCCCAGTTCGATTCCATATTTAGCCAAATGCCATTTTAGTGCCACTATTACTGGGCACCAGTAGCCCTCCCTTTTAGCTGCAGGGATGGGGGGCCGGCGGCAGAGGTACTGCTGACTTGGGCTTCCACGCGTACATCTTCTGTTAGACAGGGAGGCCTTCCCAAAAGCTGGACACCCTCATACTGCGGATACATCAGAGGAGAACGGCCCATTTGTCAGGCAGCAGATACGTGGTTTTCCAAGCAGCATTCATTACATACTCTCCCGGTCAGACCAAGTTCGTCCTCCAGTCAAGCGGCCCATTCTTTCCACATTCCAGGAGCATAATTTTTCTTTTCCCTTTTTTTAATTTCCTCCATGCAGTCTAAGAGAACCCAACAAAATAAAGAAGCATTTGATAATCATTAGTGTTGGAGGTGAAAGAGCATCGCTAAGATCTCACCTCTGCTAAAGTCGCGTATAAACATAAGAAACGTTTCGTTCACTTCCTCGGCAGGTGCGTTTATCACATTTCTTCCATTCTAGTTTACAGCAGAATAGTCAAGCTCTTGATCAAGGGTATAAGAGGAGAAGCTCATTTCCTTCACTACTGGTCAGGCCTTCGGTTATGCAGGCTGTTGTACAAAGATGCTCTGGCGGAGCTGCATTATTTTACTCAGCAAAACTGCATTTAGCTCCCTTTTTGGAAAGAGGGGTTTTTCAAATAAGATAAATAGATAAATACATTCACCGTACCAACCCAGGTCATGTAAATGCAACCAATTCCATATCATCCGCTGTTCAGTTTGTAGCTGACGTATTCAGTGATAGCACGCACGATCACCACACAGGGTATTTGGATTTAAAAATAATTGAACTGACAAAAAATATAAGCGCCGAGCTGTCAGTTCTCCTCATGAACTAACAGATCGGAGGAAAAAGACATAAAAATGGCAAAAACAAAGAGCGAGGTAAAGTTCACATCTGGAGGAGTGCCGAACGCAGTATTTGTGCAGTTAAATGAGCAAGTATGTGAATGACACCTTTGACGTCAAAACTATTTAAGAGAGCCACAATATGGAAATGCTTGCAAAACCTGTTCACTTGCATAGCACCAATTTACAACTGCATAGCTCACAAAGGGCTCACGAGGACAACCTGTGTCCTGTGCAAACATCCCAGAGCGCACAAAGCACTGAGGACCGCGCATTTCGTGAGGTTCGAAACCTTCCAAGCTTTGCGATTCTTCGAACACGAGCCACCAGCAGGCACCACTGTTATTCACGACCTGCCTCTCGGGCACAGCTTAACACTGATGTCATGTGGTTGTTTACTCCAGCAACCAACCCCCCACGTTGAGGATGGCATGGTGGTGGTGAGATGTTGCGACTAACAGCGCGGGTCACTCCCACGATCTTGGACTCTTTGGTCTTAGCTGTGCTGACTGGGAAGGAATAAGAACGAATCAAGAAAACAGGCAGCCTATCTTTTTAACAAGAAATTTGAGTTTTACTGGGAAAACCCATCATTAAAATGGAGAGTTTAGAAGTGAAGCCAGGGTTTGAAGAAAGAGACAGCAGTAAGCTGTTACATCCATTTGAGCGTAAAACGAGAGTGACGCAAAACCAGCCGAAAAAGTTCTACAAAGAGCAGAAGCAATGGGCTTGGCTGAGGTCTGGTGTTGGTGTGCTGCTGCCAAGCATGACCAGGTGGGCAGACTGCGGAGGGCAAGCGATGGGGCACAGGGGACAGATACTGAGACTTCAGGTCTGCCCTCAGAAACAAAAGAGAACCAAAAGGAAAAAAACTGTGGTGAAATAGAAACGAAGCTGAGACAGAATGCTCAGTATTTCCCTGCAGCCCACGCGTGGTGAAACGGCTGGGCATTGTGGGTAACGGAAAATTCCTGCATCTACACAAACACAAATCAAATCAAAATCCAATGGAAGGGCCCGCAACCCGCAACCCGCAACCCTAACCTGAATGTCGTGTATCTAGAGTGGTATGAGACTCCGAGATGCAGATACGAGAGTAGATTCCATGACCACCCAATATCTTCTTTTTTTTGGCCATGTGCAGCTTTTGCAAGAAAACCATTTGGAAGTAATTTTATTTTGTTAATATGTGCATTATGTTAATTGTAATAATTACGGGTTAAAATGGGAGACCATTTGCAAGGTGCTCATCGAACATGGGAGGACACGTTTCAAGCTGACAGGCTTGCATGACCCCCACCCCGAAAGCTGAACCATACGAAGCTCTCACACACACACATACACGCGCGTGCACACACTAAGATAGCAAATATGTAGGACATATTTAAAAACAAAGGTACCCCCCCCCAGGATATAAAAGTCTAAAATTATTCAACACCCTTGACTGAGTTACAAGCAAATATGGGGCAAATTTCTTTGTGCTTATGAGTACCAAATGCAGAGCATGAGAAGAATTTTCAGTTTGCGTAGTTATGGCAATAACAACTCCGACCTGCAGGATTCCACCTTTCGAGCCAATTTCAAAGAATGTATTATAAACTTTTAAAGCCAAAATAAAAAAAAAAAAAAATTAAAAAACTGAAAAAAAATTAAATTAAAAACATGGATAGTCATCAACAGATGACTTCAGAGAAGGGTGGACAGTTTAATAACTGCAGCCTGCACAGACCTTGGACATCGCAAGCACGGTAGTGAAGGTTGAGACCCAGTCTGGTACAATTTAGCCTTCAGAAGACCCTTGGTCTGGGTGGTACTTTACACACCTGCGCAGAAGCGTGCAAAAGCCAGGTCGCAGAATAACCTCAGCCTCATATTAAAAAACATACACCCAGTTTTGTACCCCTTTAAAGCAATATTGAACGAAGCGGGCATTAAAAGGTTGTGCTTTACCTCTGTGTCCGCAGACCAACTTCATAAACCCAGACGGACTGTTTAACGACAAATGCAATGCCATCAGCTCAAGTCCTGTCTGGAAACCGAGCGCTCTAAACCACGGCCTTTTTTTTAACAGAACAGTTTATAGAAACTATATTAGGGTTTTGTGAGAAAAAGAAAGGAGTAATTGTCCACATTCCAGCAGTCCTGATACATAAACTACGTGAGCGTCAGCCGTGAACGGCCCAGCTGTGAACAATTTTGGCAGCAGATAATAATCAAGCTGCATGCAAAACAGGGTTCTTCCAGCAGGCATCGAGGCCGCAGCCCTGTGCTATACGTTATCTTGGATGCTGAAAAAACAAGCTGGTTAGTTTGGTTTTAATAACCTCGGGAGAGAGGAAGCAAGCGACACACTGGCAAGTTGCTCTGATGGTTTCAATAATCTCCCTTTCTTCCTGCCACTACACACACCCTCGCCGGTCAGCACGACTTACCAAAACGGTTTTCCCACCCCGTGTGCACTGATGTGTCTGTAATCCACCGCAGTTAAACACCTTTTGAAAGCCTGCTATGAATTACAATGAATTATTTCACCGTGAAACACACAACACCAAACGAAATTGACATGAATGATGTTATAACACATGTGTTTTCATTAACGCTCACTTCCATCGCTGCTAACAAAACCACTTTCATCAGCGCTACGTCACTGTGGACCGCTGATGTGGACACTGCTGGTAAGTTTTATTACACTTTAAGGTAAGGATAAGTGCCACAAAGTCAAGTTCAGCTCAAAATGATCGCTCTTGAGGCTTTCGTACATGTCTTTGGCTTGCGAACACGGGGAAAACGCGCAGAATCTGCGCGGGCCGAGCAGGATTCATACCTACATCTGAAAGTGCAGCTCCAGCACTGCGAGGAGCCAGCGTTACTCGATGTGTTGTTGCGTCTTAATATCTCAGCATAAAACCATTTGCACGATGCAGAAAAATAAAACGAAGGCCCTACTATAAAAGCAAAGCATATAAACTGGGATATAAACCTGCAACCATCCGGTGCCCAGTTTAACTACGGCTCTGCGTGCTGCAAATGGCTGAAGAAAAGGATCAAAGCCCAGCTCCCGTGTTCAGGCTGTCAGTCTTTTTCTCCTCCCATGGGTGTGTAGTCAGTCCAGCCTTACAGGAGCAGTGTGTGGGTTGAATGCCCGCTGTACTTTGACTTGACTAAAGCGGCAATTATGGTCCAATGTAGTGATTAGCTGCTACGCAACCGCGTATCATGAGCTTACAGCTCAATGCGGACACTGGATTGACTCTGACAGTTCGCAAAACATCCCCTCCCTCCCTAAACTTCCCACAAACAATCTACAGCTCTAAGCTGAGGCAATCAAGGGGAAACAAAAGGAAAAATATGGAAAAACTCTCTCTTTTCCCCCAATGTTCAAGTCACCATCACAACTGGTTAAAGGGGGGAAAAATAAAACATCTGTTTCTGGTACATACATGGTATGAACACCTTTGCCATTGGAAGAGTTCTGTGGGAATGTTTGCCAGGGTTAAAGATGGGGTCAATTTGAACAAGGAGCTGCTGTGTGTCTCCTGAAGCAAAGGAGGAGGCCGAAGATGAGAAGGAAAGACAGAGATGCACCACCAAACAAGAGCAACGCCAATGTTCTACACAGCGGACTGTTCAAAAGGCTGTTTTCCCACATTACACTCAGCTTCACTTGACAGCTGTTTTTCTCTCCATTAAAGAGAAAGGCCAAAAAAATTATTCCAAATTATTCACCCTCTGGCCAAAAAGGTGCGCAGCACGCTCGTACGGTTATAACAACCGATCTTGGGAAGGGAGAACGGTGCAGTGTGAACTGGAGCGACATCTACAGCCTCAGCACCCCCAGACTATACGCAGTCACTGTCCTGTGAAAGTGAGCCTGGAAAGTGCGCACAACAGTCCGTTACAGAATGAATGCATGAATGAATGAATGAATGAATGAATGAATGAACGTAACTTCATTAACCTCAGAAGGAAATTCTTCCCACTTGAGCCAGCATGCAATACATAAGATACATACAAACATAGAGTGAAAGGAAGGACAGAGATAAATAAGTAGATGAGTTAAAAAGCATAGGAAACAAATACTGCCAAACAAGGCAGCCATGGCACTCAACGGGGCCCTGTGGTACTGAGGTTCTGCTGGGAGGGTAAAGCTTTGCGCACAAATGCATGCTTTCATAAACAGACACACGCACTATCATACACCAACACACACAGACACATGTCTACTGGGCTACAAACAGGCCCAGTTGCCCTGAAAATGGCTTCTGTGGCAATGGCGTCACCACAGGGCACTCCCCAACAGATGCTATCTGGCTCCCTGTGGTTGTTCCAGGGTGGTGTGTGGGAGGGACTGCTGACCCAATGAAGGCAGAACTCCCATGAAGCGCAGCTTCTGTGCCCATGGGTGCTGCAGTACAGAGAATAGCGCCACCCGTGGGTGGGTCGGGATTCCGGAGCCTTAAGCCCTGGTCATAGAGCGAATGTGACACTGGAAAAGCACCAGGAGGACCCTGGCATTGCCATGCTGGGCAGGAGGTACAGCTGTATCTTCACGCTTGATAAATGAAGGGACACACTGACAGGGTCGCACCCAGGAACAAAAAGGTTGCGGCTTTGACCCCAAGCAGTGGGGAACAGCGTGCTGCCCCACAACAAAGCTCTGAATTATGACAACAGCACCAACCCCCGTCCCCTTTGCTGGATGCCGCTGAAAGTGGAGATGGCACCTCGAGAGGGGGCAGTCCCACTGCATGGGGGACCGAGCGGGGTGTAGACGACACAACTAGACCTGCTGGGAGGTGACAGTGCAGGGAGAGGGCAACAACATAGTCGTAGGGTTAGGGCCGGAGGGAGGGGGGCACTGGCGCCGACAGGGTCGTCCACACAGCTGAACACACGAAACGCTACGCCACCAAGGCAGCCACGGCCTAGGGTGGGGGTTGGAGGTATGAGCCCCTGCAACCATCAATCACATCGGGCAGGGTCCACTTTAAAGGTAACCACGGTCCCCCGTGCGGGACAAGGGTGACAGAGTTGTCATCCTGGAGTCGTGGGTCTGTAATCCGAGAGCCACAGATGCGCACAGACACAAAGAGGAGTCAATTACTGCACCGTGTGGGTGGGGAGTGGGAGGTGCAAGAACAGAGACGACGGGAGACAGCGAGAGCGAGAGCTAATGGCACTACATCAACCTTTACGGCAATTTATTTAACTGATGCTTTCCTCCGAAACAACATAACAGTGTTAAGAGGCTTACAGTCATTCACTCCTTAACAGCTGGATAGTTTTTAGCATGTTCAGGGTTCAGGGTAAGTACCTTGCACAAGCATGGAGTGAGAGGCAGACCCTCTAACTGCTACGCCACCTGCAGCTCAGCAATGTCTAACAGGACACCAGAGGAAGGAGCTGCTGCTGGAGCTGGGCATGCTGTCTGTGTGTGAGGCAACAATACAGGTGTGTGTGTGTGTGTGTGAGATCATACCAATCGCTACAACTTTCATAACCAAGCATTTCATGCAAACTACACGCCACCCTTTCCTTTCTAAGGAAAGAAAAACGTGAGTGAGGTGGCTCGAATGGAATGCTCCCTCCAGTGCAGTATGTGGCACCGGTTTTATATATAGACCTTCGTCATGGTGACCTGCGTTTCAGTTATGAGAAGAACATTGTTCTTTGTCCAACATTTTTGCAGCGCTTGATAAAATCTGCACAACTGATGGGACGTACGGTATCTGTCCATCAGGGAAATGTCATTTTGCACAGGGCTCCTTACAGAGAGGTGAGGCCGTTTTCACTTTGCCTGCAAACACACAACTTCGCTGCAGCGCAGTTATCGTAGCCTTTTACACACTTCTGTGCGAAGGGCAGGAACCGTGCTCTAAATGCAAACTGGAAAAGCAAACAACAGAACATGAAATCTGGCGAAAAGGGTGAACTAAACACCATTACACACGTTACATGGGCAGGAGATGCCATTTCGAGCAACAAAAAAGAAATGAATAATTGAATGTAAAGACGCACACAAATGTTGTGATGTTTTAGGCCCTGAGACGTGAAGACAGCTGGCTGACAGAGAGTTTGGACACCTCAGTGTGGAGCCCGCCATCAAAAACTGGAATGTTTGCAAATATTTACATGCAGTCTCTGTTCTCTAAAGCAGTGTACGATTTGGGGTAAACAAAACTGCTTTCAACGGAGCTTTAGATGCAGACTCGTAATTATCACAGGGCAGCTTTTTCATCCGATGCTGACTTTTTCCTGGGACACACAATTCGAGTCCCTGTAAATAATTTTACGCCGTTGGAACTCCAGCTAGGGTGGCACGGGAGGTAGTGACGGTGCCTCGCAGCATCTGGGCTGTGCGACGGGACGTGGGTTTGAATCCAGCTCAGTGTGCGTGGAGCGCCTGGAGGAAATCCCCACACACTCCACACAGGCTAAACTGGGATTGAACCCTGCGCAACACATGACAGTGCCTCTGTGGTTGTCCTAATAACAGCACAAAATATTTCTGCAGCACAACAATGTGGTTCTTATGGAATCAGATGAGATTACAAGCAGTCCTTGCACTTACGAGGTTCAACCCTAAATAAATAATAGTAATACTTTAAGAATAGGTCAGAAAGCTATTTTAAATTATTTTCAGAATTCTGGTAAGTGAACGAGCCTATTACAGTTCATTAAAACATATATACATGAACACCTTGTAATGTATTGTATAGCATCTATCGACAGCTTTATGAAAACATACACAGCTCTACAACACAACTGAACGCTTACAGCTCAAACTGTAGATGAAAAGTCGCATTAAAACATTGCACATGGATACAGTTCCTTCACCGTATGCACTTGTGGCATCAAAACGTAATGACTAGGTGAGGTGAACACCGTCCGAAACTGTGTGCTACACACCTGCCCCACCCACACACAACCAACAACCATCTTCTCACACCTCCATCCCCTGTTCTCCTTCCCTTCAGCAACTAAAAGTGTTACTGGTTCTCACTGTTATGTCATGCAACGATCCGGACGGATTAATTCGGCACATCTTCCCTACATTATGCATCTCAGAACTGAACGCTCAGCGAAAAATGTTGCCTTTTGTCGTTGGAGCTAAAAATGACTGTGAACTCGTTGACCGTGTTTTAAACATATTATAAAGCTATTTATATTCACCACTTCCTTTTCTATGCACCTAACTTGGAGGGCATGAATAAGGAACATGGAGAAAGATTCCGTGAGGTTATTTTTGCTATGGAGAGAAGATACGCAGGAAGGCCGCATCCAAAAATGCCAGCAAACTGTGGGTGGTAAAGAAGTAAAGATGCTCTCATAATATAGTTACAAACAAAAAGACTCTTGAGATTTTATAAATATCAGTAAATGCTAAGCACTTTCTTACTGGTAATCACTTGTTTAAAACATATTTTACATCACAAATCACAAATCATTTAAACTACGTACATACTTATTTGCATGTTTTATTTAGTGAAAGGACATTTCACAGTTTTACAGACAGTTTATATAAATTGGGTGTTGACAGATAATGTTTGGAATATATTAAATATGATATTTTTAGTTATTTAATATAAATTTTAATTTTACTTCAGAATTACCTACTATTTTGCAGCAAGACGAAAAGTTTAATGTTGTTGTGTGATCATTGCACATTGTTCTGGACAAAAGCATCTGCTCAATGAATAAATGTCAGTAATCTTGCAGAAAGCAATGGCTGAGGTACATCTGCCCTGAACCCTTTGTGCCATCGTTCCATCACACCTCCTTGGATGGTGGAGCTTGCAGAAAACTAAGTAGAACAAAGCACCCCACCACACCTTCACGCTGCTCTCAGAGCCAGGAGGTGCCACCTGGGGGTATTTTCAACCCGGTGTGCTGGACAACAGCACTTTATACTCTGCGCGTGTGGAGCGTTTCCATGCCGCTGCGGGGGGCCTGGCGGCGGCAGGGAACAATTTCGGGTCTGTGAGGCTCGTATTCTTTTGGACCGGGGGGAGTGGATGCTGTGGAGGAGTGAGCTGCTGGGGAGCCGGTGCCTGGCAGGCCAGCGGCCCTCAGCCAATCAGACAACCTGGTCGCCAGCAGGCTAGCGGGGCCCTCGGCCAATCAGACAACTCGGTATCCGCCAGACCGGCGGCCTCCTGCCAATCAGACAACTCGGTGACCGCCAGACGGCTTCAAACCCAAACACATTGTCAGAACCGATCAGTTTCGTTTCAGACCATTTAGCACTCGACACAAAAAAGTGTTTATGGACGTTCATCCAAAAAAACCTGCACCTAAAAGTTGAAAGGAAAATGGGCCCATCTTTCTTCTTGGAGAAGAAGAAACACCAGAACCAGGACAAAACCTTCAGGCCACCGGTGAAGCCCAAGGAAAGCTGATGGGCCAAGGAATTTTATGGAAAGCACCGTCTGACTGAATGCTGACTCAACTCTCGCTTTCAGCGCCCCTACAGGTCTTCCAAACGGTATCGGTCTTGTAATGCTGAAAATGTTGAAAATCATTTTTTACGTTCGCTTACTTCCTAAATAAAAAAACTTCACTAGCAATATTCCTTTTATTCTGCCAACAAGTTATCAGCACATGAGCTGATGATCATAATCGGCACGTGAGCGACTGCACAGACCCCCCTAGGTCCAGTGCCAGACCCCTTGGGCCTGGCCACCATCCCCTACTTCATGTGAACCACACAGGAGGTCCCATCCTGCAACTTGACAGCAACCCAAATATGCAAAAGTGCTGGGCTCCAGTACAGGGTCCCAAAACGTTCTTGAAGGGTTTCAACCATTGCGGTTGGAGGCTACCAGATCCCATCTATAGCTGGCCAACAACTCCTTCTTTCGAGATCCCCCTAGACTGAAGAAAACCCCATCTGATTCGACACAGGGTGGCAGGTATACAATTTTTCTACACTAACAAATGCAGCAGTTTTACCTGTTATTTACCATCTTTATTTCTTGTCCCCATATAACAGGTAAAAACTGGCTTTTTTTAGACACAAGAAGAACGGGTGAGTTTCCGTCAGAAGATGCATCAATGGTAGGCCAAGCGGTGCAAGTGCTCCGTTTGGCTGTTTTTTTTTTAAAGCCCCCACATTTTGGACCCGCGCGATGTTCCCAGACCCTCGGGGTCGAGCATTCCTGCAGCCCCTGGAGGCCTTGGGAAGTTAACGTCTCGCTGGAATGGGTGGTGGGGATGGTGGGGGGGGGGGGGCAGCTCCCTCTCCAGTTCTCTGTTCCACTCGAGTTCCTCCTCTTTTATTGCAGTCATTGAGACGTCTGGAAGAGCGTCGCAGCCATAACTCACCGCTCTGCCCGGCTTACAGAGCTCTTCATTCCTCTTTCTTTTCCACTACACGGGGTCAGACTCGCCCCACTCCATCACACTACAACTGGTGCTGCTGTTATTAAGACGTTTTATTTTTTCAGAGGAGCAGGGAACTTAAAATTTACTGCTGTACATTTAAATTCAGGCATTACAGTCAGGCACTATTAGTTAAAGCATACATCCCCAAGCTGAAAAAAGACATACTGGCTGCCTGTAAACGTGACACAGCTCGCTGTTATTATGTTATTCCAAGGTTTTTTATTTCTGTCATCAGATGGAACCCGATTACATGACATCTGAGTAATTGCGAATCCTGATGTGGGAAGCCGCCACAAAGAGAGCAGTTGTGAATGAAGGTGCGCAAAGAAAAAAATCTAATCTCTCTCACACTCGCACACACACACACGCGTGCAGTCGCCCAGGGACTGGAACACAAGACAAGGACCATAAGGAAATTCCTAACATTTTTCAAATAAATAAAAAAAGTTAAGAACAGAGCACATAGTATTTTTCCTCCAAATTTAATACAGTCAGAATCAAAATCAAATGCCACAATTTGGCATATGTGAGGCATGTCCATACTCTCTCCCTGTTACCCAACACTGCTGGCCCGACTGCCTGGGCCTCGGGCAGCAAACGCACCCAACGGTTCCACAGCAGAAGCTGGTACCCATGAGCTTTGCTCTCAGTAACCCTTCTGAAAGCCCGGAGGGGGGCTGTGGAAGGGCGGGGGGGCAGGAGTAAATGAAAAAGAATGGCTACTGTACAGACCTGTAATAGGAGCCAGCTGTGGAGGCGATGTGCACAAGGTTCGAGGAGCACATTACTGGAAGATTTGCACAGGCAAGAGCCCGGCGCGGACGTCGTAAATTTAGCTCACCGGGGTTTCGAATGATTCCGGAAGGGGCCCAGAAGCGGACTCAAATGGCTTTTTGATTAGTGAAAAATCTCATCACCGGCACTAAACAACACATCCTGCCTTTTCAGCTTGCGAAACACACACTTTAAAGCTACGCAACCAACCTCTGCCACTCAGCTGCTTATCTACTCTGTTTATTTGTTTGGATCAGAACTGCTGCAAATCCTCTATATAAGTGGTATTGCTGTCTACTTATTATTATACATCAATTATTTGCACATTCTTCCTATTACCTAAAGGAAGACAATTCCATTCACTTTTTTCTAAACAGTAATGTCTGTACATAACATTTTTCTGCAGCACCGCAATGTGGTCAATACACACGGATGTTACGCATAATATAATTTTTTTGTACTATCTCAAGAAAACATCATTAGATATTTATACATCTATTTATACATTTGTACATTATCGGATTATTTATTACTACTTGTAGGCACTTTATAGTAATGACCGTTTATCTGATAGATAAAATAATGGAACATTGCCGCGCATGAGGGGCTTTGACCTATAATGGAAACTGAGTACTGAGAACATCAGAAGTTCATCGAGGATCATCTAGAGAAGCCGGTATAATGGGGAGGCAGTGTCGTGGCAGAGTCCAGCAAAAAGGAAAAACAGGAAAATCGGGCTGAGCCCAAGTGCCACACAATCTTTTTAAAGCTCTTCAAGCCTTGTTCTGCAGAATGCGATGAAACACTAAGGACCGACACCATTTTCTAACGTCTGTATGCCCACGTGGTATTAAAGCATGAGCAGCGCATGCCCTCACTGGAGAGAAGCTGTGGGTTCGATGCCCTGTGAACAGCACTGGGACATTTGGCCTTCTGCATCCCGAACCCCCACAGGGAGGTTCTTGAGGGCAAACAAAGCAGGAGTGATATTAATAGGCCAAGCGTTTCTCCTGTTCATCCACTTTCCCACAGGTTTCCGCAGGATATCGAGAAGCTGCACGCAGGAAGGAGAAGAGGTCCACCAAGACCTGCACACAAAAATTGCATATATACATGAAGATAGGCCATGGGCCCCACACTAAGAGGAAACCAAAGGGGCTGAGCTGTGTTGAGGCCAGGGTGAAACCATAGCCCCTGGATTCCTTAAACTGCCCCCCCCCCCCCAAGAGCAAATGTTCCCTTCAGCTTCCCTGACCCAAACCCACAGAGCCCTTGGCTCACTGTGTGGCCCATAGATGCAGGCAGGGCTGCTGACGTGCACACCTCCAGTTCACGTCCAGGTGACACGCTACACCGATCGGCACCACACCTGCCCTCTCCGAGCTCACCATCATATATTTACTTAGCATTTTTCGACTGTGCTGATAAACTCGCTTTTTAATTGAAACTTTTCCTCTTAATTCTTCAGAAATTCAATACACCCTGCTCTAATGTTAGTACTGTGTAAAACTGGGTTTGGCAGAAGCTGTGAATTTTGGCATGCAGGGCAGGATACCACTGCACAGTTGTTTCTCATTATATGTCTTTATTTAAGGACCTTAGTAAAGGCAGTCTGTAGCCCACGAGACACTATTTTGACTGGATAGCTAGTTCACCATGAAGGTAATATGTATACGGAGTGGCTATTTTCCCAGTTTTTGACGCGGGGGGTTGGCCTTTCCTTGGTTCTGGAATGTCCAGAAAGCCAACATTGTACGGGTTCCCCTCCTGCTAAAACAGGAAGCTGTTATTCTCTGCTCATTTCCTGACGCTTGCATAGTGGAATCTTCCAGCGGCTCCAAGCACAGTACTCTGTACAAGTACGACTCCGATAGACGCTCATCTCCGACATCCAATAACCACACAAAATAGTCTGACCGCAGTGTCCACGCCTCAGTCACGCTATTTAGCCTTAGGTAAGAGAAACAATGCGGCAGGTGATACCTCCCTGAAAAGGCCTGAGATGTTCCACCCAGGTAGATGCTGCGTAGATATACGAGAACCCGTCGTTTTTAGAGGCACCGGAGCAAACGTGGGATTTCCGGGGACCAAGATGTCTCCAGTCTCTACGCCAGGTGACAAGACGGCAGTGGACCGCTGCAAACTTTGAGAAGTGGAGCACGAAGACCAGCCTGGCAGCTAATTCTTCTCAGCTCTCCTACTGCTAACAACCACAGGCCAACCGCAGTGTTAGCTGTGAACCCTAACCTCTGCAAGGTGGTAATCCAAAATTGGTTGTAAACTGTCAGCCGAGTCAACCCCCCGACCGCCAGCGTGCCCCGTACCACCCCAGGTGAAACGTGTCAATTATGAGTCATTCGCCGCTCGCACACGGGCCGAACGTGGGGCGAGGCCCGTTTGACCTTTCACCCCCTGACCCTTTAAATACCCGCCCGCAATTGAGCCGCTCGCGCGTTATTATCCATTCACGAGCGCCACTTGAAAGGAGGAGAGGGGTAATGCGAGAACATGGCGGAAGGCATACCTGTGAAACAGGCGCACAGCGACATGTCAAGCAATCAGGGGGCCAATTGCGCGGAGAAAGCCGATACAGTCGAGCCCCCTTCCCCGCGAGGGAGAAGGCGCGGGGCTGGAACACCTGGTTTCACAATTCCCAGGGTGAAGCGTGTTATTGAGAGCTCACGTTGAACCAAATCCAACCCATATGGCTGACTATTGGCTCGGAACAAGACGCCGAGACAAACTGCGAACGCTTGCTGACAGCTCTGATTACGTCCTGTGCGGCTCTCAGCCCCGAACGTCGGAGGCTGTCAGTGGCTATCGCGGCCCTCTTATCCAAGTGCCTCTTACAAATGGGGGAAAAAAAGATATAAATAAATACATACGTACATAAATAAATCAATAGGATAGCTCTAAAACCCGTGCAAAATACCGGGTTTTAGAAAGACTCGCTAGTTAAATGATGGCGTGGAAATCAAATGAGTTCAGACCCCATACGACCGGATCCTCTATAGTTGGACGTGAATGACAGGAAGAAGGATAAAAACCGCTTCGGTTGCCTGACAGGGACCTGTTTATTCCTTCCAGTATTTAACGGGAAGCCGGCAGCCGTGCACCTGCTAACCCTGCCTGTGGCCTCTGGTACGGCAGACTCTCCTGCTATTTCCTCCCAGCATCTGAAGGGGGGCTGGTACAGAAGCCCCAGGTGAGGGACCCACGGCAGCCTAAGGTTCGACCAGAGGTCAGACCTGGGAGTACTTGAGGGCTGGATAGGCCCAGGCTGAAGACTTTGTCCTGTCCGTCGAGGCCAATGTGTTCCAGACCCGGCAAACAGCACATTATTGGATCCAGACGTGACACGGGTGCTGTGTAAATTACATTACTGCCAAAAAGCTCATTTAGCCGCCATTACCCTCAGAGGGCGTTCCTTGTGAGCAATGGAAGAGCAGCGCCTGCGTGGCTGACACGGGGTGGGGGACGGATGCATTTGTCAGGGGTCAGATTGTCGTTTAGTTTCAGTCGGTGACTTTGTACAAAATATTGTTAAGTCACTTAGCACCTACTTACTCAAAGGCCAGTTCCCGCAACAGCCAGGCTGATGGGCTTGTCTTTCACTACCTTTCTCCTCCCGACGACTACTATGTGCTCCTTCACAGGGGCACTTTGAAAGACAACCACGCCAAAAAGACGTCTAAGGAGCTGTGCTGACGGAACGCGCCAGAAAGCGGGTATCGTAACGCTCCTGCCAAAGTCACGGGGTTTCCGCAGAGAGGATTTTTTCCCCCCCTGCTTTTATTCAACGCAAGTTGCAGTTTCAAGAATGTGTTGGCGGGCCCTACGAAATTACCTGGATTTCTGTGGTCGTAAAATATGCTGTGATCTCCAACTAAGTGACAATAATAGACAAACAATTGGTTTAAACCAATAACACACAATAATACACAATCATCATTCCTTTAACAGCAACGGCCTTCGCCCAATGTTTGCTGTAGCTCCCGTTCAGACTTGCGTAACATAATTTTAGGCCCTTCCTCCTTAAAAATCTGTTTTGCTTCGTTGAAATTTCTGAGACTCCCAACGTGAACACTGACGTCTTCCCTGCAACTCTATGCTGCCAGCCATCCAGGGGTGCGCAGCCACTGAAGAACGGCCAGGTAGCTCAGTGGTTAGAGATGTGATGTAATTTCAGAAAAAAAGGCCGCGAGGACGAAACGTAAAACTGGAAGCAGCGCGAGTCCCTCCGCGCTGACGTGCCATGCAGCGACGAGCGTGTCACCGCGGCAGGAGATTCATTGCACAAAGACTTTGTGAGACGGGCGTCGGGCTACAATCCAAACACGGGCCCTCAGCCTCAGTGCTCAGCGTGGGCAGGAAAATTATCTTATGGCATGACGCCACACTTGTGCATCGGGTACCCTGACCATGGCGAAGAAGGTTACTCTGGGTAATTTACAGCCTATGTCAGATGTATATCAGCCGTGTCGCTGTCCGCTGCCAGCTGTGGGGTATAATCACGTTACGAACCATCCTATTTTTTGCCCTTCCGTGTATCGCGATGACAACTGCGTCCCCCGGTGTCTCCACTCGCAGCCTGGGGTCACCCGCCCGAGGGAGGTCACAGGACAGCAGAGCCGCAAGTACGCCACAAGAATGTGCAGCCACGAACAATGAAAGGTCCTGCTGAACACAATTACACGGCGAACATGAGCCCATAACACATGAAACAATAACAGCTGCCTGGTGGAGGGCAGGCCTCAGACAAGCGTGTACCCTGTTACTGTGAGAGGACGCTCAGAGGCCCCAACTGGAGGAGCAGGTGACAGAACATCCCCAGGTATTCTACAGGTGAAGATGTATAGGGAGGGGTGGGCTAAACCACTGCCTCATCTTCCAGCGCCATGCAACCAAGACCCTGGTCATAGTTACAGCGATATGGGCCACAGGTCCACTCATCAAACATAAAGAACGCAGGGGCACAGGTATGGTGGTCTTCTTTGTTCTCACCTTTCTCCTGCTGTAGTACCCTTAACCGAGGTACTTACCTTAAAGTCACAGTAAAAATTCCTTGCAGTATAAATGAATAAAACAGCAGAAGTTGTGAACTAAACTTGGCTAAAGGTGTGAATCAAATAAGCAACAATTAAGAAAAGACAAGGTGAGACAGTATGAGCGTGTGTAACCGTGTGTGTCCTCGCTACCGTACACATGCTGTCCTTAACTCGAATATCGATGGTCATTTCATCAAGCAAACTGCTGCTGTGCCTTTGGGCCGAGTAGTCGAGGTCCGCATGTATCTCAGTACAGTTGCATCTGAGGGTGCGGTTGCTGACTCGGCAGATTATATCATGCCACCCCACCACACACACCCACACACCTCACTGCCAAATGATGGGATTAAACACAAATCTATTTAACGGTTCGGCCTCGCTCCACAGCGTCCTCCTGAGGGCACACGGTGCGCAGAACGCAGATGTGATGTCACGCAAAATTCATGGGAAACATCATTCCAGCGCAGCAGCAGTGAAACAGTTGGTTCAAGTTACCCGCTTGGTGGGCAAGAAAAGGTTCCCCCCAACTGACCCGATGTGCTTCAGCCCCTTGACAACACACTCGTGTACGTGGTGTGTATATTTGGATCCTGTGCTGTTCAGAGGTAGGGATGTGTGTGTACATATGCAGCATAAAGCTCACTTACCTTATTTTCATACAGGAGGGGGTCAGGAGCAGTGGAATCAAAAAGAGAAAAAGAAAAGGGGAATTAGTAAAGTATTCACTACAAATAACATTTGAGTTAACATTCATCTTTCTCCCAGATGGGTGTATAAGAACACATAACATCATTAAATACATTTCTCAAGCAACGTGCATACCTGATAAAAAAAAATGCATGCAAAGAAACACACAACGTGTCCGTGTCTCTGATTTCTACACTTTGCGCAAAGTATGCATGCGCGCATGCACACACACACACACACACACACACACACACACACACACACACACACACACAAAAACAGGTTTTTTTGTCTCTACTAACGTGTTTGTTTATACACTTTCGCCACCCAGCATCAGCCAAGAAGGAGATAAACACAGCAAACTACACAGCAGTTCAGTCCCAGTCAACTGTGACCAAAAAAGAAAAAAGATTTTTATTAGGCTGTAAAGCTTCTAGTCCGGGTTAAGCACCGTAGTCGTGGGTGGTACAGCCGGGATATTTCTGGGTCCTGAACTTTCAGCTTCCAAGTCTGTTCACTTAACCACAGCTGTACCTGCTGCCTCGGTTTGCACTCAGTACAGCTGTTAGGTACCTGAACTGTATTACGGCAAAGCAATAAATCTGTGCGCTTCATGCAACAGCTCATTTACATCACCCCATAACAGCTATTGGGTGCCATAAAAAACAACAAACAACAAATCTTTTGTTTGTGCTATAATCATATTTATCAATATTATCATTATTATTGGCAAAAATAATTCAGCAATTGAGTTAATGTGGTCCCGTTCATGTGGTTCTTGCTTACTTTATGGCAAAATATAACTGAGTTGAAAACAATTTATAAAGATGTTTATGGTCAAATAGATCCGTGGAAGAGCAAAACCACACAGGGCTGCGTTGGGGGTGGTGGAGGTGCAGAATCACTCGACACCCCCCCCCTCTTGGCGCCATGTGTGTAATAGATGTGGGGGGGATGCCTGGGGAGTTCAGGCTACTTCGTCCTGGCTCATTGGCAGTGATTAATTGACCAACATCCTTTCACATGATCCAGCCTGACTCCCAGGCACCAGGCTCACGCTGCAGGGTCCTCGGCCGGCCCGCCGGAGGGGTGGAACGGACTCCTGTGATCCTTTTCTGGTCCCCTAACTTGGTCCTCCAATGACCCACTCTTTAGCGAGCGGCATCTCCCATTGCTTTAGCAGTGAAAAAGAGCTCACAGTTGGCGGTAGCACAATTCTCAACTGCAACAGCAATAAAAATATATCCTACATCATTCCTTTTAAATTAACTTAAAGTGTGTTTTAAATAATTCATAAACATTGCTCCCTCCAAATCGTGGAAATTTCTCGACCGTAGGTCGCAATAGTGGCTAACAATTACAAACATGAGAAGCAATAAATGGTGTCAGCATACAGCATTGCTGAACCACTCGTACAAAAGGCCGAGGAACAAAGGAAACAGGACCAACTGTGGGTACGCTGCTGACCTAAGTGTAGCACCCAATCTTCTCAAAATACAGTACAAAATTATACAAAGCCAGTTTAACAGACATTTGTGCATGCATAAATATACACCGGTGTAGGCCGCTTCAATTAAAAAATAATAAAAGTGACCGTCCCTCTTTTTTCCCCCCAGAGCCGAGGAAATATGCATTCTAAGCTCCAGATATGAGAACCATCTGTTGAACCAAAGTGAGGCCTAGGAGGATTGGACACTTAATGCCTGGAGATGAACGTGTTGCAGGCGTTCTGTACAAAAATCACAGTTTCAGAGCACAGCCGGGGTGGCCGTTCAGACACCCAGCGTGTTCGGCTCTTCGGTGCCCTGGTGGGGAGGGGCGCGGAGCTCCACAAGGACTTCTTTCTCCATCAAACAAATAAAGTGTGCCCCCTGGCCCCCACCTGGAGGATTATGTTCTCCAAACAAACACAGCCCCCTTTTCCACCCGCACTGTGGGGAAAGAAGAGCTAATCCAATTATTATTCTCACCTGCTGGAACAAAGCAGAGAAACCCGTGCAGAAGTGTCCCGTACCTATCATTCATCCGGCTCACCTTCAGAGGTGGCAGCCGGTGGATGGACTTCGACTGAAACAGGCCTGCTGTTGCAGCACAGATGTGACACTATTAAGCATACATGGCTATATTATTTAATTGCGGCTGTTTTGTTTTTGAGGCCGCGCAGTTGTGCGGTGCAAATCCGGTTCAGCCTGGTTGGAGTTTGCATGTTCTCTCCATGCGCCTGTGGGTTTCCCCCTTCAATTCCAAGACGCGTGTTCCAGGTTAACCGGTCCCTTCAGTGCGTGCACGTGTGTGTGACCGTGTTGCCACCCTGCGACCTTCTCGCGTCCCACCCTGTACTCGGGGATTCCGGAACGAGCTGCTACAACCCTGACACGAATACATTAGATAATGTAAGGATATTATTTTTTATTATTCATTCTACAGTACCTCTTCTGCTCTGAAGCAGACTTGTGACATTAGGTCACCAAGAACCGTACAGGTGGTAACCACCTTCTGTTATTCCCATCCATCCATTATCAGTAGCCACTTCACCATGGTCAGGATCACAGTGGTCCAGAGCCTCTCCTGGCATCAATGGACACTAAACAGGCTATGAAGATACACCCTGGATGGGATACCTGCCAATAAAAGGTTCTGCTATCTATTATTTGTTAATTATTGGCAATTTATTTATTTTTCACCTTTTATGCTTTCTGCTTGTGTTTTAATTGTTGTACAGGTGAATTTCCCAACAGAACTTAATAAAGTAATAACCTCTCCTATACTATTCAAACACTATTGCCCACGTCATACACATACACACACACGCACACACACACGCACACACACACGCACGCACACACACACACACACACACACACACACACACACATATATATATACTGGGTCAGTGTGGCCACCTCAGGCAGAGGGAAGGCTGGCAGCTCCCCATCCGTTTCCCCTCGCAGAAACACCAGTGACCTCGAGTGCTGTTCAGAAGCGCGGTCTGAACCCGGTTCTCCGTTCGTTTAAATTAAACATTCCCAGCCAATATGTACAAATATTCGGGAAGCGGCCGAGGTTTCTTCATTTCCTGCTCGGGCCACACACAGCTACAAAGCGCTCAGGCTTACCTCGAGCCACACGCGTCAACCGCCAAAACGTATCTGTAACAATTATGTCTCGCTGTGAAAATATCTTTCAACAAAGACTTTTGTTTTCGCTGAGCGCAAGTCACCAAACCTGTAAGACATAATTCAGACCAAAGCATAACAAATATGCTTTTTTATAGTCACTCCGATCGCCCGTCTGCTGGGGGAATGCAATTCTCACACAGTGCTGCTTTGTCCTTATGACAGCGGTGCTCGCCAAAGGTGAATTTCCATTACCGGCGACCGATTTTTTTTTTTTTCCACAGCTTTTCACCGAGGAAAAAGGAAGCCGCGTGAACGAACCCACATAACACCTGTCGCAGGTAAAGCATAAAAAGAGGCGCTAAAGATGCAACAATGCTCCGCAGCTGACGTACAAAAACAAGCTTTTTAGAATCTATGTTTATAACCTTTCAAAGGTGCTATAACCAGACATAGTTAATAAATAAATAATTCATACCGGATAAAATTTGAAATGCAGAGAGTGATGATTTATGCAACGACATGTGAAGGGCGATGACAGATTGAAGGACAAAACGCTAAACACACAACTATGAGAGACCTTTTCAGCAGGGCCCTAACTCCGAAACAAAAAGGCGAGCCGGCCGCTGGAGTGTAAGAGATAGATCAACCAGTCGCTCATGGCTGGTTTAATGTGCACCGTTTCTGTGACTCTGCATTTCATTACTAAGGTTATACTGTTCCATTTTTAAACAAACTATGCAATATATCACGGCTGCAGCACCTGGGTCCTTCCGGTAAACTGGTTTTGATAATATTGCTTGCCGGCGACGAATTAATAACCAACTCAAGGCAGAGAAGGAGCTCAGGAATCCAAATCTGCACTCCGACAGCCGGATAGTCCAATTCCCACAAACAAGATAATGAAAAAGAAAAAGCAGCGTGCTTTCTTTTAACACAAAACCCTTTCCTCTGGGAAGGCGGTGAACAGAGAATGTGATCAGAACATTTTCTGTCCTCCGGGTCGTGCCTATGCACGTTTAACTTATCATTACTTTTTACACAATAATCAGGTTTATCGGTGAAGGAGAAATTAAGGCCTGTTGTAAGCGCAGACCACAGGTTTGAACTTGGGGTCAAGTGATGCTGCAACTACCGTTTTCACTGCGGTTTAGATGCTTGGGGTTGCTGGGCAGTGACAGCGAGCAGGAGACGTGGGGCCAGAGAGACTTGGCTCAGCTGGAACTGGAGACGTTCGGAACCTGCACGGTCCACGCACCTTGCCTTACATCAGCTTGCTTGGTGGAGGCAGATCCATCGCGGGTCCGACGTGTCTCGCTCGAACCCAAAGCCGAAGCGAAATCGAAATCAGAACTCGGCCCTCCCCAGACGGTTACTCAGCACCAGAGAAACGTGAGGAATTTGTTGAGAGGAAAAAAAGCAGACGAGGGTGGGAGAAGTTGGTGGTCAAGCCTCGTGCTAAAAAAGGGGGGAACAAAAATTTGAACCCAGGTTCCAGGTCCAATTCCAGTGCTGCCTCACAGACCTCCTATTGTTTGAAAGGAGAGCTGTGAGCGGCTGGCGGGCCCTTGCCCCATACCGCAGACACAGCCCAGTGCCCGCAAGGACAGGCAGTGCCGCCTAGCCAAGGTGCCCCTGGACCCAAACTGAAGGACCCCGCCACCTTCTCATCTGCATTGCATTTTCCAGCCCAAACCAGTCCTTTCCACACTTGTAGAAAGGGGAGACAGAAAGGGTGGCCTGTTGAATAATTTATGACTGGAAATGAATGATTGATGTGGGATATTTTATTTCCATGGCGCAAAGAAGCTTTTTTTATTGCGCGGCCGAATGAACGGGCCAGGAGCCTCCTGGACTTCAAAGGGGCGGCCTGGGTTTTCTCTCCGGCTCAGGGGACAAACACAGCCTTCTTCAGGAGCAGGGGCAACACACCCCTCCTGTTTGCCGCTCGCACAGTAATTATGACTGAAACGCTATTTTAGGCAACCGAGACACAGAGCCCGTCTTACAAGCTGCGGGGTGAAGCGAGGTTTTCTCGGTTGACAAAATTTATGCAATGGATCGGGCCTAACGCTCGGTAAATATAAAACACTTCATTGACTAAAACATATTAGGTTACTCATCAAATGACAGGATATTTCCAGGAAATACACTGCTTGCAGGTTACCGCTCGTGTGTATTTATAAGATTTTGTATTTTTAGGGTTGCCATGATGTGACAACAGTGTATTCAATATTATTATAAACGCTATTAAAGATGACCTCTGACACTTGCGGGTCACATGCCATCGTGCACACAAGTAAAGCAGCTTCCTTCAGCACCATCTGCTGACTGCTTCCTTTTGGCAAGAAGCCCCCCAGACACAGAGCAGGCCCATTCTCCCTTGACCCTCCCTGAGTGGCCAGCTTCTGAGCCAATGGTCTATACACATCCAACAGAACTGGACTGCTCACACTGCAAAGCAGAAGGGAAAAACTGTATCACACTCTACCTTAGAACAAACCCGCTGTACTGTGTAAAACTGTGAACTACAAGAAACAGTTTTATCCAAAATTATTTTGATGCTCAGCTGGTCCCTTTATCTAAAGCCACATTTGCCGAGTTCAATATTGCACTAAACCGATTCAAATTTGGTACCTGCCAGTTCCAGTGAGACGCCTTTGCAGGACTGCTAACTGTCACGCCCTTAACAACACTGCTACCCGCTGCCCTAACATCATATTTATATTTTACTAATATAATTCTGCATTAATTATACATAATATCTTTCACATATTATAACAATGAAATCTAAAGCTACATTTGTGGCCAAACAGAATCCTTTCTAAAGTGGTTATTCTAGCGCTTCCCAAATAAGTTAATTTATGACAAGAAAAACTGACTGTGCAAAGCAATATAGACAGAAAACATATAAATGAGCATGAACAAAAAAGCAAGTAACCACAAACAAAAAGAAATGGGGGGGGGCTTTAAATGAGGGGAGGGGTACACACACACACACACACACACACACACAGCAATTATGATTCATCGCTTCTACAGCTCTCAAACTTTGTTGTTATTAGCCATCCGCTCTCATAAACAAACACTTAGTCCCCAGGAAATCCGACCTGGCAATACCCAGGCATCTGTGGTACTGTAGATACATTATATGCTTATTACATACATAACATGGCATAATATAGTCATATATCTTGTATATATACGTATATAAAAGGAAGATATATGATTATATTATGCCATGCTCTCTCTCTCTCTCTCTCTCTCTCTATATATATATATATATATATATATATATATATATATATATATATATATATATATATATATATATATATATATATATATATATATATATAGTATCTCCCCCATTACGAAATTATGGCTGCATTACTGAAGACACGTTGGTGCACATGTGGACGTGTTTGGTGGGGTTCGGGGTTCTATTCTGCAAACTAATTGTGCAATCACACTACGGTGGCTTTTTTTCCCCCCTTTTCATTGCCTGGCTCATTGCAAAACATGGGTGGTTCTTTTTTTAGCAACTGTCAAGGCAAATATGCAATAGCCTAGAATTATTGAGTGCGCATGCCGGCACTGTAAAACCGCACTGAAAGCTGCCGATGGGAGCCTGGATGCTGAGTAAGGGACAGCAGGAAAGAGGAGGGGGACGAGGGCGGCGAGCAGAGGAACGCGCGACTTAGACGCGCAATTGTTATTGCAGCCGAGCAGCGCTGGCCAAAGGTAAGGACGGGTCACGCAGGGTGCAAATGAGTTACTCTGTAAGAGTTTACAGTAAAAACAAATGGCAGGTCTGACCGAGACAGAGACGCTCGCAGAGCGAAATTTAATTAAAAACCAGGTTCCTGGCATTCTCTGTGAAAATTCCACCCTCTAAAATATAAAGATGCATTTTTTTCTATACATCTATATCTGTAGAAAACCCTGCTCTTTAAAATAATGACAGGACTTTAATGTTATTGGTGAAAGAGCCATTGTTGCGCTCGCCGGGTCCCTGGGAAAGAGAGCAGCGTTTGGGAGCTCTCGCTTCATCCATCACAGCTGCACCTTTTTATACGTTTCCACACCAGTTACCCATGAGTCCTCACGGAGAGTCTGGGTTGCGAGCGCCTCCTTGCGAAACGCCAAGCGAGAGGGAGGTTGGTGACCGCCGAGGCACCGAGAGCCGACAGCGCGTTCTGAAGCCACACGGCCGGTTCGGTATCTCGGCTGTGGACCACGGATGAGACGGATCTGAGGGAAAGCGAAGCGAGCGACATTCGGTCGTGATGCTGCAGCCGACGGACATCCGAAAGGGACGTTTTGCGCGACGCCGGCTTAAACCCTGCTCGAATTTGTTCTGAGATCCAAAGCTGAGAAAGGGCAACACCTATCGTAGGATTTTTACAATTGTCCCAGTACACAAACAAGACAGCCAAACGGGACTCAATGTCCATTTCAATCTTGCCGGAGCGAAACCCTTTGGTGTGCGATGCCGTCGCAGCTGCAGCGCTAATGCTACTGCCACTGTTAATAAGGTCACGGGGGCTGAAACACAGAGCAGAGGCCTGTGCTGCAATGCGGCCCTGTCCCCCGACAGCTCATTCATCCCCTGACAGCCACAATAACAAACTTTAATCACAGGAGCTAATCGTGGAGCAGCAGGCAATTGTACCTCCCACCACGTTATTCTGGTCAAGCACACACACACACACACACACACACACACACACACCACTGCAATCACATACACACACAAGCCGGCAAAGTTGCTGCCATCCAGAAGGACACAAAAACCTGGGGGCAGGAAAAATACAGAATGCTGCCTTGCCCCATTTAGTACACAGTATTTAAACTGCCAACTCGTAACATTTATTATGCCACAAAGGCAAGAGGACAACATGTAGAAAAATGTTAAAAATGCTCACGCTGCCCTGCCAGGCACACTTTCTTAGTGGAAATTTCAATCTAGACTACAGCTATTAAGCACAAGCAATGGCCTCCAAATGGGATCCATCATTCATTTCAAACCCGGCACAGAGGGTCACACAATTGGGTTATTTATTGGGGGCCACAAATTTTGACAAATTATTTAGCCCAGCAACTTTTATTAAGTCAAAGTTAAGCAATTAGCCTCCTGTGCAAAAAAAGAAAAGAAAAGAAAAGAAAAAAGAAAAGAAGGGGGGGGTTGTTGCCGACTATGCTTGGAAATTTATGAAGTCTCTCAAGTTGGCGGCAGACTTCAAAGTGCTCAGTGGAAGCTCAAGGATGACTCACTGGATGTGACGAATATGGTGGAACACACGTAGCCATTGTAAATCCTCAAGACGCACTGGAGCGGGCTAACGGGGACAGGTCACAGCTGTCCACGTGGGGTAGCGTGTACGAGAGACTGGGAGGCATGCTCTCTTCAAGTTTCGCACTATGCGTCCGAGTTATCTCTGAATTCGGAACCAATCCGTGCTCTCGCAGAACAAACCTGTTTAAAAGGACCGAACCCCCAAAGGAGTAACTGGCTCCATGCGAACGGGACGTTCCAATAGAGCACGAGTCCTTTGGCCTCGCCGACGCGCCACGCGTAAACATTAAGCTACCCTCGGCTACCGTCTGACTGCAGGACCCAATCGCCGCCTGCCGTCAGCAGACTCGCTGGCTCCACCAATGAACGCCCACGCCACGCATGTAATGACTGACCTGCTCTAGAGTTTCATGCTGTAAGCCTGTAATACAGCGGGGGACAGCGCCTGGTTAAGGCAAGAGCCCTCTTAGCGGAGTAGCCGTCAGGGAAAAGGAAGGACGCAGAGGGGAAAAAAGAGCAAAACAAACAACTTGAGAATTGAGCAGCTAACCCTCCATTATGAAATCGCTCAGGGACACAATGTTTTGGTTTCTCACATCCTCCTATTTCATTACTCCAAAAATACATAAGGAGTTCCATAATTAGATTAACAGTAAATAGCGTGGATTGGTGTAGGCCAAACTGACCCTTGAAACGCTGAGAAACATGTCATTTACACTTCCCATTCAGCAGGCAAATGTCTCAGTGTCTCTATAGCTGTTATTTGCTTTTTATATATGTATTTATGCAAATATGTAAATGTGTGCACGGCCCTAGGTTTCCAGAAGCAGCTGAGTTAGACACAGCGAAAAGGAACATTTTGCACACCGCAACCAGAAGAAACGGAGAAAGCCAAGAGCTGACAGTGCATCTTGCCAATGGTGGGGAACGGTCGCATAAAGTAGACCACCCACGCCAGATTGTCATTCTCACACACGTACACGCACACACACACACACACACACACAATGACAAGCATGAACAAAAATCACTGTATAGAAACATACTGATACCAAATAATTTTTATATTGTTATAATGCCACTTATATAATTCATTTTACATTATGAGGACTTGGCTGAGCGACCAAGCAATTTACCAGCGATAAGAATTGCGCACAATAACAGGCACACGTATACAAACACAGGTACGCAACAGACACGCGCACACACTCGCGCACACATGCACACCTTCTAGGCAACAGTCAAGGGCCTGCAGCAGCAAAGTGTGACTGAGCACTTTAGGGAGTGGCGACCTGCTATCGGCGCTCCCCGCTGATGGAGACCAGATGTGACTTTGCGACCCGGGAGCCGGCAGGGAGAGGCGTGTCTTGGCCATATCAAGGAGGCGATGAGGTGAGGGAGCAGAGCACAGGACCACCGGGAGACCAGCCGTTTTAGCCCTATCCATCAATTTCCAGTCCTACCCATCCACATTACGGAGACTATTGTCCAAGAGTTCTGCTGAGCTGTCATGAACCAAATTTCCAAATTCCTCACCAAAGGAAATTTTGATTTTTATTTTTTAAATTTGCATTTAATAATGTACTTTAAAGACCTCTGGGACATCTTGTTTTTAAAAAAGCACTGCAATTAAATAAAATCTTGCTCACCGATTGACAGGTTTATTAGATGATAAAATGGTTTATCGATGCAGACTTGGAACCAATAGTTCTGGATTACAATCCCAGAAGGATGTACGGGCAAATGGAGCAGTTCTTGTCGGACCAGGAACTTGGGCTGAATTCCATGAGCAGATAAACATCCAGCTGTGCACAGCAGTAAAAGTGGCACTGGGTGAAAGATTTGGCTAAGCAAATCACTGTAACAAATAATTAGATAATAAATCCATTGCTGTTCCTTTTCAGCCTACGACTTAATCAATGTCTCTCTCCACATCTGCCTTTGGGCCTCCCTCCCCTGTCCCTCTGTTCACTGATCTCCCCCAAAATGTGCTGGGATCCTCTCCAATCCAGTCCACTGAAAGATAAGATTAATCAACAGGAAGAAACTGGTGACAACTGCAGAGCACCCTTTGCCGCCCCCCTTCCCGGTTCCCAGTATCCCGCTGGGACCCCGGTGGTCGCGGGAGCGCTCTCCACAGTGGTGAAGACCCCTGCTCTTTTATCTGTTTTACACCAACACATCATTAAAAGATGTTTGAGGGTGCATAAAGGTTTCCCTTTGGGGGGGGGGGGGGGGCAGCTGTTGGGGACTGATGTGGTGTCAATGTTACGGAAATTCAAAGCGATGCAGAAGTAAAGGCCGGTGGGTAAATCGTGGTGCCGATCGACACACGGCTGCGTCTTACACAGCTTAACTGAGTAAAGTCCAACCGCAACCTTGACATCAACATTTTACAGGTTGCCAAGTCATTAATGCAGCCAAATGTTTCACCTCCTGCCACATGGGGGGCATTTTCTTGCGAATGGTAAATGCTGTAAACTAAGTCATTTGGGCAGGTCCCAATAATTTAAAATTAAAATGTGTTATTATAAGAATATAAATAAAACAAAATACATAAAATGATACACAATGTATAATAAAAAAAGAATTTAAAAATTTATTGCTGTCAGTGTCTGTTTCTACACAATGACCTGTACGCATGTTTGTTTGCGTGTGTGAACCCCGAGTCTTCAGACTCAAAATTCGTATTTTAAAAGGGCAAAGGGAAATTTGAAATTGTGAATTGCAACAAATATAAATATGCATTGAATATGCACAAATATTTAACGGATATTAAAGTGTCTAACTCAAATCCTCAAATAACACGACTGCCAAAATCATTGGCATTACACGTGTTCTTATATTTAGCGCTTGGAAAATGTTCTGAAGAGCTGAAGTCATCACTGCCACATTCATTTGTGAGACAAATCTGCGGTAAAACTGCGGTAAAAATATTGTCCTTTCCTAGTGTCTCCCAGAGAAACAGGTCCTGCTTAGGATGGCTATAAGGGTAATAAAATGTACTTTTATTAAAAGGGGCAAAGGCAGACATGGTCAGGGACGTGGCTGGCGACCAGTGCCAAAACACACACACACACACACACACACACACACACACACACACACACACACACACACACACCTGCATCCTGCTCAAGCCAGGCTCTACTTTTACTGTCCAGCTGCGCAATTTAAAGGTCTCCATGCATCGTGTGAGATCTGAAATGCTCCCTCCAGCCCACCCGCCACCTCCCACGGAGCTCTTTCAGCTGCAAAGCAAAGCAACCTGTGGATCAGGCCAGCTGCTCAGATGCAGGGAGGCAAAAGAAACATCGTTGCACAAATTTGAAAGCTGGTCTTAACTCCTACCACTGACTGCAGTCATGATGTATGTGAACGACATAAAAAATGTAAACGTTACTATAACTAAAAGGATCAATCACCGATTCATTAAAACACGGGAGATACCGTGAAAGCCAGAATATATAGCTGAAAATGTTGCAGAATCCTTGTGCAGTTCAAATTTTCCTGACCCTGGCTAATAAACACAAAGAAGCAGCAGAAGGCAAGAAGATTCCAGCCTCTGGTTTGCTATAAGGATCCCTGCCAGCTCCATGTGAAAGCTGGGAGCTCCAGTGACACTCCTTCTTTCATCCTCGCCCCAGCAGGCAGGCGGCCGGCCTGTCAGTCCCAGCTGCCAACGCAGCCCCCCTCCACACCCACCTCTCGCTCGTTCCTCTCTCCGCAGGGAGGCCGATGGGAGCCGAGTGTCCCTCCTACTCCTGTGGTATGTGGGGGCCGGTTCCTGGCAACCTGAGCTCTTCTTGCCCACGTGGGTGCTGGTGGGTCGTATTTTTATGGCCATGAAAAGGGGCCACATGTCACTCACACAGAGTGAGAGTCCCTGCCCCCCACCCACCCCCTCTGTGCAGAACAGACAGTTCATACGCACTGGTCACCGATGACTGATGATGGAAAGGAGCTCATGCACTTACAGTGGAGTTACTGCTAAATCTGCCAAAACTTTCCTAGTCCTTCTTTCATGTTGATCTACTTGTAATCTTAATTATGTCATTATTAGTTGGATGCCATATATCCTCAACTTTCTGGCCTATCTAGGGGAGTTCAGATGAGATGAAAGAATAAAAATCAAAAATAATTTAAATGTAATATTTAATGTTACTCTGTATAGTACTGCACGATGTACTACAGAAACACTTTTATGACCCATTGTGCAATGAACATGTAATGGGCCTAAAAAATAGTACTGTAACTGAATCATACATACGCAATACAGTGAATTATGTTTAAAAAGCAGTGAATAAGGTGATAGTTTGATGAGAACGGCACTACAAAGTGACTAAGGGCCACTTTGTCACCTTCAGGAAACTAACAATGGAGACAGCTGAATGGTTTTGGTTTTAGACCAAAGTATAAAAATTGTTTAAACTGTTATTTTATGCATTAATAAAATCATTTTCACAAAAAAAAAAACAACTAAAAATTAGTTAAATATACCTGTCTGCCAATATACTTTCTCCCTATTTACATCGTCCCAATTGAACGTATTAAGTTTTTAATACAAAAAATTTGATTTAATGTTGGAGTTTCCCACATCATGTTTTTTTTTACTAAAACCATGAACCCAGCTTAATTCAAAATAACATTTTTTTATGCAAAAATATTTTAAAGTATAGTTTTTAGATAAAAACAATGTATTTAACAACACTTTCCAGCTGAACCGTGCATAAAAACTGCAATCTGCAACATACCGTCATTTTTAAATGCATAATGTATCTTGCTTGTATAGTCCGTGCTGGGTACCCGCGGTGTCTGGTCTGCAAAGAAGTCCGATTTTGCCTGTTGTCACACCGCACAATATGTTACACTTACTGTATGTACGTTCCAAAAACCCATCATAACATCCGAACCATGACTAGACAGCAGTGTGAGACCAAGGGGCATCTGCTACAGCATTTTGATAATAGAAGAGAGTAAGAGTGGCAATAGTTTGTTAGTCATGCAGGTGTTTTACAACATTTTAGTGAGATTTAACCAAATTGGCTGGGGCTATTTGGGGTGTTAAAATAGATTACAATTTTTCCCATTTAAGAAACTGGGAAAGAGGCTATGTTCTCCTGGTTTTAGTGTGGTTTTCAGGAACAGATTAGAAGCACAGCCCAGAGGACCAGTATATTTATATTTCCCCTTATATTACGCTTAAAAATAGACATTTTCAATATTTAGGAATTTTTTTTAATTTTTTTGTGATGGCCCGCAAAATTCAAAATCCGTAAAGTTGACATCGGCTAAATCAGGGATGGACTGTGCTAAGATAGTAAGAATATATTTATTTAGCATTAAACACCTTCGGAACCATCTTTTTGGGCACCCCGTGGCACTTGTACACTCTCCCGCCCCTAACTATTGAACACATTAAGCAATGAGGTCAACAATCTCCCTAAAGCATTCCACAATGGTGAAACAAAACTATCTACAGATACACAGCAGCAATACATTATGGGTCCCAATATATTGGTAATGTAGTACACCTTCCATCCAGACTACACCTGAAACACTAACTCGGGCACTTGACAACAGTGGGACCTGTGCATGGGCCCGACCCACGCAACACATCCAGTACTGATAGAAACAAAAGCACACTGAGGACAGAGCCTGAATAATCATTTTTCACCTGTTTAAAACTCCACTTTCACGCAATTCCACGCAAAGAATCAAACAAAAACACTTCACTGGAACTGAAGATGGAAAGTTATAGTTGTACGATATATAGAGCATAACTGTATGTTTGTGTGTTTCTCATATGCCATAGCAAGTACAAGCATGTTATTGTGTACGTATGAGTTTGTGTACATGTAAAGTAGGTCTGGGAAGTGTGTGTCATGTACTTGTAGCTACAGGAAATGTATATGTTGTCACTAGAAAGAACAGTTATGCAAAGGTGTATGTGTGTCTGTATATAAGTGCCCTGGCACGTCTTTGTATAACGCGTCAATATACGAAGGTGAGTGTTGTGTGGATGTGTGTGGTTGTAGATATGTGCGAATAACTGTTGCTCGAAAAAGATGCGTGTGTGTTTGTGTGTGTGTAGAGCAGCAGGGGCAGAAATGAAGGTTGGAGGAGCAGGCCTGGTGCAAGTGAGGGGGTCGTGTGAGCCACATGTGTGGTCCCGCAGCCCAGGGGACCCGGTACACACGTGTGACCCCCAAGCTGCTCGGTCTTCCTGATTACAGGCGGTCCTGCAGACCTGCACGATGGAGGAAATTAGCCCTGGAACTCGCTGCCGCCATCTTGACTGCTGGGAAGCCCTCAGCCAGCGGCTTTGCTACCTTCAGCTCATTCCTTAAACCGGTGGAGCATAAGAGCAGGACTATGTGGCCCCCACGCTCATACCTTCTAGGTGAGACATACCCAGACGTGGACTCCTGGGCGCAACCTTGCTTTCACACTTACACACTTCGCATGGGTAGAAAAGTGCTGGAAGTCAATACCTTCACATCTTCCATTCCACGCTGGGGCTTTTTCTGTAAGAACGTCCTGCGTCTTCCCTTAATTTCCTCTCGCGTAGCTTTCTATCCGTGACCCCCGATAACCTCTCCTAAGAACGGCAGGATTTCCAAGCAGAGCCACGTGTGGCCAAAACGCCCAGATTCAAAAATACACCACAAGATGCACTGCATTTTCTGCAGGGAACCTACAATAATATTCGGTGATGCATCGCAGACTTTAATCTCTCTGTTGTTTATAATAAAGCGGCCTTTACTCGTGCTGGATAGGAAAAAAGAAAGAAAAACACGAGCACATTTAATGCGCTGATAATTACATTAGCAGATTTAAGGGTCTGACAAACCTTAAAAACACACAGTAATTCAATAGCCTCTGAAGCAATTACATTAAACACCCAGCGCAACCTCTTTGTGGCATAAATCTGACGCGTCCGGAGCAAATGGAGACGTACAGTATGGCTTTCGAAAAACGACTCCTTGCAAGAGTGTGAAAGCTGCCAAAAGGGACAGTGGATTCTCACAAAGCCACTTGAACCTGTTCCTGGACTGTTTTCGGCACAACTTTCACGCTCCATTTATAGAGAAAATAAAAGCCCATTAGCATTGGACGTGTGTGTGTGTGTGTGTGTGTGTGTGTGTATGTGCAAAAGCAGTGGCCAGTTTACAGAGGGAAGATCTGGAACAAAGTGCTATTATTCTCTTATCAGACCCACTTTGTCAGGGAAAGTGGGGGGGGAACACCCAGAGAAAAGTATATGGGTGCTGAAGCGAAGGCTAAGAGACTGACACAGGGGGGCTCTAGCCTGACCTCCCAATGGCAGCCATCAGGAAGACTAACAGCCCCCAGTGCATCTGAGGTGCTGGTGCTGGTGTGGGGGTGAACACACCATATATTCTTGACTGCTTTCAACAAGCAGCTTCAGGGATGGGCCTGTCCAGGGGGAGACAGGGTATAGTATGTGCACGCGCACACACACACACACGCACAGGAAAGCGAACCCAATTTTCACCACTGTCAACATGGGGTGGTCAAAAAGTTGGTCGCCAGGTCCCAGCATGGCCTTGAGTGACCACACGAAGCCCAGAATTAGAAGTATTCTACACAGGGCTGGGCTTCCATTTCTTAATCTATCTTTGCACCAGCATGGCATGGGCTCTGACATAACACGGTGGGAACACTGGACCCAAGTGCGGTACACAAAAGTAAATATATTGGAGGTGTAAATCCTGAAGGCCTGACAGCTTGTGCAGGGAGAAGATGAAAAATATGACAATCACCACGGCCTGATTCGAGACATTACAGAATGTGCCGGAATGTGGCACTGACCGTTGGATAAATTTACGCATGTAACCTACAGCACAAATCAAAGCCTGCCAGCTCTTTCAGTTCTCAGCAGGAAGAGATGTAAGTATCAGCTCTTCAAAAATAAGTACTTGTCGGATAAAAAACATTAATATTCGGTTCAAAAACCGTACAGTCTTTCTCAAAGAAAAGTGACAGGATGGTTTCGATGCTGTGGATGCTGGGTGAGTAGGTGCCATCTAGTCAAATCGAAGCACTCTGATGCTAAAACCATCGCATGTAAACCCCACCTTCGCGAACTGGATAATGAAGTCACCCACTGGACCGACAAGCATCTCAGTCACATCTTTTTCAGCAGACCTGGATGGCTCTCTCTCTCTCCATCTCACATGCTCTCAGTGAGATTCCTCTCAAAGCCAACTCCTCGACAGGAGTGAAGAGCGTACTGAACTGAACCCATCCTCTATCCCCTCTTCACTGCACTCCTGGGTGGGCAGGAGACCCACAGCATGGCCAGGATAGGGGGGGGGAGAGTGATGGAGCAAGAGGGAGAGAGAGAGAGAGGGGGGCAGCGAGAGGGCGAGAGAGGAGGGGAGCAAGAGGGTTTCCAGCGCAGCCCCACTTCGAGAGGCTCCAGAGCTCAGCACATCTGGGCTTTATATCAGGCCTTTAATTAATCCTGAGCGAAAGCCAAGCTGTGACAGTTTGACTGGGCAGGCTTCAGCTCCGGACAGGTCGTGATTTATTGCGACTGAGCCCCAACCAGTGTTGATTTATTTCGGGCTTTGGGGAGAAGGGTGGGAGGGAGGGATGAGGTTTGGGGGCGAACAGAAAAAAAAAAAGCACTGTTGGATGGGAGGGGGGCTGGACAAGGAGGAGTGGGCGGAGCACATACTTCTTTAAGGAAGAGGTAGCATCTCCCAGGACAAAGAGGGCTGTAAACATGCAACCAGCCACATTTTCTCCTCAATTTTCCCTGCTTGCTTCAATGTTTGGGGTGGGAGTGGGAATGGGAAAGGGAATATATGTGTGTGTGTGTGTGTGTGTGTGTGTGTGTGTGTGTGTGTGTGTGTGTGTGTGTGTGTGTGTGAGAGAGAGAGACAGAGACAACTTGGTCCGGCCCCAACTGCTTCTAGGCCCTGCGCGTCAAGGAGCCTCACTGCACCTTATCTCCTTTCCCACAATCCCCCTCTGCTAGTCTGACATCATCAGAACAGTTGTCTGAACTCTGCGAGACACAACGGCTTAATCCCTTTATCCTTTCCCAGGCTGTATCAAGACAGCGAGGATGAAACGTAACCGAAAGCAGGGCTTGTTGGAGGTACAAAGCGCTTCGGAGGCTCTTTCAGAAACTTTTAATGCAAATGTAATGCTGAAGTTTGCAGAAGTGAAGCAGAGCGTGAAAAGGGGAGTGTTGAGACGGGAAGAGCAGCTGTCAAAGCTAATGTTGCCTTCACTGAAGGGGGCTTTTCCTTCTCTTGGGGACTTTTTGGGTGTCAAACATGTCTGTCTGGAGGGGTGAGCATTTGGCCCCCCGTTTGCCCCGCCCCACGTCCTGCTCAACTGACAGCCATTTGAGGGGTGAATGAGGGCAGTGTGCTTGACTGCCTGTCTGCCCCCTCCTCTGCTGGAGAACAGCCCTACAACCCCTTCACATCTGACACTTCTGGTGATTAATAGACGTCCGTTTACAACAACTCCCTGCCGTGGGGAATTCCCACAATGCCTTGGGAGAAAAAGATGCTCTCCTTTTGCCCTAAGGTACAACATAACCCTTAAGAGAGAAAGTATGCAAGCATGACAAATGAAAATTTTTGGCAGAGGAGTGCTGAGAGCATTAGGCCATAACCCAAAATAACCTGGGAGTTGCCTACTCATCTGCGATGCACCTTGACGGTATCTGACAGCAGAATCAGAAGACAGAACGCAAAGTAGAAACATCAACGGCACCCGTGGTTCCCAACTTTTTTTTTGGTCGTGACCCTACACACCAATACATGCAATGTTAATGTCCAAACACAAGCTGCTTTTATTCTTATTTCTCTATTAAATTAATTAGCATTGCCCAATTATTCTTAGTTTTCAAATGAGCTAAAGGAAAAACAATTTGAGACATCGACCCCCCTGCTATATATTGACTCGAAAGGTGAATTTAAGACATATTTACCGCGATGGGGCAAACTTTTAAAACTGTCCCACGCTCGACCGCTCTTGTTACTCGTAAGTGCGAAAAATCGGCCTCGTCTTTGTTCGTAACTTGGTAAATGGGGTTAAATAATGTCACCCGTACATGCGAAAAATACAAGTCAATGACTCACGCCGCAAAGGATACCTGTAAACATAAAATGAGCCTCTGTTCTAAAATTATTTCATTAAACAAAGAATTACCCCATGTCTGCCCTAATGCTGCTTCAAGTTGAGGCCGAGCTTCTCCAAGTTTGCTCAGATTACATCAGCATGTATAATATTGCTTTCAGACAAGGCTACTTAACAAGTAAGCTCCTCTCTGGTCTACTTGACCCATAAGTGTTGGGCATGAAGAGACTTATTATTATATTATATTATATATGGATGCTGTATGATCCACAACTATTTTCCTCTGGCTACTATTTCAGTAATCCTTCACATTACACCAGTGAAGTAATCGTTTTACAGCACTGTAATATTCTTTTTCTGAAACTTCCCCATGACCCTCATTGGGAACCAATGCTCCAGAATGCTGAAGTTATGAATGATGTGTTCCTGCCAGTGATTCTCAGAAATACTAACTAACACTCCGCCTTGTTAGAATTAACCATATTTCCGCCGCACCTTCTCACAATCGGTCACGACTTCTTGCCTTGGTCTGTTACGCTCTACAAAGCCGTGCTGTGTCACTGTGGAACGTCAAAGGGTGAGGTCACTACGTCAGGGACCCGGTGAGCCACCGAATCCGCTCCCCGCAAAGTCCTGGCTCTCAACAGCTGGAGTACCCCAGGTGGGGGGGGGAGGAGAAAGTAAACCTAATGGCCAGCAAAGTGCTATCTATGAACACCGCCTTCCGGAAACTTCCACAGGAGGATGTTTGTTAGGATAAGCTGGATCTCATCTCTCACACCGCTGAGCACAGACTTCTGTCCTCCTGACCAGTGAAAACTCAGCAACTTTCCACATAAACAGAGAAAATATAAATAATATTTAAGTGAGTCTTTTAGATAGCACGTGAGGCCAAGCAAGTGCGTAATAGAATGTATTTGTGTACTATGCATACATTCAGGATATTTGCTGACCACAACAGGACGCATTAAAATAACAGCAGGATGAGAGCGCACCAGCGGCCCAGTTCTGGGGTCCTGCAGGGGTGGTACACAACCATGTAAACGTGGCTGCTGGGGCACAGGAAGAGCGGCCAGACGGCCAGAGCTGAGAAAAGTGCTTTCGAACACATGCCAGCTAGAGGGGAAAAAAAACAAGACAACAGGCCAAACCGAGCAGTGAAACTGTGGCTAGAGTTAAAGAGTTCACTTCTTCCATGAGACACGAGTCAAAAATGAAATATCATAAAGATCGGTGCTCAATTCAATGCGCTCACTTTTTTTGAACGCTGCTGTGTATTTTTAGTGCCGGTCATTTCTGGGAATTATGAGGAATGAATATGAAAAAGGGGGAGAAAGGCGATCGCGTCCATGAGAACAAACTCTCGCTGCCACTCGACGTGAAGGGCCGGGCGAGCGGCGTATGCGATTACACACGGCACACCCCGGCAACCAGAGGAAACGCGAGCTAATGGAGCATCTATCAGTGCCACCTTTCAAAACAGCTTCACATCCCAAGCTTATTTTTCAAAATCCGATTTGGGTCGATGAGTGCAGAATGTTGGAAAGGGCTTGCGTGTGCGACCTGGATGTCTGAAGACAAAGCAATATCACTACATAAACCAGACACGTCTTTATTCGATCTGTTTATTCTTGGGCTACGCGAGGACACGGCGCAGCCCTCCGGGCCTGGTGAGCTATTAAGCGACGCTGGATTGGCCACGGGCCCGCAGGAGCCTAATTAAAATTCTCTGGAGCTCGCCTAATATTTTGGCAAACGCTTAATGATAAAAAAATATAAAAAATAAAAAAATAAATAAAAACTTTACTTATGCAACACAAATGCAGGTGTTGCTCAACATATTTTGTGTGTTCTGTTTCCCAGAACTCCTCTTACAGGTGTCATATTGCTATAAAAATAACATTATCCATGCAAATGTGTAATTTATAAAGAAAAGAGAAAGGTAGCTACTGGCAGTTTTACGTAGGTACCACAGAAAAGAGGCAAAGCAGAATAAAAAAATGATATCGGTGAAAGAGAAAAAACATTGCAGGTCTCTGTGTGTGTGTGTGTGTGTGTGTGTGTGTGTGTGTGTGTGTGTGTGTTGTAGTCCATTCAGTCCTCTATGTGAGGTGGCCAATTCCAACTTTGTCAGGTCCCATTGGTCACGCAGCACTGCCTGCACATAGCGTCGCATGGACACAACCTGGGTCAGCCATGCCTGCCCGACAGCCAACAAGGAATCGTGGGGCCGAGTGTTTTCGTTTGGCTGCGATCTGCGAGGCGGTCTTTTTACAGCTCCAGCTTCATTGCACTGCAGCTTAAACATGTCTTGGGTTTCACTTGCAATTAATTCAGGCACCCCCCCCCCACCCCATACACACACACACACACACACACACACACACCCAGCCCCGGTGACTGCGGGGTGAACTGGTCATTGGGCCCACAGCTGCCTGCTGTTTATTTACTCTGCTCCTGCGAAATGCCAGCAAAACATGGCCGCCCAGGCAATGAAAGATGTTGCTGGATGCGGCTCATCTGCAGCTGGCCCCCAGGGGAAAGAGGTCCCACGCTGGCCCACACCTGAGCTCGCTGGTGGTGGCGGCCGACAACTCGGTCGGTCGCCTGGCCCAAACACACACACACACACACACACACACAGATGCATTCACACTCTCTCACTCACACGCTTATATATTCAATATAAATAAATGCACAAAATCAGTCACTGCTCACATAAAATTCAAAAAAGGGGAAAAAACCAGTACAATAAACTTCTTTAGAACGAAAAAACTGCCAACTTCATAAACAATTAATTTCAATAACAATTACACCAACACAGTTGAGTTCAAGTAAAATAAATGAAAGGAAACTCTCTGAGAGAAAGCAACCTGATGGTGTTTTATTTATATTAACTGCAGTGTGAGTGGACCGCGTTCTTCAACGCAGTAAATGACCACAAACCTGGTACAGCGAAAGCTGAGTCCCACGTGAGTAAACAACTCCACCTGTGGCCGCCTCTAAAGCAGAACGGCCGCAGAGAAACCCGGACAAACAAACTGCAGGCTCCTGAAACGGCAGAAAAGGAGGCGTTCTGGCAGCTCCCTGCCTCTGAATCCATCACTTTCCCAGCAGCGGCGCTGATAAAGCCCGCGGCAGCCGTGACTTCTCACTACTTTTAATTGCGACTCATGACTTCCTTCCTGTTGTCCTGCACCAGTTACCAACCTCCTGTGCTCAGCCAAACAGAAAGCAACAAAGCGGTTCGGTCACTCAGTGACGGGCAGACGCAACCAGAAGACGACGGCTGTAGGGTCCGCTCGTGTGTTTGTATGGAATAACTCCTCCCGAAATGTCACTAAATGCAGGAGAGGTGACCAGAGGACCAACACAGAGTCTAAAATTAAAATCATCAACACATGATGCGTTTTTAGAATTTATTTCCCAAAAGTTAGGCTATTTGAATGCACCGTTAACCGTAATTTTGCAAACATATTCTTTAAGTTTAGAAAAGTTGTCATTATGCTGTTACATATTTTCACCCAGAAAAATAAAATGAAGAACTGAATAAAAACCAAATCTCGGCCATTTTGAGAAATTTGTTACAAGAATTTTACTGTTAATCCAATTTTTTATAATGATTCTGTGACACAAAAAGGGCCTTTTGGTCCCCTAGAGTTGCAGGAGGAGCGAGGACCGATCGGGCCAGTTTCTCTCCCGAATTCGGATTGCAGCCGCCGGCTGTCCAGGAGCTGGGCTACACTTACAGCGGCCCAAAGCAAGAGTGGCGAAAGCGGAGACAGCAGACAAATATTATTGATGCTGTATAGGCGGCTGCAGGGAAGGTCAGCGGTGGGTGTGAACTCAGTGTGGAGGCCAGAGGGGACAACCGGTGCACCAACAGCTGGGTGTGGAACACCAGCTGCACCACACAGAAGGCCAACGTGTGAAGCTGTGATCGGATGTAATAAAATACATTTTCACAATAAAGTATAGGATATTGCTTTTTTCACTCGCGTAAGCAAGGACGATATACTGTATATAACATACATATTTATTTATCATTTGTATTGTTTTAAAGGTAAATTAGTTTTAAAAACTCATTACTTGTTTAACGTTCAGAACGCAAATTTCCAATGTAAATTTTGTCATTTTATTTCAAAAGCAGTATTATTATACTATTATTTTGTTAAAAATAAAAAATCTGATGAGCAATTTCTATATTTTCATATCATTTATACCTAACAAAAGCATTCTATCAATTGTCAGACAAAAAAGATAATACATGTTGATAATACATAAATTAAAAAGAATTAAAAAGTCAAACAAATATTTTACTAACGTTTATATCGCGCTGCAGTTAGTTCAGTAAGTTTAGAAAAGTCCGTGTGTTGGCAGAGGCTGCATGAATATCCCCCTGTCAGTCTTTTGGAAGCTTGTTTCAGGAACAGCAGTGCTTTGAGGAAATGCTGGGAAAATTAAATGAAATGATGCTTGTACCCGCTGAAGAGCACAGCAGCGTCTTTACAACTGGCTGCGGTCGCATTGCCCGGCGGTGCAGCGCACCTTCTGTCTTTTTATTTACCATGAAATCAAGACGAGCTGTATTCCAGACGAGATACGGAGGGTCGGCGTGCCTCACCGCGAATGTAAGCGGGTCCGCCACCAAACGCAGGCCGAAGCCAACCCAAGCAGGCCTAAACAGGCGAGCGCACACGCCGCCTTCTGCCGCAAGGGCCGCAGCGCACAGATAGACGGTGGCTCCCTTTACCCTTTCACAGAAACGACAGTGGAAATATCAACAGCAGAAAAATACCAAAGTCCAATTGGGAACAGAGAGGAACCCCGAGTGTTTGCGCTTTTCATTTCTTCCAGCAGAAATCCACTTGCATCCCTAAGTATTGCACATCAGTAAACAGATGCCAACTTTTCATCTGAATCATTAAAAAGATTAAACTTTTTCTTGCTCCTGATTCGTTTCATGATCTTTTCCAAGTGAAATTGTGTGCTATAGAATAAAACAGGAAAGTATGTTGTTGCACAGAGGACACAGTGAAGCGGGGTCTGGACTCCTCTCTGCCAGCCAGTGCCCCTCAAGCTCCCCGGTGGTGATACATGTTGTAAACACTACCACACTCCTGACAGGACACACAGCGCCTGATGACCACATGGGGGCTGTGCTGAGACCCCCCCCCCCCCAGCAAGGTCAAAAGGACTACTGGAGCCGAATGGTGTTCGGTAACCTACGGCTGGGGCCGCAAAGCTTCAGTGTCCACTGTCACACATTTATTTCTCCCTTTGTCACCACTGTGCCACCATTAGAGCTTAGTCACCAGTCATCAAGGCCCACAGCTACAACACACAGGAGTACACGCACTAACTTTGTTTACACTAAAGTGGAAAGACGGTACTGGCCAACTCTCAGCGTCGGCCAGAAAACTCCTGCAGTACCACGCTCATACTGACCAAATGCAGTTTCATTATGTAACACAAATAAAACCAAGTCGATGCATTTGCAGCCACGTTTGGCACCTGTCTAAGTGGAGCAGAGCTCATTTTCGACCGAACACCCATCTGCAAGCAGCAGGAGCTGCAATAGGTGCAGCCTCACAGAGCCGAGGTACAAGCAGTTTCAGGCATGTCAGCGTGGGATTAAGTGTCTGCCTTAAGTGACCATGTCCAGCACAGAAGAAAAAAGTAACGGCAAAAAAAAAAATTTTCTACAGAGACTTCTAGGATGGGATTGTGCCGACATTTACCGAATTCTATTCTTAAACAGAAAAATTTCGAAAAAAATAAAAATAAAAGAGCCGCTGCCAAATTGTCGTGCAGGAGGAGGACGGGATGGGACAGCACAACTTCACTGCCACTGCTTTCTGAAAACAGAAAAGCTGCGCGAATGGCAACCAGGAAAAGAAATGCCAGGTGGTGAAGAGGGACTCAGGGTTGTGGATCAGCGTAGGTCCATGAACCACGGCAGGTCCAAAAGACAGTGCGAAGTTTTAAGGCATTCTGAGAAGGCAATGGAGCAGAGAGGCCGGCAGGCCGGGCCAAAGAGCTCGACACGAGGCGAGCCATTTCCTGCAGCGGCAGAGGAGACGTGGGGGAGGTTATGGGGTCTGGAGCAGTAAAGGAACCCCTTTCTGGGCTCCTTTCTGCTTTCAAAACACCACAGGAAGACGGGTGTGCAGCGCTGAGCTTGGCGCTGTTGGTGGGGTGAGATTCTGCACATGGCAGGCTGGGAAATAAGCAAACCAATGAGTACAAAAAACATCCATTTCCTGCTAATCATTAAAACAACTTTAACAAAGGATTCCTACAACAGACTATTTAATAGCATTTAACCATTTACCAAATCACGTACAGTATGTACTTGAAATGATGTAACTTTATAATAGTGCATTCTAATAGACTTTTGGAAAGCCATATTTTCATCAATTTAGGATTAACTTACTCCTTTAAATTATGGTGTAAAAACACCGTTTTTGCTTAAAGAAAGCTGTTCTTATTTTGCGATCCATTAAATACTGTAGCTTTTTCCCATGAAAAGGGCAGATATAAAGGGATAAACCCGAAATTGGGCATACAGTTAGAAATAATTCCAACCATGCAGGCTGTCGAACTACCACTTAATCTACAGACTCAGCCCTACCGTTCCCCACATTTGGAAAAGTATGCGCTTTCATTTTCAAGGGAGCTTCACACCCGCTAGAAAGACGGGTCTCGCCTGAAAGAATTCCTCAGTAATCCCACATTCCAGATAGCCGGAGCGCCACACATATGAGAAAAATTTGACACAAATTTTCAGTCCTGTTGAATCTACTATCAGCAAAACAGGCCCGCAGGCCTAAAGGGGTCTGCACACTGGGCTCCCCTGTACTGAGGTATAGGAGGTCTCACTCGTGCAAACTTGTACGAAACTATCTCTGACACAGAAGCTTTATGACAGCCAGACACAAGAAAAAAACATACTTATCACACACTTACAGAAATATTTCAAAATACATGTAGAACATATTAGGGACATTTTTTAATCTAAACCATGCAGAATAAAATATAACAAAATGTATGACTTTAGACAATTTTGAAATGAGCAGGCATTTCCGTTCTGTATAGGCGTATGCTTAGATGTGATTTTTTGGCTTTTTCTCAAACTGTACAACAGCTGGACGGGAGTCCACGATGGCAGAAAGCGCATGGCGATGCAGCGGCCCACATCAGACAGAGACATAGAGGCAGGGACACAGCGAGGGTGGCAAAGAGAGAGACTGCAACACCTAGCGCCTCCGGACACAGCGCTGCCCAGGGGTCCACAGGATAGAGGATCGGGGAAGTCACTCTGAGGGTGCAAGACAAACAGCCTCGAAAAAAGAGCAGGAGGAGGCGGAGGAGGAGGAGTGGTGCTGGGAGTCCCCCGCCGAGGCCGAGCTCGAGATGCGCGGCGGTGGCGGGAACACGCCGCATGGCTGAGCGACTGCAGAACGGCCAAATAAACAGCAGATAATCCAACAGAGGCCTAGGCAATAAAAGCCTCCGTCTGTCAAACAATGACTCACAAAACACTTCCAGCCCTTGCACTCACGTTAGCATCAGCATTAAGGCCACAAGATGCTTTGGTGCGTCCCATCTCATTCCGATCCGAGGCATCACGGTCCTTTAGCCCCTCGTGCGCAACAGCAATGCTGCACATTCCCCCTGGAAGTGAGGATGATGCATGGTGTCCAGGGGTCGGTCATTCATTAAAGAGGACGTGGTGATTTACCGCATGCCCTTCAAGCCATGCTAAGTATATTTAGGAGCTATTAGTGACAATTTTTCTGGTGGAACCGTAAGAAAGCTGCGGTACACATGGTCCTGCTTAAGCTTTCAGTACAGTTACACTCTCGCATTACATTAATAAAAAACAAATTCCAAGTCCAGTAACACAGCTATACACAACACGCAGCACTGGAAAGCACCATCCCAAGAAAAATAATGCTTTCATCACAATCCATAAATAATATTATAGATCTTATTATATAAAATTATATCAATATTAATATTTCTATTTTTTCTTGAATACAGATCATGTAATAAGGTATTTTAAATTTGAAAAACACTATAAGGCATTACTGAAGTGGTAGAATGTACATATATCCTGTCCTTTGAGGATTTGTTTGCCTTCCTCTTTTTAAAAATAATTTTTATGTCTTATGTAAGTATTTTATTCATTGTTATTTGTACTACCGACCCAACACATGTTCAGAATTCATACAAACAATGAAGCATACGTTTGAAAAAGCGACATACTGTACATCAGTATTGCTGTGAATATGCATGTACAGTCTTTTTTCTGCCTGTCTCCCCTTCCTTCCTTCCTTCCTTCCTCCCTCCCCATTTCAGTAACCTTTCTTCATCCTCTTTGAAATGAAAGCACAGAACAAATAATAATGAAACAGTTAATAACAATGTCCGCTCTGCAAAAAAATGCGCCGCTTCAACTTAAAAGCAGATGAAAAATATGAAGAAATGTGGACGCAGAAATCACCTCTCTGTATTATTTACAATTAACTACTAATTGTGCAATTACATCTGTAAGTAAAACGACACCTACAATAATAGCCGAACATTTAAAATAAACATCATCGTGTTTCAGTCTACTCCTTTGTACTATAAAGTGCATGACTAGACTTCATTAAACCTGGGTTTAACATATGTTCAGCTGAAAAATGTCTTCGTGCACTTTCTTAGTAAACGAAAAAAGAAGAAAAGGAAAAAAAAAAAAAGCTTAACTCCGTAAAGTCTGAAAGCCTTCTTAATATACAATAGTGCTCTGTAAACCAGCTTAAAGCTTGTGTCAATCGACTGGCTTCTTCCCCATTTTCTAGGTGTACGGGCAGTATGCGCACGGGTTATTTTCTCAGTTTCTCTGCTACTTGACCCCACAGAAACATCCCTGAGAGGTCTGCATATTTCCCGGTGTACCAAAATGTGAGACCTATTACAAACAGAAATGCTGCAAATCTGTAAAATGTATAAGCGGCACAGCTGAATTTGTAATGTATGTAATGCTGTATGAATGAAGTCTGAAAAACGATTATGATCGGTCTAAGCGGCACGGTGCCGCCGCCCCACGGTCCCTGAGCCGGTTGTTCGGACGTGCGTTGGAATTCTGCTCGAGTGAGAACGGTTGGCATGTTCACTACCCCAACCCAAAGATATGCAAGAGAAGGTAGCATTAATCCAGTTCTGCACCCTGGTTTACCAAGAAAAACGTGCAAGGGGACCCTTTGAGTTGAACTGAACCCGCTGGCCCTAATCCTTAAATCAGTCTAATAAAAAATACGAAATATCCAAAGTTCTTCACTTTGTGTTATTACAGTTTGGACAAAAACAAAAGCAAAGCAAAAAATTCTTAGCTCAATCTGTAATGGCCAAAGCACTGTGGCTATCAAACCACTTCCTGCATTGACAGGCACTTCAATGGCCGTATTTATGTCTGTATTTATATATTTATATATCAGTAGGTACTTGGTGGAGCAAAAAATAAAAAAAACATTAGTGCAAATTCCAAAAATTTCAGGGTACAAAAAAGTATTTTGCCTGCCAGCGAAAGCTTCGATCACAGCACCCAACGGAAATGTGCGCATCTGCGGCACACAGTGGTGACACCGAGTCCAGATTCCTCAGGCTCTGTCCAAACGCCCTCGGTGAACAACAATGTCTGCTGTTTCAGACCTGATCTGCTGTTTCCTTTTAAGATCGAGTCACGCCGCGGTCGCCAGGACCACAGTATTAAACGTAAAGTCGTATATCTGTCACGATTTGCGAGATCAGTCATTTTGTAAAAATCTATCCTTTCTTCTCAAGTTTTTATTTTTACTTTGGTTTCTTCTGCCCTTTTTTTTTTTTTTTAAAAGAAGAACACAAGTTGACTTGGGCGCTACTAAATTCTGGGAACTCAAACGACTCTGCAGGATCCCAGCAGAGACCTACTCCCATTTGGCAGCAGTTCACAAGAGACCCCATGCAGATCAAATATTTCTGCTTCAAATGATCTGGGAAAACATACTGCACAAGACAAGGGGTGCGTGCGTGTGTGTGTGTTTGTGTGTGCGCAATAGGCCCATGCAGCTCATCCACCACTTACCTCAACATAGTCCTTGGCATGACCCCAGTCCCTCTTGGAATCCAGGTTGCCCAGGCTGAAGCAGTCGAGCTGCCCAAGGTGAATCTTGGCCACTGAGCGGCTAATCTTCCGAGTGACGAAATTGGCCCCTGAGACAGAGACAGGAGGACATGAGATGATGGCACCATGCATGGTCAACAAGTTAGATCTTGCCCATCTTCAGTTTGGAAGCACAACCGTGAGAGAAAGACCAGAAGCTGGGGACACTACAAGTCAAAGTGATCTGTTTTCATATTAGATTTCAGCCATTAGACAGACTCAGGAACCCCCTCCTTTTATTAATTTGCCATTTCTATATAACATCTAGGCCTGCTGCCAAAGAAAATTTATTGGAATGTCAGTTTATCAACAGAAAACGTAGAAGTTACACAGAAGGTTAGGACAAGGGCAGTGCTAGGCCTCGAAGAGGGGACCACCCTGTATGTCGGTCCTCAACGGGCCCGGCGTCCACTGCCAGAGCGCCACCCCGGCACCGCCACTCTGGACACAAACTGCAGGATTATATCTGTGGAAAAACAACAGTTTGCGTAATGAGCCGTCTGCACCGCAGCTCATGTGTTCCTGGCCTTTCTAATGCTGTCCACACACCAGCAAGCGTCCCCATCTGCCCAGGGCCTCTGTCCTCTGTTCCCCAAAACTCACAAACTTGGGAGAAATTTAAGTGAAATTCTGGCACTCATAGACAGCTTGGGAATATATTAATATTTTAAGAAAATATTACCAGACGCTAACTATTAAGTTACATAAACAATGCCGTATAAAAAGAGAAAAATCATTTCGATTTAGATCAGTTTGTCAAAACTTTTAGCAGTTTTCACATTATTAAACTATCAACTGCCTTAAATTTAAATTATTTTTCTAAAGAAGAAAAAAATTTGCAAGATATACCTCATCACAATGTATGTTTTTATGTTTAATGACATATTTTCTATAAATAAATGTAACAAATTTTTTAAAAACATCTAAAAATCAAAAATTTAAACTCATACCCTGCTCACTTTTTCAGCTTACAAACTGAGGGAAGACTCTTTTTATTTTGGAGAATTTATTTTCTTTTTGTAAGCCAGTTACAGAAACTTTACTTAAATAAAAACAAAGATGTGTAATATTATAAGACGATTCTAACTTTTTTCTGATCTGTAAAGTCCTAAGATGCAATGGAAAAATAATTTTTTTTAATGCATTAGAAAAACAATGGATGCTAGCTCTTTAGTCCTTTTTAAAGGCTAAAAACTAAACAATTAGCCAAAATATTGCGTGCACAAAATGAGCATCAAATTTGCAAAAATTTGGTACTAAATATATTATAAAAATATTTAAAATAAAAACTAAAAGATGAAAACAAATGTTTCAAAAATGAAAATTTAATAAGGTCAATTAAAGGTCAGAAAAACTAATGTGACATAATATTTAAATCTCACCCCCCCCCCCATCATCGTGTAAGCAGCTACCTTGAACTGAACTCAGTCAACAAAAAAAATAAATAAATCAAATTGATGTCATTTGGCCACTCTTAACTCCATATTTTTATTTCTTATCTTTTTCGGTTACTGGTCCATTTTGAGCTCAAACGTTCCTCCTGGTTAGTTTGAACTATTTCACTCGCCTTGTATTGCTGTTATAGCTTAATACGGAATTTTTACTCTATATTTTAAGTGATAAACTATAAATGCTCACAAAATCCTCTCAAAAAAAAGGAAAAAGTATATTTTAGATATTTTTCATTTTATAGCAGTACCTACCTACCCCCCGCCCCCTTCCCCAGCCTCGACCTCCAGCGGTGACCCTCCCCCATCTAAGCAAACAAGCTGCAGACACCTTTCTCTCCACGATGAACTTCCAGGTCAGCAGCTCTTCACACCTGACTTTACGACACATTGCCTGTTGCCTCTAATCCACTCTCCTAACAACCAGAGTGGGATTCTAAATGCCTTTAACAGTTTGTTGCTTTGAACTAACTTTGTGGTGTGTAACTAGCAGTAAACATCCGCTCCAGGCATATTTTACACCAATATGCAAGAATGGGAGCCATTAAAGGGAGAAATTAAAATAAAAATCCAAGCAGCCTTTTCAACTATTATTTAAAGGAAAAAAACCGATGAGTCACTGAATGAATCCCCTGAGCTCTTTGTGGAATAAGCTGAACCAGGCAGGCTGGATTTAATGTAGATAAAAGCACCCAATTCATGGTAAAACGTGACAGAATCACCACAATACTGATTATTATTATCATTATCGCTCTTACTAATTTTTATTTTACTGCTGCCTTTATCTAAGGGGACTTAGTGTTACATGGTGTTCTCTAAGCTACTCTCAAGTGTATCCATCCACACAACAGAGCTATGAAAAACACACACACACACACACACACACACACACACACCACAGAAAATTTTAAAGTCACCAATCTGCCTGCAACCCATGTCTTTGCACAGTGGGAGGAAACCAGAGCACCTGCAACACACAAACTTCACACAGACTCAGTCAGAATTGATCCCACGTCCACCTGGATGGCACAGGTACTGTGAGAAGGCAGAGTTACCTGCAGCACCACTCTACCACCGCCTTCAGATGCTTAATCCAGGACTCCCACCTGTAAAATGGGATGACCAATGGACTCACATTACAGCACGTGCACCATATTGCATGCGCACGCCAGTGCGTGGCACTATAGTTAGGCAGCCGCTGCCTCGCTTTGCCGGCCTGCGTGATGACGAGAAGCAGGTGGTCTGGATTTAACCGCACGAGAATCTCATTTTATACATGCAAGCCTACACTGAATTCTTGTAATAATTAAATGTGAAAACTTAAAAAGTAGGGGACTTTGAGGAGAACCAGTTTGTGGAGAGCAGTACGGTGTAAGTGCACTCTGGGAAAACCCATAGCGGCACCTTTCATTAGCGTACGAGAACCACGACGAGAGACAGAGATCCAGCGCGTTTGTTTACGCAACTGTCAAGAGTTTCTCCGTTGGGAAGGGACGTTTGACAAAGCAATTCTGGATGCGTAATGTGATCACAATCGAGTGTGTTTGAGGATCTGCTGCAGGTGGTTCCAAGAGTCCAGTGACACCAGCACCGCACAAAGGGCCAAATGGCGGGTTCCCCAATATGTACAAGGTTGTTTCTTCTCTAGCTTTTGGGTCCAAGAAGCAGGGCCTAAAAAGGGGCCACGCACACATCAGCAGCTTCTTCGTCAAATGGCTAAATCCAGCAGAAGTAACCGGTAGCACAGATGGAGATCATTTCCAACTCCCACGTTCCTTTCGAGTTGCTGAGCAAATGTTAAATGCTATGCAGCTCTTAAATCAGCACATTACCCTGTGTCTATGGTTCCTATTGTGCCTCTTTTGCCACCTCCTGATACGGAGGAATGGACCTGAACATCCAAGTTGATGATCATACGCTGCCCGGCCAAAAAAAAAAGTCACCACCTGGATTTAACTAAGTGTTATCATGTGGGGTTGCTTCAGTTGGTCAGGTCTAGGTTATGTGCCGAAAAAATGAGGTAAGCTGACTACCTGAATATTTGAGCAGATTTTTCCATCAATGGATTTTCTTCATATTCCAAGATGACAATGCCAGGATTCATGGGGCTCAAATTGTGAAAGAGTGCTTCAGGGGGCATGAGAGAGACATCATTTTCACACATGGATTGGCCACCACAGAGTCCAGACCTTAACCCCTCTGAGAATCTTTGGGATCTTGTGCTGGAGAAGACTTTACGCAGCGGTCCAACTCTCCCATCATCGATACAAGATCTTGGCAAAAAATGAATACAACTCTGGATGGAAATAAATGTTGTGACATTGCATAAGCTTATCAAACCGATGCCACGGCAAATGCGTGCCGTAGTCAAAGCTAAATATTTGAGTGTCACTTAAGTTAAGTGTAGTTCACTGTAAAGTTCTAGATGGGTTGTAATATTGCAACCTTCACAGCTGCGCACAATGAAAGCAGAGAGATGGGGCAGGGGTGGCAGGACAGGGACTGTAGCCAGTGAACCCATGCTAAGCTGTGAGCATAATGTTCACCATTTAAAAACCTAACTGGATCTCCTGAGAGTGCAGACCAGCACCAGGATTAAATCTGGCACAAGTTTGGACCCAGGGTTCTTATAATTAAGGGTTCTAAAGGCCTTTTTTCCTTTTTATTGCGACCTAAGTACGCAGAGGGGCAAACATGCCCCTGTTAAAAGCCCAGTGTTCCATGCTTGGCAGACACCGTCAGCCAGGGCTCAGGTCCAGCAGGCTGGTTTACAGGTGGTCCCCGGCTGAGCAGCTGCATAATAACTGAAGTCATTGAGGAGCAGGAGAGAAAAAAAAGCACTGGTAATTCAAACCTGCAACACGCAGGTCACAACACCATTTATCCTACTTCTGCAACTCCTCCTTAAATGTACACACATAATAAAAGTGCTCATCCTCTTGCCAAAATCTAACCAATTCTAGACCACTGTAAATCTAACAAAGAGCCAGTTTGCTGCGTGTGCTTCATTAGCTGAAACCCAAGGCCACCAGAAACCAGGCTGCTACTGATGAGCATCCTGCAAGGCAGCAAGCGGCACTCCCACTATCCTCATGTAGCAGCAGAGAAGTTAAAAACTTAAAACAGGACCTTCAGCGCTCTGCTAAACTTTAAAAAAGAGCCCTAAGCAGGACATGAAATGGCGCCAGCAAAGTTAAAAACCCAAGCAGAACCTTGGGTCAATAGTGCTAGCAAAAAAAATGCTTAGGCAGAACCTTCAAAGGTATTACCAAAGTTTTAAAAACAAACTATAGCCATTTAACCCATTGTCCCCTGCTGGAACGTACAATAAAACTATTGAATAAAAGAAAAGCAGACAGTGGGTGGGGGGCAGGGTAATAGTGGTCGGGTGGTGGGGGTCATCGGAGTTAATATGCCGGGGGGCTGGCACCCAAGATCTTCTGCTTTACTGTGGTGGGGAGGGTCCATATGAGCTTATATGAAATGGGTCAAGGGCTGATCAGCAAGTACAAATGAAAGGAAGACAAGAGCAGAGTGGTTGACGGTGGGTCCTGTTTTTAGGTGGATTCAGTCTGTCTGTTCACATCATAGCCAGAAACTGATTTTTTTTTCCTGATGAACGGTAATCATTATGAATGTGGATTAAAAACTCCTTTCTTATAACCCAGTGACCTTTGTCACTTGTAGTCGACTCTGAGAGCAGCGTTCTGGGCTTATTTTTATTAGCATTCGCATCACTGCGAAACAGTTGAGTGACAGATTGACACATTTCGCTTTGGATCCAAATACGCTTTTAAAATAATAGCAAATGAATGAAATGGCAATTCTGACGACAGCTCTCGCATTCCAGACGTGTCAAAGAACCGCTGCCTTTCTCTCAGGTTGTCCTGTTCCAACTAGTCTGATGTCAATTGGGTCTGATATTGAACTGATAACACATGCCATTCCCAAGGTGAAGGCAAAGGCCTGTTGCCATGGAATCGTTCGGACTCCGTCAACAGAGAAATTACGCATCCATTCTGGAACTTGGATTGTTCAAGAGTTGCGACTCACTAATCCGACCCGTCACTTTCCGTGGGCCGAGAGCAATAGGCTTCAGGGTGGTACCACAAAAAAAAAAAAAAAAAAAAAGACAAGACAACATTAGGATATTTCACCCCCCCATACTTCCCACAAGTCCCGCTGTTGCAGCACATAAATTTGTTGATAATTCCAAAGCCGCAGAATTTTTTCAGCCATAAATCGCAAAAATCAGTTGCTTCTAAATTCTAATCCAGTGAAAACACACTTGCGTCATTTTGTATATGACTGTACACACCATACATAAATGAAATGTCATTTTGATTCATTCGGCACTACACACATGGGGCTGGCAGACAGATATTATTTGCCTTCCACCCAAAGCAGCTCACCTATATTTTTTTCATGCAAAAACTGGTCTACACACCCAAAACATTCCTGATGTCATGGGTCTGACTCAGGTTAATCGAGGTGGAAAAGTCTCGTAGGTGTAGATGAAATATGTGCTGTCACAAGCCACCCTAGAAGGCTCACACAGACATCGGTTTCAGGGACAATAAAATGGGAGTTTCTCTGGACATTAAACTGGGAGACCGAACACAAAAGTGGGCACAAAAACAAGAGCTTGCTGGCCGGCTATTGTGTCTGACCTCAGATTTTAGGTTATGCCGAAGATGGAAAACTGGCCGCCATGTTCAGCACTTACGCCGCAACTGTGGAGGTCAGCTAGCAATGGGGTGATGCTTTGGTGGCTATGACTGGATATTTCTACCCGAAGATGGAGTGCCAAGGGGGGAGCAAACAGGGTTGGTGAAAGTATCTCTCACCACATTATTACCATCACGAGCAAAGAATTCCGGGCTGCTTCTTAGTTCCTATATCAACCAGGTAACAAAAATACAGGTAGGGGGACAGACAAATCACAGCAGGCATGGAGGTGTGGTGCTGAGAAAGAACACGCTCACGTCGCAGAACGCATCCAACGTAACATCACAGCCCTCATCCCAACACCTCTAAACACATCTCAACACAAAAGTACAAGACTCCATCAAGTGATGTCAGTAAAGCGGAATGATCTCCACCCATGAAGACCTTAACTCACTCATACGTCAGCACTCAAAATGAGAAATGGAAAAAACAGTCCTAAATCACAATGGCTGTGACAAATCCCAGAAACCGTGAATCCTGCTAAACATAAATAGATCGTTTTTGTCTTTGTCTAACTCTACAGTTACTGTTTGGCTTGCTTGGTCACTTTTACTTAGGCACTTTCAAATATTGGTAGAAAATGTTTAAAAAAAAAAAAAAAGAAAAAGAAATCCCATTGACATATTCATGCACGTGACAGAAAGAAGACTCTGGAAAGAAGATACCTCTAAAAACAAATACCAGGAAGCGGTTTAATTGGTTTTTTCTGATGAAGTTTGATAACAGCATCCCAAAAGCAAATGGGTTGATCTCTGTCCCAGCTAGGCCAAGAAGACAGGATTAATACAGTTGTCCCAAGACTCCCCCTCATCCAACACTGCAGACCCAACCACACATCCCAGTTCTCACACTCAAAGCGATTGAAACAGCAGACCCAGGTTTAATCGATCACCCAGGCATGACAGCACAAGAAAGCCAATGAAAATGACAGAGGCCGAACTAGCGCTGGCCCCCTACTGGCCATGGGGGGCAGTGGGGGTAGGGACAGCAGCTAAATTCAGAAGCTCACACTAAGAGAGCTCCAATCCACACTACTTTAGGCCCAAAATCAAGCACTGCCCTGGGTCTGGAGCCACAACCTCAGAATGTCCCACCAAGCCCAACCCAGCCCCACCTGCTGGTTCACAGGCATTCGATAACCTCGTAAATCCCCCCGGGAGCAGATGCAAACTGACAAACCTGACGAAGCACGAGGACCAGCACCACCTGCCAGCGACCGTCACCAACACCGTTGTTCTGCTGTCTCCAAAATCCCTCATTTTCTAAAATTTCCATATAAAAAAGATCTGAAGGAAATGTCTGTTTCTCTGACCCTGAATTACATCTTTCAAGGAGCACCATGCAAGTATAGCAGGGATTTACAGTACCTGGACTATGCATTTGGACATGGGTTCAGTCCACGTTCAATCTGTGGACTTTGCATGTTCTCCCCATGTGCACCTGTAAATTTTCTCCCACATTCTCTATGTGCTTCTGGTGAATTTTGGTGCTTTGGTGAACTGGTGACCCTTTGTTGATTTCCTAATCTTAACACCAATGATGCCTTTTGGCAGCATAAGACAGCTACACTGGTGTTCTTTGACACTTCTTGGGAAATTACCAACCAAGTTTGTATGCAAACCTGTTCAGCTGTATCAGAAGTGTTGGGATGAGTCCTGTGGTGTTGGGTTAATCAGCTGATGTTGGGTTGGATGAGAATTATGACATCAGACGAGTGATCCTTATGTCCCCGCACCTGTATTTTTGTTACCTGGTTGACATGGGAACAAAGTGGACTGATTTTTTTTCCTTTATTTCAGCAGCACGCGGTGCACGTATCCGACCAGAACCATGTTTGTTATTGGTAATCCTTCTGATAGCAGCTGTGCCATTGAAGCAGTATTAAACAGCAGAGCAATAAGAGCAGTGTTTGCTTTAGTTTACGCCGGAATTTTAAGGCTATTTTGCTTCCTCAGCTTTGATTTCTACATTTCAAAGAAAACTGGAATGTGGTGTTTATTGGTAAAAACTACAGTGTATTTGCAAGAGGTAAGAAAATCCCTAAATTCCAAACAGGATTAAGTCTTTCACAGATAGAGTGACAGAAATCACTGTCCTGCTGCAGCAATGCTTTAGCGCGGACACACACACACACACACACACACACACACACACACACACACACACACACACACACAAACAAAGAGAAAGCTGCTGCCCAGCTAGGAGAACCAGCTCTGGACTCTCTAGGTCAGTGTAAAAGACCTGTGCTGTTCCCCACCAACAACACCCTGTTGGGAACACAAGAGCCATGACATCATTTCCTGTATGTGGGGGTGTCCACATTGCATGGTTGGCACCACCCTGTCCTTAAGATGATGATGTCACTGCTGCCCTGGTGGCAACCTCTCCTCTTACCGCACACACTCTCACAATGACACGCGTTCACAAATACATTCCGACAAAATGACAGACACACACGTTCACACGTCCACTTAACGTCCACTCCAGCACACAGGTAACCCATTCAGGCTGTCGCGATGCCCTCAGCCCCCGCCCGCACCCGCCACCCTGAGACCCCAGGTGAACATGTGTAAGACGCGGGCCTTTCATACAGCCGAGCCTGTGCTGCTGCCCAGACATGTGCTCTGCTGATAAAGAGCCTTCCCACCAGGCCCTCGGAGTGACTCCCAGCTCTCTCTTTCCACCCCAGTAATTTCCTTTATCCCATATTGTGACAGGTTGTGTTCATGAGAGCTGCCTTCCCTGTGGCTATATCAGCTCTCTAGCTTTTGGAGAAGCAGCAAGCTGTGGCACATAAAGCCAGGGTCTTACCAGATATCCAGCCTGGGGGCTAGTGTCAGATGATGATATGAACTGTGCGGGGGTGGGGGTTCTGGTCAAATGCCATTTATTAGTCCAATCTCATTGTAGAAGAGAGCTTGTTTTGACGGATTCCTAAAAAGGTTTAATCATACTTAAAGCAGTCAAGATAAACTAAAAGCTGCCAGACTAACAAAGGGACTTATAAAATGTAGAAACTACAAAATTGTGAACACTAAGCATCGTTTTGGTTAGAGTCCCCATGTGAGGTTTTTGCCTCGCTTTCCTTCCCAATGTTGGGCAACTTTAGAAGTTTCTGAACAAATATATGACTTTCTATGAGCGTAGGGCATATTTTCATTTCCTGACCGCAAATGTTGGCCCCTTGCTGCGAGTGCCTTTAGAAGGGCCCCCTCGGCGCTGCAGCAGCCTTCTAATGGGGTTCGATCCTGGGACGAACGAGTCGCGGCCTGGCCAAGGAAAACGTCCACTTGGGTTGTGCAACACACTGGCTGGCCTCGCCCACAGCGGCAGTGGAGGGCAGAACACCCTCTGTGCAATAACAGCCATAAGTCAAGGGCTGCAGTGGGCTTCTCAGAACAGAGTAAAAAATGCAAAGAGCAGCAGGCAGGCCAACGACTAGACAATAAAGGGTTGCGGGTCTGTATCCCCCTTCAGTAATGAGTCAGTCGCTTACATGGACCACAGAACCACAACTGACCCCGTGACGGAGCTTTAATTCAACCTGGAGCCGCGAGAAGCCAAGAAGACGCTGTGCACGAGCATTAACTCAGCATCGTCAGTGTACCAAAAAGAAAAGGAAGACAAAGGAAAGGACCGGAAGTGAACGCTAGGCCTCTCTCCAGGAATGTCACACTGATGATTTACTTAACACACTGTGGGCATCCATCTCAGTCCGCACATGGCTTATAAAAGGGCAGCTTCCCCATTTTCCTCCTTCGCAGGGTGACTAATGAGGAATTCTCTCACTGACGCACCATTGGACCCGAGGCCTTTTCGGCTAAAACCAGGACGTCGCGGCTGTCCAAGTCACTGAGATGCCCGGCGCTCTGTGGCTTCTTGTAAACCATTAAAATTTACTGTTTGACCTGTGAAAAGCTGGACAGGGTCGAGTCCAGCTTTTATGACAAAATAAATCATAAACACATGAGCCTGTGACCTCTGTAAGTTGACCGGTTAAAATCATGTGTTACTAATTAAGGTCACGGTATGACCCAAATTGGGTTAAACCAGCTTTCTCAACCTTGTGTTCCTATGGGCTCAGCCTGGTTATTAAATCCAGCCGTACAGGCCGTGGTATAAATGAGACATTCAAGAAAGGGGGCTTATAGGGGACTTTTTGCATTGTGTGTGGAGTTACTCGAGATGTCCAGCAACAGCAATAATGGCACAGAACGTTGAACAAAATAGTTGCTACAAGTTACTCAGCACACCTTCACGCAAAGGGACAAACACGGGTTATAGAGTTACCTTAAAGGTGACACAGCTCAAAATTCCACACAGGCAGTTTGCACCAAACTCCTTGTTAAATACAAGTCTAAACCTGGAACCTTTGTGGTTACACATCTAAAGTCTTATCCAGTATCTTACATAAATAGCCCCATAAAATAACCATCAAAGAAGGTTAACGCACTGCTCCTCAGGCTTCAGGTCTCTCTGTACTGCTTTATTATGAAAAAAAGAATATTTAAATTTTTTGCTATTCATAAGCATCTGCGTAGCTTTTCTGAATCGTACACATGGTTGTAACAGCAAACACTGGCATGTATATAAAAGCTTCCTCTACACATTTTTTTTGAGTTCCTTAAAAATATAAATGTAAGTTCTTCCTTCTGCACCATATTATAAATTGTATAAATGCAGAAATTATTTTACAATTGCTATATATTTTTTAAGGTTTGCTGGGCCTGTAAGATACTGGTGAGCTATTCACAGCTATTTAATTTTCACAGGGGTGGGGGGTGGAGGGGCAAAGAATCCCCATGAACATGAAGGGTCATTCCCTCTGTAGTAAAAAGCCGAGGAGGTATATTCTGAAAATCTGATACTGTACATATGCTGAAGGCTTATAGCCCCCCTGACAGATAGGGTGCATCCCTACATGCATCAGCTCCCCAACCCTGCTGCATAAGACACTAACCTCTCCTTGGGCTCTCGTGGTTGAAGAGGATGCCGTTGACCGCAAACAGGTTGTAGGCCTCTCTGAAGTTGACCACGATCCAGTAGGCGTACAGCTTTGCAGCTCCTGCATGGGATAAAGGTGAAACAGTTTGCAGGATAAAACACTGGCAAGCAGATGGGGGATGAGGGAACAGGCAGTCAACCCCTCCATTTTGAGTGGAAAGGGAGACCTCGGTCACTCCTTTTAGGTCGCAATGTATTTAATCAGAAAAGCTCAGCTTCATATGTGCTACCAAGTTGTAAATAAATGCAGGGGAGTGTTTCTCACCAAACCACTATTAAAACAGTTGTGAAACCACGATAAGAAGAAAAGTATGAGCAGCAAAGCACGCTACACTGAGCATGCAGTGAATGACAGTGGCACCGCCATGCGAATCGAGCCCAGTGACTGATAGTTCTCCCAGCCGGATCATCTGACGGGAGCATTTAGCCAACAGAGAATATGAAATCCTACCTTTCGCTGCGTACTCTATCTCTTAAAAGCATCAGTCACCAGTCTGCACTGGGATTAGAGGCTTTATACTTGATATCACAAAGGACAATCCTGCTTTCCTACTGTAGTCTTCCTCGTTTCCATTATTTCCCCAAAGAATGTGAGTCATCCTCATATCTCTTACTGAAAGCATCCTTTGTTTCTTTTTACACTGTGCTCCATAACAACCCATTTTTTTACGTGTAAAAGTAAAAAAAAAAAAAAAACTACTCTACTGCATGTTTGCCATATTGCAAACAGCAGGACTCAGGGCAAGCTTACCAACCGCAGCGTAAACAACCTACACTGGTTGCACAGGTCTATACTGACAGCTCCATCAACTTGGACAGCTTTGCAGCTTTGACTGTATGGTGGCTTCTGCAATGTGTCTCTAAATAACAGTTTGAGGCAATCACACAGAGCTGTGCAAGTCACTTAGTGTGCTGGGAAAACCAAGTAAGACAGAAGGGGACAGGATGCATGGGACTCAAGTGTTCCCACAGGACAGGTGAGTGTGATAGAGGCTACAGAAATGGGCTCACACTCAGCCAATAAGAGGCCTCCGTGAGGGCAATCAGCCAATAGGAGGCCTCTGTGAAGGCAACTCGCCAACAAAAGGCATCCTCTGGGGAATTAAGCTAAAGCTGTAAAAAGGAAGGTCTTAGTCTGGGACATAAAGCTTTCTTTGTTTCTGTGAGACATTTCAAACTAAAAGCACAGAGACTGAGAAAGACGGAAAGCACAGTTACAGAAACAGGAAAAATTTTAACTTCAACTTTTTTTGCCCTGCTGTTAACAAACACTCTTTGATCCAATATGGCAGAGGAAAAATGGAGGTTGTCACAGGTAGTTAATAAGGTTTTACTGTGATGGTAATAGAAACGACATAAAATAGTTCTTCTAAAAAAAAGTTGGGGTATATGTTAGGGTTTAACAGGTAATACAGGGACAGGGAACAAGATAGCAGTGTATATGTGTGCCTCACCGTAGGGCGATCGGGGGTAGAAGGTCGTGGTCTCACGTTGTGGGATCTCCTGCACCTTGCCGTACAGCTCACTGGTGGAGGCCTGGTAGAATCGCACACTCTCTATCAGGCCACATGTTTTGATGGCATCCAGCAGGCGCAAGGTCCCCAAACCATCCACATCAGCCGTGTACTCAGCCAGGTCGAATGAGATCTGCAAAATAAGAAACAAAGTGGAGGCAGGATGAGGATGAGATTCCTTACCCATCACTATGTGGGTGGTAAGGTACGTACACACACGCGCACACATGCAATCTTCTCCCCATCTGTAGCCCCTGATCAGCCTGGTCTGTACATTTTGTGGGGCCAGGGGTCCACACATGAGCGAAAGGTAAAGCAAAGGAGAAAAGAAGCCAGATACACTGGACACTTTGTTGTCAGCGACTTGGGGGAAAAAAACTGCTTCAATGCTTTGCGTACTTTCACCGATTCAAAAAAGACAAATGTATAATCAACTCATAAATCCATATTGTAAATAAATAAAATCATAGTTTTATAGGCACCTCTACACAGACTTTGATCAGCACAGTTCAGTTCAGTTCAGTTTTAAGCAAGATCAGGACATACTACACAGTTATCCAGGGAAAGCAAGGTAAAGTAACCTGAGGTTTACTCATTGATCTCTGGACATTTAGTGAGGATCAAGCAAATGAATCCATCTTTGCATGCAGCATCATCTTTTGGCCAAGAATTTGGATCTTTCAGCCAGAGACTCCTTTCCATGTTCCTTCCTAGTCTCCTTGTTGCGATCCAACAGGGGAAGCATGCAGACGCCGGCTGATAGATCCATAACCACCCACCCCCACCATCATAACAATCCCTAAGAAAAAAACACCCTAAAAACTTAGTATAGGGGCTTCCTAATTTCCAAGGGAGAGAGGCAAAGGTGTCAGGGAGGGGGGGGCAGCTGTCAAAAGATATTTCTGAAGCCCTTGGGAGCAGATCAAAGCAGCCATTCCTTAAACATCATGGCACTATAATGGTTTCCTTCAGCCTCCCTTGCTGCTTGAAATGCTGTAACATGAATGATTAGTGACATTGTTATACTGTGAGCATTTGCTTACAAAGGGAGGACCAGCTGGGGCAGAAGCATTAAACTCGTTGGGGGGGTGAAGGCTGAGGTCGATGGGGTGGATTGGTGTGCCTCTGGAGACCCTTCATTGTGTGATTTAAAGATATATCATGTTTATTTCTTTCCCCCTTTATACACTGCCCAGCCAAAAAAAAGTGACACACTAATATTTCGTTGGACTGCCTTTAGCTTTGCTTATAGCATGCATTCGCCATGGCATCATTTCCACAAGCTTATGCAACGTCACAACATTAATTTCTGTCCAGAGTTGCATTCATTTTTCGCCAAGATCTCGTATTGATGATGGGAGAGTCAGAGCACTGTGTAAAGTCTTCTACGTCACATCCCAAAGATTCTCAGTAGGGTTAAGGTCTGGACTCTGTGGTGGCCGATCTGTGTATGAAAATGATGTCTCTCTCATGCTCCCTGAAGCACTCTTCCACAATTTGAGCCCCATGAATCCTGGCATTTTCATCTTGGAATATGAAGAAAAAATCCATTGACGGAAAAACCTGGTCATTCAGGTAGTCAGCTCACCTCATTTTTTGGGCACATAATGTTGCTGAACCTAGACCTGACCAACTGAAGCAACCCCACATCATAACAGTGCTGCCTTTTTTTTTGGTTGGGCAGTGTACGCGCCCTGGAGAAAAGAGGCATCAAATACAGAGTGCAAGACAGAGTGCAATGTCCGATAAATGTCACCGTTAATCTGAGAAAAAGACAAGGTGTGACATAGCTGCCGCTGCATGAAGACACAAAGCTGTGCATACATATATAATCATATTTCAGATGCTGAATTTTAATATTATACAACTCACTCTATTGATTTACTTGAAAACACATGCGAATAAAAAGCAACAGCCATATTGTTTTGGAATATTTTTACCGTAGAAGAACTCAAACAGAAGTAAATTAACAATTACTAATTTTAAAGCATGTAAAATAATTGACAGAATTCCACTTTTGGTTGAAAAATTACACTCATATCATATAGCTGTAGTAAAAATGCCACAGATTTCTACTTCATTAAGTAACAGAGATTTGTGGAGGTTATGAAAATTCTTTTCTAAAATGGTCTTGATTGTGCCAGAATATCGCATAACTTCCTTTGGGTTTTTGAAAGGGGCCGTGGGGGTCCATTAATGACGTCATTTTGCCCGAATAATAGAGCAGGACACACACCAGGTCTGTGGCGGTAAAGTAGAGATAAACCTCGCCTGTCTTTCACCATGAAAAGTGCAGTTATAGCAACTGGATTCTTTTCTCCTCCTTGGAGGACAGCGCACTGGGGGGGACTGGGTCTCTGAGAGACACTCAAACTCGCCATTGCGACTGTTCCAAGGTCGAGTCCTCCAAACGTCCAGCAACGCCACCCCAGGGGGCTCCCTACCCTGCCACACCTCCAACACAAGCCTGGACCAAAGATTTATATCCCCCACCCTTTACCAATGGGACTCATGAACAGGCTATGACAAATTGGCAATATGGACACAAATATCTTTCTATAAAGGGACACAGAGCAAATTTACAGCTGACCCATGCTGGACGGGTTTGAACAGGAACTTTGTCTTGGAGTTCATGAACCAAACTCTACAGAGTTTCTGCTGTGTGTTTGCCTTGGAAAGATGTTGCTAACCCAGTTTCGGTTGGACATTTTTAATAAATTTCATTATAAACTTGATTTTGAGTCCACGGTCTACCAGACAGACAGGAAATAACCAGGTTTGGCGTTTAAATCCTAATAATAAAAGAAACTTGTACATGGACCGTATCACTGAAACACGCCATTGCCTCTATACTGCAGTACTATTTTACAGTCATTAAAGAAAACCGAGAGACAGCAAGTGGCCTCTTCTTTTGGTCCTGCAAAGTCATTTTGCACCTTAAAAAAACTGTCAAAAGGTTTCTTCAAATCCACTGAGCAGGAGCGCTTCACATTCAGATGCAGATTCGAGTCTACTTTGTGGTGCTCAGAAATTATATGTTCTCCTCACATTTGAAGCCCAAAGAGATCCCTGGAAGAAAACAATAGTAAACCACTTCTGTACCCTCCCTTTCCATGAAAACCAAACAAGTTTCAGTTACAGGCTTGTTCCCTGCTCCAACTCCTCAGGGATATCGAGGTAGAAGCTCCAAAATGGGGTCTCTTTTAGGCAACACCATTCACTCTCAGTACCTATAAAATGGATAAACTCAAGGTGGAAGCGGCGTGGCGACAACCTACGCATTACTCTGGAACACACCTTGGAGGTGCAGAACAGTGCGGCTCTATTCAGGAGGCTATTTTAATCGCTTTCGATTACAGTCCGCGCTACAGCCAGGCCATCAGTGTAATCGAGCTGGGCGTACACATCGCACTTTGTTTGACATTTTCATTACCATTTCTACCAGTGCTGGTTTGAGAAGGGTCTGGGTCCTTGGAGCTGTCAGCAATTGTAGACCAAAATAAGGCCTTGAGGTCCAAGCCGTCGGCAAAGGCACTGAGATCAGAACTGGCCCCTAACTAAAACCAAAGGCTGAAAGAGTGGTTCCTTTCTGTTCTAGCTGTTCACACAGAGACAAAAATTAATCCCAGCTTCGGTAGTTCTACCAGAAGACCCAACGAGATTAGCACCGTTTTCAGAGGAGCGTGAACAGAGACAGATCTCCAGCGTTGAACCGAGCCGAAATACACTAAACCACATTAAATCGCCGCTGAAGTGCATTCAAATACAGCCAATGCGAGGAACAGTAAGACGTAACACCAAACAAAGCAGAGCTCCTCCAAGCCACAGCAGCTCGCTGATAATCATCACCTGTGTACACTGGACCACTATGAATTACAGCAGCTCACTTTAAACCATCAGTGACACACTGGACAACTACAAACCACAGCAACTGTCTCCAAGTCATCACCGGTTTCACTGGACCCCTACACATCAGAGCGACTCACTCCAGACTCTAATCGTCGATAAGCACTGGGCCAGTTAAACCACAGCAACCCAGTTTAAATCATCAAGGACACAAACTCGGCCATCAAGAAACACAGCAGCCCAGTATAAATCAGCACAGACACGCACCAAACCACTACAAACCACAGCGCTTCACTCTAAATCCTCACCGACACACAATGGACAACTACTAACCACAGTGACCCACTGTTAACCATCAGGGAGGCACACCGGACCACCACGAATCATCTCATCCCATTCTAAACCGCCATCGACACGCACTGGCCCGTAAAGAAACATGGACGCAAATCCTCACTGCGAACTGCTCCTCGCCGTAAGCACGGTAGTGAGGAGACTGGCATCAAGAATAAGAACAACAGCTTTAAAAAGCGAGTTAGCTGTTCTGCACTTGTCCCTTGAGGGAAAACAGGAGGTTGAACAGACAGGCAGGTTCCTGGTCAGGAACAGGCCGGTGGAGGGAGGTCCGTCTCCTGACGTTTGAAGGGGGGGGGGGGAGCACCTAATGAGTAGAACACCGGTCTGAGTTTACAACCCTTTTCATAAACACTGGGTCATAAATTAGAACCTGCACTATTAGGACAATCTCCTAGGTGCATGGCAGGCCCTCCCCAGATCTGGGGTGGTAATAACTCCTTAGAGCAGATCAGTCCCCCAAAAGCAAGTCCATCAGAAGGAATGAATATAAATCTACCCCCTGCAGCCCCCTTGCAGCCCACCACCCCAAATGTTGTATTTTTATTTCTTCTAGAAGGTATGTAGGAAGAATAAAAAGGCACATGTGGGATTAGGAACAGCTGAGAGGCTGGGTCCAGGAAGACTTGACAAGTTAAATCAAACAAATTGCTCTAATACTTACATTCTTCGTAATTATGTAACTATTGTTGTTTCACCGAAAGCGCTGAAGTTTTAAAAGGCGCGATTCAAAGCTGGAGGCCTTTAGGTCAAGTTCTGGCAGATATTGTTCCTCGCCTCTCTGCCCGGGAAGCCAGCCAAGTGCTGTCAGTATCAGGGGTCGGCCGCCAAGTAAATAGTCAAGAAAAAAGATGTGTATACATTTTTTTCATAAGACTTAAATTCCAGATGCTGAGGCGAGACTTTGAGTGGAAGGCATAAGTCCCTGACAAATGCGACATTTTCACGCTATTATCACCATTTCTCACACGTCCGTTTTCTCTCAAACATAAGTGTCAGCAGGATGCCAGTGTGTAAACAGCTCCCTGACAGCCGTTACACAGAGACAAGTGAAAATCCAGGAGATAGTTGCTCGACAGATTTTGAAAACTGCTCAGCTGCTGCCAATGTTTATAGTTTCCAACATCCATGTTGGAAGTGAAACAACTTCGTCTGAATATGAGCAGTTTCATAACCTCAGATTATCAATATTACGAACTGGGTCGGTTCATGAGGGACACGACAGATTCTTCGGATGTGCCTTGTTTTTTTTTTTGTTTTTTTTTTTTTTTTGGGGGGGGGGGCTGGTTTCCTGTTTGCTTGAGAATATATTTCTGTCCTGATCTGGTGAGCGTGTTTTACATGCTCATTGGACCGCTTGTGTCAAGTAGCATCAGCAGCTTAAGCCTGTGGAGGAGCAGCAGGTAGCATTGTGGTTAACATCCATTGTCTTCCAAGTCTGTGGTACTCATGATGAAGGTATTTACCCTAATTTGAAACGGTAAGAATATCCCGCTGTATAAATGGGCGAATCATGGCAAACTGTACCCCGCCAAGTCAAGTCATGGAACAACAATAACAAAGAGGCACATTATGCTGGGGGGCATCCGGATTAAAGCTGGTATAATGATGCAACCCTGTCTTCTCATGCACACAACATCTCCCGCCTCACAGTCGGAGCCTCCACAGCAATTGTGGGGTGAGAGTCGAAACAGAGCCCCCCCGACTGGGGCCGAAGGGATGTGAACAGGCACCGTTCACCATCCTCAAACATGCCGGTCCAGCTTCCACCTCTGCGTCCCAGAAGCCTTTCATACATGCTAAAAATACACAGCATATTCTAGCTACTGAAAAATAAACAGGTTTTAAAATAAGAAAAGGAACAAGCCTTTTAAGCCTTAAAATATGAAAAGGAATGAGCCTTTCATGTGCTCGGAAACCGAGAACAATCACATTGTTACATTGTCATGCTTCCTTTCCCCGCTGTGAAATCTGCTCTCCCTTTATAATGAGGTCACACTCCGCAGGTTGGTGTCCCCTGTCCGCTGGGGGTACCATGCAGGCCGCATTCGGATAAAGAGCATTTTGCGAGTTGAGTTAAAGCACCTCTGTAAAGAAAACGGAGTTTGGCAAACTTGGGCAGAGAGCATTACGACGGTTCTGTATTTCAGACAGGCTGAGAAAAAGCGGCGGACCCCCCCATTCCTCTCCTGAACTCCTAACAAATCCAGAAATGTGCATCTTGATATCTGTCCCAGTCACCTTTGTGTTTTCTCTGGGACTAAAGGCTATCTGCAGCCGCTTATGTGAAGACACCGACCATCGCATGTCTGCAAGTAAAGCTCTTCCCCCGCTGCAAAAAGTGACTTTTTTCTCCTCTGAGCTCAACCTCACTTTCGAGAAAAGTGTCTGCAAAATGAATAAATGTAAATTTTCTGACTAAAGGAAGCTTACAGATCTCCTTTTTTCACTCACGGCAATTTTTCAACCTCCTACAAGCGGTATACTTTTGTAAATGTATATACAAAAGTTAATGTAAGATTAAGGAGAGCAAACACATTAACCTTTCTGTAACATCTCGACAAGGAGCGACAGTGTAATGAGCAGCGGGGCTTGCTTAACACATTTCATTGAGGAAAACATGAATGAGCCACTTATTAGGTTTGGGGACACCGTGCGCATGAGCTGTCAACATGCAGCCACAGAGGGACAACACTCATTATCAGCACGTACAGTCATATTTGGGGTCATATGACAGTCTGCGGTGACCACCGCCTGCATCTGAGCGTTGGCCAGCCACTGGCGCCGTCTCCGCAAGATCAGTCCCTCCTGACCCGAATCTAATTTTAACATACCAGCGGGGATTGAGTTTCACAGCCGTGATGGGAGAAGAACAACATGTCGTTTGTGACAGTTGAGGTTATTGAAGCTGTCCAGCGAAGCGCTAGGTCAGGCCAGTAGTCGGGATTTTTTCTTTTGCTGCTCTTTTATTGGCTTGTAAAGGAGAAAGTGAGTCTTTACACAAAGGATTCTGTTTGAAAACGAGAGTCCACAAATTTGCTTTCAACCTGGACAGAATGATCCTTCAGATTCCCAACATTTTTTATGCAGCCACAACAAAAGTATAACTGAGAATGGGAAAGAGAGGAAGAAGAAGAGGTGAGCCGGTGTGAGGAGGGTAGTAATCCCTGAAGCACTCCTACTGTCAGTCTCAAACTCACCTGATGGACTGTCTTGGAGGCCCAGCACAAGCTCTAGGCTCAAGTAAGGGCGTATGGCACACACACCTGGCAAAGCGACAACTGTCCTCAAAAATCCCACTGCTGCTACCCAGGGAGCAAATGCTGGCTGATGTTGCTGCTAAAACACAGTTACCTTCCTGTGTGCCACTGCTTATTAAAACCATACAAATGTGTGCCTATGTTTTTAGCAGTGACTATCAATAATTTAACTAGTTTCTGCTTAAAAAAAAATAATACACACACACACACACACACACACACACACACACACACACACACACACACACACACACACTCCGTATCAAATCTCTGTTCCATCCCTGGTGTAACATGCGGCAACTAAAACAAATGCTACTGGGCTAAGTAACTATTCTGAGGAGTAACTAGTAGTGACTACTAAGTAACTACTGATACCCCTCATTCAATTCTATCTACATTTTCTGCTCGTGTGAGATGCACTTTTGTTTACTGAGCTTTAATGTTGAACACATAACTGTAAAATGTTCTCTGCTACAGCTGACACTTTTCTCCTTCCCACCGGGTACAACAGAGACATCAAGAGAAACCACTAACTTCTTGCTGACACATTTTCTCCAAAAAATAAACTTAGAACATGGAATATTACCATTCCGACAAAAGAACAAAACCGCAAACAGGGAGAAACGGCTTTGCAGGCTCAAATTAACTTGGGAAATGACGCCAAATTATCAGCTACCTGCCGTTCTGACTCATTGCGCTCGGTTTAAGAGGTTTCTGTCATTCTGAAACTTGCTGTGTAGCGAGACTGAGTCACGGAGTGGGACGCAGCTATAACCCCAGCGTTCAGCATGACGTTCGGTTGAACGGTGCCACTTGGCCATCAGCCGCAGATTACCAACAGGAGAAGAGCGACTCCTGACCGTGCGTATCCATCATATTGCTATTGTCTGGTATGGACAACAAGTAGCCAAGTAAGAAACATACGGAGAGATTCAATCACCCTCTGTACCCCCCTGCTTGCCACATCACTCCTTACATTAAAAATCCCGGCGTACCGCCCCTGTTTTTCCTCATCTGAGACGCTTTCACAGCTGTCAGTACCATCTCCTCTCCTCTAAGGCAGTGTCACTCTCACTGTTTTGGCAACACACCGTATTCCCGTCTCCAGCCTGGACCGCGATACAGAGCACTGAAGCATGATAGCCCTTATTGTGAGAAACATTCCTCATATTCCAGTACCTCCGCGCTAAACTGTATTTGTACTTTGCAGCGAATATCTCTCATTTTAAACCTGAACGCCGATTTAAATAAAACTCACATAAGGAAGCCATAGAGCCAGGGCTGCATTGAAAACTTTGGAGGTGAAAATGGGAGATACAATAAAACACTGTGCACTTTTGTGAATACACACCATTCATCCCAAAAATAGGCAGATAGTCAAGCTTACATATCAGAGAAAAATACAAACAAGGTGGTTCCTACCTGTGGTTTTTGCTTTAAATAATTTTTCATATGCTTGATTGCAGCTATGGCAATGAGTAAATACAATTAAACACAACATTTCATGACATTGTTTAATATATTAGGAGAATGTCTGGTAAGCATTTACATGGAAACCTCAGTATTAACTGTCAGCAGTGAAATTTACAGGCCGGGTCTGGAAATTCCCAGTGGCATGATGCCATCTGGGGCCGAAGAGCGACATGGAGCTATCGATACACATAGGCAGGCAGCCCACGGCCCCCTGAGGCACCGACTTGCACACTAGCAAAGGAATGTGTTTTACAAATCAAATCCCTTTTGGTTTGAAGAACCCTCAAACTGTCAGAGCTTCTTGCTGGCTTTGGCGTAGGGGGCCTGACGGCCGGAGCCAAGCTGCCACCTCGCGTGTGCCAAGAACATACATGAAGTGACTGTACAAGGCCCGCGGAGTGCAGATCCACGACACTCCCTGACACAGGTGTGTACTGGGAGATGCCGTAGCTGTCTCCTGGGAGGGTTGCAGAATATACCTCACCAAGACCACGGAATCCAGCGCACACCTGCAGGAAACCGCAGCTATGTCAGGCCGACTGCGAGCAACAGATGGTGCAGTGATTACGGAACTGGATGTCTGACCAGAACGTTGCCAGTTGAAATCCCAAGTGGAGGACTGCCACTGCTCGCGCTGCCTGAATGCCTTCAGTGAAACATCCAGCTGCAGAACGGCTGCACAAAGGATGCATGGAGCTGCTGTGGAAAAAAGGAACACGCTATGCAAATGTGTGGGCTAGCAGAGGTGTGGGCTCCACACATGTTTCTCCAAACACCACGAAGCATCAGTATGGCAACCGTAGCCCTTAGTCCAGGAGATCCGGGGTGGGGGGGGGGGTGCAGCAGGTTTCACTGGCAAACTGCACCTCTGATCACACTGGGTTGGAGTTCTTTACAAACAGACCCGACAGCGGTCCAAACACCAAACTTGAGATGGTCATTATCTCAGCATGGCAGAAAGGAATGAGGTTCCTACATCAAAAAGCGGAACAGTGAGTCTGAACACACACACACACACATTTAGAGGCAGAGACACACAAACACACACCCTTCCGCATCCCGCAGCCCTTCCTCATCCTCTCTACCCCTTGCAGTCCCCTTGGAGAGGTCAGTGCTCGGGTCGCACTCTTATCAGCCAAAGATCAGCAGAGACCAGACAACAAAGTAGGAGGACAGGGACCCCCCCTCAAGGGACACCGCCCCCCCCCAGCCCTCCCCGCCTCCCCCCACCAGCTGCCACTGCTCCCTTTTGGCTTTAATCAGGTGCAGGCCAGGAGCCCCACATCCTGCAGCTTTCGCACTCATTATGAGGAGCTAAGCTCTGTTCGTTGGCAAATTCCTCCTCCTCCCGCTGTAGCGCCCCAAAGTGATGAATGCCCCCGTTGTTGAGCACCTCAGCCATACCTGCTGCCTGTTACCCCGACTATCTATCTAAATGGGGGTTACACTTTGTGAGTGAGCTGCCAATGGCATGCACCCCCGTAGAGAGGTGGCTGGGCTGGGCTGAGCTGAGCTGAGAGAACAGCCGTGTACAGTGGGGTAGAGCCGGGGCGAGATGAGGCAAACCAAGCGGGCAAAACTTGCACTCCTTGAGCTGCGCTATCCTCATGTGGCGTCGGAGGTCTTGCACGCTTCATTTGACAGAGCCGTCACGGCACCGTGGGCCGCCGTGCGACACGCCAATGAATCACAGCTGTAGTTACAGGACATTTGCACTGCCTTGCGAACAGCCTGCGCTGCCAGACTGCTGGAAAGCCACCCTCACCCCTGTCCCATCAACCATGGTTCCAGGGCTGAGCGAGGGCCACGTGATGTCTGCACGTCCCGTGTGTGCTCGTGTCTCGCCAATCGGAGTTTATCAAAACTATTCGTCGGCCGGCCTTCCTTAGCATCGAAAAAATAGAAAAGAGAGAACGATTTTGGCATCCCGTTTGCAGCCACTTAACACCCGACCCTTTAATGAACTGTCAATTGGATCATAGCTCCGATGTGCTGGGAATTCAGACAGAAAAAAAATGTTTGAGGTAGAAGGTTTGTTTTGGTCCCTGCTAGATTTCTGCATTCACAGCATGGGCTCACTAGCTGTGGGACAGGGGCTGGGGGGATGCTTGGAAAAGCCATTGAATACGTCAGAGTTCCTTGACCGCTCTGGCAGTGCTGTCGCATGTTTTACAGCCCCGTGGCCTTATTTACACGTGCCTGCATTTTAATACGTTTTAGATTCTTGCTTAGGTTTGGCCGTTGCTCCGACACACCGCAGTACTTTTTTGGCGAAGGTGAGACTTCCCCCCCAGTCTTCACACCTCCTGTGCCATCCATACCAAGATGTCCCATCTGGGTAACCCCAGCACTTCTCCTTCTGCCGACAGTCACCCCCTTCTTTACTGTTCATCCACCACCTTGATTACAACAAGGAAACAAATGGGTGATGGTAGCCTCTGTTCTTCCCGTAAAACAAGCTGAATGGCGTCGTGTGTGTGTGTGTGTGTGTGTGTGTGTGTGTGTGTGTGTGTGTGTGTGTGTGTGTGTGTGTGTGGTGCTGTGACGACCAGCTGACAGTATGCAGGGGGCAAATGGGGCAATGACCACACCTGTGGGGTGGCGGCACTGGAGACCAACATGTCAGGCGATGGGGAACGAGTCCAAACACCTGGACTGGGCTACAAATTCACTCCCAGGGTTTTAACCCACTCCATAGTGGAATACGCTCACTCACACACAAACTTTGGCTTGTGCAGGAGGTGAAGCGTGATGCCGCAGCTGAGGTCACACTTCACTACCTACTCACAATATTCTCTCAAAACCAACAGCTTAACAGTCTAATGCCAAAGTGTGTTTTCAAATACTTAATGTTGCAGTGCAACGCGACTGATCTGTCAGCCGTCATCAGCGAAGCAGCAGGCGCTTGGACAGCTCGAGTCTGCAGGGGTCATTTCAGATGCCCATCAACGTGCCTCATTTCAGGGCTGCTTTTACAATGAAGCAAAGCCAGTCAATTGCCTAGGGGTGTCAATGTTTGCCAGTAAAATCAAAAAATAAGCTGTAATTGGGAAAAATGAATAATAATATATTAAGAGAAACTGTTTTATTTGAAATTTACAAATTTTAAATAAAGTTTTTCTGTCTTATATATTGCGCTATAATTATATGGCTTACCGTGTCTTTGGAGTTGATGTGTACAGTAAGTTTATTTTTCAGTTCATTTTCATTTGTTAATATGTGTATAAAGTGCTATTATACAGTAAATAGCAACACAGAACTTATTTTGTCCATAAATTCAATTTTATTTTCCCTTCTTCGTGATCTGTGTGTGTGTGTGTGTGTGTGTGTGTGTGTGTGTGTGTGTGTGTATACGGTACAAACTATATTTCCGTGTGTGAGCGTGTGTATGGGCACCTTTATTAATTTAGACATGGAAGTCTAATGGGTGCCGACAGATTCTTGCCCAAGGGTCAAAAACACTAGCGCCGACCCTGCTCACTTTCTGAGCTGCTGGTGCCATGCTGTACCGTGGTGAAAGTAGCCTTTTGCCCTGACTGCAGTGTGTTTCTCACAGCACAGAGACATGATTGACAGGCCTTGCGAAAAGGAACTCTGTGTCCTTTGGTGTGTGTGTGTGTGTGTGTGTGTGTGTGTGTGTGTGTGTGTGTGTGAGAGAGCATGCATTCCCAACTGTGGAAGTGCAAACAGCAAGCGCAGTAAGAAACCTGGGTGTGTGAGCCACCCCTACAATCCATTCACACCCAGGTGACAGCATGTGGCACAGCTGGCCTGGAAGAGTGGCAGCTCAGGAGGATGACCACCTGGTCTGTATTAGAGGACAACTGCCTGCTGGGAGACCAGTCCCCCACCAGGCTTTACTCCTTCCGACTCCCCTAAATTTCTCCGCAAAGTCACACATAAACACACACACTCCCGGCCACCCGAATCTTCTTGTCCAGGTGATGGCTGCAGTCAGCCTGTCAAGCTCTGTAGACCTTTTGTTTTCAATGGGGATGCACGCAGACACACACACACACACACACACACACACACACACACACACACACACAGGGGGGTCTCTTTTCCAGCCCTTGAGTAAACAACAGCAGGGGTGTAAAAGTGACAAATTGAATATGCAAGAAGAGCTGAGCCATCAAGTGCTTAATGGGCTAGAGCATGAAATCTACCAGGACTTCTCAAAACAACTTTTCCCATGGTCTGCTGTTTGTGTTACCCAAACGCCTCCACATTCTACTGTGGATTAATAAAAGCCTAGGATAATAAAGAGCATTTTCAAAAAAAGCGCTTGTGCTTTTTTCCAGGAGAAAGGATACTTCAAGGGTATTAAAAAAGACAAACATAAAATTCGATATATAGACAAGAACAAAAAAGGCCCCAGTATTTTTAAACAAGGCCTTTTTCATCAGCGTACACAACTGGAGGCAACAAGACCACATTTTTCACTTCTGCACAATTTCCTCCTCTCTTCCGCCCGCACAAGCGCCGTCTGCAGGACGTGTTGGGCGTTTTTTTTTCTTCGCTGTGAGCCTGTCGCCATCGCTATGACTGCAGCCCTGTCCGCTCTGTGCCCTCATCGTCACGGAGACGCCAGAGTAGAGAGTTAACATCCACAGACTCGGGCCGCCGTCACTTGGACACCCACTCCCGGGCTGCCATGTGGCCGAGAAGACCGCCACTGGAGTCAACCGCAGCCATCCGGCCGGACGTGTGAAAACAAGAGTTTCTCCACGATTAAGCCTGTTTGTTCAGTGTCACATCACTATTAATCAGACGCCATGTGTGGGCAGGTTGGCAGTTAATGGCACTGCGAGAGTCAGAACAGCCATTAGTGGAAATATTAAACACTCAGACTGATACCCGCCTAGACAAGACCCCTGATTTATTTGGACACCCTGGCAGAGAAATGAAGCCACGGAATGGGGTCGTACAGGGTGGAGACGGTGTGTCTGGCCCCTGCTCCAGCTGGCCTTGTGGGACTACCTGCCATATTTCAGGCAGCCTGTTAACTTAGTGCGTCCTGTCGGACCCTGCTGCTATCTGCCTGTCCGGTATTAAAACAGCTCTACCTTCCAAAATCGAGCTACCAGACAGGGAACACAAGGTAGTGGTGGAAAGTCTTTTGTTGCTTATTTGAGATGGTTAACAGATCGTGGAAGGATCATGACCTGTGATTGGATCCAGTACTTTATACAAAGCCCCCAGCACGGGACTCGCTCTGGGACATCAATCCCAAGTCCTTAACCACCAAACTACTGTTACACAGTTGATAGACTCCAGAAGGGTGGGGGGGAGCATTGAGACAGCAAAATAGGTGTAATATAAATGTGTACAGCGGACTCAAAGGGAAACGCTGGTATTAGGTGCAACTGCCAACTCCTTGGTCTGCCACCCCTTTGAAGGTTAGACCTCCACTGAAGGGTGTGGAGAAGCGGACCCCCTCTAGACGGGCCATTAAGATCTGCTGACAGACAAATAGTTTGGAATAGTGACACCTACTGCCTGCAAAGGACACCCAGTTCAGTTAGTCAGACACAGCAACTGGAACATGGAATTACAGCAGTTTCTCACCGTTTAATGAAAACGTGAAACAACTGACACTCTCATGGACTTTGAATATCTGGGTCTGTCCCCCTGACCCACACCAGCCGTTCTCCATAGCCCCCGTTTTACATCACAACTGCATCAGTAACGGAGTTTTACGGCAAAAGACACCAACCAATTCGAGTATCCACTTCCGTGGCCTCCCTTTCCATGAAGGCCCCGCAAAAAAAATAAATAAATAAAATAAAAAATTCAGCATGAGTTGAATTCAACTTGACAGGTTTTGCTCCACCCTGTCTGTCCACAGCCTTGCAACAACTGGAGCTGCAGAGCTGCTCTACCCCTGCAGGCCATAAGGAAGCAATCTTCATCTTAACTAACTCTTGGTACACAATTCTGGATCCAATGCGTTCAACGCTTTCTGACGAACAAACGCGTGCCGCTTGGACCGCACGACGTTCAGAAGCAGGTGGATTAATGATCCAAACTTGACCCAGTCCATTCATTGCACCATAAATTCAAATGAAGAGAGAGAACATTTTTTTAGTGATGACATTTACCTGCGGCCACATTAGACTCCAGTTCCCCGGAGGCCGTATTGGACTTTTTACTTTTTGGTATGTTGTATACTTAGTCTAAATAGTATAATGGACAATAAATGTCCTAAAGGAAGGTTCACTGCAAGTCAAGGCTGGAGCACGTTCAAACCCAACAGGAACCACGTTAAACTGCACCGACCAAGAATATTCCAGAATGCCAATATTACGCTATTTCAACAGACAGACAGACACATGCATAATAAAGTAACCATTTCAATGGCTGTGAAACGGAGTAAGAAAAAAATAATAACCCCATATTAAGTCATTCCTTTAATTCTACTCTTCAATTATGAGCAGATCAGTAGGAGGGAAATTAAACTGTCACTGCAGTTGAGGTTTTGGCGGGAAAGGGATACAATTCGTGTGGGGAAGTGAACTACATAAAAGGCAGAGGGTGCGGTGTTTTAGAGCGTGCGGTGCGACGACGGAGCAACCTGACACCCGGCTGCGTCTTTGCGGACTTCCCAAGATGGTGTCCGACTCCTTCACTGAAAAGAGGAAACATAACTCAACAAAAGGAAGGATACCCACTTTAAATAAGGAAATGAGCTTGCAGGATGTCCACACGCTGCTTTCTATTATCGATAAAGCAACAAACTGGGGGGGGGGGCGATCCCTGGTGAGAAAGGTGCTTAATGAGCGAAGGGACGACTTTTGGTGTCGCCACCACGGCTACGTGACGCGCCTCCTTCATGCTACCTGAGCAGGCCCGGCGAAACATAAACAGGCGAGTTATGCGGTGCGTAGCACTTTCGCTCATTCGACACCGCTCCGATACCCCCCGTCCCGCCCTGCAATGGCACCCCGTGGGAATTCCACAGCGTTACGCTGAAGCCACAATTGTTCCTCAACACCCATGAGGTGTCATGCACCAGTTAAACACCTTAATTGTAGGTCGGGTTCTAAAGCTGCTGCCGAAGGAATACGATGACAGATAGAGGCAAAAGGGCCATTGTGAGAATGTTGTTTTCCTTGTTGTGTCTATCACTGCAGTCATTTCCCTGGTGAGAGATTGCATCAGCTTGGCTTGGACTGAGGGCTATCTGCCATATTTCCCTCTAGGAATCCTCCAGAATAACACAGAGTTACCGCTAAAGAACATAACTAAATGATGCCGATCAATGAAGGTCCTTCGGTGGATACCAGAAAAGCTACAGCAGAAGCAATCGCGGTAGAGATGGGAAGGGGCCGGGGTGCGAGCAGGAAGAGGCGACATATGATACGCTAGGACGGGGCCAGAATCGCAGGGACCCTCTCGCCGTCGAGCTTCCGCGGGGGGCCGGGGTGCAAAGCTCGTCCGAAAACGCAAGAAACAGAAAGTGAACGCGTAAGAGCAGGGTCCTCCTCGAAGGAAAACACGGAGGACGGCACCAAAGGTTACCCGCCCTTGCATTTCTTCTTGCTTCCCTCCCCTGGTTTACTCCGTGTGACTGGGCCTAGCCGCAGGGAGAGTGCTGTCCAGCAGACTGTGAACGCGCCCGCTGCGGCCTCCCACTCGAGGGCTAAATCAAAGAAAACAGGTGCGCTTAATGAAATGGCACAGGGAGGGCGGCCTGAGCAGGAGCCGCCTGGATTTATGTGCTGGTGCTGGAATGAAGGAGGCATTAAGATAACAAGTTGCTAATGTAATGAATCACGGGAGTCCGCGCTGCAGTTAACCAAGGCGACAAATAGGTGGACACGGGTATCGATGCCTTTCTGAAATACAGAACCAGTCACAAGTTTGAGCGCAGCTGGACGGTACTCGGGGCGACAAGCAAATGCGGGACAAACTGGACGGAAGAGAAGGGCAAGCACCCCAGCAGAAGACCTGGAAAGGCATAGTTCCTTAATCAGACTTGTTAGCCGAGGTGAATTCCAGCATTTCTACTAACGCTTTCCACCACCAGCGCAGATACGTATTCCTTGTCAGATGGGACTGAGTTGCCTTGTGTGCACATATTGTGTGAGACTGTTTGTTTTTTCCTTCAAATGGACCAGAAACAGGCAAAGTTTGTCTTGTTACGTGGACAGTGACTCCAGCAGTGGTCTACAGGGTGGGTCAAGGATGTCACTGAGTGATTAAGTGTTTATGTCTGCAGACAGTCCAACTCATCACTGGGTCCTTCAAGGGTCAGAATCAGTTTCACTCTCACAAGCGCAGAGGACGATGGGTGTTTGCATGACCCAGGTCACGAGGAGGCCTAGGTTGCTGCAACAGTGTTCTTCGAAACGTTGTGACTCGACTATCCTCACAAAAGTTGCACAGCTCATGTCATATCCCTCACTTGTCAAACTAGCCATTTCTTAAAAGTGACTTGACAGATGAAAAGCGGGGGGTGGTGCCCAAGGCACAGATGGGAAGAAATGTAAGAAATGTGCTGAAACTGCAGGGTGCTTCAACCCTAATACAGATACACTCTTTAAAGGATTTATCGTCATTGGTGTGAGACACAGGAATGTTCCATTTTCAACACCTCGGTGATAAATTTGTGAAACGCTCAGATGGTTTACGACATGGTGATAAAAGAGTGTGTTATGGCCATTCTGTGGCATGCGCAGAGCCAAAGCGGCCAGGGGGTGAAATGGTGAAATGTGACCCTCCCGATGCCAGGAGCCACCGAGGGTCACCTGCTCCAGCGGTCGCTAAACCTGGTAAGGGACCGGGTGTGGTTCTGACTTGTGCCAGGCATCTTCCGTTTCACCTGCCGCACAAAGCACGCTCTGTCGGGCACTGCGTGGACCTACCCCGCTCAGACCGCTCCTCCCACAGAGTCAGAGCTAGCCGGAGAGGACAGGGTGCCTGGTGTAAAACAGGGAACCGCCAGAGAGAGGCAGCGCTGAGTGACGAGCGCTCTGCCCACATCCCTTCCCCGCTGATAAAGTGCTCCGATAAGGTGCTGTGGATGGGGGGCCCCAGACCCAGGCTGGCCCAGCACGGGATGAAGGGTAGCCTGTCTGGAGGAGGCCCAGCACTTCCTGCATTCCTCCTCTGCCAACTGCAGGATGACTCCGACAGACACCTTTTACGGTCAAAAGCCCATGGCTCTGCCTTCAGTGGACCACAAGCGTACTGGATGTACCACAGCCCTGGCCATCCATCCAACCCCGTGGCATGTGCTCTGCTACTGCGGGTCAGGCTGTCAAAATACAGCAAGATCATAAAACGCAGACGAATGAGTTGCTTCTATTTTGCGAGTTGAAAAATATTTCACGTTATTCAGGAACGTTGCACACAGCTCAGGTGCTGCAGCGGTTGGCGCAGCGGCTCCCGCGTGCAGAAACTTAAGTTTGAATTCCACCTCCTGCTGTCGCACCCTCGATTCACTGTCAAATAACCAGCTGTACAACGAGTTAAGCCGCTGTAAGTCACTCCGGAGGAAAGCTACGACTTAAAAAAAAAAAAAAAAAAAAAAAAAAAATCAATATTAACATAAGGGAACCTTCAGAGGTGGTAAAGAAGACAGAACCACTCAGGATCTGCCTGACCCCCACAAGAAGGAGCCAACAGCACTGCAGCCTGACGCCACCACATACAACTCTTTATCCTCAGGGTTCTTAGGTTGCAACCTAGGAAGTCCTCGACACCTTAAGGCAGGCTCTTCGGTTTTAGTTAAAGCTGCAGAACAAGCAAGCCGCGTCTGAACAGAGAGAGAGTGGAATCAACATTCCCTCCAACAAAGGAGGTTCGGGGCAGCCTAGGGGCTTGGCGGCTGAATTTCTGCAGCTCTTACGCCATCCGTTGAGAAGGGCTGCCATGTGTTTATGTTAACTAATGATCTAATTACCGCCGTCTTAATCGGCACCCAATTGTGTAATTTCGCAGGAATGCCGAAGCTGCAAAGTGTTTGAGATTGTGGGACCATTTCCTGATAGATAGGCAGGCAATGTACAGCGCCTTTTCCCACACCATACATGAAGAAAAGGCACCGAGTCGCCCCGTTCTGTTCTCTGTCTGCGCCCCCCCGTGACCCTTTCCGCCCCGCTCACTATATTTTTAAAACCATTCCCATTTTTTATCCCTCACTCATAATCTGCCCCATGATATGTATAGCATCAGACCAATTTCTCATCTGTGAGCCGAAAACAGGAGTGGTTTATGTCTTACTTTACTGGAGGTGGCCCATTACGGGCCTGGCATTACGTCTGCAAATCCATTAATAGCGCCCCGATTACTCAGTGCAAACGGATTTGTTTTCAGTCCAGATTTATTTCAGTTAAAGCGTCACGCGCTATTCCAAACTACTACATCGCGTGAAAGCGCGGCACCGGTGTTTAAGCGTCGCTAAATGCCGGATCATTCGCAAACACACAGACACCTTGAAGGCACAGCCAGGGATTAGCTGTGGGCATTATGACAGCGATGAAATCCTTGCATAGAACATCAATCCAGCCTAGGATGACAACAGTCCTGTAATTATTTTACAAAAGCAGATGAGGTAGGAGGGATGGCTTAAAGGTACTTCACTCAACATAATGGTGTGCATTTAACTTGAAGATTAATAAAGCCTCTATCGATCTACCCATTTGTTCATTTAACTGCCTTTCCACTGAACTGAATTTGACAGCGATAATCTATGTGTTTATGTAAATATATTATATGACTGTGTTAAGGTGGGTCACGAGGAGGACCTCCTGAGATAAGGATAGGAAAGGCGGAGGAGAATCTGCCGAGCAAACTGACTGCTGAAGCGTCGGCAGGAACGAGACGATGCCTCGACATTGTGCCGGTCTCCGTTTGTGCCGCCGAGGTGACCCTCGGCCCACTGCGATCGAACAGCACCGAACCCCTCTCTTCCATCAGCTGTTCTTTCTGATCATCGTCACTGCTTGCCAGTTTCATCCTCTGCAAACCTACAACGCTGCAGGCTCTCAAAGATCACCACGGCTTAACAGAAGCATGCAGATGCCTGCTCATCACAAACCCAGCCGTGATGATGTAAAGGCTGCAAGGCAAAGACAAAAAAAACACCCCCGTGTACAAAAGGCACGCGCATCTGAAGCCAAGAACCCGATAAAGTAGTCTCGGCGAGATACCGCGCTAGGAATGTTCCTGCTTGTCCAACACTAAACCTGGTAATACCGCTCAACTCAATAAGGTTATTCAAGTCGGGGAAAAGCTTTCCCCCCCGCCATATATTATACCGAACCTTCAGAATCTGACCTCCCAATTAGCCTAATCACCAAATAATATGGCCATTAATCTTTAACAAACGCCAGTTTAGTATTTTTCCTTTTTCGGTTGAAATAAAAAAAAATGGTTCTTTCAACTACGAGCCACTTTCGGTGCCTTTCGCTAATGGCGGTTTAATCATATACATTCGTCTCCATTACACAAATTCAAACCCAGCAAGAAGGCACTGGGCTCTGCTCAAAATGGCACCACGAAGTGGCACCGCATCTCCCAAACCCATTTTTCAACACGGCCGTGTCGTTTTTCCCGTGATCCGCATCCCGAAATGGCTAATCCGAAGACCGGACAAGACTGAAGGCTGGCCAAACACATATCAGTCGTCTCTCTCTCTCTCTCTCTCTTATTTTTTAAGGGGGGATATGAGGGGATCGAGAAAAGGGGAGGGGGGGGGGGGTCAGCAAGACAGTCCTAGACCCGCTCTCCCCAGGCTCCCCTGCTGCCGTTAAAATCAATCAGTACAAAAATTCCAGCCACGCTAGGTGGTCCTGCCGCCCCCACTCGGGAAAGAAAAAAAAAAAAAGGGAAGAAAAACAAGACGGTCCCAGTGATGTAACAGTCGAACAGGACCCAAAATTCCAGTGTCGGACCATAAACTGTGAACAGACAAAAACATTGTAAATTATGTGCCACTATCACCAGCTATCCTGATAGGGGGTGTCCGACCTGCGGGCTGCGGGGGCTGAGGAGCTGTAGTACAATATGGCCGACATACAAGATGAAACTCCGTCTTCCCGCGCTGGTGCGAGCTGGGCTGCGTGGGGCACAGATTTCAGCATCTTCTTTTACACCCTTAAATGGTGTTTCTGTGCTATACTCCACCAGGCAGTTTAGGAACGGCACAGCAGACTTGCAAAAAGAAGGAAAAAAAAAAAAAAGTAAAAAAAATAAAAAAGCCCAAACCTGGGATCGAGGGAAGGGGGGGGTGCAGAATGAGGACATTTCCCGAACACGGCAGCCGAACTAAATGGCGCATCGCACGGTGACAGAGAGCAGGGAAATGCTGAAAGGCTCCTGTTTAAAGTGCCGCAATAAATCACCGTAAACAACAACATGGAAAACAGGTTAAATTAAGCTTTTCCTTGCCTGTTGTATAAACAGAGTTCAATTAAGTGTAATGCTGGAAAATGAGTCTGAAATAGTAAATGCTTCCCTCGGTTCTTAGCCTCCAACTGTCGGCGAACACCCGGCTCACAAGGAGGCCAACTGTTTCGGTTTGACAGCGGGACAGGAGACAGCCCAAAGGTCCAGAACCGCACTGACTCATACGGGAATAAATCTTTCCACTGAAGGTTCTCTGACTTTTTTCTGTCTTTCACCTTTATTAAAAAAAAAATTAAACGTTCGACTTTAAAAACGGCAGCTTTTTCGGGAATTACGGAGCCTTTGACCAAATCTGGTCTTTTGAACCAAACTGTGGTTTTCGCAAGTGTTTTGTTAGCTCTTTCGGGGTCCAGCGAGGAAGCTACCAGACATATAACACTACTGTGCGGCGGTGAAGGCCAAGAAAAACACACAGGTTATAAAAAGAGGCTGGTCTGTTAATATTTACATGCATAGAGATTCTATTCCCGTTGTTTTCTTACATTGTGTGTGCACACGGTATTCATAATATAATGCAGACCCTTTGAAGAGGATATCACCAGGAAAGTAGAAGGAAGGAAATGTTTCTTTGGGGTTTTATATATCAATGGAATTACTTCCCCTTTAAAAGTTCCATTCTGTTCCCGTCTGGAACGAACAACAGACGTTCTTTTCCAGGGAAAAATGTCAAAGAACATAAAACAAGGATACACCCATGTAGGAAATTAAGAAAGACACATTATTACTGTAAATGCATGTCGTTTTTTTTTTTTTTTTAAAACAAAAATTTTTGTATTTATTAATGGCTCAAGTACGTACATATCATTTTACGAACTGTATACAAATGCTATTGACGTAATCGGAAAAATATTTTTAAAAAGTCTTGTTTACTACAAACTTCTTAAGAAGTTTAAAATGAAAAGGATGCTGGGGTTTGATGTTCGCGCTCCAAGACCAGCGTGAATGGGATCGCCTGAGGAAACCAAAATCGCGCATCATGGGAAACGGATGAAAGAGAAAAGCGCTCTAATGGTGTGGGGTATCCCACGATCCACTGCAACCTGCTTGCATCATCTTGGCCCTCACTTCCCGCCACAGGCACGCCCCGCCCCGCCATTCCCAGCTGTTTTGGAGGGAAAAAAAAAAGACAAGAACATAATGGAGGACTGTGTCCTGCTGGGTGTGTAAGAAAGAAACTTGGTTCCAACCCCGCACCACCACAGGGGGACTGAGCAAACACTTTGTCATTAACCCCAAGCATCCTTTTTCACATCATGGGTGGTGAGACAAAATAACAGTTAGTTTGGCTGTCGGATTCATGCGCGTAAACACGATTAATACCAAAACTTTTAACTTCAAAATGAACCGGCAAAACAAATTAATCTACAGACATCCACATGCAAACATGCTCCACACAGATACGAAATTTCATTCTACGAATTTTTCCAGTTTTGAGAACGGTGTTGAAACGATTCGAATTTTTAACCAACCTTCGGACGCACACACACAGACACGGCTAGTTTAACCGCATAGACATGCATGCAGCAAGACAGACAGTTACAGGCACGTTTTATTTATTCCTTTTCTGCTACCATCCAGGAAGCAGTAAAAACCGCAAAGAAAAGGGGGCAATGTTCCGATGCAAATGCCACCTAAAAACGCTGCCCTGCAGACAACCGCAATACATCCGAGGGTGTTGAGTTACATGCCCGTGTTGCTCAGGAGGTGCCGGGGTTCAAAGTGACGGATGTGAAAGTCTTTCCTGTGAAATGATTAAATTATGGCCCATCTACATATCCGCTTGTGTCCACACCGATGGGGGCAACGGATACTTCCAACAGGTGGGGGAAAAAGCGAGCACTTGGGAGAACGAGGAAAGAAGACCTGATCTTTGCCCACACTGTGTATGGGCTTTCTTTCTGCCTCTGTGGCCCAGGAACGTTGTCCTTTGTTAGACACGAGAATAAATAAACAGTGCATAACTAACTGTGCTCACATTTGCCAAACGTTGGAGAATTTTCTGCACCGCAGAGAGGAGACGTGCTGAGATGCTTCATGTCGTTCATGAAAACTCTTGACCTTACTTTATGCTGACTTGCCTCATGCGTCTGCTTCTTGTGCATCACCCTGGACGTTTGATATTACGAAGAAAATGCTCAAGGGGTGTAGAGCTAAAAGATTATTAAGCATTGCGGAAATAAAAAAGATCCAACTGTGCGCTCTATGGATTTTTAGGATTTAGGAAGCCATTTTCTGGAAACGGCATTGAGAGAAGGATGAGCTGCGCTGATCCCAAATTAATTTAAATAATAACCAAAACAATAAATGCTCTTATTAAAAAATGGAAATACGATGCCACTGAATTGCATAGTTATTGACTCAAATGTAAGCACAGACTAATAATAGCTACGTAGAACTTTATACTCCGTAAAGCAAGCACTGAGAGACCTCCTCGACTGCTTCTGATGGGAACAGCGCATTGAAAGCAAAATTAATGTTAAAAACTTTTCTAAGCAGTGCCAGACCACTGTCAAAGCTGTAGATAAACAGGACCAATGTGCTGTAGTGCCATACAAGAATGTTTTATTAAACATTATCTAATCAGCATTTAGACCACGACAGACCATAGTCTGGCTGCATGAGAAGGTTTTGCCAAGTTCTTTTCTGGAATTGGTCCTCATTGTACCGTCAGGATCTCTGACAACAGTTTGGCCACAGGATCACCACTGACTACTGTGATATCTGACACAGTGGAGAGGTGGGTCCTGCTGTCAGAAACCGCCAGGGCCAATTTTCTCATCCAGCGGACCCCTGGATACGGAACTGCAGTTCACCCAATATGGGGCAGTAGCCTCGCAAGGTCATCCTACTCCGCATGTTCACAAAAATCACCGTTCCCGGGAAAAAGCCTTGGGAGCCCCTAACCTCCAAGAAATGGGGGCTGCAGCTGACCTAGGTGTTACGAGATGAGATTTGTGGTGCAAAGGGTGCTGGTTCAAATCGCAAGAAGGGTTCAGTGGTCGAGACAGGTACATACCCCGCTGTATAAGTGGAGCAGATAAAGGACTAGTACCTCTCAACCATTTTACTTTTATTTATAGTTACGCTTGTCTTCTTAATTTATGTTAAACTATAAATTATTTTTAGTGGTAATTGCCCCTAAGATACAAAAAGATACTGTAGACAGACTGACTGCATGCTACATACTACGACCTTCCTTTCTTCCAGCTTTGGACATGCAGAGTTAATCCCTAACAGCTCACCGTGGAACAGTAAAATGTCTGCAAAGTGAAGCAGAATTCTGCTGTATGTCAGCTACCCACGGGTACAGTCACACTGCTCTGATGGCGGTTCTCAGTGGCATCGGCCAAAGTGCCAAGTCAGCCTGCGAGTCGGTCCCACTACGACCCCCAGAGCCAGCCCGGCAAGAGACCGCGCGCCCCCTGCCAGGAAGTGAAAGACGTTCTCAGGCCAAGCTGACAGCAGCGCCCCGTAACCGATACTGCTGGGCCACAAAAAAAGTTTAACCGGCCATTTCGCTGCGTGAGTACGTGCGCGAGCAAGAGAGGAAATTCGGAGTAGAAATGGAGGGGGGTTCAGGAAATATCAGTCTGGAGTCGAGAACTGCTTTTTCTCTCCAAGGTGTTTCAGCTTTAACCCATTGATAGTTGGGGAAGAAAGAATGAACTGTATGTGGTCCCTTGCCCCAAAGCAAATTAAGACAGAGAGCATAATTAAAGGAATAAGGAAAGCGGGCGGGGGTGTCCCCAATGGCCCCTGGAGCCAGCGTCGGAGGAGCAGCTGTACGCCCTGGAGGTCCGATCTCTGGCAGGGACTGGGGGGTCTAATGCAGCCCAGATCGAGAGGGGTGGGCCAGGCCGGAGGAAACCGGAGTTTACCCTGAACCGCTGACCCCGGCTGCTGGGAGGTCTCGCCAAGACCCTGTCCTCCAGGTGACACCCTGCGGACACGCTGCGAGACAGGGGGCTGCGTATCCATAGCAAATTCAATACCAAAAACAGCACAAATCCGTGCATAATTGCGGCATGAATTGTAGCTTAAACGCAAATGTTTATAGTAAATCTAAAACTACGCTAAAATATTTTGGTAACGTATAACACAATACATATGATAACAATATCTGAAAGTGAAAGGAGGAGAAAAAAAAAAGTGGCTAAGGAGAAAAATCATTTCACCGGACAAAATCCCACACAGAAAAGTACAAAAAGATCCGTCCCTCAATTACCGCATTACCCTGTGTACGCATTAAGGATTTGTCTGAGGTTTTTGTTTTCATTGAATGCAACAGGCAGGGAGCTCGCTGCGACTTCCACCAGAAACACAATTGCCCCAGTATCCCTATTTGTGCTCTGCTGTTAGTTAACATTGTGCTGACAACAGCTAACCGCTTCCACATGTGAAGCATCCAGGCAGCGCTCCCCTCTATCTGAGGGCGCAATAAAGAGCCCCTCTCTGCACTACGCGGAGCAGCCCGGGCTCACCGTATGACGCTGAAGATGACAGAACTGATTTATACTCATTTCGGTCCTGTCACTCTCCATCCGTTTCTCCAAAGAAGACAAAAAGCCGGTGAAAGGAACGCGGGGCTACTGTGCGTGAGCTTTACTGAAGTTTGCTTCTCCCTCTCGTCGACTTTCCAGTCTGCCAGTCCCTGCTGCGTGACAGAAAAATACTAAAATGTTTATTTTCCCCCCAAAATCCACAAGGCTTTCCCTGTGAAGGTGAGAAAAATTATTCAATGTCCAGAAGATCGACGCTCCCCAATCACAATATTTAATACCAAGTTTAGCAGCCCAAAATACGTAGGCCTATAACATGGTGCAAAACATTAGAATTTCATTGGAAATAAGGTAAACAAATATACCGTGGAACTGGCAACAAATTCAACAAGTCTCTAAGAGGACAGCACAAGACTGACTATGTCTTATTTTACTTTAAATGCCACTGAGACTGCACTGATTCACTTGACTTCAGCTCCGGGCAGCGGCTACAAAAGCAGCTCAGTTTTCAAATACATCCTGCAGGAGTAAATATTTTGGGCAGGTGGTTCAGAGTTCATTTTCTACAAATCAAATTCGCAAAAAGGAACAAATTATTACTGCTGTACTTGAATAAATCTAAATGAATACAAATAAAGCAAAAAAAAAAAAAAAAAAAAAAAAGGTTGTCTTCTCTTACAACATGTTTCATGCTCCAGAGGAGATGTACTGCACATGAAGGTGTTCGGCAACAAGTTTGCATCAAACAGATACAAGCACGATGCAATTTATTTTGAAAAATAGGAAAATAAAATATATACACCAGAAAGTTATCCCTTTGCCCTGTGGCTATGAATGTATCAACAACCTTGATATGTAATACTTTCTATTACATGTAATTTCTAATAATATTTCTATATGTACAAATATTTACATTTTTAAAGGGTAAGTAGCTAATAAAAATAACAATAAAACTTCAACTCTTATTACTACACCTAAGCCAAAAACAAGTCAAGCATTTTATTCAAACTGTGCCACAAAACACTATCACCTTTTTAAGTGCTCCAGAATGGTACTCAGTAAAGATGAGGATGAGGACACGACAAGAAGGAGTTGCGCAACCAGTCAGTCTGAAACGTCGTAAAGCAACAACCAGTGCGTTTAAACTGGGCAAACATGTTTTTATAAATGAACATGACGTGTTTCTCACGGAGTTGGGTTTGTTAAACGTAGGTTGAACATTAGAAACCATAAAGGGGTAGAAAGTTCTCATTTGCAGAACTTACAATTTCACAATTTGTTTATAACTTGCATAACTGTAAAAATCTCAAATTTAAACATGACAACACTTTAATGCTAAAATATTAAACAGTACTTATTTAAAAAAATTAAAATAATCACAGGTGTTTTTCCTTACAGCCAAAAGCTGAATAAATTAAACAATCATGATAAACCGATAAAGATGATGCAGACTAATGGCTGGATGAGCAAAGGCACATACTGTACATCCTGCTTTTGTAACTGAAATCATATTTCTTGGTACACTGAAGAATAATATGGTGTATTAAGGACACGATGCTGAGTTTTAATACAGTGTGTTAAGCAGTGAGGCCACATGTGTGAAAACTTCTGTGGAAAAATATGGATATTCTTGTTAAAAAATTAAGATGCCAATTCTGCAAATACAATTTACATTTCCGTATCAGTGCTTTTTGCAGAGTTTTGATTTCCTGTTTGTGTTTAGACACAAAAACACAGTCTCAATGACCTCTTACAGCACTGTTTCCTGAAGCTCCATTTCTCAAGATCACAGCTGGAGCACAACTGGAGGTATTATTGCAATGATAAAATATTGTTATTATGATATACCGTAGTACAAATAGGATTAGGGTTGTCCTAGTCAGGGTCACAACTGTGTGGAGCCCATCGCAGAGCCACTATAACCACGATGTGATGCCAGTCCATCACAGAAAAACAGATTACCTATACCTTTAATAACAGTGAATGAATATAGAGATCAGTTTATTTTTAAGGATTACAGATAAATTAAAAAAAAAAAAACTTGTTTAAAAATATTTTCAGTTTTTTTAAATTATGATAAATTAAGTTGTTAAAATAAGAGTGCTATTGTGAAACAGCATTGTACAAGGTAGTGTTAATTGAGATTTTGCTGTTATTATATTTATGGGAATTAAATTATTTTGCTATAAATAATTTAGGTTTCCAAAGCAGTCTTTAGCTGTGCAAAACAACTTAATGATTTACCCGTGTATATAGGTAATTTCTGCTGTATCGATTCAAGGTGTGTAAACAGATCAAGGGAACCGCCAGAGGAGCAGAGACTCTAATGTGATGCAAGGCGACAGCTGTAGCCATTACACCACCTGCTGATCATATATTACACATTTTTTAGCGGTTTCCTACACTGAACCAAGTTTTTTACTTGGAAACAAAATCTTATCACTAGAGGGGAAATAGAAAAACATGGTCCCTCAAAGTATTTCTGAGAGTATTATTTTGTCCAAGCGTTTTTGTGGAGAAACGCGCGTTTACATTTCCAGCAGGGCCCCGAAACGGCCCCTCACTTGTCACCGTGTCATAGGCCTCGGCACGTCCCTACTGTGAGACACATCAACTTTGTCCGGAGAGAAAACTGCCTTTAGGGAAGCACATATTTTTTATCGTTTGATATTGTTTTTTTTTTACTGTGCGTATACACACACACAAACACACACACTTAACATATACACATATTTTGTGCTGAATGTGTGGAACAATATGTCTTCTCACCATTATGCACATACTCTTTTTCTCCTTTTAAAATATGAAAATACTAAAAAAAAAAATCTATATATCCAAACGGTAATTTTTTTTTGTTGCAAAAATTCATGAAATCACTATTAACTTTAGTTGCTCAATCAATTTCAACTTCTCAAACTTATAATATTAGCTTTGAACTATTCATGTAAATTGGTGTATAAATCTTTTAGCATACTGTTGCTCAACATTCCAAATTCCTAAAAATTGTTGTCATAAAATTAAAGCAAAAAGCAAGGGGAAAAAAAAAAAAGATTCCCGTGATTTTTTGTGGATGGTGGCTTTGTGCTTTTTGGTGCTTGTTGAACCAAAAGGATCCTTTTGAGACAGCCAATGTGCAGACGTGGAAGAGATGAGCGGGACAGGAAGGTAAAAAGGGAGCAACACGGTGAGGAGTTTTGGGATGCGGCCGTGTTGCTGTCAGCACGGTTGTACGGTGCTCCACCCCCACAAGACAAAACAAGCCTCGGTCCCCCCTCGGCCTCACTGTCCCACTCCCTGACAACCCAGCAAGGTTAACACAGGTCAGGAAAGGAGGAAGTACAGTGCTGACACAAGCACTATTTGGCCGGCCTGCGTCAGAGCCTCCTCTTTATTCACTCGTAAATTTGCTTGCACTGTTGCCACCCCTCCTACACACACACACACACTTTTGTACTACCACCCTGCTGTGCGACAAATGAGTGTCACACACTGTCCGTTTGTGTTCTTTGTTTTCGGTGTGTGACAATGCTTTTGCAGAGGACGGTCCCTAGAATAAAGGGTCTAACAGGTCCACCTGAAGTCGAGTTATTGGAAACATCCAGGAAACAACTGGACATCTGCACACAGAAACAAGGTGGACTAACAGAGTCCTGTGTCCATCCACCTAAACCTCAGTTCCCATAATGCACCCCTCCATCCATTACACAAATTTCTCAGGGGACACAAAGAAAAACTTCATTGATGTACTGCCTACTGATTTACCACCTTTGTGTTCATATTTTTATTATTTCTTTATTTTTTTTACTTTTGCCACTGGAAATTGCTGCGGCCCATTTAATTCTTTGTTTGCACATGTAGTTCGCATGCATTTTTCCAACAAATGACCCCCAAAAAACTTGTCTCCCCAAATTAATGAATACAACAATGCCCAATGCACCATTCGTATCTCTCGGTCTGTTGGTCAAATGCGCTTCTGTCTTTTCCGAGCCATTTCTAACAGAAAGGCATCTGCCAAATGAATAAAACTACGTGTACACACAGCCTTGGGTAGCAAATCAAAATATGTGCAAAAGATTTTTTTTTTTTGCATTTGATAATGTAACTTGTCAAACATGACGGCTGGGAAGACAAAAACAAGTCTGTCACCAGTTTGTTTGCAAGTTATTTACTTCAGTCTTTTACGCACATCATCATCTGTCACTGTGTCTGAGCGACGCCCTTTATAAATCAGCGATTGGCAGCAATTAGTTCCAAGCCTGAGGCTCGAGGGTTCGGTTCCCTGGCTGGTCGCCTTGCGCACCTGCCAAGCGTTCCCTCCTCACACTGTGCATTCCTGCGGGGGGCCGGACCCAACACCGCACTGCCGATCTCAGAGACAGGGCAAAAAGAAGAACTGATCAGATGGGGCCATACAGAGAGGAGGTGCAGGAGAGATGAGGGCTGAGGAGACTGAAACTGAGCCTTGAAATGCAGTGCACCAAGCCAGTATAGCAGTTGCTAACCACCGTTTACTACTTATTTAATATTGTGTTAGATAAACAATCTCGCTAAACACTAGAAAACCAGAAATGTCACACGTTATTTCCTGCATTTTAAGCTTAATATTCTAACTCAGAGACTCAAATACTGACAGAGAATGTAGAGATATTACAAATATGTTTACTGTATCACTGGAAGAACTGTCAAATATATACCTTGGGGTTTAAATAAGAACAATGCATTATTGTTGAACGTAGAAATATGCACTTATTTTTTTTTATTTGCCCCAAATAATAAAAAAAATTTTAAAAATTTAAAAAAAACAGAAATATGCACTTGGTTAGATTATTTCTACACTAAAGTAGATAGATAGATAGATGATAGATAGATAGATATAGAGCAAGCAAGCAATTGGGTACAGCCAACCTATGGTATCTATTACTATACAGTATCATGTTACATTTAACATGAGAAGACTTAATTCTACTGTCATTTGCCAACATTGTGCCTTTGTACAAATTGCACTTTACAAGGCACTTAGGCAGCATTATCACTTACAGATGGCTGAAGGCAAAACTTTTATTCCAAGACCTAGGAGTCCGCACTTTAAAACCACACCTTGCCTTCATGCGTATGGTGTAAACAGTGTGCTGCTCCTCTGACACAGTCAGAAGCAGCAGGCGGGATTCGTGTTACTGCAGCAGTAAAAGAGCGTGAGCCTTAGCAGCGTGTCGCTAAATGCTCCCCCGGTGGCACCCTTCTCTGTCTAAATATCATATCCACTGGATCAATAAATAAATAAAGATGAATAAATAAATGACGGCCTGCAGTCGTTTTTGATTATTTTCCTTCGAAATGCTAAACATCCAGAAGAAGCTGGTGATCTGCTGTCACTGTCAAAATGCTGACAGCTCATAGAAGCATAAAGCATGAAGAATCGGAATATTTATACTTATCATCCATTTATTTATTTGTCGACTAATTTGCCAGAATCCGTCACCGGTGTAACATTAAATATCATTGGATGCATATCAGATTTTTTTTTTTTTTTACAACTCATAATTATTTTCTGCAAGTCGGAAAGAGGGAAATCGAAGGAAAACAAGCTGTATTTTACTTGGAAGCAGCTCGTGCCTACAAAAGCATTCCATGCACGAAAAGAAGAAACAATTTTGCAAATTATATCTTGATAAATCTGTGCATGCTAACATGTAAGGGCTGATTTTCAAGATCATTTGTTTTATGTGTGACACACCCTCGCATGAGAGCGGCTTACACAGCTCAGTGTGTGCACGTCCGCTGCTGTCCTGAGCTCTTGGGAACACACTGACAAACACCATGCTTTGTCACATTAACACCCAAGCATTATTAACGCTGAATATCGTTCAACTCCATAGTGCGCTTTCTTACGCAGAAACTGTGTTTATCGGCTCAGATGTCTTGCCCTGGTTACTGCAAGTATCACATCGGCTCAAATATCTTGCACCAGTTGACTATTTATTAGGCTACATGGTTACTTGGGTCATCTACAACTACATATCCTTTCAAAGGTACAACAGCAGGCTCCTTTCAGTGGCGTCACACTCCCCCCCACAATCGGCTTCTTAACCTCCGAGCTGCTTGCCAGAGTATTAAGTTAATTTAAAAAAAAATATATATATATATATATATATATATATATATATATATATAAAAAATAATAAAACTGAAAAATACTACAAAGTTTTTAAGTCCAGGGAGTCACAGTAGCAGCAGAAAGCTAATTTTGACTGCTACTGAAAACAGCTGAAAAGTACAACATAGCAATAGTGGTCACAGTTCACAATCGGTGTGCGAACCTGATGGAATGATGATCTACGGATGGACACGTAACCGTGGCAACAGAGCAATGAGGACCAGTGTTTCAGGTTTCAACAGACAGCTTTTTAATCAGAGAAAAATTATGAAATGACACCTCACTTGAGTCTGACACTGACAGCAGAAGAGTTGAACAGATGGAGGCCGCTGTAACCTGACTGCAAACAGAATACAGGGCGAGCGTGAAGTTGGAAGGATCTCTCCCATCTGTCACCGATACATTAAACTGATAAATGTAAAGAATCTGCCTCTCTGCTGTAAAACAGGAGGTTGTGAAACCAGGACTTACAAAAATGCCTGCATGCATTTAATATGCATTACGAATATGTGTGTCTATGCGTCTTTGTCTTATTGACAGGCAGGCAGGCAGAGACAGATAGACACAGACAGACAGACAGACAGACAGACAGGTCAATCGATCGATTGATCGATTGACCTATCTGCCAAATAACTGCCAATCAAATTTTTGACATTGCTTAAAGGATAGTTGGGTTGAGATTTACGAGGTGTGGCCTTTAGGACAGTTCTCACTAGCATCTGACCTTTACACCTTCAACATGCACAGAGGTTTCCTTGTTTCCGTGCCAGCCACTCCTGACCAACGCCCGCCATTAGGAATCCACCTTTGCTGCGATGTTCTCATATGGAAACAAAGCAAGCATCAAATTCAGACTTGCAGCCGACAATGATCACCAATCACCGTGATGGAGCCCTGGCGGTGCATTTCGACAAGCAGGTTTTCTCTTCAGCGTCTGCATTGAATCAATGGATCTCTGTAACACACCTGATGTTGCAAGAAGAAACAAAGCTTGAGTCACCCTTCTGGTTTCACTTTTCTTCAAGAACAACAATTGTATTTCAGAATTCTTGTTAGATAATTCAATTAGGCGAGGTTCACCGCCTCTAACAAATTGGTATAAATACTAGGACCTCAGTCTTTCTAAAAAAAAAAAAAAAAAAAAAAAATTATATACATTATATAATGGGAAATATTATCATATTATCCCATCATCTCTCATTTTAACCATTTTATCGGACTGATTTTACTTCGCATCGGAAGAAAACCATTCAAAATAGTAAATGCAAATAAAATTAACACACTGACTTGTTTGTCATTAATCTATCAAATTATTATTAAAAAAAATTATTATTAAAAAATGATTTAGACTACAAATTTACTTTGCTTATTATCAGTAAAAGCCTATGTAATGCAGGATTTTGGTGATAAAACAAAAAAATCTTTTCATAATGTTTATACAGTAACTATAAGCAATGCATCTGCATAAAGATTACAGTTTTTCCATTTCTGAACAGAAACAGTTTTTTCCAAAATTTTACCGAGATCATTTTAATCATAAATTACAAATTTATATTTTGACTGCAAAAATGATGTACAAAGCAATGAGACACTAGCGCTAATGCAGATATGAAAACAGGGGTAAAAGATGAGGCCAACCTTCAAATCCTTAACAGCAGCAAAGGGGGTTGTGTAGCTATGTCATTTCCATAGTTTAAACCTTCCTTCACTTTTCACTTTGCTACAACAGAACCACCTTCCTGTCCCCTGAAATAACTGGGGCTCTGAGAAAATCTCGCAGGCGTCCTGTGCTCATGTAAGATTAATAAACACCACAAACGTCTTCTCCTGTGACAATGGGCAAAAAACAGGCTTCTCAGATGCGTTGGACATCAAGAGCTTCGTACTGTAGATATTCGACTGCACGAACCACCACATTCCCTTCCTCCTGACGTGCGGAGCGCTGCTTCGACAGGCCGCGCCGGGCAATACAGGCGGTCTCTGACAGTGTCACTCTCCGAAAGACACGCCAGGATGACACAACCGATTACACAAAATAAAGGCCTGTTTGTTCCGTCTGACATTAATTCCCGATGAAGGCCCGATGTGATGAAATGACAGAGGAATGACAGCTCGCGGCCGCAGCTGATTTAAAGTTTCAATTAAACAACAAAGAAATCAGCGAGATGCTATTTCTGATGCGCCTCTGCAAGGACAACATACCAGAACACGCGGCAGGAAATTTCCAACGGGTGGGGGGGGGGAATTACACACACACACACACACACACACACACACACACACAAAAACACATAAATTAAAAGACAAAGGTTAAAAACAATTACTCTTTGCTTCACTTTATGTTGTGTCATAACTCTTGAGTTGTGCGGTTGCTGGGCAGCCCGCCTCCCGTGCCACTGTCTCCTTGTGCAGCAGACAGGCCTGGACGCGTGCCGCCGTTGCCTGTTGCGGCGTTGTGTGGAAACTCAAACCACAGCCCTAATTGCTCAACCTTCGCTGCCGCTGATGTCATACGCAGGAGCCATCACACGGGCCCAACTAAGTGTTTAGGTACACAGGGCACCACTGCCCACCTGCCTCGGGGCACCAGGTAGCGGTTGAGAAACTTGTGGCCGAAACTGCTGCAGACTCCATTATGAGGGCTTTTGTTGCCCTAGGGTGCGACGTGACAAAGGCTCCAGTCAGGCAGTTGGTGGAAGGACTCTCCCTGCATCTCTACGGCCCGGCCTTGTCCTTTTCTCCCTTCAGGATGTTCATTTTAAACCCAGCAGGTAGCGCACTGGTGAAGGAAAGCCTTCCAGTTCAATTACAAGGAGGGGCGCAGCTGTTGTACCTTTGGCAGAGGTTAACCATGTTATAAAAACATGGAGCTGTACAACTGGTCACAGAGTTAAACGACCAAAAAAAAAAAAAAAAAAAAATCAAACATGGCTCTTATTTTATTTTTGCGGATTCCAAAAGCAGCCCCAGACATGGGAGAATCTCCACGCCTGTGACGGTCATCAAAACCAGCAGCACAAGCGAAAATCGGCATCTATGCAGAGCCCACGCAATAAAACGGTCATTATTTTTAAATTCAGTAGCCAACAGATGATAGCAACCCAACAGGAAGATGCAAAGACATTATTCATAAGCACCTGCAAGCAGTCAAGTTTTAAAATCGCAAAATGGACTGCACAAGCGCACGCCCACGTAAAAACTAAAGGCTCTACAGAAAATGCAATGTCACAGCAGAAAGTCGGAATGAAAAAAATGCAGCCTTTTCCCAACACCCAAAAGTGCTGCTTTCCCAAAAGTGAGCAAGAACGGTCTTCCTTGACTTACGCAAGACACAGCGTGCACCTCTGATGGATGCAGTTCCTGGACTAAACATCACTGCAGGAAAACAACTGGAAAACAAATTGTGTGGACAAACCAGCGGTCTGCAGTGTGCAGGATACAAAGACACAGTGGTGCTTCCAATGTGAGGGTAAAGTGCCCTAAGCGCACTGCAGACCACCAGACCTCGAGGCGGAGAAAAGGCCAACACTGCCCTGGCACACAGCAGCACCAGTGATTCTCACAAGACGAAGACGCTTCGGTGCCACGACCTTCAGGCAGCGCGCAAACACTGGTCTGGACACAGATTAAAGATCACACATGCTGTGAATTTAACATTTTCCGCTTGAAAATACTGTACGTTCGGCAAAAATACAGCTTTAAAGAGATTATATGTGTGAAGGATTTCTAAGCATTCGAAATGTATGTTATGTTTATCTACCGCTAAACGGCATCCACTCCTACAGCACAAAGAGGATCGTTCTGGAGGAGCCAGAGAGTCAGTCTTAGTTTAGGAACACGTAAAACAGCTCTGCAACAAAGGCATGGATCACGTGTAATAATTCCATGTGGAAAAACTAAAGATGACTGTGTGGGGCACTTTCCTGTGTAACACATCTTCTCGAGTTAAGCCTTGCCTTCTTTGAAGCATTGCCAGTGCTGGCATGAGCATTCTCCAGAATATCGCTCTGGAAACTTCTCTCCCCCACATAATAACCCTGGATTATAATAATCAGAAAACAAACGATTAGACCAATTTTACACAAAGCATCAACACCTTCCATGTAGAGCGTATCTCACTTGGATCTTCATTCTAGTCACTGTTTTGGCTCCCGCTCCGACCGTTCTGTCAGCGGGAATGAAAGTGCCATGGAAACAGACAAAAACAAAGCAACAAAAAACAGGCAAACAAAAATTTCTGGATCTCTATATTTCCGCCTGCCTGCTTTAAAGGTTTCGGGTTATTATTACTACTGACATAATGTATTTGTTTTTTTGGCAAATCGGCAATGTCATCTCTCTGGGGCCAAAATGATTTTATTTTTATGTGCATGTTTTCAGAAGCAGAGGTCTCCCTTGTGTGACATACAGTTCCTGCTGAATGGCGCTGTGACGTGAGCTGAAGGAAATACGGTGAAAAATACTGGGGGGAGAAAAGACATAGACAAACGTTTCAAAGCTGTTAACGGTCGAGAACGAGTTGAGCGGAATGCAGGCTGGTCGACAGTTGAGCCAATTCAACCAGTGAGTTTCTTGTGGCGACGGTCCAAGTGCACACACAAAAAGGTCTGACATGAGCAGAGAGCTGAAATGACATGTCGTGCGTGAAAATATTCGGTTCTGCGCACACTGCACCTGGATTGTCATGTCGCAGACGGGCTACGGGAGGAAATCCCTCAAAGACAAATAAACTTAACACAACATTAAGCTCTTAAGTCCAAGTCTCCCTTAAGTCCTCAACTCACATGGTTAGATCAGTCACCTTTCACTGGGATACAGGAAACGTGCAGCAACTCGGTGCATTTGGGTACTGAACGGCCCTGCTTTTACCTCATTTTCACTGCTCTTGCAAAGCCTCGGTACAAAATTAAATCTGAAGCCAAACTGAAGTCATGCGCACATGGATGGTCCTCATAACTGAAATACAGAAATAAAAAGCTGTCAATAAAATACTTAACAGCCACTGGACCAAAGCACAAGAAGCAACCTTCCTGGGAAGACTTGTTCCACCGACAAATTTATTTATTTGCAACTTAAAAAGCAAATAATTCTTCTGTTACATGGCGACTTAACAGTAAACGCCCCGAGAATCAGTAGTAGCTACGCGATGTGCTAAATATTTAGTGTAACAGCCGGTTCCTGTGCCACCGGGACAACCCTTGGGGTCAGCAGCTTGGTACATGCGACGACATTCCGCCTATTTGTGTTTCGCTCCCAGGGGAGAAGAGGGCAGCCACCAGAGCATGTGGCCTTTTAAATCACTCCGCAACACTGACCAGGGCATCGGCGTCACGGAGAAAAAGAATAAAAAGGAGGGGTTGGAAAGAAATGCTGACACCAAGGCAGACAACCGCCATGCGTAGCCGGGGCTTCGGTGGCTCATAACCTACTGCACCCAGAGGGAGGGAAACCCCCCACCCCCTCATGCCCCGAGAGACCCAGTTGGAGGAGCCGCCAATGCACTGAGCAACCTGCAGGGGGGGCTCAGTTCCACATTGCTATAGCAGTGCCCCTCCCTCACCGAGCAGGCTGTAGTGCACCCCTCCCCCTGTCTGCTTTGACTGTCCTCTTACCTTGCCATCACTCTGTAAACTCTCCCCAGGGCAGTGAAAAACTGAGCAGCTCTAGATCCTTCCCATTTATGCACCCCATGGCCCTGCAGTGTCTTACCTGCATCCTCCTCGCCCCCCCATGAAGGTCGCGGTACCAGCCTGGCCTCTTTGTCACCAGCGTCGCTGCGGTGCAGTCCACCATCTGGGCCTGCGTCCGTCTCGCAACCCTGCTGTGCTTAAGCCGAGCTTCTGAAAAAGTTTGTAGGAGGGAGCTACAATATTTGGGGGGAAAAGCTTGACTTGCCATCAGCGGGGTCACAGCAGGGCGCAGACATTGGGCAGACTCAGTGTCTCACTGCTGCCACCTGTCCTCCACCAGTAGAAGTGCAGCTGCAATGGGGGTGATGAAAGCTACGTGCGGAGCGGTGTGGTAACACCAAACACTGCGACACACTGACACACTCCCCCTAAATATTTAAAACTCCAATTTTGCAGTGGTTTTTTAAATCCCTTCTTCCATTATGCACTGAGAGAAAGTGATTCTTATCAATATATCTGGTTGAAAATGCTTGGATTAGATATTTAAAGATTTATCTTCCCACATTCGGCATTCCTCCTTATGTGTACTCAGCTCGCAAACACCAGGAGACAGGGTCGTGCATGACCTTTAACCTTTCTACCTAACATTCGGACCAGCAGTTTATGACAGTGCCGTTTATGCCTGCCGTGCTATTAAACGGTACATCACACTACGGTTTACAATAACAGCCTGTAACTATGGCGTATAACTTTGTTTTTAATATAACAGCTGGCACTAAGCAAGTACCATGGGGAAAAAACAGGTAACGTGGTACAAATAATTTTACTGTAACGACAACAGACAGGATTCTCAAGCAGCTACAGTGCTCCGCTGAGACTCAAACATCTACCTGGGGAAGTGAAGCTAAGTGTGGAACAGGGGCTGAACCAGAGTATCACCAAGCAGCTTACTGCAGTCAACACAGTTCAACCACATCTCCTCCTCAGCATCTGCACTGACCCAATGACACATACATTTATTTATTCGTTTAGCTGAAGCTTTTGTCCAAATTCAGTTAACTGACTGAAGCTACAGCACTCATACTACCCGAGCAATGGGTCAAAGAGTGGAAAGGTGGAAAAGTAAAAAGTAATAAAAACATATCACCAAACTGTATTATTGTCTTTAGTACACTGCCTGCGAATCCCCCCCTCCCTATTGTTAGTTTGGGTCTTTCCTCTATCCCCCCCATCACCCATCCCTTTCGTCGTTCTGTTCCAGCATAGAAAACAATAAGCAGTCTGACGTGCATGTCGAGTTCGGCACGCAGATTCTCATATACAACAGCTACTGGCTCCTGTGATCTCCAGCTGGGAGCTCAGTGTGAGTATTTGCGTGAGTGGGGTGAGCAGCGGGATGTTAAAGCACACGAGGTACATGTGTACGCTGCATGCACATTCCCCAAGAAGGTTCAACATGCGAACAAACATACACAAACCACAGAGTGTGGTGCGCTTTGGCTGTAGTGACCTGCAGTCAGCAATAATGAATCACATATGAGCAAACATTATTACCTCTATAACTTATTCCGTTTAATATAAGTCGCTAATATGTGTCACGCTACGTCTGTGAGAGAGAGCGAAAGTGCATCAAGCCATTCGGTCATAGTGACGTACGCTCTGCATGTGACCCAACTATGTATGCATTTACTAGTCTTATTTCACAGACCAAAGTAAAATTTTAAAACTTACTAAATGGCCTTTCTGCTGCTTAATAGACAGCCAAATGATTCTGCTCAACCACATTTAGGGAGAGAAGGACCAAATTTCAAATTTATGGTATGAAAAACGTAGACAGACTGAGATTTATACAATATAGTAAAATTCACTGTCACTTCAGGATAAGTACCTTCCTCAAGAGTAGGAAGTGGAATTCAAACCTTGAGCTGTTGAGTGAAAGGCAACAGATCTAACCACTGCACCATCTGTACATCACCAGCCAATGTAAATGGGCAACACCAAAGGGAATCCTCTCCTTTGGTTAAATCTCACCAGTTTATATTCGATTTGTCCCACGATCACATGTGATATAAGTTTCTATAACTGAAGAAGGTGAGCCGTTGTAGAGGGCGTCGTTGCAGAATCACAGGGTCGAGAGTCTCGGCAAAGAATGCACGGCATCCCGTCTCAACCGGCGCCCGGCAAGATGACGATGATTCCACTACCCCGCCTCCTCGAAGGAAGGATCAGAGCCAAATGATTCCGCTCAACCACATCAACGTCCACCCTTTTGTGTGTGAAGGTGAGATTAAATTCAAGTTGTAGTTAACGGTAGTTGGACCGCAGAAGCAGCTTCAATTAGATGACGGATTCCAGCGGCGTCCGTGCAGCGATGAGCAAATGCGACCACGTTCATATCTGATAGAGCAAAATGGACCAAATGGGTATGTTCCAACACGAACCTGGAGACAAACACCAATTACGTAGTGGGAAGAATAAATAAGACATAATTGCCTTTTAATAAGAAAAGCCTTTCATGACAGTATCTGTTTTGATACGGTGTTGGGGGGGGGGGGGGATGGACGGCAGGTATGCTGAAAATAGCCTACCTGAATGACACTTCCTTTCAAATGCAACCCGTAAGCTTGGAAAGAACAACAGTGGAACATGACTCAGTTCGTGTCGGGGAATTAGCGGCACTTATCATGCCTTACAGGGACAACGCATTTTTCTCCAAGGGTGCCTTCCAAACAGTCGCATAAACAGGAGAGGCTCATCCTGAGAAGGAGAACGGGTACGTTTCTTGCAAAATTAGCCGTGCTGTTTCACGTTTATTCGTGAAGCACATGCTCTTTTCCAGAGCGACACAAAACTCTAGTATTTAGCTGACACCTTCACCCAAGATGAGTTAAAGTGCTAAACCCAGTACGCTGAACTCCCTAAGGCATTCACACATCTGTACAGCACAGCAATGTATGCGCTCCATAGAGATGGGGCAGGGATGGAACCCATGTTGTAAGGGCTCCGTCCAGCTGCTGTGAGGCAGCAGCGCTACCCCCTCCGCCAACCGACACATCAGTGGGAGAAACGCACACCCAGCATTTGACGCTGTGCTACAGCCATTAACTGGAACAGCCTGGGTGGTGATGGCAATAACTTTGATTGACAGCTCCATGCTGAAAATATAAATATTTTGTCCTTAGCCTGGGTTCGTCTGGCTTCACATCCCCGTGAGTTAAACTTTGCATGCCTTTCTGGAATATTAAACATAACAGCCAATGGCATTATGAGGAAAGAAAGAAAGAATTAATATGAGCATTAAATCAGATTGTACATAAACAATGGTCCTGCTGTTCGCAGTCGCTGAATCTTAAAATCTGAAATCCTAATCTTGTCATTTCATCGTTAACGCCCGAACGTTTTTACACAACATTACATGTGGAGATGTCAAAGAAAGCTCGAGAGTCCCGAAACGACTGCTAGAAGCCGGCGAGACCTGGAGCAGAAGGATCAGCCACCATCTTCATTGACGATGAAGCTCACACTGCACCACCTTGTGACTCGTGACCGGATCACGATGGCGGTCTTGTTCTCAGTGAACTGATTCCAGGTCCACACCTACAGGTTGCGGCAGACCGGTGGGGGAAAAACAAGGGCCTACGATGGATACTTGAATCCAAGAAGATGAGAGGGCTCACGCAAACAGGCTGACGAAAAACCACCACTAAACGTAAAGATCACAGAGGTCTCACAAGCCAGATCACTTGTTGATCACCAAAAAACACGGCGCAAAAATATTTCTAAAGCGCAAAAAGCACGTGTAACTCCATGGATCACACACGGTGACTGTTCTGCTTTGTGTATCCCATGACTGGACCCCTGTAGCTGTTCCAAGAGTGCAGGTCCAGTGTTCTGACAGTTACTACTCGCGATCTGGACACACTCCACAAATCCCTGTCTTACTTGGCTGTGTTCAGACTTAATGTGAGTTAAACAGTATTTCACTCATTAAGACGGCAATAAAACCTAAAGCAGTTAATCCGTTTCAACAATTTCAATTTGATAACAAAAAGAAGAGTAATGCAGAGCCCCTGTGCACACGGCTAATAATGTCCAGTGCAAAAACGGGGAGGCAGGAGGTAGGGATTTCCTCGTGAAACCACTCTGCATCTGGACACGGGCACTAGAAGCAGGCACGCTGGCACTGCGCCCGACCCCCCTTTCCCCGGAATATCCGTGACACGCAAGCTGTGCCAAGCCGAGCACAGAAGAGCTGGAACCGGCATCCACGAATCCCACACGAAAGGCAGAGAGCGCAGGGGCGCCCGAAGTCCAGATGGCTGCAGCGTAAACAGCAGTCGCACGCCAAGTAAGCCAAACTGTGCCTCGCGATTGAGCCCGTACCCATCAATTGCTGTATAGATTACCAGCAAAATGAAGTAACAGACCCGAAGGAACGCCCAACACGTGTTACAAGTCATTCGCGGTGTTTCCTTTAATGGCTTCCACACCCGCACAGATGGCTGTTAATCAAATGCCCTGACAGTCAGAGTAGCGCGTTCTCCACGTTGTGTAACAGAAACACGCGGCACACGCAGCAGACAAGGCGAGCAGATGCTGTGGAACGAGTAGCGCGGTCCGGCCGAGACCACATGTCCTCCCGGCGCGACCTAACGTCACGTCACCCTACTGAGCTAAAATCCAACTACACAGCTGTGGCCCAGGCGGTAGCTTCGCCAGTGTTGGGTCGCAAATCAGAACCAGGCGCTGGCCGACAGCACCCACGTCAGGGTTAACCCGCGCTGGCAAGGGGGAGGACTGCGGTGGGGAGGACTGAACGCATCGACCCTATATGTGTGTGTCTGTGAAGGGGGGGGGTCTGGGTGGGGGATGTGCTCCTCGATTTCACGGCTCAAGTAGCTTGTTATGGTTTCAAAATTACAGCATCTTCCAGGCCATTAAACGTGACGCAGGGCACTCATGAAAAACAGACGACCAAACGGCGCGCTGTGGAGACCCACCGAGGTTTTAGTACAGGCAGATGGCAAAAGCCCACGACCCTTTCAGCCCTGCTCAGAAGTTCACACCTCACTCCTGCTCTCTCCAGTGCGGTAAAATGTGAGGGGGAAAAAAAAAACAAGACAAGCAGTTGATCTGCTTGTATATGGAAAAATGGGCAGCAGCTCCTGGATAAACACACATTAACGGTACATGGCGCTTGCTTTATGTATTACATGTATGCAAGATGAAGACTTGCAAATAAAGAGTGGGTAAACTCTACAGCTATCTTCAGCAGCAGAAAGCTGGTAATAACAACCACCAGTGGAATAAATACATGCAGGTGCTGGCAGGAGAGCAGAGGTTAAGATCCAAGTGTCTGCTGGAAGTGGAGGGAGTGCGGCGTCCCCTGGCTGTCTGCCTTTCTCTGTCTCCTTCCCCAGGAGGTGCTGAGATTTTTAGGGAAGGGCAGCAGAGGGGAATTAGATGTGAATAACCAGTACCTTTTAGGTAATTCTACTGACAGCAGCCTTGTGGGGGTAGTGGGGTAACTGTGGCTATGGAACCCATTGACGGCTTTTGGGAGGCAGGATCGGGACAAGGTCCCAGCTCTGGGATCAACGGATGGGCCACCTGGCACAGAACACAGACGCTGTTACGGTCTGCTTGTTGTCAGACAGAGGGAGGAGAATTATAAACAGTATAGTGGGTCACCATCCCCATGCATAACAGGGTGAAATAAACATTCGTTCATGGATCCATTCATCAATCATCAATAACTTCTAAAGCGGCAGGTCATGGCTGTCCGCTGCCTATTCTGGAAACACAGAGTGTGAGGCTGGGTGCACCCAAGAGGGGACACCAACCCATCATAAAGCAACGAAGCACATGTAAATGCTAAGGGTAATTCAGAATGACTGAGCCATTTGAAACATACATCTTTGGACTGTGAGAGGAAGCCCATGTGAACACAGAGGGATCATGCAAACTCCACACTGACTGAGGCAGATTCAAACCCACAGGCATGGTGCTGTGAAATACCTGTATGTTCTGTGTCAACAAACTGTCAATGATTTAAATATTACACATGTATATACCGTGTAGTAGTGATACATTGTGCATCAACACATACCTGACCTTATTCACGCAAAAAAAATCAATTACACCAACCAGATAGACTATATATTCTTATACAACTCTATCAACCATGATGCTCCTCTCATCACGAAAGCTGCAATAATCCTCATAACAGTCTAATTATCTTTTGCCACGAAAGCTCCCATAACACATTTAGAAAAAATGAGAAGCAAAATGAAAACTAAATGCAAGATAAAGATGTTTGCCATGTTGGGTCTCAGTAACAAAAGAGCATTGTGGGCAGTCAGTAAGGAAGGCCAGTGCCCATCATGTGGGTATGGGAAGGGACCCATATGTTTCTTCAACAACACCCAGCCATGCAAGTGTCTCAGGGCAGCACACGCTTAAAACAGGGGGAGAAATGGGTTCTGGACTTGCACAGAAAGCTGTCTGTACTGCGCTGTCACCATTCATTAGCTCATGCGTAAGCTCGGCACCGCTAGAAATGACTCGGAATTCTTTCCCGAACGTCTATTACGAAAGAGGAGTCGTGAGGAGCGACTCTCGGGTAACAGACCCCATGCGCCGCCAGGCCGGCCACATTCAGAAGGGCTACACGCGGCCAATTACCAGGGCGAAGCTTTGCTGAGCACACAAAATGGCCAATCCAGGCCTGTACTTATGGGCCACACCATGTTTCCAAGCAGACAACCGGCACAGCACGACAGCTGTTTTCTACTAAAAGGCTCCTTTTTTCAAGACGTTGAAATCGGAGGCGTAATGTTTCAGACAACCAAATTGCGTCTTAAGCGAGCCGCAGGAGGAAAGCGAAACGCTCTTAAACAATCACAGCCACGCCTGAGCGAGAGGGCACATCCGTGTGGTTGCCTCTGGCAATCCGCGGGGGCACAATGTGGGTGGTTGTGCGGTGCGAATCCGCAACTCTCCGTGCTGTTCAGCTGCACGTGGTACCATCTACATACGGGGAGTGCGGGGTCAAGAAACCACACAGACATGAAGTACACAGGGTTTTTTGACAGAGATAACTGACCTCCCACTACCCACCTTTCCCAGCTTGTACTACTTTTTCCCGTGGAATTATATCACCGACGGTCTTGCACCAGAACAGATATCAGCACTCTGAGCTGAATCCCCTGCAACACCGCACCCTGCCTTCCCAAAGGCCACATTGGGACTTCACCTCCTGATGCAAGCTGGCTTCCAGGCCACTGCAAATAGCGTGAATCACACACACAAGTCCATGGACACGGAGTTACCACACAGTATTACTGCGGCTGTGGGGTGTACTGGAAACGGATGGTCATTTTCCCCTTCACTCTAGATTCCCTGTCGCAGCATTTTAACACAAACCACACCGGAGCCCTAAGGTCTGGGGAAAGTGGGTTGGACTGAAAGATTGCGTTGTACTGTGTCACTCTGTCACCAGACACACAGCTCACAACTCCACACTTTCGTCCAATTATCTACTAGGACCTTCTTCTTACCCAAGCAATTCTATCTATGGAATGGGTTACCTGTTGCAAGGACATAACAGCAGAATTCCCCTCCAGGGCCTCAACCAGGAACACCCTTCGGTGTGGGACACCTTGTAAAAGGTGATGACAGTTTTGGGAATGTCATACGTCCTGGGTTGACCTCTGCAGAAACAACCCATTATGGCAGAGCGCACGAGTCTTTTTGTTTTTCCTCATTGTGAACGCTAGCGCCGTCACAGTCCGTCAAACTCGACCGTCTGGTCTCACGTGCACAGGAACGACAACCCGGTTTCCCCTCTCTAGGCAGTGCGCACCTGGTGTTTTCCAACAGGTAACTCTAAATTATTCAATTCGCCAGAATACACTCATTCGCCGTTTCTCCGTGATGCTGCAGACTTTTGTTTCCTTCACAATGACAACCACAGGTGGAGTTTTTTTTTTGGTATCTCAAAAGGTCGGCAGGGCAGTTGTTTGACAGCGCCGGCGGATGGCCGACCTACGGAAAAAGCGGAAAATGCCACGGCTGTCAACATGTCTGGACACACGACCGACACCTGCTTTCGGAGGCCTCATGTATATTTCATACCTGTTCCATGCCGTTGATTCGCAAACGTTAATGAACGAAATATATGTCAATAACAGGTTCAATACATCACACCTTAAAAAAGTTGGGTGTTTACTTCTAGTTAATTCCTGATTTGTATACAAGAAGTAGTGGGTGAAGTTGTATTCTCACCTCACACAGCATCTCCAGGATATTACAGACCCAACATTATAAAGACGGAAAAAACTAAAGCTGCTGCAGCATTTTTTAATTCGTAACCGCACAGTAAGGAGAACAGGACTCTTCTGGATCCCCACATTTCACCTCAGCCTCATACAGATGCCAATGGGTGTTACCCTTCAGCACTAATGGAAGGAAAGTAAATCTGTAAACAGTGGTAAAACTAATAAGTGCAAACAATTGCACCGTGACTCAATATATTGGGCAAAAATACATTATACAATGTTCCACCTAAAGGACGTTACAGAATCCTCCCCAGCATTTGTCAAAACCTCTTCACCTTTTTGAATTTGTGGGAGGAAACAAATTAATTATTGTTATTTTCTAACTTAAAGAAGACTGAGCACATAATTCAAAAAGCAGCCAAAATAAACAATGTGGGGAGTGCTTCACATAAGGCCAGATCCGCAGCAACCCCCCCCAACACACACACACACACACATGCATGCACACACGCACACACATGGCGGCAATCGATTCATATCCGCTTGTTGCTGCAGTATTACATTATAACGCTGCTTAAGGGCGTCTTTGTTTCGCTGCCGATGACGCTGCAGGCCAGTATCCTGGGGGCTGCCTCGTATCCGTTTGCTAATCTCCCACTATCGCGGCCAGAAGAACGCCGATGACTCTCTCTCCACTGGAAGTGAACGCCCACGCGCCTTCGGAGAGGGGCCAGGACACCGGACTCAAAAAAATCCCCCACGGCTGCTGTGCCGTCTTTCATGACTGCGAGGGGAATTTGAGAGCACTAGCAAATATTTCACATGAAAAAGGTGACTGAGCCAGCGAATAAACTTTTCCTTCTCGTGTGACCATAACTACCGCTAATATTCTCTTCTTGTAATCCAGGAAACTGACTCCCAGCCCATCTGTTCGCCAGACGTACGGTCCCGGGCCGCTCCAGCGCAGCCCTGGGCAGAAGCTCGGCCCCTGTAGAGCTCCAGACACGGTGCTCCTATGCCTGCCTATCACACGTAAACAGGAAGGCTTAGCTGAAACCCACAGCAGTACCTCAGTCTGTAGCAGTCGGGTGCAGTCTTGAAGAGCCACAAAACAAACCCATGAAATCCATCTGAGCAAGATTCCTAAAGCAGACTGGCCCCATAAAACAACCCTCAGCATAAAATGGGCACAACTGTCCCTTGAAATAACAAAAGAGAGGAGTAATAATTGTTTTCTTAAAAACATAACAAATAAACATAAAAACGTGGTAAATAATATGCAGTATAATAAATAATATAAAAATCTTGGCCAATTAATTATAATCACTAATAGCTATATAGTATACACTCACTCGGCACTTTATTAGGTACATCTGTCAAGTAGTAAATAAGGCCCTCCTTTGACTATAGAATAGCATAAATTGAGCAAATGCAGGAGACTTCACAGGGTTCTGGCTTGACAGCTTTACCCAGTTTATGGAGATTTATTTGGCTGCACATTCATTCAGTTAACATCAGAGCATCACAGAGATGCTGTACCAGCTTGAGAAGATGGGATTCTGCAGGCAACTCGAGTAAACTAAAGGCAGTGTTGTGTTTATGGAACCATCCTGAGATGATGTGATATGTCACATTACCCTGCTGTAAGTCTCTGTTTGAGAAAGGCTAGGGTGGTCATGAAGAGATGCACCTGGTCAGCAACAATATTCCATTTGTGGCATTCAAATGGTTCTCATTTGGTACTAAAAACAAAACGTGTACAGAGAAAACATTCCCCACGCCAACATGCGACCATCATCAGTCTGTACCGGCCTGATGTACCTAATATATACATATACAATACATATACGTGTGTGTGTGTGTGTGTGTGTGTGTGTGTGTGTGTGTGTGTGTGTGGGGCATTTGGGAGGACAATACTGGGGGGTTCATCATCTTGTTGTTAACTCGCACTTTAAATATTTAGTCTGCTAGAACACAGGAAGCTGAGAAAAAGGGCTCATTGAGGAGCAGCTCCAAAGGAAGGGCTGTAAACGGCAGTGTGCAGCGGAATTGCCGGTGTGTGGCCCAGCCCGCAAAGGCACTGAGTGGGAGGCGGAAGCATCACACCGAGCCACCACTGGGTCCAGTCCTGCAGCGTCGTAGGATGTGGGAGCAAGAGCAAGGCAGGAGGTTGCGCAAGGAATGACCTGTCTGGCCTATTCATCCATGTCTACAGAGGCCATTTCTGTTAGCATCATGCACCATCATGCTGGGAAGGAGAGGGAAAGGAACGAAGAGGGGAACTTTAAGTTCTCTGGGGCTCTAAAATGCCTCCTGTTGTCTCAGACAAAGCAGTGCATCACATGCTCATTCGAAACAGTAAAGATGCACATCTGGAGTGTATACCCCTGTTCTAATGTAAGGAGAATTATGTGGCAGAATTTGCAAAGAGCAAACACATTACCCAGACAAGACTACATTACATGGGTGATAGGAACTCTAGGGCCAACCAGAGAATCACCACAAAACATATTAGCATCTTGCAAATAATACCAAAGAGTATTATTTGGTGAACCATCATGAATTCTTGGGCAGGCACAGCATATCCATCACATACCTGACTGGCCACAGTTAAGAGGCGATCACGTGAACAAGTGATGGTCACCGTGGCACCAAGGGTGGCAAATTGGGAGATCTTACCTTGACGTGGCTCTGGGCTCCCAAGTTGTAGATCTCTGTGGGCTTAACCTCATTTATGATCTTCACGAGGCACGTGCTGTCCGTCAGGTCACCATAGTGTAGCTTCATGTCTGCGTGGGGGCGGTGGCAACAGGTGGAAGGGGCAGAAATCAGCGTCACCTTATGTGAAGTCCAGTAACAATTCTACAGTACAGCATCATCGTCATCACTTTCACACTAGATCATATGAACAGTGGTCAGAAGACTCCCTGAAGATCATAACCCATAACCAAAACATTCCTCCACAATTTCAGCTGCTTTCACATTTAACTAGAAATTGCATGAGCAATTGTTTTTTTTTTGTTGTTTTTTTTTGAGGTGGGAACTAAGAGTGAAAGTATTTTGTCAGCTTTTTCATTTCTTCAGCAGGTAAATGGAGCATCTGTGGAGGGCTGAGGAAACAGATGTCAGGTTTGACAGTTCAAATTTAACACACTGGAGCAGTGCCCCACTTGACATAACTCTGACCAGGGCTAGAAAATTCCAGTGCCCAGTTGTGCCTCATTACTAAGAACATTCCGGTGGTTTGATGCTTAGAAGTTTCCCCTTTGCACTGAGTCACCATGAGGAGTGGGCGGATGCTCAGGGGTGAGCTGGGTCAGTTGACGCAGGAAGGGACAGAATATGGAACAAAGCTCCTAGTGTTCCAGCCTGCTCCTCCTCAGAGGTGGGAACTCCATCTCAGCAGGGTGGAGTCAAGCATGGACCAAGGACGCTCCTGTTCGCTTCCATGGCGACCGACCACCTCGGCTGGTCCATCCTTGCCTCCCCATGCTTACACTCCCTCCTTCCTTCCCTCCCTCCGTCCCTTGAGCAGCATGTGTGGTTCGCCTTGTCAAAGTTCCACCCGGAGTTGGCGATCGGCACTTTGTTCAGTTCAGATGCATCTAAAACTCACAATCCCATTCTTGGCAAAGGAATAGCCAATGAGGGAAAACAGGATTACTCACCATAGGAGCAATTTGACTGCATCTTCAAAGGGAAAAATTCATTTAGAAAAAAATTTATTCTGACACACCAGATGTAGATGCATGTATGCATGCACACACACGCGCACACACACGCTCGCACATAAACAGCGTACAGGCTACTTTGGTCTCACTCTTAATATATTCTATTGCATCAAAACAAGTTTTTGAGGTAATAATAAAAGGTAGACCACATGTGTGAGCAGGGATGTGTATCCATGTATGACAGGCATGTAAACCTGGGGAAGGGGGGGGTCAATGAAAACCACAGAAGCCGGAAAGAGGTCAGTAGAAAGGTCTTCTATTTGGTAAAACACAGCACAATAAACAAGGAAAAACTGACCCCCTGGTTACTGATTGTTGTTTCCAAAAGGAAAAAGAAGGTAAGAGTTTTCTTAACACCCAATCATCCATCTATCTACTTCTCAACTCCATCACCAAACTGCTGTGAAAGAAGGGACAATCATTGTTGAAAACACACTTACAGGCTTGGTCATCTCCTCCAGCACCTAAAGACACATTCAGTTTCATGAATTAGATACTATTCAGCTTATTGCGAGACAGTTGTGCTTATTGAACTAGTTCTCCTCCTACTGCTGTTCTTTATTCCACTCGATGTTGATATTTGACATTTTAACAAAGATGCACACAGAGCATTGAACAAACACTGCCAACTGGTAAGCCGCTTTAGAACAAAACAAGGAAAATATCTGTTACAAAGTTATGAACCTGACATAAATATCATTGTCTACTAAACATCAGAGCACTGCCACGATCACACTATAACTGTAGCCACAGTCTGACTACAGTAATCTTCATAACCACACCAAGGTGATTTTGCAGAATGGACATTGCACATTTATTTAACAATTCAACCTGTCCCCTGCTCAAGATCCAAACTTTGAAGTAGATGGACACATTTTAAAATAAGGAACCATTTCCGGTGCTGTGGTGATTCCATCTTAAAATCCTGACAAAATGAAGGTTGTCCATCTTTAAAATTATACCTTAATATGTTTGACCCAAAGTTAGCCCCATTCTTGGCTGCACATACCAAAAGCACTTAAAACCAGTGACCGCAGTGTGCACCAACAGAGCGTCCAAACAGACCTACCATGGGCCCATCTTTATTTCACCGACATCCTGCATTTTTGTTATATAGCAGATTTCACGTCTCTGATGCTTGACATGTGCTCCATGTGTGCAGTAAGATTACAGGGGGATCAAATATACACAAAGCCTGGCTGAAGTGCATGAACGCTCTACTTTTTTCTCTCGTACTGACCGTGTGTTATCCCCTAAATTCATTCTAAAACTGTGTCCAACTTTGAAAGCAGCTAAATGGAAACTTTAAAATTGGAAAGAGGAACGTTAAAAGTAAGGATTACGTGTACGAATCTAGATGGAAATTCTTGTGAAAGTTACTGAAAGACGACACAGAGCATGGTGGGATCCAGAGCTTCCCTCCTGCCTGTAGCACAGAGGACCACACAGATACATTGCAAAGGTCTTGAGGGTGGACACGCGTATGGATCCCTGTGTGGGCACAGAGGCAGCCGGGGCAGCTCAGCTGAGGAAGAGCAGGTGTGCGGCGGTACTTACTTCCCTCCGTGTGCGTCTGCGGGTTCTTGTAGAGGTGCTCGATCCGTCCCGTGTTGAAGGAGCTGGACCGCCGGACGATGCCATGCACCTGCGGAGACACCGCAAAGAGCACATTTTCGTGGCAGTGCTGTGATTCAAAACGGCTCCTCGGGGAGCGCATGCTGCTCCACCGGTAACCACTGACTGACATGTGACACCCAGTGACTAACTCGCAACAGCCCTTATAAAACAATAACACGTGTCAATATCTGTTGAAACAAAAAGCCATAACACACACAGAACATATTTCTGTCAAAATATACTGCCTTTATTGCAGTTTATTTTAGTCTAGTAATCTCGTGACAACCATGGATATAATTTTTTTAAAATACTAGGTATATTTTGAAATATGTTCTTTAAATATTGGGTTTCAAAGCTCTGACACAAGCTCATTTTTTTCCATGATACACTGTCGGGTGGCTGGAAACCGCAATTAGGACAATGTGTGACTTCCGACGAAAAACACAGCAACGACAGAAAAGCAGGAGTGCACAAGGATGACGGCCGCTGCTCCGGGCAGAGTGTGCCAGCATCATGTTACCAGGGAGACCCGTCTGAGCAACAAGACAGGCTGCGCTTTTGGTGGGCCGCAGCCTGGCACCAGCACTTTGCGAAACCCTAGACCCAGCAGTGCTATTATTATAAACCGGCTGTGGCCTTTACCAGGGTTCGCACTCACACTAGGATTAAGACGGAGACAAAACAACTCAATCCATCATGGTCCTTTTCAGGACCAGGCCCTAATCGAGTTAGTCTGCAATGGGAAGAACCGTTTGACCGACAAATTATGTGTCACAGAATCCAAGGCAGGATTTAGCACGTGGACCTCGCACGAGCGCCCCCCATCACATACTTCGCCTTCCTCGTACCGGACCACGAAGACGGTGTGCTGGCCAGTATGCCGACACGTGGCTCAATCTGTCTGGCTGGTGGAGACACACAGAAAGGGAGGAATAGTGATGGAGAGGAAGTGGAGCACTGGCAAGGATGGGATTTTTTTTTTTTTCTTCACTTTTTGTATCACATATCCAGCCTGAGTCATCTGGTGGAAGTAAAAAGCTTTTTTAATGTAATAAACTGGGGAAGGGTGAGGATACCAACAGATTCGCCATATAGCATAATCATAAACATTTATGCCACAGACTACTATTGACTGGGGGCCAGTTGATGGCTGGAAAAAAGTGGGCGAGAATTTATATGCTGTGCCAGAGCCGTTGTTGCCGCTGTCAAGTCATGGTGGTGGAACCGCGCGTACAGGATGAGATGGGTTTTCTTGCTCTGGAGCAACACGCAGAGGTCAGCAGCCAAGGGGAAAGTGCTGCTCCCACGACCTGCGTGAATTCCTGGGCCTTCATCCGAGACGGGAAAAGCACACCACCCTGGGGAGGGAACTGGAGGCCAGCGTCCATACGAGGACTTGAGCAGTCAAACCCCAGCGGCAGCCGTCGCTTTTTTACATTGCTAATGAGGTGGGGACTCTAGACAAAGAGCTTGTTCTCAGGCACTCCTTCCCTCCGCAGCATCCACGCCCGGGCTGCCATTTCCCTGGCTACATGTCGTGCTGAGCAAGGCCAGGGGTGTGCGGCCCCTATCAGGAAAAATTTGGAACTGCTGGATAAAGAAACGCGCGCGTGCGCACACACACACACACACACACACACACACACACACACACACACACACACACACACACACACACAAAAGCAGAGAGCGTGGAACAGAGTGAGACTTCCTGACTTGTCCTCCAGAACCGTGTTCAGTACCCTCTGGACAAGAGGGGAGGTATAGGCTTCTGGGATGCGCAGGGCTGGCGGTGGGGGCATAGGAAGCCCTGCAGAGACGAGATAACAGCAGGGGTTCGAGCGCGGCACCATGCCCTGGCCCCGTCTTCCTCTATTCACTGCGGCTTCCTGCACGTCTGCCCAGTGCACCCCCCAGCTCGACCTGCCATGCCACCAGCGGAGCAGGGCCTTCCTGTCTTTAGCCGTACTCCCCCCTCATCTAAACTAGCTTCAGCACGTCACAATATCAGTTACAGTTTGGCTACAAAGGCCACAGTGTGGTCCTGCAAAGAAAAAATATGAAAAAGCATAAACCTAAATAAAAAAAAATCTGCAGTGAAATATAAAAATGTGAAAAAAGTGTAAAATAATAATGCTTTCATTCCAGGTCTGGCAGACCCCAGCTGTCTGCTGGATTCAACCTAGTGGCTAACAAACTTATTAGGCACAAATGGACTATGAACAAAAATTTAAGAACCTAAAAAGGTTCATTTAAATGCAACAGCACGAGCGTTACAGGTGCAGGAGTGATGAAATATGTTGATTCATCCCTATCTGTCATATCTGCATCTCTAAAAACATGCAACTCTACACTCTGCAATGTGTAGAAAACACCTACCAGGCACGGAGCACTGTTACTGAGTGCTCTTGGCAAAATCTGGTCACTTGAACAAGAAATCAAAACATAACAACAAAAATACTGTGATCCTCTGGTGAGAAGTTGCAGATCAGAGCCATTTCCCATTTTGACACGAGTTCATTGTGGCTCGTGCGGCTTGTTGCATTATAAATCACACTCCTGAGGTCCTCAATTCTACAGAGTCTTCCGTTCCCCCGGACAAAGTTTATCTGGGGAATTTTATGAGTGCACGAGTATGCGGTGGGCCCAAAGAACGGCCAAACAAAAGACACAACAAAACAGAAAAGAGACCATGAGGTCGACAGAGGGCAAGCAGTCCGGTCCTCGAGGGAACTCGGTTTTGCAGGAGCAGTTTCCTGGAAGAAGACCCGCACGAGAGTGCAAGAGGTCACTGGTTGCTCACTCACCTTGTAGCCCTTCTCCAGCAGGAACTCGGCCAAGTAGGAACCATCCTGTAGGGACACAACACAAGGGGGATCAGCTGAGTTGCTGCTGTACCTTTCCAGGACACCCAATTGCTGTGCATACTGCCTCCTGCGGTGTACAATGTGTTGGGTGTTAGGGCTGGAATACACATCACACGTTTGGTCTGGCTACCATGCGCTCTACAGGTTTACTATTCTCATAAAGTGGTCTTGCCTTTATAATCTGTACGTAAAAAAAACATATCAGTTAAAAATATAATGCATGCCATTAATCGGTTTATATGGATTTCAGCTGCAGAAAGCCAGGGCATGCACTTTTCTTAAGCTTTATAACACGAAGGTCCTTCCTGGTGCTCAATCCCACAGCATTCTGTTTGTGTGCTCCGTTCCCTGACAACCATAGCTTCCAATTCCTGACTGAGTTCCCTTCCAAAATGTTGCCCTGGAGGGGAACTGACAGTGCAACATCAATGTTCAGGGTTTACAGTGGGGCTGACAAAACAAATTTTTATTTCAAACACAGGACACAGGATTGGCTGCAGTAATATAAAGAAAATGTTTTAAATGATAAATCAATTTATTTAACAACTATTGGCATTCAAAGTCAAAAATATTCACACTGCCTTAACTTTTTATTTATTATATGGTTTATTTATCAATGAAATACTGATAAATCAGTATTAGTAATTCTGAACTTAGAAAAATATTTCACCTCAGGGAAAAAAACTGTTTTGCTTACATTTTATGCTGTACATTGTCTATTTTGTATTACAGATGCAAAACATTTTTATGCATCATCTCGCAATGCTGTGGTATAGATGGACATACCTACACCTAATAAAGAGAAAAGCAAAATTTTCTTTAAATACAGTGGAAAAACAAATAAACAATAGGAGCTCAAGGTGACCTATAAAGTAATTAATACGTTTTCTGTATTCAGATTCATGTCAAACACATAGTGCTAACAAAAGGACTAGCGCTTGCAGGTTCACTTAAGTTATATTTTCATAATTTCTAAAACCTGGCCTATGAGCTTCCCACCATTGGTTTACACGATTAACATTTAGTGACAAAAGCACAACAAAACCAGCAGTACAGGCTGTGGTTAAAAAGCTAGGGGGACAGAGGAACGCCAACTAGAGTCTCGACTCCCTGACCCATATGGCACAGAATACCACCTGCAAGGTGGTCACACAACGGCTTGAACCAAGCCAGACACACGAACACACAGGTGTGGAGAAACACTGTGAACAGTGTGACACGGTTTGCTCTGCAGTCGCTAACTGCCTCGTAAAAGAAAGAACGTAATGGAGAACACATTGAGGAGTTGCTTGAGAAAGTGGGCTTTCTGGTAGGCCTCTTCAGCGGTTGAGGAACACATGCACATCTGTTGTCAAGTAAAGTGTACAACTCCCCACAAGGGACAGCAAGTGTAAGAAAAGGTCTGTGTTCTCCTTTAATGGTGTGAGTCGAGTGTGCCGATGGGCGCGACAGCCCTGGCAATGGGGACTGCTAAGGCAGGGAGTGGTCATAAACTGCCTGCTGTGGCCTGAGGGCTGAGGGCTGTCAGTAAGGCCTGGTACCACTGACCTGCACCCCTCCTAACCCCCACCCCACTGGAACATTCTATATCACTGGTGGCTGCTGATGGTACACGCCCCCAAGCTCATGCTCACACACACGCACCATCCCTCCCTACACTTCCTGTTTTGGGTGATGGGACACGACTTCCCAGTCTGTCAGGGGAAGGGAAACGTGAAGGCTCTTGGCACTGTCTTTATCCCCAACCTCAACCCCCCCTAGATCAAGGCGTTTTGGGTTTAACATTCAGGATGTGACGCTGACATCCTTCGCGATGGAACAGGGTTGCCGTGGGGCTCCCCTGAGGGTGTACCTTCGTGACCAGCAGCTACCGGGAGCTGAAGATGAAGTTACAGGCAAAAGGGTCACTGTCCAACGTAAGGTCAGACCTGTTAAACACATTAGAGTCCCCGCCCTCTCGGTATCCGGGATCGAGCCTTGCGATGGACCACTAATGACGGGACAGGGGGTGCTGCCTGGGGAATAGGCAGGGTGTTAGCCTTCCACCTATGAGGGACATGCAACTCCAAAGGTCACTCGTGGGCAGGTTCACACAGCAAGGCACTCACCACTGAAGTTCATTAAAAGGCAATCGGATCACGGACCCCCCAGCCCAAACACCCAGCGCCTCTTCTACATCATCCGAAAAAAACCACCATAAGTGAATACCACACCCTTACTGAAACTTCAAATTTTTGCTAATTTTAAGATTGAAATAAAGAAAAATCATGCCAGACCTTTATCACTATTAACAAGCCCTTGAAACAAACAAAACTTAAGTGAAAAATAAAAGAATGATTTTTTTTTTTTTTTGGACAAATAAAAAAAATTAAAAACCTTCAACGCTCTAGTTGCAAAAGTGTGCACCCCCTTAACAACGGGTAACTCTCTTACCTTTAATTCTTTTCTGATTAAAGCACAGTATTTCCTCTGTATCCGAATCTAATTTGTCCCTGAAATCACGGTGACACCAAGTGCATATTTCCCATTCTTTTAAATGGGCGACAAAAAGTAAAAATGCAATCCTAGCCCATCCAAAAACACCTTGATAACTATCAATCAATCAATGGTTGAAGCATACCATAAAACTCTAAGCACCATTTACCTAAATAGAAAACAGTTAATGTTGCCATTAACTTGCATGTTTGTAATACATGGTAGAGTATGTACTGGACATTTTGCATCTTACTGCTGTCAGCGGTGTCATGGGAGATGAGATAATTCCTCTGAGGATCAATGGGCTGAATTTTCTAGTTTAAATCACAGTAAATGTAGTGATTTGATGCAAACGCAGTCAGAAAAAGCAAAATTAGAGGAAACAGCTGATAAGAAGCCAGCATGGATGCCGCTCATGTCTGATAAATTCATAACACTAAACAATACTGTTTATTACAATACATACAGTATTTTTTATTAAAGTACAGCATGCAGTACTATATGCTAATTATTTGTTGATTTTTTTTTTATTAAGTTCATTTTCATAAGTGTTCATTTTCAAGAGTTGTTACAGTGAAAATTTGGATACCGAGGGATTACTGTACTCATACCACAAATCACTTATAAAGGTAATCTGTAACTGTGACCAGATATTTTTCCCATGTCATCTTTTTATTTTTTACTTAGATATTAATAAGCTCTTTCCAGATTTGTTTTGATTTCAATCTTTGCATCAACAAAACATCTAATTTCAAAAAGGTTGTGTAAACTTTTGATATCCACTGTATTGCACAATCAGTATTGAAAAACTGAGCAACCTGACGCCAAGGTGCACACCACTATCTGTAAGCACTTTAAACTCCGTACCAGACAGGTGGGCAACTTGAAATGAAAATAAATGGTTCTATTTTGAGCATAAATGTCAGAAGCAATTTGGATCTCAGCAGAGCAACAGGAGAGCCTGCTACTCGAGTCCATCTGGCAGCATCTGCAGCATCAGCGCGCTCAAACTATAGGGTTTCCCCGGGCCCTGCCAGGTACACTTCACTTGTGCCCAAAAGGCCCGAAACGTCATGTTTTCCTGAATCGAGTCCAGTGTCACTCATTTCCATGTGCAACCAAAAAAGGAGACAGTAAAACGGACCAGCGAAGGCTACCTTTCTCAGAAACAAGGCCCCTTTTGAGCCCCCAGTGATGGAATAAACCCCAACTGACAAGTGGTGCTTGTTGGGCAGCCCCACCCCCGGCACCGCGCTTCCTGTTTTCCCGACCAGGAGGTGAGGGATTAGCTGAGGCCAGAGCCACTTTCCCCCTCCCGCTCCACAGCACACCCCGCTTGTTTGGCTCCGGTGTGCCATAACCAATCACGCTGTATGGGGTTCAAGTGCAGAACAGAGCATGAGCACAAGAGCCAGATGTCACACAAGCTTTTCATATCTATTCATTTCGTCGCCGCTTTTCTACAAAGCAACTTACGCTGATTTACCTACTTACATGGCTAGGCAATTTTTTACAATTTAGGGTAAGTACCTCGAAGGAGGTGGGATACAAACCTGTGACCTCACAGTCCAGAAGCGGTGGCTCTAACCCACATTTTACAGTGGAACAAGGAGAGAAGCAGGCTCTAAAACCAAGGCCTCTGGGCAATAAAGACCACGCTACCCTCTGGCCCCCCATTATGAGGGCCCCACAGAATTAAATATAAGGTCTTGGTTTGTGCCCCCGGCAACATGCCCCCCTCCTACAAGACAAATGGACCCCGGAGCACATTTAAATGCCCCACGGCATGCAGAGGTTCCCTCGTGGTACACAGCGAGACTCTCCAAAGCCCCCTCATTTGTACCACGGTGCAACGTGGTGTTATTAAGATGGTTTTATTGGACACAGGCAGGTTGCGTTTAAAGAGGTAATATTTCATGCTTTTAACATTCCTCTCTGCAGGCGACGAAAGCGCTCCGACAAGGAGGGGGGGAGCCAATCGGAGGACACATGGCGCAGCTTCAGCTGCTCAGTACAGACACCACATTGCACACAGCGGCACAAAACAGCACCAAAACTTATCACTCCAACAGGAACAGTGAATGTTTTACTTTCTCAGAACATAATTTATTAGAAATTAAATAAGAAGCGCTGCACGTGCTCCCCAGATGCCCCTGATGTGTGGCCTACCTTATACCACCCTTCTATACTCTCCACATAACAGGTGCTGCTGTGGTAAAGGAACCAGCAATGCGTAGGCCGAAAACCGGCTGGAAACCACTCAGCACAGTACCTTACCCTGCAATACCTCCGTGATCACAAACAGAAAAGTGTACAACTGTAAACCCAAAGAATCGTTTCTAGAGAAGGTCATTTTTAATGATTAACAACAATAACAGCAATAAAAAGTAACGGCAATAACAATAAACAATAAAACGCACCAGCATTCAGTTTGCTCAGTGTGTTCCCCTGCTACTAATAACTGCATCTGGAAAAGTGTTTGTGGTGCAGCCTGCAGGTCCTCACTGGTACAGTGACAAACAGAAGGTACAGTCTGATACAGGCTGACGTACAGCAAGCATGTAAAGGAAGTACAGTGCGATAGAGTTGGATGACACGGTGAAGTGCAGTGAGGTATAGACCGAGGTAGAGTAAAATACAGTACAAACAAGTACAGTGAGGGACAGGGAAAATGCAGTAAGGAACAGTGAGGCGCAAGAGTGAAGTACAGACTGAGGTACAGTATGCTACAACGCAGTACAGTGACACACATTGTGTTCTATGCCCTGGATCCAGCACAAGCTCGGATCCTGTGCCTTTACATGAGCAATTTCACTGGTGCAAGCGACAGAAACCCAACCCCCCCCTCCCCCGGCGTCAGCCTGCCATTGCAGGGTCTCTACTGCCAGCTGCGCCCCAAACACATGCAAACTTTGCACGCGCTCTCCTGCGCAACATCAGCACCCTGGCAGGTCCTGAGGGGTCCCAGGATACCAAATACGACTCATGATCCCACTAAAGCAAGCTTGTAATGAATCGCTAAGCAGGCGGCGCACGCAAACACGGCCCTCAGGCACGCTGCAAATGAGATCAAGCGCAGATGTCCAAAAATGACACGTGTAGACAATCAGCCACACAGTGAAATACACAGCAAACTCTGGGCCGCCTCGTAACTGCCTACAGACAGTGAACATGCACTGGACCCCACAGCGATGGCTTATGGGAGACCTGAAAGGATGACAACATGCTTCCTCGGCCCTCGAGCTAATCGCACTGCGCGTGATGCTGTCTTTATCACTGATCACATATTTCCGAGTCCACAGTATGACACGCCACATCCCACTTGTCGCATTTACTTTTTGTTCATAATTATTTACCTGATGCTCTTCTCCAACGTGACTTACAGTGCCAGATTTGCATACCAGCAATATTAACAGGCTCAACAGCTTTACATTTTTACAGCTTTATACATTTTTTCCATCACAGAAACCTGCTGTGCAAGCAGATCTTTTTGGACGTGTGTGTGTGAGACTAACCTCCCTGTAACAGACTGGTGTCCCATTCAGGGTGTCGTTCCATAACCTTGTGCACAGAGATTCCAGGATAAGTTCAGGACCACAGCGACCCTGATCAGGATAAAATGGTTAAAGAAAAGGGAGCGATGGATCCATAAATCACAAACTGTCCATCAGAGTAATCACATAAAAACTAAAACTGTAAACGCAGCCCTGGTGTGATATATCTGACAGATTTGGACAGGACAACTTACAATGTCTGGTTGAATATGATGCTACAATTATTTAGTCCATTTTACAGCTGGCTAATTTTTACTGTATTAAACCTTGATCAGGAGAGGGAGTTTGAACTCAAGTTAACTGACTGTAAGTGAATGACTATAATCAATGCGCCACCTGTTGCGCCAGGTAGTACACATTTATTTACGTTTATTCATTTAGCTGACGCTTTTCCCTAAGCAACTTGTAGTTTCTTACAGTCATTTTCTCATTTGGTACAGCAGGGTAATTTTTACTATTCATTCAGGGTAGGTATCTTACTCAAGGGGGTGGGATTTGAAGGAGAACAGTGCTCGGAGGTGTCTCCGGTATAGACGTTATGGTTCACTGAAGTGCAGAGATGTGGCTGAAAAAGTCAGCATACAGTGCAGATGCACTCCAGCGGATGGGGCAGTTTATCTGGTTATCTGGAAGGCTTAAGCCCAGAGAAACGGGCTGAACCGGGCCGGGCCCAGCGCTCGGCCAGTGCAATCAGTGCACGCTGGAGATTGTGGGGGTCGCGGGAACCACGACCGGAGCGGGGGTGGGGGCTCCTGCATGGACCATAAAGTCAAATCCTCTGTGATAAATGGGCCTTATCTGGGGCCGGTGGAACTGGGAAACGCTCTCTGTTTCCCCCAGATTACATTCGCAGACAGGAAAAAGGTGCGAAGGCAAGCCCAGGAATTCCAGCAGCAAACAGCGCCAGACCGCTTTCTCTTTCGCTCGCTTTTCTCTTTTTGTTTGCTCATTTGGCAGTTGATAAAGAAACTGGCCAGCAGTGAGGATGGAACGCGTCCAACGGAGGGAGAGGGGGGTCTTTGGTGGGGCAGCCATTAAACATGTGAGTGGTCATCGGTCTACTCCAAAATTCCTCTGGAGAACACAGGCTTGCCCTCGCATCCTCCTTCCCTGTCCTCCTCAATCTGCTCTCCCGCACATTACGAGTCCCCTGGTGGGCCTGAGGAAGCGGCGCTCTTCCTCCCCCCTTGCAATGCTCAGGGTCCGACAGCTCGCCCACTGACTTGCGTGAACCTTTATTTAAAGAAAGAGAGAGTTGGAGAGAAACCCCTGCTGAACTCGAATGCATCACCCGATATGCACATTGGTGCTGAACGTGTCGTGTCCTACAAAAGCCTTAGGAAAAAATCAAACCAACATCACTAAAGTGTCAACCTAAAATCTAAATAAAGACACAAAACATATAATTAAGCATTTCAAATAAACAACTTAGTAGAATCAAATGTTAAAGTAAAGCAAAGCGGCTAAGACTAATATACAAAGAGGCAAAATCAACTGTCCGGGCCCCACGGCGATGTGGCTGGGGAACCAGCCCAGTGATTTACAGCGGTTGCAGAGGGTTGTCTGAGCAGCCACTTGAATGTATCGCTTCCTTGACGCAGGCCCTCTTCCCGTCGCTTGCCCTGTGGTCTACGCTGGCATCAAGGGCCCCATTCCAGAACCCCTTCATATGTCAGGCCTTTCATTACAGCTGTTTTTCAATGATGTTTGTATTTTTATAAGAGTTATGGGGGCACAGGTGTGCAGCAGGAAGCAATGGTGCTGCATGGATCCTAGGCTGCGCATTTGAACAGGGGATTCAATCCCAGTTTAGTCTGTGAGTTTTCACAATATTCACATCGGTTTCCTCCCACAGTGCAAAGACATTTGTTTCAGGTGAATTGGTCACTCTAAATTGCCACTTGTGTGTATGTGAGACAGCGAGAGACCGAGGGATTTTGTCCTGTGACAGGCTGTCCTGCTCTGCCCAGGTTAAGTCACCACAATCCTGCACTGCAGTAATATACCCAGCTGCCCAAAACTGACACAATAATGCTTTCAGTGCATAGCTCTTTCCCCAGCTCCCCTGTATAGCCAAAGCATCTGTCTGATACCTGCTTTGTGGCTTTTATGTGGAGCTTGAAACTGTCACTCTTCATGGGAGGCAACCAAAAATTTGTCTGCTCTAAAAATAAAAATAAATCTCTGCTGGTCCACCCATCTGTTCAAAACATCCATGCATCCATTTTCATTAACCTCTTCTCCCTGTCAGGATTGTGGTGGTCTGGAGCCCATCACAGTATCACTGGGCCAGTAGGGTAAATCTTGGATGGGAAGCCACAGAGTAGCCACGCGTGCACACACACGGTTACTCACACATACACGCATTACAAGCAATTTATAGTCACCAGTTAACCTCAAACATGTCTTTTGAGTTGTGGGAGGAACTGTACCTGACTTCCTTTCAAACCAGAGCCTCCCACATGTGTGGGTATGTCTTGTGATTTATTATCAAGTCCACTTTGGAGCCCGGTATGGTTGCATGTAAGCAAGTTCCAAGTTCCCAAAAAACGATGTTTCTAAGAACCTGGGTGCAAAAGTAAAACTGGGCATAGTGGCAGCTAAACAGCTCTGGCCCTGGTCTTAGTATTATTTTCTGTAAAACCTAGGAAAAAATCCCCCACGTATTCATCATAATAGTCGCAGAGAAAAATAGATATAGTGAGAAGAAAAAAAAATTTCAGCACAAAATATTCAATGGTAAATACAAATAATGGGAGTGCAATTGCTCACAGGCTGGGGAAGCTGCCAAATGGAATTTCCATGGTTTCCTGGCACTGTAGCTCCACTATGGCTGTCAATGGGTAAAATGGATGACGCAATAAACACACTCCTGCTGCGTGTGAATGCCTGTACTGCAGGTGTGTCCTGCCTCCACACACATGCACACTGACATGCTATTTGCATGTGACACAGAAGTCCGAATCTCAGCTGGTGCACATCAGATGTCCACCAAAAAACAGAGTAAGGTGTCTTAAAAGGCTGCATTTCAAATTGTGTCACATCTGCATCAGTACCCTGTTGAGTCTATAGTTGACAAGAAAAGGCCCATTTTTCAGCCAAGATAAGAGCTGGACTTCCAACAAACATGTGGATGAAATACTCAAACGGTACAGGCCGAGACTTTTGGATGAAGATATTCAGTGCTGTTCAGTATTGTGTTTACAATCAAATTGAATTTGGGGTGAGGTGGAGCAGGAGGACAGGAACAGAGGGGCTTCACACCAGGACACATAGAGATGCAGTCAAGCCTCTCCCAAGTCCTTCCTCTCTGACATCCTGCATCTCCCCTAGAGCCACCATCAGAACCTTCCTTCCTCTAGGCTATGCGAGAGGTCCTCTCTCCCTGTCTCAGGGGTCTAAAGTGACAAGTCTTAAGCTCAGCTCCAGACGTGGACTTTACTTGCCCATCTGTGTGTCTACCACCTCCACTTCCTCTCTCCTCCTGTTCCTTCTGGAAAGAGACGTGAAAGAGCTTCACCCGAGTTCCTGAAGGAACACAGCTGATCATAGCAGCTACAGAACACGCTTTGTAGATGGACACTGCACACCGCGAGTTCAGTCGAGCACCATGATATATATGACGTATTGCCCTCAGCACCTTCCGGCAATTCACTTAAGAACACAAGAACCCGGCTGTTCTTAACACACACACACGTACACAAAGACTGCGGTCAAAGATATACGGCCCATCGTGCTCTTTCTCCTTTCTGTGGCCAAGCCGTGAAGTCCGAAAGGGCTCTGTGAATATTGGACTCCGCACTTAGTGCCCTGCAAAGAAAGCGGGTTGGAATATTCCAGAATCACAAGAGCTGAGAACTGGAAATTCATTAGTGTACAGAGGTTCAACAAAAACTTTAAAGCACATCTGTGTAGCCACAGATATACAACCCTAACCGAGAGCTGACACCAAGCGGCGCAAAGATTGTGCACAAAGGTGCACGTGGGGGCCATTTCTGCACCCAGGGGGGCCTCTGCTGGGGCATCACCCATAAAACGGCTCCTGCAAGAAAGGTGGGGAGTGGCAGTTTGTTTCAGCGGCAACTTCCAGTTCACATCGAGGGTGCAGAACGTGCTGCTCTTATTTTGCTTTAATGGACTTTGTGTAAAAGTTCGGTTATCTGCCCAGCACATGCTCTGCGGCCCAGTAGGGGTTCTTCAGAAAACAATCTGATAGCAATCTGGTTGAGCAGAACACGGCGTCCAAATCTCCCACCACTCGCTCCCCGGTCACTGGGACTGACCCAGCCCTAGAATGCTCCAGACAACATCACTGGCTCTAAGTCAGTGCCTGTAGGGTTGGTCAGTCTGCCCCGGCCGGGAAGCGACGAGCACGATGCGTGCAGCCAGCACAGATGGACGTGTCCGCAGCGATAGACCTCTCAGGGAAAACATCACAAATACCTCAGAAAAAGCACGCTGCTTTTCTGTGGAAACTTGCCTGCACAGGAGAGAGGAATTATTGTCAGACTTACTTCAGTACAACACACCACCCTCGTGGCATGCAGAGCCAAGTGGACCTCTGAGGTTGTACCCTGAGAAAACTGCGACCGTGGTGTAAGAGAACAGGCCTGGTCTGGAGATAGAACTGACTGCGGTAGTAGCAAGCTACTCCTCTTTCGCCTTCAGCAGACTCGTCCCCCTCTCTTTGCTTTAGCTTGGAAACGATACAGGTAGAAATATAAAGGATGAGGGGCGTGAGGCTGATTTGGTAATGCAGTGACCCCAACAGGAGCTGCGGTGTTTGAAACCCGACACTGCACATTCCCAGCCCCATCCTGTGATCACAATGGCCCTCACAGTGACAAAGTACATTTTTACTGTGTTCTAGTATTTAAGGACAAAGAAGTCAGAATGAACACAAGCAAAAAAAGAAGGCCACATCAAGGAAGAGAACAAGGGGAAAAAATTGACTCGTACATCACCTTACGGACACAACTGGGACTGGAAGTCCCCCCGTAACTCTGAACTGTTCGTAATCCTTCACAACATCATAATGAGTATTCCATACTATATATACAGCTAAATAATACAGGATAACCACTCTTTTTATTCACAGTTCAGTTCCATTAAAAACAGATAAAGCTGCCAAAAATTAAAGATTTGCTGTAAGATTTTAATCTATTTATATTCCATTTTCATCAACATTTCTTACAGCAACCCTCTACACTGAAAAGACTTTGAGGCAAGGAACAAGTAAACAGGATGTCAGTTTATTTTATTAAAAAGAAAAAAAAAAACAATAAATACTAAAATTATGGCCGCATTAAAATGACAAAAAATTAAATACATTATAACTACAACCTTATTATAATTATATTTTGCTTTACACAAGTGAGATAGTGAGCTGCCACTTCTCTTGTCCCTTTTGTACTTCATACACCACAGGAGAAGAAATCAATGTCCCGGAGACAGAAAGTGAATCCAAAGTAAAGTTAATTACCGGGAGTATTAAAAAGCATTTCAAAATGAAATCATAACTATTTATGTGGCCACCTAATGATAACCATCAAAAAAAAAGGCATAAAAATATACATGTAGCTCTTTATCATATACATGTATTTATCAAGTAGCTTGTATTAAACTTTGTATGTTGCAATGATAAATAAATATATGCTTAATCCCTCTTCTTTTGCCCCCTTCCTCCTCTAAACCTCTTTTGAGCATTTTACTGCCAACTACTGGCAGTAAAGAAAAATGCAGCCCATTATTTCAGCAGCAATTAGGAATAAAAACAGTGAAGAAAATGCACAAAAAAAAAACACTTCAAAGTATTTCTAGCTCCAAAAATCCATAGCTCAAATATTTGTAACACAAGGTACAGATGTACTTGTTTTGCTTGTTATTCAGTTGTTTTTGGAGTTGACATTCAACTTATTTATTCTTCATTTAACACAATGAAAAAGGCCAAAATGAAATAAGAGTGCATGGTGTCACTACTGGAGGAACAGCTGAACCGATAGCAACTTTCATCTTATAAGATCCAGATTTTGCCAGGTTTAGCGGTAGCCTGTGACACAGAGCGCCCTCACACACAAACATCTCTACTGCTGGGGGGAAAACATGTGGAGGCACTCTGTTCATGATTTTATTGAAACTTGGAAGTTAAAAAAGTTAGATTTCACTTTTTATCACAGACAGCTGCTAGATGCTGAAAATGAATGATACTGCATCCTTAACATAACAGCTGGGAAGGATATTTGAGTCAACTGGTAATGTTCTCAGAAGTAAATTATACAGTAACCACAGAGTAACAGTTTGACATCAGAGAAATCAGAATACATTTACTGAAAGAGCTGAAAATTATGTATTGCACAAAAACAAAACTTCATCTTCAATTATAAAATATGGTCCAAAACAGCGGTTTTCAACAACTGGACCATGGACCGGAACTCGGTCTTGAACGCTATGCCAGGCCACGAAAAGCCAACTTAATAAACACATATATAAATTTTATTCTGTCCAGGGAATAAACTGCAATTTTCTTCTCACTTCACAGGGAGGTGCAACTTATACTGCAGTGAGATGTATATATATATATATATATATATATTTTTTTTTTTTTAAATCTGGAAATAAAAATTACAAATAAATAAATGAAAAATCAATACTGAATTAAGTTACGTATCCATGAAAGGGTTCGCTGCAAGATCCATTTTAAATCTATCTACAGGGAGACAAATGCTACAAATAAGAATGTAAACTGGTCTGTCGAAACTAATCAGTGTGTTGTGGTCCTACTAGTAAAATACCTGGTACAGGTATGTGCATTTTTAGGGTATGTGGCTCATACTCAGGAGCAACTTAAAGTTTGGAAAATTGTAAATAGCAAAAATATTTCTTTGGGTGGTATAGAAAAATGTATTCCATTTATTCCTTTCATTCTAATAATGTAAAATACATTTATTCATTAAATAAGTAACAATTATTCCTACATTCAGTTCAGTGCTGTTATGCGGTCGGTTGCGTTTTGCATTTATCGGGTTAGCTTCATTAGTTGCAGTTCATAGGTCAGTCTGTGAAAAAATTTAAACATATCCTCAAGTCTGCAGCACAAAAAAGGTTAAGAATTGCTGTTCTAAAATATTCACCATTATATCATATATGCATTTAAAAAACTAATAAAAATGTAATAACAGGGACAGAAATAACAAAAAGTACAGCGTTTAAGGTTTTTTCAGATGGCAGGAGAACAGCAGGGGACACAGGGCTGCCGTCGAAGGCTGCCATCTGCTGGCTGGGGCATGAAATCACAGGCCAGACACAATGAGGAAGGACACTTGGAGCAAATGTTAGTGCCCTCAGTTTTATTTACTTTCCTGACCGGGACTCACTCTTGAGCTCCCACAGAGATTAGATCAACTACAGAAGCAGGAAAAGTAAGCAACACCAAAAGCAAAAAGAAACCTTTTTGAGAGAGAAATGATAGTTTACAGTGTAGAGGAAGTGAGACAACCCCTTGGGAGACCATACGCCGAATATTGAAGCTGGAAGCAGAGAGTCGAGGCAGCAAGCGGTACTCAGCTGTCTGCCCGCCTGACAACAGCCAGGGCTGACATGGAGTCTGTAATAAAATAATCCTCATCGGCTGAAGGGAACGGGTGAGAGGGAGGGAGGGGGCGAAGGAAGCCTTCTAAGGTTAGGCTGACAGGACAACCAGTAGGAGACATCCAGATGTAAACCTCCAATTGGAGACCGCGCCGTTCGTGAAGAACACGTTGGAGATGACAGCACATTGTGCCCGAGGGGGACAAGAAAACATGGAAATTGCAGAGAAAACAAAAAGAGAGAAAGAACAACGCTCTGCACACAAGGGTGTTTTTCACCTATGTCTGTTTGGTACTGTAACCCCCACCCCACCCCTATCCTGCCAGGTGGAAACACCCATCAGATGTGCAATCGTGGGGCACAGGACATTGGGAAGCTCTGTTCGGCCCTCTTCCCAGCCCCCCCCAACAGACCGCAGCCACGGCAGCACAGGAAGGAGATGTCAGACAGAAACAGTCTATCCATTAACAAGACGAGTTCATTTCTCTGCAAGCAACCCACCGGAGAGCAGGGAACAACTACTGATCCGTATCCGGTCCATCTGAGAAACCCCTGATCAGGCGCACCTTGTCTAGGTGGTGTGTGTGTGTGCGTGCGTGCGCGCGCGCGCACGCACGCACGCACGCACGGGATCTGCCGTCTAGACGGCCAATTTAAATAATAGAAACCTGAACTGGTTCTGTATAAAATGGTACAGGGAGCAGAGCCGCTTGGGGACTGGGACAGCATTTTGTTCGCCGAGCCGGGGAGTAAATAAGGACTGACTGTTTAGTCTCGCTTGCAGCTTCACAGCATTCAGCAGCACCAAGCTCAGTAAGGCTTCCTGTCCCACCTCGTGGGGTGGGGAGCAGGGAACTTAGCCAAAACCCTGTTTAAAGGAACAGCACTCCCCTGAGTTCAGAAGGTGGCAGAAGGATGGATGTGTGCATATATGTATATATGTGTGTGTGTGTGTGTGTGTGTGTGTGTGTGTGTGTGTGTGTGTGTGTAAGAGAGAGAGAGAGAGAGACAGACAGACAAACGGAGAGAAAGAGAGGCAAAGTGAGTTAGGGGTTATCCCATCCATCTCCTAAGTGTCTTTTGCAGGCCTATCTCTGACTTGAAAATGCTTTTTGCCCACAAAGCTGTTGAGCTATGCAACCCTGTACTGGTGGGCTTTGTAGGAACAAGAAGGCCCACATCAACCTTTGAATAAAAGCTCAAACTTTGGGGATTGGCTAACACAGGGAGCAACACCATTTAATAGACCGGGCCAATAAAAAGTTACAGCTCAGCCAAGTCACTCCTTTGACATGATCTTGTTTTATTTATTCTTTACCTACTTCGCATGTCACTTGCGTAAAAAAAAAAAAAAAAAAAAAACAATTGCTAAAATCTGTCTGGTAAAGTAATTAGTGTTTAATGGGATTGCCATGTCTTCCTTGCGCGCATCACCCCGGGTCACGTGCAGAGCACGAAGATCGAGCCCTGTGCCATGAGGACGCCTTGTTTTTAATACCGTAGTAAACAATTGCACACTCATGATGAGTGTGTTGACACCAGTGAGGGGTAGCCTGAAGGGGGCACTATACACAGAATAGGTATTAGCAGATGGAGACCAGATAAGACCCCCCCCCCCCCCCCCACCATCTTCAGTCCAACCTTCAGCAGAGTTTGAATTGATTTCACTTGTGAATTCTGTCATAATGTCCTCCACCCCTGCCCAAAAAAAGTGATGTACCGCACTTAAGCAGTAACCCCAGGGGTGACTGTAGATACAAATCGAGAAAAGATGTTGGCTACACTCTACAGCGACGTCAAAAGCTGCTACTTATTTAATCCGCTCAGAACCTCAAATCTCATTACAACACAGAATCCATCTTTGGGAATGAATATGGACAGATTCTTTGTTTTATTATTATTATTCCTGGCAGCGACGGCGCACACACTTCTGTGCAGCAGTGACCAAAGGTCTACACCCAGATGGGGCGAGCGGCACAACAGACCATACATCAAAAAGCTGGATTTAGGAATATGTACAAGAGGCGCAGGCTGGTGGGAGAGTGGCCACGGGGGCTGAACCTTTCACCCCCAACCGGCCCCCACAGTGACCACCCCCCCCATTTCCCACTCGTGTGTTTAACTCTTTACTGGGGAGCCCTGTATGATTCACAGCACACACACCAAAGCCACAGCCACCTTGGCTGAATCTCAGTGAAAGACGGCAGCCGACCGTTGCGCTACTCGATATGGTTGCCCATCGACGGCCCTTCGAAGGACAGCCTGAATCAATGTGGGGTTCAACAGCATTGTGGCGATGGAGCTGACCCACTTGGGAAAGAGATTCTATGTACAAGAACCACAGCAAATCAACCTAGTAAGAGTAAATTTCACCACGGATGACAGTACAGGTCAGTTCTTCATTCCTAACATGACCACCACCCAATACCCCCTGTCCACATCCACCTGTACCCCCATCTCCATGTCCACCAATAACCCTGCAAATGGACAGCAAGTGAAGAAAACTGACTCCAAAGTTTGGAAAGGACCCCAAGACTGAAATGAGCATGTTTACTCATATCTGTGCACCAAAGAGGACAGAAGACCAGCACCTGGTGTCTGGGGGGGGGGGGGTTCTGACCACAGGGATCGGGACTTGAGTTTCCTGTGGAAAAAGGTGAGGGGACACATCTTCCTGCCACAAAGCCCACAGAGGATGTGGAGCTCAGCCCATCTGCAGTCTGGGGAACACGTCGTCTTCCCATGAGCACCTTGGGCAGACATTCACATGACACAGAGGAACAAAGCCACCAAATCACCACTCCAAACAAGGAGTGCAGCTCATCCGTAATCTGCCGTTATGTAACTTCTAACAGGACCTCTACAGGAACCTTAATGGTCTTCGCACATAAAGTCTTTTTGTAGAACACGTTTCTGCAACATGAAAAAATGTCAACGGCGCATTTTTCATCCGACAGAAAATAACCTCACATATTGAACAAAATAAATGTATTTATTTGTATAACAGGTGGCTGCTCTTGGGTCAAAGGTTTAATCGAAAACTGGCTTCCACTCATCGCGCAGATCTTTGGGCTACAGCATTTGCGCAATCGGTTCAGGATTTATGGTATCGTAATGCCCTTGCGGTCCCTCTGGAATTTCGGAGTGGTCTGTCGTTTCGATAATAAAACCAGATGTTTTTCTGAACAATAAACTCCCAAGTTCAAATACAAGGGGCTTTATTATATTACAGGTGGATCTCAGATGGCATATATCTCTCGTCCTGATTGTGGACGGGGGGACAGGTTGAAGTGAAGTAACACTTATTCTTTGTTTCCGCGGAACGTGTCTGGGAGCATGCCAGGGAATGCGGAATGCTGAAAATGAGTTTGCAAGGCCCCCTGTCTCCAGCGAACGATGAAGTGTACGGAGAAGCCGGGCAGACTGGGGTGGGAGGGGGGGTACCAGAGGACCTCCAGGCAGTTTCTGAGCTCTGATGCAATTAGCCTCCTTTTCACTGCCAAGGATAAATGCTCAACAGACGGCACTGGGTCTCCAGCTAGATCCATATCCTATGTAAGGGGAAGGATGCAGGAAGATGAATAACGAAGGGCTGGCACCTGCGTTGTGCGGCAGGGGTCAACGGCACCTCAGTCCCGGCGTCCGCAGGTCGCAAAGTGGGGAGGCGCTCTAACTAGAATTCTGTTTCCAGCAGAGGTCTGTCAGCAGCTCGGTCCACCTCAAGGCAGGCAGGCATCCAGTGGCCAGGGCTCAACCCCACATTTAAAGTCTTCCCTTTTGAAGAAGGCGGGAAGAAAAAAAACTATATAGGGGGGGAGAAAAAAAAAAAAAAAAAACACGAGGAAGGAAAAAGGTACAGGTATAGAAACAAGCGGCGTTCAGTACTCCCTGGGCTGCTTTCACGCAGAGGCCCCCACAGAGGGCCTACTGTGCTCCGTCTGGTGTAACTTGGCACTCGGTGGAGCAAAAGTCAATAACAGGAACTCAATCATAACTGCCCTGGTTTCCGGTAAGCCGAGCGCTTTGAGCCGCACGGGCCGTCTGTGGCAGTCCCGCGTGAGCCCCGCAAACAGATGGAGACTGCGACCTCACCGCAGCCCTGCGCTCATTTGGGCCCTTTCTTAAAAGGCTTCTATTTTATTTACACACTGTAAGTCAGTCAAAAAAAACCCTTCAAAAACTCCCATTAGCCAAAGTTAGTAATAGCTGAAATTCTCGTGCAGGTCACAGCCACTCACAAGTGGATATTTAATTTACACAGCATTTGTTTTTCCAAGACATTTTAGACGACACAAGAAAATGGTTTTACTCATTAGTCCACAAATCAGACAAAGTGCACATAATAAATAAAAATTTAAACCTGTCTGTAAACATCATTTGCAGTGGCTATTTCCTGGAATTCATTGTGCTCTTGTACCATGTTGTGGACAGGATTCTGAAGGATACTTTAAGGTGACTTTCGATGGAAGTCTGACCGCACACTGCACCGAGCGGATTGAATTTCATGCTAACAACGGCACAAGCAACGCATAGAGCTTAGTGGACCAACGTCCCATAAATCACGAGCACTTCTGTTAGATGTATCTGTGCTTTGTCAGCCACATCAACCCTGGGTCTGATGGTCATTTGCACCTGAGTTACGAGAAACTGCCATTCAACTGTTAGCAAACCCAAGCCATGGAAGAGAAAGCCGTGAGTTATGGGTTCCAGTGGCAGACATCACACTGGTTGTCACCAGGGAAACACACATATTGCCACCATGATGCTGGCTGTCCAAAGAGGACAGAAAAACAGAGCCATCTGCAGCCAAGTCCACAACCCATCACCAACTCCCTGGCTGTTTAGTCTAAACGTCAGCGGGTTGACATTTCACTACCAGACAAAATGGGTCCTGTTCTGCTCTTCGGGCAAAGAAGGATCAAACAGCTGGCTCGCCAGGTCATCATGTGAGAATGCTGCTCCACATTCACAATTAAGGGAGAAAATTTTAAATCTTAAATTTTTAACATCGTGCATGATAATTTCCAGCACTAAGGACTCCTCAGAAAACAATGGCATTACAGCCAGTGCTGAGTTTCATTTTCCAGTTTCTTCCTTCATTCTGTTTCATTAAAAGGAAATTTCAGAGCTTTAAATAAAATGGACAGTGGAAAATACACTACTTTGAAGAAAAGCATCTGCTAAATGAATAAATGCAAACGTATTCCATGAGCAGCATTTGCTGTAGAACACCATGGTGCCATCTTGTGACGCTGTGTAGTTTGAGGGGTACGCATGTCACCAGGTGCATCTTCCAATGTCAGTCAGCTGCTATTGTTCATGTTTTATGAAAAGAAATACAACCAAGGCATTTCTACAGCTTCGGGGAGAAGTATAGCAGCTGTCAGCATCGCCAACAAACATGCTAGCACACATGCGGCAAAAACACGGACAGTGACAGGAACCTGAATTAATTTAAATACCGAAGTGGGAACCATCCACATAAATCTCCAACACTCATACTCTTAGCAGCACAGAGAGTTTATGTCAGCGCAACGGATTAAACACCTTCAGAAGTTGTTTTCCAGAGCCGACTGCAGTGGGTGTCTCGGATCAAGCTGCCATTTTTCACATGCTGAGAAACTCCAGAGTTTCTCTTCAATCGGCTCATATTTCTTAATGCTTCACTTGGAAGTACGATGGAAATGATAACTACAGACCTCTACGGAAAGACAATAAAACAGGATCGGTCTGATTTTTTATTTGCTTTCTAATGTTAAAAACAAAACTATTACATATTTTTATCATTTTATGGAATTGTGCTATTTTCGATTTTAACTTATGCTTCATACTTCAGTATATCCGTATGATAATGCTCCACTTTCACCGTCAATCATTCTCCTTCGTACTGATACCATATTCCAGATACCAGACAACTGTGGTTCTTTTCTTATTGGTCTTCACTTTTTGCAATTTAAATCAATATCGCTAAAGGCTGCCATAAGAATGATTCTGATGAAGTTTCTGAAGGCAACACCATGAACTTTGCTGAAGTTGCTGTGGAGTTCTCTGCACATGTTCACCACCCCAAGAAACACCCTCACATTTTCTGCAGACACGATGAGCCGTGCCCGAGTCAGCCAAAGCTCGCCTGATGCCGCTATCAGTAGCAACTTCTTGAGCAACGCCACACAAAGGCTGGGCTTTGGAAATACCCCCGTGCCCACCCTCCAAATCTCACTTCTTATTACACCAAGTATTAAATTGCACAATCGCAATCCTGAGCAAAACCAGAAAAAAAAATTAATTTTGTGTTGAACTTTTTGTGGCAGAATAGTATTTTGTTTAAAAATATCCAAGTGTTTCTCACTACAGACATTGCTGAGGCAGGACCACCCAGGCTTCATTATTAACCTTTATGCAGCCGATAGCAGTTCACCCTGTTACATAACTACAATTTCCACAATTTACCTATTTCTACAGCAGGGTATTTTTATGGTATCAGTTGAAGGCGAGTACCTTCATCAAACCCACTACAGCGGGAGAGAGACTGGAACCAGCAACCTTCAGGTTACTGGCCAGGACTCTACGCGATGGCCTTAACCGATAGAGGGAGTCCTGTTGCAAACCTGCAATGTTCCTGACACTGGAGACGATAAGCCAGCATTTTATGTTTTTCTCTCACACACCTGTTCTAAGGTATAAGGGAAAATTAGCACGGGCTCGGACATAAATCGTACAACATGAGGTGCAGAGCCCAGCCCCCTCACGACCATGGCACCTGAACAGCCAACTACGGACCCAGTACAGATACGGAACGGAACGCAGAGACAGTAGGACCACTGCACACAAACCGCAGATGCTGGGGAAAGGTGCGTATCAGCCTCTGTTTCTATATTACACCTTACACACTCATATTTCTAACCATGAACAAACATGCCTCAGCTGTTAATACACACAAGAAATTAGTGATCATATATTGCCTACTTGTTTCACACTGGTTTTCACAGCAGTCAGGTTAAAGGCAGGAACCTCTGATGTGAGTCATTACATTTAAATATTAAATATTGTATGTCAGTGATGAATTTAGCACAGCTGCTGCATGACAACATCCGCACGTGGCAGCTCAGCTCCGGCGCCGCCTCCTGTTGCAGCGGCGGAACCGCAGGGCAGAGGAAGACAGAAGCCACCAGAAGAGCTGCTGCAGGAGTGCAGTTCGAAAAGTATAATTAGACCTTTCAAATACACACCGGCACGACTCGCTATACAGTATAAAATCCTTCCGCGAGGTTTTGCAAGAAATATTAAAGGGGGGAGGGAGTTTCGACCATTGCCATTGAAGTTTTAATATAAACTAATTCACAAGTTTTCCTAGCTGAAACCTATGGTAAAAAAGTACAGAAAACAGAGACAAACTGCTCCTTTGGGGTACTTTCTTTTAAATACATTTTGGAATTGTGTTCATATAGTTAGTTGTTCTGGAAAAACCGATATCGGTTCTCTAATGGTCATTAATGGTCACTGCTTGGTTTCTCTGGCTTCAATAGAAAAAATACTATTTTAATAATCTTATTTTATTTGCAAAGTTTCACATTCATGAAAATAAATGTAATGCCAAAACCCTCTCTTTTTGTGCTCCACTGTGACATGAAGCAATATATTAATACCAACTTACCCTCCATTATGTGTGACTCTAAAGACCACTGAATTGTTCACAGTATTTATCTCCAGCTGTTTGTGCAGCTTGTGGCTTTGCTTGGTGGAACTGATTCTGTTTTTACCTATCTGATCTCTTTGTATAGTATTTCTTTCTGCATTATATTTGCTTGGTTAACTAGTACTTAAAAAAAAACTATAGCACTGCAAAAGCAGGACAGAGACCAATCAGGCCATTCATGAGGAAAAGAGCCAGAATATTTGCTCACTTCCCCATTTCAAATATTCCAGACCTGAAATTCACATAACAGGTTTACATAGTTGGAAAAGGCAAAAAACTACTCCTTACAGAAAGATGTGGAGCAAAAAAAAACAAAAAAAAAAAAAAAAAAAAATCAAATAGAGGATCTTCTTGAAATTCAGCAAGTGCACACAAACATAGAATCAAGTGCTTTCAGTGTGACTTTTTGACAGGATTTTCCTCTTTATCGAGCATTCCTGTGTCCCTGTTCATGTAGAAATGGCACAGGGGAGAATGACACAAACAAGGTGATGCAGTGATGCAGGTTTAAGTGACACAACAGCTTGTTCCTCACCTTCCTCTGGGTTTCTCTGCCTCCTCTGCCCTTCACTTTAGACCAGACAAGATGTTAACCAGAAGAGGGCAGAGAAAGGGCACCAGAAGAAATCCCCGAAGGACCCAGCCCCTCTGACACACCAGGGCCTGAAGCCAGTCAAGTGCACAGTGGTTTGAGTGGAGCTTACCGCTTATCTGTATGCGACTGAACATACAGACACACAAACACACACACACACTCTACTAGCAACCTGCCCTTAGGCCACTAAAATGTATGCAACAAAGGTTTCAAGCCGGCCAAAGATGCAGCAATGATAACAGCAACATATTATTATTAAATACATATAAAATTACAGCATGGCACAGGGACAGAGGGTAACACTGCTGTCTTAGTACCCAGATGGTGTGACTGGGCATGGATTTCATTTCTTTTGAAATTTTTTTTTGGTTTTCCTGTGTGCAGGAGACCAAATAGACCAAAACATATGACTCTGAACATTGTGTTTGTGTGTGTTTTCCACTGTTCAACTATAAATGAATGGGGAGAGTTCAGAATCACCATTTTAAGTCACCTTGGATAAAGGTGTCAGGTAAAGAATGCATACTAACTTTGGAGAAACACATCTACTAAATGAATAAATGTAGATGTTACATAATCATATTATAGGGGTAATCATGTGTGCAATTCATATTACTATTATACAGATATATATTATATTATCATATAACATATTATAGAATAATTCGTTTTAATATAGTAATTGTATGTTACATTGGAGAAAGACATCTACTAAATGAATAAATGTAGATGTCATAACCTTACCAAAGGAGATTTTTTTTCCATCTTCTGGTAAAGCCATGCTTTTATTAAGTTGGCTCAGATACAGTGACAAAAATAAAGAACCTTCATTCCCGGGTATAAAGCAATACATTTTTTGCGTTAGCATTAAGTCAGGTGTAATGTCTTAAAAATAAGCTGTTCGAAAGATAATCCTAAAAAAACAGACACACTAAATATTTGAAGGTTAATCTGCTGTGAAAAAAAGTATCTTTTAAAACGGCATGTTGGCTTCATTCGCTCGAGCTTCATCGCGGTTTCATGTCACAACACTGATACCCCAAACACGTCCGTACCTACACCTTCTTTCCGACTGCAAGGGAGAAAGCAAGTCATTCGTCACGTTCCCAAGCCAACCTTCGCTTCAAAAGAACAAAATAAACAGTCACTTGAAAGCAGTCTGCTCACAAAAAACATCAATCACAGAATCCAGGAATGTGGTGGAGAGGATACTGGTCACACTCTACATAGCACAGAAATTGCCAGCTGATGTCATTTACGCACCATTAAAGTACAAAATGAAGGGCTAATCTTAAAAAGCATGCAGGCTACGCATGTCTATTGACACTCTTAAGTGGAATTAGCACATTTACAATTACTGAGGGACACAACTTTTGGCTGTCATAATCATACAGCTGTGGAGGACACATACAGTGAGGTGTGGCAACCTGTGAACCAGCGTTAACCCTCCTGTTCTCCACAAATACCCATATAATGACCAGTTTCCATTGCTCTTCTCCTGCTTATCTATTCATGTGAAGAGCAGAAAACAGAAGTCTGAAATTTGAGACCTCACCCGCAGACATAACCACACAGTGAAATGTGATTATAGTGAATGACGTAAATGTACTGTATAGGTATTATACAATGTACATTACAACCTGTTCATGTATACAGGTTTTAACTGGCTTCAGCATGCTCATTTGCTTACCAGAATTCTGTAAATCATTTGAAATGAGTTTTTTATTTGGACAATTTTAATCCTTTATTTATTTACTTACTTTTTGTTGATTCTTGTAAGTACGAGTCTGTCGTAAGTCGAGGACAACCTGTATACTTTTAGGGGGTTACTTGGGAGGCTTACTGGCCTGATATTCCTCCTTCTCAGATAGGGGCACAGATTATGAAAGTAAAGGGGAAAAGCAATATCGGAGTGCCTTTACATTTATTCTTTAACCAGATTCTTTTCTCCAAAGGATCATAAAATTACTATTAAGATGAACTTAGCTGATACCTTTTTTAAAGGTTATTTACAGCATTTGATACACTGTACTAAACTTCCTACAGTCATTTACCTGGAAAACACAGGCTTTGACCATAAAAGGAAACCTATGCAAACACAAGAAAAAGATGCAAACTCTACACAGCTAAATTTAAACCCAGGTCCAAACTCAAAGCCCGGGGACACCAGCACTATTCAGTATGCCATATTTATACACTTGTACCTCAGCCTATACATTTTCAATTTTCTATGAACAGATGTATATTTGAATTATTATGATTTTTTACCATAAACTTAAATTGATGTTAAGAAAGTTTGTATTCTGCAATGATCTCTTTCTTGTGGGAAGTTTTCAAGCTTCTCATTAGACATGCATTTTGCATATAAAGTAAAACGCTTTTTAATACTTTCTCCACAAACTATCCACTTACTAGTCTCCTATTTACAAAAGTGTGTTTCATTCTTTGGCCTGATGTGTAGAACCAGTATGGCCTGCAAACACCAAATTATGAGGCTGTGAATATATCTTAATTTTCAGTCATTTACGGTGGACTTATCTTTAAACTTGCTTCATGTTAATAAAAAAATATATAAAATAAACTTAGGTCCAGACCACATTGTATCCTGTCTCCTGTTATGTATTATAAGGATCAACAGACACAAACACCCTGCACAATATTATCTGTTCATGAAATGAAAACAGAATAAAAAACAAACATCTTACAGCAAATGCAATGTTCATTTTATTTTTATTTGATGCTTTTAACAGAACCTAACTTGTGAATAAATCTAGGGATTACACTGTATTATTAAGAATTTGGTTTTGACAGTAGTTTGACTTGTGCACAATTCAATTTACGAACCAAGATGCATTAAAAAACAGGTACACATGTATGTATGAGGCACCAGTAAAAGCTTCCCTACATTTGTTGCATACACACTATTAAAACTATTAAAAAATATAATGTGTGCCATGTTGAAATCAGAGCATGATTTGCTCTGTCACCACAGCGTCGGTCATGCAATATATATATATATATATATATATATATATATATATATATATATATATATATATAGAGAGAGAGAGAGAGAGAGAGAGAGAGAGAGAGAGAGAGTTTCCTTCTTTTAGTAACTGGATCAGTGGATTCTGCTACAACAAAGGGCCCTCACTGAAATAGTCTGAATGCATCGCCACTGTTTAGCACTACAAACTGAAAAGACAGTGACGCACATGCGATATCTTGTGACAGCAGTCAGTTGTACATGTGCTATTGTTGAAGAAGTATGGAATCCTAAGGTTTATCAGTTTATTTAAAGCTAACAATTCCCTATCCAGACATTCTGGATATGATGGCCATAACAAAAGATTCAGGTCAACAATAAAACAGATGTTTTGTCAACTGCTGACAAAGCTCCAGATACATGGAAAAAATTTTTGAGCTAATAATAATGAGTTTAAGTTGCAGAATCAGAAAATACTGGAAACACACACACACACTTAAATGGAAATGTCAGGTTTTGAGGAAAGTGGGAGGAGACAAGATAACACAGATTAAAGAGCAATGCCAGTCCCTGGCAAGCAATTTCTATCATTCCTGTGCAACTTAACTTACCTGTTTGTAACTCTTTCCTACCAAAGCCCCCCCAACTGGTTAGATCACTCTAAGCAGGAAAGATGTCATGGGAGGGGTTCAAAACTGTGCCTTAAAATCAGGAAAAACAACTTTCCCACCAGTCCTGTCTGACAACCTTCTGACCAAATGAGCAGCACATCTTAAAACACACATGATTACCCCAGATTCGGTGACAGAAAAAGTCCTGTTCTGGGGATGTATACAACACAAACTGGAAATGTATTCATTGTAGCTTTAATAAAAGACTTTTTAGAAGGTTTGGCAGTATTTTAACCTTCTTCGGGTCAGCAAAATTCTCCCCAGGATCACAATTCTCTGTAGGAGAAGAGGTATTCAATGGGCAGTAAAGGTGCTGCTCTGACTGGTATCATTGCTGACCATTTGTATTTATAATTTTTTTTTTTTTAAAGTTTTACAAAACGGACATACCATGTGGTTACATATCTATGCCACGTGCTTTTTTCTTTTATTAACGCATGCTTCTGATGACGTAAAAACAAGGCGCCGCTAACGACCAAAATGCTGCACTTTCGCAAACCTCTGCTTTATACAGTATTTCAACGTGGCCAAATATCACGGTTTCTGCTTCCTGGTTGCACGATTTGCATCACTTTCGTCCAACTAACAGTACACTGACAGTGTCGACACCAGACGTAAAAATGACAAATAATAAGGCGCGGCAGATCTTAAAATTGTCTTATAATAAACTCAACTAATGAAATATAGGCATTGTTTCACTATTTAAAAAGACAGTGGTAAAAGTTAGACATTTGGACGTTGCACCTGTCCTCTGGATCTCACAATGGTGCAGAAAGCTCCACAATTCATCCGAACTGCTTCATGGTTTTACACTGTGTATGTCAACAGGTTAGCAGTTATTTTTCTGGTACAACAGTCTGTGATATTTCTTAGCAACCGGGCTGGTCATTACCTGTCCAGTGATGCCCGTGATGATGGCCACTTTCCTCTGCTTACTGAGAGATCCGTTCACAGCGGAGCTGGAAGACGACTCTGAGCACTGGGCCATTTCGGTGATTTTTGAATAAAAACTGCAGATTTGTTAGTTTACAGACAGGCTGACAGGCGCTATAGTGGCTGTGCGTTCAAAGCCGGCGGACACGGACGCGTCTAAAATAACAGCAAAAAAATCAAGCACTCAAACTCAGCAGCCAATCGGAAAGCAGCAAGTCTCCGCTCCCGGAGCTCCTCAGCCAATAGGAAGGCAGTGAGCTGCTGCCTCTGTGACACACAAAAACGGTAGAATCAGGAAGTTAAAGTTCAGCAGCCAATCGGAAGGCACCAAAGCGGCTGCTTCTTTGACTCCCGTAAGAGGAAAGCGTTATCTTCCGCAATCGCTCGCCTCTCTTTTCACAGCGCCAACTAGAGGTTTGTCCAGATCCGGAGGATCAAAGTCAAATGTTAAAAAGTCACGGAGACTTGACAACTGCCATTTAAAACGTGATGCTGTTTTATTAAAAAGCAGTTACATCTAGGAAATATATTTTAAAAATTAACACCAATTCCTGCAAGAGTTCTTGATGATTAAAATCTTAAATTAGCTTTACTTTTCCTCATTTCCTAAAGAAATGTATAGAAAAAATAGAAATAATTGTGAAAATATTGGACAGTTTCCATTTGTATGTAGCTTGGAATTATTTCTCTAAATTATTCAAATGTCTCTAAATGAATGTATTTGTGAAATAAATTCAGAGATGAGACAAAACTTTGTTCACGAGATGCTCATTCCAGAGACAAGTTAGTGATTCTGACAGGTAAGTGGCATCACTCCCGCACTCAAGCTGGGCTAGTGCTGAAGGCCACGGAGCCAAAACTCTGCAAGTATCAAATATATTTCAATTTATTGAGTTGAAAACAAACCACAGACAGGAAAGTGAAAAGACCACAGTTTATGAATTCATCCAAATTCCTCAAATGGTAAAGCACTTGCTTACAGTTACTACCAGGGTTCGCCACCTTTCGTTAGCTACAAAGTTCATGCAAATAAAATTCACATTCCCGAGAGAAAAATACGAAGGCATTTTGGTTTATAGGAAGTGATTTTAAATGTGCATTTTTTTTGCATGCTTGAATAATGCAGGAAAAGGGAAGCAGGTGTAGAAGGGAAATCTGAGACTCATATCATCTTTTAAAATGTGCAATCTCTGCAGTGACTCAGACATATTAGCTCAGGTGTATTTCCTCACTTTATTAATGTATCAGTGCAGCTGTTCATTTAAAGAATGCAAGTTAGAATTACCAGTTGACCTGAAACACATTTTTGAACTGTTGGAAGAAAACAGGAGCACCCTGAAGAAACCTACAGCTAAGGAGAACATGCAAACTCCGCACAGACTGAGCTGAATTCAAACGTCTGAACGGCCCCCTACGGCTCTATGTCATCCTGTTATTATATCTGCCAAACATCTCAAACACCTCCCAAGGCATTGTTGCATTTGTCTTCAAGAAAGTTTGACGTTTGGTGTAAATAGTGTGACTGGAGCAGATCTGAATTTTGAGGACGAAACGTCTTCATTAACTTACGCCATCAAGACTTGGAAAAAAAATTGAGGTTTTTTTATGTAACTTGACACATAACTGAATGGGGAATAAAGGAATCTGGAACATTTGGGATGTCTGATGTGGGGATTGTGGGAGCTGACAGACATCACAGATGCTTGGGGAATAACCCTGTGGATGTCTTGACAGGTCAGGACAGAAGTCCATGTCACAAGGCCCACCAGCACAAAAGGTGAACGGTTCAGTTTAGGTCGAGCTGTGAGTCACTCTGAGGAAGTTGTCAGCAGGAAGACATCCCAGGGAAGACAGAATACGTGCGTACAGGTAAATATTTGCAGGAGTGGTGTGTCTGGAGAAGAGGATTGTGGGAAGGAGTAGTGGTTGATTTATTTTAACTCAGAAAGTGGGTTTTGGATTATTTTTGACTTTGCTAAATGTTCTAAACCCTGAAGGCCTTTATCATTCCATCATAAATCTCATGCATTGCAATATGTCAAGCAGGATGTTATAAGGGGGAATATGTGAAGCTAGATTACTCATCTGGAAAGAATCATTTGTGTCCCAGATGATGGAGAAGCAAACAAAGCAGTCTTGAGTGTTGACAGTATAGTTACCGCCAACGGCAGCTTTTAAATTTTATCAACATTTGAAACAGGCAAAATTGTTCGCAATCTTCTTGAGGATCCAGGAATTACGTGACATCGTTTTAGATGATGAACTGTGGTGCAGACTTCCTATCTTGGAAGGGGAAACTCTAAAAATTCTTACAAATCAGAGCTTGAGAGGCTCACAATGGCATTGAACACCAGCATGGCCTCCACACACTAACAAAATGCTTATAGGTACGCACTCATACCTCACTAAACATGATCCCACGCTATGGAAAACTACTGTTTCTGGAAGTATTTATTCCCATTCTTCCATCCAACAGGCTTATGAATCAGTACAGTGGAATTTTTGCCAGTCATTCTACATACATCAGTATGTTTTGTGTCATCCTGTAAAAGATGCAGAACAGCCTTACGTAGATGTTTAATGTTCTGAAGTCATGAATGCAGCTCTTTCTTATTATGAGATAACATGCTGGTCATATAGGAGTGACTTTACTCTACTGGCTGAGGTTTTATGGAAGAACGTACCAGCTGGGAGAGAACTGTCAGCAGCTTCACAGCAATGCATGAAGAGAAAAGTTAAAGCAATAAAGGATGCAATCTGCAGCTTCCCAGTTTCAGCACTTTGTCCACCGACTGGCACTATCATTCTTTTCTTTATGCATCCCTTTGTGCAATGTTTGCATTTTAATGTTTGTTTTGTATATTTTTCACACCATTCCGGAACAAGGAAGTATTACAACGAATTTTCAGGAACAAAAGATGCAACCGTACTTCAGATATCAAACAACACGGTTTATGATGTGGTTTATGACATCCTGGTCCTAAAGCCAAAGTTCAGTGTATCACTTACAACGTAGAATATACAGTATCTACTTTTTCATTTTTAAAAGTTAAAGCACGTTGTATTGCAAGTATTTTTATAGAAATGTAGTTTGGTGCTAAATATGGAACAAGCCATTCATTGCTTTTAGTTTTTTATGCATTTCCTTTATTTTCAAGATATCCTGAAACAAGGGCCAGATCAGATATTGCCGCTGCCCTCAGCTTTTTAATATTTACAAGCCTCTGTCACGAAAACCTACATGCTGTCAGTGAGCCTTTTCGGCCGCAAAGCTTTCTGCTGGATTTACCTGCGCTGCTTCTGCACATGTTCAGGCAGACAGAGCTGAGAAGTCCAAAAGCCCTGAAGATTTGGGCGGCTGGGCTGGGGGGGGTCACAGCAGAAAGGTCATAGTAGGACCACTGTCACTCACATTCGAGTTTAGCAAGTTTGTCGGACTAACACTCCTGTGCGTCATGTAGTGGGGTTTATCAGTCAAATTTCCATCGCAAGGATCCAATGACCTTTATTTTGTTAAGAAAAAATTGGCACGTGGATGAAATATGTCTCCTAACATTAAATAAAATACCAAAATAAGTAGAATTTCATAAAAAATAGTATTTCAATAAATAGTATTATAATGAAATAGTATTTTATTATATTTACATTTTATTTATTATCAATAATTGCATATCTGGTGTTGGGGGCAGACTTCCAAAACCCTTTCAGTAAGCACAGGGCAAGATTTTTTTAATTAATTTGATTTATTGGGTTTATGATATAAAAGATTATTGAAAGATTATTGCTCATGCCTCTCAGTTCAAGCATACCTACAATACACCTGCTCTCAGATGCTTGTGTAAACATTACTAATAAATTTGTCACCGCTTTACCTGCAATACCTTTGCACCAGGCTTTTACCCTAAATTGTTCCGTTAAACATTACCCTGCTTAGTAAATGAGTAAATCACTGCACGTAGCTTAACACATAATACAAAAGTGCCAGCTAAAAAAAATTACAATAACAATAGTATTGGATCAGCTATTTCACTTGTGATTTTAGATTTTTATATGAGTTCCCATCCAAAAAGGTGTCACCTAAAATTAAGAACTACAAATGTGTTGCAGTGAAATGTTTGACGCCGAATGACATTCATTTGAAGGTTTTATTAATGCTGATGTAAAGATTTTATTAAAACTGCATATGACTGCGCCACGCAGTGATGTGCGCATGTGGGTGCGGTACCATGAAGCCTGGAAGGCGGTCCAGTCCCTCGTCGCTATCCCTCAGCACTCAATATTTCTGCAAATAGAAGGGATAAAAGCACAAGTTCAGCCCACACCCGAGTCCATCCTCAGTCCTGCTTCCTGAAGAAAGCTCATGTCAAAATGATTTAAGTAACTTAGTTATTAATTAGACTTCTATTGTCTTTTTCTGTAAAGACTAAAAGGACCCACCTCTTGCTGTACCACCCTTGAGCAGGGTACTTTCCCTTTCTCTAGGAAAAATTACCCTGTTGTATAAATGTATAATTAATAATTTTAAATAGTTTTAAAATAACAACATAAGCCACTCTGGACAAACACATTGATTTAATAACACAAATATTAATATGAATACTGCTACGACAACTACTACTGCTAATAATAATAATAATAATAATAATAATAATAATAATAATAATAATACCGCTTGGGAAGAAGGCAAGACCTTTAAGCCATTACAGGAATTTTTCACTGGACAGGACCCCATTATGCAATTTATGAATGTATTTAGTTTTTTTATATGAGTGTGTGACTATATTCATGTTTGACTGACCTCACTGATGCACAGAAACTGTTTGGGTTTGATACCTCAGGTGTGCATTTTGGTCTTAAAATGTCTAAAAACATGTATACAAAATAAAATACAATTTGTGAACATTTCCAGCCATCCATCCATTCATCCAGCCATCTATTATCATTAACTGCTTAATCCTGAGCAGGGTGATGGCAGTCATAACCCTACAGAAAGAAAATTTTCTGAATAAGAAACCTGTTGTAAGTAAAAAAGTTATACATTTTTCAGGCTATAAGTGTTTCTCCATTGTATAGGACCCTCTTAAGTGTAGCGCTGGTTATCTTGTGACCTTGGTGGCCTTGTCCTCCATTTAGAGATATTGCAGTTTATTTTAATTTCCGATAGAATGAAACCCAAACATTTCTGGCAGTGTTCTGGTGAATGCTCATTACAGCAGCGCTCCATTCCCCAGTGCATACAAAAACTTGTCAGGTAATATTTACAAAACTCAGCATTTAAGAACTTCTCAGAGGAAATTAATGTCCAGACAAGTTTAGGCTATAAGACAAAAGGGGAACGCGTAAATCCACAGGACGAAATATCAGGCCAATATGAAGTATTTTCGGTTAGGGTGCAGACTTCCTTTGGATTCAAAGGTAAGTTCTGCATTAAGAAATAATCAGACTTTTGAAAGCTGGCCTCGCCCTCATTTTTATGCTACTCTTCTGCATGGGTTTCCTTCTATTCTTGACAAAAATATTGCATGACATTACCCCTAAAGGAAGAAAGAAGAACAGTATGAATATTTTACTGGATGTGGTGTCGGACGGCAAAAATGGTCAGACAAAAATATGTGATGCGTCAGGTACAATAAATCATTCCATTTTGGTATGGGTGGCACACAATTCCACTTTACAGTATTTTTACCCTACAGCAGTATGAACAAGGTATTTATAATAGCAACGGGTAGTTTTTTAAAAAATTTTTTATACGCTTTGGCATGCATTGCTTTTGCTGGAAGCCGGGCCTCCCGTTGCCACAAAGCTGCGTGCGACACTCGTGTGAAAGTTTCCAGACCTCTTGTCTCCATCTGCTGGAACAATAAGCACCATTGTGCGCCGCCTTCCACCAGGAGCGGTCCAGCGGTCCGGCAGTCCGGCGAGCCAGGCCTGATTATTACTAATATTACAGTTTTGTTTTGCAGCGCTGGGACACAGCAGGTGGTCTATTTTAACTTACGGTCACATCCTGTGACGGCAGGACTTTTTAAAAAAAGTGTTGTGTCAGAAACAATCAAATTTTCCCATGAAGTGGACCAAGAAGCACCTCAGGCCTCACCTGGTTAGGATGATATGAAAAGCAGGGGACTGTTCTGTACTGGGACAACGGGTCAGAGATTGGATTGGGACAGTGGGTCGGATGAACCGGACTGGGGCAGCAAGTCAGCTGGACCGGACTGGGACAGCAAGTCATATGGACTGGTAAATACAGAATTTTTGCCAGTGATACGTGAAGCCGACAAAGCTAAGCATGGCCTTTGAAAGGATGCGGATGTCTACAAAAGATGCAAACCACCACCACCATATAGGACACCCCAGTAACACAGGAGGGAGACAAACAAGCTTCCAGGTGTTTGCACTGTCTAGCGTGGCCACTGTCCGAGCACCGGGTGGGGGCTCAGACTGGAGTAGAAGATGTTATTACGACCGAAAAATCAGTCTGTTGCCGAGCTTGTCCGACAATCCCAGAGCATCCTGCCAAGGCACCAGGCGGCAAAAACATTCCTCCCTGTGACAGCTCTCACATTCCCCCAGCGCTCTGGAAAAAAACAGTCTGGACAGGATGTTCTACTGAGCCAGGGATGGAGGGGGCTGGGTACTAAAGCCAGCCTCCCCCTTGCTGAGATTTGTATCAGTTTGACAGACGTGGGATGAGTTGGAAAAAAAAAAAGAAAAATGAGGCTAAAAATAATCCAGACTGGTGGAAAAAACAAAAAAAACATCCTTAACAACAAGGCAAGCGGGGGGCTCGGGGGCCAAAACAAAACGTGAGACGCTGAAAGTAGCCCTTCGCTCTCGATGGGTATGAGTCAAAGCTGTGGTTGAGGTTCACTAGCCAGCAGGATGTGTGTGGTCCATTGTTGGTCCCACTGCTAGTGGCGGCTGGGCTTCCTCTCTGCTAACAGACAATGTGAAACCCATTCGCCGGCTACGCTGTTACACATAAATCTTCCTGCTTACCCCCTGGATGGGTGGCAGGCCCTAACCGTGTGTGTGTAGCCAAAAATTAAATTGTGGCTCCACTTTCTGTTTCCTTACCTTCACTACAAACCTCTATATCTACAGCAATTGCCACCATCATATGTAATACTTCACCTTCGGTGTGTGTGTGTGTGTGTACAGTAAATAGCAGGCATATAAGTATTTAATCTAAATAGTAAATTCCTTAATTGCCATTGGTTAACAAAACAGAAAAATAAAAATTTAAATCAGTTCTTAAATTTGAACGCAAAAGACGTGCGCACACAACGCGGAGGACGGAGACGGAGCAAACAGGACTCCGGAACGCTAGCGTGGCTGTAATAGCGCCCGTAGTCCAAAAAGTAGGTAGAGGGAGCTGAGAAATACGAGCTGAAACGTGCAGTCGGTATATCGACGGATGAGGATGTTCTGCTTATTTCGGATTATGGCGGGAAATGGGTGCGGGCTTCAGTGGTCGCAGTGATAAGGAGGACAAATAAGTGCGCACTTTGAGCCTTGTTACTCTTAGATGCGCGAGGAAAAACTGATTTTGAGTTTTTATGACTACAACCAGATGTGAAAAAATAAAAATTTTGCTTAATGGCTGATTTTAGGTGGACCTACAGTGCTTGGCAGGTACAGTAGTGAGATGACTGTTGTCCGACTTCAGCCAAAATCGCCTCTGTTCAGCCATGTTTGCATTATTCCAGTCGTGGAACACACGATCGGTGCGCCGTTTGTTGAAATCAGTTTATTTTCCTCAATTTCTTTGTTTCACATTCAGCGCATCTTGGGTTTCTGGACTGCAGTGGGAGTGCTGTGTTCTTGGACCCTGAGCTGAGCAAGAAAAATGGCCCACGTCTCAGAACATTGAGGCTGGGGGTTCCAGACAACTGCAGGATCTGACAAAGCGGAGCAGGGTCGCAGCGAGAGAGGGATGCCTTTCACTTCCGCCCTCGGTCTTGGGCTGACCTCGAAGCATGACTTCAGAGAGGATGAGACAAAGGAAGGAAAAAAGGAGAGCGCTTTCTGCAAACTCGGCAAAATTGCACATTTCACTGTAAAGCCGCAGTATCGCGTTTCGTCTGCTCGGGTCATTCTGCTCTTCCTTCTACGCAACGTAATTGCGGCCGTGATGTAATAATGATCATAAAACACGATGCGCTGAGCTGTTTCTGCCGACTAAGAAGAAAAACAGACAATTCTAAGAAGATTTTAAAAAGGGCCAATTTAAATGAACGAAAAGAGGCAGCTGGGAGAAGGCTGACAAATCCCTCCTTGAGCTTGAACAGAATCTACAAAGCAAGACCGATGCAGTAAAAGATTTACTAGACGTTGCCGAATACCAAATATGGGGTTTATTCACGTTGTTCTTCACGGCTGAGACTCTGAGGTCTTTCTTAATGATCGTCAGATCGTATCAGAGAGCAAAGAGGACAAGAATCTGATGGATCTTGGACAGCTGCCCCTTCCATTCGAGCCTTGGATGAGACTGGAAGTTGAATCTGGGCCGAGCAGAACGCGGGTCCCAGGGAAGGAGAGCGGTTGACCTCTGAGCAGATTGTCAAGCATGGCGGCAGTCCCAGTGATCCCACACAAGATGCTGCATCCCGCTGAAATCATGGCCATCCCTATTAATAGGCCTGTCACAAAGAATCGCGGCGGAGCTCGATTCTCCAAAGAAATATAGACGTGTTTGCTCCAGTGCTACATGCTGGGTGTGTGTGTGTTTGCTCGCTTTTGAAATCCACGTACTGAACATTCTGCTGCCTTTTATAAGCCTTGACAGGGGTCAGCTAGCTGGAGGACCACCAGGGGACTGAATGTTCCATGAGTGCCCTCTCCCACCGCAGCCCCCCCGTCCTCCAGCTTGCATCCCCATGACCCCCGTTTCATTTTAGAACTATGTCGTCCATCCCTGCTATTCGCAGCAGAGAGCCTGATGTCTACATTTCATGGGAATGTTTCACACCACAATTACTGCTAACTGTTCGCCCGCTCAGTGCCGTGCTGTTTGTCTTGGCCGCCAGGCCTGTTTGGGGAGGCAGACAGAAAACAGGCTGAGCTGTGCAGCCACGACCATGGCCATGGCAGGGCGGGGGGCTGCTCAGTGATCATGCTGGGTGGGGGGTCGCTGGAGAGGCATGGGGCCCCAAAGTCTCCTCTCAGTGTGTCTGAGGGAGCGGTGGGTCATGGGCTGGATCTACGTCCAACACAGCCTTTGGGGCTCAAGGTGTGGGGAACCAACCTGGGGAGATCTGAGGAGTGTGAGGTCATCTGATAGTGATCTCCTCTCTTTTAATGTCTCCCAGCATGGTGTTCATATTAAACCAACCTGCCTGTTGCACCTTCGCCACACATCAGGTTCTTGTGGTTCTCATAGACTCTTCCATTCTATTCCCCACCCTGGCCCTACAACTGCCAAAAACAAAATGCGCCTCACAGACTGGCACGGTTGATGTTATTCGTGGTGGGTAGGAACGCAAAAGACGCCCTGCAGGACACACAAACAGGTCCAAAGGACAGAGGATGGAGCTAAGGGCCAGTGAGCACCTCAATGTGGATGTGATTAGGAGCTACAGTCGGAGATTCTGTGTTCCCTCAGAAGTCAATGAGACCTCCAGCTTCTCCGTTTGAACCTCATTGGAAGAGCACGCTAAGCAAGAGCGGTGGCATCCTCTTCTCTGAAGATCATAGGCCGCATTTAGCTTTGAGGGATCAAAGGAACATCCAGAAACTGTGCAAAAGCGAAAGACAAAATGCTTGGAATTTCGTCACAAGTCAGTGTTTTCCCAGTTAATAGATCAACGAAGACAATATTTTACACGTTTTGGACGATGGTTTGACTCTGAAGAATTTTTATGTTTTTTTTTACCAAACAAGTTGAACTAAAATAAGTGGTGGCATCTTTATGTATTTTAATGCTGCAAACCCACTCACACCGGTGCTTTGGAGTAAGGAGATGCGGTGCAGGGTTTGTGCAGATGCATCTCCTTCATCCATAGTGACCGGCTGTCCACGTTCCTGAGTACAAATCCAGACGTCAAGTACTCCTACATACCTGGCAAAGAAATGAGTCTTGCAGCTTGGGTCCACACCTGACTAACTTCAGCGTTCAGCCTTCTTCCTCCAGCAAAATTAACATTTGATCTGCACGACAATTTAGAACCATTTTGAAATGCCTGGACAACTCTTTGGATTTCCTACATGACTGCACCTGTGAAATGCTGTAATTTTTGGCACTTGCTTTACTCGCGTGTTCCGTTCCTTTCTTGGACTCCGCATTGCTGCGACCCAGTACTGCTCTGTTATCGATAAAAAACAGAAACAGATCGGCAAGTACATGATTAACAGTTTGAGGTTTTAACCGAGAAGACATACACGGAGGAGGTTCTCCTGAGGAAACTGGACGCGTCAAAGTGACTCTTCGATAGGCGAGAAATTCTGGAGGAATTAAAACCGTGAGCGGTGAACGTGGCCAGGATGTGTATGTGTGTCTGCAGGAGTTCAAGGTTCACGAGCAGCACCAAAAGATGAGGGCCCACAACTGGAAGGCAGGGACGGGGGAGTCGGCATCGGTTTGACCCCACACAGGCCCTGACCTGCTCCTAGCCTCATGGATCGACTCGCCTAGCTGCCTCTTTCCCAGCTGCAGCCCTGCCATCTTGATGCTCGATAAGCCCCCGCCTCCCCGCAGAGCGGCCCGGCCGAGCCCGTCCACCCTGATGGATGAGGATCCTGCGCCGTGAAACGGCGGGGGTCCGCATGCCGAAAGCCCCCGTGAACCCACGCTGCGGACCCCATGTCAAGTTGAAAAGTTTATTAGCCAGTAGGAGTCTCTCTTTGTTCTGTTTTTATAAGTCAAGGAGTACGAGCGGGAACCCCCTCAGCGGGTTATTAATTGTTTGTGAAGTTTGCGAGCCACTTTGGTGCCTGCCAAGTGGCCGCGTTTTCGACCGTGCGAGATGTTCTCCTGGAGGTACCGGGGTAACCGAACACACGGGGAGGCGTCTCAATTTAGAGACAATAACTCAGCTCGTGAAGAATTATGCAATTTCTAATTTGTGCTCTGACTTCTCTTTTCCTGCCCGAACAAACACTTCTCCGCCCAAAGCTGGACAGAAAGACTGTTTAATGTGCGCTAATGTAGTTCTAGAGTAACGCGGCTCGCAAGCGATGTTTCCCTTACGCCGTTCTCCCGTGTGCTCGCGCACGCTTCACTAACAGCGCGCACATGGCAAAACACCGAGCGCACATAAAGCACCGCTTTCGGGCCTTCGGGAATCCTGCGCCGCCGACGGTCAGCGCAAATCGTCCGGCGCACAACACGCGGTCGCCGCCTTTGTGCGCCCGGCGGCGTTTCTTCTCGCCGTCTTGCGACTTATTTCATGCCGGATGTCGCGGGGGCCTTTCTTGTCACGCCGCTCGCATTTCATTTCGGATAACCGCGCACCCTGATCCTGGAGTCACCGCCGAGGGTCCGTTGCAGTTCATCGCAGCACATTTCAGCGAAGGCTAAAAATTTCACACAAAAATATATATATATATATTTTTTTTTACTGCAACAGCATATGAAATTCAAGCTGTGCCGCCTGTTTATATTCTTTACAAAAGCCAAAGGCTGCCTAATAACATTATTAATAACAATAATATTAATAATACTACTAGCGCAATGATAATTTCACCCACGTTCGGTGCACAAACTGCTTAACTGTACCGAAGCCCAAATTTTCACTTCATCACCCTAATGTTTAGCAACGTCTGCAAAGCAAACACAGCCAAGCATTGAGTCATAGCTGCAAACCATCATTGCTCAACACCTCGATTCGGTAACTAATTTACTACAATTTTTACATTTATTTACTACGTTAAGTTTCTACGAGCCCAACTTACCCTTAGACTGAAAAAACACCGCGCAGATTATCAGAATCCTCACCTGCGCTGCATACCTGCAGGGCTCACCCTGGATTTCGGTTACCTGACAGCTGTTAAAGAAAAGCAAGAAAGTAAATTATTGCAGAATTAAATTCTATCCACAATTTCAACCATCAATAATATCTCCATGCTTAGCAATGAGCAATGTGAACAGTGGTAACGCTGTGGTACCGACACGGTTTCGCACGAGCGGTGGTTTGGGCTTGATGTTGTCGTGGCAACGGGATTTCGCGTCTTACTTAAAGGCAAACATCAGTAGCGCTGAGAATGTATTAATCCACATGGGCACGTTCCCAGGGACCGGCGTGATGACAGGTGTAATTCCATTACTCATAAGTAAACACCCTTTATTTGTTTTGCAGATACGAACCACCTGCCAGGCCCTGTGCCCTCTGTCCCCACCGCTGTGGGTAGGAGAGGCACTTTCCCCCTCCAACCGATGCGGATCTGAAGGCTCCGGCTTGAGGACTGCGGCGGAGGAGCCATTTTGAAGGTGGCCCATATTTTTTAATTACGTACAGGAAACTTGAGTTACAAAGGACATTTTTAGAGCAGCGCCCGTGGGAAAGGAAAGATGAAGCTTTCCTTCAGAACTCCACGCTGACCCTCCTTGAAGCGCGTGGGTGGCGGACGCCGACGGCAGGAGGGAGACGAGCGGGCCGGGCCGTTCGCAGTCAGGAGTCAACGGTGGGAGAACCTCCCGGTGCCGAGGTGGCACCTGCCGGCCCCCCGCGGACCTGTGGGTCCCGCGGCGGCGCTCCGCTTCGCAGGTGGGCAGCTCAGCAGCTGGGATCTCGCCCCGTCCACCCCAGGTAGATCCCCCTGCGCTGAGGTCAAAGTTCGCCCCTTCTGCGGCACACTCCCTGTTTTCCTTTCCAAAAACAAAAAAAAAACCAACACACGTAAGCAAATTTGTCCTCCTCTTTACCGTGGTGGTCCCAAGCATCGGAGAACTATTTGTTATCTTCACTCGGAAGAACGCAGCTGTTTCTGATTGTGCCTGTGGAGATTTTTGCCCAGAGGGCTGAACAGGGAGGGCTCCTCTTTTTTTTATGTCTCAAATTGAATTTCTCACCATTTCAATCTGGGCCCACGAGCGAGGGGGAGCGGAGACCTTGGCCCCTGGGCTCAGAAACCTGGCAGAAATCACTTTCACCTGTTTGGCTAAATGACTACATGTTAAAAGTAATAAAAGCTATTAGCAAGATCAGATTTGCCCTGCATGTGTTCTGATGCGGAGCTGGGTGAACTCGCTCTGACCCGAGCCGTCACATGTACTGCTTTGTCTGGTCGAGCTATTTAGAAAAGGCTGCCAATTCCGAAATAGCTTCTTGGGGCATGTCAATAGGACCTTTTTTATGAAGCATAACCTTTTCCAAAAAAACCTTTTATTATATTTTCAGACCAAAGTGCAGCTCAGCGGACTATTACAGCTATCGCTCCAAGGGCCTCGCTGTCCGTGAAACAGGCGGAAAGCCGGGGGTGGCAGCAGGGGGTTGGGGTCGGGGGGGGAGGGTGCTAATCTCATAAATTGCTCCCATCAAAAACGCTAACACCAACTTGTGCCACTTCCAATAAAAATTTACTCGTGTCTCCAGCTGGGTGAGGTCCCTGAAGAACATTAGGGGGTCTGGTCTGGGGGGTTGAGCCATGAAATGATCCTCGTGCAGGCTGGGGGTAAAAACTTGCAATTCAAACTAAAATAAGACGTGTATAATTGCAGAGTAAACGCCGTCCGAGTCAAACTGACGTGGCCGCACGCCACCTGCGACCCCAGCGTCATCTGGATCATTGAGACGTTGATATGAAAGGCCCATCCGTGGCCTTATGAACTACGAGCTTGTTTTCCTCCCAAAGCCTAGCGGTGGGCCGATGACAGATGAACCCAGGTGCGCGACCCTGACACGGTCGACGTGGATGACTAACGCGCGCCAGGTTCAACGCGACGAGAGACCGGACAGAGAGACAAAGGGATGTGTCGAGGTTTGCTTGTTAGACTTTGCTTCCAAGTAGCGGGAACGCAGCTCACGTTTTCTGCGAATGCGGTCGGTGGACGTAGCTGTTTTTAGGGTGAGGGCTGCTGCACACCGACCGTTCCTGAACCTGGGAGTGACCGCTACAGAGCGAGCTTCATTCTTTATTAAAAATAAAAAAATAAACTGTGGAACAAGTACGTAAGCGGCGAAAAACAAGAGCGTCTCGGTGTGACTCACACAGGAATTCTCAACAGCGTCGGCACACCCGACCCCGATCAACTGGGGGGCAACAATCCCAGAAGCGGGATAATCGACCGGATACCGCGGCAAAACAGGGTAAATTAATGGTGAAGCTATCCGGAGTTGGAAGGATCCTGCCTGCCTTTTTTTTTTTTTTTTTTTTGTCTGTTTCTGTTCTAGCAGTGGCTGCTGCTGTGATGCTCAGAGGAAGCCCAGGTGAGGAAAAACTCCACCCAAGGGGGAACTCCTCATGAGACAGCAGAAGGGAGCAGATGGGGGCGCTAGCATGAGCCACAGGGTCCAGATCCCGGGAGAGGAATGAAGCGGCGAAGACTGTATGGTTGTAGCGGGGGAAACACCTCGCAGCTGTTAGTCCTTTGCTGGATCAGCACGAACCAAACCCCTCGACTTTAGGTGCTCCCGATGGCAGGGCAGGTGGTGGCGTGCGGTCCTCTAACACACTGCCGTTGAGCTGACTCAGCTTTACGTTTAACAAATTAGGAAAGACAACCGTAGTCCTTTTGAAAGCGGCCTTTACTGTACTGTTAAATGTTTACCGCGGTCCAGCGGCCCCTGGACCCGAGCCCGTTCCCACTTTATGTCCCGTGCTCCCGTAACTCCGCATCACAGCCACTCTGGGCCTGTAAACAAAACCCGGAAAAGAGGTCTAGAGAAAACGGGAGCAAACCGTTTGAAAGTAGCGGCGAAAAGAAAGGAATTCCGCCCGCGATCCCGGTTATCGGTCGGTTTCCGCTCGCGATTCCTGCTTCCCGCGCTGGAACGCGACCAGATCTTCAACTGCCCGTCAAGCCGCTGTCCGCTCTCGAACCCGGGCTGGAAGGCGAAGAGAAGGCAGGATAATCTTCTCATAACAAATACGACGATTACCTGAGTTAGGGTGTAATGCGCCCCATGAGGAACTTTTTTACATCTTGTATACTTATGTTCCTAATGTCATTAGGCGTCATCGCATTCTGTCATAACAGTGAGAACCGTGGGAAAGAAAGGCGCACGCGGCGCTCCTGTGGAAAGACGAGAGCGGCCGTTTTTTCCCTTTCCGGCGAAACTCGACTCGGACGCGAGAAGCCGAGCATATTCCTTCAATTAAAAACCAATTTAAAGCGACCGTTTGTTGTGCGGCGTAATCGGTTGCAATTTTGTTTGTTTGCGTTAATAAAGTCGCGGCGAGCTCGAGAAAACGGTCGTCTTATTTATTTATTTTCCCCCGGCACCACGATTAAATTCCAGCGATGAAATCAACAAAGTCTACGGATTCCAGTTTCGCCCACCAAGGGGATAAAGCGGTTAATGGGATCAAGGGATTGAGGGCCGTGGATGACCTCTCACCCCCCTGGCTGACCTCGCGGTGACCGCTCGGAGCCCGAACACCGAGCAACTTCATGCTTCTTGCCCGCCGGCCTTTCTCCTGACCTCAGCAAAACCTCGCTGGGCCCTTTCCCGACAGCGCCGCCGAAAAACCCACCCAATCTAGTTTTCGGTTTATTTTTTCAGGTGAGCAAACTGTATCAGATGTACTGGTTTCTCAGTTGTTTTTAATTAGGCTTCTGGAATCCCGCTCTTTCATCCACAGAAGAGACCATGTCAGCCCACCCCTGGCTGTGGCCAACTTTACACAAATAACTTAAGGAGCAGCTCACCGGGGCCGAGGAGAAAGCCGTCCGATTATGCGCCGATTTCAGACGACCGCAGAACTTAATGGAAGAAAGACGTGTTTGTTAGAACTTCGCTTTTAAATATTTTCCATGTTGACACTTCTTTGGTTTTAGCGCACGGTCCGCTGGGTCTGCTTCCGAACGCCGCTCGGGCTGAGGGAAGAGCGCTTTTACTCATAAGTTTTGCTCCAGATTGGGTCGAACGAGTTTAAAAGACGCACCGGGCAGGAACGCTTCTCATTTGCTGCTCAGAAATCCACATTCACCTTTGCAGACGTCATCAGAAAGATTTCTCGGCCTTCGTCCGTATTAGTCTGACTGCGTTAACTGGCTTTAAAAGCTGTACTCGATGCACAGATGGCCTTTCGTGCGCCGTTGTACCGAGCAGCCTCCAACTGAAATCATTACTTTGGCACAAATCATGCTGGGCTTCATACTTTTATTAATTCTGCTTACTGTTTGTCAGCTGAGAGATTTCCGGTCTTCATTCTGCCACATGCGCTTAGTTTTTTGTCAAGCATGGCGACGGTTCGAGGTGGTCGCCGAGCTGCCCCGTATATTCCGACCGACAGTTATGAGGGGTCCGGAGCAGAGTTGGGTGCATTGCTCATTCACACGCTGCCATTTATTATTTTACTATTGTTTCAAAACATGGTGCTGCTTTAAAATATTGTGTATGTAATGAATGCGTAATATTAATTGTGCGCTTGGAGGGCAACAAATACTTACACTTACGACATGGAACATCTGATGCACTTTACACAATGGCCAGATTTGCTTTCAGAAACTCCAACCCCGCATTTGCAGTGAAATTTGTCATGACAGAATGGGCAGCGCCGAACCTCCTCGGCCGCATTTTGGCAAAAATTATTTCTTCTTGCACCGCCGCCCTCTAGTGGACATCAGCAGGCATTGCGGTTCTGCTTTTCCTGTCGCTCCCGTTTGCGGAAGATCGAAGAGCGCAGGAAGGAAAAAACATTTTTACACGGCACTCAGCAAAAACACTTAACTCACATTCACGTATATGCACTAACTAAAATTTATTATTGTTCAAAATACACAATGGCTCACGAAGGCACAGAAGTCGAAACGTTTTTCTCAATTGGCAAAAAAAAAATGAAGTTGTGAACGCGACTGTGCTCCAAAGCTTCACAGAGGATCTTTTTTCAAAACCGAACAAATGTCAAAATTACTGCAGGTTCTACTGGCACCAGGGCTTGTCCAGCTGTCAAGGTTGGAAAATGCTTTTTAACTCCAGAGCTGCGATTGTGAGCCGTGACCCAAACTGACCCCCATTTTTTCCCGGCTTGCATCATTTGAAAACTTATCGTTAGGCCGCGGTACAGAAACGCAGCTTTCCTGCGCCTTTTCGCCGCTGAAGTGACTGCTCGTTGAGGCACACGGGCGACATTCAGGGGATTCACATTCTCGCACTTTGCTGCAAACAGGCATTCTGACGCGCTTCTCCTTCCGTTTGTCCAACTGCGCGCCTTCCGCCGCCAAACCCTGCGAAGCGGAGTCTCTCCCAGCAGCAGCAGCAGCGCGTCGCCGCTCACTGTCGTAAAACTGTCGCACGTCATTGACTCCTGCTAGACGGTACTTACGTCGCACTTCCTACAGAAGGGCGAAGCTGCGGCGCAATAAAGTTTTTATTTAAAAACAGTCCCAGAACTCAAAATAAAGTGAATATGACGCCTGCAAAGTCAACATTTTCACTAATTATAAAGATCTCTATTGAATAGTGGCGGCCTTTACAGTTGGTCGTTCATTCGTTTTTTGCTTCAGGACAGATCGGGATAAATGGAGAAGAAAAAAAAATCTCCTTAGACCAACAATAATGTTGCCTCTCAAATGAAAACAATACCGAGTTACCAAGAGCCCTGCCCAAGTTTTTCATTCCACAGGGTTCAAACTGTGTAACTCATTTCAGTCCAAAAGCTGGGATATTTATTATTTATACGAATGTGAGCAGAAAAAGTCAGCAAGTCCATCAGGACCTGGGATGAAAAGCCCTCTTCTAGACCACAGCAACCCAGGGCAAAGCTTCAATCTACAGTGAAAAACAGTAACATCTGATGCTCAAATACAACTTTTCTAAATTTAAATTGGCAGCTGTCCATCAGTAAACCTTCATGGAAGGTGAGAGAGATACACTAATATTCAAAGCAATAATAATAATATGCACAACACACTGTCACAGTTCACAACATCAAGTTACAGAACAGAGGAAACAGTTGGGAACAGACACAGAAATAAAACAGTAAACGTTACCACACATGTAAGTCAAAGTACATCATTCACCTGAACCCCTTCAGTGATGGAGACAAACTGCATAAAACACCAAAGTAAAGCAGTAAAATATCATTTCGAGGTCACCTAAATGGTCTCCTTCATGTCGCTGCTGCAGAAAACAAAGAGGCTGCAGCAAAATGTCACACAACTGGTGGTGCTAAAATGGCTGGAATATTTTTTCCCCCCCATCTGTCTTTGTTATTGTGGCAAGAATCACGTTTTGGATTCTTTAAAAACAAATGATTTTTATATAAGAAGAGAGAGATTCAGGGTGTTTATAAAGCAACTGTGTGGGAGTCACCCACATCCAGACTATATAGCACATTAATGTAAGAGTTACAAGCATGGAACTCTTCCAGTTCTACCAGGCAAAGTATCATGGTTTACCTTTAATGATCAGTATATATTTAAAAATTCTATTCAGGTGCTTCTTATGCCAATTAATTTTCTAACACTAAATAAAATACTTGTTGCAAACTGTACTCCGAATTCTCGAAGAGCAAATATGTTTCGGGATTGACCTCTGTTCAGTTTATTTGGACACAACAGAAAACCAGATCTAACTTAGGCCATTTACCTGACACAACAGACATGAGAATTGTGATGTGGAACAAAAACATCCACAAAGACAACGGATTGCGCTGGCATGACAACGCGGGTTTGGTAACAGTACTGAGAACATGATCCTCCTGACAATTTTCCCTGTTATCAGAGCTCCATAAACTGGCCTTAAGTGAAACCCAGCTTAAAGCAAACCAAGTAATTCAAAGCAAACTTGTTTACATACCGTACCATTCTACAAGGTATGCTTCTAAGTAAACTTTTGAAGAAATTGTAACATAGGTAGCACTGACCAAAAAAATGGCAAAAGCTTCTTAAAACCTAAACTCCATGTAAAACCGTTCATTTTTTAAAATTTAAACTAAAGCGATAAGTCATCAGGCAGTGCAATGCCTGTTGTGATATATTGTCCATATTGTGTTAAAAATTGTCGAAATATCACTTGTTTTAAGACAGAAAATATTTCTCCATATCGAGTTACAGGGAAAAGTTAAATCCAAAAAAAGACTCAACTCATCTTAACAAATCAGGTTTAAATTTAGCATTTCTCTGCTGAAACATTCAACATATCAAAATGAACAAAAATACTATGATAATACTTAAATTTAGAAAATACTGAAAACAATAAATAATCCTATTATTTCTTATTATTAAATATAAGATAATTTGAAGTGGGTACAGATGCATACAATAATTTAAGTCATTTAAAATGTCAGGTGCATACTGTAAAGCTACATCAATTAAATATACATAGCAATTTAAATGTGAAAATCTTTAAGAATAAATTAAATTTACCATAAAGTACACATGCTAAAGCACAATATATCCTACTGTGGTAACAACAATAATAGAATTTTATTCAAAGAATTCAGTTTTTAAACTGCTAATTGCAGGCATTTTCTCTACTTATTCACCTATCAACCAGTGCATGTATTTTTACTACTCAACACCATGCTTGAAATAATGACACGGACAGTCAACAGCAACAGGCACAAAGGTCCTGACACTCTAGGCTACAATGGGAGAAAATACTGAGCAAATAAGCTCATGTCTTTTCTTTACCTTGATCACCATGACAAAACAAATCTTGGTCACGTGCCCTGACACAAACTGACTCAGTATTCTACAAGCACTTTAACAGCATAGGACTTGACCAGCAGGATCTGAGTGAGGAGCATCATTCATGGCATCCAGAGCTGGGTTCTGCTGTAAACATGAGTATGGAACAAAAGATCCTCAAAGGAAAGTATTGACCAGACTGAGGTAAAAGTCATTTTGCAGACAGAGGGTTATGTACTGCAACAAAACCAAACACAACAATATAAAAGGGAGTAAAACATCCTTCATCCTCTATGTGTCAAAAGTGAAACAAAAAGTGAAGTTTTAAGAAATGTAAAAGCCTTCATACAGTACGGGTCACCAGCATAGTTGCTTTAAATTACCATGTGGTGTCAAAACACTGTCCGCACCAATACACAATGGTAGATACTTATTAGTGTTTCAGATGTGCCTGAAGCACTTCAGAAGAACAACATTATGTGGGATACACACTCTACTGAAGATTTATAGTACAGTAACACCAGGTCTCACAAACTCACAACATTTGAGTACAGAGATGAGGAGATGCTGGGAGTCTGAGTCTCACTGGTCTTGAACACATGACCAGCTGACTCCAGAGATCCTCTGTGCTGGTACACTGAAGAGGCAGGAGGTTTTTTTTTTTTTGGGGGGGGGGGGTGTACAGTTGGTCCAGTTAACCCGTGTCATATGCTGGCTCACGGGGCCGTGGGTTCCATGTTTCTGTCTAGAGCTGCAGAAGGTTGAGATAGGACAAGAAATGTGTGAAAGAACCATTTTGTTTTGTCTTAAACAAATGCCCAATGCCTCTGTGAAATGGATGAACTCCTCTAATCTTTTCTACAGAAATGCATGTGACAAAGCATTTCGTTGGTGATGCCTTCACAGCTACCACCACAGTCCATCACTTACCACACTAACTCTTTGCATGACTGGAGTGGGGTGAATGGCACTTGTTTTTCTGAAAGACAGAACATTAGCATTTTTGAGAGGGTGTATCTAGCAAGGGAAAGGTTTCACACCCCCTAGGATGAGAGATAAGGTGCAAGACAAGAGAATGCAAAAAGAGTCAGGTATGTGCACACCTTTTCCCTTAGATGGTAGTGCAGTCTGCGGTCCGACAGCCAAGGGTGCTTCAAGGCCTCTGCGGCACTCATCCTCCAGCTACAAGACACGCACACGCACATGGACCTGTCACAAGCACGCTCGCTGGACAAAAATATTAGCTGGCATGGATACTCCATGCATTAATTTAAAAAAAAAAAAAAAAACCTGCCAATCAACATTTAAAGTGACACTAAATACATTTTGTGTATTCACTACAGAAGGCTGTGCTCCAGTAGGCAGAACTCTTAGTCCCATCTACCCCACTTGCTCCACAGGACTGGTCCCAGTCCCAGCTAAGCAGGAGTGTACAGTACCTCTTGCTCTTGACCAGGAGCCTGGAAATGAAATCTTTAGCCTCCTCAGAAATGTCTGCAAACTCCTCCTCTTCAAAGCTCCACTGGCACGCAAGAATGTTGTTTAAAGTCTCGTTGTCATCCTCACCAAGGAATGGTGACAGTCCACTGAGCCTAATGAGTGAGTTTGGGCGAAATGTCACTGTGCATGTTTACGAGGGAGGGACTAAATGTTTTTTTATTCACATTTCTTACCACTTCTATAGTCTGCATCAGCCTCTTTAGGGTACTGAACTTTCAAACATTAGGTCTTTGTTGACCCTGTGTCTATCGATCCAGCATTTATTGGTATGTTTACTGTAAACATATCTGTTACTTACAGCATGTAGGTAATGACTCCCAGGCTCCACATATCTGTGGGGAAGGAGACAAACTCGTAGTTGATCACCTCCGGAGCCAGAAACTCTGGTGTGCCAAAATTCACCCGGAGTCTCTCCCTGGGCTTGTACCTGTGACAACATGTATACCTGATGAATGGAATAAAAGCACCAGACATATGTGGGCCCAACAGGTCACTATTTACCTTCTGGCCAGCCCAAAGTCAATGATCTTTATCTTGTTTGTAGCTCTGCTGATGCATAAAATGTTTTCAGGCTGTGAACCAAATTCAAAAGTCAAAACACAACTCCAGAGGAAACCTATTTGAAATACTTTCTTTCTGGTTGACTGCTTTGATGTTAAACATAAAGGAGAGATAATTAGCAAATTTCTTACCTTCAGGTCTAGGTGCAGAATGTACATCTGGTGCATGTACTGTAAGCCTTCACTGATCTGTCTAATGAAGAGAACTGTGTCCAGCTCAGTCAGGTTGTAGTTCTCATCAATAATCCTGTCAAAGAGCTCACCCCCATCCACACTGCAGCAGCAGGGAAAAGGCATTATTACATGATGGTAATGAAATGTATAGATGATACCTTGCTTCTAAAATGTTTGTACTGCCATGTGTGGAACAGGAATGTCATTCCAAAAAGTAGGCACCTTACAGCATACTGAGTAACGTTACCTCACCCAGAAGAAATCAGCGCAAAATAATTTTCCCCAATTCAACCCAAGTCATGCCGGAATGCTTACTACTCCATTACGAGAATTATGTCGTTTTTAGACTCATAGGCTGCATACAGCTGGATCAGATTGGCGTGATTAAGCTGGTTCATTACATGGATTTCATTCTTCACCACCTCCTGCACATAGGAATAACAAAGCACAACATAAAATGATGGATCAAAGTCCCACCAAATGGTTTGTACTGATGAGCAGGTAATAAAGCAATGTGAACTGTAATGCACAAAGTCTTGAATATTCAATCAGATGGGATTTTAAGGCAATTTCTTATGACTCTTCTGGTCTTTACTGTTCTTTCAACCATGAGTGGCCCATGAGTCTCTGTTATGTGCAAAGGGTGGACTATTAAGTGCAGAAGACTAGAACAAACCTTCTCTTTCTGACTCCTTGCCTTGATAATCTTAGCAGCCAGGGTGAGTCCAGAGGAGTTTTCCACACATTTGTGAACTTGACCAAAACGACCCCTGTGGGAAGAAATGAGAATAATCAAATACATCTTAAACTATCCTTCAAAAAGTGTGTTCTTTTCCCTCATGTTGTATGTAATACTGCTTTATAGAAATGTTTGCACCCAATGCTTCTAACTGTCTAGCCTTTTGTCCTTTGAATTAGTTTAAAATAAAATTATTATGTATTCCTTTCATACATTCTGCTAAAAAGTGTATCAGCAAGATAGGTTTGAACCATATTCAAGCTGTACAAACAAATATTTGAAACGAAAGGCATTTTTTGTATTCAAATAGATGGAACGCTAGATAGTAAGGCAGTTTGTCTTTGAAGAAATGGATTATCACTGCCTGATTATCGCCAAGTCAGTGTGGGATACAGTTTCACATACCATATCAAGAGCAAAGGGGTTTTGGGGGTAAAAATAAACAACACTGATCCTGGAGTTAGCAGCAACAGGAAGAGACAGTTGTCTGTGATGGGATTAAGAGACTGTGTAACCCCCAATCCCCTCAGCCTACTTCCCCTAAACCACTGATGTCTTCTTTAATGCATTTTGTCATGCATGCATACTTTCAGCAGCTCTTCAGCCCCTTACCCTCCCAGGATCTCCTCTCTGTTGATTGTGTAGAAGATGGAGATCTGATTGTGCTTGGCCGACACAATGCGGTGATCGAAGGGGGCAGGTGGTGGGGGACTGCAGTCTACAGTCACAAAGGACAGAGACACAGGACAATAAAAAACAAATAGGAAAAAAATTCTGTGTCTTTTGCAATATAGAGACATTTATGCATACATTTAAGAAAATCTAAGGGAAAAATTACTCCATACTCGAAATTATTTTATATACAGTATGTGTTCAGTTTCTGCTCATTTCCTGACCATTGATATGTTGTTACCACAATGAACATCAACCTTACCACCACAATCCATGTTGTACTCTAGTTCACAGCCATCCATCCTGAGCAGCAGATGGTACACAAATGGGTCTCCAGTCTTAATTCTGCAAAGCTGTACCCTTTGAACACTGCTTGCATATTCCTTCACGGTCTAAAGTTTTAGACGAGAATTTTTTAAGCTCACCTATGATGTATTCCCGTTTCAGCTCCTCGCTCTCCCTCTTTTTATCTTCCGACTTGTTCTCTACATTTTCCATCACAGGCTGGGTTTGGCCTGAGACTGTGGATTCTGCCTTCTCACAGCATTTCTTGCTGTCCTCCTCTTCTTGAATATCCCCAGAGACCTGTTCCGTGTCCCTGGTGACAGCTTCTGCAGGACAGGCATTTTCACCTCTGTGGGGCATATGACTTGAATAAGTGACCATCCAAACCCTGCTCCTGTCCAGTGTAACATGCATTTTGAGTATTGAGTTTAGCAATAGAATCAAATTTAAAAAGGAATATAGTCCTTGCTCACTAGAAGAGGCTGGTGTACCTTAATAGAGAACATATTTGTTTAAAGGAAGTCCTGAATCACGAGTTGTTGAGTCTCCCGTTGGTATATATAAAGAGAAGTTTGTACAGGTCTGAAAGTAGCTATGCACCAGTTAGCCAACATGGGTTTAATGTCATCATCTGTTTTACAAGCAGCATGAATGCAAGGCTTAAGAAATATACCTCTCCGGTAAAAGAGAATCCTTCTTTTTCTCAGTTACATTGGCCTCTAGGGGTGATTCTGTTAGAGGGTCACACTCTCTTTCCTCCTCAAGCTTCTCTCTTTCCTCTATCGCCACCTTCTCCACATCTTCTTCCTCTAAGTTAGTGGAGACCTTCTCTTCCTCTTCTTTCACTGCAACACTCTTCACTGGCCATGCTGCTCCTTGGCTTTTGTTCTCCACCTGTAACTCGGAGCCTGTCGCTTCAGCCTCTTGTGGTCTGGCCACAGGTACATCCAAGATGAGATCCAGCACAACACCATCACCATCTGCCTGGTTTCCGGCTTCTGCATTCTGCTGATTGAGCTTCTGGACCTCTTCAAACAACAATACCTTTTTCTTCAGGGAGATGGTGTCTAAAATAGATTTTAGATAGTCTAAAAATACAATCTCCAGGTATAAAACTAATAGCATGGCTTATTTTCTCAGTGCACATGTTAAGAAAAAATTACATTTATGACTGCATAGTGATGTTTACAGTGTAAGTTATGCTGGTTTTTATATGGGTTTAAATCCAACTCAGTCTATGCGGATTTTGCAAATTCTCTTCATATTAGTTACTAAAAATTATACATCACTGGAGAAAAGAATCTGCTAAATGAATAAATGCAAATGTAGCACAAAAGAGGAGTTTTGAATGTAAAATGCATTGCCCTCCTTTGCAAGACAATGCAGTAAGACCATTAATATTATTTAATGCACACAGCATGCTCTACCTGTTGTGTCTGGGGGTTTCTTTTTCTGTGTTTTCAGACCTTTAAGGCTTAAACTAGATTTGTCCTTTCCATCCTTGGCTTTGTGGTCTCTCTGCTGGGGAAAAAGAAAGAGAAATGCACCAAGACAGAAACACTAGAGGGCGATGCAGTGCTCCAGTTATTGCCTTTTTGTATGTGGCATCCTGCCTAAATGTCCACTCTCAGCTTCCTTCCACTTATTTGGCAGCCTTCAATATTATGCTCAAAGCAAATATGGTAAAATGTCCAGCATCCAGAAAAGGACTTCAACATTTTAACCAGGAATATTACAGAAAGTGCACATTCCCAGACATACGACCTCTGCATTCGCTTACATAATATGTGATGGACAATAACAAATACCAGCCTGTTTGGCTACTATCACCACTGCAAGGGAGCAAGGGGACATTAACATTTACTATTTATAATTATAAGGAGCGCTGATAATTGACTGTCAGGGGATAAACAGGCTGCAGAGAGAATCTTGAGCTTGGCATGAGATGGCAGGAAAGTCCATCATTATTACAACACCTACTGACAGACTGTACAGTGCAGCTGTGATGTTTCCATTCAGACTTTGAATTTCTCAGGGGAGTTGAGTTACACTATGATCCTGTTACAATCTTACAGCCATTATACGCATAGAGGTCATTTCACCCGCCATTATACTGAAATTTTCCATGTAATGACCCTCACAGAGGTCATTACATTTATATTTATTTGGTTGCCAGTTTTCTCTGAAGTGCATTGAAAAAATGTACTCATTTATGAAGCTGAGTAATTTTTGTTAGAGCAATTTTATGGAATGCATCTTGCTCAAGGGTGCAACAGCAGGAAGTGAAATTTGAACCTGATTCTTCAAGTGGAAGGCACCTGTTGATCATATTGCATTACATTCAAACTGACCACTGCTCTGAGATGGCCATACTTGCTACAAAGCTTAAAATGACAGTTATCCTTGGTCTGAGACGCAAGTCAGACACAACAATTTACGTTCAACACATACTAGTGTCATACTATCTTTTGCAAATAATTCAACATATTTGCATAACAGAGACTATCACTAACAGAGTGGTTAAGTATTATTCATAATCACTATATGTTACTGATGCTATAGTTACCTGTGCTCTTATGGTGCTGTAAATTGATGCCATACTGATTATTTTTTAGCCTATATGTTTGATTCGCTCGCATTACAGTTAATGAAAAGTAAGCAACGTGGAAATTACAAAATAGAAATCAATGAAAATTGTCACTAATACCATGACATTTAGTTATTTTGCTACTTGCTTCCTGATTCCCCACACCAATTATTTTCAAATTCATTGGTGTTCGTACAAAATTTTGTCATTTTCTGTCATGGTTATAATATAGAGATTTGTGTGTTTAAGTTTATAGTTACGAGTTTGTGAATGTCCATTACCACAGAATCCACTTGTTGCTAATCAACCCAAACTCCCACTAAATCATCATGCGGACTGAATCTGTCATATCCTTCACAACCACAACCGAGACAGATAGCTACACAATAATATTGACATAAACTCTTTTACATTTTGGAATTGTTATTGTTAACGTTTTTTGTTTTTGGTAATAAAACTGGCACTTAGATGTATCGGAAACTCTTATTCGGCACACCATGAAGGGATTACACTTACACGTTTATTTCATGTCACCTATATGACAAAAAAATAAAGTTTGTGCACTTCACACAATGGAACACGAGCAGTTAGTTTCCATAAAATTCAAAACTTTACATAATATCAGTAACTGAAACACGGAACCTCCCCATGCCCTGTTAGTACATCTTGACCGTAATGTTTCAGGAATCAGGTTTATAGCTTAAATCTTACTGCATTTTTAAAAATCTGGCTAAATACTACAAAAAAATGTGACCAGTTCTGAAGTTGTGCTATAATAACAATACATTAATATTACCTGAAAGATATATATAAAAAATTGATATATTATGATTTAACATTATTTTGGCCATTGTTTGTATATGGCAGGGTCTCCCTAACCCACCTTATTGGATTTTTTGTTGCTCAGGAGGAGCTTCTTGATATCTGGCTTTCCTTTTCCCTTTTTAACTTTCTTTTCCTTTGAGTGCTTCCTTTGAGAGATGTCACCTTTGAAAATGAGTTCTGTGAGGTTGGATTTTTTCACTGCATCACCCAGGAAGCCCACAACCTGCTGGAGACCCAGGACCAGCTTCTCCAACCCTTCCAGCTTTCTTGATTGTTGTTCTGACCTCTCATTGACAGCAGACATGATGTTGGTAATTTCATGACACAACTCCTTCACTTCAGTGGCTCTCCCCAAGACCTCCTGGTGGTGGAGTTCCTCCTTGTTCATCTTCAGAACCTCCATGTACTTCTCAATACCACCTATGTCCTCGGACATTCCATCCAGTCTGTGGAGCACCTTCTCCTGAACTTTGAGAAGCCGGTCCATCTTGTCAGTAAGGGACTTAGTCCATGGCTCCACAGGGCTCTGGGTGAGAGCGGTTGGCTTATCTGGTTCCATGGACATCTTTCCTGTTGTGGGTTTCTGACCCAGTCGCACTTTTGGGTCATAGACCTTCGCCAGTGAACTGACCAGACTTGAGCTCATGGCACTGACTGTTGTGAAATTTTTAAATGCCTGGATAGATTTCAGATTGTTTGCTGCTGACAGAGAAGTTGAACAACTGCCCCCCGTCACAATGTTTTGCTGCTTCTACTCGCTCTTCTTTAAATTCAACAGATTCCCAAAAATCAATGGTCTGAAGGTATGAAAGATATGTCTCAAAGATGAAGAAAAATCAAGTCTTGTGGATATTAAGGCAATACAGTTGCAGAACAAAGAAAAAGTATACAGAGCACCCCTTGGCTTCAGGAAGTGTTAGCCAAAGTATTAAAAAGGCATACTTAGTCAGTGACAAGCCAGCCCCTATTCTCTTGTCCCTCGTTCAAGAATAGAACCATCTGTCCTTCAATGAAAAGTGCCTCGTTTATGCCAGGGGATGAGCAAACAAGTGATGGTGCCCATCTGAACTTTGGAAACAGGAAAGCTGGGAGTGGGGTGATGGCGTCAAAGTGTGTGTGTCGGGGGGGCAAAGGGTGAACAGCAAATTTTGGCTCAGGGTGACTGATATGACATTTGAGAAGCTTCAACAGTGTCCAGTCCTTTTGACTGGGTGTCAAAATTCAGAACATTTACTGGGCAACATGATCGTACCAAACACTTCACACAAAAATGTAGCTAAAAAAATAGTTCATATAAAAAGAATGTGAAAAATGTAATCCCTTCAAAATGGCCTATTCAGCCAACAAAACAGTCTTGAATTGCTGCCATATGAGGAGGTGATGGGACAATTACATAAGGGCATTGACTTTGTTATGGATGAGGACTTCACAGTGAATATTTCTGATCACATTTGGGAGGAGTGTACCCAGATACTGTGTGATACTGTGTGACCTTTGTATCTCTGTTGAGTGTAGGTCTTGAATGTGGTTGGCAAGTCTTTGCACTTTTTTGGTGAAATTGGGGTTCTCTACTAGACAGAGCTCTTCAAAATTCCCACACAAAAATTTCTGATATTCATACACATGAAGCCAAAGAATCAATCTCAGCAGATGACAACCTGACAGTTTTTCCTCATACCACAATGGTATAAAGTCAACATTCAGATTATTTTAAGAGCAAAAAGCTATTTTTATACAAACAAAAAAGGCACAGGATTGAAAATGACAGTCCAAATTTATTCATCTAAAATGATTAAAAATGTATAAAAAAGTTCAGAAATAACATCAAGCACCTTGTGAGATGCTGGTACTGGGTGGTCTTACATCAGATTTGACTGCACTTCGTAACAAAAAACCATCCAAAATAACTGTATACTCAAAGCTAGTGAATATGTATGCAGTGTTTCATCTAAAACACAAATACAACAAATAAGGATGACAATGATAAAAACTGAAGGAAATCAGTCAACAAACTCAAGTGTTCTTCTACCAAGGTAAAGCTCTCAAATTCCCCAAGATTCTCTATATTCAATCCATTCTCAAATACTTTTCTCACACAGGCTGCTCTAGGTTCTGTATTTTACATTGCCTCTCAACTGGTTGACTGGTACACCAGGAATAGCAATAAAGCTAAATGAAGCAAAGAATGGTGTACTACAATGTAAATAGTATGTTGTTGTTGTGCCAACCAGACTTTCCTCAAATTGTATCCTTCACCCAAGAAGAGTAAATAAACAAGTGTCTATAACATGTAATCAAACAATTAGGGTTCTGGCTCTTTTGTACTAAAGTACTTGGCTATTTTCAGTAGTCTGAAACCTGTGTGTTGGTTTTGACTAATAGAGGAGATATTAACATTTGAGCAAGACCAGTGGTGATGGGAGAAGTGATAAGGAGAGTTGACACTCCTATTTAAAATAACCTGCTACCATATACACTTGTAGCAGGAGGTCAGTAGGTGCCCCAAGCTTCGTGTTCCATTCTGTCACAAGCAGAGTTTTTCAGACTCTTATCACCAAATGTGGGCAAAAATATCATGATACAATACTGTGAACACTACAGGATTGCACATAGTTGTGAGGATACACAACAGGTCTCCAAATTAACTTTCTCCGGTTTCTTGTTTTCCTGACTACTTCAGCATCCAGCAACAGGGCTGTTATTTTGGTCACAAGCAGTTGTACAATGCTGGAAGACAGGTGACACTGGCAGGATTAGAACAAACAGGTCTGGGGGGCCTACAGATACACTGCACCTGTCTCTCTGGGTTAGTGCGGAGCAGAGATTCAGCACCAGCTATGCTAAATGATTGCTGCACGCTCTCAGTGGGAATCCTGGAACACGCAACACAGAAACTAAGGGACTGTGTTTGCATGGGATGCAGGAAAGAAACCCCCTAACACCAAGTACTGAGCTGAGCATTCCCTCTTTAGCTGCTGAATGGACTTTCTGAGGTAGATACATTAAGACTTTCTCATTTGCCTGATACTATTCTTACAGTACAGCTTACAATATTGGGCTACTAAGATTTATATCTTTACACAGCCAAACATTTTTGTATCGGAGTAATTCAAGGTAGGAAGGCTTTTTCCTTTTTTTACTATATCAATAGTAACAGTAACAGTGTGGCACAAAAAAAAGATTGCTTTGAAATGCATACACAGAATGAGCCATGAAACAAGCCATTGGTAACATCTTCCATTCCTCTATTTTCAGTTAGCCGTTGTAAAATTAAAATTTTTTCTCTGTTAAAACCTAAATAGTAATTACAACAGTCTCTGACTCACTTTGCAATATGATTTATAAACGGTAATATGCATGACCAACCTGTAAACAAGATTTATTATAAATCAGATGACATGAGCATAACTTTTTTGAAAGAAAAAAAAGAATAAATGAGTTATATGACCTAACTAGTTTCTATGGACATGGTATCCTTTAAGGTATTTCTTGGTGACTGGTTGTGCCATTAAAATAATTTTTTTTTAAAAATCATAAAAGGTACCCATGAACTTCCTAGTAAACACTCATCTGTGTAAGTCAGAAATGCTAATAAAATTACCAGGTTCCAGTATAACTGCATCTAAATGACGTGGCAGCATTTGATAATCACAGGGCTGTATGCATATTGAGTTACACAGAAAGTGGACTGAGCACTGATTGAAAATTCCCACAGCATTTTGTAATCCAAGGGAGCCAGTCCGTGAATGTTATTAGGGTATGGATCACAGGACTGATTGGAGTGCTTATTCCAGGGTAATAATAGATGCCAGCAAACAGCAAAGCTCCTACTGCCATGATAGGAATGGAAAGAAGAGAGGACATGATATCTTCATTGTCCTGATGGGGTTTCCTGGCTGTGTGTCACTAATTAACGTTAAGGAAATTATCCCCCTTCGACCCCCACAGATCTGGTCTTTTCACATACTGTACAAGTCAGGGACTCCAGTGTGACCTTCACTCTTTTCAGCTCTAATAACACTGACGATGTACAAGACATGCCATGCCTTTTGTGTGTTTGTTTTGTTTTTAAGGGACTGAGTTATTGTTCCTTGTTGCACCCAGTTTTATTCAAGCTGCTGTTCAAGTCAAGCAGTCAAGTAGGTGTTTTATTGTCATTTCGACCATCTACACAGCACATGGCAAAATGAGACGGCGTTCCTCCAGGACCAAGGTGCAACACAACAACGCAAGTACGGCAGGAAAAATAAAGTGCTGTTGTTGACCCACTGACAGTGGAGGCCATTAGGACATCAGCAGATATTGGGACACACGAGTTTTAAAAAAAAAAAAAATGCAGTGAATCAGGACAGTCCACTGCACCGTGTCACTTCTTTCATGTGGAATCAGTAAGCAGATGTGGGTAGTAGTGGCTAACGTTTACAGTTACCTATATTTAAGTCTATTTCTTGAAAAATTCTACTTTTCAGAGTAGTTTTTTTTACAACATTCTTTTTTACTTTAATAAATTTTCTAAGAAAAAATCTACTTTTTCTCCTTTATATTTCTGTCACTGTATTGTTATTACCTTTGAAGTATTTGTATTTACTGTTTAAATTTCTCTCCTTCAACGCAAGTCAACTTTAATGGAAAATACTGCTCTTCATTGTCAGCAGATGTATTCAGTGAATTTCACTGGCCATTGTCAACTGTCAGTCACTTTTACTATAAATATTGGCATATTAGATTGTTGCGCTTAATGCGTGCTAATCAGCATTTCATACTGACCAGTTTCATCTGCCTTAAAAATTAAGAATTTTCTTTCCATACAGTAAGAGCTAAATATTATAAGTGATAAGCTGGTCTTAACTCTTTTCAAACTGACTTATTTGATGAGACATTTTTATTTTATTAATTTTTGGAATATGGACTACTCTAACATATTCCCAGCATCTTGGCAGTAAAGGTTTGAAAATTATATATATATACACACACACACACACACACACACACACACACACACACACACACACACACACAAAAAACAAAAAGTATTTTTGTTTTCTAACAATTGCTACTGGAGATACAGCTGATCCATATTAAAGGTATGTTCATATTTTTTAATATTATATTAACTATGTGTTTGGTATGAATTAATGCACTCATAACCATGCCAACAAAATCATTAATAGCTGATAAGCAAAATAGTCATGGGTAGTAGCAGTACAGAATTATTTTTTGGGGGATGTTTGATGAAACATCTATGCATTTCCTTGTACTAGCAAGGCTACAAACAAGGCAGTATTATGAAAAATGTTCTCATATGATCATGTTGAATATTTTACAACAAATTCTATTAACTAATTTGGCATTTGTTATAATTTAATATAGAATTTAACTCTGAAGGTGTATTGTTACAGATTTGTTATTAAAGGGTTTCTGGCTTAATGTACATGAACTCCACATTCATCTAAAAACTCACACTGTACTAAATTTTAACAGTTGTGCTGCTGGCTTTTTTGTACTGTTTAAAAAAAATGTGTAAAAATTTCAAAAATAAGGAAAGAAAAGCACAGACTACAAATGTGCTGCTGACCACTGAGTCTCCATTGGAAATGCTTTAACCTTAGTTTTTTGCAGATTCATTTAACTACAAGTTGTATGAGGGTGTATAAGGAATCAAGGACATGCTGACTAAACAAGAGTATATTGAGCATCAGTGGCGGTAACACAATGCTGATGGTATCTTGAGGTACTACAGCTGCAGCCAATGTGGCCCACTGCTCACACAGTCCAAACCAACAGTGGGTTGCGGGTAAGACCTGCTCATTAGTCTGGAATTCGTATGCAAGGCCACAAGTCATTCACAAACTAGAAAAAGATACCCATGAAACCTTCACAACTGTCGAAACTGTTCATCTTGAGGTCAAGCTCAGCAGCTGAAAAGGTTAACCAGTTTACGTGTGGCCATTGGTGATCAGAGCTTCTCCGATCACCACAGCTGTACAGTGATATACAGTAACTGTCACGTTATATCACTTCAGCATTGCAGGCAAGGAAAGGTGACATAACCCAAGGCCTCTGGGTCACAGGGGGCTCGGCCCTTGGAATTTAGCGAAGGTCACCACATTAGTCATGTTAGCCCACTCCTGCTCCTCTGAAAAGAGGAGCACAGCAGGGGCAAAATAGCTACAGGACTACAGACAGGTGCTGCCAAATGATCCCCTTATTAGAAGACTTTTAATTTCAACCTAAAAGTCTATAATTTTTCAACTCTAATAGTTATCCACAAACAAAATAAAATGTTCTTGCTTGTGTTGAAAAAGCTGGTGCTAAATTAATCCCATCTATCCATCCATTCATCCATCTTCATTAACCACTTTATCCTGAGCAGGTTCATGGTGGTCCAGAGCCTATGCTGGAATCATTGGGCACTGCACTACAAAATTACAAGGTAGGAATGCTAAATTAACACTGGAACAGTCAAATCTTCTCAAAGGAACTAAAGGATGTGTTTACACAATGTAAAAAACAGAGGAAATATTGCAATGCTTAAATAACAAGCATAATATTTAGGCTTAAAAAAGTATCTACATACCTATTTATCTACCTGTCTAGTAAAGGACAAATCTCTATTGTTTATATACAGCTTCATTTTTACAACTCCTGTTTTTATTGTTTCTTTTTCTCTGTTTTCTGTATTTCTAAGACTATGGTATTATATAATATCTACAAGAAGCAACAGGCTGTGCCAGGGGTCTAGGGCCGCATATAGTTACCGCTTTCATTTCCTTTATACTCGTGTACCCCAAACACCACCTGTCTTGCAACTCCGGTGTTTAATATGGACACAATGCCAAATTAAAAATGTCAACACGCCAGCCATGAATTCTTCAGAGGAACACATTTAGATTTTGGTTGAAGCAGATTTCTCACAGTATTCTCCCAAATAATTCCGTTTAACAGAAACAGTACTTAAAATTCATAAGTCAAAGGTAAAGTTTCACTGACCCTAATGTTATAACACAGAGGTGATACCAACTGGGATTTCATTCAGCCACTTGTATTTGTTTTCTTTAAATCTCACTCCTTAAATGTTTTAATGAAATGAGTGTGCTGACAGCTCGTAAACTCAGCCTCCTGCTGAATGCTTTAGCTGTCTGAGGTGATTGAGTGTCACCAGCACCGAGGCTGCACTGCCACAAGCCCATACACAGCTACAGCAATATCATAAACTGTCTACCATGGAGAGCCAATATTGTACTGTTCTGCTACAGAAGAATCATACTGTTCTTGCAGTGGTCAATGGACGTTAGCCAAGGAGGGGTACACGGCATCTTCCAAAAACAAAAAAACAAACAAAAAAAAAAACAGTAAAATTGGCCTTTAAGTGGTTACTTTTGCCCCTTGATTACCTAAAGCTACAAATCATTTCCAGAAACCAGTATAGGGAAAGAAGAGATTAACACATGCATGCAAACCACACATACTACACTTCAGAAGTCAGCAAGGTATGTAAATTTCAGCTGTAAAATATCTAGCTTTTTAACTCTTCAAACTATAAGACTTCATATGAATCCCTCCTGGCAGACACAGAACTATTGACTATGAAACAACAAAAAACAATTCCTTTATGTAATAAGTATAGCTCATTACTGAAAATCTGCTCACAAAGGGTATGTTAAAAAAAATTAAATTGCATAGAGTTTGCATGTTCTTGCTGTGTTTGTGTGAGTCTCCTCTGGCTACTCAGCTTTAGTCCTGCAGTCCAAGGATGTTTCAGATGAACTAATTAAAATGGTGACTACAGACTGCACATAGTGCATATATGTGAGTGCATGTGTGTTTGCTCCATTTCAGATTCTAGTCTCCTCCAGGATGTACCCCATTTCATGCCCTATGCATTCTGGGATAACCTCCAGACATCTGCAGCCCTGCACTGTGTAAGCAGTCATTGACTCACAACTATATCAGTGCTTCTGATTGCACGTTTTGATAAAATATTAATACTGTACTATTAGCGCAGTTAAAATGAAGCCAGAAATCTTGTTGAAATGTAACAAAACCAAAGGGGAGGAAAAAATAAATAATTAAAATAAACTTCACATAGTAAAACCATGTACTTATTCATTACATTCTACCCTTAAATATGGGGGAGGAGGTCTGCAGATATGTTGAAGGGCAGGAATAGCTAAAGTAATTTGTGTAATAATTTTACAACAACACTGTGCTATGCACTACAGTGACACTTATAATGTAATGCATATGTCCCTAATAAAATGATGTCAGTACCCTAATTGAATATACAGTACAGTAAGCTATGGAAAAAGCTAATGAAGGATGGGCTGTACCTGTCTTTATTGACATCTACAACACAATTTCAAACAGGTGAGGCAGGAAAGATCTACTATACATCTTTGTTTAAAATGCTTTATAGAGTTCAGTACTAAAACTGTCAACAAATCTATCTCTTCACAAAAAGAGACTTCTGCAGGACCTGTCTTCACATTCCTCTTACAGAACAATTGTATTAATGAAAAAGTAACTTACAGTCCATTTGACTCGCATGTGAAACAAGACACACTTTAGAGTTTTTTAAAATATGTAAATATTGCTCATTCTGCAAACATACTTATTTGGTACATCAAAGGTAAGAGGCAAAACTGTAAAGTTCATCTCTAATTAATGTGGGGTCTTTGAACCCCTTAGGGATCTTCATGGGTTTTGGGTGCTCTGTGAAACACAGGGCCGCAGAGTGCACAACACTAACCAAAAAGTCCAAACATAAATAAAGCATTATTGTCTATAACTGTGGAGGCAGTTGCCTTTGATAAAATCAGTTCACCAATATTTTCACTGATTAGGTGGCTTCTTAGCTTTCATCACATTTTTAAAAAGGTCCATTTCCAAGGAGAGAACTACATTATTTTGTTGTAAAACATTGTTTGTATAAGTACCAGTCAGATTTTCATTTTAAATGTAGCATTTAATCCCTCGTGAGCAAAATATAAAAATGCTGGCAGCAAAATAGATTGCATGGTGTTAAAGGCAACGATGAAGAATGCCCCAGGAAGTGAAGTGGACATCGCAAAGGGCTTCAGCCATGCTGTTCCTCCAGTAACAGAATGACAGGAGGAGGGGTGGCTGTACCTGTATGTCAGCTGCAGCAGTTGTGTCCCTGTTGTAGGTGAGTAGCCTCCAGAACCTATGCCAGAGGAAAGAGGCCACCAGGCACAAGCTCCCAACAATCCAGATGTCCTTGTCCTTGAAGAAATTCTGCATGGCTGTAAAGCAGATCTTCGCTTTGTTACCCCCTCCCCCCATCCCTTCGATTCAGTCCTCGGGACTTGCCGGTGTCTGAGGACACAGGTGAGTCGGAGGCTGGGGGTCGGTGGGTGAGGGGGGTTGTTGTTGCTTTGGGGCTGTGGGCGATTACGAAACAGAGGCCCCTTTCCCAGTCACGTTGTTCACTCGTCACCCTGCCAGCCCCCAGACCTATAAGGAGAGACGCGCCACATCTCCAGTGACAAGAGAGGGACAGGTGTGGGATAGTGGGGAGGGTCACAGCGGCCACTTCAGCGATAAGGGAGACGACAGTATCTCTTCACTTCAGCCATGGCATGGAGAACGCACTGCTACTTCGAGCCATTGGGTGCTAAGTATATCACACTCTTGACTTGTTCTTGTCTCCTGGACAAATGCATATTTAAAGGGACCTTTCCTGTTATTCTGGCATGTGCTTCAACACGTGGACACCTGCTTGGAGGGAATGTGTGCATGCCACAGCTCACAGCCCTGTCCCCAAGAAACATACAAGGGAACCCTTTCACCACACGGCTTGAACAACATTAAACAGTAGATCAACTGCTGTGTTCATTACTGAAGTCTGACTCCCACTGTCCTCAAACCCAGGCATGTGCACCTGAGAGCTTTCCTTAGCCAAGTGAGCAGAGAGGCATTTTTGCGCTGGATACCTGTATACAGCTTCACTGCACTTAAACCATCCTGGGCTCATGCCGCATTCCCAGAAGAATATGCAGGAACTGAAAAAAATGCAGCTTGTGAACCAATAACCACCGTGTTTATTTTGTCCCACACAGACAATATCAAAAATATGTAATGTGTTACATCCAGTTCATTATCATTAACTGTTTTATTTTGGTCATGTTGGTGGTGCTCCAGAGCCCAACCCAAAAATCACTGGATGCCAGGTTGTGAAACTGCACCCTGGATGGGATGTCAGCCCACTGCAGGACAACCAAACACGTGCACGTAATACAGGCAATTTAAAGTGACCAGTAATCCTAAAACACATCACTGAACTGTGGGATGACACCAAAGCAGAAAATCATGGAGGCACTGGGAGTGGATGCAAACTCCATGCAAACTGAGATGGATTTAAGCTCACACCCAAACAGCCCAGGAGGGGCTGAAGGGCAACTAAAAGAAAAGAAAAGAAAAAAAAAAGCAGTTAAACAAAAATGGAAACTTGAAAAAGTGTAACTTTCCATGTTTTAAATGATAGATCATACAAATCTCTGGCCAGAGTCCTGCAGATTTTAGAGAACACGTTTTAATTAAGGCCCAGTGGATAAGAAAAATAGCAAGAACTGGTAGTATAACATGCAAAAACCAACACTGCCTGCAGCATCTGGGGACTGAAGGTGCAAAAGAAAAAAAAATCTATCATTTAAATTAACACTGAGTTAGTTATAATTGAACAACCAAAATATGATTTCTTTTAAAATTCATAACATACTTAACAGGGATGCACTGTCCCCTTCATGTAGTGTAAATCATCTGATACTGAAAATATCAAATGAAATCTATTAAAATGAAAAACCTGCATATTGTTTATCCCCCCACACCACCACTTTAGTGCTGCTTTTCCCGCAGTTTCACCTTACAGTCCACCAGCAGGACAAGTTTTGCGTCGTTTTTTAATTAATTTCATCTTTGAGGAAGATTGAAGATCAGTATGAGGCGCCTCCTAGTGGCAAAGGCAACCAGCGTTCGAGCAGCCCTAGGAAATGTCCACAAGAGGGCGCCACACCAATACAGAAATGTCGAAGATGAGCGCAAATTATTCCGAGTTGGATCTATCTTTCAAGCTGATTTGCATTTATTATGCAACAATATAGTAATATTTCAATATCTAAATATGGTTCGAGTAGCACACAGACCTACAGAACTAGATGTTTAACAGAATGGGCATTTTTAAGTCCATCCCCCCCGACCTAAGGTAACGCACACAAAAGACTCACTGAAAAATAAGCTCTGTTGTTTCAAATACCTGACAAAGTTGTGAAATTAATTTGAAATTACTTATGGCTGCCTTTATGACATTCTAGCCTACAGATTTCATTCTGGCATGAGCTGTTTTCTTGTCCAGAATCTTGGTCTGCTGTCAAGATCAAGGGAATTTCCCCAAATCGCTCCCATACAAATTCGCTGTGCCTCATGGTAGAAACATTCACTTGTTTATTACTTTAAATTTTATATAATTTCCTTTTCCCTTTTGCAATATTCATGCAGCAGGGTAAACGCATCCTTTGCCAAGTCAGCCATTCAACAGATGGCCATGAAGTACAACCGAACCGAAGAGGAGTTTCACAACTTCGATTCAATTCGTTTCCACATTCTTTATCTCGCTGGTGAACAAACTGGGGAACCTTGCACGCGATTATGGGACAAAATGGTCGACATCTACGACTGAACACATGTTGTTTTGAGTCATTTTAAAATTAAGTTTGCTGTTGTTCTAAGTGTATACAAATAGAGTTTACATTTTTTTATTCATTATATGTATAGCCTTGAGTTTTCAGAATCTCTGGCATAAATTTAGGCCTGTCTATTATTAAGCTTTGGTTGATTTAAGGAAGGGTGTTTCTGTTCTAGTTGTATTTAAGTTTTGCAGCTGGTGAAACCTGCTGTGTAAATGGAGCGTGAAAACCAACACCATAAGTTGTTTTGGACAAAGGCATTACCTAAATTGAATAATTTTAAGCAAAAGCTGCCCATCGAGAGTCTTAACAGCAAGCCAGCGGCAGCCTCACGTAGGCAGTCTGTCTGAGGTGCACGGCCTACCTGCTGCTTTTGTCCCTCAGGCTGCACCTGCTTCAGTTCCCAGAAGCTCTTCATGCTCTCCACCCTCTCCAAGTGTGTGAAAAAGGCCAGCTTGCCGAGCTGCAGGCTGCTGTTGTGGTTGCTGGAGGCCTTGTGCCCAGACACTGAGGCCAGCGGAGGGCCTGCAGGCTCCTTTCCCTCAGCTCTCCCCTCCTGCGTGGCTTCTGCCTGCTTCACCTTCCTCGCAGGCTGCTTCTCCACCCTCATATGAACGACATCGAAAGAACATTTTACAAGGGTTTAGAAGCCTAGTCTCTGTAACAACGTTAAGCAGTCACAATACAATTGATTAAATACAATGAATGTAAGCTGCTGGTTAAATTTTCAGCTCTGAAATTTAAAATAAAGTTTCCCTAACAACCTGTTCTGCACTCGCACTAGACCGTCGTCATAACTGTTTCATTAAAGCTTCCCACAACTTCCCCAAGCATGTTATTTGCAGCTTTTATGAGGTGGTAAAGTCCTCTGTAACACCGCTGGGGTTTTATTTCATTAGCATTATTATTTCTTTTTAATTCGTTACCATTTTTCTTGCTTTTTACTTCATGGCCGCCTGACGCAGATTCTGCAGAAAGCAGCGCGAGGGCTGGGCAGAGAGCGCGCGGACGCGCGCGGGAGAAAGGGCGTGACCGGGCGTGATTTTTTTTTTTTTTTAGGAATCTTCGAGAAGGGGGAAACGGACGGAGGACAAATGTCCGCGTTTCGGAAGATGCGCTTGTCTGCACGATCGAGTTTCTTTAAACGGCTGTTTGTAAACCCCAAGGAATTGCGCTGATCCGCACACTGTTTTCCAGAAGTTTCCAAGGTGATGCTTACATTTGTCAGAAATCGGAAGACGCTCCGTGGACACGGTGCCTTCAGTTAAAGTCAGTATGATTTTTATTATAGTCCCCTATAATTTGTTCATGCAGTGTAAGCTTCACGCCTGAGTGCTGAACATTTGGAAGGGTTGACTGTGGAAATGGTGGGGAAAAGGGAAATGGTTGTTTTCCACTTCTAACTCTGCAGATGTACTTCGTGTTTAGGAAGAGCTGGCTGGCAACTGAGGAGAGGAAAAAAAATTCCAAAACTCCAAAGAAGCAGAGAAAAATAAAACTATCATCACCTATTATATAATAAACAAGACACTGAATGTGTAGCCCAGAAAGTCCATTCACGAAAGTTCTGCTAAGTCAAACAGCAGAAGATGTTTTTCACTGATACCGTCCTGATCGGCTCAGTGTTTCTGTAGCTCTGTGACAACATCTGTGGATTTTCATATAAACATGATGGTGATGTCGTGCCTTCAGAAGCTAGCAAAAGCAAAAAATGTTATAACTGACAATAAAAATGGACCAGATCACCTTTCTCTTTTGTGATTTCCATTATATTCAACATTAATGGGCAAAAACTCCTGCAGTTGCATCCCATAAAATGAGGGAAAACAGTTTGCTGTCATTATTTTGAATAATCGGTTGAAATGTTTATGCATATCAAATACATGTACAGTAATACTGACAACAACTGATGCAGACACAAAAATCTAAATTAAAAGCACATGAATCAAACGCTTTCCCAAAAAAAATAGTTTTACTGTCTGCACACCACAGGAAAAGTGCAGAACCACTGAGGATTCCATGACCTTGCTTGCATGTTAATCTGTATTTTTAGGAAGGGATCAGGCTGCTTGGGGGGGTTAGGGTCACCCCAAATGAGAAGCTCACACTTATTTGTCATTGTCACCAACCTGTGGTCAGCATCACGGCCATAAAGGAGACCAGAATGGTGTTCCTTCCCACCAAGATTGCAACTGCTGTTCGACACTAAAAGCAATAACATTTCCAACCATACTCTGCAAAAACAGAGGTAAAAATATTCTGCTTCATGTGCTGAACTGCTGTACTAAGTGAACATATTGTTTGCAGCTTTGGAAAGATCTGGCTTGCATTCATACTTTTTTATCTTCCCTTCTTCTGTAAATTTACACTTTTTAAGCAAAGAGTGTAATTGTTGCAGTGGTGATACAGGAAAACCATTCCTTACATTTCTCAAACCATTAGTACTTTGTTGAACTATATATGTACTAATGCTTACTAACAAATTCCTCCCAACTGCTCTCTTCTTCCCTGCATACTCAAACCTTGTCTCATCCTTTTTCACATTTTAAAAGTGTGCTTTAATATGTTTTAATATGTTCTGCTATTGCTGATGTTTATGTCTGACAACTGTATCGTTCCAACTTCCACAAAACCAAGTTTGGAATCATTTTTTTTTTTTTAAATGTGGGCAAATATGTAGGGGTTTCACACTTCCTGTTAAGCAAATTCTGTAACCCATGCTTCCTTAAACAAACAAAGCTCCACCTGGGCATTGCTGCAGGAGTTAAGCTCTCTTAAGTGTAACTAGGCAAAGCCAAACACAAGCACCTGTAGGTTTCGCAAGGTTCAGGTGCTTCATTCGTACCACCATGAAGTTTGTTTGATGGGCAACGAATACATCTGATGCTAAACTCTATGATTGCCACCATAGCACAACGTAGTGGAGTAGGAAAAAGGGTTGAATTTCTGCCCAGTTTCAGTATTTTCACTCCTGGAAGGGTTGTTTCAAGGACTTTAGTTTTCAAGACAATTAACCATGATTTCAGGTTTGGGGATGAGGATGACGTTTCCTCGGAGGACCAGGAAAGCTGAAGATAGCATCAGAAATGTGATGGTGCAAACAAAAGTGTAGTTAAGTGTAAATATTATCTTCCTAACAGAATTTCTGATTTCCAGTCATTACAATTTTTTATTTGTGCTACTTTTTTAATGGAACCAAATAATAGAGCCAGCGGATATCCTTAAAGTGCAGCAGAGAGTCACAAAATGATTTATAGGTGAAAGGTACTTGTTAAACTAACACTGAAACTTGTATCAGATGTTCTCCTGTGAGAAGATACATAACAGAGCAGAAATTTTGTCTCCAGTACACGATGTCTTCCTCAAGTTTCTTCCCTGATAAGGTTCTCGGGTCAGTGTTACTAGTCTTACCAGTGTTATTGGAGCCAAGTATGCTGGTACAAGAGCACTTGGCTCTTATTCACCTGGCAAACCACTCCACATGTCTCAGCTCAACCTTTTGTGCTAACAAGTTTATGTAGTAAGTACAGAAAAAACACATTTTCATGCCATATAAAATCATCCCAATATTTGAAAGCAACATAAATACCGCATCCTGGGTGGTGTACATAATTCAGACCATTTTTACTCTAAATTACTCACACTTGACAGAAGGGTCAAGTCAATTGAAACAACCCTACAGCTGAATAACATGCAGATATGCAAGACAATTTAGTACAATTATTAAAGGAATGTATAATATGTAGTTGAAGTTATTTTAGGGGATAAACTATGGTAGATGAGCTTGGTAGAGGATGTACCATTACAGCAGACTACACAGTGACTAACTGGCCACACAGCCTTAAGCAGGGTAAGATGTAGATTTTTTTTACAAAGTGTTGGATAGGGGTACCATGGTAAAACCTAAATAGATCCCAGGATTAACTGGACTAATAAAACTGCTCATTAGATGAGGTCCCAAGCTTCACAATATCACCCCCCCCCTCCAGCAATGTGCCCCAATTTTGGCCTGGATACTATTTGTCGTCTGGCTTTTTAGCACAGCAACGGCCTTGTGGTCGGCCAAGCTGCATGTCGTTTCAACACGCAGCCCCATCTTTGTTTTTGGGAAACCATAGATCTCAAAATAAACACAGATTCAGAAGTGCTGAGATGAAACAAAGCTGCCTGCTGTTCCTTACAAAACAAAACAAGGGTTAAATGTAAAGTCCAATGAAATGTTTTTTTTTTTCCATCAGCTTGTTTTTAAATGTATTTCTCCAACACAGATCTAATGCTTGGATGTGATTTACATCTCTGTCGCTAATCCAGGTTGACACCATGACCAGAAATTAAATTTTAATCTCGGTTTAAAAAACTGTGCTTTTACAACATAATCCTATTATGAAACACACAAACTAAGCACTGAACTAAATACATCAGTTTTTGGACAGTTAAAATCTCTTTCTCAGTCAGAGAATATAAATGCCAAAACATAAAGACCAGTTGCTGTATGGCAGACTTCTGAGCCACATGGTATACAGCTTATATAAATTCTACAGTCAAGTTATCTCAGAGGAGCACAGGTTTGAATTCAAACTGTCACACTTTTAATTCACAGCAGACTTACCTTTGATGTTTTGGCATGCTGGCAATGTATAAAACCTTCTTCTCTTCTCCCCCCATCACTGTGTTACATCCAGATGCCCCTCCTTCTTCTTCGCTGAGCAGCTTGACTGTCAGACGTTCGACTGCAGATCAACAGAAGAGACCCTGAACGTGGCTCCTTTGTGTTAAGACCCCTAAAGTTTCCCCAGTGAGACCAGAGACGGGCTCACGGTGCTCTGATGGTTCTCAGCTTGTTTGTAGGTTGGTAGTGATTGTTGCTACAGGCTCCCAGGGTTGAAGCAACCAGTGTGGTGTTTGACACAGGGAATGCAGGCGCTTATTACGGACCTCATGGAATCCCAAACAGCCATGTGTCACACTGGTCAGAGCCAGGAGGGTAGAGAGGGTCTATAGGGTGACATGCTATTGGGATTTAGGAGAAGCTGATCACTGGGAATGCCTCTTACGATCAAGAAAGGTAGGGCCCTTCCATCTAAGCCCAAGTGGGAGATTACATTTTAAGTGATTTATGAACTAGTTGATAACTGCATCACCATCTCTCCATCTCACTCTACATTCTTTATAGGTACACAGTTCTATATTGGAGTTCTTTGTACTGATTTATGAAAATAAATAACTCAGCTTTTTCCTCCAAATACAGTATTTGTTTACAAAGTGTCTATGGGTGTCAAGATCGCCGATAACTGAAGATTTTCACTTTGGCCCTTAGAATCTTCAAACATTTTGACATTACTTTTTTCAGTCAGATTCTTTTTTTTTTTCCTCAGCTGTTGTATCCCATTTATCCCATTGAATGCTTGTCACAGTGTACATAAGTAAGGCCCTGGCCTGGGACTTCAGAGGTTACAATCCCATTACCACATTATTCAGATTTTGGACACCATGGATGAATGGCATGTCCCAGGACAAGCATGTCCCTGCAAGTGTGTTTGTGGGACAGAAGTGATAATACTGGGCGTTAGTGAGTCAAGGTGTCTGGGGACATGTCCTTTAGAAGCGCTGACCTTTGCAGCCCGAGTCCGAATGACGCGAAGCAATCGGAGTTCAGATCCCTATCTAGGTTTATTTTGGGTTTTCCCGCTCAGCTGAAACATCACAGTGGTATTACATGCATGTAAAGGATTGCTACAAGTTTGTTGTGCATTAGCGCTGCAGAACGTCAAGCCATTGTTGACGCCGATGACTAAGAGTTCCTTTCGTTCTCGGCTTTCTACATCACAGAATTCGGTGGAATTGTGAACACTCGATAAATTATAGCTCTTTTCTATAAAATGTAAACTCCATTTCAATAATAATAATAATAATAATAATAATACACAGTTTAAGTAATGTTTTTTCATGATCTACCAGGCAAGCATAGACCGTAATATTTTAGCATGTTAAGGTTTGTGTCTTGATAACCTGGATTAAAACTTTTATCAGATCTAACCTTCATTTGTTAAGCTCGCCTTACAAATCTGAAACAAAGGAGAAAATGCAAAAAGGTAACCATGTTCTACAGCACACTTTTGCAGTGGTGCTTATGCTTTGTAACGTAAATGTAATGTCACTGTGTTTCGTCACGGAAAAAGTAATTATTAATAAAATAATTAGTATCCATTAATAAATACATCTACGTCTCCAAAACAAGAATTTCAATATTAATAAATATCATGCTTTCAGGCTTAGAAGGGCAATAATTTATCCCATTTCTGGACTTCTTTTAAGAGTTATACATCCACACATTGGTGACTGGTAAGGGAGTGACAGTTTAGAGTGATGAATTAATTTAAAAACACATTTTGTAGGACTGTGGTAGGAAACCCATGAGAACACAAGAAGAATAAGCAAACTTCATGCACACTGAGCTGGATTTAAACACATGTCCAGACCTCCTGCCCATTAGTTATATAGCGATTTCAAATAGCAGTAGAGTATGAAGATTTTATGATTTTATACAGTGCTGCACAACCCATGGTGTAACACATTCTATATAAGTGTTCTGTTTTTTTCTGATGACCCCAACTGTTTTCCTTTCTTTACTTATGAGTCCATGTGTTCATTCACCTGCCACCCTGGGAAGCCTTGATGGAAGTACCACCTGTTCAAGCTGATTTGCCCCAGAAACAAGGGGCAAACCACCATTCACTTTAAATTCAGAAACCTGAATGACATGTCAATAAGTTCTGTTTGTACTTTTGTAGCTCTCTCATGATTCATAATAAACTCAGACTTCATTTATTAAATCATTTTTAAAAAAAATACATACAAAGGAAAATAGGACCCTGTTGTCTAGCTTTGCTGCTGTGCTCCAGTTGCTGGATGTGAAGTTGCTGGACAGGTTTCATATTACAGATTTTTCAGAAGGGATTTCCAAAAAAAGCATGTTGCGATCACAGTTTATTCCTCAAAGCCTTAAGAGCTTCCGTCAGCATCAAAAGGCTATTACTCATCACGATTGCTGTCAACCATTATAGTCTAATACATCTGTTATTTGCAATAGGAAAAATAAAGCATTTAAGCTCTGTTCTTTGAATTTATAGCAGTTACTCAGCCCCTTGGCATCCGCTCAGAATGTGTTGAAATTAACAGGTTATTGCACTTCAGAGGCTACAAGCATCAAACCATAAGCTGCTTGTGCACCCTTCCCATTTTTCCTCGACCATGGGGGCTCCAGCAAAACACCAACAAGGTCTGGTTATTAAAGCTGTTGCAGAGACTGAAGTTTTGCTGTTATGCTTCACCTTCGTGGGAACCAGCAAACCAACCCCAAGCATTGTGTTTCATTTACAAAATTAGATAGCATTCGTGTGAAGTCCCTTCAACCACAGCTCGCAGGCATTCCCTGTCCTCAATGGTTGCATGTCTGGCCAGCAGATATCTTTGTTTTGAAAATCCCTGCTAGTCTCCCTCGACACCCTCTCCCCCTTTTTGGTTGGAGAGGGTGGGGACCAACATGTTGAAATGCTGAAATGCGTGCGTTGATTTAAAGTGGAAATTCGAACCTTCTGGCTTTAATCGAGACCAACAAGGGGGTTGTTAGGAGTATGAGGGAAGGCGGTGGGAGGCAGTGCTAATGTTGCTGTCCTGGCGTAACTGAAGTCACACGGAGCCCACGGGGGGGACTGGAAGGAGAGACTAATTAGAAGAAAGACATGCAACATAGCTTTCATCACCTGAGGATGTTTCAGCAGGACAGGATAGGGCTGGCGTACTTTTAAGCAGCCCCCCAGTCCCAGAAATGCTCTTAGGTTGTTTCAGCCAGCATTCCCTAGCCTCTTGCATTCCATCTGGAAGCCACATGAAACGTTGCTCCAAGACCTCCAGGGCTAGCAGCAGCATCATTGTCTTAGCACTGAGCACAAAGGGAGCCCACAGCATCTACAATCTGTCGACAGAGAACTCTGTTTCCCTGGGCTGCTTCACTTCTTCCTACGGGACTGCAGCCAGCCGCTTCCACCGAGTCTGCCAAAACACTACTGTAAAATTATATGCAGAGCACATGCGGCTAAAAAAACGATAATACACAAACAGGTATGAATATTCTTTTCCAGACAGTGATGGAATAAACCATCTCTATTTTTTTCATGTATTCTTTATTGAAGCTCAAGGGCAGTGGTGCATGTCGGTTTTCACTATACCTCAGCCATTAATTACTAGGAATGGCCATCACCTTGGAATTGAGGTATAAATCAGGTGCTAAAATTTTCTCTTGCATTTTCTCTGAATCCTCTTTTTTCATCAGATTTTGTTATTTGATTCATCCATCAAGGTCTGTTCCCTGACAGGCATATCAGCACTGCTATATCACTTGCATCTATTCTTAGTTTGCTCTTAGTGTGTCAGGTCACACAGTGATCCACAACACAAATACACTCCTCAAGAGCTCCTTAACTGTGGAAAATGAGTTCAGGGTCAGATCAGTAATGAAAATAATACTTGCATTAATATTTCCATCACATCCATACCAGACCTGTGTGTCTGTGGATCTAGGGGTTAAACTGTGAATTGGAATTTGTTACATGCCAGGTTCAACTCAGGTCTACACAGTTGTTTTCAAAATGAGTTCAAAACAGAAAAAAAAATAGAGGAATTAATAAAAGTCCAACCCTTCTCAGCCTTTGAATTCAGCACAGTGCAGACCAAAAGCTGTGTGGAAGTGAAAGATGAAGAGCGACCAGAAGTCAGAGTTCAGAATTTCAAATCTCTGATTCCCCTTCTATCTACAACCTCATTCTAGGTTAACTTTTTAAGGCAGCTTTGCTAACTGTAGAAAAGTAGAGTACACCGTAAATGCAGGCCAGTGCAGTTCAGGTGCTGCAGAGCTACAGCAGGGCAAGTTGAATAAAATATTTGTATTAACTATTGTATTTGTTACATGCCAGGTTCAACTCAGGTCTACACAGTTCTTTTCAAAATGAGTTCAAAACAGAAAAAAATAGAGGAATCAATAAATGTCCAACCCTTCTCACCCTTTGAATTCAGCACAGTGCAGAGCAAAAACTGTGTGGAAGTAAAAGATGACTATCGTAAATTTTGAAATCTGTGCAGAGTGGCATCAGTTTCTTTAAAGAAATCATAATTAGGAATTGACTCGAAGACCTGACTCCAAGTGGTAAAACCATTCTCTACTACATAGTGTACCAAGAAAATATTTCTGCTTTTAATCTTATGGTTAAACATATGGTATCAAAGGATCATGAACAAAAGAGAGCAGTAAATTCTACATTGAGTTTTTTCTCCAGTTTTGTGCCAATCTGGGCTTTTTGTTTTCCTCTCCTCTGTTCTCCACTATTGACCAGCTGCTTGCTCATGAAAATGGCATTTTATAATAATTTTTTACCATACATTTATTGGAGTTTATCATCACTTATTTTCTTCTGTTCATATTATTGTGCTTATAGTTAGTATTTTGGTATATGAAGATACAATTTTACCGGTTGCACTACGAGAATGGAACTTCCTAACTGATTTGGGGGACTGACACCATACTGCCGTTGTATGCCGAGCCTGAAACAGAGGACATATCTATTTCAGACAGGCCCCTGTATGGTTCTCCTCAGTGGGTCCAACACAAACAGCTGCAGCCGGCTGCAGTATCGGTTCTGGCTTTTATGTTGAGCTGGACCTAATGAGATGACAGCTGGGTGTTCATCACAAGCCCTAGCATAGGCGCCTGGCAGTCGCCCCGCGGGACCAGACACCCTCCCTTGGGGTCTTCAATCGGGTTCCAGCAGCATGTAAATGCAGGCTATCAGCTACACAAAAGTGGTGTTTGCATGGTTGTGGTGTTCCCTAGAAATGTTATGGAACTCCCATCATACCCCAGCTACCCATACCTACCCCCAGCCCCCTGTCTGGCACTAAGAACAAGACCAATGTGTTTATGACAGTTGTCTGGTTCTTCTTGCAGGGGGACACAGACACATTATAGCCAGTTAGACTTTATTCTTGGATTCTTTAAATAACCCAACAACGGAGTAGATGCAAATTTTTGTACAAGATGAGGGCAAAGCACATCACCGTTTAGCTTCAAGTTTCCACTGTGCCACAATAGCCAAACTTCCTTGTGTTCCTTTTGGTGTGCGAGATGGCTAAGGTTCCCCCTCCACTTTGTCGCTTTAGAAAATACCTACCTAGAGGTTGGTGCCACAAGGGCTGTAGATGGGAGTGAATAGCACAGTCTTCAAATAATTTTTCCATCACCTGATGAAGCCTGCGACTCACAAAGTGAAAAGAAGCAAGCGGCACGTTGCCTACAATCTGGCCACTTTGGATGCTCTGCTTCCGGTCAAACGTCTAAGGGAGAAATGAAGAAATGAGACATCACCTTAAAAAAGATGGAACAGCAACCATCCAGATCATATTTAAAAAAAAAGAATCAAATCCACATCCCTTTGAAGTGACAATTTTTATGAGCCAAAACAACATTCTGACCTTCACTTCTTCCAAGAATAGGTAAGTAGTCAAAACACTACAGATGTTTCTACGTAAAATGCTTAGGTGCGCTATAGTACAGTACTCTAAAATTATCTACACAAATATTTTATGCCACAATATGTATTAGGCAGACTATGCTTCATCTCCAAGTATACTGATAGTTAAATAATAAATAAAATATACACAGAATTAAGATTTTGTTACCAGTCCCTTATTGGCTCTTTCTTTTTATGTGCATTCTAGAATGGTCCAAAATGGAAGACAGGCAAGGTCACACTACAGATTTCTATTTTCTGGCTACCATAAACTCCAAAAAATACACTTATGAGAGGTTCACCAGTTCTCTTCTCAAATTTTTCCATTACTTTACCTGTTTGGCACCTTTAGTCAGCAAAGTAGCATGTTGTGCTCCCAAACAAGTAACCCATGGTCATAAACTGCAGTCCTTACAAAACAGTAGAGAAAAAAAAATTAATTAAATTAAAAAAAAAAAAAAAAAAAAAACAACTAAAAACTATAAAATTCACTCCAAACCAGAGGTAGGTGAGAAACAATTGGATGACACAATGGATTGGGTACAAATAAAGCACACAAAATAAATTCTGATTGCCAGCATTTTCTTTATAACTGTACCCCTAAATAGTTTTAGAAAAAAAGGATAGTGCTATAAAGCCATTGTAAATAACCAAGATAGGCAAGTTTTATGGCAATGTGAGAACACCACAGAAAGTCTTGCCATACAAGGGGAAAACAAAAGCCTACCTAGGCCATACCAGTCTCTACTGAAAGTAACTGATGCACCTGCATGAGGGATTGTTTTTAAGAAATGAGAACCAGGTGTGGACATTTAACCTTCGTTGAACAGGTATCAATACTGACTGAGTGAGTGGCTTTTAAAAATCGTTGTTTACAGATGGACATACACACACTGAAGCCAATAAATGTACATGTTAGTGAAGCTGCTCCATCCTAAGCAAATCCATTCCTCATAACCACTTCAAAAGTATGAACCCTAAAAGAAAAACAAAATAATAAAAAATAGAAATAACAATAAGTGGATATATTTTGAGAAATACCTTGGTTACAAACAAAAAAGTGCCTGTCTGCCAAATATCAGGTCTGTGGCTTGAAAAAAAAAAAAAGTACATACAAACAGATGTATGGACATTAAGGTTCATAGATATAAATAATTTCAAATAAAAATGGCTAAATTTTGTGGGTGTTCACATTAGAAAAATTAGAAGACACAAATTCACAAATTCAGTTTTTTGTAGAAATGGAAGGACCAAGAAAGAGAACATAATCTCTTGTTCGGGGGTATTTTTAGGTTTTTCACCACAGCTTTGTAAAATACACAATTTGTGTGAACCATTAACTCAAGCAGCAACTTCATTTTCCCCAAATGCAGAAATTACAGACACACAGCTACGTGCCCAACAAGGCAGTACTGTTCGAGAAACAGGGTTGTGCTTAACAATTTTACCTAATTGTGAACATATACTGTAAGCGTTGTAAGTGTTATTAACAGATAGATGCAACAAATATACAGCTGTGGAGCAGCTTCTCTCAAGATGGTACAAACTAAACAAGAAGTAGCCCAAAGGCACAAGCAAGAAATCCAGCGTAGATGGCAGGATTCGAACCTGCGCGGGGACACCCCAATGGATTTCAAGTCCATCGCCTTAACCACTCGGCCACAACTACCTACACCCCTCTGATAGACCTTATAGTCCAATTCAATTAATATTATTAAGCAGGGCAACCCTTAAAAATATCTCCAGCAAAGAGCTTGAAGAAGAAGATTTGAAGCCAACCCTCTAGAGGAGACTGCAATCACATTTTTGTACCTTTAGTCAGGTAGCTATACTGAGCTACTTAGTCACTCACACACCCTAAGGAGTGGGATGAACCATGGAGCCCAGCTCCCCAGATGACTGCTTGTCATGAGAGGAAAACTCCCCATGACCACCTTCTTGATACTATAGGGGTGTGTATACCTACCTGTTAAAGGAGAAGTTAGGGTTCAGTTTTCCAACAGGGAGCACTTGGGACACTTAACAGCATCTCTCATTCCCTCTATAGTGAGAGAAATAACAAAGACATTAAATTTCAGCAGCAGAGCTACAGCAGGGAAAATATTGTACATATGAGAAAAAAGTCACTTAAAACAGTTTTCAATAAAAAAGAACGATAGTTCAACTGAGCAGTTACTAGAAAATATGTTTAACAAATGGATGTGCGTCTACAGATGTCAGACAAGCCCACAGAAGCCCAGACCCAATAAATGCTGACAACCTTTTGGAAGAAAGATTATCCAAAAAATAAACTGAAGTGAGCCCATCACATAAGTCACATCTCCATAGTTGCTCAATCCTTTAGTGCAGTTGCAGCAGAGAGCTTTGTGGGTGGTGTCATCTCTATGTGAGCACGAGTGTTGATGTAGTAAGCAGACATTCCAGCTGCACAAGTCCCCTCTACCTTGGACCACAGCTTCCTCCGCTTTGCTTAGTCAGCTGGGGAGAGGTCTTCTGCAAAATGCAACCCTGTCTCTGCCAGAAAATATGCAGATTTGCAGCTTTCCATAGTGTGTTTCTGGCAATGTGTGAAGCAAATGGTATAAGGACACATGAGCAAGATTTAATGAGGTCCTTGCCTTGCTGCTTGGATGTCTTTCCAATCTCATGGATGGAATTGATCACAAAGGGGAATTAATTCTTCCCTTCAGGATGTGTACATTCACGCACTCGGAAGATCTCAGGCCTGATAATTTCCTTCTCTGTTCTGGCAATCCCATGAGCCAAAGATTCCAGCACTTGGAGTTCCTCTCCAGATCAGCAGTTTGGGTTTCACAATAGATAAGTAGCTCAGTATAGCTACCTGACTAAAGGTACAACAATGTGATTGCAGTCTCCTCTAGAGGGTTGGCTTCAAATCTTCTTCTTCAAGCTCTTTGCTGGAGATATTTTTAAGGGTTGCCCTGCTTAATAATATTAATTGAATTGGACTATAAGGTCTTATAGAGGGATGTAGGTAGTTGTGGCCGAGTGGTTAAGGCGATGGACTTGAAATCCATTGGGGTGTCCCCGCGCAGGTTCGAATCCTGCCATCTACGCTGGATTTCTTGCTTGTGCCTTTGGGCTACTTCCTGTTTAGTTTGTACATGACATTCATCTCTCAAAAAAGTTGTTCCATTGTTGTTTCCATGTTCTTATTTACATTTAGGTCAGCACAAAGTGTACGGCTTCCTTAAGACTATGGATATGCGTAGGATTAGCACTCACCATTTTTTGTATATTAATATAAATAAATATAAATAGAGACATATAAATATTTGTTGATCAAGATTAAAAGTGCTGACATCCTGGATTTGGATTTTTATTTCTATATAAATGTGCACGCAAATGTTTAATAGTCTCTTAAATAGCCTGTTTATTTTCCTAGTTGTTTATTGTTTTTTCCATTAATTTTATTATTTGAAGTATTGTTCAGCTTGTTTCAACAATTCACGGATCTTAGGCTTAATCTTTGCTTTTCCCATGGCACTCTGTCTTCCATGCAATAAAACTTTGCAAAGTAATATGGCGGCGAGTTGAACGGGCATTGTGCACAAAGCTGTATCAATCTTATGTTATTTATTTGTTAAAAGTAGTAAATACACTTCTTCTAAAGCTGAACTGGTGTGAGAAGTTTAACCTCTGGCCTACAGAGATACGAACACCATAAGTTCATCCCCTTTCTGCGATCCGCCTTTCCAGTGACAGTCAGTCTCACCTTTGCCCCTTTTATTTCTGTAGGCTGCATTGCTTAAATACAGGTGTGGATAACCTGAGAAATTCAATTTCCAGCCTGAGCCTGTAAAGACACTCTAAGTAAGTACTTTTGGGTACTTTATATATCTACTCCAATGTCCTTTATATGATTTCAGCTTTATTTGAATATATATTTGTTAGTAGTTTTTACTATTTACTGGACCAGCTGCGCTGTGGCTTTCGCATGCAGAGCTCCGTAATACAAAGACTTTCTTTCCAGCCAATGAAGTTCAAGACCGCTGGCTACATTTTTACAATTCAAATTCGGTGAGAAATGCAGCTCTGTGGATCAAACATCTTAACTCCAATAATTTGAGGGAAAACTGTACGATTTTTGGTCTCCGACATGATTTGGTTTAACACATCTGGCGCGGTGAACTTGTTCGTCCAGAAATGATCGCTCCTGCAACCGTGAGCCACACACCCGGAAGTGAATTTTTATCTTAAGAATCCGCCACATCGCTCGTCCACACTCGGGTTTTTACGTTTTTCGTTGCGCTGTGCTGCCTTTTGTGTCGCTTTTTACGGGCAAATGAAAAAAGTTAATCCGAGTGTGAGCTGAAATTCTGGGCGAGCTGCGAATGTGCAGCGTCAGGACTCGGAAGAGATTTCGCCGTTCGCCCGTCGGCGAGTCACACGGTGTTGGCGGCGGGCTGCAGCGGCTCGGAGCTCTTGTGCAACTCAAACGCGGCGGCCCAAAACTGCGGTATTTTGACAGATTTCTCACAACTCTTTGCTTTTTTATGTCTGATATTTATGATACAAAACTCCTAGTAGTTACAGGTTGCATTTAACGTGTTATTCCTCTTCAGCAGTGGCGCAGATGTTGACGTCTCGGAAACCAGATGTTATTTTAGGTCCTTAAGGGACCTGAGCGGTCTTTCAGGCGGTTCGTTCGAAATTTTAAAGTTCGTTTTTAAAGGAAAAAAAAAACAAATGCAGATTTTCTCATTATTTTTAACAATCTTACGTGTGCAGTGTTACGTTTCGTTCGAAATTTTAAAAAGGTAAAGGTATTTGCTACCCTTTTAATAATCTTACCCACCGGCACTTTTATTTTACTAGGCCGTAACTTGTGAGGGAGAAGCTGTTGGTTGGGATGAGGAAGTTTGGTTGAACTGGGGGAAATTTTAAGCCATTAAAGCTTTAGGCTAACATGTCTGGTAATAATAATTCGGTGGAAAGTACAGGAAGTTTTTGCTTTGTGCTCTTGTTCAGCCATGGACAGCCTCAGCAGCGCAAGCACGAAGTTCGCCCTGGAGCTCATGAGGACGCTGTGTGCGACCAAACCGACAGACAACATCTTCATCTCCCCGCTGAGCATCACCTCAGCCCTGGCCATGGTGTACCTGGGTGCCCGGGGAAACACCGCTGGCCAGATGGCAAAAGTAGGGCCTTCTGCGTTGTTCTCTCTCTAATCCTGCTGTCTGTGCCATTTCTTTCCACATGACTCTCAATTTTGCATGAGAGTTCGAAGGTTGTGCTGTGTTTGTCGAAAGAACACTCGTACACACCCAAAAAGGTGCGTCGACTGTCTCGGAAATATAACAAGCAAGAAAAAAAACTCAGCAGTTCACGATCTGTTGCTAAACCCCTTCGATTCGGTCAGCTATCTTATTACAAAGACAATTTTTCAAGACATTTTCTTCCAGCCGACTCGGGTCTGCCGTGACTGATACTAACGTTGCTAGAACGTTTGAAGTATTTGTTACTTTCGCAGAAAAAGGAGTGAGTCTTTTTTTCTTGGACTTCTGGGACCAAAGAATGCCGATTTCTGAGATGGAAAGTGCGTTTTTAAATCCTAAAATACATTTTCCCTAATGGTGTAACGTATCATGTTGGCTGGTGCACATCCTCACCACAGCCTTTAGTCAACAGAGACTGTTTGCCGCAAGATAACACATTTGCATTTAGCTCGGCTATCTACGTGCTAGACAAACATACCGTCAGGGCCATTGCTATGGTAAAACTCATAAATTCATACTGAACAAACAGTATTTCTTCTTTTTGGGGCTTCTAGTTTCTGCTACTACCAAAATGTGACACTGGTGACACCACAGGGACATTCAAGCCGCACTAAAATCTAAATACCAATGGGATTTTCTCTGGCATGTTTGTTGCCTTTCCAAACAAACTCAGACAGTCCACAACTCTGCTCCTGCTGCTGTACATGCATTGAATTCTGGTGAAGTGTGAATGAACACAGTTTGACAGTGACACAAAGCATGGCTTCACTGCATTGTGAAGAACTTCCTGTTTTTCTCTCTTTTCATTCACAGGCCCTTTGTTTGAAACCAGACACTGACATTCACACAGATTTACAGATGTTTCTTTCTGAAATCAACAAACCTGCTGCCCCTTACCTGCTAAAACTGGCCAATCGCTTGTATGGCGAGAAGACCTACAGCTTCCTACAGGTATGTCATTCTCAGTCTTCCTGTTGTAGTCAGAATGGAAGCTGAGTTTTATTCCTCCATGGTAGCCGATCAGGCTGTGTTTCGGCTGTGTTTTGTTCACAGTAACACTGCCTCTGCGTCTGTGGTTGTGAGATTAAAGCTGACGGAGTTCTTAATTGTGTAGGAGTTCTTGGATTCCACACAGAAGTTCTACCATGCAGACCTGGTGGCACTGGACTTTGTAGGAGCTGCAGAGGAGTCTCGAGGCCAGATCAACCGTTGGGTGGAAGACCAGACTGAGGGTGAGCACTAATGTAGTACATCAGGTTTTTTGCCAATGTCATTCGGATTAGTGTTTATAGTAATCATGTAACTCATATGCTTTTTTGTTTATATTCTGCAGGTAAAATTAAGGACCTTTTGATCCCAGGTTCAGTTACTTCCATGACAAGGCTGGCTCTGGTCAATGCCATCTACTTCAAAGGGAATTGGCTCCACATGTTTGATGCTAACAACACAAAGGAAATGCCGTTTAAAGTGAACCAGGTGAATTCCATGTTTGTCACATATATCTGAAATTTTAGTGAAAGCCAAGAAATGCACCCATGAGCATGGGCGAAAAACTGATAAAAGACTCTAATCACATACAGTAAGTACTTTTTTAAGTCCTCAATGCCCAACTGTAATTCTCCCTCAAGCAAGATATTTAATCTGATTTGCTCTGGTTACATATTCAAGCAAATACACTGGTAAAAATGGCTCAGGATGAAGAATTAAACAATAGCAAGTTCTGCTAAAAATGTTTAGTACACCCAGAAGAGCCAGGTGTTTTTCAGTAGCTAAAGAGCTGAGAGAACAACAACGGTCCCTTTCTGTGATAAAGATTCCACTCCCTCAAACACCGCGCCACCTCCTGGCTATAATCATGCAAGTTTAAAATGAAAACCAGAATGTGTAAAATAAACCAGTTGTGAATGACAAGATGCTCAACTGCTGTTCACCCTTTTTATTCTCCACCAGACTGAGACCAAGCCAGTGCAGATGATGTTTCAAAAGAAGAAATTCCCCTTCAACTACATCCACGAGTATAACCTACAGATCCTGGAGCTCCCCTATGTGGGGGTGGAGCTGAGCATGTTTATCCTTCTACCCCAGGAAGCCAGTGATGGCTCCAACCCACTGCAAAAGGTAACCTGTTTTTTGTTAGTGATCTTATAACCATAAGTAGGCTTTATGACTCATCTTTGCAGCCCCCGTGTTTTACAAAGTCAAATATATCAACAAAAGGATGACGTATCTTGCAGTTGCACAAAGGTGCCCAGACTGTGAATCCACAGAAGTTGAAAAATTTTTGTTGCAGTCCTTCATTTACAGGTTAAAAGTTCCTCCAGGATAAACAAATTATCAATATGAGGTTTTTTTCAATTTTGAAGATGCCTTTTGTGAGGCTGTTTAATCCCACTTAATGTAGAGGTACCCCAGTTTCTTCCCACAAAGAGATGTTCCAGATCAGACGGTGACCCTAAATTGTCCATCGTGTGCATGAGTGAATGAATGTATAAGTGATGGTCCTGCGATGGATAGAAATTCTGTCCGGGGTGGACCCTCCTTCTCTTCTTGTGTGAGAATTAAGACCACCATAAACTGGAAAAGCAGTTAAATGATGGATAAATGGATGGATAAACTGATATAGTAAGAAGAAAACATAACAGTGACTTTGCAAGGAATGTAAAATAAAAGTCTTCCTCAACCGTTTCACTCTCTCCCACATCGAAGCTGGAGAAAGACCTGACCTTGGAGAAGATTAATGAGTGGACTGAGCGAAACAACATGGACACGGGTACGGACATCAACGTTCACCTTCCCAAGTTCAAGCTGGAGGACAACTACAAGCTGAACGAGCCACTGTGCCGTCTGGGCATGACGGATGTGTTTGATGGGAGCCTGGCAGACCTCTCAGGAATGAACGGGCAGGGCGGCCTCTTTCTTTCTACTGTCGTCCACAAGTCCTTCATTGAGGTGAATGAGGAGGGCACTGAAGCAGCAGCAGCAACCGCGGGCATGGTGGCCTTTTGCATGTTCAGGGAGGAGAACTTTGTGGCCGACCACCCGTTCCTGTTCTTCATCAGACATAACAAGTCAAAGAGCATCCTTTTCCTTGGACGGTTTTCCTCTCCATGAACCCAGCGTTCTAGATGCTTGGCTTTTTGTGTTTTTTCTACCTAGTAATTTTCCCTGTAGTTGGTTCATTTGAAGCTGACTTGTACACAGCTAAGGATTTGAAGCATTAATGGTTGATTATTGTTAATGTTAAATACAGGATTAAACCTGTAGTGGACCGTTTTTCTCAGACGCTGTAATGCGTAGCCGCCTGAACTTGCTTCATCTTCTTTTATAGTTCTGCGATACATATTGCATTACTTTTTGATTTGTTTTCAACACGAAAAAAAAACAATGCGTGGGCCAAGCGTCTATGGCTTTACTTGGAAATCTTGAATGAAGAGTTAAAAAAAAATAATAAAATAAGTCACGGCACACATACTGTAGATACCTACACTTTTCTGCAGTATTTACAGCAATTCGTTGGTGCATTTCTTATCCCAGCCTTAAACCACTGTAACTACAACCAAAGTGCTGAAGCCAAGTTGCTCCAGTAAAAATGTTTTGCTGTACTGGGAAGACTGGGACATGTTGTCTTCCTGTTCATTTCAGCCAAACTACAGATTGGTGTGCCAATGTTGTTCTTTCTCTTGACTATTTGTCGAGTCATAGATACAAAAACAAATTGGGGTGAATTTTTTTTTTCAATGCATCAGAATAACTTTTAATGTTTACTGTACTGTGATGCGGCTGCCCAACAATTGAGATGAACATGAGGTTACTGTGGATCCCCAAGGGTTTTATTTCCCTTTAGCAGCACACCAGTGCTATATCTACAGGTGCAAGAGTTAAAAAGCCACATACAAACATCAGACTTCTGCCAGGTAAGCCAGGAGGCTTTACAGCAGTACTCATGAGCTCCTTCGTCCACCAGACAAAACACTTCTAAACACATTCTCTCAAAATGGGCAACTTGTACCACAGGCTCTGCCCTAAGCCTATCCATTTGCTATTTACATAAGCAAACATTCATTCCCTTAAAAAATACAACACAATAGCCATCATCTATTTCAATTACACATTACTAAATTATTTAACACGCAAATCCCAAGTCAATACATGTAATATTTGTACACAGGGCTTTCAGATGGGCTCTTCCTCTGTATTTATGTACTACATCTCCCATAACTACTCCTCTGCCAGCCGGCACTCGGCTTCCGTTTCTCTCCTGGTTCAGGAATTATTTCTTCCTCTAGAACATAATTTTACATTTACTAGGATAATCTAGAAACATCTTTCATATGAAAAACATTTATATGGCACAGATACACAGATTGGTAAGGTTTACCCATGTGTGGAGCAACTGTTCCATAACATATACTATTGGTAACATATACTTTGATTTACTGTGGGTTGTGGTGGACTGGAACCCCATCCCAGAAGCATAAATCGTAGGACAGCGTATACCTGACAGGAAGCCAGCCCATCACAAGGCAATGAGTCCCAAATTCAGCTCAGATGGATACCTTTAGACTGTAGGAGAACAAGCTGAGAGGGAATGAAAGGTAGGAGGTGTGGAAGGGCCTGGTGAACATTACTGGATATAAGCAGTACAATGAGTGCCCGGTGGTGAGAAATCATAATAAAGGTATCAGTTTAAACCAGTTCTAAAGAAGCAATGTAGCGTTCGCTCATGTACTTTTCTTGCCATTTCACTGCACCTTGAACTATTAGCAGGCTTTTAGGTGTCTGGAAACATGTTTGACCGAAGCAGAAGCCAATATTGAGCAATTTTAAAGTGAATAGTAATTACTCAAGTCAAGTCAAGTCAAGGTTTATTTGTCATGGGTGAACAAACCAGCATAACAGTGTTGTCTTAAAAAATTTCAAAGAAAAATATGAAAGCTGTTTCTGGGAAGCACAAAAGCAGGTAAGATGGTTGACGTGAGGGCTAAAGCTATTGGCAGACCCCCTCTGAGGCCACACAAGACAAAAGCATAGCAGTGTTGTCACCATGAAAAGCTTTGTTTCCGGGCATCCTCAGTAATATAAATATGATACAAATAGTAAAAAGTATATGAAAGTTGCTTCTTTGGAAGCATAAAAAGTGAAAGCTTAATTCCCACTTAGCACTCCACCACTGCAGCTGAGCGACCACCCCAGCCCGCTTTCTCCTCGCCTAACAATAAGTTCCTGCCACGCCTCCCGCCTCCATCTCCTCCCAGGATGCAAACAGTGCTTGTCAGTAGCATGCAACAGTATTCTAGCTCTTAGCTATTGGAGTCTGCCAGCCAAATACTGTATGTATGGTGTATTTTTACTAGTTGGCTATAAGATTAAAGATATTGTGTTCTTTTACAAAAGTCAGCCTGGCTTTTTTTTTTTTTTTTTTTGGAGGGGGGTGTCTGAATTATTTTAATTCCTTTTAGGACTGAAACCAAAATGTCACCCCGGAGCCCCGAGGGTGAATGAGGAAGAGCGGGTCGCTTCGATTTTGTGCTTCCCAGAAACAGCTTTCATATTTTTTCCTGGAATTTTTTAAGAAAGTGTCAGGTGATGTGGTAAAGGCTGCATAAATGCAAACCTCCCATCCTTTTAGCCAGAAGAACTGCGAAGACAAGAAGAAGGAAGGGAAGTTGAGACGGTAAGCGGTTGTTTTTCTGCGTTTTGAACGATGCGTGAATTTACTCTCGGTCCTGGTCAAGCTTCCATTTAACAAATGCTACCTCCCTGCGATCGCTTAAAAACCACAGCATCGAATTGTTCTCCCAAAATGATGTTATAAAGTCATTTCTTGCTTTTGGTTATTGTGCATTATCTTTTGAGCGCTTATTGCCATCAACGCGACTGTCGATGTCGTACACCTCATCTTGGAGTCGTATAGCGCTGCTAAGATGGTCGGTCGGTTTAGTTTCGTGGGGTTTACGCTTCAATCTGGGTTCACCCATTTGCTTCATTTTTTCTTCGGGCTGCACTAGCGCCATAAGAGCTTAACGCCCAAGCAATTTAAATTCAACTTCAGCTTTGATTTTTCTTGTTTTCGCAATGTCATCTTGGAGCTTTTTTCCCTTCCAATTTGCTTGCTTTACGCTTTTGAAATTTGCCGGATTTTCTTCCAGAAATTTCTACAAGAATGGCGATTTAACGTGTTTCAGTCATGGCTGACTTCAGCAGTGCAACAACGGCCCCTTCCCTGATCTCTTCCGACGCTGAGCTTAATTCCAGTCCGAGAGGAATGTTTCATCTCTCCTCTGAGCATCACCTCGCCTTGGCCATGGTTTACCTGGGTGCCAGATATCACAATTGCTCAGATGTCAAAGGTGTGAAACGTCAATCGACTCTTTTTGCTGCTGTTGTACTCCTTATTTGTCTGCTGCTTATTCCAAATAACTGCAAGGTTTTTCAGCATGCACGCCGTTAACTTTTTCGCCAAATTTCCCAAAAGCTCATTGTAGTGTGTATAAATCTGACCCAGGTATGAAAATCTGCATGTTATGCACTACAACTGAACAGAGCAGAGATTTTATTTTTCTGTCTTTCATCGACAGGTTTTATGGGTTTCATCCGGACACTGACATTCACCTAGACGGCAGCAGTTTCTTCTCGACATCAGGTAAACCCACCGCCTGCTACTGGCTGAAATGGCCAACCGCCAGAAGGAAAGAAGACTTACAATTTTCTCCAGGTTGTACTTGATCTTTCGCCTTATTTCACACATCTTCCCGCTTTCTATTAAAAACTAGAAGTATATTTGTATAATTTTTTTGCTTTATTCTAATAACTGTGAATGGAACTGCTTAGGCTCTTCTCCAACTTGGAACAAAGATTTAGGTGAATAATAATTGACAAAGCATTCAATGGTAGGAATTCTTTGACTGCACTCGAAAGTTCTCACCGCACGACTCTTAAGGCGGTGGATCATTGGGGCTGCAGAGAAGATCCGGCTCCAAATCAACCATTGGGTAGAGGAGCAAACCAATGGTGAGCTCATGTGCATCAGTGTTTTTTAAGCTTCTATGGTTCTTAATGTCTTACCCAACCTACAAACAAGTTTTTTAAAATGAAATTTTTGGGGCAGGGGGATAGGGGGAGTTTCAAGCCACTCCCTGCTACTTGTGCCCCGCAAGCACTGTTTTCATACAGTTGCTGCTCAATAACCTTGGCTGACAGTAGATGTGAGTCTTCAGATTGACTCCAGGCCCCAGTGGAGGAGTATATGCTAAGCATCCAGCTGGCCATCGCAAAACCGGGTCTTACCTGTCCAGCTTCTGAAATGCAAAATTTACCCTTCTCTCACCAAGAGTTTTCTTTCTCAACATAATACTACTCCTGAAATATCTTTTGAGCATTCAATTTTATGCTGCTTTAATTGATTCATTTGTCTTTTTTTTGCCTTTCACAGGTAAAATTAAAGATATTTTGGAGCCAGGTACAAAGACTTCAGATGACTGGCGCTTGTGAATTCCATATATTTCAAGGGAAAATGGCAGAATGTTTTCAAGGAAAGCATAAAAGGAAATGCTGCCTTTTTAAACTCACGAGGTGGAAAAAATGCACTACTGCATTTTACAGAAGAGCTACTTTAACCGGAATGCATTCTATATATGCTGATCACCAGCGCACACAAAACACCAGATATGAGCCATGGTTAATAAGCATAACATATAGGTCACACACACTTGACATCCATCCATCCATTTTCATAAACCGCTTAGTTCAAGTTCACAAATATAGCTGTAGTGCATCTAAAATTGAATAAATAAAACTGAAGATGTCTCTAAAGTTCAAGACTTGTACTGGTCCAAGTAATGACACCCTGGGCCATGTGGAAGATAACAACTTTTGTTAATAACTTTGCTTTCATTGGAGCTTTCTTTGTGTTTTTAAAATTGTAAGCATTACTGAAGGTGAGCTGTTTCCTTTGCTCCTCCACCAGTCCGAGAGTAAGCCGGTGCAGATGATGCATCAAGACGCAGACTTCTGCATACCTGTACATCCCGAGTACAAGTTGCAGATTGTAGAGCTCCCCTATAGATCCATGGAGCTGAGCATGTTCATCCTGCTGCCCCAGGAAGCCACAAAGAGCTCCAATCCCCTGCAGAAGGTGACCTTGTCTTATTCTCACTAGCAGATATCACTGTTGGGGGGCTCTTCTACCTGGCCAGTGTTTGCAACCAGGCTCCACGGGAGAAACAGCCTCAAAAGTGGGCAAATGGTTTAGCAGGGTAGCAGAAACAGGTTACAGTGCATGTAACTTGGTTCTAAAAAGCCAAAAGTATCTGTTAAAATGTTTTAATTTTGCAAAGTGATGGCTAACTTTGACAGATACAGGTTATTGTACCTTCTGTCCATCACACAGCATAGACTTTTCCATTGTTTGGCAATTGCTGCACGTGACTGTTTAGCACTGATTTACTCGACATGGTAGCATTTCATGAACTGTTTTTTGATTCTGCTTTATTGTTTCCACTAAGCTTGAAAAGGAGCTGACAGCAAAGAAGATTAATGAGTGGACCAAAGAGGAGAATATGAAAAGCTTCAAGAAAATCTATATTTACTCTACCCAAATCTGCTGAAGACCAGCATGAGTTGACTGCACCACTGTGCAGCTCTGGGCATGACGGATGTGTCTAATGAGCACCTGGCTTGACCTTGTCGAATGAACGGAAACAAAGGCTCCTGAGCCTCCACTGTTGCCCACAAGACCTCATCATCGTGGATGAATATGGCACTGAGGCGGCAAGCGCTTCACGGGCATAGTCTGTAACATGGCCATGAGAGGGAAATAGCTGTTGCTTGACCATCCTTTCCTGTTTTTCATAAGACACGCTAACAAGTCCAGGGCCATTCTTTGGACGGTTTCTGTCCGTGAAATGATCGTGGAATGTGTAAATGTTCTAAATGTTACACTGATAAATGTTTTGGAGTATAACTCCAATGTTACCAGAATAAAAATATTAACAATAAATTTGTGATTCATACAGAAATATGCATTGCCATTTCTCATTAAACCTTACGCCGTACACTGCTGTTTTGTCTAGTAAACATTTCAATGCTCTATCTAGTAGATTCTTTTGTACACTGTGGAATTTAAAGAACAATCCAGAAGCATACGCAGATGCAAGTAAACGGACTGCATGAGGTTCCGGAGGCGGGTGAAAACCGAGGAGAACTCACGATACAGTTACGGGTTCATTGTATGTATCGCATTTATGTCGCTCCGAGAGTCACTGTACTGAACTTTCCCCAACCAAAACCGGTGAACGGTAAAACTGCTTTACTCAAAGCTGACGCTGCCTTTAACTCCGTGGATTTTGGAGGGCTACAGGCGCCTACATTTAATTTCAGGAAGAAATTGGGTCAAATCCTCGATAAGAGGTGAAATAGGGACAAAGTGAGCCTCTTCACTGGGCTCCAAAGATCAGAAACGGAGAGGGCTTAGAACAATCACGGACTATGAAGGGAAAGGCAGCGGTGTTGTAGAAGCATCTGCTCCTTTCGCTGAGGAGAGCTGAACACTTTCACGCTAATTGTTTGAGAAGAACCACCCACACCCGGTCAGGACTCTGAACCAGGATGCTTTGCACACTGCAGGTGTCTAGGGCGGACGATGTGTAAATCCTTTGGTATGACAAACATACACAAAGCTCCCGGACCAGACAACATCCCCTGGTAGGTTCTGGCAGCTCAGGACCTGCTGGCGCGGTGTGTTCACCTAATATCTTCAACCTTTCTCCCCTTGCTGCAGTCCGCTGTCCTCACGCCGGGTCAACCATCATTGTTCCTGTACCCAAGAAACCCTGAGTCCTCTGCCCAAATGATTACTGTCTCTGTCGTGACTTACGCCCATCATCATGACGCGTTTTAGCGGTTAGTCAGGGTCACACATCGTTGCCTCTCACAGACACAATGGACTCCACTTCCAGCTCGCCCCACAGGCCAAACACACAGGTCTACTGACTACACAATCACCTTCACCCCCACAAGGCTCTCTTCTCCCCACCTGGAACAGAGGAATACGAGGCACGCTCTTATCGACATTACAGCTCAGCATTCAACACCATCGTCTCCCTTCTTAAGCTGGCCAAGCTCAGGAACCCAGGGACTCAACCCACTCTGTGCGGTTGGGTCATGGACTTCCTGACGGGCAGGCACCAGGTGATGAGATTGGGGAACACCATCTCCTCAACGCTGACTCTCAGCACGGGGACCCCCCAGGGCTGGGCGCGGTTCAGCCCCCTGCTACTCCCCTGTTCACGCACAACTGCATCGCCTCGCTCAGCCCCAACATCATAGTCAAGTTTGCTGACGGTTACACCATGGTCATCGGCTCCGGATCACGACAACGCATCAGCAGGCCTATAGAGAGGAGGAGAACCTGACCTCATGGTGTGTCAGGACAATGACCTCCTCCTCAACGCCAGCAAAACAAAAGAGCTGGATCGCGACTTCAAGAGACAGCAGGGAATGGCCATATGCCCATCTCATAGCCGGGCGCCCCAGTGAAGAGAGGAATAGCTTCAGGTTCCTCAGAGCACATCCCCGAGGACCTGTCCTGGCTGCGCATCACCAGCATCATCATCATATGTAACATAACGCTTCTTCTTCCCTCCGCTGCTGAGGCGGACAACAGGATACTTGTTTCAACTTTGCCAGATCTACTCACTGAAAGTATCCCACCGGGTTGTTTCACGGCCTGGTGGCGCGGCAGCTGTGAAAAGGGCCAGGACCAGAAGCTCTGTAAAAGAGTGGTCAAGACAGCACAGACTACCACGAGGACTGATCTACACCCTAAAAGGATTCCTCTCCACACCCAGCGCTTGCAAGAAGAAGGGCATACATAACATCCAGAGGGACAGCAGTCACCCCAGCCACAAACTATTCTCCTTGCTCCCATCCGGAAGACGCTTTAGAAGTGTTTGGACAAGGACGAAAAGGTTCCGGAACAGTTTTTTCCCCCACACCGTAAGACTGTTAAACCACTGACCCCTCCCTGGGCAGGGAACAGTCGATCGGGGTCTGTCTGTCTGTCTGTATGCCTGTGTGTAAGATAACCGGTGGCGTGTTGTTGGTGTTGTTGTAGGTTTAGTTGCTGTGTCTTCTCCCCACTTCCTAATGTATATCTTTTTTTCCCCTGGCACCTATTCCTATTTATTTACTCTATTATTATTTGTTTTCCTTTTCCCCAATTATATACTTATTTAACTGTCCTGAACCTTATTTATTTATACTTTTACATATTTACGTCCATATTTATATTACATATTTTTATTATTATGTCTCTGCCCGGCTAGCTCAGTCGGTAGAGCATGTGACTCATAATTGCAGGGTCGGGGTTTGAGCCCCACATTGGGTGTTGCTGCAAATCCAGCCATAAGGGGTTAACCTCTATGCTGGTCCCAAGCCTGGGCAAATGGAGGTTGCATCAGGAAGTGAATCTAGCGTAAAATCGCCAAACCAAATATGCAGATGAGCTGATTCTGTGGCGCAACCCCTGATGAAAATTGAAACAAAATAAAGTTGGTTTATTTATATTACTGAGGATGCCCAGAAACAGCTTTTCATGGTGACAACACTGGGCTATGCTTTTTTGTCTTGTGTGGCCTCAGAGGGCCCGCCAATAGCTTTAGCCTTATGTCAACCATCTTACCTGCTTTTGTGCTTCCCAGAAACAGCTTTCATATTTTTCTTTGAAATTTTTTAAGACAACACTGTTATGCTGGTTTGTTCACCCATGACAAATAAACCTTGACTTGACTTGACTTGAGTAATTACTATTCACTTTAAAATTGCTCAATATTGGCTTCTGCTTCGGTCAAACATGTTTCCAGACACCTAAAAGCCTGCTAATAGTTCAAGGTGCAGTGAAATGGCAAGAAAAGTACATGAGCGAACGCTACATTGCTTCTTTAGAACTGGTTTAAACTGATACCTTTATTATGATTTCTCACCACCGGGCACTCATTGTACTGCTTATATCCAGTAATGTTCACCAGGCCCTTCCACACCTCCTACCTTTCATTCCCTCTCAGCTTGTTCTCCTACAGTCTAAAGGTATCCATCTGAGCTGAATTTGGGACTCATTGCCTTGTGATGGGCTGGCTTCCTGTCAGGTATACGCTGTCCTACGATTTATGCTTCTGGGATGGGGTTCCAGTCCACCACAACCCACAGTAAATCAAGGGGTTATGAATAATGAATGCACCAGCCCACAAGGGGACTTGTCCATTTACTGCACCTCTTTTCTCTTTTGTCTTGTTTGGCCTCAGAGGGGGTCTGCCAATAGCTTTAGCCCTCACGTCAACCATCTTACCTGCTGCTGCAAGCTCTGTGGGGGGCATACGTCTCCATTGTTGCTTGATGCTGGCAATTCAGTAGGAAAAATTTCACCCATGTCACTTCCTGCTGCTCAAGGAAATGTTAATTTGGTCATTCAATAAATAGCAATATAGTCAACATCCCTGGGAACAAGCAGATACTAAATAAGGCGATAACTGGCTTTGGTGGACACCATTCCCATGGTTTTATGTTGCTCCTATTTCTTCAGAGGGACACAAGTTTGAATAAGTGGACATCTTATAAGTGGATAACTGGCTTTGGTGGATAAAACTTTCCAGTCCCATAGTCCAAATTCCTGTGTTCATGACATTGCTTAAATGGATATCCATTATTCATCCCTTTGGTTGGTCATAAATCAGTTAATAATAATAAATAATACTTTACACCTTCACCTGACATGTATTTGTGCTGTTCTTTGTGTTACCTGCTCATTTCTAGCATGCAAAACAACTACGATTAAGTGAATACTGGATAATATTATAATAACTATATAATATAATAACTGGATAGTTCTGGCCTCAAGGCTATTTCCTAAAGCAGACTTGACTAAGTAAGGAATTACGTGTCTCTGAAACACCATATAATGGGAACCATCTGAACCTTTGCCCGAAGAACATTTTTCATCAACTTGTGGGATGAAGAGCAGTCGAAAGACATATTTAATGCTCTTGAAAGAAGGATGATTTTACAATACTGTTTAAAATACCAAAAATAGCCCCCACAGGTAAACTCTTTGTGGAAAAAAGTTTTATCACAGGCAACATAGCGGGTTGAAACAAATTGCGAAAAGAGTTATTTTCATGATGATAACTTCAGTACTGGTACAGATTCTTACCTTATAATTCAGTTCTTTCACTGAATGACACAGGATTAACTGTAAAGACTCAGGCCTGGGTAACTGTCCCTGCAGGCTGGGTTTGTCTTTGTATTCATGCCACAGGATGCCTAGCCATGAGGTGACGGGTTTCTGTTGTTGATCTGTACAGTTCTCAGGGGACAAGAAACTTCACAGAACTTTTATCAAACAGGTGCTGTGGTCACATTGGCGTAAGCTCTGTGGTGCACAGAGGAGGAAAGTCAAAGAAAAACTAAAAGAAAATCTATTTCTTTAGCTTCTTCTCATCTCCTTGTCTTCTCTGGACACTGGATCTTGTATCCAACCCTGTAGGCCTGAAGATAGACCCGGACCTGGTTTATCCTGAAATGAAAGAGGCTTGCCAGTCCTTCTTGGATTTCTACACATAATACATTGAAATATGTTGAATCAGGAATGTATTTGTTGTTGTACAAGTCTGTCTTTTCTATGTGTCTAAGGTCTTTTGTGCGTTTCTGCATGTATGGAACAAAGTGTGATCCTGAGTCGAATCATTCACCTGTACTTGGTGCAGAGTTGGACCCCCAGGGGTCCGCAGCGGTCCACGTAACTCTCCTTCACGCCTTTGCGCACTGCTCGCGCCATGCTGACCACTGTGGTTACCACTGGACAGGTCCTAAAGCACAGGGTCATGGAGCAGCAAAAAGCTTAGTCACTTAGCTGCAAAAGACCAGCAACCACAAACTCATCCTAATAAAAATTCTACTGGATAATCTTAATTATTTGCCTTTCCGTCACCGATGAGTTTATTTATGAATAAGAAATTTAACATCGGCTTGTACAAATCACAAACATTCCCGTACCACCCCTGCTGTTTTATTTACTACTGCCCTCTAGCGCTGGGATGGCAGTACTCACAGTTTCTCACAGCGCAAGCCAGTGGTGCCCTCAGGACAGATACACTTGTTGTGAGGACCGCAGCTGGCACCGTGCTGACAGGGGGGCACGCAGGGTGTTGTTATAGCTGGAATCACATCGAAAACCTTCCCATACATGTCGCATTCTATCATTGTGCATAACACTATGGACACCAACCTAAACTTCAAACTTACCTGTCAGAGCAGTGATTCACACGGTGCTACCCTCACCTGTCTCACAAAGATTTCCGGTAAACCCACTGCCACAGTGACATCTGTTGAGGCCCACACACGCTCCACCATTCTTGCACCCAGTTTGGCAATGTACAGGCTCTGAGAGAGGGAGAGACAGAGGCAGAGCAAGCGAGAGATGTACCATATTAATAATTACAGCTATACACAAAGAGAGAAACTCTTATTTATTTAAATGAAGATCTTTCATGGTGAAAGGGAGAACTGCACAAAACTCAAGGATACATGCCATTAATAAAGCACACTAAAAAAGGCCAACAAAATCTCTGTGAGAGATGCTGGTATGTATTGTGTACCTATTTGGCATCGTGCTCCCTGCCAGCCCTCACTGCAGGCGCACTTGTTAACATCCACACACCTCCCTCCATTAAGGCAAGGTGGGGTGCAAAGAGCTGGAGGAAGAGGGAGAGTGTTGGGATACAGTAATTTACAAACAAAAAAGTACTGACTTCTTGGCATTAAATGGTGACAGATAGAATACCCAGTTCTTTAATGCATTCACAGTTCCTGAAGTTCCTTGCAAGTCAAAATCTTATGCCCCACTGCACACAACCCACACCTGGACACCAGGCCAACCCTAACATACACTTTAAAGCCAAAAGTAGTGTATGTGTACCTCCTTTCTAATGACTAAGCTGAGCTGTTTCAGCTATACCCACACAGAATACAAACACATTCTAGACAATCATGTGTTTCTAACTTTGTAGCCACAATTTGGGGGAGCTCCTATCCTGCTCTTCATAAACACAGGGTTTGCCCAGGTTGGTGGGGAAGAATTTGAACAGCTCGCACCTCAACCGTACTGAAAACCTTTGGGATGAATCAGAATGCCGACTGTAAACCAGGCCTTCTCACCCGACATCAAAGCCTGATCAATGTCGGAAGTCCCTCTTTCATGCTACCCATAATCATCCTTTCCTTTGACATCTCGGCCAAGACAAAATGCAAAGTAATTTGCGGGCCAGATTTTACTGGCCCAGTATCCATGGTGATGTCTGGCACTGGTGTGCGGAGTGTCCTTATTAACAGAGGGTGTCCCAAACAGCTGTCTCCAGAGTGCTGCTCCAACCTCTCCCTTTAGTGGAGACCGCCTTAGAGCATGTAGCAATAGGCCTCATCAGTCCGTTGGAGCAAATGTGGATGAGTGTGAGACTCTAACACTTGTGTATTGCACAACCTGTTTCCCACAAGCCGTTACGTTAAGGAATATCAAGGCAAAAACCTCAACCTCTTTTTTGAATTGTTTCCCTCGTGGGGATCTCCAAAGGGATTCTTACTGACCAGGGATCATCCTTCATGTCTCACACTCACATAATTGTCTGAGCTTTTGCAGATAAAGCCAAGCAAAACAAGTGTCTTCTACACCCAAACAGATGGGCTAGTGGAATGCTTTAATAAGACTTTTAAAAAGTTTTCCAAATAAACCACAGAAATCATTGAAAGCTGCAGCTGTTCCATCTCTTGTCCTATGAACCAGACCAGCTGTCACTTTGACCACAGGATTTCTGCAACACCTATCCCTGATAGCTCTGGCAGGCAGCTACTTACGGGTGAAACACTGTGGACCGGTGTAGTCAGATGGGCACTGGCATACATCAGGGCCAACACAGCGACCCCCGTTGGCACAGGGCAGCTCACACACAGCTGGTTAAGAAAAAGGTCACACAGTGTTGACGCAGGATAATTCTAAATGATAACAAAATATAATTTATTACGCTTGACTGTAGTTTATGGATAATTACTTAGCCACAAAGATTTTTGAAAAGTGAGAAGAGATAAATAGTCATCTATGTGACAGGCAGGGAAGATGACACCGAGCATTACCTGTGTGACAAATGAGGGGGGACACTAAGAGCTACCTGTGTGACAGCCCAGCCCAGTCCATCCTGGTGGGCACAGACACATGTTCCAGCGCATGCAGGTACCTCCGTGTGCACAGGGAGGAAAACACATAGCTACAAAAGGACAAGTAACAACAAGACAGTCACAAAGCAAATACGAAGACACAGAATACACAGTAGGCTTAAAAACTATTTATAAACTAGGCAACATTTGCAATGCCCATTAGCAAGTGTGGAGATCAGGGAGCTGGTCTCCTCTGGAGGTTTTTACCAGAGCAGCCAAGTCCTGGGTAGCCAGCAGGGCAGTCACAGGTGTTAGGGGCCACACATAACCCGTAATTCTGACAAGGAGGCTCACATACAGCTGAAAAGTAAAGAGAACGGAAAATATAACTTGACAAAGTATAATTCTCAGTTACAGTTTCTAAGCTGATTGACACAAAACAAAGAACAAACTGCCAGACAACAAAAAATGGGGTATGACTGAAAATCCAATTTTAAGAAGACCCAATGGACTTTATACTCACGTCGACACTTGGCAGGGTCGTCCATACGGATCTCGAATCCATCCCTGCAGCTGCAGTTGAACGCACCTGGGTGGTTGATGCACAGCTGTTCACAGCCCCCACTGGTGAAGTCACCACACTCATCCACATCTGGGCCAAAATTAACAGCCTTTCAGAATGCAACCTATTCCTGCAACACAACCCTTCCCCATTGTGGCTTCTACTGTGATTTCATAAAACCCTCAGTTTTTTTCAACAATTTTGTGGCTCTTTAGGGTGAAACTCTTTAAATTCCAAGCCCCCTCCATCCCCTCTAATGGCCAAGCTTCATGTACTCATCTCCCTCTCATGTAAAACCTTTGTAGCTGTCTCCAAATTTCTGCTCTCTCACCAAGACAACTCCGCTTATCTTCACCCAGCTCCCAGCCTGCTTTGCAGCTGCACTGGACATGCCCCTCTGACTGAGTTGTACATGTGTGGTCACAGCCTCCATTACGCAGGTCACAAGAGGTCACGTCTATCCAGGAGAGACCACGGAAAAAAAACAGCTTTAAAAATAATAACTGAAATCGTACCTCAGTTAAAGTTCTAGATGTGTTGTTCCAAAATGCTACAAATGCTATAAGAGGTCATTAATAAAGGTTAATACATAAATAGAGCTGGAAAACTATGTAACATAATACAAAATAGAATATGTATACCTTTAATAACAGTGAATAAACACAGAAAATACTCTATAAATACTTTATAAATGACTAAATTCAAAAATATAAATCCAAAAATTGTTTTGGATTTTTTTTTATTTTTCCAAATGTGGTACATTTTGATAATATTAACAGTAGTAAAAACAAAACGCCATTCTCACAAAACAGCTATACAAGCACTATACAAAGTAGCACAAACTGAGGTGGAAAGGGGCAGAGTAAAAGCCAAAAAAAGGAAACAAAGAGGGAACAAACTTCCGATACCTACATTTATGTGTGCATGTTTATTCCTTGAGATGTAAGCTTTTACGGTGAAATTATTTAATACCCCATACCAAGTTACAAGCAAATGTGATTTTTTTCCTGCATTTTTGAGTTACCAGAGACAAGGGTGGGGGAATTTTCCACGTTCACGCTATAATGATCAAAATTTTTTTTCTGCCTACCCAATAAGGTTATGGTGGGCCATATAAGTTAGACTGCTTCACAACAAGCATTCCATGATCAGCTGGGGAGGTAAGAGGGAGGTAGAGGAGACCTACTGACACAGGTGCTGTTGTCTAGATCCAGCAGAAGGGGCTTGGGACAGTGGCATGTATGCCCACCAGGGATGTTGGTGCAACCATGCGAACAGCCCCCCCTTTGCAACTTGCACTCATCAATGTCTGAGTTGGAGGGGGGACAAATTCACAGTCAAGAAGGTTTCATGACAACAGCAGATGTGAAGTTATGGTACAGTCACAGCACTTTGAAGGAGTACAACAAAGAGAGTCAGAATTAATGTGTTTTTTCAAGGCATACAGGCAATCCTCAACTTACAGCAGGTTCTGCTCCAACAACCCTGTCCTAAATTTACTTAGTTGTAAGCTGACAAGTCCCTCAGTATCATAAACATGGGTAAACAACATTCATCAATCCTATGTTGTATAATAGGGGTCCATTTTTTTTATCAAATTTAATTTCGTCGTATTCTGATTCTGATATTCTCAGTCTGTTATATTCTGAGTCTGTTATACATTTTATCATTTTTTTCAACCAATTATTAATGCTTAAATGATACAAATATAGAATAATAATCGTATAGATACAGGGCAATATTATAATTACATTTTCCTGCTGCGCATTTATTTTCATTTTTTTGTTTCCACATTATTTTCTTTTCCTTTCTCTGTTTAGCATCAACAAATCCCTCACTTTGCTTAGTAGCCATTTTAAATAAAAAGAAACTTGAACAAAATCACAAGTAAAAATTTCTGTAAATAATGTTTTTGAAAATGAAATGTAACTGGGTACCCAAAGACCAAACTAGAAAAAAATACATATTAATGCCTAAATGCATTAATGCCTAAAAAAACCCAGTAAGGTGCAAGTACAGCCTGATGTCAGGGCAAGTTTTAGGGGGGGGGGGGGGGTCTCTTGTAAGTCGAAGTTGTCATAAGTTAAGGACCAACTGGACATCAGAGGCACAGTCCCTACAGTTACTCATCTGGATTCCATTCTGCAACCATGTTTCATATCACCCAGCTACACAATCCAGAGGGACCAGTAATGGTAACAACACTAGACTCACACAGACCGAGCCTTTAGCAATGACTGCAACCTCACACACTTCACACTGGCGGTAGCACACTGACAGAGTACTGACCGACGCAGCGACGGCCGTCCACATGCAGTTCATACCCGGGTCGGCAGGAGCACTGGAAGGAGCCGTCTGTGTTTGTGCAGACCTGCTCACAGAATTCCTTCTGAACATCACACTCATCCACATCTGGGAGGAAGATATGGGCAAAGTGAAGCTATGCAGGGGTTGGGTGAACATGATTTCTGACATTTGTGCACTGTGCTTCACCTAAAATCTTCCTGCCATCAGTCATGTGAGCAACACTGCAATAATGACAACTCAGGAATCAACCAGTTGCCCTGCAAAGCATGTCCTCTGCATTACAAATGACATTAAAATGAAAGCAGCTAGTTGAGGATACAGCTGTACATCCTGAAGTCCACTGGTTCAAGCCTTACTTACAGCACCCTTTAGCAAGGCTCTTATCCTGAATGGCTCAGTGAAAAAATACCTCTGTATACAAAGGGGTCAAATTTGTAAGGTGTTCAAAACAAAAGTGTCAGTAAAGAAATAAATTGCTGTTACTGCATAAATGATTTTTGCAGGTCAGGTGAGCTCATCTGATGGACAGTGGGCTTGAGTGGCTCAAGGGCATCCCCTACCCATGCAATTGTGTTCATCCACCATGAGCTCATATCCTGGGTTACAGCGGCAGCTGTAGGCACCAGGCTCATTGCTACAGCTGTGCTGGCAGTGCCCATTGCTCAGTCCACACTCATCCACATCTGTGGGCCATGGCAGCATGCAGGGGAGACAAAAACACAGAGAAAATGAAATAAACAATAAAGTGTACACAACACAACCCAGCTCAGCACTCACATTGCAACATGTGAGATCAAAATATCACCTGTCATAACTGCAAAAATCACAAAAAAATGTCGTTAATATTGTACTTCAGCAACAAAGTGGCTGTTCTCTTTTATAAATTCTGCAGCCTTAAGAGAGGTGAAGATGAGGGTTCCAAGAGTCACGGATGATTTTCCAGCTAGGATCAACCTTGACAGATATTACAGGTAAAGTGATACTGAGCAGCTGGAACCCAGGTTTTGCCCACCAAAGCAGGAGTAGCCGTCACCGCTGAAACCCTGGTAACATTGGCAGAAGTAGGAGCCAATGATGTTACCACAGCGGGCGTTGGAGTCACAGCCGTGCCGGCCGGATGCACACTCGTTCTCATCTAGAGTGGTGTGGACAGAAAGAAGGTGATAGAATAAGTGGGTGAATAAATATATGAAAGGGGGAGACAAGTAAATAACACAATACAGGCATCACCTTCTATTGGTATAGCCTTACCACACACAATTCAAGTCTCACCCGCTGTCCTAAACCCATATGATTAATCATCAATCACAACAAGGCAGCGGCTCTCACCTTCACAGTGGGTGCCATTACCCACGTAACCCTGTGGGCACACACATCTGTAGCTCCCCATTGTGTTCTCACACACACCACGTCCCACGCATACATCTGGTGTGTCGCTGCACTCGTCAACATCTGCACATAGACATGGTGAGAAGCAGAGGGTGAGAGGTCCACAAAAGAATAAAAAAATAGGAACAGATTATAGGTACAGCATATATTTACACATCAGTGGGGCCCAGGGCCACAGCTGAGAATTTAGGGCTCCCTCTAAGCATATCGCTGAGCCTCTCCTTTAAATAATATTAGCATTTATTGTTGGTCCTCTCCTAGTTTAGGCCCCTAGCATCTTCCCTGGTGGGGCCACACTAGGATCTCAGTTTTTCCCAAAGTCCTTATTCACTGTAACAGGGGTTATGGTTACCTTGACATACCTTGTAGTCTGGACACAGAGGATCTGGGAGCAAGTGTGGAGAAGAGAAATGACACAAGAGAAGAGAGAATGGACAATGTACAGGAAGAGCAGGCAATGCAATTATTGAAGCCAAAAGCATTACAAAGCTCCCTGACAAACCATACAAAAGATATATCATAAGTCTACACACCTGTATTGTACAGTAAGTATTAGCTAGATGATGTGCACACTTATGCAACTAAGGCACTGTTTTTTTTTATATTTTTAGTTATTTTTCCTAGAAAGTCATCCTTTTATTTTTCACTTAAATACTGCTTGTTCCAAAATGAAAAAGATCTGACATGATTTGTTTTTATTTCCATCATTACATCCAGAAAATTTCAATAACACTGTATAGACTTTTGATATCTATTGCATGTTTCCAAGTTGAATGCAAAACAGTACAACTGCAAATCAATACAATGGATCAAAAATAATCAGAAGCTTAAGTGCAGATGGAATGTTAGTGAGAAAAATACAGCATTTATAAGGACATTGCAAAAACAGGATTAAGGGAGATAAAGGAAGAGCCACATCTGGCACCACAAAGGCCAGGTTTCCTGCGAGGTAGAAATCAAGCATCTGCACACCTATATGCAGTTTACAGTCTCACACACACACACACACACATACACTACATGTGGGAAATTCACTCACACACTGGCACACAGGGGTCAGGGACAGATACACAAAGCCAATGAGGCAGATGGAAATGGACCAAGGGGAGGTAAACACTGAGGAAGACAGACTCACCCATGCAGGCTGATGCCTCAAACCTGAAGCCTTCCTTGCACTGGCATGTGTAGCTGCCGGGGGTGTTGACACACATGTTACCCAACTCGCGAAGACAGTGTTCCTCGTAGCTGCACTCATCGACGTCTGAGAAACACAGACTCAGTTACACGCACACAGCACATCAGGTCAAAAGCGGTCACTCATACACTAAACACACATAGAGCCAATGCACACATACATATACACTTTACATAATATGGCACAGAGGCGCAGTGAGGCACAGTGCTGTTGCGTCAAAGTGCCTGGGCTGCTTGGGTAACAGGTCAAATCCAGCTCAGTTTGTGTGGAGTTCGCAAGTTCACTCTGTGTTTGTGTTTTCTCCAAGTGATCTGGTTTCCTCCCACAGTCCAAAGACACATGTTTCAGGTTAAGCGGTCACTCTTAATTGCCTATAGCATCTGTACGAATGAGTGTGCATAATCTTAGTATCAGTGGCCACCCTGAAATGAGTTTGCATCCAGTCCAGGGTGTAACTTCATTGCCAGATGCCCTGTGATTCCGGGATAGATTGTGGACCACAACGACCTCAACTTAAGGATACTGGATGGGTGGATTTCACATACTGTATACAGTAAGTTCTACCACACAAATAAATACAAGTAATAAAAATAATTAAAAAAGCATAACTGATGACGACTGCATCTGACTTGCTCTGTCAGGGAGACGAGAAGGTAAACATTTAGGAAACATCTGGCAGTGGGAAGAAGGAGCTCATAGGGGCCACCCTACCGATGCAGCTCTGTCCACCCAGTGCCAAGACATAGCCCGTAGGGCAGCGGCAGGAGAAGGAGCCGGGGCTGTTCCTGCACTCGGCCCCACCTGCACAAGCCTGGAGCCCCGTGACGGCAGCCAGTTCACACTCATCGATGTCTGAAACACACACATATCTCACCGTGTTCATATACAGTACATCAAAAAGCCAGATGCAGAAGAAACTGCACAGCTTTATATGCGGTCCACAAACAGCAGTGATTACAAAAACACACATCTGCACCTCACTCACCCTCGCAGCCCCCCAGTCGCTTCAGGTAACCATAATGACAGATGCAAAGGAAGGAGCCAAGGGTGTTTGAGCAGTTGGCGTGCAGCCCGCAGGGGCCGGCTGGTCCCCCTTCACATTCATCCATGTCTAAAGGTTGTGGGGAAGCAGGCAAGGTGTGTGAGGATAAGAAGAAAGGATAGTAGAGAAGCTAAGCAGTTCAGCACAAACCTTTCATCCACTGTGCCCTCAGGGCCAACATGCAAGAACTAAAGCTTCCAGGACTCATTCATCATCTGCGATTAGGGGGCTTTAAGAGCAGCAGCTGCAACGCATACTGTTATTAACCTTTATTTAGCCATCTCTTTTGTTCCAGAGAACTTAAGGCATTTGGTTTACACATCTGTAAGCTGTGTGCAGTAAACCAAACCACGTACATCACCAGTATGAATACCTTGCCCAGGAAAGCAGCAAGGTATTCATACTGGTGCATTTCACCCTGGTCCAGTTTGCTATGGCGGCAGTATGATATAAACTGGGAACCTTCAGACTGCAGTGAAACAGAGACTAGAATCAACATCCTCCCCGCTGCAACAATAATACCGAGGGATTTAAAAGGAAATGAACCCTTTAATAAATCTATTGCTTAGCAGCTAACTATCAAATGAACATGAAATGCTGTCTAGCATGTTCACGTGACACTTAGGTACTGAGTAATACATTTATTTCATTCACTTCTTTCTGAATCGACCTGTAAATACGTAGCATAAAATTACATCATTTTAAAATGCTTATGCAGTTACAAACCACAAAGTAAATCCGTTGTAAACCCCAGCTGTTTTAGCCTTTCATGAAATGCAAGCAAAATGCGGAAGCCAAAGTGAGAAGATGGCTCCCTGCCACTCACCCTGGCACTCTGTTGTCCCCTGCTGTCTAAAGCCATTAGGACAAGTACAGTTGTCCCCCTGCTTCACCAGCTGCCCCGGACAGCCAGAGCTGTGGCCCTCTTGGGATGGCACCTGGTTGCTGGGGCATGGTGCCGTGGAACTGTCTGGTGGAGATGTGGCCAAGGATGAAGCTGAGAAGAGGTGGCATTCGGCAACATTAAGAATCAGAGCCAACTACCCTCACCTGCCATACATTAACACACCTCCTGGGGAGCTCAGGTGATGCACTCACCTCTGTTAAATCCATCCTGCTCTGTTAAATCCATCCTGCCACCGAAGCGCTCGGTGGCATTTCCAGCCGCCAGGTTCTACAAAACGCAAATAAAACCAGGAAAAGTCGACAATCGCTGCGGTCATCGCAAGCACACGTTGAAGGGATGCCGAGCAGCTATCGCTAACGCCTCAGCGCCTGGGATGCGTGCGTCCTTGGGTGTCGCTTCAAACCCGGCTCAGTTCGTACGGCATTTTCGTGTTCTCCCTGTTTGTGCTCCTGGAGGTGCTCTGGTTTCTTCCCGCGGTCCAAGGAAATGTAAGGATATCTTCCAGGGGAACCGAAGACCCTAACTTAGCCTTTAGCATGTCCCTCCGTGGGTGACCAAGTTGCACTGCTCCATAGGGCAGATGGGTAAATAAATACCTGGTAGAAGCCTGGACTCTTGTGCTTAGCTCATGAAGAAGTGACAATAATAACTATATGAGGCAAGAGAAACCCTGCCTCCATTCCCCAAAAGCTCACATGAAACCACCAGAGACTCTGAAGCGAACGCCATGAGAGTTCCCACCTCGGTTGGAGTGACCCGAAGGTCCCGGTCCGGCTGAGCGGTATTGCTGATGGCCGAGGGGGTCGTCAGGGTCTCCGCGACAGCCAACGCGCACAGCAGCGCAAGAAGCGACGTGACGGGAGGCGCCGTGGAGAAGTCCATGTCGGTGGGGGGGGGGTCTTCGGCGCACGTGGTTCTACACACACACACACACACACACACACAGACAATGATCCGACTTTACTGGCCATTATTCATTCGCCTGAACAATTCCTCAGGTACGCACAGCTGCTGCAAAAGTTCTCGTTCACAACACTTCTAGCAAAACAAAGTTCGATAACGGATTCGCCTGCTACTTCTTGGACTCGCGGTACCGTGCATCGCGACGGTAAAATGCGCAGTAAAGCTGGTGGAAAGGTGCGGTACGCGTGGCCCGGTGCTCACGGCTGCGCACGAAGCGTGGGGTTTTAAGGAGCCGAGTAAACGCTGGCAGATGCGCGGTCGCCAGCTGAAAGGGAACGAAGACGAGGAAGAACGAAAGCGGCGATGAGAATGGAGAACGGGCGGATGTGGAATGAATTACCTGGCCGAGCCGAGCCGAGCCTCTCTAGCTGTGTGAGCGCTGAGGAAATTTGAAGGAAGCAGCGCCGGAGGAACTGGCCGATCAGCCCCCCACTGCACATCCTGTGCTGGAACAGCGCACTTCCCATCATCGGCGCATCTCTGCGGGGCCGCTTCGTTCAGACCACAAAGCAAAATAAATTTAAAAAACACACACAATAAAACAACGGAATCGAAACGCACCCTAACCAGAGTCTGTTGCTGTATCACTGTTACTGGCTCCAAATCTGGGGGAAAGGGCGTATTAACGTAACATCCACCGTTTTTCTTTACGTTCAATAAAGTGCTGAACCAAAGGAAAATCCTGATGTGAGTCACAAATGTGGCTGCTATTTCACTTTATGAAATGATGATCTATTCGGCTGTTTTGGTGACAACTTTTGCCAACTGCGGTGTTTTAGTGTAGTTCCTCAAAAATTTTCCGTTCAGTTTAGTTTTATCAAGCGATCTTCTTGCCAAGGTGGCAGAGGGCCTAAAACAAAAATTGTCGGAAATGTTACTAAAAGAGTCACGCAAATCAGTTTTCCGTTTCTAACACGACAGATATACACTGCATGGCCAAAAAAAAGGCAGCACCTGGATTTAACTTAATGTTATGATGTGGGGTTGCTTCAGTTGGTCAGGTCTAGGTTCAACAATGTTATGTGCCCAAAAAATGAGGTGAGCTGACTACCTGAATATACCGAATGAGCAGGTTTTTCCATCAATGGATTTTTTCTTCATATTCCAAGATGACAATGCCAGGATTCATGGGGCTCAAATTGTGAAAGAGTGCTTCAGGGGGCATGAGAGAGACATCATTTTCACACATGGATTGGCCATCACAGAGTCCAGACCTTAACCCCATTGAGAATCTTTGTGATGTGCCGGAGAAGACTTTACGCAGCGGTTTGACTCTCCCATCATCAGTACAAGATCTAATGCGACTCTGGACGGAAATAAATGTTGTGATGTTGCATAAGCTTACTGAAACAATGCCACGGCAAATGCGTGCCGCCATCAAAGCTAAAAGTGCTCCTTCGAAATATTAGTGTCACTTTTTTTTGGCAGGGCAGTGTAGTTTACTATTGGATAAGCAAACTGGCAACTGAGGAGAGGAAAGAAAAAACTGCAAATTGTGACAAAAGAAAGAAAACTAAACATCTGGGGTCCAACTACCAGGGGTTGGGCTGCCCTTCCCTCTTGGGCATTCTGCTGTGGTGACAGAATCAGAAAAACTTTATTAATCCCAAAAGAAATGACTTATGTCACAACTGTAACAAATAGAATAAACATAATAAATAGAATATGCAACAAAATAAATGTTAAATATTAATCTCAAATACACTACAATAAATCATCATTCAAGTATTACACATACAAGTGCAATATCGTGTATTCTACCCACCAAAGTTATACTCATGGGAAGTAAACAAATTAGTTTGAATGACCGGAAGAGGAGTTACAAAGCCAAAGGCAGTGGGGAGGAAGGATTTTCCGTGACGTTCAGTGGACCACTTTTAGTCCAGTGTGTCTATCAAGACAAGCAGTGTCTTCATGTATAACTTAAAGAAGAAACCCTTTGTCAAAAGAGTCAAAAGAGTTTATTTGTCAAGCACATGGTTGTGTACCATGTGTTGAAATGTGCTCCGATCTGAACCAGGATGACTGTGCGAAAAATCTATAATGGAAAATGAAGCAAACACACATCCAAACACTAAGAAGAATAGAAACAGAAACAAGCAGCAAATAGATAAATAAGTAAGTAAGTAAATAAATAAATAAATAGGCAAAATGGTAAAGAAACCATTAAGGTGCCCTGGAAGGGCAGTGACAGTGGGGGGGGTGGGGTGGAGTGGAGTGGTCAGAGATTATTGAGGACCCTGGTCTGTGAGGGTTGTGATGTCATGTCCGGGTTCAGAAGTCTTATGGCCTGTGGGTAGAAGCTCCTCCTTAGCCTCTCCGTTCTGGCCATAATGCTTCTGAAGCGTTTGCCTGATTTCAACAAGATGAATAGATGGTTGCTGGGATGAGAAAGGTCACCGACGATCCTAGTCGCTCTGGTCCTGCATCTCCTGGTATAGATGTCATGTAGGGACGGTAGATCAGATCTGGTGCAGCGTTTCGCTTTGGTCTATTTCTCAAGGTTTCCTGTCCTTTAATTTCCAGGAAAACGTCTTAAGATGGACACAATATCACGTGCATACATGAAAATGCACGGCCAACACAAAACACTCCAAGTTCTCCGCCCTACCATTGTATGCAGACTGAAACATTCATAAGCCCAGATGACGTATGTAGTTTGGTTTCCTCATATTTTCGGTAGGGGAGTAGCAGTGTGTAGTGCTGTGGGAAAACAAGGGAAGTGCATAAATGCATAAATTTACACAATGTAACAACAAGAACAACAATGAAACTTTAAAGAATTAAGTAAAAAATTTACTGTCAATTTCCATGAGAATTTTTAGCTGATGAGGGTGTTGTTTTCCTTGCTTCATTTTTGTGTGTTGTTTCCATAGTGATACTGAATGTGATGCAAATATTCAGAGGTGTGTCACTGTGTCACAACACAGGAAGAGAAATGCTATTTACCCATCGAAAGACAGAGAAACACAAACAAACAGACACGATGGCAATGCAGCTCAATGCAGACCATATTCCAGTTGCTCCAAAAGACGTGGACAAGGATGAGCACCTTCGTGCCAATCCAGGTGTCATCTACGCAGACTACAATACAAAAGGCAAAATGACAAATCTGGTATTTTACACACAAAAAAGACAATGGTGGGAGAACACTATACGTGAGCGCAACCCAGAAGAAAAAGAAATTAAGGATGGAATACAGCTAACAGTTCATAGAAATGGAGAAAAATTTGTGAACGTCAACTTCTATAACACCAACAAAGTGGTGGTTCAAGGCAGTAAAGACAACCTTGTGGAGTTTTACAATACCTTTCAAGAACCAAACAGAGACTAAGAACAGAACTGATAAAGGTAAGAATCAATAAAAATTGAAGAAAAACAGAATGCGGGAGAGAAGTGGGCAATCATTAAGTCTTAACAGGATTAAATGGATAATAATGGATTTCTAAAGTACTTTGGCTGCCAGGACTGACAGTTTATTCCAGAAATATGCATTGAAATATTCTGCACTGCTGTCCCCAGATGCAACCGACTGCTGCCAGGATGGATTCAAGATTCAACCCTCCCTTCGTTGGTCTTACCATTAAGACCAGACTTTTGTCCCCTCAACCTTCTTCCATTTCTCCATTCAGCATCTTCTCTCCAGGTGGCCTAAAAAAAGATGGCTTATTTCAACAAGAAGTTCCTCATGCTGGGAACAAAATTTCCCTCAGTTACAGGTCTGATCTCAGCCTTCTGACTTGGAGACACCTCTTAAAGCATTACCTTTCCAGGTGACATCTTAGGACTTATCTCTTGAGGCTTATTTTTAGCTTTTCTTTCACATGCACCTTGCTTTTAATTGTGATATTGTTCTTCATTGGTTTGTTGGCATGTGATGTACATTTTTCCTGACAAAAATTATACTTATAATCCTGAAAATGTAGATAATCTTGGACAAAGGGGTTTGTTAAATGAATAAAAAAACAACAAAGAAGTGTTTTAAATTATGTCAGTGTGATAAATTGTATCTTTCAGATGTTTGACACTTCACTGGCCAATTGTTTGACTTTGTAAAGGGAAGTAGAAGCATTGTTTTGCACAGTTTACTATTCACTGTATTCTTCAATGTATGAGCAATTAAGCTTCTAATGGTGACAATCACAAAACAGTGATAAGTAAAAAAAAGATCCTGTATGGGAAATTTCTTTGTGTCTTTCCTTTTGTCCAACACTAAGTGGAATGTCATGAACCAACTTTGCTGGCATCTTTTGAAATGCACTGTACAGGCAAAAGTATGCAAACATACCTTCTACCTGTTGAACTGAGTCATTTCTACCCCATCCATGCAGCATGCAAACATGATGCTCTGAGGTCTACAGCCTCAGGCCCTTTTCCTCCACAAAATGAGTTACGAACAGCTGGTTCATGGAATTCTTCCCAGACAACTACACGATCAAGTCAGACATCTTTCACCAAAGTGAAATATTTGAAAGATATGTGGATCTTTTATACAGTACATCATCTCCATTTTTTCCTCCAAATTCCCACATTTACCTTATTACGATATTTTGGCTGAAAATGTTTTATTTACCAAGAAACTGATTCAGTATTTTTACAACATGAAGACTGACATTCTTCCATGAGATCCAGAATCAAACATGGTTCCTCCAACTCACATCCATTCTCTCCTGCAGATGTGTTTGATTTTTTTCTGCACCCAGAAGCAGCAAAAGCAGAAAAGCCTACTGATGTCCCAGATTTAATGCTTCGAGGACACTATGCTGCTGCTAGCTGCAGGTACTTTCCTCAAATACAGCTCTCCCTCATACAGACATGTCACAAACACAGGTGACTAACAGGTATCCAAAAAAAAAAAAAAAAAATCTGACTCACAACCACAGCCTCTTCAGCAGGTTTAATTACTTCTTTTGCTCAGGGTATTTGGTAAACAGTGGTCACACACTGTATTCTTCCAGGCTTCAGCCAACACACCACTTGGAGGAGAAACTTATATTGGCCAGCAAATGTCATGCTCCAGGTAAATATCTGCTGGTGCAGTGACAGAGCTTTGTGCGTGCCAATGCTTCCATTTGTAACAAAAGCACGGGGTTACCACTGTCACACCCTCAGGACCAACAGTCCTCTCCAACAGCCAAGAGTTCACTCATGCCAATTCCTTGCCTTGAAGGCTGTAAAGTAGATAATATACAGCGTAAAAATGATGCAACGAATGAATGCAATGGTTGTTTGCCATTACTTGTAATCCCAAAACCACAGGTGCACATCTGCCACTGCTCCTCAAGCAAAGCCTTCTCCCTACCCCTGGCCTGGGTTAACCTCTGTCCCCTCAGCCTCTCAAATCTTCCCCTCCCATGTGCACTACCCAAAGACAACACCACAACTCAGCTGGAGCACCGCAGCAGAATTAGCCTTTGGTCTCTAACTTTTTATGTGTACTTTACTTTTTATTTCACAGAGAATAAAAATCTGTACAGCACAAAAAAACAGCAGCACCAGAACTACTCTTTGGGGATAAAGTAATGTGGTGGTTTTCTAAGATCATATTTGGGTAAAGAAACGCTGCTCTTTTGAAGAGGGGTCAAGAATTTGTACTAAATATATAAGAACTACTTACCGTTGAAGGGCGGATTATAGTTTGTAATAAAGTTAATGGCAGTTACCATTAGTGCTTGTATACATATAAATTTATACAAGATACACCAATAAAAAGTCCATATTGCATCAATATATTTGTTTTGGGGGGGTATGGTGAAAATCTCTAAAGATGCCTATAAAATTGTGCAACACTACCCAAAGTCATGTCTTACATCACCGTCATAGCCAAATTTTCATTCATATTTTCTATTATTTTATACCATCACAAGACCACTGACAATTTTCACTGGGCAGCAGCTGTGAGGCAAAAGGCACACTGGCTTCCACACCCTGAGAGGAAGGTGAGATCTGGGACACCATTGATCTTCAGTTCTGTGTGCTGTTCAGTTTAAAATCGGGCTTCCAAAAGGACACTTTGGTATCTGTCTGGCCTTTACATGTCAATGGGATTCACTTACTGGGTACACAAACAACTGTTGGTGAAAAATACATGGCTTCTTCTAGAAACCATGATAATCATCCCACAGGACATGGAATTTAGCTCCTTTATACAGCTTCTCACACTACCATTTTTGTCTGAAATACAAACAGACACAATGAGAGAACTGATGTAATTTTACTGGGCTGGGTGGCAGGTCTTACCCTTGCTAATCGATGTCCCATATCCTCCCTGCCTGTGACCTGTATGGCCAGATTTTATGGCAGAAGATGAAGTTTCAGAATTACAGACCTTCTTTAGCCATGAATGACACAAGCTTGCCATCAGCACCTCTCCTCTGAAAAAAGACACAGTTAACCATCCTCATCAAACAAGCTGTTGTAATTCAGCAAGTCAGAGGTAAGAAGCAGGTCAGAGCGCCCACTGCCATTCAGCTCTGTCCTCAGCTGCAGTTGGATGGCGTCTCGACCCTCGAGTTCCTCAACCAAGGGCCAGTCCAGGAGTTGTGCGCTAGAAGGAGATGGCGGCAGACCAGGCTGGTAGTCCTCCAGGGGGCTGGGGTAGAGCAGCATCTGAAGGGAAGGTATCCTGGACGCTGCCCTGACCAGGGACAGCACCCCATCCCGTGAGAGGGGATTTAGGGCAAGTCGTAAGACACGCAGGACACGGCAGTCAAAAAAGGAGGAAAGCAGAATCCCCAACAGGCTATCAGAGAGGTTGCAGCCACACAAGGACAGGTGAGTGAGTGAGTTTGATGCATGAGAAAGCAGGCGCTGCAGTGACGGTAATGTCACCTCCTCCAGCCTGTTCTCACTCAGGTCCAGCCTTCGCAGAGAAGAGGCGTGGGGGCTGCATGACAGGTAGGAGAGATCGCCTGGAGTCAGGCTCAGGTAAGGCAGCTCCAGAACCTCCAAAGGCTGCGAGAGGGCACTGCAAGAGACACCAAGAGAAAGCAGGTGTTTAAGAACATTACATATGCAACATCTCAAGGAATCCCATATTTCTGCAATAATTAAACAGATGGTGAACACAGTCTATCCTTCATTTTCTGTACAATACAGGGGAGAGGTACCCAGATATGGCAAAAGTAGACCGATTAAAAGCCTAATTTTAGCACAATATTTTTTATTACAGCACTGTATAGTTCTGCACTGCGTACTAAAGTGATAGTTCTACAACCTTGTGTAATGTGAACATATAATGTGCCTAACAACATTAAAGTCAATACTAACAGCATAGTGACCAATATGCAGACTGTAGTAAATGATGCACTCAGAATACTACTTTTTTCTTGAATACTTCTGTGACCTTCCATAATATTCCAAATCCTTAGAACTGGGGTTGGTTAAACAGCATACATTTCATTTATTAGAGAATATCACAATACAAATCAAGGATGCTAGGCAGCAAAAGGCTTGAGTACATCAGCTGAAAAGTTCAGGACAACATGCCAGCTGTTTTATTTCTGGGTACTTAACATTAACATGTATTTAAAACAGCAATCTGCTTTCTGGCAAGTCATTCTATACCTCAGCAGCATACGCAGATGCCCAGGGAGCCTCAGTGCTGTGAGGCTGAGCTGCCTCAGGTTTGCAAGTGCTTTCAAGCCAAGTGCCATATCTCTCAGCGCCCTCTCCTGGCCGGGCACTTCCCTCCGTAAGTCCAGGTTGCAGTAGTGCAGGCGGAGGGAGGTCAGGGAGGGGAAAGGGGCAAGCGCAGGCAGCAGCAGGGCCAGGCCAGACACACCAAGGCTGCTGTAGCGGATGTCCAGACCGAGTAAGCCGCTGCGTGGCAGCAAGCCCAGTAGAGCTACGATTTTGGATGCCGGGAGCTCTTCCACACGCAAGTGCTGGCAGTGAAGACGAAGAGGGCCATCCGCACTGAGTGCTGTGCGCACTCTCTCCCAGGAACGTGCTGTCACAAACAGGTCGGCCCATACCCGTACGCGCTCCGGCACCCCATCCAGCTCCGGTGGGTTGAGTTTACCCTCTGTAGCTCCAGCCTTCCTTGCTGCTTCCATCCTCTTCCTCACGCCCTTTGACGGGTCCTCCTCTATCTCGTGCCCCTCGACCACCGGCCTCTCCTCCTTGCTGTTCTTAATTATTTTGCACGCCTCAGTGCCCCTCTCCCTTTTGGCCACACGATCACGCTCTCTCTCTGCCTCTGATAGCCTCTTCTTCTCCTTATCCCTCCTGGTGTCCTTTGGAGCCTCAGCCCGGGCCTGCAGCACTATGGAGCACAGAGCCACAGTGAGCGACCAGCCCCCCATTGAGTCAGCCATGCCCCCATCCTCACACTGGAGCCCGCAGAGGTCAAGCACCTGGAGAGCAGACCTGGTGCAGGTGAAGAAGGAGAGGGAAAATGGTACTACAGGAAAATAACAGACAAAGCAATTCTCATAAAACTAAGCTGTCACTGGTTCTTGCCAAACAACTAAAAATTTGTTTTAATTATATAGACTTACATTTAAATAATAAAAAAGACAAGTTCATATTATACTTTAATATGCCAGCATGTTTCCCCATGACCACTCGATCTTAGATCATCAGCTTCTTCAAAGATTAACCAGAGTCCGATACCCAGTCCTCATGTGGTGTAATGGGGTCTCAGACAATGAAGAAAAAAATAAACTTATTGTAAAGTAAAAAAAAAAAAAAAAAAAAAAAAAAAAAAAAACCCAGACAAAGCCTAGGTGATTACTGTCAAATTTAACCAACAGAACTGAAGAGCCCATTCTTATATTTATTAATGTTAAATATTATGCATTTAAAGACCCAAGGCAGGGTACACACTGGGCTGCCCTATAGTCATGAGGGGAAAAGGGGGGTAAAAAACAGACACCACCCGCACACAGATTAAAGTGAACGGCTCATCTGTTGCAAGTGTGGGAGGAAACCGGAGCACCCAGCGCAAACCCCTGCTGAATGTGGCGGACGTGATGCAGCAACGCCACCCGCCGGCCAAACATATTAAAAGTCAGGATTTTACCAGCTAACTACAGTGGTTTTAGCAAGTTTAGCCACTGCAGTTTTTTTCGCACATTTTAAGTCAATGAAACAGTACAGAGACAGCGAGACCACGGAATATTCGGGAACGACGAAAAGCGGTGTGGTTAAATATGGCTCTTAATCCGGCGAAACGTTGAGGAAACTAACGCCATGATTATTTACTTAGAAGACAATGCTTACTTTATACACAACCGAAAGATTGCGTTTATAGTAAAAAAATGTTTGCAGCATTTTTATTACAGCCATACGGAACATAAACGTTCCGTCACGTATACGTGACGTTTAATACCAACACAACCAAGCATCCTCGTTTTTTGAAGCCAGTTTACAGCTGGTGTATATTTGACGCATTTTACCACCGGGTCGGGGAACAGATGAATCACTGTCTCCCGGGTTTCGCAGTTAAAAGTTTTGACTTTCTTGTTTGTCAAAGCACGGTTGTCGCTTCTAGCAAAGTTCGCAACGCTTTCCCCCGCGGGGCTCCGGCTGCTGGTACCCCTTCTCACCTCTTATCCGCCAGGCCCCGCACAACGGCCAGCAGCAGCGCCTGAACGCACAGCCGATGAGGCGGGCTCTGGCCGGCCCTCCTGCGACCCCCCAGGCGGAGAGTTCGCTCGGGCCAGCGCTGCACGAGTTCGCCGACAACCAGGGGTCGGCAGTGGGCGAAGGCGGCCTCCAGGAGCTCCCAGTACAGCTCCCTGGGGACGCAGCAGAGCCAGCTGGGCGACGAGCTGTTGTCACTCACCACCCGCCGGGCACACAGGGACAGCAGCGATGGCACCATCGCCCACGGCGCCCGGCCTAAGGCTTGCTGGGAGTCACTGCAGGTTCGCTTGCTCTGCCGCCATATGAAGCGCCCCGGAGGGCTCTGCAAGTTGAATTGCCACAGATAGAAATCCGACACACGGGAAACGGCGCAATGACTGACACTAAAAAAAAGACTCGCAGCTCACGAAGCTCCTGTACCCGCCATGATGACAGCCGCTCGGTCTCCAGGGTGAACATCCTTCCCTTTTGGATGAGAGGATCTGCTGTTGGTGCTTGAATTAAAACAACTACGTGTGAACGGGGGTGGAAACTGTTTATTTGTTATGATGATCGGGTAATAGTTGCTTTCCACAGATTATTTTCTTAAAAACCCAAAACAGCTGAGGATGATTATGACGTATTAAATGTGCGCAGAGTATGACGTTCGTTTATTTACTCGCCGCTGCATTTGACGCTCGATGATGACGTTTAAAAACAGCGCCGTTGTATTTCCTCATTTCTGTTTTTTTTTTTTTTTGAGGGTTTATTGACGAATTCTGCGGGTGGTTGTGCTATTCAGCTCTTTAGAAATAGAAAGGAGACAAACTTAGTGTCAGTATAACAGTTCAGCAGTTAATTCATCTGTAATGTATGTGCAGCAATAAAATGGTTCAAACGTGTTTACCTGGGCAGTTAATTCTTTCACTCACAACCAGTGTTTTGGACTTCGATCAGGACATGAAACTCGCCAGAATGCGCGAGTTTTTGTGAATTGTTTTAACTGGTCAGTATTTACGTTGTTAGTTTGGACCACTTTATAAATACTTGCTGTTTAATCTGTTTTGCACTACAAACTATGGTGTTTTGGTCTCTGACGTAGACGCCGTGAAGAAAAGTGACCTGTGATCGGCCAAGTTGCGGGTCATAAAAGCAAGCATGTCAATAGGTTGTTGTTCAGCATAAAACCAGAAACCCTGCCTACTCCAGGAATCCTACAAAAGACGAGCGGTTCGAACCAGTCACGCAGGAAGGATTTTTTAATATTCAGTGTGTCAGAATGCAGCCCGAGTTGCCCCCAGCATCTTCGGACCTGCTCTCCAACATGTTACCAAAGAAAGCACATCAATGGCTGGCAGTCTGAATAAACTGTACATTTTCAGCAGTTCATTTCTTCTTCACCATCACCACTATGGCATTGACAGCCACAATTCCCAAAAGAAAACATTTAGACTTAGGACTTCCAATGTTTTCAACCAGATGATCCAGATCTTCAAAGTTTTTAGTTACCACATAATTCCATGCACTGCAGTACAAAACTTCCAGACCTAACATTTCCTCAAGGCCTTTAATGTACGTCTAGTCAGGAGAAAATTTGGTTGTTTGACCACACAATGTCCATCTGCTGGTTGGAACTGTTTAGTGAGAACTGCTGCTCACATTACAGGAAAGTGCTTTCATTCAGTAGTGCACAGTGGGGAACTACACAAGTTCCCAAGCTTCTGAAAGTATGTAGAAGTGGGGAAGATTTTGTTTTCCAGAGGAGGCCTTTAGGAAAGGCCAAAGCAGGAACAAATAAAACTGAACAGCTTGAAAAACCTGTACACCAATGAATAGAGATTAAGAAATACCTTCTTAAAACAGAGGAAACAATGAATTTTCTATTTCCATGAATGATTTCTTTTGTAATAATACCTTCACTAGGCTCACTGCTGATTTTGGTACATTTAATATAATACAAGAGGGTATAATTACATTAAGACATTAAAACAAGAAGATTTTCCATGTTTCCCTCTAACTTAAGCTTGGGTTCAGTTAAATTCCGATGGGACACACCCAAAAAAAAAAAAAAAAGTTTCAGGACAAAATAAACTCAGAATAGTTTGGTTTAAAAGGCAAGTTTTTTTGGTAAAATGTCTCACAAATGAAAATAAACACAGAAGAAGAAAAACACCAAGGGACTGAGCAACAAGTATATTGCCAGTGGATCACAGCTCTAAATGGGAGCGAGATGAAGAGAATGTGTAGATGCCGTACACACATTGGCACGAGCCATAACTGTGGAAAAGTGCACAACAGGTGAACCGTTTCATGCATGCAATTTGACTATAACACTAGAACACATTCAAAAACCAGTTTCTATCGCTTCAGGTCAAGATCACCACCACTGAATAAAGCACTTGCAGTTTGTAATCACTGGGAAAAAAAATACTATTCCTGTCTGGCAGTGTTTAATATACATCAGCTTGAAGGCATATGCACAGGCTTGTGTTACTTTAAGATACAAATATTTCAGTTTTATTATTATTTTTTAACTATTTTCTAAAAATTCTGTGAAACAAAAAGCAACCTGTTATTACAAGCTCAGCTGACAACAGGCAGCAAAACACACTTAATTCAACTCACTCCTAGATCTGTACAGCCTGTCTGGTGTTGATGACCAAAAGCAACGTGATGAATTTTCCATGTCCACAAATTATTTCCTGTTCAATCTGTATTACAGTTTCTGGAAAGGTGCTTTCAATATCAATTATTTTTAACAAGAATTTTATGCATCTAGAAGCCATTACTTATTTAATGCTTTTGAAATGGGCAACTTGCAGTAAGTTGTGGATACTGGGTTACTCTACCCATTTATATACCTGGGTAATTTTTACTGGAGTAATTCAGGGTAAGTATCATGATCACGGGTGCTACAGTAGGAGCAGGGATGCAAACCTGGATCCTTCCATTTTCAACACTATTACATCTTAATTCAAACTGTAAATGTATGAAGAGATGTCTATATTAAGTTTTTATTCACTGTACCTTAGTGGTTAGTGACTTGAAAACAAATTGAGTTACAAACTGTAAGGTGGAGCTAGCGTACTGGATCAAATAAGACACTGATCCGAATAAAATACAGAAAACACACAGATTCACATATCATCATGGAACCATGGCAGACTAGCTGCAAATTAGCTGACATATGCTGTGCTTACACTTATTGCTGAAGTGGTAGCTTCTACAGCACTGTGCCTGATGAGTAACCTCACATGAGCCAGTGAAATATCACACAGCACTGCTGAATGTCTCCATTACACAATAGGCTCTTACCCAGCTCTACAGCAGTGCCCAATAGCTGCAAAACACTCATAATGATAAACTTGCAAACTTTGGAATAAAAAGACAAACTGGTTTTAAAAAAAATAAAAATAAAAATCATAAAAACTGAAAATGTCCATCGTGTCTGATTCCTCCGAAGCCCTCCCTCACAGCGCACATTGGGAAACATGCTATATTGCAGAGATATGAAGGCAGCTCCTCCGTTTTGGTCTCTAAGCCCTCCCACCTGTAGATGATGCTGGTGTAAGACCAGGCCCATCCAGCCAGGGTGGCTCTCTTCCAATGTAATGAAGCAGGGTATTCCCAGTCCAGAGTCTCATGCTTTCCCATTCATATACATGCATCTCTCGGCCATGACACCCATGGTGACATCTGGAATGGGCCTGGTTAGAGGCACAAGACAGCTCTCTTCAGCTACATGGAGGCTGAAGATAAAAAACAGACTTCAAGGGTGAGGAGGGAGTCAGAAAATCCAGCTGCCATGCCTCAGAGTGCTGTAGTTGGGTCAAAGGTCAATGCTGGAGGTTGTGGGGTACCTTGGGATTTCTTGATGTCCTGACAGCAAACTTTAGTCCAACCCAAGGTGAGGAAGGAGTATCTAACCTCACCCACGTTCAATAGAAGAATTACAGCGTCAACTGAGTTATAATCAAAAGAAGATTTTTTTTTTTTTTTTTTTAAATCATTTGAAGAACAAAGACATAATTGTGAAGGATGGTGCAAATGTTTGTCCCTGAGAAGACATCAGACACACAGGGTACTAGGGAACCTGTGGAGAAACAAAGTGAATTACTATTGTGCTCGCACACTGAATTTAATTCAGCCTAACTTCTTTAACTGCATCCAATCATTTATCCAAGAGGACTGTTTGTATTGAGAGAACTCAAAGTTTAAAAATCTGGCAAAGGATTTATTAACTGTACCTTTTACAAGGCCTAATGTGTAGTCTCTGATTAATAACATTCTCCCTTGTTAGTAAAGGGATAACATGGCCTTCTTCTACTCCTGTCATCTCACCTGTCCTCAGACAGCCCATCCAGCTCTTCCTCATCATCCAACTCCATGTTGAGCTCATTGTCTAAGGAGCCACGACCGTAGCCACTCAGTACGCTGCAGGAAAGAGACATAAAAAGGCAGCAATGTCACCAGCATGAACATATCTCTAACCCCAGGCCTATGAAATACTAAGAACAGGATGTGTTTGTAAAATCATCTAAGGCCTATCCAAAGATCAACCTCAACACACTTCAAACACCTGACGATTTTCAGCAGGATGACAGCACCCCTCGAGTTGTGCCCAGGGGTCCTCTGATCAAATATGGTGGAGTCAAGGTATAGAGCAGTTGTGGTTGACCACTGACCTGACGGAGCGGCATGTGAGGAAAACAATCCTCTTCAGCTTCTTGTTATAAAAGAAGTAGTTGAAGGACCACAAGCTGCCATCCTCTCCAAAAGGGTCTGAGTCCAGGTCAGGGTTGTAGCTATTTGGGAGGGGCATAATAACCAAGCTCTTGACACTGCTCACTACTACTGTGGCCATTCTACTTTCTGGAATCAAATTACCTCCACATTTCAGCAGGTAAGATTAGAAACATGACTATAATGCTAATTTTTGCCCATGACACACAGGGAACACATTAAAAATATCAATTTCTCCATTTGTACAATCAATACAAAAAGCTACGCACCTATAAATATCACAGCTCTGAAGGTTGATCTCCTGGTCAATGGCACTCCACAGCTCTGGAGCCAGTGAGTTGAACTCCTCCCCCACTGCAGAGAACAGGCTGCTGTTGACCGCATTGGCCACCTATGAATAGAACTGGCAAATCAGAATGTGGACAGGGAAGAAAAACAAAACAATAAACGCAAAAGAGTACTGTAATAATTTTTCTCAACAATCAAATTCAGAATTTAGGAACACTAAACACTGTGTGTCAGGAAATACAAACTAAAAAATGCTAGTAATGAAACCTGCCGTTACCTGCATATAAAACATATTTCCTGTAGTAATGCAGGGTAAGTACACAAGCGTTCTACAGCAGGGTACCATAGTACACTTGCATTATTTGCATACATTAATTTCTCTGTTTGTTAAATAATATTTTACATAAAAAGCCCAGATACATACTGTCCTGTAATACAGTACATGCATGATATTTGCCATTTCAATTTACCAGTTGCACTAAAGAGACCTTACACAGGGTTTTCTCAGTTTTACTGAGAACTCCTATATCTTTGATACAAAAAATAAGTAAAATTATTCATTTGTGGACCTTTGTATGTTGTACATGTGTCAAAGAGACTTTACGTGAATGGCAGCTGTGTTTTGGGTTGAATGTGGCAGGAGATTAGAAATGAATACATACAGTAGAAACCTGTGGTTAATAAACCAGACTTGGAAATGGGGTGGGCTGAAAATTCATGCCACAGCAAATTTGTGTCTTACTGTAACCTTGATAGATGAACTTATGGGTGAAATTTGCAGTGCTTAAAATCCTTGGGATTAGTGTCAGTTAAAATAAAAATATAATTCACATCTACAGGACAGTCAAACCACTGGAAATATTAAGTTTAGCTGGTGTTAAGCTGCAGCTCACGGTATTTCCAGACTGACCCAGTTGAGACTCGGCTCCCGGCTGAACTCATGCGCACGGGCAGCACTAAAATCGTAGTCAGGCCGGAAGGATTCATTCAGTGTGGTGATGAGGTAGAAGAGGGTCTTCCGACAGCATGTGTCGCTCAGGGGATTCTCGCCATCCTCGCTGCTCTTGCCCAGCCTGGGAGGAAATGGAGAAGTAAGGATGAAAATGTAATGTTCACCAAATGGTTCTGAGATCAGCCTGTCGCTTATCTATTTTCCTGGATGCCTGTGCAGTGCCAGGGAAGCGAAACAGAGTTTGGACTGTTTGTTACATGAAACCTGGCAATTTGTGGTCCACTGCGGTAGGTTGTACTGAAGTACAATGTGGCTGCAATATCTGAAACACTGCATACACATAAGGACCGGAGCCAAGTATTAGCAAAGGGTGTATGGAACTGACTGTGTTGGGCTTGTGGCGCTGGACTGTGGAGGGGACAGGGCCTCCAGGACATGTGGCTCCCCCTCCTGGCAGAACTGTTTAAACATGTGCTTGTCATCACCCGCCATCTTACAGGAATAACTCTCAATCCTGCAAGAAAGGGAGAAAATAATTTAATGATCATTCAGCATTACATCTCAATCTACATAACAAATTATGGCTTAATCCCAAATTAGAACCAAAACCAGAGAACGTTAACCTTCTAATACTGTTGTCATTGTATCAGGACCTATTTGTAAACAAAAACACAATTTCTTTTAATAACCTTCAATGCTCTTTGGGGTATTTGGATGTTTGGCTTTATTTTTAAAACAGAGAACAAGAAAAATACAAATAGATGGTTCGCGCCACACGATTTGGCACATGCAGTATGCACAGAAACTGCTTTCTTTACTCTAGTTGTCTAACAGGTATGTTGATTGGCAAGTTTCTATGTGAGAGATGGCTTTAGCATACCAGTCCAAACCAGGGCAGTAGGCCGAGGGTGCACACTGCATATTTATTCTCCCCTGGTGCAGGAGTACAGTTATGTAACAGTGTGTGTCGCAACAGTGCCTGGCAGAGAGATTCTCTAATTATAGAGTACAGAAGTCAGATGGTTGGGGTCACATGATGGAGGCGCCCATCCCATTTTCCACAAGAAACAATGCTGGTTATTGTCTCCTTTTATTGCCAACTTTGATTTTCGTGTGTGAGTGTTCAGTCTGCATTTCTCTTTAGAGCCGTGGTTTATGTTCATAAATGAGTCCTCCTAGTGGGGCTCTGTGTTGCTAATGTCATCCAATCCTCACCCCCATTGCGAGGGCAGTAATCCACCCAATCTGCTCTATGATATCCCCCAAATGATCCCAACTGTTAGCTAGAGGACACTGCAAGTGCACTGATACTGCTCTCGACTGTACCATGAGCACCATGGCAACTTCCCACATGCTCTGCATCCACAAGTATACAAGTATCAAGTAACCTTGACACACCTCTGCACAAACCCTCACCTAGTACCATCCACTTATCTAAAAAAAAAAAAAAAAAAAATTTAAGCTGTAAGACATACCCCTGTGTGCTCAACATAACATTTTTCATTACACAAATGGTATTTATTTATACATAACAAGGATGGCTGATATGTGCCATCTGTAACACACTGGGTGACATTTAAAGTGAGCTGACCTCCCGAACAAATACCACTGCAGAGGTTTCAGTGAAACTTGATCCGGTGTAGTCAGCCCTGTTTATGTGCACTCTCCCTGCTCCTGCAAACTAGCTCAATTTAACCAAAGGAGGTATTTTGGGGTGTACTGCTGTAGCTCAGGTCTAAAAGGTATGAGATGTGTTTCAGTATGGCTGTGTAGTTTTGTGTGTTGTCACTGCCTGTCCTGCACAGCTACAAGCTAAAACCCCCAGCTGGTTGCCAGCATGATAATCTCTCTCCTCAAAATAGATACTCTTAACACAATCGGAAAACAAGCAGGAGTTGGCGACCTACAGAGAGGCAAGAACAGACAGTAAATAAACATCCAAGGAAGCACATTCAGCAGCGCAGTAGTCTCTTAGATATAAAAAACCAAACCATAACTATCATTCCCTGAGCTGATATAAAATGAATGCCATACAAAACTTTCATGCTTTCAAAAACTCATGTGCCTAGTATTGAACCTGAATGTGAGGAGGGACAACAGATAGCGCAGTAGGGTTAGAGCCAGGTATTTAGCCTGAATTGATAACAGTAAAAGTTACCCAACTGTGTAAATGGGTAAATCATTGCAAATAATTTAACAAGGTAGTGGGGCTCATGGTTATTTTTTCCTTTTGGAGAAAAGTATCACTCAAAATAACAACAATAATTTTAAAGTTCCAGCTCTTTTTAGGTTATACAGGGTCATAATAAAGTCCTTGCACAATTTAAGATATTTTTAAATTGCATCTGGGTTTCAGTTACGGTTTTAAACATCATTCAAGAACCTTTGTTGAAAAAAAAAGTGAATAAACTACCTTGCCGAGGAATTTTATATATTGTTTTTACAGCCTGCAGAAGAGAAGAACTCTGTAATGACCCTATTGCTAGACAGTGGATGAACGGTTTAAAGAGTGAACTGAAAGACAGCAACACACTGAGATTGTGCACAGGTGAGCTACCTGCCCAGGATGCGAGCATCCCCGGTCTCCACACACAGCCGGGAGCTCAGGGCCTCGAAGCTCGAGTTCTCCAACAGCTTCATCTGGCACAAGGACACAAAAGGGACAGAGCACCACAAACCCAAAATGTTATTCATTCCTTCATTACCTTTACTTAGAGACTATGAGGTAGGACAGGTAGCAACGCTGCTGCGGAGCACCTCGTCCCCTCCCCTCCCCCACCCGAACCCATTTCCGTCCTACAAGCCACTGCCTGTACTTACTGTCTGCGTTACAAGACGTCAAACATTAATATGGTTTAACATTTCAGTAAAAACAAGAGCATGAAAACCAGTGCTTAAACTCGACAATAAACGTACAGCCCGTCTGCTTTAGACACTCCAGTCAGCTCGTTGTCCCGTTAACCAGGTTAACGCCTCACCTCTCTGAGGCGTTTTTGCAAGACGATCTTCACGGCGATTCGAGAAACTCCGCGTCCTTCTACCAGGGTCCTGCTGTACAAACCGTGCTCGCCGCTTTTATTTCCTCTTTCTTTCCCTCCGTGAGCGAACGGCTGCGGTTCTCTACCAGGAAAAAAAATGTTAAAAAGCGAGTCGCCGCACCGTCTATAACGAGTGACTCCGGCGCTGGCTCAGCATCTCGGTCGCGGTCGCTGACTTCGTCGACTGCGCGTGAACGATTTTATCGAGAAACTATGCCTGCCGAATAGATGCGACATTAAATCTGACCGCGGTCCGAAACTCTCCGATTCAGGTTGCAGCAGCATCCCCTTAGATCGCTATTGAATTAAAAATGGGTCCTCGGAAAGATCAGAGTCACTTTTTTTGCAGCGACTCGATCTGTGTTTGCTTCTGCTTTCCCTTTTGTCGTAGAACTGCAGAAGGAGCTTTTATGTCTAATGGCGTTCAACAGACACAACAGAATCAACACTACTTCGCCCCGCCTCCGACTGACGATGATATAAAATTTCATTGTTTGTAGCCACGCCCACAGTACGGGCGTGTAAAAAGTACTACGATTCTAATTGGTTCTTTCTTTTTGCCCCCTGTCAAAATGTCCTACGCAATAGGCCACGTAGAAGTGCCACTCATGATGTACACTCACATGATTGGTTTAAAAAAAAAAAGTCGTCAATGTTCGTCCACTAAATTTTGTCGCGCACAGACCAGTTTGAACGTAGAAAACAAACATACAGATTATTTTGTTTCCAATGATGAAAGTAATCATATTTAGATATTCAACTTTACCCAAAATGATGGAATTACATATTTGGTGGAATTATATATATAAACTACATATAATTATATTTGATCATATTATATATCCTGTAGAATAAAAAGTAATTTATTACTTATAGATTCCATTATCAGTGTGTTTCATTTATTAGAAAGGCACACGTGTATGCGCGGTAAACGAAATTAAGCATTACTTAAATTTTTGTCAGTGAGCTTCAACTTCCTTTTTAACTGTAGGTATTTATTCTTGTTCCTCTGTGTCTTCGGACCAGAACAAGCTGTTAATAAAAGAGAGCTAAACTTTTTTTTAACAATATCAACAGTTACAAAATGTATTGTATATATAGAACAGATTCAAACATAACTTTGCATTTGGGACACTGGATCAAGGAAAGGATTAACGGAAACTAAAAATACGCCTGTTCACCAAAAATGTGATAAATTGCGGGCAGATGTACGCTGGGGGGGGGTTATCTGAGATTAGGATTTTATGTTCATATTTTTGCACTTCCTATATAAATGTTGAAAAAAGGTTTATTATTAGGTTAGCATTTGTGTATTAGGTAAGAGTTTGGCTGTCAAAATATAGCTGACTACCCAGTAAACTCGTTTTGTCATTCTCCGTTGCGGTAAAAAAAAAAAAAATTAAGAAAATCAAAATAAAATACAAATTTTCACCGAGAAAAAAGATTTTACAAAAATTTCTCAGTGTTGCTGCAGCATAGTAGTCGAGGGGGAGGGTGGCTTGACAAAATAAACACTTAATGCCAATATCTTTCTGTAATTTGTGGATAAGGGTTTTAGCTGGATAAAACATGGATTTATTTATAAAGCGATATGTGGTCACCATCGCGTAAATACAGTGACGTCACAACACCCCCATTTGGAGCACAGGGACAGAACAAGAGTTTGTTTACACGCTGCACTGCGGAGCCAAGATTTGTGCCGTTATTTAAACTTTACGAAGGACTTTCACAGGGTTTCATTATTGACTGGATTCTTTTACAGCATTGCAGAGTGATTTTCGAGTTTTACAGGCTTACGCTATGGATGCGATTATTGCTCTGTGGGGTTCGGTTCTGCGGTCCCGAGTTCTGCTCCGGAATGACAGGCGACGCGTTTCGTATCATGGGGCGCAGAAAGGGGGCGTACTCGCTTCCTGTTCTGTCACTCAATACTGAAACTAAAGAGAAAGGGAATGAAACAGCCGTGACGCGTAGAAAGACAACAACAGCGGGTTGACGGACACCACCGGGCCGCTCGGGAACGCCTTTCACACGCCTCCCTTCCCTGCCGGGAAGCCCGGCTAAATGGCGCTGAGCTCCGGCGGGTGGGCTCATACGCCTCCCCCGGCGCCGTCTCCCTTGTCCCCAGCCATCGGGACGAATCAGGCCGGCTGCAGCACGGTGCTGATGTCGGTGAGGGTGTCGGTGTGCCACTCGGGGATCCGGCCGCTCTGTGTGCCGGGGGCGGCCGAAGAAGCCCTCCGCCTGCAGCTGAGTATGAACACGGGTCGGCCGGGCCAATTCCGTCTGGCGCTGAGGGACGCGGGAGACACTGGGACCTGCCGCAGCGTGGTAAGCTGGAACGGAGCGGGAAAGCCCCGGAGCTTCCGCGCCATGACAGCTCTCCTCACTTCGTTACAGTTCCCGGCGGCTGGTATCGGTTCCTAAAGCTCCCGCGGTTCGGGGCTTCGCAGCTGCCCGGTGCGTGTCGTCGCCCGAGTTGCTCAAAGTTTCTTCGCTGGGCGACGGACGGACGTCACATGTTGTTATTCTTAGCGGGGAGTTAGCGAGGCGCCTCTCGGGGCCTTCACTGCCTTCTGTTTACTCTCGAACGTCTTTTGCCTGTAAATATTTCTTTCCTGCACCAATTCGTAGGATGTATCAATTCCGCATGTGGCTCGAGACGTCTGATAAAACAGTATTGATGAGTGACGTAACCGATCGGAGGCACTTGTAGGACAGCATATGATTTTATTGATCCCCAGCAGGGAAATTGTCACTAACGGTAGCTGAGCCTTTGGATAGACATAACACACGACACTCGTAATGTCATAATAAAATAAATAACAAAAGTCGGTAAATAAGCCAATTAACTAAGCATTAAATAAAATAAATGCAGCCCGATTGTTGACCGGTCCATTCTTGACTATATGGAGGTGAGTGGTTGTTGGTAAGAAGACCTCCGAGAAGCTTCTTAGCGCAACTAAGTCGAATAACCCAGTGGCTAAAGAGCTCATGGTTATTACTTCATCTAGAGGATATGAGCCATTCTCCATTATGGAACGTATTCAGTTATTCTTCCTCATTCTTGCCTCTGCCACGGCCTCCAACCGTTCAGGGCTCATACCCATGACCAAACAGATTTCTTGACAAGTTTACCGAGTCTGCTGGTCTCACCAGTAGTGATGTCGTGACAATTCATTTGTCATTCCTAGCACGTCAACAAGAAGTTTAAAAAATGGAGAAGTTCTTTAACAAATTTGTTGCAATCTACAGTACTTGAATAGACAGATACACTGCCCGGCCAAAAAAAAGTCACATGCTGTAATAGTTGGTTGGACCACCTTTAGCTTTGACTATGGCACGCATTCGCCATGGCATCGTTTCAGTAAACTTATGCAATGTCACAACGTTTATTTCCACCCAGAGTTGCGTTAATTTTTCGCCAAGATCTTGTCTTGATGATGGGAGAGTCAAACCGCTGCGTAAAGTCTTCTCCAGCACAGGATCCCAAAGATTCTCAGTGGGGTTAACATCTGGACTCTGTGGTGACCAAGCCATGTGTGAAAATGATGTCTTTCTCATGCCCCCTGAAGCACTCTTTCACAATTTGAGCCCCATGAATCCTGGCACTGTCATCTTGGAATATGAAGAAAAAAATCCATTGATGGAAAAAACTGCTCATTCAGTATATTGAGGTAGTCAGCTGAGCTCATTTTTGGGGCACATAACGTTGCTGAACCTAGACCTGACCAACTGAAGCAACCTCACATCATAACACTAAGTTAAATCCAGGTGGTGACTTTTTTCTTGGCGGGCAGTGTATGTACAAATATGTAGTAATACCTTACTCGCTGCTCGGCTTAAAACTCAACATCTCCTGATCATGACATCATTAACTGTCAAAACATCTATAATTTGCCAGCAATGGAGCAAAAAAGCATGTTCTGCTGAACCTGGCCACTTCAGCCAATGATGGTTATTGCAGTTTTTTAAATACAAGACATATTTGTTTCTGTTATGGCAATAGCTGACTGTACTTCATTACTTGGTCGAAAAGCAAAAATGACAATCATAAGCATCTGGAATCAGTAGTTTTTGTTTCTGAAGGTTATGCATATAAATTTCTCTTTTCACTTGTCTTTCCAACACTTAAGTCCATAGCAGAATTTGACCTGCGCTCAGTGCAGTATGAGGTGAAGTCTCTACGCTGCCACGAACTTTGCACAATAGCACCTCCACACGACCGCATCACCTTCAACTTCCGGTGTGAGAAGGAGGCACAGGAATGGGCCACTGTGATGATGTCATCCCTTAGGGAGGCCCAAAGAGGTCAGTCTGCCAATTCTTCTTCCATCTTGCTAGAGACATGGTGTCATCTGTATATGAATCTATTTTTTGTATTCAAAAACATTCATTCAGAACAAAGATCTTAAAACATTAAAGTGTAAAATAAACACTTCTCATTTACAAAAGGACACATTCCCCCCACTCAAAACTTTGCATATAGTCCTTTAGCAGCAGTTACAGTTGTGAGTCTTCTTGGATTTGCACATTTTTTGGCTTTGCACATTTTAACTTTGGAGGTTTGCCTTTGCTTCAATGCAGATATGCTTCAACTCTGCCAGATTAGATGGAGAGTGTTAATGGACAGCAATTTTTAGGTCATACCACAGAGTTTCTCCTGGCTACATATCTGGGCTCTGCCTGGGCTATTCCAGAATAGTAATATTTTTTTAAGCCATTCCTTAATTCTTGCTTTGTGTTTTGGGTCATTGTCGTGATGGCAAATTAATCTTCACACTAAACACAGATCTCTGGCTGACAGATTATCCTTAAGCATTTGCCCCTGTTTTGTTCCATCTATGTTGCTTTTGATGGCAACAAGCTTTGCAGTTCTGCCTGCTGAAAAGCAACCCCAGAACATGATGCTGCCACCACCATGCTTGATGGTAGGGATGATGTTACATATTGTCAAAAACAGTGCTTTGCTTTCAAACCAAAGAGCTCAGCTTTTGCCTCATCAAACCACAAACTTTTCCAAAAGGTTTTAGGTTTTGTCAATGAATATCAGACATTACCTAATTTTGGCTTTCTAAGAAGTAGCTTCCTTCTAGCCATTCTCCCAAAGGGGCAGAATCTATGAGGTGCTGAAGAGTTTGTTGATGTCCTAACAACTTCATTCTAAAGTTCTATAGGCAACTCCTTGGTCTTTATGGCAACAGAACTAGTCTGATTTGTTATATTAGTTGTGAGACCTCACAAAGTCAGTGATATTCACTGTGCAATCCAGCAATTGAACAGAAGTTGATTCAAAATGAATTCAGGAATCTTCTTAAATAATTTAGTTTGATTTCTCAAGATAATTGAATACCTCATTCAATTTAGCTTGTGAAAACAAAGGTGTGAATACATATTAAGCAATTTTCAGACTTTTATATTTAAAATAACTCTGAAGGCATTCAAGTACTTTTTCATTTTAACATGTAGAGAATTACCTGTACATGAGAGGGAAAAAATCCAAATTAAATATGATTCATTTGACTTTGCACAGCAGTATGAGAAACAGTCAGTGGGGGTTAATAATTTCTGAAGGCACTGTATTTCAGGAACATTTTGAATGTTTAAAATCGTAAGAAAAGCAAACTGTTGAGTAAGCATTGGTGGCAATGGCTGGTGCAGTGTTGCTGTAACATGTTCAAGGCTGGAATATGCTCCATTCCTCAGTATTATAAGTCTCATCCAATGTCCCATCTAACACAACAGTAGCAGATAGCCATCCAAATGAAGAGCGGCAGCTACACCTGGAACCATTGGAACCCAAGAGCTCAGTGTCCTTGCCCCACACAGGTCAGTGCTTCTTGCTCCTCCTCTCTTCTCTTCCATCATTCTCAGACTGCTGCTTGTTACTTCACTTCCAAATTTCCTGCATACCTCCACACATAACTGTTTATACTTTTAATAATTCAGTTTATTAGATGGATGATTAGTGGCAGAAATAGTATTTCCACCCTTCTATACAACTTTTGCTGATTTTGTATTTTTATACTCATTTTTTGATGCAAGTGGGCACATTAGTGATATAACCTGGGGTCATTGGGGTGCTCAGATCTTTCAGTCACAGATATCCTTTCCCAGGTAACCTGACCAGGGTTGATGAAGTCCCAGCCTTTCCCCAAGTAGTGCTACATTGAACCTACAGCTTACCTCTCCAGATCCACAGCCATCTAGATGCCCAACAACTTTCATAACCAACCTGCTGGTGATAACCAACATACTGTAGCTACTATACAATGAGTTCCCTTTAAAGCCCCTGCAGCCTTCTTAAATTGACATATATCTTTCTCTCCAGCCTTTTGAGCAGCACTGCTTCACTAGTCCCTCATACATCACCATCTTCCTTGTATCAAGTCAACCATCAACTGCCAGTCTTTCATAATCACCAGGAGCCCTGAACTGCCATTAGATCCTGACTTCACTCTTTTACCTTTGTACACGAATGCTGGGATATCCTTAGCCAGCAGACTGTCATTACCTTGAGTACCACCTGGTCATGCTCCATTGAACATAATGGGCATGATGGAGTATCAAACTTTCCCCAGCTTCACAAGTTGGATGGATGAGGAAGCACGACTCAAACTGTCTTTATAAATAACTTAATATGGTTGGATCTGCTTTCCAGAGTGCTGCTACAAAATTATAGATTCAAGTGCTTATTGTCTACTAGTCCACACACTTCCTGCTGTTGCATCAATTTTTCATCACTGTGCACACCTTGTTCTGTATCAGCATACACCTTTTCCCATGCTGCACCTTGTGTAACTATGATGGAACCCTATCCCAACCTTCTGGAAGTTGAGTCATCACATCAGTGCTATATACTCTAAGCACCCTAGGAACCTCTGAAACTCCAATTTGTGCACCAAAGTGTCTGAATATCCATTCTCCTTATATTCTATTGAGTGCTGAGCAGCAATGCTACAGAATAACTTGCCCTCTGCACGGAGCAAAGTGAACTCTCAAATCTCCTTTTTAGAGGTCCATACCTCTCTTGCATGCCTCCACTGCTGTGGAGCTGTGCTTCTTCTCCAGATGACCTACAGCATCCTCCACAGCCTACACCACAGCTCTGGACAATGCTTATAGACCATTCTTAGGTACAATGATGCCCACGTGGACCATAATGGGCGTGGCTATTGATAGGAACTGAAAAGGTTGAATAATTTGGCTTTGCATGCAGAATTCCTGCTGAGTTCTGTTTATTGAAACCCGAGATCACTTTCTCCTCACTCCACCCCACCATTTCTTATCCTTTCTTTAATTTTCTTTTCTGTCTCTCTCACTGCAGAGGATCTATGTTTGGAGTTAACTCGAGCCATTGAAGCAGGTGACATGGAGGGGGCCTCACGTTATGCGACCATTTTGGCACGCCAGCAAGCAGCCCTCAAGATCCAACTATCTGAGAAGAGCTACAGTGAGACTGACATAAAGTGAGGAGGGGGGGGGGTAGATGGTTGTATACTGGGTCCTTTTATAATCAATATTTGAGTTATAAATTTTCAGAGGTTCAAACATTTCCCAATTTGTTTATTTTTGACTTCTTCCTTCTGTAGTCTTTGTCCAAAATTTTGTAGTGGAACAACACATCACCTATGTTTCTGCATCCTGTTTTTAGTTGGCAGTAAAACACTCCTGCATTCAGTTTGCTTTCACATTGCTTACAGCTCATGTCTGGTTATGAGTGTTGGTGATCAGTAAAGAGATGAGCAACGTTACATGTGTTTATCAGATGAATTAGTCAGAAAACAAATTTGAATATGAGCTTGGGGAAACCATACATTTTTATTTTCAGTTCAGTTTGGAAATTATTTTGAAGCTGTGAAATATTCATAGTTTTGCAGCAAGTTTTTAAATTAATTGCAGGTTTGTCTTGAGTTTTCAGAACCAAGCCTGTGAACAAGTCAAAGAATTATAAAGTATTATTGTGAAACAGGGGATTAAATTTTCCAAAAAAATAGGTTTTAGAAATGGACTTCTGGTCCTAATTGTGTTTGTGACACAGTTTATTGGTTTTGGTTGTTCCAACAGAGACAGACAAACTAATAGTCTGGACTATGCAGAGGAGGAATCATATGGGATATCTGAAGTGTTGCCTGAGAGCTACAGAATGATTGTGGGGTAAAAATGATGGTGGACAGATACAGTTGGGCTGTTCCACTCAGAAATATCCCATCTAATCATACACACAGTGACTGAATGGCAAAAATGAGGATGTTTGTATAAATGAGGTCAGAAGAAAGTAGAGCGCAACAGGAAGTGGTACCTGTGTGTAAAAAAGGGGGCCAGATTTCAGTGTTTTGCTGTAAAAGAAAGACGTGGCATTGAGGTTCTCAGACAGGTGCTTCTGTTTTGCTCATTGTGATTCATTAATCATCTATTTCTGTGGCAGCCTGGCTGTGGTGGTGGAAGATGCTTCCTCCTCCTGTTGTGTCACAGTTAAAGTCTCCCCTCACATGACCATTGCATCACTCAAGCAGCAGGTCAGGGACACCCATTACTCTTCTTGTTTTGTCAAGTTCTTATTCCCACCGATTAGCATCACTGGAGAACTTTCTTCTTTTCCCTCCAGGTGTTCCTGGACTTTGGGTTCCACCCGAGGGTGCAACGCTGGGTAATGGGGAAGTGCCTGTGCATAGATACGCGCTCACTAGCATCCTACGGCGTGCGGCGGGATGGCGACACAGCCTTTCTGTATCTGCTCTCAGCCCGCCAGGCTCGGCTAACACGGCAGCTGTGCCAGCAGGACCAGGAAAGTGCCCTGCTTGCACAGGCCCCCACCTCCAAAGGGCCAAGCAGCTGTTCTGTCCCTCAAGACTGGCGGTCCTACGGCACACTACCCCCTAGGCTTTCCCATGGGAATACAAGTAAGACATTTTCACACCCTGGCACAGGACACTAACAGTATACTTTTGCTTCATGTAGGGTATATTTGTTAATGTGTGTGTGTGTGTGTTTTTTTTTTCTTGTGAATGGTTGTGCAGGCAGCACAATGGGTGGGGTAGAGAGACTTGGAATTGGAGAAATTCGAGAACTCATCAACCAGGAAATGCCTCAGCTGAATGAAGCCTTAGCCACTGGCACACAGGTAGGTGTGGGTTGGAACTAAGTGCAACAAACAAGGAGTTATCCACTTGCTGGTTGCAGTCATCCATGTACCCATAAACACGTACACAGCTGACCATCCCTCCTGTTACTCAGAGCTGCCAATATACTTCCTCAAATAAAAGCTCTGTGACTACTTGGTGGACTCATTTACAGAATCAAAGTCTGTGTGGTGGATTGAGTTTACTCTGTAACTAAAAAATGTTGAAATCCTCTTAGCAATAGTCAAGTTTCAAAACGTATCCTTTTAGACCCACTGTGGTCATTTTTACCAAAACAAGAAGTAGCTTCCAAGGCTGTAACACCTTGAACAAACTGAGCTTTGAGTGTCATGTCTTAAGAAAAATCTATCTGGTAAATGAAAAAATGTAAATGTATGAAAAATTAAAGCCTTGTTCAAGCTTTTGAAATACACCAACTGAGGGCTTTGTCTGAAAACTCAGCTCATTTTTCTCCACCACAGATCGGTACAGTGTCTGCTGATACTGCACTAAACTGCCTTTCAATCTCCTGCTCCCTTTTTCCATTGCTCGTGAATAAGACCCTAAGAAACTTGAACTCTTCTATTAGGGGCGGTTGTTCCCCCCTCACCAGAAAAGAGCTGCCCACTCCCTGATTTTCTTTTTTTGGGAGGTCAAGTAGCCATTTTCCAAATGCCCACAGAAATGTACTCTTTCTAGGGACCCACAACTTTTATATTTTTCTCGATTCATATTATCTTTGGTTGCTACAGTTCATAGAATTTTTTGCTAGGACAGGAAAAGGTTGGAAATTGAGTGCACTGGGAAGGGTTCAGCCATCACCAAACTACATAACCAAAGAAAGTTAGTATAGATGTATTGGTATCTTTGACAAAGATAAAGAAAAAGTTGGGGCTATGACTGCCTGTTCTACCTCTTGCTGCGTGAACTAACCCTCGGGGTAGGTTTTGGGGTGTATTTAAGAAAATTACCATATGAAATGAGCTATATGGAAGCTTAACTAAACTTAACTAAGACACCATGGAAACTTAGCTGGATGCTGCTGATGTTAAACTGGAAAGATTTTCCTCGTCCATTGCAACAAACAAGAGAAAAGCAAAATGATTAGATTTACTTTATTGCATGGATAAACCAGAGACTTTTTTTTTTTTTTATCAAGGCTGACTTCAGGATCTCTTATTTGGAAGAATCACTGGAATCAAAGGCTAATGCTGTATTAATGCTGTACTGATGTTAATACAGTAGCCTGGTTAGCGTGATGTTTGGGAAATAAACAATGGAACTGCAACCATGCTCAAAAGAGGAAACTCGCTGAAGTACCGAAAGTCTCTTACCTTTGTTCAAAGACCACATTCTTAATGTTTTAACTTTGTTTTTGTCAAGCTGCAGAAACCAAACAGTATATATTTTCATAAGGCATTGCAGAGGACATTATGAGGGCTGACTCCATTTATGTGCTTCTGTCTGAACTTTTCTGCTACCTACCCATGACCTCCTGTGCGGTAGGTGGGATGGTCCTGCCCTTCGTGTACTTTCATCAACAAGCCTACACGGCCCGGCTGTGAGATCTGCAGCACAGGCCGACCCGACAGCTACACAGTACCAGGGGGGTATCGACCTGATGCACTTGAGCTGCGCCGCATCCAACAAGAGAAGGAAGCTGTCCGGCAGTACCAGCAGGTAGGCCCGGTCCCAATCCTCACCTGCTATCATTAAAGCCAACAGAGCTAGAGACAGAAGATCACTGTAGAAGATCACTTTCTTAGGAGGAGGTCCAGTCCAGAACCAACATGCAGTACATTAATGTGCCTTAATGTTCAACTTCAATATTTTGGCAACTGCAAAAACAAAATAATAAACACAGCCATAAATTCAGACATACAGATAAATAAAAACAGAGTCAACGAATGGCCAACAGCTGCATGTTTCATTACGTAACAGCATGATAGGTTTTTAGCGAACACTACATTGTATGATAAAGAACAACACTGCAAATCATATTCTCGTAAGCAGCTTTGTCATAGATTGTGTTTTGTACTGTGTTTCGGAGAAAGCAAAACACCTAATAAAGAGGGGGAAAGCAGGGTACTGGAGAAGTGAGGCAGGAGAAGTTGCAGGAGAGGTTAGGGGTACCAGGGCTCCCTCATGCTGACCCTCTTCTCTTCTGTCTCTGTGTTTTTAAAGGAGAAAGGGAGAAGAGATGGCCTGGGGGTGGCAACACAGAGAAACTCCCTGCTGTATAACCTGAATTCCCCCCATGACAAGGACTATTGACCACATGCACACAAAGCACATACACACTCTGTTTGACCTCTGCCCACATTCCACTTTCTCATACGTCTGTATGAAAAACAGAAATGCACACATGAACATCTATACAACTTCCGAACTTCCTTAATTTCTGTTTTATTTCCACTCTCTTCCATTTCCTGCGAGGTTGTCTCAGAGTTTTACACAAGGGCGACTCCCAAGAAGTATACTCATGCACACAAATTCAGACACACACAACACATGCACTTGTCGAACGCATTCAAGCATGGGGACATGCACACTAACACACTAAGGTCCTTTCCAACATGGCCAGTCAGCTCTCATTAGAACATCACAGCATAGAAGAGATGCTGCAGACCCCCTGGCATTCATTTGAACATAGCCACCATGAACTGAACCTAATAAACTGAGGATCAAATATACCGTAGTAATAGAACAAATCGTAGAATTAGGTTAAGGCCAAAACTATGGACACAGCATCTCCTACTTTCCAACAAAGACAATGCTGCTGTATTTTTAAAATTCTGCTCAACGGACAAAATAGTGACAATTTAAACTGTCAGTTTTTCTTTTTATATATTTTTAGTGTTACATGTTAATGTAACATCTGGAACAGATTTTATTTTTATTTTAATGTATATGTTGTAACTATATGTTTTGTTTCTGTAAATATGTTTACTTATAGCTTAAACAACAGTAAATTTCCTTTGTGGTTTAGTCTCTATCTGTATCACTGGATGAGTCAGTGTAAACCTACGAACCAGGCACCAGGTTGAAGAAACCTTTGTCTGTAGCATCCTTAAATTAATGTTTTCATGCCAAATGAATAATCCAGTAATAACTTTGTTTAAAGAGTCACAAAAGATTGATTGTTTTTATTTTTAAAAAAAAAAACAAATAAATATAATGGAATTCTTTGTTATTTTCCTGTCGTTTCTCCACTGTGGTATTTAGAGATGGTATGTACTACTGCATATAAATCCTATTCAGAATAAAATTGTTCCTTACTGATTTTATATCCTATCACAGATCTTTGAATTCACTAAGTCTGTTCATGTGTATCCTTGTTTGCCATTGTTCATGTGTCTGTGTGTGTCTGTGCCCCACCCCAGGCCAGGGAAGCCGAGCGCAGGGAGAACTTTGCCCGGTTGGTGATGATGGACGGTCAGGACCTGGTGCCCAACCCGGACAGTATTGACTGCCGCATCTGTTACCTCAACTTGCAGTCAGGGGAAGGTGTCCTGCTCAGAGAGTGTCTGCATTGCTTCTGCAAGTCAGTGATGCTTCTTACTTACCTCTGTGATGTTGTTTCCTCTAAAACCTGCTTCTGGGCTTTGTCAAGTGTTTAGTTGACCCTTTGACATGGTGTCTGCAGAGACTGCCTGCGGTCAGTGATCCTGTTGTGCGAAGACCCTGAAGTGGCCTGCCCATACCGTGATGAACTGTACGCCTGTAACTGCGTGCTACAGGAGAGGGAGATCCGGGCGGTGAGGCAGTGTTCAACACCCCTGGGTGCTGTGGAGGATCTCCTATGATGCTTTTCTATCAGTGACTGCCAAATTTCTCCACTCACATCCTTGGTCTTGCCCCACTGTGCCAGCTGGTGTCGGGTGAGGAGTACGAGCGCTGGCTTCAGCGGGGGCTGTCAGTGGCGGAGTCACGGTGCAAGAGCAGCTACCACTGTGTCACTCCAGATTGTCGTGGCTGGTGTGAGTATGAGGACATGGTGAACACCTTCCACTGCCCTGTCTGCAGGAAGCACAACTGCCTGCTCTGCAAGGTATGCATCTCTTCTACATGAAGAATACATACATATCCTTTCCTCTTTAGAGGGATGATCCAAATTATGAATTCTCTTTTGTGCCCATTTTTCTGTTTCGTTGCTTTTGTTTCTACTTTTCTATGACCCAGTGTTGCTGTTGCTGCTGTTTAAAAACAAAAAATAAAGGAATGGTTTTGGATTAAATGTTTTTTTTTTTTTTTATTCTGCTCTCCTCTCTAGGCCTGGTTTGGCATTTGTGTTTGTACATTAAATTCTCAGTGAACATTTAGGCTATGCTTGTCTCTTTCCCTACCCCCTAACTTTTATCATATCATCATTTTCTTCCTTTCTCTCTGCCCATCCATCTCCCCTTCTTTCTCTCTCAGGCCATCCATGAGGGAATGAATTGTAAGCAGTACCAGGATGACCTGACAGCCCGCGCTGTCAATGACTTGGCTGCCCGCAGGACCAGTGAACTTCTGAAGGTGACTATGGTTGCAGTGGTGCCAGCACTGAGATTTTGGATCGCTCACACACAGATATCATGACACATTGATTCCCTCCCTCTGGATTGACCACACTATCCAGATTACAGTGTATTATAGTACTCTTCAGTAATTAAAGTTTTTGAAGTTTTTCTGAATATTTTTTCCAACACACAGACCCTGGTCCAGTCTGGAGAGGCTATGCACTGCCCTCAGTGTGGCATCATCGTGCAGAAGAAGGAGGGTTGTGACTGGGTGCGATGCACTGTCTGTCACACTGAGATCTGCTGGGTCACCAGAGGTCCTCGCTGGGGGCCTGGGGTGAGGGCTTGCATCTTCTCTCCTCTTCTGTGTGTCTGCATGCCTTTATCTCAGTATTTGCCTGTCAGTAACAGGTTATCCTCTTACTATTAGGTGCCCTTAAATTTCTTTCAGTGAACATTTTTATATCTCTATGGTCGCTGATGTTCTCTTTGCTTACCTGGGGCAGAATATGACTTTTTTCTCTTTTTTATGGTAAATAGCTCTACTTTAGTTTCCTTTCTGGGGGACTTTCTTCATCCTGTAAGACTTCCTGTCTATTTTAGGGCCCAGGGGACACCAGCGGAGGGTGCCGCTGCAACGTCAACAAGCAGAGATGTCACCCCAAATGTCAGAACTGCCACTGAGAAAAAAAGAGACAAAGACAGGCAAGCTGAGAGATCAACAAAAACATTCAGTCAAGAGAGGAAGGCCTGTTTGCTGCAACACACAGGCACTGACTAAAATTTACTAGTCAGGTTTCCTTGTGTGAATACAAACATTTGGACAAAATTGATCACATGGTGGACACCCGTAAAATGCTTTATTTATCTCTACTTACAAAGCAATACTATGAAAAAGCCTGCTGAAGATTTTACAGAAACTACAAAGTGTACTTAAGCTGTTCTTGTTCAGGGCTGATATATGCAGTTGGTACATCCAGTTCCAATGACTAGATGGTTACCTTTTCTGTGTTGTTTTTAAACATACAGTATAGACCCTCTTACATCTGAACTGCTCATTTGCCCATAGTTACGGTAACTTGCACTGACTGAATTGTTTTATTTATTAAGGTTTAAGCAGATATGCTCAGGGACTGCTGATTTTGTCAATGTGCCTTAACAACAAGAGTGAATAAAACTATTCTAAAGTTGATAGAACTCAAGTCACCTCATTTACATCATTATTTTACAAATGGTGTCAGGAGTTGTGCTAACATACCAATAAGTTAACCACGGAAGCACCTGTGTGCCTCATCTTAAGTCTGTGGCTTCAAAGACAAAGCTGTGCGTAAACCACAAACAGACAAAGACTGAGCTTTATAGATATAGAGATTCATATGACAGAATGATTCAGTGCAGTATGTTCGGTTTGCAGTCTGGATTTTTCTGAGAGAGCTGCTTATACCCTGACTCCTCTTGGTTATGATAATCTAGATACAGCTTCCTCATGTGTGAAGGACTTGAACGCAGAGCTGAAGCCAGGGACAAACAGCCTTCCTGTGTGATCTTACAGTTTAATAACCTGCAGAGAGAAGGAGAAAAAGAAAAACTATTCACTCTCTCAGATCTGAACACACTGTTAAGTAGCGAAGTATTAGAATCTTAAAGGTTTCAGTGGAAAGTTAGTAAGCACTAATATTTAACATATAAGGAATATATCTGCTAATAAATCCACAGAATTTTAATAGTACAATAAATAAAACAATACAGGTTGCTTTTGCTTTTAGAATGGTAAACAGTTATGTATTTTAGTACAACACTTACAATGTAAATAGTACATTTTTGCCACAACTAATAAACTAATATGAAATAAGCTGCCTTTTGTTTGATCATGTAAAAATGACAGTAAAACTCATGTACAACTGATGAGTTAAAATAAAAAGAGTTCTTTTTGAAAATCATTACAGCACAATTTCATACTGTCATCTCTCAATTTATGTGCCTTATTGTGTCCTAAAAAGGCCACACTGTATGAAAATGCATAAATCAGTATAAATCGAGCTATTTCCCTTCCTTATGGGGAAAATTACGATGGATTCAGACTCAACCCAAAAACTCCAAAAAAATTTCCCAAGTCTCACTAGAGCACCAAAAAATGTTATATTTATATTTAAAAAAGAAAACAATGCACTGTGTAGACGGCACAGATTAAAGGCAGCATTTACGCTGCAATGTAATTTAAACAAATAACGCAGTTTCATTAACAACCAGGCAGACAGTTTTTTTGCACTGAAACCCTTACATCTTTATTCTTGTAGTGACAATTTATCTCCAATGTAGAACAGTGCTCATATTAATGTATTCAAGAATACAGAAGAGCACTAAATATTACCTTATTCACTGATATAGAGGAACAATAAATATTACAGTATTCACTGATCTAGAACTGCACTACATGATGCTTAGCAGTATATTTGGATCCTTTCTCCAAATGGCTTTGTAAATATTCTACTTTAATTTCCGCATTATTACCCCACCCAGACCAGGTGATAAAGCTCACTGTTTCGTGCAGAAAAAAAGAAAAAGAAAAAAATGAACTGGTTTTGGTAAAGTTTTTCTTAAAAAATGTATTTAAAAATTGTTGGAATTGAACATTAAGACTTGAAAAGTAAGCCTCTAAATGGAGAGGGGGGTTAAATTTGTTGTGGTTTTTGTGTAAAAATGTTTCCTTAATAAATTGCTCAAACTAAGGTTAAAATTGTAGCAGGGATTGTGTGTTGGATCCATGATTTTTCGGATTTTAGTTTTACATTGAAGTACCAATTTGTTGGGAGAAAATGGCTCCGCGCACTACTACTCTAGCGCCACCTGGTGGTAGTTTCTCAATGTTAAACTCGAGAAGACCCCCAGTTTTCTGCTCGGATCTCAAGATGTTCTGTCCAACTAGAGTTCCTGTCCACTGTGCCAAAAGAATCGTTAACACCAAATTCACAACAATTCTGAACATTCCAGAAGGGCAAAGTTACACATTTTGTTTTTTGCACGTCTGCACTTTTTTTTTCTGTTCACTTTTTGACCTTGAACAACTTCATTTGCATTTTACCTGAAATACTTGTGAGTTTCCACAGCAACAGCACGTGCCATGTATGTGGCTGTATTATTTAGAAAATTTAATGATCTGTAAGTTTTCGGTTATGATCGTGCAGAGACCGTGTGGTCGTTCTTGAGATCGGGCTTTCTTCTCCCAGCAGCTGAACAGTGAGGCAAATAGGCTGACTGACAGGTGCAGAAGAACGATGATGACCTCGTGGAGAATATTACCATGGTTTTACACCACATATACTATTTAGTATACCACTCTACTATCTATGACAGCATAAATGTCAACGAATTGACTACAGTCCAACTGGTGCTGTTTTCTAAACTGACCAGTGGGTTGATGAACACCTACTGGGAGAAGAGACGTGTGGAGAGGTTAGATTTCTTTCACATGGAGAGAATCTCAGGACACCATGCTGTGAAATGTTCTGTCTGGCCTACGCCCGAACCCGAAACCTCTTTCAGCAGGATTTCAAGGGGGGACAGAACCTTCCTGAAATGGTACCAGCGCTTTCCTGAGATCGACAGAAAAATTACCTTGTCCGTTGAGCCCTGTTCACCCTCTTACCATCCGGTAGAAGGTACCGGAACAGCCGGGCAAAAACCACGGGGCTCCGCAACAGCTTCATTCCTCAGGCAGTCAGGCTTCTCAACGGCCTTAAACTCACCCATGCTCCCCCCCACCAGAGTCTGAAGTCTGTGAAGTGGCCAGGTAAACATAGACTTAAACAAACATAGTATCTGGTTGCCGGGAGGAAGGGTGGTCTTCTGCGCTGGGGTCATATTTTGTGCCGAGCGTAGAAGTCATTCAGCACAGGGTCCAACCACCTCAACCATACCAATGACTGCACTGTCACTTTGTCTCCGTTTACCTGGCCATTACTGCACCGATGTTTAATATTTATTGTACATATTTGCACTGTTTTTCCTCTGCACCCCCCAGAGAAACAAAATTTCGGCCCCGACATATACTTGTATACGGATGGGCCGACAAATAAAAACTCTCTTGACTTGACTCTCTTCAACATAGCAGAAACATAACACATATTCACAATATGCCCCCTAGGGGCGCTGTTGGACGGTTTAGTTGCAGCCATCCCAGCATTCCTTGCAACAGACAAACCTTTTGTTTATTGTTGTGTGTGAAACAGTTGTTATGAAACCCTTGGTGCTTTTGTGTTCTTGTGCTGACCATCATTGTGAAGCGGCTGGACAATGGAGAGTCCTCTGTGTCCTGCATCTGAAAACAAGCAATTCCTTTAAGTAGGCCATAAGTCTCATCATGGAGCCTCAGCTCACTGCAACATCTCATCTCTACTTCTTAAACACTGCGCTGTGGAATGTAATAAAAAATACAAACGTGAATCTGCAAATATATATATATATATCGTATCACCAACGGACTACCTTGGTTTTCACCTTAGGGTCATAACCGCTAAACTGGACAAGTGGCTCCATCAGATCCCAAGAATGACATCAGTCTCAGTTCCGAAGAGCACCATCCTAAGGAGAGTAAAAGTACTGTGCTGTAGCCTCAAACTCATAGTCCTGAGTTGGAAGAAAGATACCACCCAAAGGGGAAAACTGGGTGACAAAGGAATTTATCATACATATGAATATAAATGATATATAAACCCATTAAAACATATTCTCAAACCACTCTGAAAATCTGCTGAAATCAGGCAAACGTTTCAGAAGCATTATGGCCAGAACGGAGAGGCTCAGGAGGAGCTTCTATCCACAGGCCATAAGACTTCTGAACCCAGACATGCCATCACAATCCTCGCAAACCAGGGTCTACAATATCCATTGACTGCTCCCCTCACGGTCACTGTCCTCATAATGCAAGTTAAGGGTTTTTTTTATCTATCTATCTATCTATCTATCTATCTATCTATCTATCTATCTATTTCTGTTTGTTTGACTTCTTGATGTTTGGTTGTTGTTTGTTTTACTCGTGGAATGGAACCACACACAGTCTCCTGAATCAGGGCACATTCCACTACATGGTATACTTGGTAACCGTGCATGTGACAAATAAATCCTTTGATCTCAAACTTCTTGATGTAAATTATAAAGTTTAAACATATCGTAAGATAACACATTAATGATGAATCATATCTAACGCTGGGGGGGGGGGGCATAAATCGTGTCACCCTCAGAACAAACTCCACCAAAACTGCGCCAAGATCGAGGTACCGAGATCGTGTCGGTGGGTCCGTGCCTCAGCACGCGCGGCAAGTCCCCGCCCACCAGCGAGAGCGCAACGCCCCTTAAAGTGACAGGCACCCTTTAAAACCAGGCGACAAATTGACGGCGACAGTGACAAAAATTGCATCATAATTCAAAAGTCAATGGAATTGTTGGGGGGGCTACAATACCTAAAATGTTGGCGTGCGTCGTCTTAAACAGACGTGAATATGGAGAAAAAAAAAATCTATATCATTTTATTTGCTATAATTAGTAAGCATCGCTCCTTCAGGGATGGATTAAATTTCATATTTCTGCCTTATCATATTTAGGTTCATAAACTATTTTTAACACCAGCATCTCACATAATGCACGTTTTAAAATGACCCATTTACGCAGTTCAGGTGGTGGAAATGGGTCAGTGTGGTGCATTTACTCTGTTTTTACCGCTCCCTGCGCGGGTCCAGTGCAGAATGAGAGTCCCGCCGTCGCATCTGCGCCTCGGCAGCACCGCAAATCCTGCGGGATTTCAGCGCGGACGACGCTAAGGAGGAGGAGGAGGATGATGGGCGGCCATTCGGGCTGCGGGGGCTGCGTGTGACGTGGGGCGGTCGGCGGGGGGGAACCGCCTGAATGGAAAGGACCGCGTCGCTCCCGGCTCCTTAAAAACGGCGCAAGTGGAGCACGAAGGCCCGGCGGCGACAGCACCAAAAAATAAAATAAAATAAAACATCACGACGTTTCGGCTGGGAGCTTCGTGCAGGTGGACCTCGGAGTCGTGAGTCGGAACCGCCGTGTGGTCCGCTCCCGGACGCGGTTGAGCGGTTTACTCGAGCGCACAGGGTTTGCGGTCACGGCAGACGGCGAGATACCGGACCGGAACGCATTCTCTCGACTGCGGGACACCGGTAACTGACCGCGTCGAAATGCGCCTTTTTTAAAATATTTATCAGCTTGAAAATACCGGGAGCCTCACTGGGAGACCCGGAGGGAAGAAATCGATGAAAATTATAATAATAATGAAGATTGAAATTAAATAGAAACATTGCAGAAAAGGAGCCGGGCCCCATGTGCAGATTTTACTCCTTTTTATAATATTAAAAGGCCGCAAAATTATTTTGTGAAAATACTGTGCACTGAATAAATTCTTCTTCTTCTTCTTCTTCTTCTTCTTCTTCTTCTTCTTCTTATTATTATTATTATTAATAATAATAATAATAATAATAATAATGAAGTAGTAGTAGTATATAAATAATGATAATTTATAGAAGGTAAATCAGAATGCATTGGAGTGCTTTTAAGAATATAAAGATCCCGATCACACAAGAATTATATTTTACAGGATATGAAGGACAATATTGCAGGTGGGACAAAGTTATATTTTTGACAACTGTGTGCTGCAGAATGCAGTTAAACTGAAAGGTTATTTCAAGGTTTTCCACCACCTTTTTACCTCTTTCAGTGTGTTTTGCATGTTTTCTGCCTCGCACTCAGAAGCTGTTTGCCGCAGTTTTCGTGTCAGGCTTCTGATAACTGTTTGCCGCCTTCTGCAAATCTTCTCAAAGGTCTCCGGATAAGGGCAGGGTCAAGTGCTGTTTCTTCTCTTCCCCCAAGATGGCTGAGACCACGGGAAAGTTTGACTTTGCTATCGATCGTGGGGGCACCTTCACGGATGTGTTTGCCCGTTGTCCGGATGGACGGGAGAGGGTCCTCAAACTGCTGTCGCACGATCCTCAGAACTACAAGGACGCACCTACCGAGGGCATCCGTAGGGTCCTGGAGGAGGTGAGAGCGGCGAAGCAGCCAGAGCTGCAACTCATGTCCAGTGGTTAAAGAACTGCATGTTTTATTGTAAAGTTCTATGGTAAACTCAGAGTTTGAGCTTGAATGGATGAAATTTAAAATAAGTTGAGTCATGTGATGTTCGAGTTTCGTTTGCATCTAAATGCAGCCTGTGAGTGAAGATCCTGCAATCTCCTTGCAAAACCTGTGGGTCTGCAGTGATATGGATGAAAATAATTGAACCAGACCGACAATGGCCAAGGGTTGTGTACAGAATGTTCAGTCTAGACAATCAGTGACTTGAAGCAGAGGGGCCAGGGTGACAGGCCATGTCAGATATTAAGTGACATTCTTGGGTGAGAGTGTGTGTGTTAGCTTGTACATGCAGGTTGTGCACCTTTTACCAAACATCATGTGAACCCCCTGCCATGCCTGTGTCTGTAGGAGACCGGGCAGGCTTTTCCCAGGGAACAGCCACTGGACCCCTCTCTGATCGGCTGGATCAGGATGGGCACCACGGTAGCCACCAATGCGCTGCTGGAGCGGCAGGGTGAGCGAACCGCTCTTGTGATCACGCAGGGCTTCAAGGATCTGCTGCACATCGGCACCCAGGCTCGGCCGAAGCTCTTCGACTTGGTGAGTGCACGCCCCAAGAGGAGAGCAGAAATCTGTCTGGAAGGAGCTGTTTTCCTGTGCTTGGTTGAGATGATAATGCTCAGAAAAGTAATGACAAGAAGAGTATGAACAATAAACTGATCTGCTCATCGCTTCATAAGCAGTTCCTTAAGAAATCAGCAAAATCTGCGTTCTATGTATCTAACTTCATGACGGGTGAAGTAAAAATTCTAAGCTGTAGGTGGTAAAAACTCACTCACTTGTTCCCTCGCTAACTGTTGTTAACCATGAGGTCCTTTAGGTGAACTAAATTAACTTTCTGAAATGTGTGGCATAATATTTTAGACATCATTATGAGGATTTATATTTGTTGGTTGTTTCTTTAAAGATGATCGGTGTGTCAGCTTACGGTGCCTCTATCATAAGGCTGTCTCGTGCCTATCAGGGTTACAGAGACCAGTAGTTTCATCCTACAACCTTCCCACAATGTTACATGGTGGGTGGCAGCACACTGACCTCACAGCATTTGCCAGTTTTCTTCTAAACAGTATAGTCATACAAAATAAACAGTGATGTAGAAAATGAAAAAAATCACCAGCTTTGATATTGTAGAAGACCTTCGGGGGCCAAACTTCTGCCCTCACAGGATGCAGCTTCATAGGGTGCTGCTTGCTTGGCAATGACTTTAAAGTACATCCAACCCTGGCTTAACAGGGTCGGATTGTTCAGTGATATCACCCTGTTAGTCCAAATCCTGTTGCAAGGAGATCGAATTAACATTATTCCTGTAAAAAAAATCGGTTCCTGGACTGAAAAATGGGTCCCCTAAAATTCAAGTACCAACCAAATAAAAAGTATTTCATGCATGAAGTGAGGTTCCATGTTTTGGTGCTAGATGATGTTCAGTTGTTCTGAATTGAGTCCGTTTCCCACCATGGTGCAAAGACCTGGTGGTGCTGATCTTTTTTAAATTTAAATGTTTTTAATGTGTAAGTCTGTGGTGAATGAGTGTGTATTTTTAGACAAGCGGTCATTGGGAAAAATTAGAGTTGCGATTCGGTAGAAACATCTTTGGAAACCTTTTAAAGACACAACGCAATGTTTTTTCCTATTGCAAGCTCAAGGATTTCTTTTAATGTTCAGCAAAATGCCTATGTGACAAATATTCATGTTAGGACAGTGTGTGTGTGTGTGTGTGTGTGTGTGTGTGTGTGTGTGCTGCTAGTGAGCTTATTTTCTATTATTTTAAATGGGGGAAAAAATTATAATTTGTTTCAACCCCCTGCAAAAAACTTTAACCAATTTCCTTAAATATCACTAAAATGCTTTAAAAAGCACAAGTCATTCGCTCACTCTTCCTTGTACAGCAACATTTAGCAATGAAATTTGCAAAAAAAAAACTATTGCCGACATTTAAAAATGCAAAGCTGCAATTCACTGTAATGACCTTTTACATACTTTTTTAGTCAGTAAATGAGAAGACTTGCGACCTGCAGTAGCAGACAGTGAGGGAGGGCAGAGGAGATGGTGAAACAGTGACAAATTTAGTAAAGGACTAATCGTTCCGAGTTGGCGTTGTATGACGGAGAACGACGCCTGTAACTCAGGCACACGCTCTGCACTGCCGGGCATTCACACCCACTTGGTACAGCTGACCAGACACAAACCCACAGCAGGACCCTGCCCCCCACACACACACACACACACACACATACACACACTTAATCAATGGCTGTTTAAATTTTCTCTGCCCACAGTTCGGATGTTGTGACGGGTTTTCAGAACATAGATGAGGAATTTTTTGGGGGAAACTACTTCTGGGGACAGCTGTGGAATTTTGTATCAAGAATTTGGAATGTAAATGGGATTTTTTTGTACATGGTTAGGCAAAAAATATTATATAGGGAACTCTGAAACTAAACAAATTTTTGAGCAAGAAACTCGAAATATATACTTTTATACACCATAGTTTGCTCCCCTCATTACCTTGCCAGCCTCACATCTCACCATATGCTGTTCCAGAATGGATTTTCTGCCATTACTTTTCCTCACAAAAGCCACCAACCTCCCTTCTCACCATGCTTGGAGTGTGCTGCCACCTCTGCAGTTCTGCCCCATTATGGCACAACTCATAGCTAACTATAGCTTCTGATGCCAGACAACAATTGGATGTAGGCTAATGTTGTCCAGCACCCCCACAGCCACACTCTGGATGCTTATACATATAAACTTTCATTTAGTGAAATTATGGGCACGATTCAATAATGTAAATTTGTATGACTTCTTGCTTCATATAGTGGTGTTTATGTGTCCCAGGAGGTGTCTGTACCAGACGTTTTGTATGAAGAAGTCATTGAGGTGGATGAGAGGGTGGTGCTCAAACAGGATGGTTGCCAGATACCTGGAAGAGCCCCTTTAAAGGAAGTCACAGGTGTGATATAACTTCATGTTCATTTCAAAAACAGTATACTTTGCAATGCACAGATGCACGCTAGGTTTAACTTATATTAATGCACTTCTCTCTGCAGTCTACTATAGACTCAGGCATGACACAAGTCCATGTTGCTAACCGTTACATTTGGTTCGCAGCTGTTATCAGAGTACTCACTCTTCATATATTCACCTTTAAAAGAGAATATTTTACAATAAACAAACTTTTCGACAAACAATGCAACTACATTCAAGGAATGCATTTCAGTGATGTAGCTCATCAGCCCTACTGTGGCCACGTTGCCACTACACTCAGTGAAGTCAGTCCTCTCCTAGGCAGTAAGGGTCTACCATGTGAGCATCCTGTAGTGCGGGCCTAATACTGTCTCCATGTCTTTCCCCAACCCAGGCAGTACGGGGGATGTCCTGGAAGTGTGGCGTGAGTTAGACCTGCACCGATTGGAGCGTGACCTGAAAGGGGTGCTGTCACGTGGGATCACCAGCCTGGCTGTGCTCCTGTTGCACTCCTACACGTCAGTACAAAGCAGGGTGGTTCACGGTGTGGATGCAGCACAACTTTTATAACAACATAATGTGTCATTGTGCAGTTTGGTGTGTCTTACTGTGGGAACCAGCAAAGCGCTGCATTGCACAGTTCAGCACTGGAGAGCATAGTCTGGCACAGCACACTTTATGATGTTCTGCACAGGTCTACAGTTTTGGAAGCCTCAAAACACTCTGAATTCCACAGACTAGTTTCTGTGCCTCTTCTTGCAGTCGAACCTCTGTCACACAACACGAAGATGCTGATTGACAGCAATTTTGAGGCTTCTTCAGGCCTCTGAAACAACTCTCCAGACTGCACTCATACATTTCCAGGCAATCTTTTTAGTAGTAGTTCTCTTCTTTGTTCTGTAGGCACTGACGACAGCTCTTCCTTTCACGTGAGAACCCAGAGAAGTGATCTCTGCTTTCACGTAGTTTTCAGTTAGGCTTTATTCTCAAACTTTTTAAGCTGAAATGAGGGTACCAAGGAGAAAAGAAATCACAACAATAGGCAGAGATGTAATCTTCTGCAGTCAAGTATTTGGTTTCTCTCCCATCAGCCCCTCTGGATGGGGAGGGATGACTCTTGCTGTGAATAAGGGGACTTTTTAATGAAGGCCAAATGTTAGGGGTTGCCAAGGTGAGAGGATGTGTTGTTAGAGTTGATGCATAGATCTGTTATATGCAATATTAGAGTGTGTATCTAAGTGCATGTATACTTTATATGTGTGTGAACGCATTGTACCTGTTACAGTGTTAATGCAGACGCGTGTGCGGGTGCAAATGTGTATGTGGTGCATGCAGGTGTGTATGCATGTCTAAGTGCAGTAAAACCCCAAAAGAAAACAAACTCAGATATAACAAAATTGGCAGTTTTCTTTTGTCCTCCTGCTCCCTTTACAATGCAAGGTGTTGACATATTTTTTGCAGCAAAAGCCACCAACCTGGAATATTTTGAACTACTTGAAAAATACAGTTCCTCAGGCAGAAGGACCAATACACTAAAACCCTGCAAAAAGAAGAATTTGTATATAGCATGGTTGGCATTTGGCTCCCTTCTTCAAGTTCCCTTTCAAATCATTTTCTAATGTCGACAGAGGTACAGGATTTAGTGAAACCAACATATTTTTGTACAAGTGCCTTTTAATATTAGTTACTGCAGTGGATGAAGCCATTGCTCTCCCATAAGGCACTGCTACTGCATATTTGTAAATAGTTTTGTCTAACCATTGTGGGAAGTAATAGGGATATTGTTGACCCTTCCGGTGTTCACATTTTTGTATTCTGAGTGGCGGTGTTTAAACTTTGAAGGAACAAACAGTTCCCACTGGCTGATGTCCCAGAATCTCCTTTCATAATGCCCTTGACAGCATAGTAAAAGCATATTATTCCATGGTTATTATTGAATTAGATATGCACATGCACCTTTTGTTTCTAATGATCTGTTCAATTCCTACATGTCCGTTTCACACAATAACTGGGAGGCCGACTGGAAAAGATGTCTTTCGTGAACTATGGAAGGGTTCTTCTTTATCTACACACACATTTTTATTTACTGCATTTACTGTGCCCACTGTCAGGGTGTCCATCCATGAGCAGGCAGTGGGTTCCTTGGCCCGCAGACTGGGCTTCACCCAGGTATCCCTGTCCAGTGAAGTAATGCCCATGGTAAGAGCCGTGCCCCGGGGCTACACCGTCTGTGCAGATGCATATCTCACACCCAAGATCCAGCAGTACCTCCAGGGTTTCACATCTGGCTTCAAGGGTGGCCTAAAGGTGTGTGTGTGTATGTGGGTATGACAGAACACTTTTTTTTTTCATGTTTTTTTACCTTCATTACCTTCCAAATGACAGTGTGCTCTGGATGTCCTTAGAAGTTTAGTTTGGCAGAGCATAAAACCCCATGTAAACATTTTGGAAACAGGACATGTTAGCATCCAGTATTATTTGTCTTCAGTTTTCCTTTTTTCTCTCTTCTCTGTCTCTCTCACTATTATATTTCAATATTTCTGTCTCCCTTTTATTTCTTCTGCCTGCCCCCTAGGACGTGACCGTGTTGTTCATGCAATCAGATGGCGGCCTCACTCCCATGGACCGGTTCTGCGGGTCCAGGGCAGTGCTATCCGGCCCAGCAGGGGGTGTGGTGGGCTACGCCATCACCTCCTACGACCAGACAGAAAAGAAGCCTGTCATTGGGTTCGACATGGGGGGTGAGCACAAAAGAGATGGGGCTGGGATAGGGGTTCGGAAGGGGAGGACAGGGAAGGGACAATAGGTAGGAAGGAAAGGAGCAGTTTTGGGGGCTCAAAAGCAGGGGGAAGAACAACAAACAACAGGGCGAGGAGAGTTAAGAGGGAGGGGATGTGAGGGGGTGGTGCAGTGATACACATTTGTACAAAAACGTGAACACAAGAAGTAGCAAAGCCCTACTTTGGCGAATGTCATGTGAAAGTGGTAGAGAAGTATTGTAGGAGAGCTGGGACGGAATGGGCAAGTGTGGGATAATCCAGCCTTTCCTATAACTTCTGACTGCTCCACAACCTTCTGTGCAATTCCAGGCACCTCCACGGATGTGAGCCGCTACGCTGGACGGTATGAACACGTATTTGAGGCCATGACAGCAGGCATCACGCTGCAGGCACCTCAGCTGGACATCAACACGGTGGCTGCCGGGGGTGGCTCACGCCTCTTCTTCAGGTATGGGAGGGTGTTGCTCATCCTTCAAACTGCAGCCTTTTTGTTCCAGACTCCATGATCTTAAACACCGTATTGTGGTTGCCCAGCCATACACGCAAATGTAAATGATTCAGGTAATTTGGGCCAAAAGCTGCAAGGTGCCACTGAAAGGCACGTTGACTCTGGCGTTTGTACTTTGGCTTAAGTGACACGTTCACATGCTTCTGCAGATTCAATGGTTGATCTAAGAACAGTTATGCTTAACTCGTGAAGGACATTGGGACTATTTAAGTTTAGCTCACATCAATATTCCAGTTCATTATTTTGTGCTTGGCAAAAGATTCATCGTTTATGTTTTTTAGCTCCAAAGTTGTTTTGCACTTTTTCAATGATTTGTCAGCTTTCCAGGTGTTATGTACAGTACAAAGGGTCATTACAATACTTGGATTGCAGCGAAAAGACCTTAACCCAGCTTTCTTCCATTTATTTCCCAGGTCGGGAATGTTTGTGGTTGGACCGGAATCTGCAGGTGCACACCCTGGACCAGCCTGCTATAGGAAGGGTAGGAAATACAACCCCCCAAACCCACCCACCCACCAGCCTGGCCTCCTTTGCATTATGATCATGTTTTGTTACAGTTATGTCGCTAGACATAATTGTTGAACTACACTGCCTGGCCAAAACAAAAGTGACACACTAATATTTGGTTGGACCGCCTTTAGCTTTGACTACAGCACGCATTCGCTGTGGCGTCGTTTCGATAAGCCTATGCGGTGTCACAACATTTATTTCTGTCCAGAGTTGCGCTAATTTTTTGCCAAGATCTTGTATCGATGACGGGAGAGTCAGACCTCCCTGTAAAGTCTTCTCTGGCACATCCCAAAGATTCTCAGTGCGGTTAAGGTCTGGACTCTGTGGTGGCCAATCCATGTGTGAAAATGATGTCTCTCTCGTGCTCCCCGAAGCACTCTTTCACAATTTGAGCCCCATGAATCCTGGCATTGTCATCTTGGAATATGAAGAAAAAATCCATTGATGGAAAAATCTGCTCAAATATTCAGGTAGTCAGCTCACCTCATTTTTTGGCCACATAACGTTGCTGAACCTAGACCTGACCAACTGAAGCAACCCCACATCATAAATCCAGGTGGTGACTTTTTTTGGCTGGGCAGTGTATATGAAATGTCATCCATCTGCAAATATCTTTTCTGAATTTAGAGATCTGAGTCCGCTATTAGCCTGACTTCCCGGTAGCTCATTTTGTTTGTTAGTCTCGCTGATGTGGCAAATACAGTATCAGCTCTACAAATCTGATCAGCATGCAGTGTCTCTTTTATTTCTTAATGTGTTTCCTCAAAGGGACTAAAAATATTTAAGCATGAATAATCCTGTTTTACATTTTATCTAACTTCTTATTCTTGAATTGTTATTCTTATGCTATTCTTTCAAGATTTTTTAAATAGATTTGTGAGCGGGATTATGTTGCAGGGTTTGTATATGACACTACCTTTCCAGAATGCAGTTATGTGTGTGCTGTGCTTTATTGTGGCCCTTGGTTCTGAAAGTCAGAATTTCCATATTGACAAATGGAAGAATTTCCAATCCCAGAGAATTAAACGATTCCATCCTGCAGGAGGCCCGCTAACCGTCACTGATGCCAACCTGGCTCTGGGGCGCCTGCTTCCCTCCTACTTCCCAAAGATATTTGGCCCGGGTGAGGACGAGCCACTTTCTGTTGAGGAGACTATGAAGAGCTTCCACCAGCTCACTCGTGAGATCAACCAGTTCCTGTCCAATGACCAGTCTCAGAGCAGTGAAAACGGAGGCTACCATTTAAACAAGCATGCAACAATAGATGGAAAATCAAAGATGACTGTGGAGGAAGTTGCAATGGGCTTCATCCGGGTGGCCAATGAAGCCATGTGCCGCCCGATCAGAGCACTGACGCAGGTACAGTCCCGGACTTTCGGCCTTTTCATGGAAAACATCCCTTCTATAAATAATCACTTGTTCAAATTGTATTAGATATAAAGTGATCAGTAATGCTACCCACCCCCACCCCCAGGCCAAGGGCCATGACACCTCCCAGCATGTCCTGGCATGTTTTGGCGGAGCGGGAGGGCAGCACGCGTGTGCCATAGCACGGGCTCTTGGCATGAAGTCAGTCTTTATTCACAAGTGAGTCTTTTGGGAGAGGGTAGTTCGGTGAATGTGGCGGTTAGGTGTGTGCTTGGGGAACGGTGAGATACAAAGAATAACCAAATGGTAACTGACTCGGAAGGTGAGCATGTAGAAAATTCTCAGTCACCCTTTCTTGTGCCTTTGCTGTGCTGTATCACATAAGCCCTCAGAATGGCAATGTTGGTGTAACCTATCCAGTGCTGTGGAAGTTGTTAGATGAACTTTGGAAGGCTGGAGAGCAAATGACTGAATGAACATAAAATGTTCCTCCAAGCCATAAAGTGCATACAGAGTGCCCTTCGCTATCCAAACTATCTGCCTTCATTATCTGCCTACTCCCTTTAACCAATTGCAAAAACGTGTGCCCTAAATTCAATATCCGAGTGAAAAGCCCGCTATAAAGAGTTTGCATCCAAAAAATTTCTAGGCACATAAAACATCTAAGTTGCACAAAAAGGTGCTTTGATGGAGTGGAGCATTATGGGAACTGAATGTACACAGTACACAGATGTACAGTTGTTCACAATAAATGGAACATGCTAGGTGAGTTTCTGCTTAAAAGTGAAAAGTGAGCAGTACCTCTGGCCTTGCGATTCCCAACCACGGTCAGAAACAGCTAGAAAAGGTGAAGTAGTGCACTGCAGTTGTATCTCAACTGTTTTCCCCGTAGGATTGTATCTTATGCTTGTGTTGTTTACATGTGCTGTGCATTATTGTTGCTGTCATCTTCCCCACAATATTAAGTAAAATATTTAATAATTTGGAAGTTGATGTTTTAAATGTTTTATATTCTGCAGAAATCTTTAGTGGAATGTTATATCAGTGTTTAGGAGTGTTTTAGTGACAATTGGGGAGATGTTGGGATTTTAGGATGGTCCCGGAATGCTTTATTATTTTTCCTATTTGAAATACTGACAAATGGGCTCCGGCTATCTGAAAATTTGCTCTCCAGCAGTTATGGAATAGATTCAGATAAAGAGGAATGCCTGTATTTCAGCTCTATTGCATGTGTAGCAGCATATGTGTTTTGTTGTGTTTGCATGAATGATTCTTCTCTCCACCGCCAGATATAGCGGGATCCTGTCAGCCTATGGACTGGCCTTGGCAGATGTGGTGGAGGAGGTGCAGGAGCCATGCTCCCTGCGATACGAGCCACACTCCTTCCAGGAGCTGGACTGCCGGGTGGATCGACTCACCTTGCGTTGCCAGGAAGCCCTGAAGGCTCGTGGGTTCACCAGGTTAGAACCCGAATAAGGACCAGGAATCCCACACATTGTCAGCAAACACACATAGACGCGCACATTTGGCTTTGAGTAGGAGCGGCATGTGGACCAATCTTAAATTGGGACTCACTAAGCCCAAATCTCTCCTGCCTGGCAGTATCAATGCGTACAGCCCTACTCATCCTGTCCTTTCCTGGTCACTTGAATTCTCACCTCCGCCCACTCTTTTTCTCTCCTTCATCAGCGCCCAGACGAGCATAGAGGTCTTCCTCCACCTGCGCTATGAGAGAACTGACTGTGCCCTCATGGTGACAGCTGCAGGTCACCCCTCCAACGCTCAATCCTGCAGGACTGGAGATTTCCGCACAGCCTTCACCCAACGGTGCTTGTCCCCAGCTCCCAATATCTGTCTCAGTGTTGCCGCCTACCTTTGGGACGCTTATAAACAGGGTGAAGGCAGAGTACAGAAATTATAGATCATTTAACTGTCAGCTGAGCTCAGGCAGAGAATTACTGGACTCGTGGGAGTATTTCTGCCCTGTGGTTGTAATTTATCTGTGTGAACCTGTTTTAGTTTTCGGGCTTCACATTAATCTGTTTCCAGTTTTATGATAACATTTAGCATGTGATATGTTTTCCTCCAGTTTCTTCTGCATTCCTTCACAGTTTCAGTAATGACAATTTCAGGTTTGGTGTTTTCTTATGTTTATGTGTGCTTCTTTCCTGGAATTATTCTTTTCTATAATTATAATACCCTTGGTTCTCCTGGACACCCGGCATTCTCTGACTCTGGTCCTTGTCTTTTCCAGGTACCTGAAGGAGTTTGGCTTCACCATCCCAGATCGGCACATCATGGTGGATGACATCCGGGTCAGGGGCTCTGGGAAGTCAGGCATTAAGTCTCTCGCAAAAGTCAAGACAGGTCAGGCGCCACCTAAGCCCATTGAGGTATGACACCGAAGGGTAGAGATGCATGTCCTTTTACATCACTGTCCGGTAGTCACTGAGCTTTAGAGATGTTTAACTGTTTTGACTGGTTGTAAGCACACTATGTTAGTTGTGTAAAAGTAGTTAAAATCTAAATTTCTCAGAGCAGTGAAAACATTTGTTTGGGGATGTGAATGCCTTGAGCTGGGTGTGTAGGTGTGGTCTATCTGCAGCCATTGCTCTACTGCTGTTCTTCTCTTGGTGCGTAGGTAATCCAGTGCTATTTTGACAGTGGATACTTGAACACTAAGGTGTACCTGTGGGAGAAGATGTCATGTGATCACAGCATTTCAGGTCCAGCTATCATCATTGACAAGAACAGGTAATATTCATAGTAATGACTTGTATTCAGTAGCCCTTTAGAAGTTATAATAAATTCTAACATACTTTCCTAAACTGACCTTAAATTACTGAGGGAAGTATGGACAGTAAATGGTTAAAACACTTTTTTGTTTAGTGTGACCAGTATAACATTTATCAGATCAGTTTAAATACTGTTTTAGCATGACTCATGGCTAAAGCACTACAATACAAAGAGGTTGTTATAAATTGATCTACATGTAAAATACACACTTCATCTGCATATGTCTACCTTCCACTCTCCTTCACAGCACTATTCTGGTGGAGCCTTGTTGTGTGGCTCAGCTAACAAAAGGTGGTGACGTACACATCACCGTGGGCTTGGAGCAAACCTTTGCACTGGGCACCGAGCTCAATGCCGTGCAGCTCTCCATTTTCTCACACCGCTTCATGAGTATTGCTGGTGAGGCTTGGAGCATGCGAGTGTGTGTGTGTGTGTGTGTGTGTGTGTGTGTGTGTGTGAGGGAAACTATAGGAACGCTGTCCACTGATACTGAAGTGTCACAAATGACAGTGACAACTTCCTTCCCACTTCACTTTAACAGAACAGATGGGTCGGGTTCTACAACGCACCTCCATCTCCACCAATATCAAAGAAAGACTGGACTTCTCCTGTGCTGTATTTGGGCCTGATGGTGGACTGGTGTCCAACGCCCCACACATCCCAGTCCACCTGGGAGCCATGCAAGAGACTGTGCAATACCAGGTGTGATCCCCAAACCCAGAGTTTAGACCACAGAAAACCAATGTCACTGAAATTTACAACCTTTAAAGCACCACCAAAAATAATATATTCATAATATAAAATTTTTTGTATTGAGACTGGTATTGTACAAAATGTGAAACTGTCAATCCACCACACTCATTTGTACTGAAACTTGCATTCAAACCTGTGTTTTGATCCTCCCAGAGACTGAAATCCTTGCATTTATGCTTAAACCAGTGCTTTTCATTGTACCATGAAGCCTTTTAAGAATCTGATGAAAATCTAATGATGACCTCCTACAAAACATTCATAAGTAAAAGGAAAGAAAATTTAACTGAAATTAATTTCACTAAAAGGATTTAGCCGAAAATTGTCTACACATGGACAGTACTATGGAAAAGTATTTAAATCCCTTTGAACCTCTCTCATTTTACAAAATCACGAATCATAGATTGGAACGTTGTGATATTTTATTTCACAGCACAGAAAATGTATAACCAGGGAGTGCAAGACTTGTACTTTTGTATTTTGACAAACTTGTGGTATAGTCTGGCCTCAAAACCTTTTCTCGAATGTGTCACATTGATACTAACTGGTAACTCCAGAAAAGCTTTAAGATGGTATTTTTAGTAGTTTTGTGCAACTTTCCCTAACAGTCCGCACTAAAAAAACACCATCCCTAAAAAGTTGTCAAGACCAATGTACACTCTAGAACTTAAGACTAGAAGTTACGCGATCTGTTTTGTTCCCTGATTGTTCTGTCCCTCGCTGTAGATCCGTACAATTGGCGACAACCTGAAGGAGGGTGACGTGATCCTTAGTAACCACCCGTGTGCTGGTGGAAGCCATCTTCCTGACCTCACGGTCATCACCCCGGTTGGTGCTGCTCTCGCGTACCTCAGGGCTTCAAGCTCGCACCCTTACCAAAGGTGAAAGTCTAAAGCTGTGCGCCCCTTCTCAGGTGTTCAAGAAAGGTGTTACTGGACCGGTGTTCTTTGTAGCCAGCAGAGGGCACCACGCTGACATCGGCGGCATCACCCCAGGCTCCATGCCCCCACATTCCACCTCCCTACAGCAGGAGGGTGCCGTCTTCACCTCCTTCAAATTAGTCACTGGTGGGATTTTTCAAGAGGAAGGTATGGACTGGAGGAAGGGATGAGTGGAGGTCTCAGTCTTGGGAAAAGTACTGTGTCCTTTTACTTGCACGGTCATCAGCTCTGGTCCTGTTTTAATGGTAGTGAGTCCTGCCTAGGAGTGCTGCTCATGCGGTGTGCGGTCACGCGGAAGAACCTTGCATCTTTTCTGACAAAAATGCTCATCATCTGTCATCAAAGAAATTCCAACTCGAAGACCCTCCGGTGTTTATCTAGTTCTCCTTATGTTTCTTTGTCTTAACTTCCTTTCCTCAGCTGTAACTGGCGCTTTCATGGCACCCGCCCAGCACCCAGAATGTTCTGGGACCCGCAACCTCCACGACAACCTGTCGGACCTACGGGCCCAAGTCGCGGCCAATCAGAGAGGGAGTCAGCTGGTGCTGCAGCTGATTGACAGCTATGGCTTGGAAGTTGTGCAGGCGTACATGGGCTACATCCAGGTGTGTATCTACTGTACGTCCGCAGTCTGCTCTCTCTAGTATATTCCGCTGTATTCCAGCGATATTCTGTAGATTTGAATGCAGCATTGCGCCCGACGGACTAGCATGTGCCGCTGTGTTACAGAGCAACGCGGAGCTTGCTGTGCGGGACATGCTGAAGGAATTTGCTCGCCGCCGACGGCAACAAACGGGGAGCCTGCAGGTCGAAGCAGAGGATTATATGGATGATGGGACACCAATCAGACTACGTGTTCAAATCGATGAAGAAGAGGTACCTGGTACAGTTGGAAGTCTGTTGGTGACCTGTCGCCTTGCAGTTTGAAAGAAGCAGCAATTTGGTACTTAAATCTCTATTTGGGTTCCAGCTCCTAGCAACCGTGCATCTGAATATTCTGTCAAGACTCCCACTCAGACCGCAAGCAAATAAGTAAAACGGCATAATTATTGACGTCATAATACATTATATCTGAGTTCAAAAGACGTGGAACACAGGGTTTCTGGTTCTCTTAAGTTAGAAGGGGTTGTGCTCTACAGAAAGGATTCTCTTGAAATCTTTTGTCTCCTTGGTTCCCCAAGGGCAGCGCAGTGTTTGATTTTACGGGGACTGGGACAGAAGTTTGGGGAAACTGCAATGCCCCCCGTGCCATTACCTTCTCCGCCCTAATCTATTGCCTTCGCTGTATGGTGGGCCAGGACATCCCCCTCAACCAGGTAAGTCTGCAGGAAGAGTTCGGGGTCAGGTTTGGAGGAATAAAAGCAAAAGAGTTAAGGACATATTCTCACAAGGGGCGAAGCGGTTAAAAATTTGGCTCAATGTTTTCTGTTCCTTTGAATACAGTAACTAGCATGACTTGGGCTATGTATCCTGTCGTATAAATTGGGTAAAATTACGTGGATCTGACTAGTTACTAAATAGTGGTGGTTAGGTGACGAAGCATCTAGAAGCCTGTTTTACTGATGGTGCGTTCCTGGCTACACCACAGGGTTGCCTTACCCCCATCAAGGTCATCATTCCCGCCGGCTCCATCCTCCAGCCTTCTCAGAACGCCGCTGTTGTAGGCGGCAATGTGCTGACCTCGCAGAGAGTTGTGGACGTCATCTTCCGGGCTTTTGAGGCGTGCGCAGCCTCACAGGTCAGTTGACTGCACTCCAGCTTGGATTAAATGTCTTACAGGCCCACTCCACCATAGTTATTAGTGTATATTAATAATGATAACATTCCCTTCTGCATCCCACAGGGCTGTATGAACAACGTGTCGTTCGGCAGTGAGAAGGGCGGGTACTATGAGACGGTGGCAGGAGGAGCAGGGGCAGGGCCAGGCTGGCATGGACGGAGTGGTGTACACAGCCACATGACAAACACACGTATCACTGATCCAGAGATCCTGGAAAAAAGGTGGGATGTATGACGAAATACCCTCGAGTGCTCCTTATTGTTCCTGACCCCAGACCACCACCTACACTTAACTGCGGCTCCACTTTTCTACAAGATACCCTGTGGTTCTGGAGCAGTTCTCCCTGCGGCCTGGATCTGGAGGCAGGGGACGGTTCTGCGGAGGTGACGGGGTTGTGCGAAAGCTGCTGTTCCGGGAGAAGGTGGTCCTGTCTGTGTTGACTGAGAGGCGCTCCATGCGACCATACGGACTGCATGGTAAATTCTACCCAAACGCTGACCTTTGACCACTTATTTTTCCCTTTCGTCATGGCTGCACATCAGACGGACTTACATGTCACCACAACAGTTTACAGATGAACACCTGTTTTAATGTTGGATATTTGCAGGTGGAGAGGCTGGAACTTCAGGCTTGAACCTGCTTCACAAGGTTGATGGCAGAGTTCTCAACCTGGGGGCAAAGACTACTGTAAGCCTGGAACCTGGGGTGAGTTTACTCCACCAGAACCTTGTTCTCTTCCTATAATCTTCAGATTCTGCTTAGTACGCATGTCTCTGTGGGTATCTGAAGAATTCCATGTCTTATTTTTTAACTGTAAACTGGTAAAAGGGATTCCTTGAAGCTGTGGCTGCTGTCAGACTGCACAGTTGCTGCCATCTGTCTAGAATGTGTCCTCCCCATCACTTGTCCTCCCGATCGAAGCCTGTTTGGCATGTCTATGGTCCTCCTTTGTCACAGGATATATTCTGCCTGTACACCCCTGGAGGAGGTGGTTATGGGAAAGAAGACAATTCACTCAAGGACAGGAATGAAAACCCCCCTGCCAAGCGTCAATGCCTCAAGGAATCCTTCCCAGAGAGGGGAAGCGTGTTTGAGTACCGTCAAGCCCAGGAGAGTGTGTGAGTGATTCTTTGTCAGACAGTCTTGGTCAGGATTCTGGAAAAGAACTACTTGGTGACGTGAACAGGTCACCTAGATGCATCTGTGAGACAGGATCGAGGAAAAGGTCATACAGGCTTTGACTCACTCTCATATCTGTAGGATTCTGAGATAAATGTGAACTAATGAAATTTATTTTAATCTACTTGGCTGTAAATCTAAAAAAAATAGTTTTTAAACATTAGAATTTAACTTAATTTTATTCTGTTCAATGAACTCCTGACACTAAAAAACTGAATGGTGAGTGCCGCTGGCTTGTGCAACCTGTAACATTATTTTGGACATCATTGTTACTCTGGATACTGCCCAGATTGGCCAGGTTGCTCAGGGTTCAGTTTCAGTTACATAACAGGAAATCCTGGTAAGGGATTTGATGATTAACACTACTACATACTTTTGTAATAAGATTTGATACCATATAGCAACTAAAGTATAAAAATAGTTTTATCAAAAATACTGATTCTTAATGGTGGGGGGAAATCTTCAAAAAAGAAAATTGCACCACATGCACCATAACATTTGAAAAATAAAACCTGATTTGTTGGACTGACTTGTCTATTTGTTGACTAAACGCTTAAATTATAATAGACAGTTTGTTAATACAGTGAGAATTTTTGGCAGACCTCACAAACATGGATCACAACTCCCTCTTCAACACTCCATGTCAATCTGCTTGATGTAAAATTGATATAGCAGAAATAATTTCACCAAATTCTTATTTTTAAGGCAATGATACCAGAATAAACTGCACTATAAAGAGGCTGATAAGGAGCGCTTGGGGGCTGGGGTGACAGAAGCATTCCACAGGGCAGCAGAGCATTCAGCAGGCTGATAAGGAATTGGGGGGTGGATGCAGGTTTTCGGTTCTCGCAGAGCAAGAGAAGATGCAGAGCAGTGAGCCACCAAATGCCAGGGGGAGTGGCACACTAGTGCACAGACATGTATTTGTAAAGAAAAGCAAGAAAATAAATAAACAAATGGTGCACCATTGTTGGACCCAGAAGACTATTGCATGCTGGTAAGTACAGAGATTTCATGTAGTACCACCAAGGTGAAGATGACTTTTCATCTCATTTTCAGTTAACTTGGGCAAAGCTGTCAGCTACATATTACACAACTTCACATCGTAAGTTTAATCCCACTACTGTCAGACCATCATTTTTATTGCAGTTTAAAAAGTTATTCCTTGAATATTCAAATCAGATCTCAGCTCGCTAAATTGTAAAATACATTTTGACAGGAACAAATATGATGGTATTCAAACACAAAAACAGTATAACATGCAGCTTATTCCAATTTCTCAGTTTCCTTGTCAATGTCTCATACTTTTTCTGACATCCAACATATGTTATCTACGGAGATGGAAGAGTACAAACCCAGCCCCCGATCCCAGAAGGTCTTTCTCATGCACTAGCTGATGCAGATACCTGGGGGTGTCCCCAATAGATAAAGAACAGGTCAGATAAGGACTGCTTCTTGCCACATATCCCGTATGCCAGAGCAGACGGATATCAACATAGTTTTGATCTTTGCATGGCTGTCGATTTTACACCCACACATTTGTTTTATGACTAAAATTAACAGCCCAATTGGACCGAATTACACTGATACTTCAAGAGTTCTTAAAGATAAAACTTTGCAGAGGTTTTTTTATAGCGGGCATGGTCTACATCAAAATGATTTCAACCACATTCTCCCTCATTCCGGTCTTGAAACCCTGAAAATGCAGTATTCAGATGGAAATCTTTCACATTCACAGTTCAATGGCAAAATAAAAAACAAGCAAGTACTAATCTGGCTAAGCTGTTAATTTCACTTGTAGTTGGTGTTGCGTGTGTCTGCACATACACCGGCTACAACACACAAAGACTCCAGCAGAAAACATCCCTGCCACAAAGTGTGAGCTCAAAAACAAAAACATAATTCCTTAAGCTCACAATAATGTCTAAAAAACAAGTCTGTGTAACACAGACAGTGATACTATCTTCAGCAATCTGTATACCCTGTTTCCCTTCTTAAAGGCACATTTATGTCTTGTTATATAAAAACATCTCAAACATTGCAGCTCTTAAAAAAAAAAAATAATTAAAAAAAATAAAAAAGTAAAACAGTGGGAACGCAATGCATACCACACATTTTTTTGCAAACAGCTAAAACGCACTGAATTTCCTGAGATAATGCTGTCCACATTAATGTAATGCATCTTGACTATTTTTAGCAATTTGCAATCGGTTGTAATTAAAAGCTGAATTGAATAGTGCAAATAGCAGGCAGTGCAAAGCCTCCCACAGCTCACAATTGTCTTTTTTCTACAGCACCCTGGACAGAGCTATTGTCATTTACAACTCTAGGACTTCTCACCTGGCAGAAAGGATTGCCGTGACTATTGCATGAGGTGATTTCTTCCAGAACAGTGTCCTGGGGGGGGGTGTCAATGGCCCTGAGTTGCAAAAGTCACCGGTAGGCATGGTTAATACTGGGGGTATTGAGTCTGCATACTGTATGACTGTGAGGGTGCCAGGGGATTAGATGGACTGATGGTATCGAACACACTCTTATTCGGGGGCACGGACTGCAGCAGCCGGTCTAGATCCATAAAGAGCGGTGGTGTTTGGAGGGGAACACCCCCACTGGGGGGGAGGGGCCAGTAAGAGTGACTTACAAAGTGATTGGGAGTTGTTGGAGGTGCATGGTAGCTGTAGTAAGGCAGCCTCCTGAGGGGAAGAAAGGGGTTTCTGCTGAAGAACATGCTAGGTGGAGCAATCACATTAGGAGGGACATACTTGGCGTACGAAGTGGGAAGCTCCCATGGTGGGCCAGCGTCCCCTCTGGAAGACTTGTGCACAGATGACAGAGAGTCCTTGTTCTCATCGTGGTCAGTTTCATGCCCATGCTTTCCAGGACAGGAGCTGCTCCTCGTAACCTCGTCTGAAAACGAGGAGGCAGGGCTAGCAGAGCTGACAGATGCGCTGTGAGCATAGGCGTTGCGGGTTAGGGAAGAAGGTGAGCTGTTTCGAAGCCTCTCTTCTTCCCCTCCTGTGGTAGCAGGCTGTAGGCTATGCAAAAGTGAATCAATAGCAAAGGAAGAATCCAACTTAGGGCGAAATGCTTCCTCCAGTGAAGGTGGTGCATCAGTGCCAGACGGACAGGGTGTGGCATCCTTCTTGGGGTTGCAGCCGTGTAAGATGTAAGGGGCCAAGTCTTGAGCAAAGATCCCTTCCTCCTGGCAGGACACAGCTCTGTTCTGTCTCTTCAGCAGCTCCAAAGGCACCTTGGTCACATCCACCACCCAGAAGTTCCCTTTCCCCTGCGGCTTCTTGGGATCCTTCAGCACCTGTGTAGATGTACGTTGCAGGTCAAGTTATGTATCCACACAGATGAGCTACCCAGGTTCTTAGGTTACATTTAGCAACCACTCACCTTAACAAAGCAGTCGTACGAGGAAAGGTTGTGTCGCACTGAGTCCCTCCATCCCTTATAGTTTCCCTCAAAGAATGGAAAAAGTTTGCTGATTTCGTTTAGAATCTAAGGAAAGGAAGGAAAAGGAGAATGTGGTGAACATTTGCACAAAGTGACCATAACAAGACACATTGGAGTGTACAAATTTATTATTTATGATCTTAATTATTCTTCACATTCTTACATAGATCACTGTGAAACTCCACATGGACAGCTCTAGAATACAAACGTAATACAAAATCATCAGTTTTTTTTTAAACTGAAACATTTCATACAATAAAGGGCATTCATTCTCACCCTAGTAAACCCTAACCATACATCATTCCTACAAACACGTTGTCAAAGCAAAAACATTATTGGCATTTAAAAATTAAGCCATTTAAACTTAAATTTGGACTTCAGTAGCTGCTGCACAACTGTAGAAGTGAAATGATCTTGCTTGGCAAAAAAAAGGCTGTACTGTCACTGAGAGGGTAGGGGTATCAGTCACAGGGGAGTGTGACACGGAGTGTGTGAGCGATTATCCCACGGATTGTTTGTGTAGGTGCGCCGGAGCCCAGGGGGACAGTGCGACCCCCCACGCACTGACCGCAAACCCTCAAAGCGTAGCAACTCCAAAGCAAAACTCCGGCGTCAACGGCTTCAAAACCCGATCAATTAAAACTAATTCAGTGGAACGCGTATGAAAAGGCGTTAAACCATAAATCGAACGAATAGAGGCAACTTTACGCGATTAGAAAGCTATATATAAGAAAATATATTCACTTTCCAAACACTGCGGAGGACAAACATCAAGACGAATTACGCTGCTTGTTTTAACCAAGTTATCAATAATTAATTAAATTAATTAATTAATTAGTTGGTCATTAGTGCTGTTTTATGGGAACCTAAATATTCTCATCAGTAAAACTAATAATAATAAATTTAAGAGTTGTTGAACTGCAGTTACCTGGTACAGAGTCAGCTTCTTCTCCGGGGAGTTCTGTATCACCATGGCGATCATGGCCAGGTAGGAGTACGGCGGCTTCGGGTACCGCTGGTAGTTCTTCTTCTTGCCGCCGCTTTTGTTGTTCTCCTGCAGGTCCCACGAACTGGACGCCTCGCCGTGCCATGTCATCTCGGGTTCCTGGCTGCCCCGATGGCCCGATTTCCCCGCGTCGCCCTGGTGCTCGCTGGCCTGGACCCGAGGCATCGCTGGGTCCCCGGATGTAACGGCACAGTGGGCCCAGGTCAAGTGACGTGAGGTGAGTTGAGTTGAGGTGAAGTCTCTCCACCGTGGAGGCTCTTCTCTCTGAGTGCTGCTGGGTCACTTCTTGTGGGCATTACTGGGGGGGGGGAGCAGGTCAAGGGTGATGGTCCTCCCAAATTAAAGTGGGTGGGGGGGGTGTGAACGCAGAGACGCGCAGGACCAGCCCCTCCACCCCACCTCACTTCGGGTTTTGTCTTGCTGATGAGTGTGGGGCCAACAGGCCTAGGAGAAGCGAGCGCTGGAGGCCTGTGGGAAGAATAAGGGTGTCAGTCCGAAACCGCGGTCAGACCGCTGGCTCCAGTTGACTCTATTTGAAGAACAAACAATTAACAGCTTCATGTAAATCCTGCCGCCTTATCTGAGGGCTCAGTAACTGTCCGCCCCGAGGGCCTCGGGAACTTCTGCCGAGCTTGAGGGAGCTCTTCCCCCAAAAACACTGACGTACACCCCAGTCATTCAACTATCCGTTCCGCAACGTGGAAATACGAGATTTCATGCATATGAAAATGTATTTATTTTTAATATGAATAGCTGCGCCACCCCCTGCCTCCGCAGTCGCTTCTCAAGGGTGACTGCAGGAGGTCGGACCTGGCGATTTGGAGATATTGCTCCCCTCCCCACCACCACCACCAGTTGCATTGTTGCAGATTGCTTACAGTAACCAAAGATACTGGGTACGGTATCCGAAGATAGGCATTCTGATGTCCCAGCATCAACATCAGGCGCCAGGTGATATAAAAGCTAATGTTTTGTAGAAGGGGGTCCGCGTAGGGGGTGGGACCCCCTAGGGAACGTGAAAGAGAAAAAAATCCCCTGGCATTAAAAAAACAAACCCGGACAGAAAAACTTCGCCCAAGAATGGAAAAAAGTGAGGCGAGTTGCTACAGCAACTAAGAGTAGCGTCTCGCCAGGTATTTGGAAGACCAAAAACCCGAACAATTTGGCCAATATTTCCCTATCAATTGCAATAGAAATTATGCTTGCGTACATGTGTATCATCTCCCTGCCCCACGTTACTACTGAGCAATCGGCAACTTTCTGCTAAACTGGATATTCTGGGTGGTCAAAATACACACTTAAAACCAGGGATTTAACTATACATTACAACGGCGATATTAAGATATTAACGTTCCTCTTTTACATAAACAATACCAATTTCCAACTATCAAGAATTTATTTACAAAAAAATTAATTCACCTTTGGTAAGACAGTTACTTCTGCTATTATTAACAGCGCTATAAATGACTCGATAAAACCAATAATAGAATCGGTGCTACATGGAATTATACACACATATTGGGGTGGAGGGCGAAATTATTTGTTTAAACACTGGGGTGGGAGGAAGTACGTTCCCACCCATATAGGAATATGAAAAAACGAGAAGAACCCTATAGCCCCAAAAGTGGGAAGGGAGGGGCAAAAAGATGGTTAAAGAACTTGTTCTGTCACAAGGAGACGAGGCTCAACTCGATCGCTTCACTCGTGTGGACGCGTGTTCAAATATAGACGTTTTCTTACCCTCGGTCGGGAAATGTCGGTGTCCAACAGTGGACATCAAGTTTCTTGTGAAACTGCCTGTGAAGCAGTTTTTATCGAATAACAGCATCGCTGCGTTCGAGCACCCACCCTATTCGCCAGACCTGGCTCCCTGCGACTTCTACCTCTTCCCAAAGATCAAGTCGCTGCTCAAAGAAACCCATGTTTTGGTCGGTAGGTGATGTGAAAGATTAAAAAAAAAACGATGGAGATCCTCCACAGCCTGGCAGCATCGTATGCAGCTGTGCGTCAACTCAGAAGGGAACCATTTTGAAGTTGATCCTAGCCGATTTCCTTAATTTGTTAAGTAAAAAGACTCACGAGCACAGTCTCGTTTTTTATGTCGGACCTCGTATTTTCACTATTTGTTTGTCGCACTAAAACAGTCCAGTCAATACAACTTAGAAGTGTGGATTTCATTATTAATAACCCGAAAAGCACATATTGATGTAAAGCGAAACGTGTGACGACGATGGTTCTCGAATGGTCTGCCGGCAGCGCGAGCCCCTTCGGCAGCCAAACGAATGCGACGCCGGGATTGGCTGACCCGCCACCGGCGGGAAAGTGTGGAGGCGCGCGGGACGGTGAAAACCGTACGGATTCATGGAGGCGCTCGGATTCGGCTGTGCACATCTCGGCCCGGGGTGCCTTTTTTATCGGCACGTATGGCGATGCGGTGGCCGTTTCAGCACCATATCAATAGAGGTATTGTTTCCAGCGCTCACCTCCGAGCCACTGACAATATCCGACCATGAATATCTGTTGCCGCCTCATGTTGTTCCGTGTGTGAAAAAATCGACGACATCCCTGCTGATTCTCCGCGGGAATTCTCCAGCTCCACATCACAAATAGATCTCGTTTTATGCATGCAAATATGAAAACGTGCCTGTGTAAAAGCCAGTTCGTTATAATAAATGTTAAATACTACGGAGTAGTAAAGAATTTCGATTTGTAAGTAATTTCGAGGTGTGGCCAGGTGCTCAGGACTGGACTAAGGTGAGAAAAGTCAAACCGGGCCGAGGAGGCAGAGCGCACGTTGTGTGAACAAAACCTGAATAAACACTGGATTGCCGCTAATCTTCTGGAAAATCTACCGTTTATCCCTTCTATAAATCGAAATAAGGAAGTGGATTGCTAGGAATACGGGCTATTTTGTGCACATTTCTATCGAGCAGGTTCTTGGCATCTAGGTAAACCTTATAACAATGAAAAGTAACATGGAAGGCTTAAAAATGTCCTGCCCGCCCGATGAAAACTCAAGGGGAAAAAATCTTACTAACACTCATAGGTAACTTTTTAGTTACACCAACTTTTGACTCCAGAACATGGATTCAGCAAGTTGCTGGTTTGCATTTTGTTCTTTTTTTTAAAAAAAATTAGGTCTCTCTAACTTTAAATTTTTTGAGTGACTTGTTGCCCATAAAAAATCCATGGAAATATTAAGTTGTTCCAATTAAATGTTTGATATTCACCAAATGGGAATATTTGTTATAATAACATATTTTCTGTTGCATAATCTACTCTTTTTTTTTAGCACAAACTATAAATTCAACATCAAAATGCTGAGAGAATTAAGAATTTTACACTTTACAAATGAAAACCCACATATTTTCTGAATAATGCATGGGGGAAAATTCCTCAATATTTTATTAATAGATCACTTTAACAGTATTGGCAATGTTTGTAACTGCAGCTACAAAATAATCTGCATTCACACTTAAAAAAAAAAAAATTGATACGATAACAGTGGAATAGTGACAGTCGACTCAAAAATCGGGGTTAAAAATGGGTACAGAAAGTGCGGTAATACAATATACAGCAGCAGTGCAATAGTGACAGCTTTACCACACAAATAAATATGAGAATGCAAGTTCTCCAGTCAGGCAAGACAGCAAGGGAGAAGTAAACATAAATTAAGTAAAAGTAAGCAAAGTAAAAATGGCAATTGTATTAAAGTGCAGTTGAAAGTTAGGAAAATGTTTATCTGTTCCTCAGTGAAGAGACTTGGCCAGCAAGTGGGTGATCCTGCCTGATTTCCTTTCTTCTCAAGAACATTTCCTCTGTCTTGGAATTTAAGACACTGAAGTTTACGTCTTCTTCCACTGATGCTTTCTTTCGGTGGACAAGTGCCACTAGCGTGGCATGCAGACTTTTGTTTGATTTAAATATTAAAATTAATTTTTTTCAGATTAAAAAAATAATAAATCTACATCGTGAACTAACCTGCCCACCTGTAGCTACATCAATGTTTAAAGCAAATTCAAGATACCAAAACAAAGCACAGAATTTGCATTAGCGCAGGAAACCAAGTATGCAAAATTTAGTGTACAACTTTACCCACTTAATGTTTTTTAAGGGACTCAGTTCATTTCATGACACTTACGATGGATTGCTTTGGAGAAATGGTCATCATTTTGAATGTTTGAATTTAGTTCTCATTGTGCAAATGCTCAGTAGATTGAACGTCGCTACTGTTTTGCTCAGGAAGCATAGATTTTTTTGTTAAACCTGAAAAGTGGACAGAGCAAAGTTATACTCATGCATTTAATAATATAGTATTATAAATCAAATGGCAAGAATGACATGTTAATTGATTCAACAGTATTTGTCATATAATGTTGGCCCACCATTTTTGCTTAATTTTCACACATTTTCTCAGTGTAGATTTTTTTGTTTCTGCATCAGATTCCTCATCTTAAGATGCTCTATTGGCTTGAGAGGTAGGACAGTAATGGCTACTGCAGTCAAGTAAAGGCACCATCGTGTTTGTGGACCTGTGGTGTGCAGAAATCTCATAAGGTTTGCTGTTTCTGAAAGGTTGGAACCAGTGGTCAACTAGTGACCTCATGTCTGCTGTATTCCAGCTTTCACTCTGACAGTAACTGGACCTTTAGACCTCATCTGCTTGCTTTATACAGTATATTGTGTCACAACCTGTGCAGGATGAGCAATGTATGTAAACAGCCACGTGTGCCTAAAAAAGTGGTCAATGGCTTTACACCCCTTTTTTTTACCAGTCTGTGCTACAATCAGGCCCTTGTTGCCCTAATCCTGTCTGATTGATTGTGCACATTTTTTAACTCTAAATCCTCAAACAGCACTGGTCTTAAAATGCTTTAAATGAAATGCATTGCAAAATAATTTATGCTGTCAGACTTTATTTGCTTGAAGACTTGATCAAGGTGGCTTAGACTGTGGGATAAGTAACAGCTGATCGACCATTGGTATAGAAAGGTATTTTGTGCCGTAGTTTAGCCAAAGTGCCTTGTTCTGCAGCAGGAATGAAATTCAAACCAGCAACCTTCAGATAACAGGGCAACAGCCGACACTCTGTTACATAAATAAACTAATTTACCAGTAATTGACACAAGGCCATTTATACACACAGTAAGATTTGACAAGCATGTACTTACCGAGGAGGTAAACTATACTGAACATTCACAAACTGTATACCAAGAAAAAGGTCTGGAGTTTAGTATCTGGTCTTTTGTTGCATTGCAGTTACACAATCAAGGATTTAGATGCCACCATTTTTAAAGGAAAAATGTGCAATCGGTAGAACCTAAAATCTGTGTACACTTGCACCATGTAAACTTTCACCTGCTGACAAACATCAGTTTAAACTGTTGTCGTGAAATATATATTTTTGCAAATTTGTGCCATGTATAACAAAGCAGTGCCACATGTAGAATTAAAATCTGATACTGAGATGGTTATATTATAATAATTTAGAATAAGAGATTTGCTTGTGATGCTTTTAGTTTCAGTGTCTCTGATGGTCCATGGAAGACAATTCTTTCTGCTTGGAGGACAAAAAACAACTGAGGATAATGGTCTTCCTGATATTGTGACTGTGACTTTATCATACCTCAGTATGACACCTTCAGTAGTTTACATTTAATTTTGAAATCATAATTTTTTTACTTATAATGCTGTGAAAAGCATTTAAATATAACCCATGTAAAAAAGTCATTACCCCTTTAAACGCAGTAATTGGTTTCACAACCTTGAGCAGCAAATAAATGAGGGACATGGGTATTGGATAACTGTTCCTTAAATAAATTAAGTAATAATATAAATAATTATAATTTGTATTTATATTATACTTTGACTGAAGATTTGAAACTATTCAGTGTTACAAATATCCAGTGATAAGGGGAAAATCTGTGTGTGGGGGGGTACTTTTTTGCAGCGCTGTATCAATTTTACAGACAGTCCTGCAACTTTTATAACAGTTTAGAATCTCATAAAATGTGTCACGTATTAGGGAGAAACAATCAGCCTGTGGCCCTTATCATTCTCAAATAATAGGATCTCCAGCAACCAAAAGAGAAAACAGTTGTTAAAAAAAGCGAATCTCTGTTTTAGAGACGTTCCTTGCGCATCCAGCATCTTCTAATCCCTGTAAGCTCAGTGAGCCACGTAGTTAGTCCATGGAGAGAGTTTGAGTCTACAGCGAGAGCCTACCTTTGTCCTCAGATCAGCTTAACAAGGCCTGACATGGGCTGCATGAGGATCATCTCCAGTGCCATCAAAAGACTCATTCAACCCAGGGAGCTCCAATCACTCACTTCAAACAGACATCTTTTTGTGGATCTTGAAAGGAGTGACACAAAGGAACGCTGCTGTGTGAAAGGAAGAACATGCTTCCACAACGTGCCCTGCTTGTAATGCGTTTAAAAAACAAAAACTAGAAAGAAAACAAACAAGATGATGTTGTTGCATTCCTATTCTGTCATTATATCAAGAGGAAAAGAAGTCTAGAGCTTGGAAACATGATATGTTGCCTTAACCCACAAAACACAATTACAAATGTTTGGTAAGTTCGTGAACTTTACCTTTGAGATTAATTTTATTGAGGTTCTCACACACTGCAAACTAGAACGTTCTCGTGATGGTTTCAATAATCAAATCTGTATTTATATTTTTACACTGTTTTAAAGGTAGTTGTATTTGAAAACTGCATATTTTTTACAAGCTCATACATCAACTATCTGAGTCCTTTTAGACCAACAAAGGATCTTGTCAAAAAGATAATAGAGGGGCTTAAGTATTTTCAGGTATAATTTGTCAGCGGCTACTCAGTGGCATTTATCTGTTTATTACGTGTGACGATGATCATTTTTCATGTTAAATGAGATTAAATGCACTTCTGGGGAAAAAATGTAAACATTTAAACTCAATCACCAACTGACCAACAGGATAACAATGATACCTTTTCAAAAGCAGTTCTAAAAAGGGTTTTTACATTTCCACAAAGCGTCATTCTATGGTGCCAAATCCATAGTTTGAATTCCCCATAGATCTTGTTTTTCTGTGTCCATGTAACTGTACGTCATATTATTGTTCGAGTCACAGTGAATAAGACCAAATCAAAGATATATTCTCCTAAAAATATCAGTTGTAGACATCATGTAAGTGGGTTAACTAGGACAGGGAGAGGACTGGACAATCTCGTTTCTTTAGCAGAATCCAAGGTGTCTTGTTGCACCTCTGAAACTGCTGTTATATTTGACATACAGTAAAAAAAACTGAATTCACTGTGCAATAACTGGCCGGTCCAGTCCCCTATGAATTACAATTTTGTACATATTTTAAATAAGAACCTGTTTGCTTTATTAAGATGGCAGCGATTAAGTAAAAAGAGTGCAGTCAACAGAGACAGGGGATGACTGGATGTATTTAGAGCCAGAACCTGTTAAGTGCCACAATACAGAGGTTAACTGAAGATTAACCAGTACAGCTCACAGTAGTCATTCTGGATGGGGTAACATTTTATCTTGTGAACAGATACTTCTACTGATGCTTTAGCCACACGCCACGTGTATCCAGGACACATTCCCAACACTCACGGAGCTCTGCTTTATTTCAGGGGTAAAGATAATCTCGCTCCCCGACAGCTGACTGCGAGCCCCCTCTTTGTCTTTTAATGCACAGTCATCTGGAACCCAGTGCTGCAGGAACAGGTAACTGGACAGAACTTGTCACATCTAATAGGGATCACAAAAAGTTACCCTGCTGAAATGTGAAAAAGGCATCAGCTCAATAATGACTTATTAATATTAAAATAATAATCGAAATAGCAATACACTTCCAGATTTGTGTCAGCCACATAGATATTTCAGTTTAACCATTTTAGACTATGTTAGATATTTGGGGGTTTATAATGTGAAATAGTGTATATTATTAAAATATTCTAGATTGAATTTCTACGCACTGTCGCCCTCTTGTGATTCGTCGTTCGATGTCGCTTGACAGCTGGAGGCTGCTGTTGGATAGAAAGCGGTGGTTGTTTTTAATGGTATTAATATTTTAACAATAAAATAAAAACGAGTGCATATAACATATTAAGCAACATTGTCAACGATATATACAAAGTTTGTATTACTTTTTATATTCCGAAATTGTTTCCAAATAGGTATTCATACCAATTTTAAAACGTTGAAACAAAAAGTGCCCCCCAGATCATTCTTCTTCGTGAATATAATAACGTGAGGTTATAATAACTTAGTCAATCACAAATGATATTTTGGCGTTACTGTATTTTTATTGGGGTAGTATTGTTATAAAACGAATATCGGTATTGGACTACTTTTTAATATAAACGTAAAGCAATCCAAAAATATTAACCATAGAGGACAGCCCGAATAGATTCTGAATATTTTAAGGGCTACTGTCACACAAAAAAAAGACGCAATTATTCATTTATAGTAGAACGTCGATTATCCGAACTTGCCCCCCCCCAAAAAAAAAAAAAAAAAACTCAACTGTTGGGTTGTCCTAAAAGAGAAATCTAAAAAAAAACTATTTATAAATTAGAAGACGGTGGTTATTTACGATTTCTGCACAAGTCAACGCTAACCTATTTCTGCAGCTGCTCAACGGTAATAAAGCCCGATTACGATTTTGTACAAACCGGGTTTTCTCATGCATATTTTATTGTCCAAACTCTTCAATTGATCGAGGTAACCTTGGCACCAATTCAGATAATTGTTCTACTGTATATTAATTTCAAACGTGGCACAACAGGGTGCTTACTGTGTTAAATTCGATTAATTGTTTTATATTAAACCTGTTTAACCTCAGTCGTTGTAACTTATTAGCTTTAATCCAAAATTTTGCGAGAGGATTTTCAATAGGAAATGGAAATCTTAAGCCTGAGTGTCGTTGAGGGGCGTTTCACTTTGCTCGTCGCTGTTTGATGTCGTCACAGGTTTGTGGAGGAAAGTAGCGCGGCGGTTGTTATGGAGAAGCATTTCCCCAGAGGGGCAGCGAGGGGGCTGTAGCAGCTGATCTGGAGCTCCAGCGCCGGGACCTGAGGGCAAAAGCGGAAATAAGCATCGCGGTCGCTGTCAGACTTGGGCAAATCTATAGGTAAGACGGAATATCGCATTTAAAGCGTTGTTTCTAGTTGTTCGCAGTGTTGCTGACCACTTGTTGGCTGGAGATGTTACTCCGGTCGCAGTTCGCTGGTGCGGGGCGGCTAACCTGTTAGCTAGCGGAGTTCGCCAAGAACACAAGTGCAACTTGCTGACAAACAGGAGGCTGAATGTTCCGAAACGGCTCGTATGAAAGCAGTGATAAAAATTAAACAAAATACGTCCGTTTTCGTTGCGTACTAAATCCAGGTGTTTGGCTGTTGGCCCTGCGAAGTGACGCTGTCGCCCGGCTCCTTGAACTGCGTGCGCGGCCGGGGAAGTGTCGGGCCACCCTGTGACAGGTTGAAAGAAAAATAACTTTTTTTTTTTATAATAGGGAGTAAATATTGCCTCTCAGCCAGTAACCACTACACTATCTGTACCTGTGGACCTACATTCTGTGGTGCTGTTGAACTGCATCATTTTTTTCTTTTAAAGAAATCTAGTGGATGTTTCATTGTATTTGAGGAAAAATTTAAGTCACAATTCAAATTTGAAGGTTAGCTTATTATGTCAAACACACACACACATACACACTATGCTCACTATCAGTGCTCTCAAGGTCTGAAAGATTATATGGCACCACAGAACGTCCTCTGATAATGAACAGGTAAGAGTCCTATCTCTCCTGGCTGCTGAATCAATGGCTGACATGTACACACGTGTCTGAACACAGCCTCCATAACACTTTTCATTTACTGACAATCTTTTTACTTTGTTATGGAAAAAAACACAAAGCGAGCACTAATCGTGACCTTTCTCGTGGTGTCTCATTATGTTCTTAACTTTGTTCTTGGCAGTAGGTTCAATTTACTTACAGTATGAGCTGATGTTGCTAATTTTTCTTTGGCTTTAATGTCCACTCATTCATCTGAGTTCTACATTTATCTGTCGGAACCTGAAATGCTAAGAAATTAGAATTCACAACTCAAATTCAAAGTATTTTGCGGTACTGAAGATGGTATTATGCTGGACTCTATTATCGTGTCCCTTGGAGTGAGCTTTGTTTCTCCCACATGTACTTGGCGTGTGCTTTCAGCTGAGCACTACGTCCAGCTAAGTGCACATTGGTGAGGCGGGGTTCTTTGTGTGGTTGTCCAGCACTTGTGTGTCTGGTGATCTGATGAAGGACTCCTTCCCTGGTGGGCCTTCTTCTTGTCTCCATCATATGCTGCTTTGGGCTCCAGAGCCATTCTGTTCAGTGGGTTACCTTGGCCAGACTACATTTGGAAAATTTAATGGATTCTTCTTGAAGGAACAAGTGGTTTTCTTCCCACTTTATATGTATTTAGATATTTTTTCCCTCCCTGCTTTACAGTCAGGTTACTTTTAGTTTCAGTCTTTCTCCTTGCCCTTTTATTCTTCTGTCTCTATCTGTCCCACCACTTTCATATTTTTATCTAGTTTTTAAAACTATGTCCTTGACACCCCGGTCATATTTTCTATTATTGCTGTCCATTCTTCCTCCTCCCTCTTCCCATCTCCATCCCTCTTCCTGTTCCACATCCTTCCTACACAACACCCTGCAGCTGAAGCCCCAAGTGTTAATACCGCTACCACACATGACCAGGCTTAGCGATCTCCACTCTTTTGAGCTGCCGCACTCTCTTGGCTTTGTGCTTTAATAGCCTTGCTAAATCATGCCAAAGCCAAGTCTGTGGGGTGGTAGAAGTTGGGTTTTTACAGATATTCATTGCAGGATTAGGACAGTGGGCACATTACTCAGTGGCACAGCTCACTATAGGATTTGGCAGTGGGTGTGGGTTTCATGTCCAGCTCAGGGTGTGTGTGTGTGTGTGTGTGTGTGTGTGTGTGTGTGTGTGTGTGTGGTCCACACATTTTCCCAGTATTTACACCCTGCAGACATATACAGAAGAAGGCAATGGCTACCTACTTATAGCCTTAGTGGTCGCTATAATTTAGTTCAGCTCAATGGCACTTCCATCTATCCGTGGGCAGCATTTCAAGTGGCAGGACAAATATCCTCCACTCTCACCCCTCGCTGTTCATTCTGAGTTTGAATTTTTGCAACGCATTGAGAGCAGATTTTGCATTCCCCCCCCCCCTTGAATATGCAGTGATCAAAGCTGCATTTTCAACCGTTCTGTTTTAAATGGTAATGTGTCATGGTGCACAATATGAATGTAACCAACAACAGTTTTTATCACCAGGAACTACTGTTAAATATTAAGATTGTCTTGTCTGCAAGCTGTAGGTAATGTTAACGGCTGAGACATTTTTACATGTTGTCCTCCATAAGAAATGCTGTGTTTGCAGTAGTTTTCTAGAACAAAATTTTATGTCAATAAATGAACACTAGTGACATATAATGCACAAAACCAATAATTTTTGCAGTTGTCGTCATCCAAAGGTAGCTGTTGACACTTAAACAGCTATAAGAATGTCAATAGTTTTTCACGGGTGAGATCACACTGAAGGCTATATGAGTTGTAGGTCCTGCCACTTACACAGTCACATGCTGACACCACTGGGCAAACAACGTAGATGACGAAGCGTAACCCTGTCATTATGGTAAACCATAGTAGTATTGGTGCTGTGAGTAAGGTCCATATCCTGGGTTATATTGGTCAGACCCTGCAAGTGAACAGTGTGTAGCACACCAGTTAGGTTAGTCACTGTGCATGTGGAGCACATGCTGTAGGTGTGACATCTGGGAAGGAATAATTTGTTCCTTGTGCTGCATGTCGCATTGCTGGCTCACTAAAGAGTGACCCTCTCAGGCCAGACCAAGCAGTGCGTCCCGCCCATCCCCAACCCTGCAGTAAACTGTTTATTTTTTTCCCCTTCCTTTGCGTTCAGAAGGTCCATTTATAGCAAACCTGTGTTCATGTTCCCCTGCTTTAGGTTGTAATTTGTGCATTTGGGTGGGGTCTGTGTTTTAGTCTAAGGCTGTTGAGAGCAGTAACCTTTGGCTTGTGTTGAAGCTGGGGTGTTGGAGAGACTCTGGGTGGGACACAGTGGTTTCGGTGTAGCGTGGCAGGCCTGGTCGTGGTATAGCACATTTCTTTGTGCTGTGTAGCTTTGCTCAAAGCAGCACTGTGCCTCCATTCAAGTGAAGTTGGCAGAAAAACTGACTTATTCAAACGCTTGGTTTGCAGTTCTATTTATACGTCATCTGTAGCAACAGAAAACAGCAGCTAACAAGTAATATAAAATGTCTATATGCTATTGCTATATTGCTGTATATGGGGGTTTTTCCCTATTTTTGTTTTCAATGTTGTTCAACTTAACATAAGCTCAACCAGTTAGCTACTTCTTTATAGCCTTATCTAAATGACAATATGATATTGGGGGCATCACTTTCCATGAACCCCAGGCAACTTAGAAATAGTAAAAGGCTTAAATTACATATTAAAACAAATTAAATTGAAATTGGGAACCTGCGATAACACAAATTTTCCGTTTCCATATGATAGAGTAGCAACAACAATGTTTGAGATGGGTTGTCTTCTGCTCCCTTATCTTCTAATGTTGATACTGTACATTCTGTATCTCCACGTTTATGCAGAACGGTGTGTGGTGGCAAAGGTCCTCATCCCTGATCATCACAGACCAGCACCGAACTAGTGTTGGAGGGTTGGATGCCGGGTCATGCAATACTGGAATTTGTGAAACATTTGTGGAAAAGTTTACGATGAAGCTTACTCTGTTGTGCTCGCTGAGGACAGTATTTGAGCTCTGGTCTGTTACCCATTGATTCCGTGGCCTGAAGGAGAAGAGACAAAAGTCAAGTGACAGCAACGAACAGAGTTTCAGGCCGAGAGGTGAGGACGCCTGCTCTAATTTCCTCCACCTCCTCAGCTGCTGGAATTGGAGCGGGCAACCTTTGTCCTCGAGTTACTTTGGTTTTTTTCAACCCTAATCCTTCATTATGTAATTAGTTTTTTAACCTAACTTAATGCAAATGAAGTTGCATGTAGGGCTCCATTATTGAGCATACATTCCAAGAGAATTTAAATGCAGTTGTAGATATGTGTATCTATAATATATATATATATATATATATATAAAAAACAGCTTGTGAGTCATGTTTCCTGAATGCATTTTTATCCCTTATAAGTGACTTGTCAGTGTATTATGGTCAGGAAAGGGTGGAAAGGTACTGCCCTCTCTTTTTGTCAGCATTTTTCTGCATATATGTGAGAATGAAGGTTGAAGTTTACGCCAACACACGTCCTATTTCCTGTCTCCAGAAGGAGCAAAATACATGTTCAATTGTAATTGAGTTTATGTTCCTAAATATACATGTATATATGACATTGTGCCTGTTGGGTTACCTGCAAAATTGCTAGTGTTCTTCAACTTTGAATATGTTTATATATTGATATATTCTTAGATAAAAATGTATAAAATGGATAAAGGCTGCACCTTTTGCCTTATTTGCTGTGTTACTGTATATTGTTTGCTCTTTGCTCAACGTCAAATCATAGGCGATCAGAAGAATTAAGTTTAACCAAATGTTCGGACTTTTCCATACGTATGTCAATGTGTAAACACTGCCTATCTGAAAAATTAGAACAAAAGCTTCTTTGAATATATACAATGGATCACTGCTCAGTGAAAAGGCTCTGCATGGGGCCTCTCGTCCATACATCTTGTTTATTTTATTTGTTGCAGCAAAGCAGGTTTTACAAGGTTTGATTTTATGGGTGCAGTGTCGAACTTTGTCCCCACTGTGATCAGAGAAATCGCGCACCAAGGAGTTGGAGACAAAGCATGCCAAGGAGTTTGATAAGTTAAGATATAATTTGATAGAATGAGAAAGGCCCATAAATCCACTTGAATCTTGCAAAGCGTTTACTGAAGAGAGGTGGTGAAGATGGTGTCCAGCTGCACATACATCTACTATTGAGTCATGTAAAACAAGAAATTGAAGGAAATGCTGAAAATTAGCTTATTTTAAAGAGAGGCATCCATTCTATGAGAATTATGTGGTGTTGAAAACCTGTTGGTTGTGACTTTGAATGGGACACAAAGTTGTGCTGTTGCAGTACAGTTCGTTGTTCTGCCATGATTTTTGTTTGTTTTAGTCCCACTTTTATCTGGGATACCTTTGTGAAAGTTTTTCTTTTCTTTACAGTTTCCCTCTTTGTCTGGCTCTGTCCTAATGTCAGGATATATGCAGCCATAGCAGTGTACCTTCAGATGATGAATACTGCTGATTTAATTTCATGTGAAAATAAAATTTAGGCCATGGGTCTGGGTCTTCCTGTGTGTCAAGATGCATATGAGAGATTTTAAAAGGACAAAATCAAATGATCCTAGTAGAGTGTACTGGATGCTGCTGTAGTGGTATAAATGTTGTGCAAACATTTTACCTTCTGCTTTGTGGGGAAAAAACCCTCTTCTGGTTGATTTTGTAGGTGCTCCAAAGCTACTGGTTTTGTCTTGACTAAGTAAAAAGTCTTGGTAATTTATTAATCTTCAAGTTCTTGCTTTCTTTAATGGTAAGTGGTGAGCAGTCTGGATTAAATTAGTTATTTTTCTGCTTTGTTCTATGTTCAAGATGGTAGACAGAGCTTCTCACAAGCATCAGACTTGCATATCTATCCCACCCACAGCTGTGTAGTGGCGAGTGCCTCTTGGTGGGCAGTTACCCTCTATCCTGGTGCAGCCAGGAGGAATTAAAGGTATTGGTGTGCAGCTAGTTGACCCTCCTTCCCTTCTCACACACTGTTTGAATAATGGATGAGGTTCCTTGAAAAGGTTCCTTTGCTCGCTCCACCTGGCTACACAGCAGAGGGGGTGGTGATGTGCTACTGACGTATGGGAGCAAAGGCAGCCTTGCCCCCCAAATAGTCAACATCCTTGCTGTGCCCCAGAATCACCACTTGTACCCATCTTTAACCATGGGGCAGCTAACCACACTGGCATTATTTTAGTTGTCTTGTGGTTGAGGTGCAGCAGATGTCAATCATTAATGAAAGCCTCCCATCTCTAGTTTCCTGCTGCCACCGAGTTCCACTGTGGGGTTGACAGAAAAGAGTGGGCAACAACAGAGAGTCGCCAAGCTTTAACAGTACAGTACTATGAGAAGGGGAAGCAGTGCATTCCATAACACGAGTTTACACCCCCCCCCCCCAAGCCTCATTCACGCTTTCCTTTTTTTTTTTTTTTAAACACCAAGCTCTTTTTTTTTTTAGTAAGAGCTTTTCAAAGTAACTTCCCTTTTTTGCTCTTAGCATCTCAGGTAGACTGTACTGAATCTTATTTAGTCTCAGTGACAACCCTGCATCTCAAATCATCTTTAAGTACTTTGAAAAATTTAGTTTTTTTTCTGGTCTGTATCACATCTCAAATTGCCAAATCTAGTATTTTATTTTATTTTATTTTTTTTTATTGCTGTTGTAATTGTGAGAAACAGGAATTTTGTTTACACCTACATGGTTGTAAGTTTGTTCAATGTTCACTCTATTTCCCCACTCGCTATCATTCTTACCCCTCTGTTTTGCATGTGTGTCTGACCCACACTCTTTGTGCCTCTCACACACAGCGGATCTTGGCCATGAAGCTGCAGACACAACAACGGGGTTCAGTCTGATAAAACCACGGTGGACCAGGATAGGCCTGGAGAAAGTGACATTGTGAGCCCTCACTACCTGCTCCAGCATCTCCCTCCTTGGAATGTGCACCAGATACTTTCTGGAAAACACTACAGCCATCTTGGAACCAGGAAGCCAAGAGGATTGTCAGTTATAATGTGTAATGGCATCTTCTTAGCATTCTTCCCCTGCTGCCAGTTCTGATATTCTTGCCAGCTTCTAGCTCTTTTTGCTGCTGTTTTTTGGGGATAAGAAGATGTAAGGAGTTCCTGGACTGGTTTGCTGAGTGTGGTCCTGGTAGGTCCAGAGTTGTGGTGAAATCACTGCACTATGGTCCACGACAGAGAAACACCTTTCCTCAGACCATGTCAAGGGATGGCTGGAGTTCAGCCGACATTACAGTTAATAGGCGCAAACTAAAACAGCCCCCTGGGAGCTGCAGTGCCATGAAATTACAGAGCAAAGAAGAGTCAGATGGTTCAGCAGTCATGTTTCATAAGGACACTGGTTTCATATCTGGGTTGGAGAATTATCCAAGAGTCTGAAATTCTGACCCAAACATTTCCACATATACATCCTTTTGGTGTATTGCCCCATCATATGGGCTTTGGTGTAGAATGTACCAGTGTATATTTAACACTATCCAAACAACGATAGACTTTATTCTTGAACAGCATAGTATTAATGTCCACGTGGGACTGGATTCTGATATGTAGCTGGAAGAATTATATAGTTGAAAGCGCTGCTGGACTCTGATCTTCTGCATCTTTTTAGTCCTTTCATTGGTCATTGTCTTCCTGGTGTGCCGTCCATTTGGATTTAATTTGCACCTGGATTTATTCAGTCTTGTACACCGATTTCATTTACGTGGCGTCTGTCACAAAGCCAAGGACCTCATCCCTCTTGTGCTCTTTATGGTTGTCCGAGCAAGTCCTTATGTCTACATGAAGGCTCCATTGGCAAGAGGACACTTTTTCCTGGGAAAGGGTGGAACCTAGCTGAAATTTATTACGCTGTGAAGGAAGAACAGGACTTGGGATTAGGAAGAAGCTTGGAGGTACACTTGGGAAAAGTAAGCAGGTGGCAGGTCAGGTGGGTGCTTTAGGATAGGAGCGTCATCACAGGACGCATCATGGGTGACCACGCAGAGCTGTTGGCTGAGATGGCCACCGTCAGCCGCCTGTCAGCTGCCGAGCGCCTGAAACACGCACAAAAGCGCCGTGCCCAGCAGCTCAAGGGCTGGGCACAGCTGGAGAAGGAGGCAGCCCGGGAGGCAAGCAAGGTGGGTCCGAGACCTGAGAGGACCCGCAGGGTGGCTTTTCCCAATAACATCACTCTGCTGGAGGCAGCCGCCCGCAACGACCTGCAAGAAGGTGAGTTGTAGGTGCCAAACGTTCATCGCGCTGAAAGAAATGGGAATGAATCCAGCTTGCTGAAGAGCAAACAAAAATGAAGTGCATAAAAATGGATAAATCTAAACCATTTATTTGTTCACAAGGCTAGATTTGCTACATTTTTAACAAGCAGAAACATTTCCTAGGACTTCCAAACCCTGTCATTACAGAATGTTCATTTTGTTAATTTTATGAATAGCACTGGTCACAGCAACGTAGAGGCAGGTACAGCACACCAAGTAATTCCTCGGTATCCAAATCTAATTCATTCGTGGAAATGGGTTGGATGCCAAAATTTTGGATATTGAATGTCTATTTGTCACTATTTTAAATGGGGGGTTAGTGTGCTTCCAGTCCTTCCACAGACACCTGTATAACAATCAGCCCATGATTTCCGCATTATGAAATGCTGTAAATGTCAGTTACGTAACTAGAAAATGTGAATTTGCATTAACTTGCATGTTTTAATGTATGGTACGGTATGTATAGTACAGGACATTTGCCATGTTAGTGTCACCACCAGTAATTAAATAGGTTTATTTAAAAATGAAATTTAGTTAAAAAGCTGGGATGAAGTGGAGGTGGGAAAAAAAACTTGAGATGGAGCTTTGTTTCATTGTAATTTTTTCCCCATAAATACCTTTATTACGTGCAACAGCTTCTTAAATTGTGTTGTTGAAAATAAGGCTCCTGTTCATATCACTGTCATTGTCTCATTGTTAGTGAGATCACTGCATTTGCTGCTCTCTTGTCCAGCATGAGAAGCAAAAATTTGCACAAAAATGTCTTCTCTTCCTCTGAGAACCATCAGGCATCCAGTTGAATTATCCAGCTTGAATCACAGTAAATGTGATGTTGCTGTAAAACCACATTTCACACAAAGTGAGTGCGAGATGTACAAGGAAACAAGCAGAAATAGCTGTGCACGCACATTTTTTGCGCTTTTCGTTCAGATAAATTCGTAAGTATACATACGGTATTTTTTTGTTTTAGTATACCATGATTTTTTCATTTTATTTTATTTTTTTATCCATGTTCTAATTTTTTTCAGTGACGTAAAAGCATTGGATAAAAATTTGTAATAAATTTTTATTTTGATACAGACATTTACCTTTTAAATTTCAACATCCATTATTGAGAAAATTCAGATATACACTTTACATGCCAAAGGATTGCTGTAAAAAGAGCAAGGGCTGAAGGATAAAATATTTTATAGGTGAGAAGGGTGTCGAGATAGTCTGTAATTGTCGTGATGCAGAGCAAATGTTAATTTTTTCAAGATGACAAAAATCTCTCTGATCATTTACAGAAGAAACTTAAAGGTTCAGACTAACAGTGAAATACATGTTCTTACCAGGTGCATCAGTTATCAGCCAACATTTCCCTGGCTTTATTAGCGGTTGTGGTTTAGCAAGAAAATAGTCAGGGATAAATGAAAATATTTTAATGTTTGAGAGAACTTCCTTCCAGTAAGCAGTTTGCTTCATCTCAGTGTTCGTGCTATTTCAATGGCCTTCGAAATGTTTGCAGTGCTGTTTTTCAAAGGAGTCTTTTGGCCAGGCGGTTCTGTATTTGTTTGATCGCATTTGAGGAATGTCTTTTTCGTGCTTCGCAGTAAGGGAGCTACTCAACAGCGGGGTGAGCCCAGACCTGTTCAACGAGGATGGCCTCACAGCCCTGCATCAGGTACAGTTCAGTAGGTACACACACACACACACACACACACACACACACACACACACACACACACACACAAATACAGAGGCCTTGCATATGCTGTCACCAAACTTGCACTGCACATGGATATAGCAGGCGTGGACATTGAGTCTGCTTCCTGGTGGTCTCATAGCCTCATATCTGTGTTATGTCTCAGTCTGTAGTGGTTGAAGTCCCAGGGTATGTAAACACTTGGTGCCTGATCTCAGCTAGCCCAAGGCTAGCACCCTTAATGGGGTTCCACATCGTCTCAGCTGTTGCTGAAGGAACAGTCACGTGCAGGCACAAGTGGGGTTTGTAACCGTGCATCTCCTGTCAGAAAAGAGAGCACGATTTTTACCTAACAAATCACCATGTCAGACATGCAAATTCCAGCCCTGTTCCAAACAGAAGAGGTCTGTGTCTCTGTCCCTGCATGTAGCTGTGCAGACCAGCGCTCTGAACGTGTTCTTGATGCACAAACAGTGCTTTGTTTGTTTGGCCAAGACAGGGAAGTGTCATTTGCAGTCCTAACACAATAGTCCTGGAAATTTTTATAGAAATCCCAAAATTGTTAAAGTCACATTCTCGGAATTAATATTTCTCTCTTCGGATAGTTATTGCCGAAATAGTTCTTGGAGTAACGTTTCTTTAAAGATGTGTATGTGGAGGGGGGATATGAGCATGTAGTTGATGTCTGCTGCGAAATAGATTTATGTGGGCCCTTGTCTACCTTTGAAACATTCAGAGTTCAACACAAGTCCTCATGGTCCCAAAAGTGGCCACATGACGCCCCGCTCTTACGAGAATGTTTTCGAATTGAATTGCAGTCATTCAATCTTCCTGTTGTGTACAGAGCACTGTGCTGCGCTCTTTTGTGAGGCTGTATTATAGCGACCCAATCTGTGTTGACCCAGAGTTTTCGGTTGGCTGAGTTTTTCCATCTCTCGCTCTCTCTACCCACCCCAGTGCTGCATCGATAATTTTGTGGAGCTGGTGCGCTGCCTGTTAGACGCAGGGGCAAGTGTGAACGCCTGTGACAGCGAGCTGTGGACCCCGCTGCACGCAGCCGCCACCTGTGGCCACACAGGACTAGTACAGATGCTCATACAGTCGTGAGTCCCCGACCGTTGTTCACGGCCGTCGCCCTGGTTTTAATGAACAATCGATTTCCAACTGGAACACCAAGTGAGATGGCTTTTAGTCTGAGTGGGGAGTTTAAATAATTTAACTGGCAAAGTAAAGCTAAAACCAAACCATTCTTCACGGTCTTGAGCAATGGAAAAGTGTTACCTTTCAGCAGTAGCTATTCTGAGGATCTCAGGGACCCAACTAAGGCTGCGTTGTAGAGAAAAATTAGACTGTGACCAGGATGCTGTGCCATTCCTAATGGAATCATCTGAAAATAATGAGAATAGAATAGATCAACGGTGTATAGAGAATAAGACCTTCGATAACCAGCATTAAAAAGCTGTCAGTCAAGAGGAAAGCATTTTCATTAAGCTTCCAAAATCATATAATCTCAGACCTGTTGTCTGATTCACCTCAAATTTACACCTAGCTGGCACTTACCTGGACAACACATTGATATTCATAACAGAACACAGTTGGTCACAGATAAGTTGTTCCAGAAAAGGAGATTAAAAATTAAATTTACAGTTTTTCCATTAACCTCACAATAAGGCAATTCCACATTTTGCACCACAGAATTTTTGGATTCCATTTGTTGTATAATGGTGGGGTTTTGCTGAATTTCCATGTACCCTTCCAGTTTTAACCTCTTGCTCCTGCCTTGGGTTCTGATAAACATTATAGAAACAATCTGCTGTTAATCTCTGTGCACTTGATAAAGTGCATCTTTATTGACAATATAAAAGAAAACTGCAGGCCGGGTTTCATCGGTTTATCTGCACTTTCATCCACTGCCAGTGAAAAGGTGGTAAAATGCTGGTCTTTGTTGGAAAGCTGTTCAGGTTGTAGACAAATCAATAATTCTCTCCAGAGCTGTGTTTCTTGAAAAGGCTGTTTATCCGGGCCTATAAATTCAGCACTCATTAACGTGCGCTTCTTTATGAGATGCCGATGCTATTTGGACAGTTATCATACAGCTGGCATTTATAGCTTCTTCACTGGCTAATAAAACAATACAGATACATACGAGTTCAGCACTCTTTGTACAAAATGTACAGTCACGGCAGAAAATAGGATTGCTGGAAATATTTCTGTATTACTTCATCGTGCTTTTATTTGTAGTCATTTGTCTCCACCAAGGCCTAAAATAGTGTGTGTTCCTAGAGTCTCGTCTCGCCAGCCTTTTGGTAGTAACAACGTAGTTAGATGTTGATCCCATGGGTAAAGTGCTGTTGGACACTTGACAGAATGGCTGTATTAATAACATTCAGTCAGATATTGCTTAGGCAGATTTATTTGTTGATTTTATTAGTCATTAGTGAGTTGTTAATGCTAGTTCATGCAGAGCACAATTACAGATCCCCACCAGACAAATCCAACTCATTGGATATTTTTGTCACTCCTAGACTGAGGGACTTAAAACCTGTCCATCATGTACATCATCTGTCTACACTTTGTAGATGCACTGTAATTGACATCTGTTTTCCCTGCTCCTCAGTGGTGCCGACCTGCTGGCAGTCAATGCCGATGGCAACATGCCTTATGACCTCTGTGAGGACGAGGGGACACTGGAGCTCATTGAAATGGCTATGGCAGAGCAGGGTTTGTCTTCATGCGTTTCTCATGTTATGATGTGTGTCGGTTATTTTTTTTGCTTGCGCTCCACGCGGACATGCTTGTTGTCGGATTTCGCAACCCTCAATCTTCACAAAGGCCAAGAGGATCCTGATCACCTGCTGACTGTTTGCACATAGGTATAACTCAGGATCGCATTGATGAGTGTCGCCGAGCCAAGGAGATGGTAATGATGGCAGATCTGCGTGCCCTGCACCACAGTGGAGAGGACCTCAATGCCAAGGATGACAGTGGGACGACCTTGGTGAGGAAGCGCTTTTGTTTCGATTAAGAAGTCTACATAGTCGTAAAATTAGACCATACAGTAAAAGAAATTAATTTTAATTTGTCTTTCTTGTGCTACTTGTTTTTGGTATTTGCTACCTTGGTTTTTGTTGATTTACCCTTTTCTGGCCGCTGTTCAATCTACGTCCATCTTTTTCTTACCTTCCTACTCGACTTCCACTCCTTTCCCTCTTTCGTCCTCCCTCCTTCCCTCACCACAGCTACACATAGCTGCAGCCAACGGGTGGCAGTCGGCGGCGGAGCTTCTGCTTGAGGAGAGAGCCTCAGTGGACCAGAGGGACTCCGATGGCTGGACGCCGCTGCATGCTGCCTCCTGCTGGGGACACGTAAGTACTACATCTTGAACAATGAGCAAAATGGACTGCTGGGAAGTTGCGTTGAGGAATAGAAATTGATTTACGCAGTCAGACATGAAGCCTCATTTAGAAGGTATTGCAGTCGACTCCATTTAAATGGATACCAACTAAGTGGACAATTTGCTTAGGTGGATAGAGGCTCCACAGTCCTTTTGTGTCCCTGATAGGGTATAATGGTATAGACTGATCTTCTCTGTGAAGCCCCTGTTATAAAACAGCACCTCAAAGTAAAAAAAAAAAAATAAAATTATTATGTGTTAAAGCATGTTATGAAGTATACTATACAGTTTATAATGAAGTGGAAATTGAAAGCACTTGAGGTTATGTCACAATTCTTCGTGCACCTGTAAGATGGTACCTCGGTTGTGTATCCATTTCAGATTCAGATGGTGGAGCTGCTTGTTGCACATGGCGCTGACCTCAGTGCCAAGTCTGTCTTGGAAGAGACTCCATTGGGTGAGATTCAAACCTCTCGATGAAATTAAAACTTAGTGAAGAAGACTTTTGTGATTTAGGACTCACTGACTACGATGCATTTGCTAACAGACTGACTTGCAGTTGGCAGACAGACAAAAATGTAGTTCAACATGAGACATTATACACTGCCTGGCCAAAAAAAAGTCACCATGTGGATTTAACTTAGTGTTATGATCTGGGGTTGCTTCAGTTGGTCAAGTCTAGGTTCAGCAACATTGTGTGCCCAAAAAATGAGGTGACCTGACTACCTGAATATACTGAATGAGCAGGTTTTTTCCATCAATGGATTTTTTTCTTCATATTCCAAGATGACAATGCCAGGATTTGTTAGGCTTAAATTGCGAAAGAGTGCATGAGAGAGACATCATTTTCACACACGGATTGGCCACCACAGAGTCCAGACCTTAACCCTACTGAGAATCTTTGGGATGTACTGGATAAGACTTTACAAAATGCTCCGACTCTTCCATCATCAATACAAGATCTTGGCGAAAAATGAATGCAGCTCTGGATGGAAATAAATGTTGTGACATTGCATAAGCTTATCGAAACGATGCCATGGCAAATGCATGTTGTAATCAAAGCTAAAGGCATTCCAACCAAATATTAGAGTGTTACTTTTTTTTTTTTTTGCCGGGCAATGTATATTAACATTGGAATATTTATGACTAAGTGAACATTTTCACTAACTTAATCTCTTGCCATTTTGTGCTGTGGGTATGGACTTTTCTGCAGATGTGTGCTCAGATGAGGAGGTGCGAGCCAAGCTTCTGGACTTAAAGCACAAGCATGATGCCATTATGAAAAGTCAGGACAGACAACGGGGTACCCTGCAAAGGAGAGCTTCCAGCACCGGCAGCCGGGGGTGAGTATGGGACAGTGATGGCATGGCGCTTAAAGGATGAAGAACTTCTGATCAGGGCAGAATTTGGGAGAGGGTTTGGTAGCAGAGCAACCGAAGAGGCTGTTGATGGAATAAGCAAATTAAGTCAGTCAAGTCACTCACTTGCTTTCATTAACCAGTTGACCGGGTCACAGGTGTCTGGAGCCCATTTTGGAATCACTGGATACTAGGCTACGAGGGTACAACCTGGATGAGACATAGTCACACACTAGAGGTAGTTTACAGTGACCTATCAACCTGGAAGACACATCTTTGGGCTGTGGGAGGAAACATTATCACCCTGAGGGAACCCAGGCCAACACAGGGAGAGCATACAAATTCCACAAAGACTAAAGTGGGCATAAATCCGTGCCTGTAAGGTAGCACTACCCACTTTCTCATCAGGCTGCCCAAAGGATTAAATATTTTGTATAATAATCATAACCATAATAATGCATTTCATAGTAACAATTATATGTAAAACATGCAAGGCTTCATCCTGGCAATCCAGTTGTTATGGTGTAGTCGCTCCCAATGTTGCAGGAAGGTGGTGCGGCGCACAAGTGTGAATGAGCGATCCAGCCTGTACCGACGAGAGCACCACAAAGAGGCCATGGTGTGGCAGCAACGTGGCCGACAGTCCGAGTCCCAGGATGATGATGAGGACAGGCAGACAGACGCTGAGCTTGACCAGCACGTGTCCCTGGTGGGTCTGCACACTGGCATCTCCTAAGTCAAATATACGTATTTTCTGTTGTAGCTGCACAGATTGGCTGGAGTACAGATTAAGTAAGAATCCTTGTTTCCCTCTCAGGCTCCTGGCACAGGTGCTGTTGTGAACACGGAGGATGCAGACGGAGGGGAGAGGAAGAAAGACTCTCCTGTGGGGAACGGAGCAACACCCCTCTCCTCCATTGTGTTGCCAAGAGAACTGCACGAGGGGGGCCGTATGGACCGCAGTGCTTCTTACCAGCTGACCCCAGCTACTGTGGGAGTTGATGGGGTTGATGGCATGACTCGGGAGAAAGCCCATCACACACTGGCTGACCTGAAGCGTCAGCGTGCTGCTGCAAAGCTCCATAAGCACCCAGCTCCTCCTCCACCACTAGGCCTATCTGCAGGGGATGGCACCGCTGTAGCGGAGCCTATATTGCCCACTCCCCGGGATTCCCTCTCTGATGGTGCCACCATCTACTTCACCCCCGCAAGTGGGGATCCGCCGCTGCTCAAGCTGAGGGCGCCGGAGGAGGAGACACCTGCCACAAAGGAGCCGTGCTGCAGACTGATGTAAGCATAGAAGGAAAAAATGTGCGCAAAGATTCATAAACAAATGAACATATCCCGCATACGCACAGATACACAGATTTTCACTAGCCTATGTAGCTAAAACACAGCTGTATAGTCTTGACACAACACAGATCCATGTGTACATTTCAAAATTTATTGCGTACAAATGAAGCTACAGATCTGCTTTGCCTGGTAGGTGTGGAAAACACTCTTTTGAGTACTAAATTTTCATAGTTTGTTTCTTTTTCCTTTATTTGCTGTTTGAGTAGCCTTACTGGCATATTTCTTTATCTTAAATTCTTACTAATAGGTTGTCATCAAGTCCCAGCTTAACTGTGCTTCTCAGTACAGACAATACAGTGTTTATAAGATTTTTGTTTCACTTATGATAGTCTTAAAACCACAGTGAGGTCATCAACAGAGCTGTGACTTGGTTTCAGCACCAATACACAACGTTCTCTGCTTCTCCTCTGGCCCGTAGGCTCTTGACACCTCAGTGAAGTAAACTATTCAGTGTTATATTTTTTAAAGCCTGATCATGGTTTAGACAATCATTTAGCCTTAGTGCAATATTCAGAGCACTTTATCCATAATAACTGAAGTAATAATTTAATAAATGACACTATGTGATTTGGTTTTCTTGCTTCATCCAAAATTGAGAAGATGCAATTCCTGTGCACAACTGGAGGAACTGTACTACACCCCAGAATTGTTTCCTAGCTATTTAATGCATATTAAATTCAGACTACAGAAACGCTTTAGGTAAAAATGATCAAATGTGTGCAGAATTTTTCAGTAAAAAAATATGTTGGACAAGGCAGCCAGTGTCCAGGATGAGCCAAAGCGTACAAAGTATTAACACAAATGATGAAACGTTCATTGCGTCCCGATTCGTGTGTCGAGCTTTTTTAACCCAACGGACTGATCCTGGAACATTAGTAGTCCAGTTATGGATGAATCAAGTGAAGCACCATTTGTTTCCCAAAACGGCATCAGCTGTCTGGGGGAGCAATACTTTCTTGAAGGAGAGAGCAAGCAGTGTGTTGTACTGGCTGCAGTGACAAATGAGCTTAAATTGAGACATATATTTAGACCTTTATTTATTTATGTATTTATTAATGTAGTTCCAGATAAGTCTGATTTACTGTAAATATAATGGTACTCCTACTAAAGGAGTGGAGAACTTTGTTGCTTTGGGAGGGATGTGGGGCTGATATTTGCATGTTCATATCATGGTCGGAGGTCATGAACTGATCATTTTCACACCCTTATTTGTAACACCTTTCTCCAGGTATGGAGAATTTTTCAGGTTTTCTGGTTAAAAATGCACTCAAATCGTTTGACAGGCAGGATGCAGTGCTGTCTTACCAAGTTTTTGAGAAACGTGAAATATGGTAGAATGTTTAATTTACACTGTACTTTCCAGCTGCAAAGATAAAGACTTCGTATCAGACTGTCTGCTGTGATACCATGGTGTGTACAGTAGGCATATATTTTGATAATGATTGAAAGCAATTTGTAAAAAATATGTATTTTTTCAATGTTTATACTAATTATGTTGTGCTGGCTGCTCAGTGAAGGTATTTAAAGTGTCAACTACCCCTCCCAATAACATGAAATGTTTGTCTAATGCCCACTGTGTCAGTGAGTTCTAGCAAAGAGATGAAGGTTAGTTTTTTTTTTTGTTTTTTTTTTTTTTTTTTTAATTCCATTGTGTTATTTCTAAAACCATATTCTCTCCATTCCAGTGCAGTGCTGGGTATGTAACTGAACTACAGTCTGCACCCCTTTTTTCTCCTTGAACCATGTAGTTGACATCTAGCACCATGTTTTGTAGGAAATACAGTTCTTTATATTTCCAACCAATGTATATGTGATTTGAAATTAAAGAAAATTTGTCATTAGCTTTTGTGTATTATTGTGATGTGGTACACTATCACATTTGGTTGTAACTCTGTAAAGGGTATTGTATAGCTTTTCTTGTATATGTGAGAATTCGTAAGTGATATATGTGGAGGAATACCTATACGTGATGGTGACTCTGTACAGAATACCAGTTGTTATTGCTGCTGAGGTCTTATTCACATACATATAATTTGTGTAATGTGGGCAAAATTTCTGGTAGTATTCAGTGCATACCTTTTTCATTCTGCAAAGGCCAACTGCCATCTCTAGTCATAATGGACCCCCTGCATAGTTTTTTAGACATTGAGGGCTAACAAAATAAGCTTGAATTTTTAATAGCATGATTTAAATAATGTAAATCAAAATGTACCGATTGCAGGATATTGGGGGCTCAGTTCTAGAATCAGGGTGACTATTTAGTAACATAGTCAATTGTTGGATTTCCCTAAAGGACAATGCTAATTTTGGTCACTTCCATAAGTTGTAATGTAAAACTAGTCAGGTCAAAATAAATGAAACCATGCATTGGCACACCTTCAGCAATTTTCAGTACCAAATTAGGTTTCACACTCCTGAATAAGTAAGCAAAGTCCTCTATTCCAGTGTTTGAGTGAGGTATGAATTTTGCAGCTTGTTCTGTCAATAGCTTTAAAAGCAAGCTGATTTGAGAGCCTGTCTCCACCTAAAGCCAGGACTAGATGTTCTACCAGAATCAGGGCCAGATATCCCTACTGTGAGACTCTGCAAAAGTGTATATATTCCTGTTCCCAGCACTACTGCCTACTTTAGACTACTAGGTGGCACTATTGATCAGTTTTTACACTGATTTTACCACCTGACTGTGTATAGCAACTGTGACCAACAATGCTGGGCATCTCCTCCACCCAGCAAGCCAGATTATATTTCCCAGTCCTGCTCCTCACGCAGGGCTCAGACCCACACTGTTACTGAATGACAGTTGGGAGTTCACCAGTATGCTGGAGGGACAATTTGGCCCTGCGACTGCTGAATGTAGGACTTCATATAAAAATGTAGAAAGGATTAAACATTTGTTTGGATCCCTGTGTGTGAATTTTATATTGCAGATGTTGTTAGTGACTGTTCTATCACATTTCATACACAATGAATTGTAAATATGAGTTTATGCTGTATGATTCCTTTTAAGAGAGAAAACTTTTCACTGGTTTGACAGGAACGGTTAGGAAAAAATTGCATGAAATGTTCTAATTTGCATATATTCTAGTTTATACCTGCTGATGTGTTAGATTTTCTTCAGTTTTGTCAAAGGGGAAAGAAATCTATGTTTGCCTTCGTTTTAGTAGGAAGTCAGAAGCTTTTCAGTATTTATAGCCATTGAAAATGAATAGAATGTGTCTTCCCCTCTGTGCAGGATAATTATTTTGTGTGTCTCTTTTATATACATTTACACTATTTGACATTCTGTTGCAATGTCAATAATTATTGGAATTATGGAATATCTTGGAAGAAATGCAGCACCTTGTCTGGGACTCTGCCTTCTGTTTAGAAAGCCACTAAATTAAAAAACTGCGTTCTTTGAATAAAATTCAAAAGTTAATAGGATGAAGGCAGGTAAGAAAAGTGGCTAAGGATCTGGACCAACATTTATTGAGTTCACCCACACATACTATATAATGTTTTACGCTTGGTAAATGTAACAGTTATTTAAGTCTGTAGCTAATTTTAATATCCATTCAGAAGCAGTATTTTTAATGTCCTAAAAAGGCATCCGATGCTTAAACATAAACACAAACTGTTCTACACGTTCTTTGTAGCAAATTGTGGAAAAATGTGAATTGACACTTGCCACAGCACTGATCGGCTTTACACACATTTGCACACAGCAGACGCATACCTTGAAGGCCAAAAAGTATGTGGCTCCCCCTTCAGATGATTAAGCTGAGCTGTTTCAGCTGTAGCCATGCAGCATACAAACACATTCTAGACAATTGGGTGCTTCTAGCTTTGTGGCCACAGTTTGGGGAATTTCCTTTCCTGTTCCTTTCCTGCTCCAGCATGACTGTGCCCCCCCATGAACAGAGCAAGGACTGTGAACCCATGGTTTGTCCAGGTTGGTGTGGAAGAACTCGAGTGGCCTGCCCAGAGCCCTGACCTCAACCCCACCGAATGCCTTTGAGATGAATCAGAATGCCAACCATGAGCCAGGACTTCTCACCTGACATTGGTGCCTGACCTCACTGATGCTCTTGTGGCCAAATGGGCACAAATTCGTACAACCCAGCTCCAAAATCTGATGGAAAGCCTTTCCAGAAGTGTGGGGGCTATTAAAGCACCAAACAGGGGGGAACAACTCCGTATTAATGCTCATGGTTTGGAATGGGATCTTCAAGCACATGGGGTGTACTGTAATGGTAATGTGTCCACATACTTGTGGCCACACAGTGTAACTGTACACTGTGTGACAGGAGGTGCTTCAGGGAAACCTGGCTGGTCCTCCCTCACATGACTCGGTGTCAGATCGCTCTCACGCTCACTCTGTGACTCTATTTTTGGTCCTTCCTCTAAAGATCCTGTCCTTTCTCGTGCAGTGAATCTACAACGTTTTTAGGCCTAATCAACCCTAACCTTAAATGTGGAGATTGTGATCCCGTTTAAAGACAGTGCGAACCTCACGGCCAACAGAAGGTGTTTTCCTTAGTAAAGGCGCTATGGGGGTATCTTGTTTGGCGTCACTCGTGCCCGACTACCTTCCCACAAGACCCTCAGGTAAATGCCTAAAGGTGAAAAAACACTGCTGTGGGTGTGACATCACTTTCTACCCTTAGTACAGGATACTTAATATGGAAAAAGACAGAAAGGCTGCCCCCTGGGCTGACAGACTGTGTAATTTAAACAACAGCTGCCAGGATACAAGACCGAAGCACAGCTGTGCCACTGTCATGTCTCTGGCCCTGTTTATTCATTCAACAAGGGTGGGAGAACCAGTCAGACCCTCTTATGCTGCCAGGTACATTCTGTTATACTGCATATGTTCTTCCTAAAGGTTTCCCACTGCTGGAAGTTGTCCCAGAGTACCATCAGTCATGTTAGGAAACATTTGCAATATTTTTAAGTACTCACCGTCAAGGACACTTCAGTTCCCTTCCTATGAGACACACAGCCTGTTTTTGTAGGCTAATTTTTGTTATATGGCATACAACAGGACACTGTTTTACAATGAATGTTTAAAAAAAAAGAGGACGTGTAACTGTAAAATGGCCGGTCGTGTTAAAACCCACCCTCTGGGTTGGACACGGTTTCATTATATAATGAAACAGCCATATTTATTTATTTTTGTGTAACTGGTCATTTTTTTCAATGCAACTTACAAGCCCCACACAATTATTCACCCAGTTACAGTCAGGTAATTTTTTTACTGGAACAATTCAGTGTCAATGCCTTGCTCAAGGGTTGTACAGCAGGATGTGGAATTCAGACCTGGTGTTTTCAAGTGCAAGGTTGCAGCTGTAACCACTACATTACCTGCTGGCCCCCCACATCTGAAGCTTTCCATCTTTACCGACAAGAATTGCAACGACGCTACGGTAAAGTAAGGAAGAACTTCCACTGACTTATGAAAGTGTGGACTGAGGTGCCTGTACTTACAAAACCGGCCGACGAGCCTTTCGGATGCCCTGCTGTCTCTGAACTTAGAGAAAACTTGGACGCGTGAGCTTTAAAGTGTTTTTGGTACCGTGGGTGGTTGTGGAGGGGACAGTTATGCAAGCAGAGGCACAGGGGAAACCCTACACCCCACCAGTCATCAGAAACGCAGCCTGTGCTCGATCTGCGCTTTCCCCTCCGGCAGGAATTCTCCTACTGCGTGCACTCAAGTACACTGCCAGTGAAAACAGACAAACCGTCACCTGCTGTCCCTCAGGGACATCACGTGCAACAGCCTTGGACATGTGGTGTTCAAACTCTCCCCTGCCCGGCCTGCTCTCTATCGGCGTTACATGCAGCCATTCCAGCCTTCAACTCGGTCAGAACTTTTTGTCTCAGTTGTGGATCAACGCTATGGTAAGAATAAAACCTAAACTAAAACTCCGCTACCTTCATCTCAACCAGTTACAACACTCACTACATTTTTGTCTGGAAATCTAAATAACCAAAGAAGTAAAGTGAAATTAGAATAAGTTAAAAACATGTTATATGTCATTCAGCCACACAACATTAAATCCACCCGCTTAATATCGTGTGGGTTCCCCTCGAACGCTCACCTGTCGAGGCATGGACTCCACAAGACCTCCGAAGGTGTCCTGTGGTGTCTGGCACCAAGACATTAGCAACAGATCCTTAAAGTCCTGTAAGTTGCAAGGTGGGGCTTCCATGGATCGGATTTGTTTTTCCAGCACGTCCCACAGACACACGATCGGATCGAGATCTGGGTAATTTGGAGGTCAAAACAACACCTCGAGCTCTTTGTCATGTTCCTCAAACCATTCCTGAACAATTTTTGCAGTGTGTACGTATACCCCTTCATGGCCATTGTGTGCCATTTCCATCAGGGAATACCATTGACATGAAGGGGTGTACGTGGTCTGCAACAATGTTTAGGTAGGTGGTACGTATCAAAGTAATATCCATGTGAACGGTAGGATCCAAGGTTTGCCAGCAAAACATTGCCCAGAGCATCACACTGCCTCCACTGGCTTGCCTCCTTCCCATAGTGCATCCTGCTGCCATCTCTTCCCCATGTAAACAACACACAGGGCCATCCACATAGTCTATTTAAAAAAATGTGTTTCGTCAGGGCAGACCACCTTCTTCCATTAATTCATAATCCAGCTCTGATGCTCACGTGCCCATTGTAGGCACTTTCGGCAGTGGAGAGGGGTCAGCATGGGCACTCTGACTGGTCTGCGGCAACACAGCAAGCTGCGATGCACTGGTTTTCAGCTACAGTAGCTCTTCTGTGGGATTGGACCAGATGGGCTAACTTTCGCTCCCCATCCACACCAAAGAGCCTTGGGCACTCGTGACCCTGTCGCTGGTTCACCAGTTGTCCTTACTTGGACCACTTTTGGCAGGTATTAACCACTGCATACCGGGAACACCAGACAGGACCCGTAGTTTTGGAGATGCTCTGGCCCAGCTGTCTAGCCAGCACAATTTGGCCCTTGTCAAAGTTGCTCAGATCCTTACGCTTGCCCATTTTTCCTGCTTCCAACACATCAACTTCAACAAGAGACTGTTCACTTGCTGCCTAATACATCCCCCTCAACTTCAGGATACATAAAACATGTCTGGTTCTACCACAGTAGTGTTCTGTACTTCGTGTTTCATGTTCATCGCGTGCCCGTGTCGCCCATCCTAACTTGCAGCACATATGGTGGCTTCTTCTAGAAGAAGTTGTCATAAGTTCATCTAGCAGTCTGCCCAGCAACCTGCAAACAGGGGAACAGCATGTTCAGCTTCAGATTTTTAATATCGGCGTTATTATATTTTCTGTAGAAATTTACATTACTTTAGCACATTAGCAAATGAAAACCCAATATAGTTCATTCAGCAGGCAGCCCAGGGGGTCATGGGATGGGAACGGCTTTGTTGTTACACCTTTAAGAAATGATGACCCCGAAAGGTATAAAAGGAACGCAGACGGCGGGTTTTTGTTCTTCTGGGTGAGTATTTCTGTCGCTTTGTATCTAACGGCAAATATATTTGTGTAAGATTTAAAATACATTTGGATTAATGACGTACTTTGGCCACATCGTCCAATTCAAATGATATGGCATGAGCTTCCTGAATATCAGACGCCAAAAGACGGAAGTTTAACATGACTGTTTTTATTATTATTATTTTATTATTATTTTTTAAATCAAGTAGGTGATTCGTGTGCGCTTTGCTGCTATTATGAACTTTTAAAGATATTTGTGAAGCTTCCGGAATAGACTCCAGCCCACCGATGCTCCACAGGAGATAAAACAGCCACGAAAGTTGCTCATCGATTGAACCACGTGTGCAGGTTCGATGGCTGCCGACGTTACTATCGTGAAGGGACGCGGTTTGTTGTTCCCGTCACAGGACTGACAGACGTTCCTGTCAGTTGTCGGCCGTGTTTTTGCGTCCAGTTCCCTGCCGGACGACCCGTCTTCCCTCGCCGCTGGACCGGGACGCCGCGTAGGTGCGTAAAGCAGAGGAAGACGCCGCGTTAAATCGCCTCAGCCGCCAGGCGGGAAACAGTCCGTTGGAACCCGGAAAACTCGCTGTAAAACCAGACTCTGCGCTTCATTCATTCCGGCGAAGCATTTTTTGTTTTTTGTTAAGATGCCTGTGTGGCGGTTCAGCGCTTGAAAACGGTGTCTGTTTAAGCGAACTGCGCGCTTCTGCTCGACTTCTCAGCGGTTACAGCTTCTTCCTAACGCTCGGTTCCCATTGCTGGTTTACGGTCAGTATTCAGCCGAATAGCACAGATTCGAGTTGAAATAAGCAGTACTGTTAGTAAAATTATATTGGACCGGAGACGTTCGGGTCGTTCGGGATAACCTGAACCCGCACGCTTGTGCCGGTATGTAAGCTAAACCTCAAAACAACTGTTAACTCCGTGAACTGGTAAACTGGTCATATCCATACACTAACTGTCTGTGAGCAGTCGACTGGCACTTGTTCGTTTTTCTTTATTCTGTTCCTGCCCATTCAACCAGAAAACTACAACGCAGTGTTATTTTACAAATCTGATCGTTTTTATTTATTTATTTTTGTTATTATTTAGTCATTTCGTATCGCGGAAACATTTTAAAGCATCATCTTGTAACACAGCGGCACACGGTCATGTGTTGTCCATAAAGTTGAATAAGCATGGTTATAAGCAGCTAGTGTGTGCCGCATAGACAGTGATGACATTTAGGTTTGGGCCAGACCCTTGGATGGCAGTGCTGTCAAACATAGGTTTCTCATGGTGAATTTTCTGGATAAACGTATTCGTAAATAATTGTACGGTGACGTCCGCTCGTGCAGCACTTGAACCATTTTCGGGAATATAAATAACAGTTTGGTTCACTTAAACTGACCCCTTGTGGCCATGGGCCAGTGGGTTCCCACTACAGTCTGTATCGTGTTGTTGTATTCACACTTGCACAGTGTAGCTTGAAAGCCGGTTGGCAGTACAACTGAGCTGGTTGGTACACTGGGCCCCACACAGTGTAACTGGTGTCTAAGATAGTTTATATCAGTGTCAGCCATCTGTGAATTAGTGGCTACACTGAAACCCATACAAGAGTATGTATGTATTTATTTAAGACCTGCTTATTGTGTTATGGTGTTTCACTGTATCTGAGCTGATGCATAGGAACTGTCTGTGAGGTGGTCAAGACACTAGGATTCATACAGAATAACTGGTGAAAAGAACCACAGCTGGTGAAAACACAGTCTGTGGTCCATCTGAGATGTTCCGACCGATGCGCCGTAGATACCTGTGAGCTTATTGGGCAGTTTATCATCTGGTTAAAAACGCTGTCTACCTTGTGTCCCTGTGCAGCTTTCATTTTGGATTGACTGAGGAACACTGTGGAAGATGAATGAAAACTGCTTAATGTGCCACAGAAAGAAGGTGTTGACAATAGACACCATGAACCCCAACGTGAAGAAGGTTGAATACGCTGTGAGAGGACCAATTGTTCAGCGTGCAGTTCAGATTGAGAAGGAGCTGAAAATGGTAAGGTAACAGTTGCTAGATGTCTAAGACTGTGCTCATGAGGACAATCTCAGCAATAAGGAAAATTCTTTGTATGCATGTCCATGTGGTGTCTCAGTATTGCTACTGCATGTAACTCTGTTTGTGTACCTAACTTTTTCCTGAGAAGACCGTGTTCATTTTTGATTTGCATTCTGGGATGTTTAACTTTATTTTTTTAATTTTATGAGGTTTACTACCTTTTTGAAGAAAATGCTATAAAAAATTAAACTGTGCACGGTGAGTATCTTCAAAAACATCTAATTCATGAGAGGTACAACCGTAAACATGGGTCCCACAGTACCAATTTATGCTGTGAACAAGGGTTGCCACAGAGACCTTTCGGTGTGCTTAATCTTGGTTTGCCAAGGCTCTGAGAATGTTGAATTCATATGTTAATGGATAGCAGTCTACCATTCCCTTTGCTGGCTTACTGGTGGTGGAATCCTAAGGCATCCTGCATGCCAGCGCAACTGCTTTTACAATGTTTTGTCTTAGCTGTACTCATTAATTTTGGCTGTATTGTAAGCTCCATACTAAAGAGCTGAAACATAGTGGAAACCAAACATCAGATGCTTAAGAAAAGGATACACTATACTAAAATCTCCCCTTTTTTCTGACTTGTTCATGCAGATCTACACAAAAAACACAGGCATTCACACTGTGGGTATCATATACCCATCTTGGGGGCTATATAGCATAAATGAGAATTTTAATATTGAGTCTTTGGTATTATTGCCTTTTGAGGATCTTGCTATAATTTTTTTTAAGGTATAAGCCTATTATAGTATTTAGGTTCATGGATATAATCCATCCTTCCAATGGATTTAATCCATCCTGCCAATAAATCACCCTTTGCTTCCATGGAGAAAGTACCTCCAAAGATCAGAGGGATATTGTATAAACAAGAATCGTGTTTTAATTCACCAACAATTGGAGTACAGTTGTGTACATAAACCAGGCTAAATGGGAGCTGAGAGAGGACTAGGCATCAAACATCTTTTAATTTCATTTAAGGTGTGAGATTGGTAGTTTTGATGCTATATACTGAACTACTGTTTTATAAGTCTCAGCCAGGCAGAGGTTGAGCAAGGTGACAGTAACATGGTAGATTAACTTATCAATATTGATTTTTGGGGGAAAAAAATGCAATTGAAGCAATCTTGTGAAAGTTGTGTTTTTAAAAGTTTGTCAGACATTCATCTGCATGGTACAGCTGCAGGAAGTGAATATCTGTTAATGTTTAGTTTGGCTCTGCATGTACACAACTCCAACTTCTAACATTTAGAGGGAGAAGTAACTAAACATGCAGTCAGTATCGCATGTAAATGAACTAAGAATTAAAAGCCCCGTTCCAACGTTAATGTGACCAAACTAATAGCCCAGAGATGGTTAACCAGGTCGAGCAGTTGTCAGAAGAGTCGGATTAACGTTATCAGTAGATGTCCTCTACGTTGGACCAGAGATGGTGAGCAGGAGGTTGGTCCCACAGTCTCTCACACACAAACAATGGATCAGTTGTTTGTGTGTGTGTGTGTGTGTGTGTGTGTGAGAGACTGTGGAAGAGAGGAAAGAAAGTGCAAGGGATGACATGAGTGGTGCCCAAAAATATGCTAGTGAATGCAATTGGGTTATACAAAATATTGTGTGTGTACAAGTCTTTGTGCTGATCAAGTCAGACGTGTAGCTGTGAAACCCCAGAACACATGCAGAACACTAAAGGCCTCATACTGTGAGTGCTGTAATGCCAACGTTTTCTGACAGCTGGGTTGAGACCATATGGTATTCGTCCATCGGGTTTTTAATCTCTCTAGCAAGGATCTTGGAAGGCTACAGGGTCTACTGAACACCCAAGTCACTGTACACTTTTTCAGTGAGTCACTAAACTGTATTTACCCAGTGTGGAATGCAGCAAGTCTGAAAAATATTTTGCTACAAAAGCGCTTTCTGTGTGTCCATCAAAAAATGCATTATTGGGCTGCTGGGAGGGGGCTGCCTGTATTCTCCAGTTTTAATTTGTTGGTTTTTGAAAACCTCCCCTCAGACTGTGATATAGATATGGTTAAAAAGTGGCTTTTGTAGAGGTTGGTCGAGTTTTAGCTGTTGGATGATAGACACATTTTGAGAAGAGAAGAGCTTTTAAGAACAACATAAACTGAAATTTGGTGCCTCTTTGCAGCATCCACTGAATTTTTCCTAATCCTCAAAGTTGTTACAATAACACTTTGTCTCTGGGGTGTGAAACAATGGGATTATAGTTCCAGTACTCTTAAACCGAGAGAAGAAACTTGGAGTTGTATGAAATCTTGGGAATATGTTCATGAGTAAAAGGGGCTTCAACATATGTTTTGGCATAATCTTTATATAATTGTTCTTATCCCATCTAGCCTTGCACTGACAATCTGTGATGGGTTTCAGACTGCCAAGATAAACGGTTAATGCTAATGAATAGATTAAAAAACGAACTTTTATGGTTTTCTCTAGGGGGTGAAGAAACCATTCTCAGAGGTCATCAAAGCCAACATTGGCGATGCCCATGCAATGGGCCAGCGCCCAATCACCTTCTTCCGACAAGTAGGTTCCTGGGCGTCCAGTTTAGATCAGTATCAGCAAATAATTGGTCTTTTTTTTTTTTTTTTTTTTTTTTTTTATTTTAAATCCAAATGGTGGATTTTGCTAATCTTGTTTCTTTTGCTACAAGGTCATGGCTCTCTGCTCATACCCAGAACTTCTTGAAGACGACAAATTTCCAGAGGATGCTAAAGACAGAGCACGATGCATTTTACAGGCCTGTGGAGGGGGCAGCATTGGTAAGATTGTGTGAATATTGCAATTATTCCACTTATTACCAGGAGCCTCGGTGTTAGGAAATTCAAAGCCTGGCATGGAAGAACAGATTTTTTTTTTTTTTTTTTTTAATTGTACATGATAAAAATTAATGAGTTTACTCCAGTAATGTAAAAAGGATTAAAGATGCATTGATATGTGACTGTGGCTCTCCCCCCCCCCCCCACCTTCATACCAGGGGCATACAGTGCCAGTCAGGGCATTGAGTCTGTACGGCAGAATGTTGCTCGATACATTGAGCAGCGGGATGGTGGGATCCCCTGTAACCCTGACAACATCTACCTCTCTACTGGGGCCAGTGATGCCATTGTGGTAGGTGTTGTATTCAGACTTGGCTTCTTTGTAGATTCAAAGAGATTTATTTGTCACATACACGGTAACCAGGTATGCCATACAGTGAAATGCTATCTGAATCGACAGGACACTGTCAACACCTTCTTTCTGTGGCACATTAAGCCGTTTTCATTCATCTTCCACGGTGTTCCTCAGTCAATCCAAAGTCACTAAACGCACGTTCCTCTCATAGTCCAAATAAAAAGTATTGTGTTTGTGTGATAGTCTCGTCACATTGACAAATTCTCTTATCCTGCAGACCTTTCTGAAGCTGCTGGTGTGTGGTGAGGGTCCAACTCGCACAGGGGTGATGATTTCAATTCCCCAGTACCCTCTCTACTCGGCTGCCTTGGCCGATCTGGATGCTGTGCAAATCAACTACTATCTGGATGAAGAAAACTGCTGGAGCCTGAATATTAAAGAGCTGCGGCGTGCCCTAGTGGCTGCTCGGCAGCACTGCTGTCCCCGTGCCATCTGTATCATCAACCCAGGCAACCCCACTGGTGTGCTTTCACCTTCCACCTTTCACCTTCCAGAATTCTCCCTCTTTTTGCCAGGGTTTTAGCTTGTGGGCTTTATTATTCCTCAGTAATGTGACCAACACAGTGGTGCAGTAGGTGATACTGGTGCATCATAGCACCTGAGCTCTGGTTGTAGTTTTGGGGTTTGAGTCCTGTTCAGCCTGGATGGAGTTTACATATTTGCCTTTTGTTTTTGTGTCTAACTCTTACAGTTTAGACATGCATGAATTAAGCAGGTGGTAAACCAACTCTCCTTACCATGTAAACCATGCTGGTCATCAATCTATAAATTCAATTTGATTTAACAGACTCGTGAATTAATTCAACATGTGAATTGCCAGTCATGACTGTTACAGTATTTTTTTTTTTTCATGACCTCACATAGCAATGGGTCAAAATTTCTTGGAAGAAGCCTATAGGGGCACATGACAACCACAGGAGGTCAGTCAGTCAAAAAAAAAAAAAAGACTACCTGATGCTCGTTGTCTTTTGTATTGGCGTTTCTGACCTTCTCTGTCACAGGACAGGTTCAAAGTAGGCAGTGTATTGAAGATGTCATCCGGTTTGCTGCTGAAGAACAACTGTTCTTGTTGGCTGATGAGGTAATGGCATCATTTTTAGCCATTTTCATTGCTGTATTTGCCCTCTATTAGCAAATGTTTCTCTACTTTCAGTTATTTGCTTTCAGCTCTTATCCTGTTTTGTTTAATTATCCTGACTTTATTCCAATGTACATTTACAGCTCTGTATTTTTACAGAATTATGTTTATATTTACCAGTTTATAGGGCTAGACATTTAAAATCATACAACACTTAGCTATGGTCAGGGTTTTTTTTTTGTTTTTTTTTTTTAAATATATATTTTAATCTTCAGTATCCATTTGCCTCTCGCCTTCAATCTGCTCTTCACTTTACCAGTGCCTGCTGATCACTGACACCACCACCTTTTAACAGGTGTACCAGGAAAATATATATGGAGAGGATTGTGAGTTCCACTCCTTTAAGAAAGTGTTGTTTGAGATGGGACCAGAGTACTCCAACATAGTGGAACTTGTCTCCTTCCACTCCATCTCCAAGTGCTACATGGGAGAGTAAGTAACCACTAGACATGCATGATGACAGGAGCAAAATATAGTTTTGAAAAAGATCATACCTATGTTGAAAAACAGCCCTTTGTGCAACAATAATTGTATTCATTCACTGGAACCCAGAAGTAAAAGAATTGTTTTGCTTTAGTCTTTTAGACAGATCAAACTTTCTTTTTAGAAGCACTTTATTCTCCTGCATTAGTTGTCTTGTTGACATTGAGTTGAGTCAACCCAAAACCAGTTCTGGTGTAAAAATGCCTGTAGGTAACCTGGCAAAATAAGGGGCGCTCTACAACTGCTCAGAAACTTCGTAAGCTGTCATGTACAGAATCACATGTGCTCCCTTGTCTTTGATACCCAACGCAAAACAAATTCCTCTTACATGTTTATAGTCAAGTAAAACCTTCTAGAACCTGTGCCCATCTTATTCACCTGTGCTTCTCAATTACTTTAAGTAATGCTTACAGATAATGGTACAAAGCAAGTATTAAAGTCCAGTCCTTTCTACAAATCTAAACTAGTTAACACAGCAGTATAATCTGGAAAAATGTGTATTCATTTTAATAGCACTAAATGGGGGGGGGGGAGCATATAGTCCAACCGGGTGGGTTACTTAAACTCTAGAAATGGTTTTGGTTTGGATAGTCATAATTTTGACATTTTGAGAGGGTTTGTAAAGTGACTTTAAATTTTTTTTTTTTTTTTTTTTTAATTTAAACACTAGTTACTTGAAATATGGAGTTGTATTACCTTAATTTGTTGGTTGCCCAGTGTTTTTACCACATTTGTCATGCAGGTGTGGCTTTCGTGGGGGCTACATGGAGGTGATCAACTTGGACCCTGATGTGAAAGTCCAGCTCACTAAGCTAGTCTCAGTCCGGCTCTGCCCTCCTGTCCCGGGCCAGGCTCTTCTGAACCTGGTGGCGAATCCACCCCAGCCAGGCGAGCCCTCCTACGCCACCTTCACAAAGGTTAGCATGAGCTGCAGAGGTGATGCGCTTCTATCCATACCAGAGCACTGTGATCCCACTCTGCATTTACTATGGCTCTACAGTCACTTCTCATACTTTTGACACCATAATGTATAATGTGGCACACAGTGTTGATCTGAACTTGCTGGTCCACTTATTTTGAACAGAAGGTGGAATTCTTAAACGTAGAAGTAGCTCTTTGCTTAACCTAAATAAATCCCAAGTGAATTATAACTAAGGTGAGAATGCATTGTTTTTCCAACTTGTAATGGTTTTTAATTTTTACATTTATTCACTTGTATTCTATCAAAGTTTTAGTTATCTGTTAAGTAATCCCCTGCCCCTTGCAGGAGCGCGCGTCCACTCTCCGAGTGCTTGCCGAGAAGGCTATGCTCACAGAGGAGCTGTTCAACACCATACCTGGCATCACCTGCAACCCAGTACAGGGCGCCATGTACTGTTTCCCCCGCATAAGCCTTCCAGAGCGGGCCATCCGGGAAGCTGAGGTATACAATTTAAAGCGCATAAAGCCAGTGGTATTTTAGTTTTTGTCTTGACTCTGTGCTGCTGAGGAATAAAGATGCTAGGTATAGTACTGGACCTCACAGTTGTGATGGAACTTCAGCTACACATTGGAAAGTACTGAAGAGCAGGAGTATGAGTGAGTGTTTGGAAGCTCATTTCACTGTGGATCCATTTCTGGCTCTCTTCTCCCCTCTTCAGGAGAAGGGACAGGCCCCAGACATGTTCTACTGCATGAAGCTGCTGGAGGAGACTGGCATCTGTATGGTCCCAGGAAGCGGTTTTGGACAAAAGGAGGGCACATACCACTTCAGGTTCTTCTGCTGTTTATGTGTTGGCTGAATGGGATTCACAGCAGATTCGGGACTGCAGAGTTGAAATTATATATTTGACTTTAGCGTGGATATTAGTACTTCCAAACTCTGAAGGGTTAACAAATTTTTGCTGATACCGATGTAGTATTTTAGGTTTTTCTTCAAAGTGGTACCTTAAGGGCCCCCCCCCCATGCAAAAAAAAAAAAAAAAAAAGTAAAAAGATATAGTATAAAGAGAAGGTGAACAAACTGAAGTTGATCTTGCAACTTCTACACCTGCCAGTTTTGAGCTGCTGGGGAAACTATACATAGTTTAAAATTTTTTTAATTTTTTTTTTTATTTGTGAATTTAGTGGAATGTGTTGGATTGAAGTCAAAGCTGAGTACAAACACTATGGTTTAGCTATAGGGTTTTCTTGTCAGAACATGTTAAATGCTGTTCTTGTGAAGGTGTGTGCTTAAGATTCCAGCTTACCAGGGGGAGGTTTAGACACGTTTTAAACGTAAAAATTAGATGCATTCATATTTTTTCCAAAGTAACATACATCTTGACATAAACAGCACTGCATGTCACCAACAGATGCAGACACATGATTCTCAAAGGACACTTAGTCCAATACCACCATTCTCGCTGGTGCACATCAGTAACCACATGTAAAACTGAGATGGAGCCCTTGACCGTTCCATGTTATGTTTGACTAAACTTTACTAACCAACATATGAGAACAAACGCTTCCAAGTTATGTTTGTGAGTACAGTGTCCACTGTACAGTATATGGACAAATTCCTGTCAGTATCTGATTTAAAAAGAACTTTATTTGTAACTTCTTAATGTTCTTAGGATCTCATGTGAGGTTTTAGAATTTAGTAATTAACTTAAATTTGGGAATTCAAGTGAGATGACTTGCCATCAGTAACTGTGGTGAAATAGTTCTGTTTCATATCACCTTATCAATCTGTTATTTCTCAGGATGACCATCCTGCCCCCTACTGACAAGCTCAAGATTGTGCTAGAGAAGGTGAAGGAGTTCCACCAAAGGTTTACCCAGCAGTTCTCCTAACAGACCTCACAACCCACATATTTGCTTCCGTACATCACAGGTGGGAGTAGGACTTTCAGGGACCCATGGGCAGGTCCCATCAATATGCCTTTAATTTTCTTGCTTCTGTTTTTGAACTAGCAGCATCTTATGGACTCTCTGCTACAACTCCTAAACCTCAGGTGCTTGTCAAACAGCACGTGTTGGTGTTTCCCTTTTGATTAAACTGTGCCTACAGTGTAGGCATCTTAATTCTTGAATGAAGGTTGGAGCCTTTTCTCTACACTGGTATGTGTGTGTGGTGGTGTAACAGAAAAGGCCTGCTAAAGTTTTTATGGATATGAATAACACAGGATCACCAAGGTAGTTTGAGTGATATGAGTGACACTAACCAAGGAGGTACAAATGTTCCATGTGCCATTAAGTTCTTCAAGTCTGGGCCTTATTGTTCAGGTTTTTATTCCTTATGTATTCTCAGTTGTGGAAGGTTCTGTTACACTGTTTTTAAAATTGTGACACTAAGAAGGTGTTTTGTGATTTAGGGTAAACATTCAGTAAAGTGAGTAAAACCTGATGTTTTTGTATTTCCTGTGTGAAAATATAGCTGCATTCATAATAAAAGTTGCAACACTGTCTTGAAATAAATCATTGAAGTTTTTTTTTTTTTTTTAAGATGCTAACTAGTTCTTTGCAAAGGGAAGCTGATTTTGAATGTTTCCCTTTTAACTGCATAGTTTTGCGGTTTAAGCCACACTTACACCACTCAAGTCACCTTTGTCTATTTTCTGCACAGATGCCTGCCACAGCTGTCACTTTTTTTAACCTCTAAAGCTGTTAAAAGTAATTTTGTAACATGTTGCACATGTACAGTTGTATAGGTGGTTTTTTTTTTTTTTTTTTTTTTTTTTTTTAAGGCAGCGTACTGTTAAGTGGCTTTGTGAGTGGCTCTCAAAACCACAACTGGAGATCATTGCTGACTGCAAATACATTTGTTTCACCAGCAGACGAGTCCCTCACAGGACAGCAGAGTAGACGTCCTCTTCTTCTCGTCTTCCTAACAGAACTCTTGACTTCTATTTTGTAGACTGGTGATGTTGTAAATCATTTTCAGAATTTCCACAAAAAAACATTCAGGATTTCATTTGAGGAAAAATGTGCTGGAGTTTTGCAAAATGCAAATAGGTGGTAAAGTGGTTTGCTTTGGGAAGGAAGTGCAAAAACATCGAAAGATGGAGGTTTAGACATGCAGGGGTCACGCTGTTCACATGATACCGATGTCCCAAAACCCTCAACAGAGTGTTATTCATCTTGCACACAAAGGGGGATTAATAGCCTGTTGTGGGTTTTATTGCACAGATAAAAGGGGACAATGAAGAAAAGAAGCAGAGTGCCATAGATATTGAAAAACAGATCATTTCATCCAAGATTGTTTTTCAAAGATACAAACAAAAAAACCTCTGGAAAGAATGCTGTTTGCCAGAAAAGTTAACCATCTACCAAGCTACAATAGATTTGAAAGTGTAAATTAACTCTGGCACAACTAGCAGCACCATTGAAAAGAAAACTTGGGAGACACTGAAACAGCACAATAAATGTCACCCATGTATACTAAAGATGGAAAGTTATTCAGCAAAACAATGACTCCCCATGAAAAGAGCTTTCATGTGTTTGACCGGTGTTCTGAACAAGCCGAATTAATTGTTATAAAAGGTGACAGAGAACCGCTGTTTGGTTAAAGACAGCCTTGAAGCTTGGACTGTTGAAAATGGGCATAACCTGTACTTGCCATCACAATTGTGACAGAACAGCATGACAAGAAGAACCCTCAACATGAAGGAGATAAATGTGTAAGGTTCATTGCTGTGAGTGCCACAGCTAAAACCTCAACCACAAGGGAAGCGGAGGACGCATCCGCAATGAATCGAGAACAGTCGGGTGGGAGGGCGCACGTTTTTGGAAAGCACGAGACTTGCGGCCCAGTAGCCAGCGAGCTTAGTGTCAGGAAACCTGATTGCGTGAGAGGGACACAGCACTGGAAGCCCAAACACTTCCATTCACTCATGAAGGAAAATGGAAAGATAAAATGCATCGATTAAATGAATCCGTTCTGTGGATTCAGTCAGTTTATCATTTTGGCTCTCTATTCCTCCACAATGGATTGGAAATGAAACAATAAAGATGTCCTTTAAGCATACTTTCTGCTTTCATTTGAGGGTACTGACATCCAAATTGGGGGACCGATGTAGGAATTGCAGCATATTAGTGGTTCCCCCCCTTCTTAAGACACCTAAAGTAATTGGACAACTGGCTGCTAAGGTGATCCATGGCCAAGTGTGTGTTATTTCCTCCTTATTTCATGTACAAGTAAGCAGATGGAAGTGTAGAGTTGATTTCAAGTGGGGCTTTTGCCATGGAGGGGACAACTCTAGTCATGTCCATGGGTTTGGAATGGGAGGTTCAACAAGCACAGATAGCTGTGATGCTGAGGTGTCCACACTTTTGGCCACATAATGTCAGTCTTTAAGAACCCAATACAGGTGGTGTGTATGTGACCAATATGGAGTGGAAGTAGAGCTGAAGAGTTGTATGTTGGTTCAGAAACCATGTGTGCAACAGTTGTCGATCAATCTCCAGGGCATAAATAGGGCTATCAAGAGTGGCAAGGGAGAAACTCGCAGAAAACTCATCCTTACTTGTAAAGAACATGCAAAACATCAGTAGAAAGATTTAGTTTGATTTAATTTCATTCATATTTGTTAGTGCTAATGTGTACTGCAGCGGTTTTAAAATCATACATGTCTGCGGTTTCATGACAATTATTTGGGGAATATGTGTGTTAATTTTTACAAAATCAGACAGCACAGCTTTGATGAGTTGACAGAATAAGAGCAATAATTTTTTTTTGCATGGATTAAGTTTTGGAGCTGAAACCAAAGGTCCTGGTTAATGGTGATGTGTTGCCACCCCATGCGGACAGTGCGGACGACCGCAGGTTCACGTTGCTGAGATCTTCGCTAGTTTGTCAGGCTCTCGGCACAGACGTAGAGGCAGAATTGGCATAGATGTTCCGATCCGACTCATCGGTGCAGCAGCTCGACTTATACATGGAAAATATCGCCGAATTGTTGTATATGTTTTCGTCGCAGTCTGGTTGAGGCCGATTGGCTCTGGCCTTAGAATTAACCCCTAGACTCATGTTTTCGTATAACTGGCTATCATCTCCGCTTGGGTCCTGCAAGGAATGTTTGTTGAAATACGAAAGAGAACCGAAATCATTTCCATTCTGACGTTTTTCAAATTGCAAACAATTATCCTGCAGGTGAATCCTGAAAATCATCTACACTTTTATTCCAGCAAACCCAGCTGTTAACTTAGCGACGAGAGCAGATAAACTCAGGTGTTCAACTGTACTTTTTTACAGGTAAGCAGTTCGGCCCATCGCTGCAGATGACACCTAACACACTGACATCCACTGAATTATTTGGATTGTGTCTGATGGGTGTCATTCAGGATCTATGAAGCAGATCCTGACCACTGGTGCAGCTTTTCACTACTGGAAACCAAGAATTTGCAGCTTCTTGGCAGAACCTCATCTAAATAAGTTTGTATAATTCAGCCCAACTATATATTGTGTCTCTTTTTATGTCATGAAGCTAATTTTGTTGTATTCACAACAAAATAGAAAAACAGTCACCTCGCTGTATGGCCTCATCCCTCGAGAGGCAGCTGTGAGGCTGAAATGAAAACCTTAAATGGTCAAGTCACCTGTTTGTACTCTTTTCTATTGTAAGTCACCACCTGGCCACCTATGGCCCCCCTGCAGGTCTGTATTTGACCACCAATAGTTGGATCAATGTTAAGTCATAAACTCTGTGTCAAGGTGGGGTCAGTGGGTCTCTTGTGTCAGCGCTTACCCTAACAAACTGAGCTTCACGGCAAATAAACAAACATTTTGTTAGCCCAGTGTTTGCTTGTTTGTGTGTGCATAAGCATATTATTTACCTTAGTGTCAGCAGAACCTGCAAACTCTTCCTGGTTCCTCAACATGGAGCAACTACAGACAAATATAAATGGACAAATAATGAACCAGTGATGCAGGGATTTGAAACACTGATTTGCAGCCTGAAGGTTGCTGGTTTCGCTCAAAGGAACTGCCCTGCTGTTGAGAATGGTTGGTGGTAAAGAAAACTGCACAGCAGAATTTCACTCCAGTTACGTACTTTGTATCGTGTAAAATCTCAGTAAAGTTCTGGAAGTCCTACCTGATGAAGTGCAGGATGAGTGCTGTTACCACAAATGCACTGAGTCCTCCTACCACCCAAAGAACTATGCCAAACTTCAACTGTCCTTGTTCTGCAAGGGAACCATGGGGACAGTGAGGGTTCACCCTGAGCTCCTCGGCTCCAGAAGTCTCTAAGACCCCATGCTAAACTCAGCCTGGTACCGAAATATGTAAAAAACTAAAGCATCCAGCGCTAAATATCAACTACTTTTCCATTCCCAGTGTGTGCATGTATTTAACACAGTCCTGCCCTACGCAGTTCCTTCATAACAGCACACATATCTGAATTACAGTCTCAAAAGCTGAATTATAAAAAGTTCAATAGGCGCCTTTTTAAAATGAAACATCAAACACAATAGCGGTTTTGTGTTAGCCATGGAAAAATCTGGAACACTGATGAAAAACGTGCCCTCGGCTTTGACCATTCCTTGGTTTCTCACCTTCCAGTTTCAGATGCACTGGGGAGGACCTTTCTGTCCCATGCTGGTTTTGGGCCTCGCAGTAATACTGGCCAGCGCTGGTGGCAGTTATGTTGAAGGTGAGGTTCTGCCCTGTACCCCACAGCATCACTTTACTTTCTTGTTGCTGGTACCAGGTGTAGTTCTCCACCGGGGGGTTGCTGTCGCTGCTGCAGAACAGGGTGGCCAAACTGCCATTTTTTGCCAGGCCAGATGAACTCACTGTGGCGCTCGTGTTTTTCGGAGAGTCTGTTTCAGACAAGCAAGGAGGAGAATAATAGGAAGGGAAGCATAAGAAAAAAACAAAGGAATATTAAAAAAGGATGCAAGACAATGATCCAAAACACAAAGAAAAACTAAGGAAAGGCTTTAAAAAAGAAGTTTATTATTACCCTGTTCCCCGCACATATTGCTGCATGTAAGCTTTGTCACAACCAGCATTAAACTGAATGCGAACACCTGCAACTGTGTGCGTGCATCTGTTTCCTCCCGAACGTTCGCAGTCACACCCGAGGAGAAGCACGGCAGACCGGAGACAGAAGTAGCCGTTTCCCAACTCTTTACTATTCTGGCAAGGCCAGGCAGAACCCAGATTTGAATCCAGCTTGAATTTTTGGTATAACCCAAAAATTGCTGTCAACCAATGGCTGTCATCTAATTTTGCAAAGTTGCAGCAAATTTGCACAAAAGGAAAAAAAATTCAATAATCTAAATGAGCGAAACTCATGCGGACTCTCACCTGCGGCAACTAATAAAGGGCTTAAGATAAGATAAAACTTTGTTGATCCTTAGGGAAATTCTTATGCTAGCAACATGTTCAGTGCCACAAAGAAGGAGATGGCCAATAAATAATGAAACGAAATGAAACGAAATGAAATGAAATAAAATGAAATGAAATGAAATGAAATGAAATGAAATGAAATAAGCATGTACTATGAGTAAGGAAGTGACTCGGCAGCTGGATACTTTTAGATTAAGTAGTTTCCAAACAGTTATTTTTTGTATAATTCGGAAGAAATTCTTGAAATACTTTATTCATTTAGTTTTTAATTAGAGAAGTGGGGAAAAATCCTGTTTAAATGCTTTCATTTGACAATCGAGGGGACGTGAATGCTTTTTAAAAACACTGTAAAAGCCACAAACTTTGCACTTACAAGCAAAAATGTTTCCTGTTCAGAAGATGGTAAGCATATGTGAGAAAACACCTACAGAGGACAGTGAGAGGGAAGCTCTGCTCAGCTTTTCTGCTGGTGCCATCCGTCTGCAGGCTGTAACTGGCTGTGCAGGTCACCATCTGCTGGTGGTGGAGATGTGAGGCGGTGAAGTTCAGGACGGACAACACAGACAAGGTGCCGTCGTGATTCTGCTCCAGTGTCTCTGCATCGTCCCCCAACCAGGGGGTCCAGCTTAGCTTGGGGGGCAGGAGGGGACATGGGGCTGGAGCTCTGCAGGTCAGGCTCAAAGGGGTCCCCTCCCATATTGTTCCCACTGGAGAAAACTGTGGCTTCTCTGGAAAAACTGAAAGGCACATAAATGTGAACTCTGGGAACTAACCTTGCTCAGGGAAAGAGGTGTGTTTGTCTTAACTTCGTGCCTGAGAGAAATTAACCAGCCAAAAGGCCAAAGCTACAGAGAATAACACCTTAAAAGCCTTGCTCTACAAACAAGGCCCAGAAGCTGAAGGCTGTATAAATCCTTGCTGGAGAAAAGTGTCTGCAGTACGAATCAGTAAAAACGTAAAAGCATCGTATCGGCAAAAAGGTAAGAAGTTGAGACGCGAGATGAATACTAATGCTTAGATAAGAACTTCTTAATATAGCCTGAATTTTTGTACCTTTGACATCGATGTTTACTTTCTCTCCAAAGGTAATTTTGAATCCAGTTTCCAGTCTGAAAAAATATTGATCGGAGAAATGAGAAGGTATTCTGTCTAGAATGCTTGTGCAGTTTTTAGCTATCAGATCACCGAGTATCTGGCCGCCAAGGATGTTATTGCTGCAGGATGAGTTGAATACATCGGTGCTGCCGGTGAACCACTGTGAGCCTTTCCTCCACACGCCGCCCGCCGGCATTTGCAGCTGGTGCGTACTGTCATCCTGCACCTCAAACAAGCACGGTATCAGCAGACAGGAATCCGCCAAGGCGATCAGATTTGGGGGCATCTTGACCGACCAGCTGCTGCACGCAACACCTGCAACAAAGACCTCAGTGTCTTCAAAATGCCGCGCACTGCCGACCCAGCATGAGAAACCGAAGACCAGAGGAGCTAAACCCTAATGCATGTTATTAAAATTGCAAGCAGTAACATGATTTCAAAAGTGTGAAAAGAGGAAAAATGGCCCTTTTAAAAGAAAATACATATGAATTTGTGTAAAAGCCAAGGCTTGACAAATTCCTCAGAACACCACAGGGGTAAATAAGAGGGTAACTAAGTGGCTCAGAACATTGTGCTCAGTGTAGGGCAAAAGATCCTTCAGAACAGGATGTGGTCAGCTGGATGTGGACTTCAAAATGTGGTTTTTCTAATTTTAGTAGGAATTCTTCTTAATCAAAAACGTCAGTTTTCTTGAGTGATTCTAATGCTTTGGATCTTGAAAGTTTATAGTTTACTGTGGGACGTACGATAACTCGAGGAATAATTTCAACGAAACGCGAACAATGAATTCACACCACCGTCAAACTCATTTGACCGTCTCCAAAGGTCAGAAAGACAAGGGCTCACGTCGGTTCCCGAATAATCCGAACGAACCCACCAGAAGGAATTGAGAAATGGACCTTTTTCAACATGAACAAATAAGAAAGCCAGTGATCCTTACCTGACAACAAGAAGGTGAAGAGAAGGATATGGCCAAGTCCATCCATTGTACATATGCAGCTCTGATGCTGCATTTAAGGGAAAAAAATGAGATTATGGAAGGTTAAAAAGGCAAAATGGGTGAGAGAGAACATGCAATTTCCAGCAGTTTTGGACAGGTAGCACCACAAAGGTACTTTCTGAACCCAGCCAATGGTGCTCTCCCTTGTTCTAACAGCGTGAAGACTGACTACTGTCTCCACCGTCATTGTTATTTTGTATGCCCCGCACAACAGGAAGCTACACTTCTGCATTATCGTCCTCCGACCTCAAGACACAGCAGCCTCGAAATAAAGTGCCCATATGATCTCAAATGTGGGTGGGAGTTGAGAGGAAGTCTGAACTTATGGCAGATATCGAATGGCACCAGTACGCTCAGAATGTCCACGATAAAAAATGCAAAACTGCCATACAAAAAGGTGAAAAACTACAAAAAGCCTACATCTACCTGCAGTCCATGCTTGCAGTTTCAAACTTTCTGGGTCTAAGGCAGCTGGGTGTTCACACAGTTTTAGGAGATAAATTCCTATGCACACCTGTAAAGCACAATAAAAATTACGAAGCAATAACAATCACAGAACAGTCATTCAAACATTTTAAAAAAAGCAATCGGCCCTGCGAAACGGCTCGAGTCCCTTAGACGCACCTACTGCCTTTTATTTCTGTTCAAGCAACTGCGAAAGTGATGTTTGCTTTTTGTTCTCTGAGGGTTCTCTGTAGGTTAGGATATTCAAATGAGAAAATAAAAGAAGAAGTGTGAAACAAGCTAATTAAAAGGAGAATGGAAACTATTTCTTAAGATAGACTTTGTGGCTGCAGTTCAGTTACATTTGGCTGACACTTTTTAAACCACAGCAGGATAGCCAGGGGCAGCTGTACCTGGACAAATAACTGCGATACGAACTCTTACCTCTTGCTTCTACACAGCTGTGCCCCCCGGTGTCCATTGTGTCCCCGTTGAGACTCAGCTATTATGCTGTAAACCGGTAGCGGAGGACGATCGGGATTTTCTGCTGTTCGTGTCTTTGTCTGGGTTTCTTTTGCATTGTGCTGGTGGAAAGATCGGAATCTGACACATCAGTATGAGTCCTTGGAGCCATTCTGTTTGGTGTCAACAATATAAGCCGGTGGTGGCAGAGTGATGGTGCGGGGAACGTTTCGCCGACGCACATTAGGGCTCCGATACCTGCCGAAGGACATCTAAATGGCACGGCATAGGTGAACATTATGATCATCATTGCTCATCCCTTCATGGTCACAGTTTATCCACACTTACATGGACTCTTCAGCATGATAATACAGCAGGTGTATCACTGCATTATTCCACAAACTTCCAGCCAGTTTTCATTCCTTCAATGGCCTGCAAAGTCCCCAGATCAGAACCCTGACCAGCATCTTGGCCATGAGATTTCAATGCTGCACTTAATTCCACAAAGTCAGCAGTTTTGTCTGATCTTGTTGTGTCATCTACAAGAACCTGCACAGATGTGACCGTGTTAGACCGTAAAAGACACATCTAATTGCTGCTCGATGTACTGTACAAACCTAGTATAACTAAGGATGTGCAACGTTGCTTACTATTTGTTAGGTTAATGAGACTGGCATTTTCTTTGCGATAAATCGATGCGGTGGACAAGATTCGGATTTGTTTTTTTGATGCAAATGCAACTCAGAAACACAGCAGAGCTGCATCCTCACTTTCACATGCCTTTCCAGAAAGCGTAATTTTTGTCGAGTGTTTCAATTTGTCAGCTGACATAAACTTGTTTGCTTGGGGTCATTCTGAGACTGGCGCCATCTCATCCTCCCAGCCAGACGCCCTGAAAGTTAAAGACTTCGGACAAAAGGCAGAGCAGATTGTCAACATTGTGTTTGTGTGTATGTGTGTGTGTGTGTGATGGCAGAGGGTTGAGCCACCACAGTAAACAAGGTGTAAATATGGTTCAGAGGCTAAAACTTGATGCATGTCTGGAAAGGCAGATGAGGCCACCTATGACACCGATGGCAAATTTACTGTTGCTGGGGCCAAACTGAATGACAGAAATACCACCACTGCCGATTTATGAAAACGTATTACTGCTTTTTCCAGTTTTCTCTATCTCTGCAACTTTTCGGGATGAAATTTGATCAGATCTTTCTGCAGTTTTATCTTATATTTTGCCACATGAAAGAAACTTGAGCAGTAAGAAGAAGAAGCGGTATGGTTTTTATGTCATTTGCTTGATCTAGAAGACAAGAGCAGGAACTTTGAGCACTGGTTAGAGGTGTCAGAAGCACTGGTCAACCCCAGCCAGAGTACAATAAGACTTTGGAGGTCTGATGTTAGAGTCCACTAGGTTCATTGTTGTGTCTTGAGTGTTGGTCCGTGCCAGCATGTGGGCTTGGTCTACGTGTAGTGACCCCATATCGTTTTTGGCTGTGAATCGTGCCCTTTTTTCCTTGTTCTCGATTATACCGCATCAGTAAAAGATGGGGAAATAATGGTTAAACTCTTGTTGCACTTTGGGGACCAAACGCTTCAGTTGAATTTGGCTCCTGTTTTGACATTACAGCTGCACCTGACAAGGGCGTAGAACTATCAATTCCAAATCAGCTTAAATGACTGAATTAGTGTATAAATTAGCTAAAAACTGCTAACTCTTCATCCAAATGACGGTTGTAGTGGTCCAGAGCCCATCCTTTAGGCACTGCACATCAGGTTGGACGTGGTACCCCTAGACAGAACACCAGTCCATCGCCGGCCCATCTAAAAAGAACTTTTTAAATAATTTCCAGAATGCTGCCAGAATGACAAAAAAAAAAAAAAAAAATACACAATCATCTGTGCAAAATTTGTATAAATGTAAAATTTATTTTAAAAGCTTGAAGCAAATACAGAAACAGATTGAACGTCAATTAAACTTGGCTGCTCCTTTGGATACAAAGCAGCCAAGTCAACCCTTAGCTCAGTACCAGTTGGGGACAAACATGCTATTTGATAGCAAGGGCATCCATATCATCGTAATCCTCATTCACGCAAAACTATAGCTGCCAACGGTAAAAGTTAGCAGCTTCTGTGCTGCCCCTTTATAGTTTACGAGTACAAACGAAATATACAGGATGCTAACAATCCCACAGGTTGCCAAGGAGGCCCTCCTCCTTTGGAAATGTAGTTTTAAATGCATGTTGACATGTAAAAACAAGCATTTTTATTGCACAACAAAATGCCAGTTTTTCTTTACATTACTGTTAAATAGTTATACATGCAAAGCTACTGATGAGTACAGATGAGCTTACAACTAGAATTAACACTAGTGCTTATCGTTTAACATCAGAATCTGCAGGTGTTCTCACATTGTTTCTACACATTTTAAATGTTAACATTTGCTAAAATCCATCCACTATTGCACTGAATAGCTAAGGTACAATCAGCAGTTACTGATGCTTAGCAGGAGCTGTAGTCACATCTTTCCCTTGGATGGAGCCATCTCATTTGGTCTCTGGAAAAAAGACTCCCAAAGCCGCAATGGGATTTCCACACCAGCAAGTGGTGAATTAGTATATTGCGATGGAGATCAAACATTTTCGGGCTAAAAACAAACCATTCTCTTTACTTGTTACATGATGTGGTCCAGCACGTTCTCTTTCCTTGCAGCTGACCCATCAACACAGCACAGCTAGAGTGTCCCTGCCCCTCTTCAGTTCTCCCTACAAGCTGGACACTAACCTTGCGGTGATGGCCAGAATGCTGCCAATTCTGTCAGCTCTTTAGTCCCACACAGTGCCTGTTGATTTCCAGAAGTGTTTAACAGACCTGACAGAAATGTCACTGCTATGCCCCCTAGCATAGACCTGGGCACCTTAACATCTAAATTCACCTGGATAAACATGTATAGTTACATACTTATTGCCAACTTGTGTTTACATGTTTTAGGACAGAAACATTTCAGCACCAGAAGACATGGCTTGGGGGGCGTTTGCTGTGGAGACAGCAGGTGCCCGATGTCTTCCTTCTGCTCTGTCTGAATACTGGATATTCCTGTCTCCTCAGCTTCAGCAGGTTGTAGACCATCTTGTTAAAATGTACTGTGATCTTAGCCATCTGCTAACCTTGCTTACAGTGAAGAGAGTTGAAGTGTCAAGGATAGAAATCCAAAGGAGAATTTTTCAAATGTCTGACATTGGGAAGGTGGAATTAGGCTATTTTTGCAATAACACTTTTCACAAAATTTCAGGGGGTTTCGCAATCCAACATGCTCCCAATTCCTCCTCTCACTAGATGGCAACCAAGTTGAGGGTGACCTCACCCAGCGGAGACTGACTGGTCAAGCCCTGGAGGAAGGTTAATGAATCCTGGACAGACTGAGCCTCCTTGATTTTCTCATTGGCCCAGGGAAGAGAGATCTGCGGGTAGGGAAGGAGCAGAGAAACAAAATTTATGTGAGGCAACTTTAAGTTGATCCAAGACTAGAAACCCCTGGCAGTATCTGCATGTTAAGGGCACAACAGCTTCTCCAGTACTCAGGACCACATGTAGTGTCAGTAGTACTCATTGGAATTATTTACTATATAAATAATGGGGGGGGGTCCCCCAATAAGCTTATTTGAACATTGGAGGGGACCTCTCCCCAACACCTTTGTAGGTCTTACAACACTTCTGAATTTACTCATGTAAATACTTTAATATAGAGGCACCTGTATTGTGATAAGTTTGCTGGAGACGTCGTCCGATTCCACCAGCTCTTCCCCGAAACACAGGGTTACCCCACACTTTGGTGGCGTTCCACCGGAGCGGCTGAATTCATCAAGCTCTGCAAACACACAGGCATTCACATACTCAGCATCACTGTTGCAATTACATCGCACTGCTTTATTCAAAATCTTCCCTGATTTATTTAAGTCTTTATCCCCAACCAACACGTAAATACTTAAATTCCTTTACTAGGGGTTACTCAACATTTGAAGCTTGTGCTCTTTTGATGAGAAGCCTACGGCAGTGAAATGTGTTTTTAATGGAAACAGGTTGACCCTTACCCTGCTGGAAGGTCTGTCTGCTGAAAAGCATGACTGGGCGGCTGGTGCGCTCCAGCTTGTGGGGGCCTGGCTCAGTCATATGTGGTCCCGTCCAGAACACCCGACCCTGGCAGTAGCGCTGGGCGAGGATGCCTAGGTTTGTGGATGCTAGCAGCACACCCTTCTCCATGAATGGAAGCAAGGCCGAGAAGGCAGGCTGGTTGGAGATGGAGGCAGGTGGCTCTGGAAGTGCAATGCGCTCTGTGCCTGAGCCTGCCATTTCCAGCGTGGGTAGCGGCAGGGGGCCGGGAGACGAAGCGTAATAGGCGATCCGAACATCATTCCCGTAAATGTCGCGCTTCAAGACCTCCTGGCCCAAGTAGTGAATAGAGATTGTGAGAGATGGAAGGTCTGCAACAAAGAGAGCAAAGAAGATGGAGAACATTAAACTATGCTGCACTGGAATTGGAGCTATTTAGTGAAGACATGCAGAGAGAAACACTAGCTGAGTCACTTGCAACTACATTCATTCTGTTATCAAATGTTATAATCATTACCTCCAGGAGGAGGGATGGTCTCGATCATGAAGTTCAACTGGATCTCACTGACCGCTACAGAAAGAGAGCGAGTTTTAGCAGCATGTTCACTGACCACATGCCACTGGCTAGGACTGTCTGTTTCTATAAAAGGAGTTCCACCCCACTTTACAGATTCACACGTCATGTTTGACTACCAATGTGCATTTTCAAGACTCCAAACACAAAAACCTGAATTATTCTACTCAGCTGCAGCTAAACCATATAAACACAATTAAAAGGCTACTGTATTTCAGATACATAATCTATATAACAATCATTTGGTCATCAACTTTGGTAAAGCATGGGTTTCTGGGTCATAACAACCCTAACTGTACACATGGCTAAATTCACAGGTTTAACACTATATACTTAGCTTTTTACATATTAAATGTGCATCATTTGTTGTGATTTGCAGGAATGTGCCTGTTAAGAACGTAAAAATGAAGTCTACTGTACAGTCAGAAGTTGAAGCCCTTCTAGGGGTTACAACTGCAAAGGTGAGAATGGCTTGAATCACAACCACTTCTCTGGTTTTCTTCTGAACTACCACAACAAGGTACAAGCTGACGACATCTTTCATACTGACACACAGAACGTGAGCGCACACCAGGGCTATAATAAAACAATTGCCCGCTTTAGCATAATAACAGAGCAAAGTTCCACCACACAGTCCTGCAAAGACACAGTGAACCTGCAGAAGAACAGTCATTTCGTTGCTGCTGCACCCTTTCTTTATTTAAACCTGGGTAACACTGTTGGTACCAAAGGAAGTGGAAGACGTTATGCTTCCTGGCTCAGGCTCAAAACATGGGGCTTTACTACAGCAATTATTTCTGTTGGCCTGAGATGTCTGCCCCCACTTCATTTTTCCTTCTTCTCACAGAGCAATACCAAGGAGGTCTTCGCACACCTTAGACATTTTGTTTGCCTATCAGGTTCCTGGTACATTTTATGGTTTTTGTGTTAGAAGTGGTGAAAATACATGCAAGAAGCTCTCAATATATGTTATGACAAGGAGTAAATGAATAAAAAACAATTCGTAGAAGTTAAGAGGCCAAAGAAACAATAACAACGGTATATGAATGACTTACGGCCTAAATTTTTCAGTAGATCAACTGATTCGCTGCTGCTCTCTGTCTCAAGAGTCAAGGTGCCCTCTATCGGCATCTGTTGGAAAGAATTACAATTACAGTTCTTTTTTTTTCTGACATGACTTTATTTTGGTGTAACTTATACCATAATAATAGCATAATAATACATTAAGATACAACCAAAATCATTTTTTAATTTAATTAAAAACCATAAGAGTATCAATTTAAATAAGAGCACAGTGATAAGACACAAGATTACGCTATTGAGGTCCAAAGTACAGCAACATAGTGTGGTATACAGAGGAGAGGTTACTCAGAGAGACGCTGGTCTGGGTTTCTGCCATAAAGTCACGTGTATTAAGTGTTTCTACAAGCAGGAGCTTAGCAGATGTACAGGCAGGACAAGCTCACAACTTTCAGGATGGGCCTGCAGTCAGGCTTGAGTAAGTGATGGTCATCCTGAGAACCTGAACATCAGTGGATTTGCAAAGCTCCTATGCTGTTTGCAAGCCCTGGTACGCCACCTGTAGGTGTTGAAACTCTGCTGGAAACCTACCAAACTGATTGGTTGTATAGAGACCTCTGTAGTGTCACTCATCATTTTCGTCAGTTTGGCGGGCTCGCTGTCATTTTCTTCCTCCTTGTCCAACTGATTTTTGCATCTTTTTTTCTTGCCCTGTTTTTCTCCCATCTTCCCTTGACTTTGAGTCATTCCTGTAAATGAAAAGAAGGGAGAGAAAAAAAAGAAAAAAAAAGATCGGTCATTGCATCAACCTAAAACGTGGGACATTTGTCAAGTAAAGTTGCGGCAGATACAGCGTTCTTTAAAATGATGGACAATTTCTAGGTTCCTCGGGTTATCAGGATATGAGCACATGCTAAATGTATATAATGTTTCGCTGCCTTTGTTAACTGAGTGTGGCTGACATTTTTACATTAGAATCCCAGGTTTTTGCTTCTGAGAGGGCAGCAAGAACTGCTAAGCAACATGCTTCAGGGGGCAGAACACGTCATGAGGAGCAAATTACCGTATTTACCATAATAAGTCTTAATTTTCGTAACTACAGAAAATATTGAACAAAAACTTGCTGACACTTTCAGGTTACAGGTAGCACAGACTTATTTTTGCCTTTTTTACCCAGCGATAATATTATTCTGATTTTTACAAGTTAAAATATCCTCCAGTTTTGTTATCAGTCAGTCCTGCTGTGTTGAAAGCGCCACAGAGCCATGAAACTCTCCAAAACAAAATTTCCCAAACTGAAAAAAGCAACACGTGCAATTGCGGCACTCTTGTCATTTTCAGATTTCTTATCACTGACTTAGTCCTCAAGTCCTACGGCTAACGGAAAGCATTAGCAGTCAATGTCTCATCCGGTACAGAGAAAATAAAACAAAAGCAAGTGGTTCTGGGAACTGCAGAGATGCCTCGGTGATGCAACATGGGTTCAGCAGTCTTGTTTAACATTTCAACAACAGCGCTATCTCTCCTGTTGTCACACACTGCAACCAAAAAGCCTAAACAAACACAAGTTATTAACCAGTGAAGAACCAGTCAGACAAAATCCAAGGGACTCGCTAAAAGTTCTGGTGGTGGGTCATGCCCTGCAGCAACAACACTACTGATTTAACAAGCTGAAAGAAACAAGTTTGTTCCTCAAGCATCTAAAGCCCTAAAAGTCCTGTTTTTCTACAACCTAGCCTATCTCCACCTCTGCTTTCTGTTCATATGGTCCTAACAGAGAGTTCAAAAATCTCTGTGGTGAAGAACATGACGCAAATCTGCAAATGTTCACACCACATTTAGAGCTTACAAAAAAAAAAAACCCAGAGCCACTTCCTGGTAATGTATGTTAGCAAATAAATAATGCAGGTATCCTTTGAGATACGGGTAACTTTGACCCGCAAGGTTTTGCATATACGAGTTAAATTATTCAAAAACCTTTATCAACTTATGGCCAAACATGTGACCAATTTTTTTCTTGTTATGAGTAACACGAGCTGAACGTGCAGGAATTTTCACCATTTGCACTGTAATGTTGATCATGTCTTGTACTTAGGAGATTTCACCTTACAGGCTGATCAAGCAAAGCAAAGCATTATGCTCATAAGTACAGGGATATCTGTACATAAATATGGAAGAAATCACATGTTGCTAATATTAAGACATGCTTGGCAGATAATAAAGCAGGGGAAACATCACAGCAGCTTTGTGGTTTGTTGTACGTTACCACCAAAGCGTCTTAATTTCCAAGGTAATAATTCTCAAACAAGTCACTGCTTCGCAACATGACATCAAGAAGAAAAAAAAGAAAAGAAAAAAAAAACTGTAAATGCCTGCGTGTGTGTGAGAGAGAGAGTGGGCATGTTTGCATGCGAGTGCAAATCGGTGATTTATTTCTCAAACTCAGTAATTTCTGATTACATCTACCTTTCACCCACTTGCTGTTCCCATCTCAAACTGCACAGCCAAAGTCACAGTCCAACAAAGCCCACAGAGATGTTCCAAGTGACGCTTCCAAAACAACTGACACTGTACGGTTTACCCCCTGGCCAAAACGGAACAGAGATATGAAAGAAACAATAGTTTCAGATTACATCTCTGCAGGAAGGGGAGATGCTGCTGGTGTTCTACTGTGAACCTGAGACATGTTCTTCACCTCTGTGCCAGACACACTGCTGTGAACCCTGCTTGCTACCGGTGTCATCACTGCTCCAGGAACTAGCACACACTTTGGTGTGTGTGTGTGTGTGTGTGTGTGTGTGTGTGTGTGTGTGTGAGTGTGAGAAAGCACATTTACAACATGAGTGTATGTGAATCAGCTGGGTTAGTTATATTAGTGTTTCTCCAGGATTCTCGTGAAGGGAAATGCATAAAGGCAGATGATTTTGTCCCTGTATTTCTGGGTTCTACTAAGTGACATCTCCTGATTTACATGGTGCAAAGAGATCTGTGCACAGTTAGTATGACCTGTCAGTGAGTGTAGATCTGAGACAGGCAATTTGTCTGCTTACAAATGCATGTATAAGCCTTTATGTTAACGCCTGTTTGACTTTCCAGACAGTTTTTTTTGCATATATTTTCACATTAGTACAGGAATAATTGTTCTGATACCTATCTGGACCTAACTGACTTGTTGCACAATAAATTAAGGTAAAATATTAATAATGAAACATATCATTTATACATATTTTTTCTCTATAAATATTTTAAATATAGGCATTTACTTACTATTTTTTTTCTAGCACAATCTATCATTGACTTTCCAAACTACACCATGGGAAAGGTGTCTGGATAAGGCGAAACTTCGGAAAATGGAAATTATAATTTAAGTGTAATTTTTTTGTAAGTACAGCTATGTACAGTACTGTACTATGTACTATAGTAACACTTTTCTGACCTAATGTAATGTGGAATGAATATGCCTAATAAAATTAAATATTCACTACTATAATTGCAACATACATATATGTATGTAGGTGCTGTGCTGCCTTCACAAAACAGATAGTCGGATGATTCTCCAAAATATTTTTAACCTTTATGTTATGCATTAATTAATTTCCTCCAAAATAAAACAAGTTCCCCCCTCAATATTTCAGATTTTGTTTTTTTTGTTTTTTTCTGGAATAGATTTATAATAGTCTGTAAAATCGACATCTACTATATCGAGGATGGACTTTACATTCATAATTGGACACGTGAAATTTGCAGTTTGAAGGGTCGGAGCAAATATAATGTTATATCTGTCTGTCCTATGGGAAACCAAAGACAAAAACATGCTGTCAAGGTGTAATGTTTGTGTACACACGTGTACATCATGGAGCCACTTTCTGTTGCAAGTAAATAGTCTGCAGCTGTCCATATTTATCCAGAAACTCAGCGGTAGTGGTAAACCCTCCTGGTTGGGGGAAACAGAGTTCCGGCTTCTGCTTCTACTATCTTTACGGGTAACTGATCAAACTACTGGTTTGCATGAAATCTAAAGAGGAAGTATTTAATCTCAGACCCTGTGCGAAAGCCTCATTATGCTTATAAAAGAGAGAATGTTTCACCAAAACAGTACAGTTGAGGGAACAAAACCAGTCACACACATCTACTGCAGGGTCAACAACTTGTGACTGTTGAGTCACACACACCACTTCTGCAAAAAATGTAACTCACAAAATGTGTGTGCGGGTATATATGTGCGTGCACATTTCTCACCCTGCTCCGATACCGGCACCAGCCGATAAACTTTGTAGGGCTCAGAGATGTCCAGCTGTGACCTATCGGTAACCTCTGTGAACTCAGGGCTCTTGTTGAGGGCGCAGCGGAGTCGTGTCTTCCAGGAGGCGGGGTCAGCACGTCCTGCCTCAGGCAACTTCCCCTTAAACTCTGCCCATGCCTGCCAGCGGAGGTGTAAGCGACAACAGTGAACGGGGAGATCGGCAAGTGACCATGCTGCCATACACAGATGCTCCCATTGTAATGTTGTTTTGATGCTCTAGCGCTGGCACCTTGAAGATGGCAGCATCCTCATCGCTGCGGAAGTCCTGCTTGCCTGCATGTTTCCAGGGGATCCGGAACATCGTCTTGGCCGGATCGTCCCACATGAGACCTGGGTACCGACCACTGTTGACCTATAGTCGGGTCCACAGCACAGAGTGAGGACAATCCTGGCGCAGAGTGACGCTTTACCACTAACCTTTAATCTGTCCAAGGCACTTACTACGTCACATAATCAACTTTACCACGATTTACCCACTCATACAGCCATCGGTAAGTAACTTAATAAAGGGAAACCCAGGATAAGGCATAATCTACTGTACTGCATCCATGTGCTCAAACGAAACGTGCTATCTAATGCAGCCACACATGCTATAAACCCCTCACATGGCATGGAGAGGAGTGGAGCAGTGACGCTTGCGGGCACGCTCCTCCACTGTGACGTCACCGTACCTGGTCCACCATCCAGGTGCACAGCTTGCGTGTGGACCGCGCCCTTCCCGGAGTGGCCATGGCTGGGAAAAGATAAAAGCATGAGTGGGCGGGCAAGCAAGCAAGCAAACAAACAAACAAACAAACAAACAGCGAAAACATTTGCATGAATGCTGAAAATAAGCCGGAAAGCGTTTTATCTGCACGTTGCAGACGAGGCGTGTCGAAATCCACCTGATAAATGTACGCGAAGTCAGGACACCGCGTCAAGCGGTTCGTTTGCCTCAAGGAACACATTTTCGTGCCAATAACAATTCTTTCTGGTGTCCACAAATAAATGCAGCTCGTAAAAAAATAGGTGTCGCAAACCCCTTTCGGTGTCACAGACGACTTTTAGCGGAAGCTCGTAAGCGCAAACCAGTTGGCAGAAAGTAGCTCAGACGCAAATGCGGCTTAGAGAAGCCCAACTTTGCAATACCGTTTTCCTCACAGCAAAGTTGTTCCGCAGCCTTTCACTGCTTCTGCCAAATTTTATCGCAGGAAACAGCCTTCGCTCTGATATATAAGAACCAGCTGCTTACCTGAGAATTTAAGTGAGGATCTCGAATCGAGCGAGCACGTCCAGCCGCTTCCAGTGAACTGTTATTGAGAGACAAACCACGTACGAGATCCGCCCGCCGTTCGCGTCACTCGGCCACCTCCTTGCCTTTGAGCCGAACGCTCCTTTTCTGAAAAATCACGTGACCTAGGGGAACCTTGTCTGCGTTACCCACGGCTGACCGTCAGGTGGCGACAAAATAGACGACGGGGCTCAGCCTGAAGTCGCTGTAAACGGTAATGGACTTTCAAACCCAATAACTGTGAGAATACAGGATCAAACTTCAATTAATCGTAGGAAAAAAAATTACTGCAAAAATATAGCCCGCATATGTGTATAACAAAATGACAGGACCGTGATCAAAGAGTCAAAAGTCAAAAGAGTCAAAAGAGTTTATTTGTCACGTACATGGTTGTATACCATGTAGTGAAATGTGCCCCAATCCAGGATAGACTTGCAAGAAAATATACAATGAAAAAATAAAACAGCCAAACAACTGAACACCAAGAAAAAAAGAAACAAACAGCAAATAGATAAATAAGTAAAGTAAATAAGAAAGATAATAAATAAACGGTAAAGAAACCTTAAGGTGCGCTGGAAGGACAGTGACAGTGACAGTGACAGTGAGGGGAGTGGTCACAGAATATTGAAGACCCTGCTCTGTGGGGATTGTGATAGCATGTCCGGGTTCAGAAGTCTTATGGCCTGTGGATAGAAGCTCCTCCTGAGCCTCTCCGTTCTGGCCATAATGCTTCTGAAGCATTTGCCTGATTTCAGCAAGATGAATAAATGGTTGCTGGGATGAGACAGGTCACCGACGATCCTAGTCGCTCTGGTCCTGCATCTCCTGGTGTAGATGTCTTGTAGGGATGGCAGATCAGATCTGGTGCAGCGTTCCGCTGCCCAGATTACTCTCTGCAGTGCCTTGATGTCTCGAGCACAGCTATTCCCAAACCAGGAGATGATGTTCTGAGTCAGAACAGTTTGTACAGCACCAGAGTAGAACGTTTTAAGGATCGCCGGAGAGACCTGTAGCTTCCTCAGCTGCCTGAGGTGGTAGAGCCGCTGCTTTGCTCTACCGGCTTGAGCTCGGATGTGTACAGTCCATGTCAAGGCCTCAGTGACATGAAAGCCCAGGTAGTTGTAACTGGTCACCCTCTCCACTGCAGTTCCGTTGATTTTAAGGGGGGTGATGTCTATGACTTGAGATACTACAAAATGTCTCTTATTCTAAGGACAGATGGGAGGCATAATAACCTTTTTGCTGTTATAAGTCACACCATGTTGCTTTTAGCCATAGCAATCCACAGGACGTGAATGCCCATTTATTATAATTGTTATTAACTGTTTTTTGGATGCGGTCTTTGTCCACGGAAACTTCCTGTTGAGTACATAACTTACTGTGATATGTCTATTGCTATGACAAGGAACTCTTACCATGGTGGCTGTAAGTTGCCCACTATGTGTGTATGTGTGTGAATGAATGATTACCATGGGATGTGCTGGCACTGCATCCAGTACACACCCTACCTCACACCCTGTGCTTCTGGGATATGCTCTGGACCACAGAGACCCTTCCCTAGGCAAGCAGTTACTTAGAATGAATGAATGAATGCAGTTCTTACCGTAGTAATTCAGTGCAAGTACCTTGATTGAGAGAACTACAGAAACAGGACTTGTACCCAACACTGTACACTTTGGCTGTAAGTCAGTCTTCTTCTTCTTCTTTCGGCCGCTCCCGTTAGGGGTCGCCACAGCAGATCAAAAGCTTCCACTTCCTCCTGTCCTCTGCATCTCTCTCCGTCACCCCCACCACCTGCATGTCCTCCTTCACCACATCAATAAATCTCCTCTTAGGCCTTCCTCTCTTCCTCTTGCCTGGCAGCTCCATCCCTAGCATCCTTCTCCCGATATATCCAGGATCTCTCCTCTGCACATGTCCAAACCAACGCAATCTCGCCTCTCTGACTTTGTCTCCAAACCGTCCAACCTGTGCTGACCCTCTAATATACTCATTTCTAATCTTGTCCATCCTCGTCACACCCAATGCAAACCTTAACATCTTTAACTCTGCCACCTCCAGCTCTGCCTCCTGTCTTTTGGTCAGTGCCACCGTCTCCAACCCATAAAGCATAGCTGGTCTCACTACCGTCTTGTAGACCTTCCCTTTCACTCTTGCTGGTATCCTTCTGTCGCAGATCACTCCTGACACTCTTCTCCATCCACTCCACCCTGCCTGCATTCTCTTCTTCACCTCTCTTCCACACTCCCCATTACTCTGGACTGTTGATCCTAAGTATTTAAATTCCCCCACCTTCGCCAACTCTATTCCCTGCATCCTCACCATTCCTCTGTCCTCCCTCTCATTTATGCACATGTATTCTGTCTTAGTCCTACTGACCTTCATTCCTCTTCTCTCTAGAGCATATCGTCACCTCTCCAGGGTCTCTTCAACCTGCTCCCTACTCTCACTACAGATCACAATGTCATCTGCAAACATCATAGTCCACAGTGCCTCCTGTCTGATCTCATCTGTCAACCTGTCCATTACCATTGCAAACAAGAAAGGACTCAAAGCTGATCCTTTATGTAATCCTACCCCCACCCTGAAAGCATCCGTCACTCCTACTGCAGACCTCACCACTGTCACACTGTCCTTGTACATATCCTGTACCACTCTTACATACTTTTCTGGCATCCCTGACTTCCTCATACAATACCACAGCTCCTCTCTAGGTACCCTGTCATATGCTTTCTCTAAGTCCACGAAGACACAATGCAACTCCTTCTTACCTTCTCGGTACTTCTCCATCAACACCCTCAGAGCAAACAACGCATCTGTAGTACTCCTTCTCGGCATGAAGCCATACTGCTGCTCACTAATTGTCACCTCCCTTCTTAACCTAGCTTCCACTACTCTTTCCCATAACTTCATGCTATGGCTGATCAGTTTTATCCCTCTGTAGTTACTACAGCTCTGCACATCACCTTTATTCTTAAAAATAGGTACCAGTACACTTCTTCTCCACTCCTCAGGCATCGTCTCACTTTCCAAGATTCCATTAAACAATCTGGTTAAAAACTCCACTGCCATCTCTCCTAAACACTTCCATGCTTCCACAGGTATGTCATCTGGGCCAACAGCCTTTCCATTCTTCCTCCTTGCTAATCCATTGCACTCCCCTATTCATAGTCCCTACATCATCCAATCTTCTCTCTCTCTCGTTCTCTTCATTCATCAACCCCTCAAAGTACTCTTTCCATCTGCTCAACACACTCTCCTCGCTTGTGATTACATTTCCATTGCTATCCTTTATCACCCTAACCTGCTGCACATCTTTCCCAGCTCGGTCCCTCTGCCTAGCCAATTGGTACAGGTTCTTTTCTCCCTCCTTAGTGTCCAACCTCTCATACAATTCACCATAAACCTTCTCTTTAGCCTTTGCCACCTCTCTCTTCGCCCTACGCCTCATCTCCTTGTACTCCTGTCTACATTCTTCATCTCTCTGTCTATCCCACTTCTTCTTCGCCAGCCTCTTCCTCTGTATACTCTCCTGTACTTCTTCATTCCACCACCAGGTTTCCTTGTCCTCCTCCCTCTGTCTTGATGCCACACCAAGCACCTTTCTAGCTGTCTCCCTTACCACTTCTGCTGTAGATGTCCAGCTCACTGGTAATTTTTCACTGCCACCCAGTGCCTGTCTTAATTCCTCCCTGAACTCCACCTTATAGTTTTCCTTTTCCAACTTCCACCATTTGATCCTCAGTTCTGCCCTCACTCTCCTTCTCTTTTTGATCTCCAATGTCATCCTACAAACCACCATCCTATGCTGCCTAACTACGCTTTCCCCTGCCACCACTTTACAGTCTACAGTCTCCTTCAGTCTGGCCCTCCTGCATAAGATATAGTCCACCTGTGTGCATCTTCCTCCACTCTTGTACGTCACCCTGTGTTTCTCCCTCTTCTTAAAATATGTGTTTACCACAGCCATGTCCATCCTTTTTGCAAAATCCACTATCATCTGACCTTCTGCATTCCTCTCCTTGACACCATATCTACCCATCACCTCCTCATCTCCTCTGTTTCCTTCCCCAACATGTCCATTGAAATCCGCTCCAATCACCACTCTCTCTCCCTCAGGTACACTCCTCGCCACTTCATCCATATCACTCCAGAATTCTTCTTTCTCATCCATCTCACACCCAACTTGCGGGGCATGTGCACTAACAACATTCAGCATCACACCATCAATTTCCAGTTTCATAACCATCACTCTGTCAGACACTCGCTTCACCTCCAAGACACTCTTTACATACTGTTCCTTCAGGATAATCCCTACCCCGTTTCTCCTCCCATCCACACCATGGTAAAAGTTTAAACCCCCCTCCGATGCACCTAGCCTTACTCCCCTTCCATTTGGTCTCTTGCACACACAATATATCAACCTTCCTTCTCTCCATCATATCTGCAAGCTCTCTCCCTTTACCAGTCATACTACCAACATTCAAAGTTCCTATCCTCACATCCACTCTCTTAACCTTCCTCCTCTCCTCCTTCCTCCTGACATGCCTTCCTCCTCTCTTCCTCCTTCTTTGGCCAGCAGTAGCCCAATTTCCGCCAGCACCCTGTCGGCTAGCAGTGCTGGTGGCGGTCGTTGTTAACCCGGGCCTCGACCGATCCGGTTTGGAAATTTCTATTTTTGTCCGCATATTTAGTTTGGCAAAAATTTTTACGCCGGATGCCCTTCCTGACGTAACCCTCTCCATTTCCGGGCTTGGGACCAGCACAAAGACATGCACTAGTTTGTGCATCCCCTTGCGGCTGGATTTTTGGCTGTAAGTCAGTAAACAGGCAATTTAACTACACATAACTTTACACAAGCACACAAGGATGAATCATGTAAATAAATTTATTATATTATAGTGCCTCACATTTCTCACCAGTTTCTGTTCACCACACAAACCGGTGAATTTCTCAATTTAGCCTGACTGTTCTTCTGGGCAGGAAGAAATTGACAAGATGGTGGGGGGTATTTCAATAATTTCATATCCCTTACATAGAAATCTATTAATATATTGATGACATTAAGTAAAAGGCATATATTAAAGGTACAAATTTAAAGCACTAGTTTATACAGTATATGACAGCAACAATTAAAAGTATTGCTTTAATGCAGGAACTGAGACCTACACATTATTTCAGCTTAATATACTGTATGCATGTATTTATTATAAATGCTATAAATAATGCCATATAATATATGCACATTTATTTATAGCCCACTATATTTAGTTAATTAATATACTGTACATCTTTCCATATGCTCAAAGCTACATTTTATATTTTTATTGTGTTCCTTTTTACATAAGGAACAGCAACAAAAAGTGTGTTGATTTTATTTTTGAATGACATCCAGGCAGTATGTGCAGAAAGAAGAAAGAGTAATGATCCCTTGTGTTTGTCAGTCCTCCTTTTTTGTGCCATTGCTTCTGTATTTAAATTAGTACAACTGGAGATCAATGACCGAAGAAGCTATACAGTTATTGGACAGTGACATATTAAAACGTGGAAAGCTTTTAAAAGAGAGCAAATATTTATCCCATTTATCCACACAAATACATTTTGTTTGCCAGTGGTAAGAACTGCCCAACACCTTCCCCAGGCCCAATTCTTAACTTCCTTATTTTAAATTTATTTAGCCAATTTCCCAGTCTGAAGAGAAATAACTTATATACACAAACATGGAATTATCAGAACTAGATTCAAACAGATGAACATTTTCCAAGTTGTCTCATTTCTTCCGTGGGACCCTGTCTCCTAGTGGCACCTCATCCATCAATTTCTGTAGAAAGAAAGGAAAGTGGATTAATGCTACACCTCATCACACCCAGTAGAATTAGGTTTGCATTGGACTGATTCAAATCTGTTCACCACTGGATTTTATCACCAAAATAACTCAGTGTTTCACAAGTGTTTTACAGTATGTTACTGTCTAGACAGACACTTTTAACAGCCTCCACTGTCACTTAGCCAACTGTGCTACAGGTGAACTTTATTAACAGATCTGAGAAATTATTTTTTTACTAAATTTTTTTATAAAAATGACAAATTATTACCAGAACTGAAGCCTCACGGTGGACACACAAACACATAAATACTACAGCTCTACTTCAACTAAAACCACAATACCTTCAGCAATCGGGCAAAATATGCAGATTCATCTTCGGTGTCCAACTTCCTGTGATCCACTTGGTACCTCTGGCAGGCAATATTCAGTTCTTTGAGATCGAAGATGGGGGCAGGGTCAAGGGAGTGGCCATTGATGAGACTGACAAGGTATTCCTTGTAGTGTTTTCTGAAACACAGATGTGGGCAGTAACACTGAAAGGTTATCCACCAAAAGTGGAGTCAAATGTCAGTGATTAAAACTGCTGAAGTGCCTATATTCCTAAAAGCAGAAATTGGAAATGATGCCATTGTCACTCACTCGCAGAGCCCTGCATACCCTGCCTGACACTGGATTCCACAAGGCTGGTCCATCTGCCGGCCACCCTCATCCTTCTGCTCCATCACACCACACTGACCTTGGGTAGATGGAGCCAAGCAGAGGAAGAAGGGGTAAAAAGGAGAGATGGTAGAGGAACAAACATTTACTCTGGTTCATTTTTATATTTCTAGTATGTTTTGTATGTAGAGGATGACACTTTGATTGAATACATTTTCTGTAAGACTGAGATTCAATAAACAGTTGTTGCTAAAAGACAACTAAAAAGAAACCATGTACACTGGTGGTCCCATCCATCCATTTTCATTAACTGCTTGTCCTGGTCTGAGTCATTCATGGTGGTTTGGAGCCTGCCTTAGAATAGCAGAATGCCAGGCTAGGAGACTATAGCTTAAGTGCCAGTATTACAGAGAAGCTACCTACAGCTACACACATGTGCACACTAAGCACCAAAGCCCAGAAGCTTCACACCAGTAAACAGCAGTAATGTCACTCCTGGAATTCCCATTTCTGTTCCTACTTACTGGTTGTAAAGCCATTACATCCACGATCGACCCAACTTTACCAAGTGAGCCACCAAAAAAAAAGGGAAAGTGCATACCAGGCTGTGCACCATGTGGGGGCTCCGTGTTGAATTCAACTGCATTCCTCTGAAAAATTAATTCAGTGTCTTAGCCTTGTGACTCTTTAGACATTGGTGGAGGAAAAAAAAAAACAAAACAAAACAAAAAAAAAAAAAAACAAGCATTTTTTGTGTACATATATATCCAACTATATACATGTAGGTATGTGTGTATTTGTTTACCATGTGTTCACTTAGGAGAAAATTTGTCAAATGTATAAATATAGGTGTCTGTGGATATATCTGACTGGATAGATGTGCTTTTCCATCTCCACGTTTGTGTGTTTCTTTGTATGTACCTGTAACAGTGCCTGTAGTCTTGCTGGCTCCCAGTCTCTCAGATAGAACAGGCAGTCTCGGGGGTGGTGGGCGTGTAGACCTGTCATACTACACTGATTGCATGTCTGGAGATTTTGACAGTGAACAGGTTAAAAATAGAGGCAATGCTACACAACAGCAAAACCACTAATAAAACATTGACACCTTTGCAAACATGAAGCCAATATGTGGATTAGTGAAGCAGAAAAAGGACACCAGCAGCAACAGGACTGTAACTACCTCAGTGCTGCTGTCCTAGACTTACAGTGTGGAAGGGGTTGTTGCAGCCACTGCAGAACTGGTAGCGGCACTGAGAGCAGGTGAAGTGCATGCAGCCGCCCTTGGTCAGAGCATACTGGAACCTGCAGCTGGGGCAAGCTAACAAAGGAAGAGAGCAAACATTTAAAAAAAAAAAAAAAAAGCCACACACACACACAAAAAACTGTAACCCCTGAAACACTAAAATAAATAAATAAATTTAAAAAAAAAAAAAAAATCATATTTATGTTTCTTCTATTATTTTTGTGACTTTACAAAGATAACCACTTTAATATAACAAAAGATTAATCTTTATATCTATAAAGCTCAATCCCTGTCTGTTCTTTATGCAGTTTGTTTCTTATATCACAGATGTGAATTTTTTCACGTAAGCAGGTGAGTTCACACACGTGCGCAGTGATTCATACTCAAACACGTGAATGGATCACGGGACACTTACTAATGCCGTTGTCACGGAGATAACCTGCCAAACCCTGTTTCTGGTACTCTGGGTCATTCTCTCTTTTCCATGCCTGGAACAGCTCACAAGATAGGCCAGTGTGCTGGGATTCCCACTGCAAGTGAAGATGTAGAGATGGACACTTGTACGCTTTGCTCAACTTGAATCTGGGTCTGTCACCTTTCTGGAGTCAACATAGCTAGCACACATAATGTTTCAGAGAAGATACACCTATACCCCAGTATTCCTGGTTTCTGAATTCCTGATATAAGGAGAAGTCTCAGTCCAATATGTGCTAAGTACAGCTGAAGGACTTGTGAGAAATGTTCAAAATTTGCACAATTACAATACAAATTCAGGTGGCAATACTGTGCCTGGCATCTGCATCGTCTTATATGGCCTGTGTTCAAATGCAGTTTGCACTTTTATGATTTTGTTCATTTCTGTTCATTTGGTACCACAGTAACAGTTAAAGTAGGTACATTTTTTTGTTTTATATCTTTTATATTGTTCTCATTTTTGTTACATAGTTTTGACAAAATGTTCCTTGCAATTACAACCTATAAGGTATGAAACATAATGTGTGATACTATTGTAAATAAAAGTAATCATATAAACACGCAAACCCATATTTATTACTAACTGTTTAGTTCATTCAAGGTGTTCTTTGTCATTCTAAACTTAGCATTTCACAGTTTTAGGAATATGTTGGGGAAATTTATTGGGTGTGCTCAGATGGACCTGTGAAAAATTATAATATTCCTTGGAAAAATAATGAAAATAAAAGAAATGGAAATAACTTCCTAATATTTGAGTTTTTTGTATTTGAGTCATTTCTTGGAACCATTTACTCCTGGATGCCAAAGTGTAGGTGTGCTTAATGCTGTTTGTTCACATGTTAGTCAGAACGTAAATTCCAGGACACTCCCACTAAAATGTTCGTTGAAAAGGCCCTCTGGCAAACCTTTCTGTACTCACAGCCTTCTTGCACTTGGCGCAGAAGCTCTTCTGACACTGAAGGCAGGTGACCTTGAGCTGATCTCCGTCATAGATGAAACCGAATGAGCACTGTCCAAAAGATGGCATGTCAAGATCCTTGTCAGCCATGGAAGCTGCAGAGTCACCCTTTCCCCCCCCCCATTGTCTTAATACTAATAGGTGCTCTGGGGATGATGAGCAGGTGGCATTGATAGGAACAAACTCCAGCTCCCAGCACAACACTTACAGTAACCAACCTTACTCCTTCAGAAGTTTATCTCACTGAAACCCTGTTTCTACTCACATGGCTGCACCACAGAAACTTTGGGTCCTTGATGAGGGCATGCTCTGTCAGCTTCTTGTGGAAGAGCTCATACACCTCCAGCTCCAAACAGTCACGCAGCTGAAGACAGGGAAAAGATACAACAGTGGATAACATGGGTCTGTCTCCCTTCTCTCAGTAGAACAGCAGCAAGTGGTTCTTTACCAGCACTGCATGATCAGGAGAACCGTCTGATTAGAGCAACTTCACTAACAACTTTTTAAGGTTTGCTCACAACTCAACCTGCATGGTCTGTCCTCCTTTCTTTTACCTGTATATCCAGGGTAGAGAAGTAACTATTGAGGTCATCGGGGTCGTTGATGTCGGGGCCCCCGCATGCAGGACACACCATGTCTCGGATGTGCTTATCTCGTATAGCGATGGTGAAGTGCTGTTGGAAACAGCCGCTGCACACAGAGCACTGACAGGAGGTCAGCGACTGCATCTGCCAGAAACACAATGTGTGACAGAGGGTTAATAAGGACCTGCCAGGAGGTCATTTTGCATTTAGCAAATAATGACAGAGGGGAAATATGCAACTGACATGAAGTTGGTAACAATATGATACAGTCAAAATTCACATACTATTTCAGAGAAAAAACTGAATATATACACTTGTGCACAATCATGCAAACACAAGCACAGATGTACCTTACTGTGGGGAAAAACGGATAGACAGCATGGACACTCCTTGGCAAGGACCCTTCGGATGAAGTCCCGGTCATGTGACTCCTTGACAGCCTGCACCACGTCCTCCAGGGAGTACTGGGCATCTGGCTCCTGCAGCAGTGAGAGGGCCAGCTCACAGCGCCCCCAGCTGGGTAGATCGTACAGTGCCAGCAGGCGCCGGCACAGCCGCTGAGTGTGTGAGAAAGAGATAAACTATGTTATAGACTATGAGGCAGAACATGAATTGCAGGAAAAGGCTGTTTCTATCCACATACCTGTCTGTCTGGGTCATGGATGTTAATCCCAGGTTCGGGCTGATCACTCCACACACGCTTATGAAAGGCATCCAGCTGGGGTCGCTGCAGGATGGACAGAGCACCCCGTATCTCTCCTCCACTCAACCGCAAAGCCTCCTCACACTTATCTACTTCCCTGAAGCCCAGAGAAAACAGTTCCTGCATCTGCAGACAAACAGTGTGGGAGGTAGTTAACTAAATGGGGGGGGAAGACTACACCAAGTCAAGAGAGTTTTGTCAGCCAGTCCGTATCTAGGTATTTATCAGGGTCGAAATGTCGTTTCTGTGGGGGTGCAAAAGAAAAACAGTGCAAATACATGCAATAAATGATAAATAGCAGTGTAAGATTTTTAATGTCCAGGTAAACATAGACTTGACGGTGCAGTCATTGGTATGGTCGGGGGAGGAAGTGGTTGGACCCTAGGCAGCAGGGTATTTCCCGGTGGTCGGGAGATTTATATATATAGATTTTTATATATATATATATATATATATATATATATATATATATATATATATATTACCACAAAGAATATATAATTTTAACTAAACTTCCATCAATCCATCATCAGTAAGGAAAACTCTCGCTCTTACACACACACACACACACACACACACACACACACACACACACACACACACACACACACACACACACACACAATTAAAAGCTGTTGGACTGTGGGAAAGAAGAGCATCTGGAGGAAGCCCACATGAACATAGAGCTAAATTTTGCCCTGCATCCAAACCCAGAGCTGAGGAGCAGTGAGGCATCAGTACTACATGATATGCTACTGTCCAGAACCAAACTCAGTTCTGTGTTGTATTTCTGCTCACCTTGGCCCTCCTGTCCCTCAGCACCTGAACCACTGCCTTCTCCATATCGCCCCCTGTAGCCAGCCAGGCATGCTTGGCTTCAGCCCTAGAGACGTGCAGACTGCTGCTGGGAAATGCCACCATGTCTTGCAGCCTAACCCCATCTGTATCCTTTGTAGATTCTGTCCTAGAGGCCAGCTGGACAGAGGCAGCCATAGCACAGATCTCATCGAGCAAGTGGGGCAACTCTGAATTCAGCCAGTCGCAGGGCTTCACATTGCTGCCCTTGGAAATCTGTAATGCAGCATACACCTCCTCTGGAGTCACGCCTTTCTTCTCTCCTTCCTTGGGGAAAAAGCAAGAAGAGGGTATGGGAAGGGCAAGAATATTGTTATTAGTTCTTCCACCAACTCTTTTCAAGTAACATGGCTTCCAGTTGTAGATGCTGCAGTTCAGAATCTGTTTCAGGACACAACATCATATAAACAGCACAACTCAACAAGTGCAAATATCTTTACTAAGTTTGACAAACCTTAACCATTTTCCACAGGGCATGGGAATGGCTGCAAAAAGCAAACATGCATCACTCTTTCCATGTTTGTGCTGCAGCACTCACTCGGATCTGCTGGATCAGCTTCAAGCCTTCCTCTTTCATCGTGGACTGCCTCTTTAAATCGGGGTTTTCATTTAGCTGGACCAGAGGTTTGACTGGTAGAGTGACAACGGGCTTCTCCGACCGCCGTGAGTCAGGTGTGGATGGCTTGGGCGTCAAACCCGCACGTGGAGAGTTGCACATTTCACATGCCGGGGAAAGCGTGGAATTGGCAAAAGTGCAGGCTTGGCAGGTCCACTAAGAGTGTGTGTGTGGGGGGGGAAACGCACACAGCTTGAGGGAGGTCTCAGCTAATATTAGCAATCAACATTAAAACTGGTTTAGTGCTTACAAACAACTTCTAACATTGTCTATCAGCTTCAGAGGAAAATCCAAAAAGAGCAAAAAAGCTATTATTCTTCTAAGCTTATAAAAACAGCACTAAGCAAGGCAGACACACATTCAAAGGAATGATTAAAACAGTTTATTGTCCACACTTACCTGTGTGCCCAAGTCTTTCAGTAGAACTGGTGTCACTGGCATGGGCCGTGTTGGTGTTGCTGGAGGCCGTGTGGCCAGACGAGGCCGCTCACATACTTCACAGAGGACGCTAATGCCAGCATTCATCACTGTGCAGCTTTTGCATTGCCACTCTGAGACAGTGAAAAAGTCATTAATAGTTCTTTCAAATGTACACTCATTTCACTTCTGCTCCTGTACAACTCTTTCCTGACAACTTAATCCACTACATAATTTTTCAGTTTGCTGTTTTACATTTGTAGCATCTATTTTGACATTCAATTAAACCATAATTTAGGTAAATTACCTGGCAGTGTGGAAAGCTGGAGTGACTCTTCTGGGACAGTAGGAGCAGCACCAGCTAGCCTGGGCCTTTCGCAGGTCACACAGAGCACCGCCTGGACCTCATTCACAGTGGTGCAGTAAGAACACTCCCATGAGGACAGTGAGGGTCTTGGTGATAGGAAAAATTGGATTAGGAGAAATTTTACTATGGATATTTCACAGATTGTGAGATGTATTAAGACACTGAATGTGTTCTTTTTGAAATTACCTTACTCATACCAAAACACACTGTCTATCCCAAAGCCCCTTGCCCACCTTACCTAAACATCTTCAGCACCCTGTTAGGAGTAACAGTGATTCTGTCATGTCCCCGGCGATCTGGGTGAGAATGGTACAGCTTGTCACACTCCCCACACAACCTCTGGATACATGTTGGACAGTGGGCCAAGACGGGGAAAATACCACAGATGGTGCAGTTATCTATGTGGGAAGAGAACAAAACAGTATTAACAAGGGCACTTGCAGAAGGCTACAGGCCCTCTACTAGCAGTCACAAAACTGTGTGGTTCTTACCAAGCACAGGGGGCTGCAGGCGCTCTCGCGTGTGGCTGGCCCTGTCAGGGTGGCGGTGGTAGACCAGGTCACATGGCTCACAGAAGGTACCACAGGTGGCACACAACAGGGAAGGGCTACTGCCACACAAATTACATTTCCTCTCTTGGAAAAAGAGAAACGGACAGACATGTTCAAAGAAACTAAAACATTTCAATGCCTCTTTAGCTGCCAATTCCCTTCAAACATTCAAGAAGAGATTTAAAACTTGTCTGTATTTATGAGTGCAATGTTTTCTAAGAAATTGGCCTGTAAGGTGAAACTTTGTAAGTCAGCGATGTTAACATTATAGTGCAATTTTTGAAAACTGGCTCATGCTTAGCTCTTGTTGCTCATAAACATTAGAAAAAGAAAAAAAAATTAAAAAAAATCAAGCTCAGATTTGGTCTGAACTCAGATAATGGTATTGAATAATTTCACTTGTATATGCAAAAACTTGCAAGTTAAAGACTCGTGGTTTCTGTACTTGTTTACTGTTTTTGATTTGAAGATGTTAACATTAATGTCCTTGTCCACACTAGGACAGCTGGTACTCACTCACACAACATAAAGAATGCCTGCATTACCCTGCAAACTTGGAGAGAATCTAGCTGAAAAGTTCTGGACTTGGTTTTAAAGGTGTCCAGAAAACTAAGGTTCACTGGTGTATCTCTCCAGCTCTTCTTTTATGGGAAACACTAAGTCAGCATCTTTTGTTACACAAGGGAAATAGAGTGCATGTTGTAAGCTAATGAGAAAAGCAGTCTTACCAGCCTCCACGTTGGGTGCTGGAGTAGTTGAGGAAGTTCCAGGACTGGATGTATGCTTGACTGGGGCAGAAAAGGATGGTGGATGAGCCTCAACCTCTGGGACTATCACCCTCTTGGGAATCATCGCAGCATCTGAGACCACGCTAGAATTTTCCTGTGAAATGGAGATTGCAACGATTAAAACAGCAGCAGACACAGCACAAACCACTTGTTGCTACTGTTTATTCCAACCTTGTATTAGGCACCATGAAATATTAATCCTGTAGATTAAAACTGTAATCCTGTAGATTAAAAGCGGCATGCTGAAGCTCTATTTAGATTGACACTGGAATAAAGTTTTTACTTTAACTCCAGTGAGTCCTCAGAATTTCCTGGGTGCAGTTTTGTGAAATACACTTAAAGAGTTTTGCAGTCAATTCCAAATTTCACATAATAATCACTGTATTTCCTGATCTTTGACATTTTTTGTCTTTTTGTGGAAACGGAAAACTGTAACCAAAACTGAACTGCTGAGCCTAGGATAGCTAAAAGCAAACAACTATCCACACTGAAGACGAACTTAACTAAACCAGAACATGGAGACAAAATACGACACCAGAGCATGACTTGTGTACCTGATCTTAACCAGGCATGACCGAGGGTTGGAATGTATGTGTAAACTGGAGTAATGACCGAAATGACAGGATTACATTTAGGTAGGGAAGTATATTTAATTATTAACCTACTGATATTAATAATTTCAAGTCATAATATCATTTAGAAAAGCTGTAAGCTTTTGAATTTTATCCAGAAGAAAATCAATTGCAATTAATTTTCTGAGAGGCACACAATCCAAGTTAAAGAACCTTGCTTTAGAGCAACAGAATGAACTAAAGTCTATACAAAGACAAAAAAAATCTCCAGAAAGTGCAGTAAAAACAATTAATATATGCTCACCTCCAGTTGTTTTAGGGAAGGAACAATGTCCTCAAAAAACTCTGGTCTTGAGTGAGAACCCTGGAAGTCCATATTTCACAACATGTTATTGAGAAACCGGAACCAGAATCAGGAACACATTGTTAGGACCACAATGCAGGACTTAGAAAATCCATTTTAGGAAAGAGGAAAAAAAAAACAAACAAAAAAAAAAACACAAGATGCCAGAATGCTCTTGAGACCTTGATAAGCATGTCTATCTCCATGCGCAGGGTCATGACTTCCAGAGTGACAGCAGCAACCCTCCCAATATCAGGATCCATGACATCATCAGGGAAGCAGAGTCCATCAGGTTGCTGGTTAGAGTATCCATACAGACACAACACTTCCCTTCCTCCCTGAGAGAGAAAACGTCACAATCAAAAAAATAGACTAATGCTTAATGAAAACAGCAACAAACAGTTAATTTAGGTGCTTTTTTCTTGTATTCTATTATTTTTTTATCCATTATCAATAGCAATATTTCTAATGAGGGGCTGCAGAGGTTTGCAACCCATCTTGGAATGATAAGCAGCAAGGCACAGTCCATCCTAGGGCAACTTATTCAAACCATTATTTCTCTTAAATCATTACAACACATTTTTTGGTTGAAGGTCACATTCACTGAGCTGTCCTTTTGCCTGTTTTAGTTCACTACTGTATCACTAGAACTAAGAAAAAGCAATGTGGAAGTCTGAGGTGAAACAGCATTGTATTAACTGAGGTTTAATGCTGTCATATTACGTTCCTCACCTTTACAGAGTCAACTGTGGCCTTGAACACAGGGTTGTTGTGCTTAACACTGCGCCAGTATCGTGGCTTGTTGGGACTGGTTAGATTGAGGCCATATTTCTCCAGGATACTCAGTGCTGTGAACAATTTCTGTAGAGAGGCAATGCTCTGATAGGCCAACAAAGGGAACAACAGAAGGGTTGGGGGGGTCCAAGAAGCCAGTGAGAACAGAAGGGGCAACATCCCAGAGAGAAGAAACAGGGAGAGAGGTGACAGAAGGTGAAACAAAGAAGGAATGATAAAGAAAAAGGAAAGGGAAAGAAATAAGAAATTGTGAGTTGAAAAAAGTAGAAGGGGAAAGTGAGGAAAAGCAAGAAAGCAGGGAGGAGGAAGAAGCAAGTAATATGATGTAAGAAAGTAAATGAAAGAAGTGATAAAGAAAGGTAAAGAAGGAAAAAAGAGCAGGAAAAGATGAGAAAGTATGGTAGAGTTAAGGACAAGAATGATGTTTTTAGGAGTGTGGATTTGAAAGATGACAACAAAAGGAATTAAGCATAAAGAGAAAAGGTTTCACAGCAAGAAAACATCAAAGGTGACAACACAAAGTAGAGCAAGGGGAAGGATGGCATGAGCAAAGCAATGAGAGGAGGCAGAAAAAACAAGAATCAGAACTGACCTTTCAGTCTTTACATCATCCTCTAACAGAGGTCTTTTTCATGGCCTCAGAAAGGACATCTTGGGACAGAAAGGGCGAAAAAGCCCTCTCACCTCCTGCCTGGTGTTCCCAGCGCTGTTCTCCATCACTATGCTCTTGGCATTAATGTGGCAGTACTTGGCAGACAGCGGGAGCTGAATGCTGGCCATTGCCTGGACAATAGCCTTCACATCCTGTGCTGATCCACCAGTGGAGAGGGATTCTTCTGCCCTGCTCCTGAGGTCATCCATCTGGGCCGAAATGGAAGACATTGCTGGGGGAGGCACAAAGATTAGAGCATTGAAATTGTGTGTTTATACATGAATGGGCATGTGTGACTGCCTTACAAGCTGACTCCCCAAAGAGACTGAATCCTGCAACACATCCTAAGATGCTGTGGACCACCATGACCCTTTATTTTACAACTAAACCTGAAAGCAGTAATGGATGAAAAAATGAATAAATTGATAAACTAAGGTAAATCACTGTGCAACTTCCCTTGCCCTGTACAGCCTTATCTGTACAGCCTTCCACTCATCCAAATTTACTCTGTATTCTTTGTACATTCTGTATTTTTATTGGTTAATAAAAAAGATAAACCAACAGATCATATAAAAGCATAAAAATTGATCAATGTTTTCGCAGCATCAATTTTAAGTGGCAGACATAATTTTGGACATTGCAGTAGATACTTTATAGAATTCATAATTTATATGTATAACTAGCATCTATATTTTAGCTCTTGTGAGGAAAAAAAACTTTTTGGAGGGAAAGACACTACATAAAATATTTACCAGTGGCCCGTACGGGGATCGAACCCGCGACCTTGGCGTTATTAGCACCACGCTCTAACCAACTGAGCTAACCGGCCGGCTACACTAAACCCCTTCCAGCAGTTCCTGAAGTCAACGGAAACCTGAATTAAACAAGCTGTTATACCCACAAATAAAAAAGTAAAACTATACCAATAACAGGGAAGAACCGAAATGAAGGCAAGGACGAAAGCGGCGCAGCAAGCAACCACAACACAGCTGTAAGCGAAACGTATTGGTCAGCTTTACCTTAAAACGCGCTTTTACTGGTTTTCCCAAGTAGTGCTTCTTCATTTAATTGTCAGCGCCTTTCCAAGATAAACGCAGCCGCGTTTGTTCGATACTTTCGTTGTATTACAGGTTAAACATTACAAAACGAACTGCCTGCGACGCTTTCGTTCAGGCCACTCCACTTCGGTTTCGATAGCGCCCCGGTGCTGTACTTTCGCTATATAGTGGAAACTGCTTCATGGGTGTGCCATTTTGGATCAAAATGTAGCCGCGGTACTCCTTTCTTCCGTGTTTGCTGCGAGCCAAAATGGTTGAACCCAGCGCTAAACAAATTGTCTTAAAGGGAACAGTCGCTGTCATGGGGCAGAGTGTTCTTAAAGGAATCAATCCCGGTCACGTGTGTTTATATTACATCGGCAGAATCATCGGAAGTTCCCATTTAAAATATGTTGTGCTGAAATTATGACAGAGCAAAGGATTTAAAAATATATTGTATGCAAAAAGTAATAATAATTTGCCTCAGCCTTATCCTGTGTATACCGAAAACCGCTTCTATAACACGACCATCTTGTTTCGCACATGTATGGAACTATTTAGTAAGTTCTGTAAGGAAGTTACTTTATTGCTATCTAGATTACGTAATTCAACCGAGAAATTACATAAACTGTATTCAACGTATTTGTTCGCCCAGTTTTCTCCCAGAGACATAGGCTCTATTACATTACGTAATTATAACTTATTATAACTAAATATAACTTTAAAGGAAAGTTTTTGTATACTTGTATGTTTTTGTATATTGTTTCTGTAATAAATTATTGGAATTAGCGGTGTTAATTGATCAGATGATAAATACTTGTATTATTAAAGAAAATAGGAACACAAATTATTTTCAGGGAATGTTATTAATATCAGCGTTTAAATCTAAATTTGACAAACCTCATGATACCACATGTCACGTGGTTTTTGGAGGTAGCGATACGGTGTGGTTGAAATGAGGAAATGCTGCACACTTTTGGACCTTAGACACCAACTTTTCTTTGACTTTTACTGCAGATGTTTGCAGGGAATTTCAGGACCTGCACATCGCTTTCTTATTTCTGAATCAGTCACTTAATTCCATGTTTGCAGTCCATCATGGCAAATTGCACACATCCTGTATTTGAATTGGTTGGCATGAATCCTTTTAGCCACTGGGTTAACTTATTTGCACCGAGAAATGCTTCTGGCCTTCCTTCTTACAAACAGCCATCCACCTCCATAATCTTACAAACTTTCTTGCAATTTATTGGTGATCTTTTTTAAAATTCTTGTATATTATATCACCTCTGTGTCCAGCAACTGTGCAGGATTAATAAAGTTCTTTTATTCATGTTCCCATTTCCCCATGCTAGCAGAACTGCATATGAATATTACACTGTATGAATACACAAAAACAAAACATCCACAAATAATCTTTCCATGTGCCAACTGCTGAAAAAATTCAGTACAACCCTGAATAATTAAATTGGTATCTTGTTGACTTTTTCAGTATCATGAATCTTGTGTCCATGTTTATTTTTTTAAATTAAATTTAACTGGACTGCTTTGACTTCAAACATTTAAAGGGCAAACTTTAAAATCAGATATAAAAGGTCTGATGACCTCAAGCATATTGGTTTGTTGCAAAAGATAAACAGAGGAGTCTCACATTGAGATATTGAGTTTGACAATTTGGCTGAAAAACATTGTGACCAAAGAAGTTAGTCATTTAACTAATAATTTTCAGTGACTTGCAGTGTTTAGTTCTTGCTTTCATTTATTTACCTCAAATACAGCAGCATAACGCAGTGCAAATATCTTGCTCAAAGGTAATACCACAGAACCTAGGTCCTTCAAGTTAAAGGTGGTGGCTCTAACTACTGTGTAGTCTGCTGCCCATACAGCTCACATTTAACAAACAGACAACAGGATGTGCTGGGCTGAAACATACTGGCTGCTGCAGCTGGGGCAATGAAAGACCAAGTAATTGTTGAGAGAGAAAAGACAACGGAACAGTTCCAAATGAGACATTTCATTAACAGATTTATTTATAACAAAAAAACAACTTGAACACTGTCTTTTTTTTCTCATTCATTTTTATAAAGAAAAAATTAGGAGCTCCCATTGGAAAACATTTTTGAACAAAAATATGTTTCCAATTAAAATGAAAGGAAATCCATTAACCAAAGCACACCTGGAAAAAAGTGACAAAAAGTAAAAAAAAAAAAAAAAGTCTTTTTGTACTTTCATACTTCAGGTCCTTCTCCTCCAGGAATCAGCTGAAGGAAAAGCAAAAAAGACAAGTCAAAGTCAAAAGAGTTTATTTGTCAAGTACATGGTTGTCAAATTTAACCATAGGAAATCTTATAACTGAACAGATCTGCCTATGTAGCACTGTTTATAAATATAAAAAATGCATTTATCATATGTATATATTAGAACTTACAGATCTTTAATCATATTATAAAGCGCAAAACCTGCTAGTTTGGGAAACTTAATATGTCAGCCAAAATTTATCATGACCTCAACAATAGCTAACTGCATGGACCAGTGATGAAGTGCAGAACAATTTTAGGTATAATTTGTACTCCAGCTGTCCCATTTCCCACATGCCACTACAGAACAGTACATCATAAGAAAAAAAAACAGGCATCACCCACCATAGTAATGTTGTTGCCATTGAGTAAAATCTGGTCAAGTTTGGTAATTCTCCTCCCCTCTGGTGTGATCTCACTGCAAGATAGACAATTCAGCCAAAAGAAGCAACATTGCAGTAATTTAGCAAATATCCATCAGCTTGTGACTGTGCCCGGTAAACACATTAACCACAGAGGCCTCTGGCAAAAAGACAAAAACCCGACATACTGAATATGAGCAGCCAGTAGGCACGATTGGACTGAAAAATGCTTAGTGGAGGACTTAAAAAATACCACTTGAAGTATTCACAATTCCTTCAAATCACAAAAGCAAGAAAATATTCAATTGGATGGAGGTACTCACAACTCCGTCACATCCTCCAGCACCATGTCTTAAAGATGAAGTTAAGGAACATCTTCAAGGAGATCCTTAATCACTCACTTTGAAACACTCAAGTTAAAATTGAAAAAAATGAACACGTTTATGAGTCAAGACCCTATAAAAGATGTCGATGATTCAGTCAAACTAACCAAACCAGGTTACCAGCTCTGCAGAGTACTTTATCATTCACAAATGACATGAACCACATTTAGTCAATGAGGAAAGGAGTTAAAGCAAGTTTTTCCTAAGTCTAGATTTTAGATTCTCCAACACCAACATTCTCTGGTCAAATTAATTTATTTTCGCCAAAATCTGTTGCTGGAATGGAGCAGAATTGTCCTGTACAGGTAAGTTTGACCATGTTTTATGCGAGGTGTTTATTCAGCGCGGTGGTCGCCCCCCGTGCCGCTTCTCTGTCAAGGATACTGACGAAGTCGTCGAAGCCCAGCAGGGTTCCCACGATCTCCTTGTCGTTCTTCATGACGATGTGGATCCGAGAGCCGATGCACTTGTCCACAAGCTCTGCAAACACACCACAATGAACTGAACACAACCTTCATAAAATATATACTTTTTTTTCGCAATTTTCAAAAGATTTCGTATTTTAACGGGAAGAGATGTACATCCAAATGAAACTGGAACGAGCTTATCAGTCGTCAAACGGAAACTCAGCTTCAAATAAATAAACAGCGGTTAACCACAATTTTGATTTTAACCCAGAACAATAAACTTTGCATTATTTCACAATTTAGGGCTAAAGAATTTTTTTATGCTGCGGTACAGTTCTTCAGGCGTCTTAAGGTTCATTCAACAGCAATACGCTGTCGGCTGGCTAGTCGACCAGGGTTCCGCTCATGTCACTGGCTTAATTTTAAAGAAAATCTTTAAAGAACTGATGCCAGGAAGATCTGTAACATTTTCATATAGCACAAGTTTTTCCTCAAAATAAAAATTGAAACCATGCGTACCGAGCGGGAGCAGCTGCGACGGGTTCGTTGTTTGAGTAGCCGCCATGTTTGAAAATAAGCAGACAAAAGCAAACAATCGGACAACTCATGAACCGTTTCAGGCAGAAGCAATAGATCATTCAGGAATTCAACTGTCATGGTTGGGGAAAAAAAAAAGTTTATCGTGAAGCACATATTTCATTTTTTGGAAAACATTTTCTCGGAGCCCATCACACTTAATTCAATACCACAATTGTTTAGCATAAATTTCCCCAGTAGCTGTTTATAAAATTGATGCAGAATACAATTTCAGTAAAGTGTCTGAAAGAGATCCGTTTTGAGACCTTGGGAGATCTTAAATATTAGAGATCTTGAATATTAAGGTTTCAGCAGTTGTGAGAGAGAGGGATCTCGTGCTACTACACTTGGAACTGAGAACTTTCAGACTTTTGATTTTGAACCATTTATGTGTGGAAACAACAAGGCCACAGGTGGAAGGGTGGAACAGTCTGGCTGAGACTCAGAAAATGATAGACATAGGTAGATACATATTATAAATGTCTTGTGTTACGTGTCATTTACGTTCATCTGCTGGACGCCGAATTTCCTTACGAGAAAGTCTCATCTTCTCTTGTCCTGATTGCTCTACTACTACTACTACTACTACTACTACTACTAATAATAATAATAATAATAATAATAATAATAATAGGCATCATCATCATCACCTCCGCCGATTCCCACACGGGTGCGCTGCAGCGTGAAACAGTTCCAGTCTGACGTCACAGGCAGCGCTCTAACTGCGCTGACGTCACTCACAACAGTCGCGAGCCAGGCGGAAACGCGCTTCTATCTGCTTCAGTGGCCGCGTCCGCCGTGCTCTCTTCTCCCGCAGGTGGGTGTGCGTTTGCGGCCGAACGGAGCTGCGCTCTCTTTGTGTCCCGACGCGGGTCGAGAGCTTCGACTCCGTCGTCTCGATTGCTGCAGCCGGAAGCCGGGCTATGGAGACGCGGGGCAAGGAGGAGCCCAGAGGGCCCGTGCTACACATTGTGGTCGTGGGCTTTCATCACAAGAAGGGATGCCAGGTAAGACCCAGTGTGTGGCTTCGGCACCGCCTTCGCGATGGACTCAGGGTCCAGCTGGAAAGGACGAGGCCCGGGAGCGCGGTTGGAGCCTGGCAGTGAGTTCGTCTGGCTAAACACTGTTTTCTTTCTTCACTTTATCTATCAATGAAGAGAAAATATCCAGCCACTGAGATGCAGTGCGACCAGTAGGTGGCATAGTGGTTAGAACTCCTGCCTCGTACTTGAAGATTGCAGGTTTGGGTCCATCCTACCTTCTGCTGCAGCCCCCCTGAGAAAAGTGCTTACCCTGAACTGGTCCGGTAAAAGCTATCCCACGGTATAAAAGAGTAAACAGTTGTAAGAAACTTAAAAGAAAAGCATCAGTTGAATTATTAATAATAGCACAACAGGATCAAGTGAAAAATTGGACTGTAGGCCTAAGCAGAACGTTTCATTAAAATGTCCATTATGTCCTCGGTGGCTCAAACTTCATTAAAAACCAAAATACAGCTCAAAGGGTTTCACGATAAACAATTTTATGAAACTTTAATTAAACAAGCTTGTCAGGAAACAGAGTTCAAGTCAAACAGTTGCAGATAAAAGCTTATCTCATTTTAAAAGGATCATTATGCTCACAAAATGGCAAAACCAATGTTCGCCATGTTTATTAACTTAAAGTCCTCTCATACAGAGCGTTTGTAACAGCAGGATTCACGCACTTGTTACTGTCATGATAAAGAGTGTAGCCTTGCAAGACTGTTGTTGAGTTCAGGATCGGTGCTGTGGTCCAACCTGAGTATCCCGCACGGTGCTCCATGTTGAGCCGTTTCCCACCCACTGCCAATGTGTGATGGTTTTACACTATGTTATCTGTAAAGTCTCTATAGGACACTTCCGATTTTTTTAGTCAATGATTGCATTTGATAGACATCAACTCCTCCGCATGGCTCATTGATGCCATCTGTGATGCAGCGTGAAACATCTAAATTCTTGTCATGAGAACCACCAGTTTGAGCGTTGCTGATCTTTCTGGCAACTATAACCTATCTCATGTGTGTAACTGGTCATCTGCATGACCTGTTTCCCCCAAGATAAGGTGGCATGATGACAGTAAGTACAGACAACCAGGTGGAGACATTACTCAACAGAGCTTCTTTTATACTTATTAATCAAAGAGTCAAAGAGTCAAAAGAGTCAAAAGAGTTTATTTGTCAAGCACATGGTTGTGTACCATGTGTTGAAATGTGCACCGATCTGAACCAGGATGACTGTGCGAACAATCTATAATGGAAAATGAAGCAAACACATATCCAAACACTAAGAAGAATAGAGACAGAAACAAGCAGTAAATAGATAAATAAGTAAGTAAATAAGTAAATAAATAAGTAAATAAATAGGGAAAATGGTACGGATTAGTCAATGCAGCCGCTTGGATCAGAAAGTGTTGCAAACAGTTTATTGAAACAGTGGCGGTCGAGAGCAGACAATGGGAGCCTGGAGGGAGCTTAAATATGAGCCAGAGTAACCCTTAAGGGTTTACTGTACACCCTCTTCGGAGGAAGTAAAAGGTGTGTGTGAGTGAGAGAGATGAAGCAAGAAGACAAATACAGACCACGTGAGGCATTTTGAAACTCAAATTTCAGCATGGGAGCAACAGCAGAGGGGAGATGTGTGGATTTTGGATGTTTTGTTTCTTCTGCATTGGTGTGAGATGGCGTGCTTCTTCTCTCACACACACAGAGGGAAGTCAGCACGAGCTGCTCTTTCCCCTTCCACATGTGGTCACAATCTCCTTGCTGAAATAAGTTGTCACCTCTGCCTGTTGCCTGTCTGTCATTACCAGGGGGTGGGCTACACACCTGGCCACCACATGCACCCAAGGGGGTGCTGATATACTCAGCTGAGTATACTGCGATGCCTGAGTAACCCAGCAACCAATGTGGAGAGGGACAAGTGTTTAATTTCAGGTGACAGGTTACTGTCTAGGTGGGGGTGGGGTTTACTGTCACATGATAGGGATGCCCTGCCTTCCTCTGGCCACCAGAAGGTTAGTTGTGTCTCAACAGCGACTCGCTGCCTTCCATCTGTTCATCAGTGGTGGGGAGCAGAGGAAGTAGGAGAAGGGGGATGGGGACACTGTATGCCTTTCTCATTCTGGAGCCATAGGGCCTCACCTGTGTGCCAGGTGTGTGAAAACTTCACCTGAAGCTACAGAGCACCCTTTGACAGGTGGATTTAGTAATCTTTCAAATTGCATTTCAGCAACAGTGAAATTAAAGTATATAATTGGCAATATTTTATATTTTGTGACAAAGAGTGACAAAGAGTACTGTCACTCTTTGTCGTGTTTGTCTACCCAACAGATCTAATAATACTTATTCATTAAATGGAACCACTTTAGTGATAAAAAAATTTGGTGATTATATAACGTGTTATTACTTTTTACCTTTTCCACTGCTATATCTTTTTGACCAAGGCACTACCTGGTAACTCAGTTTCTAAAAAATGGAACCAAATAAATGAAAATGTTTTTCTTCATTTGTCTTTTCACAGTAACTGGAAGACAAACTGGAAAATATTGCTTTTCATTAACTCTGCATTTACTTTTATTGAATTTTTTGGGCTGTGCTTATGATGTTATGGAAGATGTTATACTGAGCTTATACTGTGTGTATATATAGATGAACTGAATCCTTGAGGCAGAAAACTTTAATTGAGCATTTTGATCAATAGAGTTACTAAAAGACTTGTTTCAGGCCCAAGTCTAATTTAAAAAAAAAAAAAAAAATCACAAGGCTGCGGTCACTGTTTCACAATGGATGGTCAAACATTTTGTAATGGAAGGGGGGGAGTGAAATTTTTTAAACTCGAGAATCTATTTTTAAAGTGTGACCTCAGCAGGAAGGAGAGGGAGAGAAAGAAAGATAGGAGTCTCAGGTGTGTGTGTGAGCCATTTCTCTCACGAAATGTCATAATAGCAACAAAATGACAACATGATAACCACCAGCCCTTATTTTCTCCCATTTTATTCCACAGATTTTGTGTGAGATCCATAGTCTGAATCGGTGGTAGATGGGAAGTCAGTGCTGCTGCCACATGTGACACGTTAGAGCTTTCCTGCGAGATTTCTGATTATGAATCCGTGCATGTGACACAGTGGAGCCACCAGCCTTCCCCAAAAATTCTGATCACTCAGAGTCCACTGCTTTGATAGAGATTGAAAAAAGATCTTCGTCTTTCCCGCTGATTCACCATAAAGCCTTATTCTTGGGTTCTGAACTCCAAACATACAAATGTTTACTTTCTTCTACCCCAAAAATAAGTTTCTGACCATGTTAAAATACAGATGAAGTTAAGTTCTTTTGTTGGCCAACTATTAAACAAAACAAATGTTAGAACACTGGTTGTTAGACTGTAAAGGTCTTTGAGCATTTTGATGCTAAACCCATTTTTCTTACTCAGAGGTTTTGGAGAAGTCTGTAATTCTAATTTTTGCAGTTATGCCTCCAATTGCTTGACTTATTTACTCAGATTTCTTTTTTACTTATAATAAAACAGTTGACAGAAACAGAGTAGCTGGAAACAACAGTATAAATGCAGTTGCTGGACTGTGAGATCAGGTGGCCCCATGTGGTCTCAGCAAAGTGTAACCAATACCTTGTCTTGTGGTTAAGTTGCAGTTCCCTCGATTGTTGAATGTGTGAAGGGATGCAGTACCGGTATATGCTGGGTATCTGCGGTGAAGGTATGGAGTCGAGTTGGTAGCTGAGCTGTACTGAGAGTTTGTTGAAGTAGTAGTTTCTACTTGAAGGACTAGATTCAGATCCCTGCTCCTTCTACAGTACCTTTGATCCAGGTTGTCTGAGCCCTTGTGTTACTAACGTTTGAGTTATGAATTTAAGTGATAGATGCATTTCTCTGTTTCATTGGATTTTCTGCTCTTGCCTGTTTTCAGAAATCAGTCACAGAGCAAAGCTCATCTGTATTTTGACATTCAGCTGTCAGTGAAAGGCACCCGAAATAGAGTACGAGTGTGGGACCATGTTACGTGCTTATGGGTCAGTCATGAAATATCATTATAGGAATTTGTGGGAATGGCATTTTTATTTCCAATCACTTTATTTAATGTTCACTTTAATGTAGTTCAAAGTTAATGAAAGTGTTAAAATAAAGGTTACATCATTTTGTTATCCATTATAACTATATTTGGAACTTTTACAGAACCTTCATAGCAAATAAGTAGAGGTACATTGATGATGCTGTCTTATCTATCTATATAATCATGAAATGTACAAGCTGAAAGTGGCCAGAGGCTGACAAACATTGCACATTCCGTTTAGTGTTGATAAAAGACAATGAAGGTCATGCAAAGACTGACAACCCATTCACGGTGCTCCCATGTCTCATGCCCCATAGTTCCAGGGAAGGCTGTACAACACAACAACTGTATGCAGGATGAGTGGTTGTCTAGATTGGAATAAAACAAGTTCTGCAGTAAATATTTAATTTATTATAGCTTTAGCTGATCTTTTTGCAGCAACTAAACAGTGACTAAATTGAGGAATGTTTAAATAGTTAAGTTTTTGTTGATTGTGAAAAAGACTGGATCTTTGAGCAAATTAATTTACAAACAAATTTGAGTCATCATAATAGTTAATACAGTCATGCACATGCAGTGGGAAGCATGGAAAGGACATCATACAGAAGTCATATGCTTGTTGGTCGCTGGGCTTAAAGTATGAATGTTTGTCCTGCCTTGAGGTCTGATCAGGTGAATGAAGTGCTGTTGTCACCGTGTACCACGTTCAGAGTCATATTTCTGTTCCATTGTGCTGGCTGTGTTGGGCTCTTTTGTTATCTACCTTTCTCTGTCTCTCTCCTGTCCCACAGGTTGAGTTTTCGTACCCACCACTCATCCCTGAGGAGGGCCATGACAGCAGCTCACTTCCGGAGGAATGGAAGTACTTGCCCTTCCTGGCTCTTCCTGATGGAGCCCATAACTATCAGGAAGGTAGGACTTGGTGCTAACCAGAACCATCACCCTGGCTTTCTTTTTCTCTTGGATAACACGTTTAGGTTTTTAGTCTTACGGTGTCAAAGTTTAGAGACTATCGTGTTTTAATACATGTATAATTATTGCTTTGAAATATAAAAACCGAATTTCATTTTCAAATTTTAAAGTAAAAAACATTCAAGACTTGTTACAGCTAGTCAGCGTAGTCAGATAGTCAAAGGATCTGGAGCCCATTACCTACAGGTTCTGATCCTTTGCTACACCTTATTCTTGCTCTCTTGAATTCTTGCTGCATGGAACCATGTTTGCAATCCAGCACAGTATGTTTGAAAAGTTTGGGCCTTAAGACCCATCTGTTTTGGACTCATTTTGCTCCTGACCTTATAAAATTCCATAAACTGATCATCTCTATCACCTTAGACTCAGTTCTATTCATATCATAGGCGGCAGCAAAAACGTAGCTATTGGACAAACCGTGTCTTCTGATAATTGCACATCTGCATCTCAAGCTCTTCCCCTGCTATAAAATGCAGTTTTATCTACTTAGACTTTTACATTGCTTTGGAGAAAAGGCACTACCAAATGAATAAATGTAAAAGAACAAATCTTCTCAGTTTTCTGATATAACTGAACTGGGTCTTTTTCCAGCAGCAGGAGGTTGCATATTAAATCACAGGGCTATAGATGCCATTCACTAGAGCTGTTGGCATTCTCAGGTTTCTAACAAACCCAGCAGTCCTGGCAAAGTAGTCACCGTTTTCATACTAATGTTGCATCAAATTTATTTTGTGTTTGTTTTTTTTGTAATCCAGTACAGTATGTCTGAAAAGTGCTAATAGTGGTAGTAAAAAGAGATGCACAATTTATGTACAAAAGGCAGGTGAAGTAATACAATTGGACAAGGTGACAAAATTTCCATAGCTGTGCACGATTTTCAGCTGAGATATTTTATATTTTGCAGTACTACTGTGTTTTACATTGTTTTGAAGCAGCCATAGAATAAATCAACTTACGCACAGAAATCCTGTCCTTGCCATGTCAGTGATTCCATGACTTTCTGTGCTTTAGTTATTTGAAACCAGAGGGAGGACTTGGGCCTTCTGCTGGTTTCTGGAAAAAAGAGTTAGCCTTTTGTTGAGTAGCTAGAAATTTTTAGTAAATAACTAGAGTTTTTGTTTTTTGATAAAAGTAAAATGCTGCATTACATTTCGAAATTTCTTTCTGACAAATATAAAATACCACCAGTCTAGTTTAAGTCTATTCTATTTTATATTTTGGTTACTACCAACTATTGTTGCATTTATTAAAGCAGCAGTATCATGAGTCTTAAATCTGTGTACTTTATATTATAAATTAATATAAAGTTAACCAGTCAATGTGTTCAGTGCTTTTTCTCTTTTTTCCTTCATAGACAGTGTCTATTTCCACCTGCCGCCTCTCACTGGGGACATGAAGTGTGTGTATGGGGTGTCCTGCTACCGCCAGATCGAGGCCAAGGTAAGACCCATTCTCAGCTGTGGTTTCCTTAACTGGCTTTCAACACCTAAATCCCTGTGGTTTACATTACTGAAAGAGAAGACAGTCTTTTCAGCACTTTTTCTTTTGAAGGCACCCAGCTAACATTGTAGCAGAGCAAACCTCAATGTGACCAGTCAGGATGTGTTGGGTTGACAGGGTGACCAGGTGGAAACCAGCAGTGGCTGTTTTTCTACCAAGATGTATTTCCTTTCCCCATAATTGTTAACCAGCAGTTAATAAACAACAAAACTCAAATGCCCCTTCCTAATAAACAGCTAAAGAGCAGAAGACAGTGAACAGCCAGCATGCAAAATTTACAATTTTTTCAAATTCCAACTCAATGTGGCAGTGCTCAAATTTGTATAGACCATCCTCAATTTGGCAGACTTCTTTTATGAATTTCTGATTTTATGGACGATCGGGAACAATAGAAAAAACGAAAATGTTTATTTAAAAAAAAAAAAAAAACTTTTACATGTAATATCAGGGAAAATATAAATACAGTAATTGCCCGATTTATTAAATTAATCTGTTTCTGAAAATATTCCATATACTGAACTTTTATATATCGAAAGCCTATTTCTCATTATTTTAAACAGGAAAAATAATGATGCATTCCCAGCCTATCTGAAACCCCAAACCAATTATTCTAAATATCATTAAAACACTAAGTAATGACAGTATTGTTAAAAAGTATTTGTGTCTCTTGTGATATCCTCCATTATTGCTTATTTATCATAATGAACAGTTTTAGACAAAATGTAATAGATGAAGGGAAGTATTACTTCATTTATTATTTACAAAGTTATCCAATACCCATATCACCCAGGTGAAAAAGGAATTGCCCTCTTAAACTTAATAACTGGTTGCACCACCTTTAACTGGAATATTTGCAACCAAATGCTGTGTATATCAGGACTTTGTCTCGGCCACTCGAGAACTTAAATTTTTTTTTTTTCCCTTGTCAGCTATCCAGGTGTAGAATTGCTATTGTGTTTTGAAACATTGTTTTGCTGTGTAACTCAATTATGCTTCAACTCATGCACAGATGGACAGACATTTGCCTCAGTTTTCTGGTGCAGTGAATCCCTCGATTTTAGTGTAATATAAAGCACTTCAAAATCAATGACATACATTATCGGATCGGCTCATTTTCATAAACAGTGACCCAGAATAGGAGCTATACTGGATTAAATAAAAATAAATAAATAAACCAGTGACGTAAATCTGCCGGCAACTGAGGAGGGGGGGAAAAAAAACTGTTCTTTCCCATTTCTGTTCCTACAAATGAAAAGAAAGGCACAACTTCATGGTTCAACCTCTCTTCTAAATATCTCATTGTTCTCAATTGGCTACACCTGGTACTTGTTTCCTTGTAACAAGACCAGGTGCAGCTGTGGGTCCTAGCAGGGACTGGGTGTTGGCAGGTTCCCGTCTGTCACGTTCAGTGTTATTCGGGTTCTGTGTTTTCTTTTCATCCCAGATAAGATAAAGTTCACCTCTACACTTGTTTGACAGTGAGCTTCAGTATAACAGATATACAGAGTTCTTACTGTGGTTTCAACTTTTATGAACCAATGATTTCAGGGTGTTTGGTGTATAATCAGATTTTGCTCTGAGGAAATTGCAAGATTTATTTAAAATGACGTTTGACTGCTTATTTCCCCTTTTGCTGTGAACTCTACTGACAGCGATGACCTCATTTACTTCTGTGTCAGTCTTTTTCCTCACACAGTAGCACTTGGAGATGGAAATGTCAACGTGTGATCTGTGGAATCCCACAGTGAATGAAGCTGAATATTTGAACTCAAACATTTTGTATTTCATCTTTTCCATCACACCTGTGGATGAGAAATGTATTAGTGCTTCACTTGTACGTCCCTGTTTCCCTGCTTCCTTTCTGCAACCTTTACCTCTTGTGCTGAAAACCGGAAACGGTAAGCATTTCCCAGGCCGAGGCCTAATAGTCGCAGTCATCTCACAGCCATCTTCTTATTTACTGGCTCAAGGCACTGAAGGTCCGGCAGGCTGACGTCACCAGGGAGACGGTCCAGAAGAGTGTGTGCGTCCTGAGCCGGGTGGTGAGTCATGGCCGTCACATCCCTCCCGTGGGGGCTCGTCTGTCTAAGGCTTTCGCAGCCAGTGCTAGGCCTGAATGGCTCACTGTGGTTTGGACTTAACATCCATCCATGTAGAACAAGCATCAGAGGTGTGCTTCATAGATACAAGGCCCTCCTATGCACCCAAGTCCATGCTGCTCCAGTAAATGGTTTTGTTGGTTTGAGTTCATGGGTGTTGCAGTATAAGATACACACATATCTACTGGCTGTCAGTTGAACTGATGTGTTCTGGGATGCTGCTTGTTTGGCAATACTGTGTATTTGGGAGAAAATGGGAGTTAATTCCAGAATAGACTCAATCGAGCATCCCCTTGTCGGACGGGTGGGCGGACGATTTACTGAAAGTTACTGATAACTTTTCTTTATTGCAGCCGCTGTATGGCCTTTTACAGGCTAAGCTGCAGCTCATCACACATGCCTACTTTGAGGAGAAAGACTTCTCCCAGATATCCATTCTGAAGGTATGTGTCCACATAACATGACCACTATAAAGACTGTATCTTCTGCCCAAATGACTCTGCTCCTCCCCAGTTTTTTTTGAAGGTTTCTGTTTATAGTCCGATGTCTTATTACTTCCTGTGTCGCAGAAATAACAAACCCTCTTAGTTTAAAAATAGATTTAAGTCGAACAGTGAGAAGAGATAACGCAGCTGTTTTTGGCAAGAAGATAAGACTACTAAGATGCTTCAGAGAAAGACCCCTTTGTTGCCTTAATTTATGCTGTTTACATATGTGGTGCACATTAGGTGGTAATAAAAACCAATAAAATAGTACAGACTGCTCCTCCAGTGAGAACTTGTAAACTGCTCCATACCTTTACAGTGTGGTCATCTTCCTTGACCTAAAGCAGTGGGCAGAATTATAACACAGGGACTTTGGTTCAGGTCAATTTAGGGAGGTTTTTGGCTAAATAGATGACTGCAACTGAGTTGGTGATGGGTTAGGGTGAACTTCATAGGAAAACAACCCTTAACAGAGAAACATTTTCGTGTTCAACAGAGACACTTTTCTTTAACAAAGAAGCACTTTCACTTAAGTAAGAAACAATTGTCTTTGTTTGTGTTGTGATTGATTTTTATTGGTGCGGTGTGCTCTTTTGGTCGGTCTCTTAAGCAGTACTGATGCTCACTGTGGTCCTGTCTCTATTTTGTTTTGTTCTTTCTCTCTTCCACCCTCTCTGTCTCCCTTGCCCATTTATTCATGCCCTGCAGGAGCTCTACGAGCATATGAATGGCTCCCTGAGAGGGACAGCTGCAGAGGGCTCTCAGGTCTACCTAGGTGAGGTGATCCCAAGGTGTCCTCTGCTGGCCTCCTAATGTGCTCTGTGACCTCGCTGAGCAAACGGCCACAGTGATGCTCCTATCTTTTGAGAGGCTCCTATCTTTTGATCTGTAGGAAGTTGACTGCTGATGTTTATTTAAGGTTTTAGTGAGTACCAGCACTGTTGTGAGTTTGTAACCATTCCACTGCCGTCTGCTTGGCTTTGTTGATCATCATGTGCCAAATGAATGTGTAAATGGCAAAGGATACTGACATCGGAGTTAGGTTTTCAAATGAAGAGAGGCAACGCTTTTTTGTATCCAAGAAAGCAGTGATTCCCTATGCTGACTGCAGTACCATACCTGAGTTTACTGTTGCTAAAGCTGAGGGTGAGTCTCTAGAAGCATAGCTGAGCCTGGCTGGAGTTGCCAACATATAAACACTATAGTTTGTCTCTTCAATCCAATATTGGAGTGTGGATCACATGGAGCTAGATGTTCCAGATGCTGTTCTCTGGCAAAGTGGTGGTGCCCACCTGTGTAATTTCTGGATAAGACAATGAAATCTGGGGAAGATTTTGTAGTATCTGCTTCTTAACAGCAAAATCCCAGTGCATGAGCCTGTTTGTTTGCAGAATTTAACTAACTGCTTATTTAGTTTGCAGTCATTCTTTTGAATTATAATTTGGACTTGTTGACATTTTTGGGGTTTCTAGAGTTGTTAAACCTGCTGAGGGTTAAAGTCTGTTCCATTTTTGATCACTGCATTCTCTTTTGTAGGTTTGTCTCCGAGAGATTTGATTCTTCACTTCCGGCACAAGGTAGCTTTACCTGTTCAAAAAAAAAAAATTCAGGTTGGATCACGGATACAACCTGAAACCATTACGAATGAACATAGCAGTTGGTTCATGTGTGCTATTTTGTGCTACCTAAACAGAAGGGCACCTGTGTCATTTCTCCTGTCTGTGCAGGTTCTCATTCTTTTCAAGCTGATCCTGCTGGAGCGAAAGGTAAGAACCTCATGGCCGTTCACAGCTGAGTGGTCAGTTTAACAACACGGTGCACTGCATTTTTCAAAAGTTTCAATGCAGGTCAATGAAAACCATGCTGTGTCATTCCATACAGGTCCTCTTCTATGTGTCTCCAGTCAACAGACTAGTAGGAACCCTGATGACAGTTTTATCACTTTTTCCAGGTAAGCAGCCTCCTGCTAGCAAGCATAAATACTGATTTATTTTATTGCTCACTGGATAGTTTTATAAAATTAGAAAAGTGAGAATATTCATCAATGTGTTTTTGGCAGTTGTGCGGCAGTTTGACAGATTTATGATTGCCTGAGGGGAAAAAATAGCATGCATCCACTTAACTAATGTTACAAAGGTATGAATATTGGCTAAGGGACCGGCAAATTTGAACCACTTAAGTGAATTATCCGCTTATTGGGTTTGCTCTAAAGTGGACTTGACTGCACAGACTTCTGGTGTTCATTCCTAGAAACTGTGTTGGTTGACTTGCGGTTAAGAATGCCTGTGTTCCTGTCCATTGAAAATGGCGTTGTTGTGGTCTTTATTGTGGATAGGGATGATCGAACATGGCCTGGCTGATTCTTCACACTACAGACCAAGGAGCAGTGTGTCTGAAGAGTCTGGCCACACTGAGGCCGCTCTGGGCTCTGAGGAGTTTGTCTCTGTGTCCGTTACGGACATTGACAGCTCCGTGAGTGGGCGCATCGCTGTGTCTGATAAGCCTGCGGAGCCGGCGGTTGCAGTGGACAGCCACCTTCTAAAGCCACCATCTCGGGGCTCACCGGAGTCCTCGGAGAGTGACTGGGAGACACTGGACCCCAGTGTGCTGGAAGAGGGCACCACCAAGACAGCGGAAGCCTTAGACAGTGAGGCGGGAGCAGCCATCACAGAGCAGCCGCAGTCTGCGAGCGGCCAGGCCGCCCTCACCCAAGGTCTCTTGTCGGGCCTGGAGGAAGACCAGCTTGGCATGCCTCTCGCTATCTTCACCAAGGTGTACCATCTCTCTGTGCATCACCACTTTCACCTTTATTCTGTCATTTCAGTGGCTTGCTTTATTTACATTTCTTAACCATCTTCTTAAATATTTTCTAGAATATGAACTCTGTATATCACTTGTCCTTGTATTTAAAATATAGCTAAACCTTTGCCTGACTACATGGTTTTTATTTTTATGCAGCTGTATCCTGCCCTACCATTGGGTACTGCACGTTTATTCCCTCAATAAACTCAAGAGCAGTTCTTGTGTAAACATAGGCCAAACCCTGCTCCTGAACCTTCACCCAACCTGTTCCTTGGAGATGATTCCACAGAGACTTGCTCTCTCACCTCGGCGTAAAAGAAAAGGAATTCCATGCCACTCGTGCCTTTACCCTCCCTGCTTGTGTGTGTTGCCAGGGTTACCTCTGCCTGCCTTACATGGCTCTGCAACAGCACCACCTGCTGTCCGATGTGACCGTGCGTGGCTTCGTTGCCGGAGCCACAAACATCCTCTTTCGCCAGCAAAGGCACTTGAGTGATGCTGTGGTGGACGTGAGTTTCTCTGTGTTGTTATGGCCTCACCTGAAGTTTATACTTTTGATGTCCCATTTCAATACTCATTAAATTTACAGCATATTTCTACATTTTGTCAAGTTTCAATCGTTTTAAAATCCAAATTAGTTGGAACTAAGGCATAGTCTCAGTCCTAATGTAAATGTTTGTTTTCATTTCTTTGTATTTGTAAAGTATTTATTGACACCCTCAGTAGTATGTTTGTCTTGCATCTTTTACTTCCATTCTCCTTAACTGCTGCTCATGGTCAGGGTCATAGTGGTCCAGAGTCTATCCCAGAATCATTTGGCACCAGGCTAACAGACTACACCCTGGACGCCATGCCAGTCCATCACCGACTGTTGGGGATTCGTAGTTGTGCTGTTAAGTGTCTCTTTGTGATTGGGGCTGTTTTCAGCCTCTCTTTGTGGGGATGTTTACAGCGTTTCTGCTGACATGCAGGTTGAAGACGCCCTCATCCAGATCCAGGATCCTGAGCTGCGGAGGTTGCTAAGCCTGACGACGGCCGACTTACGCTTTGCCGATTACGTGGTCAAGCATGTGACAGAGAACCGGGAGGATGTATTCCTTGATGGTACTGGCTGGGAGGGGGGTGACGAATGGATCCGGGCCCAGTTTGCACATTACGTCCATTCTCTGCTCGCCACCTCCTCCTTACAACAAGGTATGTGCAGCATTGCATTTGCTGTTGAAATCTTGTTACTAGTGTCCAGCGAGTCAGAGGTAAACATCTGCTCTTGCCCTACAGATAACGAAAAGCTGTTGGCAGACTACGGCAGCCCCTTCGTATCTGCTTGGAAAATCACCCACAACTTCCGGGTGTGGCACAGCAACAAACACCCGGCCATATCTGAGATCACACCAGGGTAAGCGGAGCAGGAAGGATGGCGGTGCGGCACTGCTGCTTTAAGGGATGTGGTGGTGGTGATGATGATGATGATGACTATGATGCTGACAGGTTTCGTGAAGGACCATGATAATGATCAGTATTCTTTGTTAGCTTGAGAAATGTTTTCCTGAGGAGTGGATAGCACATTTACATCAAGACTGAAACAAGTTAATTCTCCCTAGATTTTAAATAACTAGATATAGGAAATGGTTTCTGCTTTGAGGATTAACTACTCATAAAGATTATTTCTGTTTTCAGCCACCCATTTCAAGGGCAGTACAGCGTCACTGATGTAAAACTGAGGTTCTCACAGTGAGTATCCATCCAGTTCATGCAAAGTAAAGTATGAATGTCGCTAAGTAACACTGCTAAGCAATGCCCACGATATTACAGATAGGTTGCAGAAAATACAGATCACAGCAGGCAAAATGCTGCTATCTTGGAGGCTGAGCTGATTCTTTAGTTTTTGGTTTCATGTTTGTCATTCAGAATATATTGATATGAGAAAGTACAGCATTTTTCTTTTTGGAGAGAAGATGTTTTCTCCTGGCTACCCTTCCATAAAAGTCTTGCTTGTTTGGGAACTTTAACATACTATTAACATGTTGACCGTGGACAACGCATATGCTGCCCGGCTGGAAAAAAAAAAATAAAAAAAAGTCACACACTCTAATATTTCGTTGGAGTGCCTTTAGCTTTGATTACGGTACGCATTCGCCGTGGCATTGTTTCGATAATGCAGTGTCACAACGTTTATTTCCGTCCAGAGTTGCATTCATTTTTCTAGGAGTGCCCACTCCTAGAAAGAAGAGCAATGGTCTTGAACGTTCAACATTTAAAAATATTTCTCACTGTAAAATGATGGATTTCAAGCTATTTGGAAATGGCCTTACAACCCTTCCCAAAACAATGAGCAACATCAATTGCTTCTGAGTTCATACCTGACGTCTTTTCTCCTTGGCGTGATGTGAATGCACAGCTGACTACTCCAGACCACTAAACTGCCCAAAGTTCTCCTTTTACAGAGGTGGTCATACTTCCTGATGATCACCTGGTCAAGTGTATTTTATCAGCATTTTGTCCATTTATAGAAGTTGCAGAGGACTGGATGATTGATACGCTAAACGCTCTGATACGTAAAAGCATTGAACTGAAGGAAGGCGTACTTTCATTTCCACATTACTCCATACCGTGAACTAACATCACTTGGTTGTAATGCCATCATTTCTCCCAGTTCTGTTAGAGAAGCTTGTAATGAGCTGTCATTGCTTTGTTTGACAGGAAAGACACAATGTCGTATTGATGCCCATCAGGACAAGAAACCTGGTGTTTATACTGAAATACGCCAGCAGTGTTTGAGGAGTTTAACATTACTGATAATAGCCTTGAGTTCCTATCAGTCTCCTATAAATAAAGTACCAATATAAATATGTTTTACTTTCAGATCTCATTTCATTCTTGTCGTCGGTTAATTATAGATGTTTTATTCTTAAAAACACTGCCTCTCGGTAAGGTTTCGTTCCAGGAAATGTGGGGGAAATTATATACACACCGGATTGACTTTCTCCATCTCAAAACATGGCTTCTAGGGTTACATGCCACATATTTTGGACCCATGTGTCTTCGACTGCGTATCTATTGATAGCTTTATGGTGAGAATTTGGGCAGAGTTCACCTTGTGTGTGTGTGTGTGTGTGTGTGTGTGATGCACAGCTTCTACTTTGATACCTGACAAGACCTCAGTGAACTGTAACACAACACGTCGGTCAACAAACAAACATAGATCCGCATTTGTCCTGGGAAAATTGGAAGAGGGGAAAAAATGCTGCAACGTGATGGGGAGAGAAATATATGCCGCAGCGTAGCCAAAACCGAGTTAGATTTTTCCTGTCCTGTTGAGCTGCAAGTTCCCAGTCATGCGGCTGAACTGGCACAGTCCAAAAACAGTGTGGAGCTCAGGCCTTTTCTGTGCCTTCTTCAAGGGATCAAAACAAGGAGCGTTGGTTGTTGGGGGACAGAGTGGATGGCATGTTTGTGAAAGTGGACAAAGCACAAGACTGGCAGGAAGGAAACGGGGGCCGTAGGATGGGGGGGACTCTCCTCTGTGGATGACTGTTGATACAAAGGCGGCTCAGTGTGAAGCCAGGGTATTACTAAGGGCTGTTTCCTGAATCCCAATGGCCCCTGTGAGGGGGGTACAGGGGAGCATGACAGGGGGTAGCAGCTGCCAAATGCAGGTTGTTTTTCTACCTCATATGAGGGTAGTTGGGCATGTTCACTTTGGAGGTGTGTGTGTGTTTTTTTTTTTTTGTCTGCATGGTGCGGTTATTTTCAAAAGTTCCCATGTTGATTGACAGTGTAACTTTTGACCTTGCTAATGTTAGGTGAACATAACAAAGAGCCAAATATAAATGTCTTTATTTTTTTCATCCAAGTGCATGACCAGTTTACCATAAATCAGTCCCCCCCCCATTTCTTTCCATCAGTTGGTGGCAGGACAAGTCTTCTGTTCTGTGTCTGTAAACTTGCAAAGGCTGCACATTCTCATAGACAAATCCGAGGAACAAAGGTGCTCTCTGGTCCAAAAAAGAGGTCAAGACAAATTTTTCTGTCCTTTTCCATGGCGCAGTCATTGTCCCCTGTTGGTCCAAGGTGTTTTTGCCTTGCTGTTCCTGCACTGCGTGTGTTGGTATTGACAACGTCTCATACGCATTTTTAGGGTTAGCTTCATTCCTGGACAGAGTATCAGAAGGAAGCCATGCGATGGGGTGTTGCTGCCTTCAGCTCTTGCTCCAAGGGTGTTACCTTTTCTGATGCATTTGTTTATTTTGGGTCAGCCTGCCAGCCCTTCCTCCGGAACTGCAGCGCCAGCTTGCATCACCCAGGTGCCCTGCTTCTGACCGGCCAGGGTTCGAGCCATACAGGGAGGGGATGGTGACTGCTTCTAACGTTCCCTGTTGGTCTTCTTAGTTCCTCTGCTGTTGACTGTGGAAGAAGCAACAAAACACGAGCACTGTCCTGCACTAATTTCACTTGTCAGTCCCAAATGATCTGTTTTTTGGTTGTAAAAACCATCAACTGCTCCACTATTGTAGCTCAAATGGCACTCAATAGCGCTACATCCAACAACCGCTTAAGTAGTCAAGCTGCCATCATTCTTTTACACGTACATACATAGGGGAGAGCATGGCAGATTGTTACGCTGCACATTTCAGCGAAAATGGACATCTCAGCATAATTTTTACATTAAAACTTGAAAATGTACCTTATTGTCATCACACTTGTCTGGTCTGTTTGTTCTTCTGAGTCCCAGTAGAGCAGATTAAAAGTCTCCACAAGTTTCTGATGCTTAAAGAACCAAAGGACAGGTGGGCCTTGGGTTAGCGGTGGTGACCCCCAGTGTGTCAGTCAGTGGCTGGGCGCACCATCTGAGTCAGAACCTTCACCTTGTATGCAGGGCCCATTCCTACCTTTTGAACCTCTTTAAACCCAGAATGGACCTATGGGGGTGTGTGTGTGTGTGTGTGAGTGAGAAAGCAGTCTCGGCACCACCTGCTTTCTTGTACAGTGTCTGATGATATGGCAAAAGGACCGAGCAGCTCACGAGCAACAGGACAACGCTGAAGTTCAATCTGTGGGAGGATTTCTTTTTCCCCTCCCTCCTGCTTGGCCATGTGTGCTGGAACGTTCCTCAGAATATACAGCGATCATCAGTGTAGTCGTGTGGAATGTATTTATTTAACTAGAAATCACAAAAGCTGGTCAAATGTAATAAGACGCCAATGGTGGGGAGGGGTGGACGAAAAGTAATTGAATGTTTTCCATTATGAAACCTGGTGGACATATTTAGTGTGAACTGAAGCTGATGCTTGAATCCACGTCTGATGGTTTTTTTTTTTAATTTTTTTTTTTTTAAAGCTCTGTGCAGAATAGTGAACGAGGGAAGAAGATCGGCAACGCTGTGATGACCACCAGTCGCAGCATGGTCCAGACTGGGAGGGCAGTGGGTGAGCAGGGCACAGCACACCCCCCCCATCCCCAGCGGCCTTTGTGCTTCCTGCTGCTTTCATGTCATTGAGCCGATGTTTTGCCAACATTCCTTTGATGTTTTTGTGTTACTGACGGCGTCGCTTGTGTTTGTCCGCAGGTCAGTCCATGGGTGGCGCTCTGACCAGTGCCAAGTCGGCCATGTCCTCCTGGTTTTCCACGTTGGCCCAACCTGCTAGCGTGGCTGGCGTAGCGCACGGTGGGCCGCCTGCAGATAAACCCTGACCATACCCGCTTCACATTACTTGCTTCTCATCCCTTCCTTACCTCCTCTTCTTCCCAGTAAGAGATTCTCCTATTGGATGATCACTCTTTCCCTACACTTCCCCAAAAACTCCCCGAAAACAGAGGAAAAATGCTGCATCAATATCATGAAGGATCCTTCTTGAGCTTTCAACACCAACACAGTGTAGATTTACTCTGAAATCAGTGACCAACCTCACCCGCCCCCCCCCCCGCCCCCCCAATTGCACCCTTTCTCTAACTGCCATGTTCTTAAGGGTGGGGACAAGAACCATGAAAAGGGGAGGGGGGGGGTTACGCTGTAGTGAGCTCAACCAAACGCATGTGTAGCCCAGTGAGTGTGCGGTATTACAGCTCGTCGTGTGAATGGCCGTCAGATCTCTGTTGCTTAGGAATGGTTGAAGATGTCTGGTTTAACCAGAAAGGCTCTCCTGCTGACTTAGGATGGAAAGATGACTCTGGAGTGTGGGCTGCTGGAGAAGTTACAGACAATACAGGTATCCTAAACTGTTCCCAGCCAGCCATCATCCCATTACCTGCTATACCTTTGTGAGCTGCAAGATGTTTCTCCAGGAAGTTCTGCTTCCAGGCCTGTAGACCGACGCATAGCTGTTTGAAACCAGCTGAAAACCAATCGCATACACATCTAGCAGAGAAGCGCAGCTCACGGGGGTGAAAATGCTCCATTCTCGATTCGGGTAACAGTTCGGGGTTTTGAGGATGGTGATGGGAGTGGGTCAGTTTCTGAGCTGCCCGGAGGCAGTGAAAACAATGAATAGCTAGAGTCTACGGAGCTTCTCCTCTCCAAGGGCAGGCCTGTGTGAGGGAACCGATCTCCTTCTGCTCCACAGCAGGTGCAGTTTGACAGCTCACGATGGTGCAGCACGACATGGAGGAGTGAAGAGGCCCCACCCCCAACACCCAGCCGGACGGGGACTTTCTTCTGTACGCAAACATGAAAAATACCTACAGGGGTTTGGTCCAAGCTCAGTAGTGCCCTCTGTATTGGACAATTGCTGTATTTTTATTTTTTTTTAAAACTTTGTTTCAGTGCTGTCGACTCGATGTTTAGCAAACACCCGTGACACTCGTTCGCTAAACCAATGTTCAGTTCAGCTTTGTCATTTTAGTACTTCTAGGATTTTGGAGGAAAAAAAATCAAGTATCTTCTCATGTGAAGCTGCTGTGGCCAGAATACAGAATGTTTTAATTTATTTTGTATATTATCTTAAGCTTTAACAGAACACATTTTTAATGAGAACACTGGAGCAATTCTAATGCCACAAAATGTTTGCACAGATGAATGAAAACATATCTGTATATTTGGTTGGTAGATGCAGATTAATTCTCATTATTTATATTTGTTGTAAATCTTTACAAGTATCTGGAGCCTTGCTGGAGAGGACCTGAAGCCCCTCAGCATACAGATGTCGGTTGACTTTCCTGCCGCTTGCAGTTTCTCAACTTTTTACAGATGGTATTTAATTTTCTTTGACCCCCCCCCCCCCCCCCAGGGCTAATTCATTATCTACAATAACTGTCTTCAGATGTATTTTTAAAGCATTGTTTTACATTCTACACATGCAGATATTTAATGTAATGGTTGTTTCAATGTGAATAATCTGGAGTTTAATCAAAGTCTATATTTACCGATGGAGGCTTTTAAAATGGTATGTTCTGTTACCGATTAAAACAAGTTATATGCTGAAATACGACTCATTTCTTTTTCTAGAGCCGTCCAGCTTTCGGCGCGTTTGTTTCCATTAATTGTTTAATAGGGGAAAAAATGAAGCTCCTGGGTTTGAGTTTGAAAGCAGCGGTCAGCCTTCCGCTCACAATGACACAAGCGGTGCTGAAATGTAGGTCAGCCGGACAAAAGGCGAACAAAACACAAGCGCCACACGAACGGGGCAAACTCCACGGCCTCTGTGGTGACTTTCAGACCACCCAACCCCCAGGCCAGAATTTAGATGATTCTAGTTTAAATGCAGGTACACTGAAATCCCGTGGTAGAATAGAATAAAACCTTTATTATCCCACGAATGAGAAATTTAGGATATAATAATACGCCCTGCGATAAGACAAAGTCAGATATAACGCGAGGCTTCAGTCTTCCTCCCTTCCTGGTCACCAACACCTGATGGCAATGACTGAACGGTAAATAAAAGTTTTTATTGCTGTAGCAGGGGTGGGGGGAGCTGTGGCTCTCCCACAATGCAGTGCTGTTGCACGTTTGTAAATAACTGTTTAACCGTTGTGGGGAGTTAAAGGGGGATTGTTGGCCCTCTTTGTGTTCACTATGAGCTTAGCAGGAGGTGTGTTGTGCTCCGAGTGCCGGTGTTTAAACAGAGCTCAAGCTCCCAGAATGCAGTCTCCCTTCATGCTGCTGCAAATGTCACGGTTGCAAGTTGTTACAGTATTGTTCTATATGGTATTACTACATAATATATAAAAAAATTATTAGTTTGGATAAAGTGTTCACACAGGTCAAACTCAGAGTGAGGTCTAACTGTACAAACCTTTGCATTTTGCCTGGAGAAGTCACGTTCTGACTGGGGCTGTGTGAACAATGATTTGATTTTATTCTCTTCCTCCCAAGAATATGGGCAATTGTAAAAGACTTTAAAAAACACCCTGGACAAGCAAGCTTTTGTGTGTGGCAGAATAAACAGCTGAGCATAGCATGAAACGGCAGAATGTATGTCCACAACTTCATTATAATTCAGTGGTTGCAAATAAAGCACAGAAACAGACCCGTTTTTCCTATTTCTCTTTTTTGAATAAATTAATGTCATTCAAAATACAGTGCCAAAGGAACATGATGCAGCCAAACATGCTAGTAATGTCTGTCATGAAGCACCTGTGCTCATGTGAAGGTGAGAGGGAAGAAGCCCCTGTTCCAATGCTGCGACCCCCCTCACCCCCAACTCGCACTCTCCCGCCAGTAGTGGTTGGCCAGGGTCGCGTCCCCTCAGCCCAGACCCACAGCAACACAACTGAACAGTTTGCTCACGAGGGGGAAAAAAAAAAATCTGATAGGAAAGTGGAAATCTACACAATCACACTACAGTAATGATTGATATTAAATAATAAAAACTAATACAAAATAGACCTGTTATTTTCCCCTCTATCTCCACACTGACTTGTTTTAACATATGAAAAATAGATCATTCTCAATATCAGCAGCATTGTTATTTGTACACATGAGCCCAAAATTACTGTTGTACAGATAGTGGAGGTGTGTATGAGGTGACCTGCAATACACCCCCCCAAGGAGGACCCCCACCCCACAAGAAAAAAAAAAAAAAAAAAACATTTAAAAAAATTACCCCTAATACAATGTCAGCAGTGTGAAAGGGAGAAGAGGACAGCGAACCTGTCTGTAAACTGTCAGCTATGTGGAAGACCCGTGAGGAGGCGGAGGAGGAGGTTGGGGGGGCAGGTATGGATGAGGTGTCCTCAGTGACCGGTCCTGCAGTCACTTCTGCAGTTGCTACACACACACACATCCATAGCCACCGCCCACCAGATCCTGTACATGTTGCAGCGATGGCAGGGGGGGAGAGAGAGAGAGAGAGAGAGAGAGAGAGAGAGAGAGCGCGCGAGTCTGGTAGAGGACGAGGAGGAGGAGGGACACATGTGACCACTGCGGCAAGGAGCTTCTCCACCAAGTGCACCGTCAATCAGTCCCCTCTCTCATTTCTGATCATCACATTGTAGTAGCAGTAAAACATAAGTATAAATACAATAGTACTAGTTAAAGGGAACCATGTGTGTTTGTGTTTACGGTCTAGTTGAGGAGGCCTGGAGAAGGTGGGCGTGTCCTGGGTGGCCACGTAACACCTAGAATTCATGTTATCTCCAGATTTCATTGAAGCCCAAGTGAGAGGTGACAGGGGAGCTATACGTGGGGGAGGGACACTATTTCACCATCCACCTCGAACTCATCCGTGCCATCGGGGGCAAAGAGGTACGTGGGGGGCTTCCAGGGAGACTCCTCCAGACAGGAGGGGTACAGCTTGCCCACTGCACAGCGGAAGTCCTTGCCCAGGTCCCAGAGCACGCGCTCTGAGACAGGCTGGCGGGGATGCCAGCGGTCCAGTTCTGTATCGTACTGGTAGATGGCATAGCGGGCGCGTTCGTTCATGTGCGTCTCGCGCACGAAGATGCAGAGCGCACCCAGCAGCACGACAGCCCTCACACACGGCTCTGAGTAGCGCTTGGCTGGCACGCTGGCTGCCACTCGCCACTCGTTCCTGTTAATGTCGTAGATCTCCACGGCAACAGAGGAGCCGTCCACTGTGCTGACGGGCATCCTGAGGCCTGAGTTGCTGACCACGTGCAAGCCACCCACGTAGAAGATGAAGTCTCCAAAGGCAGCGGCGGAAGCGAAGCAGCGGCTGGTGCGGCGCGTCGCCATCTCGACCCAGGTGTCGGCGCGCGGGAAGTAGCAGTACGTCAGGTCGTGCGTCATGGCGTAAATGCAGCCACGGGCCACAACGCACGTGCTCCAGCTCCATGCACATGGCAGCGGGCTCACCATCCTCCACTCGTCCTTCTCCCGGTCATAGCGTTCCACCGTGCGCCGGTTCAGCTCACCACCCGCACCGTCACCCCCTATGGCATAGATGTAACCATCGCAGTGCACAAGCGAGGGCCGCACACGCGCACACAACATGGGTGTCTTGGATACCCAGGCATTCTGTTGGGCGTCCAGCCAGAAGAAGCTGGCCACTGAGCGGAAGGAGGCCTGCAGTTTGCTGCCCTTGCTGTGGTTGGCAATAGGGGTCTTCAGTGGCATCTGGCCACCGGCGATGAAGATGTCATTGTCCGGGGTTACCAGGGTTCCCACCTTCTGGAGATCCCCTGGTGGACTGCACAGCTTGTACACCTTCTCAGCCTGCGGGCTGTAGCACACAGTGGTATGAGAACCCCCTGCTGTAGCTCCATCTCCTGGTGCCTCCACTGAGGCTGCCTCCACAAAAATAAGCATCTCCTCCTTGGTCATGCCCAGACGTGGCTTGAAGAACTTGGGCATGGATTTGTAGAGGCCCTGCACCACTACTGACTTGTCGTTGGGTGGCAAGCCCTGGAACCAGGCTCGCTGCGTCACCTCGGACAGTGCGTCGATGCGAATCTGGCTGAGCACTGAGGACAGGTGCTGTGAGCGCGACTCCATGTCGTGCTCGAGCCACAGCATTGCTGCTTCGCGCACCGTCTCCTCCCGCTCAACGTTGAGGTTGTCGCTACTAAGCACATCCACCAAGAGCTCGTGGGACAACTGCAGGAAGGCCTCCTGCCGGTATACGGATGGGAACTTGTGCTCCACCATGCGCTTTGCGCTCTGCTTCAGTTCAACGCAGCTGAACAAGTCGCCGATGCTCAGCATGCGCACACAGTTGTCCACATTGATCTTCTTCACCAAGTAGTCCCTACACTGTAGCAGCACATCCTCCACCTGGGGGACATAGACAACTCAATGACTGTGGCTGCAACATAAGAGACAGACACACACACACACACACACACACACACACACACACACACACACACACACACACACACACACACACACACACACACACACACACACACACACACACACACACACACACACACACACACACACACACACACACACGACGCCCTGTCAGCCTAGGCTTAGGGACAGCGCACACACCTGGAGAAAGCAGGCCGTCTCATACAGGGGCTCCACAGTGCTGTCCGTTATGGCCAGGTTGCCCGTATACGCGTAGCTGATGATGATTTGCAGGGTCCCGGGGTCCACGTTGTGTAGGCTCACATGTGTCTGCTTGCTCTCACTTAGGCCACTCATGAACATGGCCCTGGGGGGTGCAGACAGAACAGGCAAAAGGCCACCTCAACAATCGCAGTCATTCTCTGCAGATGGCACCACCTTAGCAACAGTAAACAACAACACTACACCGTTAATGAGCATTGTGGGTACAAGAGAATTGCTCTAACTTTTAAAACATCTTATTGTGTTTAGGATGCCCTTCAGAAACAGAATCAACTAGAAGCAGACAACACCCAGCAGTGAACCTCCAATACCCTTTCCCATCACAGTGCTAAACCAATGTCTTTCACATGCCACTACCCAGAGGGCACCATAACTGTTCAACGTTCACCCAATTCTTCCTTCTCTTCAAGAATGACACTCTTCAACACTTCTACCATCAGACAGGACAGAAACCATGAGAAATGTTCTTTTCTCAATCCTAAGCACTTCATCACCACATATAATGGAGCTCCAAAATATAAGTTCTGCTTTGGCTGTCAACACCTGCCTGTACTCATCTCTCTGTCCTCTTCTGTACTCAGCTTAATGTAACATTTTCATCATATTGACACCACCTCTGTTCAAACCAACTATGATGTATTGACGACTTACTGGTATTTTCAGCCGTTTTGACCAAGGCATCTGCCTAATCATTAACTATTACAGCAGAAAACTGTAGATGAGTCCCACTTCCCAACCTCTTCAAAGGAAGAAGTTACATTATAATCCTGAAACAAACAGCACAATAGAGAGAGGTGTGTGGACTGCACCCAGGTCTGCAGTTCTCTTCTTGCCCACATTCAGCTTAGCCAAAAGCCACTGCAGCTCCTGAATATGAGCCAAAGTGACAACTACTAGGGTGAACCAAGGAGAATGACCAACGACGAGAAAATAAAATAAAAATGAAATCAATTTGGAAAGAGAGCTTTAAAAAAATAAAAATAAATAAATAATTTAAAAAAAAATCAAGATGCTCCTGGTGACACCACTCCACAATGTGCCAAGGAAGCCTTACTGGAATTGTTCACAAATAGGGGGTGTAACCCTTTTGTGTTCGTTTTATACCCTGGCACAGTTGAAGGACCATAGTAACACTTTTCTTCTGCATGGACATAGGCTCTGGCCAGATCTATTCTCAGCACAGATGCTGCCAACACAACATGCAACTCCTCACGCTTCTAGTTCTTTCCGACACCCACACATCCAGCATCCCACGCAATTTCCCCCCCAAAGTCTGACTCATTCCCTTCTATAGCCGCCCAAATAACACAGCCATTCCTCCAGACAATCATGATTTTCCAGTCTCACATCATGCCTTCTTCTCAAACCACTATAGGATCACTCAAGGTGACTGAAGCAGCCCCCCCTCCAATGGGCTTCACAAGAGGCAATACTTCCCACCTCGTGGGCCCCAAGGAAGGATAACCTACCCCCTGCACTTGAATGAGAAACAGTGTCACATTTCACTTGGGGGGCTGGGGAGGGGAGCTAACAGGAAGGGCAGGGGACACCTCTTGGAGACATGTGGGGCACAGTATGGCTGAGCATTTCGTGTGATTTCACCAGAGAGAAAACAGAGAGTAAGCAAAACTCATGGAAATGTATACAGCAGCCCAGACATCAGATCACAGGGTATCAGGAGGTACAGTGAAAACAAACTATTGGTACACATCATAAAATTAAGCAAAATCCCCAATTTTGCTTAATTTTATGATGACTACAGAAATACCCAAAAGAGATTCAGGATGCATTCCTAGAAAGTAGAACCCTAACCAAAGCAGAGCTAAACGGGGCCATTATCACATTTAATTAGATATTTGAAAATGCAGTAATCCCTTGGTATCTAAATCTAATTCTCTGAAAACTTGTTGGACACCATTATTTGCAGAATGTCTATTTCCCATTATTTTAAATGGGGGAAAATTATCATAATGTGCTCCCAGCCCATCAGAAAACACTTAATTTGTCATTAATTTGGGCATTTATAATGTATGGTACAGTATGTGCAGTACAGGACATTTTGCATGTTAGTGCCACCACCAGTGTCACTGCATTACATACAAGAGATAATAGAAGGCGTATGCTGGGTTTGGAGTGGGAGTTCAGTGTTATGAGACACAATAAAGGGGAGAAGTATGTCAATGTCACCTGGACCAAATATTTTTTAAAAATTAAAAATAAAATGCACAGTAAACTTGTAATGCAGCACAACACTTACACACAAAGCGGAACTAGCAGAAACAGCTGATAAAACACCAATGCAGGCATACGCACGTCTGGCTTTAGATAAAATCATAACCATAAACAATGCAGTTTGCAACAATACTATTTTTTTAATTAAAGCACACCATACAGTATTATAGTTTAATTTTTTTACATTTATTTTGATTTTTGTTCAGATTTCAACTTTCTTTAAATTATGAATAAGCTTCAGATAATAATGCAGTGTAGTAAAAGTTTGTGTTTGAATACCAAAATTTTCAAGAGCTGCTATAATGAAAATTTGGATATAGAGAGTATGGATATCGAAGGACTGCTGTACAAATACAGAGCAATGAATTTCTACTGAAAATGTTCTCATTAGTCACGTAGTTTTCCTGTTTTTTGATGCCCAAAAATTGGACTGCATACGTCTATTTTACCATAATATCAGCAATAAGTGTGTGTCCATGGTGATCGCTTCCTGCCAACTTATTCCAGCTCCCATAAGCATTTTCCCAAATACACCCACAACACTTATTTGTTGGAAAATGTTAAGATTAAAAGAAAACACATGAAAATAGATGTGTAACATAAATGAAAGAAAGGTGTAGGAATAACTGCATCTGCAAGTTGTGTGTAGCAGTGGAGAGCCAAGGATGGACATCTCACACAGTGTGCAACAGAAATGGTGCAGTAGCAGAACTGAGGGTGTGGAGTTGTGCACAAAAAAAGGCACAGAGAATGCTTCAAACCCACAGGGGAGGGGCCACAGCATACAGTATGAGCGCCAGAGCAATGTGAGGAGAATAAGGATTATGATAATAGCAAAAAGAAATGTGCAATTCTGATCATTCCATAAATACAAACACTATAATAAAACTGTGCTAAATGGGGTCAATGCTAAGCACAAAATTACTATATAAAACAACACATACAATGAGTTATATTTTGGGCTCAAACATATGGGAAGACTGAGACCAACTAAAGAGCATAGAATTTTATAGGAACACCCTCTGTTTACCTTTATTTTAAAAACATTCTTTAGGGATGCCAATAATTTTAAAACATGTTTTAGAAAAAAAAAGGAAAATAAAAAATTGGACATGTTAAAATAAAATTATACAGCTTTCTCATATGTTTGAGCTCAAAACATGGCCGACTATGTTATTTTGTATATTAATTTTTACTCAGCTTCTTGAAGTATTGGGTTGATCATGCACAGCCTGAGATGCTCACCTGAAGTAGGAGCTGCATGTGGCCAAGACCATCTTGTGGCAGGGGAACTCGGCATCCTCCACCATCAGCACCACATCTGTCAGCAGCTTCTGCTCGTAGAAAAAGCGGAGCTGCTCCAGCAGGGAGACGGCATAGTCCGTATTGACAGGTGTGCTCTCGCTGGGCTCTGACATGGTCGCATCCCATGAACCCTGGGCTCAGAGTCACAAACACCAGCAAGAGAAGGGTACTGCACCCCCCCCAAAAAAAAAACAAAAAAAAAAAAAAACAAAAACTCCACACAACTCCAAAACAATGAGCTTGTGGGGGGGAAACAGTCTACAGGTTCTTTGCAGCAAACTTAAAACTTCCGAACTCCCATATGAGCTGTGCAAAAAAAAAAAAAAAAAAAAAAACCAAAAAACAAAACAGACTGTATTTTGGGAGGACGTGGGGAAAAAAAAGACGCAGGAGGGTGGGTCTTCACGCGCTCACACTTCAACTTTTACCGCAGTGTCTCAGCACTTGTTCGTTGGTCACTTTGGTATCGATCAGGTGTCTGGAGTCTTTCTTATGCCTGGGGGGTAAGAGGAAAGGGGAAGTATGGGAGGGGGTGTGCCATGGCGCAGGTCCATTCCAGGGCGGTGGAGAGAGTCAGAGGTGGACGAGGGTCCCTGGCGTCAGTACTGCACCAGTGCACATCCCCGTCCAGAGTCTGCTGGAACACATTAAGGACATTAAAGCACAGCAGGGCAACAAATAATCCTACAGCATTCAGGACATACTTTGGGTACTATGTATAATTATTAAGTTTCAAAATAAATTTTTGCACTTTAGACATCTGATGAGCCAGACACTGAGATGCACAGAGGAACGCCCTCTGCACTCCTGCTGCCAGCAACCTTCAGCTGCTTGAGTAAAACTGCACTGTCAACAATGTGCTCTCTAATGGCAGGTGACTCACCCTACACCTAGCTGACACCTTCCCACTCTGGCCTCCCCAAACATCCCCAACCTGTCTTCTGCTCAAAAAGATAGCGCTGACAGTGTGACGGTCCACTGGGTGTGTTTTGTACATGCATGTTAGCAGGGGACTGCAGTCAGCACGTACACAAGGAAGCAAAGTGTATTCTTAGTTATGCACCTGTCTGGACAGCTGTCACCTGCTTCAGCGCACAGGAAGCGATGGTTACAAAACTAACTTCACACATCCCCACCTACCCAGTTCCTGACCTTCTCAGTTGTGTGACAAACCTTTGTCGGCCAGGTCTACGTGCTCACAGTAACCACCCTCCGCAGTTACATTTCTGTGACTAAGTGCATTGCCGGAAGGGCACGACATCACGCTCTCTGTCGAGTTACAGCAATGCGTAGCAATCCCAGGAGCTCCGCTAAGCAGCTTGGACTGCTGGTGATGCAGTTAGAGTTGCTACCCTCACAGTGGGACACCGACCTCTATGGTGAAGGGTGTACACCTAAAGCATTTTTACCTGGAACATAGAATGGTATGCTGTCCTGTTAGAAACCACCAAATTTACTCAGAAAACTCAGCTTTACTCAACTTTATCTGCTCTTCATCTAGACCTAGTGACACATTCCAAATATCTAAGTCATTAGTTTTACTACAATTATTGTTTATTCATTTAGCTCATGTTTTTCTTACAGCATGATTAAGTTATGCACCAATTCATACAGTTCTGTAACTTTTCACATCTGAATTTACATTTTTGTTTTTACACATCACCTAAAGCAAAATTAATGTACAGAATGGGTTTTGTGTTGTGTATAGGGAGGCACAGTGAGTAGTGCTGTTGCCCCATAGCACCTGAGATGTTTGGGTGTGGGTCTGAATCCAGGTCAATCTGTGTGAAATTTGCATGTTCTCCTAACGTCTTTGTGAGTTTCCTCCAGGTAGAATGGCTTTGAGCCACAGTCCAAAGGCATGTTTCAGGTTAACTGGTTATTCTACATTGCCCATACTGCGCATGCCTATGTGTGTGCTCAGCTGCTTATAACTAAATGACAGTGAAAAAATACACAATTTTTAAAAAAATCAGTCAAGCAGCTCTGACAAGACTGTAACCTCATGTTCTGCATGATCCCGTTATTATTATTATTTCAATAACAGACAGCTTAATCGACGGCGACAGACAGTATCTGATCCCTTTATACAACCATGTTTTTTTTTTTTTTTTTTTTTTTTAAACAAGCCTTCCGGTGTTAACGCTTTGCTCAATGGTACTGCAGCAAAAATGTCAATTATGACTCGAACCCATAACCTTCCGGCTACAAGTCCATGTCCTTGAGCACTACACGTCCAGCTACTGTTAGGTAACCATAGCATGAAAAACACTCATTTAAATTTGTTATTCAGCACACTGGACACGCAACTGCACACGCGCCCATCTATTTTCAGCAACCGCGCTGCTTAAATGTGGCGCCTCCAAATAAAGCGCAACACTGCTTACTATACAAAACTGGGAGTATTACTGTGTTAAAGGGCTTTAGCAATGGAAGCCACACTTGGGTGAACATTGCTTGCTATCGTAAAGTGAGGCTAAAATAATCAGCATATATTCCACTCATATACGAGACAACAGAACTGACGTTAAAAGTTAATACATTTACGACTAACTAGACAGAGTTCCAGTTAAGGCCATCCAGGTGGAACCTGAAGGTTGTTGGTTCAAGCCCCATTCCATAGTACCCTGTTTGCCCTTGAATGACCCTGACTTTACCAGCAAACATTTCTCACATCTATAAATGGGTGAAATACTGTAAGTTACTTAGAACAAAATAAAGTAGCTTAACTATAAGATGCTAGAAATTACTTCCACACTTTAGTGAGAAATTGCTTGGATTCTAAGACAGGTCAACAGATCACCCATGGAGACCCACTGCTGGAGACTCATCACCTGTCTACATGTGGGGGGGGGGAAGAGTGATAGTGTGCTTGAATGAAGGCTGTTCTCATCTCAGACCTGCAAGGAGGCTACAGTTCGAAGCTATTAATGATAGCGTGTTCAGTGGCGGTCTGAGTCAGCAGGAGCATCATCACCATCATAACCAATACCAGCACCACCGTTAAGCTGAGGGCTACAACCATCATCATCATCATCATTCTCTCGATGTCATGCAATAGGCTCATCCTCCTCTTCATCCCCATTACCAACATCACCACCATCACCTTCGCCAATCTCCTCACATGGCAGGGCACACCACATGCTCGCAGTTAGGCCACATCAGCCTCAAACAGCAAAGGGAAACAAAACTAAGATAAACACACTTCCACGAGATCGTAAGGCGTGTCACCATCGCAAACCGTGCGATCACTGTCACATACACTCCCTGCCACCCGAAGTGCCACCGGGGAGTGGAACCCACCTGTCGATCCGCACTTGCCACAGCACCTCGGTGATGGATCAGGACCAGGATGAGGATGAGGAAAAGGACCAGGGGCGGCAGCCGCTCCTCTCGTCCCTCTACCCAGGACAGACAGGATTGTCCCAGGCGTACAGCGCCACCCCGTTAAACCGTGTCGGCCTTTTTTGTCGCTGGTACGTGGCCCGCTACAGTGCGCGCCGGCTGCTCAGCGCTGCCTTTCTCTGGGGTCCATCGGCTAGCTGCTTAGCCTGTTAGCATTTTGGTTACCGCAGATCCTCACAGCCACTGCCGTTCACGGCGTCGTCAGACGCGCAGTTTGTTGCGTTAGCTTTCCGGAAAGCTAACGAGCTAACGACCGCCGGCCATTTCTACTTCTACCGCCAACCGTATCCAAAAAAAAATAAAAATAAATAAATTTAAAAAAATTATATATATGTGTGTGTGTGTGTGTGTGTATATATATATACACACTTGACGGTTTTACTCCCAACTTTACAATTGCTGGTTTCCAGCGCGCGCGCCGCGGCGGCTCCTCCTGGCCGTTACACAAACCAAAGAAGTCCGGAAGCCGAATGCGCACGACCGCGGCCGGGACCGCGCAGCGCGAAGCCCCTATGCGCACGGCGCATGCGCTCTCCGGCACGTCCGAGCCAGCGAGGAGGACGCACGCGCCCCTGCGCCGCGCCGGAGGCTTGCGCGAGGACGCCGCGCATGCGTACAAACGCCGGCGCGTCTGGCGGCGAAGCTTGACCTCCGCGGGAGGGATGTCGTCCGGCTCGATGCGCGGCGTGTCCGTCGCTCGCCAAGCAACGCCGGGCGACAAATCTGACCGTTGCGATGGGGAAAAACTGGCAGCGGACATCGAAGTAAACGATCAGCTACACACAAGCTTTCGATAGAGCAATAAAGAGGAATTTAAATTGCGAGTCACTGCTGGGTCATGCTTCTTCGCGCCCACTGGTGTGCTTCAGATTGGTTAGCCGAAGGCTAATTAGCGAATAATTGGATGACGTCTGTCGTATAAAAAGTGCAATGGCGGGCTGCGCTGCAGAGGTTTCACAGCTCTCAAAGTGTGGTGCACGTCTCCTAGTTCGCACTAAAGTGTCACGGTCACGTTTGAGGTTGGTGCAGGTTGATCTGAGGGGGGTTCTTTGTGCTTATTTGGTTTTTGGCTTTGAGATTAATGTCTCTCCCCCCCGTTTAATTTGTTCCCAGTGTTTGCGGGTGCAGGGTCGTTCTCTCCTGGAAACACAAGTGAAAATGGAAGGTAACATCACCTTCCTGCTTTACATTCAGTTCACTGGGAAAGTCAAAGCTTGGGGGAATTGGGAATTAGCTTTAAATGCATTTAAAGCGCTCTCCTGGTTGTTTCTGTGTTTGTCTTACCTTCAAAGGGGGTGTCTATTTGGTAGTTACTTTAGAACATGATTTCCTTAATAGATTTCAAGGCTCCTGATGCTGGAAATGGTGGAAATGTTTGATGCTGCTATTTCTTGACCTTAAGTTGTATTGAAATCTTTTTTCACTTCTGTGATACTGAATTTGTTTTATTGTAGAAGTGAATAATTCTTCACAAACAATGGGAAGTGGGCAGCCACAACAGCATCCTGTTCATCACACCAGGCCATTTTTCTATGTTCAACAACCTTCTCAACCTTATTATATGTACCCTTGGCATATGAACAATCCATTTGGGCACTATGGCTTTCCTGGATCAGGTAGGATTTTATGTACGTTGGTTATTTTCCTTCCATAAAACAAATCTGAAGCCGTAACTCCTCACCATGTTCTGCAGGTCTCCCTTTTGGGCGTCCGTACATGGCTCCTTATGCATACATGCAGTACCCAGGGTACATCATCCCCCATGCGCCCATGCAGCCAATTGACTACAGGCGGCTATTTAACACATACTTCCCGTCAGCTGCGGCTTGTGACGCGCGGTTCCGCAACAGTCACATTCGCATGCGGCGGGAGACTGCCTGTTCAGAAGCTCAGACGGAGCCTAGTGATGCTGTGAATAAGCTGATGAAAAGTCTGGACAAGCTTGTAACTCATGAGGTCGTCAACTCAAGAACAGAAGTGGCTTCTGGTGTTTCTCAAGACTCTGGAATATGTTTGCCAGGGGATGGGCAAAAATGCCATGAGCAGAAATTACAACCCAAACCTACATGTGTCATGCAGGGTGACACTCCATTGCCGTCCCCTGTTGTGCCTCCTGGTGACTCTTGTACTGCTGTGTATACAGAGGAATTGACCCCGAGTCCTCATGACAAGCTGGCCCAAGTGGAGTGCTGTGGGACCCGTGAGAGGGTCCTGCCCCTTGATAACTCCTTTGTCTGTGAGGCAGTTGGCCTTAATAGTGTGGTCATAGACAGACAAGGAAATGTCAGGCTGGAGCCGCAGGTTCCCTGTAGCGTGAACATCCTATGTGAGGTGAGTCTTGAGCAGGCGTTTTCACCACATAGTGCACAGGATTCTGATGGACCCATGAAACAAACTGCTGATCCTGCACATTACCAGCCTGATGAGGCCACTGAACCAGCAAGTGATGAGACCTCAGAGATGCCCCTTCCAGCTAAGGCAGCTGATAGTGGTAGTGTTGGTAACAAGTCACCTGTTGACATTGAAGAGCTGCCTTATCAGATCCTGCGGCTACCATTTGACAGAGTTTCACCAGTTGAACTGTTGCAAAAGGACAGTCCCCTGTGGTGTGTAGACCAGCTGTCCAACCTTATCCAACCTGCGAGCTACCTATCCTCACTTGGCAATGGCTACTACAGCTACTATCCTCAAACAGTGCAAGAGCGACAGAGTGTCCTCAGCCCATCCTTGGATGAACTTTCCTCCCGCGATGAGGTGTTCTCTACTGACTTGGAGGACATGGATCTAATCCCAGGCCATGTGTATCTGGGTGATGGAAGACCTGAAGATGGTACTGGTGAAACCCAGGACCCTGATGGTGATTTTGAGAGCTTTTCCTCATCCGAGGAGTGTTCAGTTTGTTCGCCAAAAACGTGTGCCACCTGCGGTTCCACCCTGTCCACAAAAACAAAGTGGAGCCAAAAGCACTCCCCCAAAGTCTTTGACCCTCAGGAGGAAGAGAATGTTGGGGAAAATTATGACTGTGAAATGGAACAAAATGCTACTTTGAAGAAGCAGCCCCACTCAAAAAGGAACATCCAACCTCGTTGTAGCCGGCAGGACCACAGACAGAAATCTAAGAAAGGCCACTTTGAGGAACTGGAGCACCCAGCCTGCCTTGAGGCTCTGGACCAGGAAAATAAAAGTTTAGGAGCATGCTGTGAGGAGCACATGGTGATGGTCAGAGCAGAGAAGTACAAAGAACCAAGAAATGTTCAGTCCAGACCTTCTTTAGGTAATTATAAGCATATGGTGTTCACCTTTAGTATAATGTGCTCCAGTGGCTTAAACTGGGGGTTAAAACCTTTGTGTTGCTCAGCTTTCTATTCTCTCTTTTGCTAACAAGATCATAGAATCTACTGTATTCAGGAGGATGTGTATTAAATCTTAAACCAAATAATTTTTTAGGCGAACAGCAGAAAGAGGGTGCTGTGGCATCAGACCAAGAGAGCTGGGAGAGTTGCTGTGTTAAAGGAAGACAGAAGTTTCAGAAACCGTATCCTTTGCTGCAAGGACAAGGTAGAACGACTACTTTCACTGTGTGAAAGTAGTCTTTGGCATTTTAAAATGAGCTTTATTCATACCCAGTGATATGTAGTATTCAGTATCTGTTCTGTCATCTAGAAAGATCACGTAGAAAGACTTCCTGTAAGACTTTAGGACCCAAAAAGTCCCGGAGGAAAGATTGTGACGACAATGAGGGGGAATTCCCACATTTCCGAAGGGGTAGAGGTAAGTAGTGTCTTGTGGCAAGGCAAAAAATACAATGCTGTCAAATTGGAAATAAAACATTTTTTTTTTTTTTTTTAAGGATCCTCCACAAGAAGAGGAAACAAATGTTGAAATAGTCAAGTTTGCACTACATTAATAACTTAAAAGCACTTAACCTATGAAATGCACATTTGTAAAATGTAAGTTAATGGCACTTGTATTTTGTATCTGAGATGTAATAGGGCTGACTCCAGGCCTGCATTTCCCCTGCTTGACAACGCCATGTTGGATGCTGCGCATTCAGCCTAATTTTAAAATCCCGTTGCTGCTGTCCTCACTGGACCCTGTCTTCATGCCTGCCTACAGTGTTTGTCCTTTGTGAGCCAGGTTGGTGAGGTGTAGGCTTGGTTCCCATTATAGTGACTGGTACTCTGGATCTCTGCAGCACCAAGACCGGAAGTTCACTGAGGACTAGCATCAGGGTTCCCTAGGCCTTTTTGGGTAGTGGAAGTGCAGCTCGTTTTCAGTTAAGCCAGAGGGTGAAGATCTGACTTCAGTTTGCTTGGAGCTAACTGGATCAGTCTTGCTGTAGTGCATTTACTTTAAATTCTGTAAACATCAATGACTTGGACCACTTCATGTAACTGGAATTAAAATCTTTATTAAGTGTGCTTAAGTTTTCTTGTTTGCACCTTTTATAGGTCCTTGCACGGCTGAGGTTGAAGTTTGACTAAAATGGAAACGGACCTTTCAGTCTGTCTAGTCATGGGCTGTCATACATTTCTTTCAACAAACCATTTACTTTTCTGTTTTCATATAATGCACATCTGGTGTAAGTTAACTTTCCACCTTTTCAGCATTTCACTTTAACTGAAATCAGCCATGTTCGGACTACAAGTTACCTGCCCATGTTTTATTACACTCCCTAGAAAACTGCCAGGTTCTAAAGGCACATGTGTCAGATCTGCAGTCCTCCACTCCATCATAACATAGATATCAATGTTTTGTTTGAGTCCCACTTCATGGATATGTTAAATAGAGCTTGGAGATCACTTATGACATAAGTTGTGCTCAGTTGAATAAGTGAAATGCTTCTAGGTTTTTTTACACTTTTTTTTTAAAAACAACTGTTTCAGAACCTCAGTCTAGCCAATCTGTAATACAGCTTCAAACCACTAGAGGACACTCCTGTAGTTTAACTTTCTTGCAAATTTGTATATGGAAGGAATCTTATTGAAATTTAATGTCACAACGAAGTTCCAGATGCACTAAAATTTCACTGTGAAGCAAAATATTAAGCAGCATCTTTCAAGTCCATGTAGCATATTAAAGTTATAGCAGAAAAGTTTAATATATGGGACAAGCCACACTGCTAGACACTAAAGCTTGCTGTCTTACCTCAACTCTGCTTTATTTTGGAGCTTCTAGGGTGTACAGGTATGGTGATTTGGAACAAAAATTTCAGTTTGAACTTGGATGGATTTTGTTCATGACCACAGTGTATCCCAACACCTTCAATAAGGAATCTATGAAATTCTTTACAAATTAATATGATTGCATCCTTTTATGAATTTTTGAACATTAAGAAATCTCTCCATTTCCTCTTATGCTAACATCACCTCTTTTTCAACTTTCTGCGTTTAGATTTAAGGACTAAGGTCTCACAGAAAATATGGTTTCCTTTTTAACAGGGATTTTTTTTATTGTGGGGTTAGGGTTCCTGAATTCAATCATTTAATGAGTTAATTGGTAACACCTCTCTTCATTTTGTACCTGCATGAAACAGTCTTTATTGGTCTCATGTCATAACACTGAAATATTTACCTTGTGCTGTATAATAAAACATGTAACATTTTTATCATACATTTCTTCCCACATGTGTTTGCTGTGTTCATTTCTACACACCTGCATCCTGAACAGGTAATGGGCTGATAGGTGCTGATGATATGAGTTTAACTCAGCCGATGTCCTTGAGTGCACAAAGTTTAGCTCCACCTTCCTTAATGAGGTATTTAAGATCACTTGTGAGCCGTGCTGCTTTTTGATGCTTTGTTTCTTTTGCAGGTAGGAGGTGGGTCTTTTTGCGTGTGTTTTAGTGTGTACATTCCTCCTAATCTTGCAGTTATCGTAAAGGGCTGTGGTGTTGTGATGTAGTTTGTTTTCTCAGTTGGATAAGTATCATTTCCTTGGAGCTGGTTGTGGGTGTGTTCTTCATACTTAAACTAACTCTAATGTCCTTATCTATTTTTCAAAATGTGCTTGATCTTATTTATGTGGGATGAGAAGTGGGGAAAAGTATAAAGGGAGTTTTATTTATTTTTTTTAAACTCAGGTATGTCAGCTACCCAGCAACCACTTGGGGCTGGACCGCATGGGCCGGATGTTTCTGATGGGCCTCCTGGTTCACCAGGAGGTACCAACTCTGCCCGCAGCTCTTGCCAGGCTCACCCTGAAGGCCTCTCTCAACACCACCATCGGCCCTTCTTTTACGTGCAGCCGTCGCAGCCCTATGTTCCATACCAGTGGCACATGCCCATGCAATATAGCCCTTACTATTCTTTTCCTGGCTTTGGTAAGGATTTGCTTGTTTAGCTCTAAGCAGTATGGGCACCTCTATTTACTATTGCAAAATTCTGGTTTTCAACTTCTTTAACGGCATTGGCGAGAGTGCTATGATGTATTGACTGCATTTAGTCTCACTGTAGCATTGGTAACTGTTAAAATTCTGTTATATGGTAACTGTTAAAATTCTGTTATATACCTGTTAGCAAAAAATTATTGCAGCAACTTTAATAGAAGTATATCTATGGAAGGCTGAACTTAGTATTGGCAGAATGCTGTCCCACCTACTATGCATTTAATGTCTGTTTGCATTCTCACCCCATTGTAGGCTATGGTATGGTTATGCCAGCAAGCCCATATGGTTTCCCACCAAACCCATACATGGAAGCCCCTGGTTATGTTGTCCCCTACACCCAGCTGCACTTGTCTGATTACAGGCGGATGCTGAATCCGCATTTTACTCCAGCCATGGCCTACCATACCCGTCGCTTCCGTTACCAACATGTTACTACTCCCCGTGAGACCACAACCTCAGAGGTGCAGACGGACCCACAGCCACAGAGTACAAGTGACTCCTGGGTGTCTGGCGCTTCTGAACCCTGTGGCATGTCAGCTCAGTCCACAGGGTCTGACTCGGGCCAGGGGAGCACCAGTGCAAACACCTCAACCTCCCTTAATTTGGAGGCTAGCTTGCAGGCTGTTGGGCGAGATGGCCCAAGTGACACAGATGTAGGAGTGATGCCCACACTACCTCGAGCCACTGCCACACCCAAAGGTGCATGTGTGTTCCAAAGGGAAGAGGTGAGGATTGAATGCAGTGGCGCATTGTCAGGCCTCAAGATTGTACGCTCGCATGAAACGACTGCTGAGTCTGCTCAGGATGCCCCCGGTGACCTGGCCCAGTGTGACATCTGGTCAGTCAGCTCTGCCGAGGGCATCATCCCGCTGTACCGTTCTCCTTTGACCGAAGATGCTGCCATCACCCAGGATGCAGTGTGTCTGCGAGAGCAGCTTGAGCAACAGCCATGTGTGCCTTCGTTCCCCGACATCCTATTAGTTGGGGGCTCCCCGTCGAGCAATACTGAGAAACCAGAGCTCCCCTGCACAAAAGAATACAATGCTCCAGCTGGGCAACCGGCATCAGAACCAGGCACTGATATTGTGAAAGTGTGCAGGGAAGCAAGAAATGGCAAAGGAAGCTCCTTGAAGGAAGCCTGCTTCAAAATACTCCGGCTGCCCTTTGAGATGCGCTACCTGGAGGAGCTGCGGAAGGTGGAGGAGTCTGGGTGGTCAGTGAAACCATTAGTTCCGTTCGTTCCTTCGACAGAATGGGTGGCCCAACACAGGTTGGAAAGTGAGGCGACCGAAATGACAAAAACTACAAAAAATGAAGAAACCACTGAGGTTCCTATGGAAACCAGTGCAAGTCAGGCCCCTGTGGCTGACAATGAGGATTCTAGCATTATGCCACCATACCTACCCTCAGGGAGCTGGTTGGCTGACTTTGGTAATGTATACTACTACAGCAAACTACCCCCAAGTGTGCAGGGGCATCTGAACAGTTTCAGCACCTCCACAGAGCAGCTTCCACCAGGGGGTAAGGTGAGCCAGGATTCTGAAGGGAAGGCTGTGGTTGCAGTTGCTGGAAGAATGGCAGCAAAGCCTACGTTCCTCCTCGGATTGGATGGTAAAGGCCAAGTCTGTCCCAAGGATTTCCATTCGCGTGACAAAAATGCATTGGTGCCTAGTGGTGAAGGAGCACAAACCTGCCCTCGATGCATCAAGCGTAATGTCCCCTGTTGTCCCATCCCGAAATTTTCAGGTGTTAAAAGACACAGAACTGCTCCTCTATCCCCACCTGATGTGAAATCCCAACATCGTGTGGCCTGTAGGTGCTGTTCAAGGAAGGTTTTGAGAAAAGCTTCTGTGCAAAATGTATTGAGCTGTCAGAATAGAGGCGAGGGCATGGACTGTGAAGAGGGTATTGGTGCCCACTCGGTAACACCAAAGCGGCAGAGTTGTGTGGCAAAGCGGGCTGGGGGGGTCATGCCTTCAAAAAGGCACTCGGAGAAATGTTCTGTTCAGTGTACAAAGCTCCGTGAGAAGAACTGTGGCTGCAAGGATCCTAGCAATGCTGGGGTTCATGGAGGATTGTCGTGGAAGCACGCTAGCATGGTTGGAGTCTGCAATGAGGAGAACATGGCTGTCTGCAGCCCTGTTCCAGACAAAAGGAAAACTGAGGAGCAAAGATGCAGCACACAATGTCAGGCAGGTATAAAGATTTTCTTTCTGCCAGTCAATTTTGGTGTTGCTAGTATCTATTATGTAATTTACTTTTCCTCTCAGTACTCATGTTTAATGTTTAGGCCCCATGCTTTTATGTTGAATTTGGCTGTGCTACTTGCATGCTTTTGCGTAGCATCCGACTGCATCGATGCAGCCTGTTTTCTTTGACTTTTTTGTAACCTAATTTCATCCCTGACCTAGAGAAGTCATGGCAAGGGACTGTGGTTGTTTCCTGTAAAGGGGATTTTGAGAATGGCGGCAGGCCAAAGAATGTTAAACCGAAGAAACAACATGCACTGTCACAAGGTGCGTCCATCCCTGCCCAGAAACCTCAACATGTGTTGCCATGGAGTTATGTGCCACCTTGGAGAAAATGGGTTTTTGTGGTGTTCAATGTGCACAAATGTTTGCCCCCCCCCCCCCCCCTTCAGAGAGACTGCACTCAAAGATGTCTAGCAAAATCACTGCACAGCAACTACCGAAGAATGACAGCGAGGCACTTAATGAAGGATATTTCAGCCAGTCCAGTTGGACCAAACAAGGTGAGTCCTGTGCTGCTCCAGTAGTGTGTGTGGGGTTTACGATTCTCAAAGTTTCAGTCTTGAGCTTCATTTGAGTTCATGTACACTTCAGAGTGTTAATTTATGCTGGGGATTTGTTGAGTATGTATGTTAAATATTGCTCCAGGCAACTGCTGTAACTTTTGGCTTCTCCAGGAACCAACAGAAGAGACACAAGGAACTAATTTTCACGTCACAGGATGAAGCACTGAAATGCCAAACATTTATGGACACAAATGCACCTTTTCTACAAAATTGAATAAACACTTTTTTTGACAAATCTTTGTCTGCACATCAGTGGCAAATGGTATTGATGGTAGAAAAATTGGTCTTGGTAAAGGTGTGACTGGATCATCTTGGTCCAGTGATGCTTGCAGAAGGTGTTCTGGATTACTGCGGAGCTACCCAAGAGACCACTGAAAGTGACTGTGGTCCACTCTCCCTGTTAAAACATGAGAAGGGACACTTGCACAGATGGATGCAAGTAAAAATCAAGATATAAAAGATGATTCGAGTCATGAAAGCTGCGTTCTCTATATATAAGAAAAGCTTTCTGTAGCTGCTGTTAGACCTATGCAGCAGGTATGAGGCATTGGAAAGAGACCCTGGGGGAGACCTACCACACTTTGGTGGGATTACTGTATATCTCATACCTGATCTGGGGATGCCTAGGAAGCTGGAAACCTGAGATTAATGTAATTCTTCTCCTGAGACTCATTCACCTGTCTCTTATAGCACCAGCTCTATGGGTTGTGTGCAAATTCATGATTATACACACCATTAATGGGGTAGTGTGTTGAACTCAACACACACCTTCAGATGGCAAACTGAACTTTGGACTATGCTCTTTGTTCCAATTCTCTTCAAGTTTTATTACATAAGTTATGCTTAAGTACATGTTTTCCAGATCAGCTTCAAATATTTATACTTTATATGTCAACATGTATGGCTGAATGGACTTGGTACTCAACTCAAAAAACCTTGCCCCTATGTGTGGTAAAAATGATCAAGCTGTGTACATGGGGAAAAATGGGTGTTAGCTGTTTACCACAGTACATGTTTTTGGACAAAAGTGTCAACTAAATGAATAAATTCAAGGGAAGAGCAATGTGCCACAATTTTTCAATAACAGCTTTGCCAAAAACTACTTTTAAATTTGCAATTGGTCCATGTGCTTGAGGGCAAATAACTTTCTACTTGCCTTCCAATATGATAGGTTTGGCACTTTTTGTTTTCCTGGCAGATTGTTTAAAAAACAAAATAGGGAAGTTCACTCCTTTGAACTGTGAGGCTGGGACATAAAAGATATCGCGAGCGGCTATGAAAACAGATGGATATTGGGTCAAATCGAGCTGGCATTTACAGCTTGTTCTGGTATTGTACAGAGCAATAAGTAGTGTCCTGGTTAGAGGTGCCACGATGACAGGTCCCCCTTTTATTGTACCACCCTTGAGGAATATACTGTGATTTACTACAGTGAGAACAACTTTATTAAATGTAGGTGGCTTGGCTGCACACCCAATATTACGAACTGCCTTGGAAAAACTAACTAAAATGCAAAGGTTGTACTACGTTTTGAAATACAGGGTCATTATGAAGTTCTTGTGCAGTTTAAAATATAACTTGTGTTGTACATGAGATAAAAAACTTTGTAAAATGTTTCAGAAAGGTAATTTTTTAAATACAAGAACAATTCATTTACTCTATTCGACTTTATGATCTCTGTGTATAATTAAGTACTGGTATTAAGCTGCCAGTCTACACTTAGTCTGGGCTATAATCTACCAGCCGCAGTCAACTGTAAGGTAAAATAGCACCGTAGTGTATTGCAAGCATAGTAACTGGTGAAATTAAAAAAGGGAAGGAAAAAAGCAGCTTGTTGGGGGGACAAATAAAGTTCAAGTAAATTTATAAAATGTAATAGAAACAAGCCATAAATATAGACCTTGCACCCAAACAGTGTATTCATTTTTAATAGCAATACTAATGAACAGAGAGGCAAAGAAAATAAACAAAACTGCACTGTAGGGAAAACCAAAACTGGCTTGTTGTGGACTTCCTCGAAGTGCCCAGTGTGAACACATTAAGGAAACAAACTTCACTAAACGCAAACACTGTTCCAGTAACACTACACGAATTAGCTGTGTATTTCCAAACCTGTTTATGTGACACTTGCCAGCATTGTCTGACTTTCCCAGATTGTCCCCTCCATTTCATGCCCCGTGCACTGTGTTGTGTTTCCTTTTCGGAAAGCCAGGAGCGCTCAGATCACTAATGGTAGCCGTGAGGCCCTGACTGTGCCCGCGAGTTCATTCCAGCTGACCTCCTGTGATAGAAAAAAGGTTTGAGGCTGAGAGAACAAGCAGACGTGTCCTGATGGTTATCATTGCTTTGCAAGAACACATCACACTGTGATTGCAACAAGCCTCCTTGTGAAAGGGGCCTGCTCCTTTGGAATAGACACTCAAACTACAGAAAACATTGTGACAGACTTGTAATGCCATTATAAACCCATTGTTAAATCCAGTCAACCCTGCATGTGAGTTAATGAGGATTCTTAATCTGCCGCCGCTGTGCTTTCATACTTTTTTGTTTTTTTTTTTTTGTTCTCAGCATTGCCGTTTTGTGGGACGTCGTAGAAAGCAAAAAAAAGTTCTCATTTTATCAAGCATTCAGTGTAACTATGGCAAAATCCAAAAGCCGACAGTTTTAGAAGGCAGTATTTTGGGTTAGTTTGTAAGCAGAGTATTTATTGCGGTACAGTGTAGTGTACCGCATGTGTGCGGTGGACGTATGTGACGGACAACTCATTCAGAGAATCCATTGGCTGAGACATGGTTGGCAGACTTTCATGGTGTGCAGGTTCCTTCCCTGGGGCCTGTGGTCGGGGCGGAGGCCTTCCCAGGCTGTCAGTTTGCATGGCACGTCAGGGTGTTTGAAGAGCTTGGCAGCGGTTCTTGTACAGCAAACCATTTGCTGTCCTCTGGACACCCAATTAGTCTGGATGTGGTTCCCAGCTGTACATAAGATGAGAAGGGAAAGGAGCTATGAAGAGGATACGAGTTGGGATCCTGGTGTTCTTGGGGTGGGAGACAAACGGCGCCCCTGGCAGTTAGTCGGAGAGACAGTTTACCCAACTTGGGCTGAGAACCCTAAAAATCTTTGGCTTTGTATGAACTGACAATGACAAAGCCATGTTTTCACGGATGGTGTTTTAGGCCAAAGGGGTTGTTCAGATTTATCAGTGTTTACAAATAATGTAAAGACCTTAAAAAGAATCTGCTGCATTTCCCCCCAAAATATTTCCCTTTCACCTGGGGACCCATGCCTTTGTTTCCCAGAGAAAACAAGCAAGAGAAAGAGCCACTGACTTTGTAAAAATTACAATAGCAAGATTCTATAACGGTGGGGTCAAAGCCCTTTGCCGTCATCGTTTTAACATTGTTTTTCGGAAGCTAAACTGTGCCCCACGCATTCCAAGGGTCGCGTTTTAAAATCGGCAGTCGAGTGTCTCCACTGAGCCGCGCTTTCGAAAGTTGGGAGTATAAGTGGTTTCAATGGGTTGAATTCTGCATTACGCCAGTGGAAAGTGCACCGAACACCCCCACTTGACCTTTGTATGAGTGTTCACTTCTACAGCAACACCCTGCTCCCCAATTGTTATTCATTTGCTTATTGACACCCACTCATCTTACAACACAGATAGTGAAGTGATGCAGCAGCATAAAATCATGCGGTTTATTGTTTAGGGTCCTACGACAAAAGGCCAAAGGTTTAAATCCCAGGAAATATATCCACCCTGCAGAGCCCATGTCCACTAAGTGTTGTTTTACCCTTAAGCAGCATGCATTGCATCATTTCATAGAGTAAACACCGTGTCCAGCACCATAAATATTACAAATAGTTAAGTATTTAAGCTTGTATAAAATTATAACTGTTCAAAACAAATAAGCTTAAAGGATCGCATGATATTATTAAACATTTGTTTTAATCTAGCCAGGCAGCACCTTTTAATGTATTTTTTGGCACAAATAAAATACTTATTTGCATTCTTTTTATTCTGTCCTGAATGATCACCTGGCTGTGTTCTGCAGTTGTCGGCAATGTTGCGGATCTCCAATCTGCTCTCAGCTGGAGCTGTCGTCCGGCGAAGGGCCTTTTGCAAAACAAACACAGCAGGACGGTTTCTGCAGACAAAATGTCCAGCAGCACAGATTCGAAACTCGCGCAGAGGGACCAGACAGCTCTAAAACTACTTCCACTTCTTTTTTGTTGCTAAAAGCCTACTTCCAGATTTTGAGTAGCAAAAAAAAAAAAAAAAAAATAGGATAATTTTGCTTGCCTAAGGGTAAGTAAACGCTGCTTTCCACATACACACTGTGTGTGCCTGCATGCTAAACAGCATGAAAGACAGGTTTACGTTTAAGCCCAGCTTACAGAAGGGACAATATGAAATATGATTTTTATTTCTTTTATCTGGGTCATTGAGAATAGAGTGGGAAACTCCCATAATTCTACAGCCCACCAACACAGCCACCCTGTCAGCTTCAGCATCTGCACACCAGCAAAATATAGTACATTTGTGTGTACATAACAGTGCCACACCCAGCAAAGCCAGAGTGTAGCTTATCACAATCTGTTACCTGCCAGTAATAGTACATTACTATCATGAAAATAGGGCAATACAATGTGTGCGTGCACTCGTGTGTGTGTGTGTGTGTGTGTGTGTGTGTGTGTGTGTGTGTGTGTGTGTGTGCGCGTATACCAGGGAGGGGTGGGGGTAGTGCACGAGGGAAGGACTCAAGCTAGTGATTGAGAGGAATCACACAGATGGCATTGGACACATTTCAGACTTAAGGGAAATAAATTTTGATGACAAATATTATTGTTATTACATTTCTGCCTTTCCACTGGACTTTGACTGGCATCCACCTGTTCAGCAGCAATAATACAGTCTGGTCATTAAATGATGTTTTATTACTACAGTACATAATTTTCTGCTTTCTGATCTGGACAGTGTTGGGTAACTCTGCTGCTCTATAATATAGGATAATAGCAGAGTTATCTGGTGCCCCCAATGTGAAATAGAAAAATGTAAAGACTGAAAGGAAAATAATACTAAATAGAACACAGTGTATAGCACCAAGCCATATTGTATTACCCTTAAAGTCATTAGCTCTCCATCTCGTCCCATCAAGACTTTTGTTATATCCAGTTTGAGCGTAGAAAATAAAAAAGGATCGCATGTAAATGTTGTCATTTATCAGCAAACTTTATTACCTTTAAACTGGTTTAATTTAGTACATTAGTGTGTGTGTGTTTTAGTAAGAAAGTGCATCTGTATGTGCGTGTGTAATGTTATATATCATCAAACGTTTTAAACTTTAAGGTTGAATTTTGTACGTTAGAGTATGTCTGTGTGTCTAGGGTGAGAAAACCCCCACCCAACCATCCCCCTCTCTGCTTGCGTAAGTAAAAAGGTGTATCAGAGTGTGGTGTGTATGGTCAGCGTTAAGAACTCTATATGTGATGTCAGCCATGCCTTTCCAAGCCTAGTCAGAGACTGAATTTAAAAATTTCAAAATACAAAGTAGCTTTGAACTTGACCACACAAGTGAGAAGGACCACTGTGTCAAATTTCAAGTCTGTGGCTTGAAACACAAAGCAGTGTGTAAAAAACAAACAGGCAAGCAGAGACTGAGCTTTACAGACATAGAGATTAGATGTATATTGCGGTCTACAGTTTTATACATTAGGGTGGACAGTAAGTACCGTTAGTGAATATGAAATGAATGAAATGGGAGACATAGCCTGCTAGTGTATAACAGGGGCCTGGATCACCAGAGACCCCTAAGATGGAGGTCTGCTGGCCCTAAATCTCAGGCTAGTCCTTTTCACACACAGGTATTAAATATTTCATTATTTCCCTCCGTAGAATGGATTCTGGACAAACCACAGCCTATGGGGACAACAGGTGTTGTGGAAAGGATGTAGTCAGTGCTCATGTTCACGTCACACCTTGGTTCAAATGTCTGCTGCAGTGTCCTCTGTGTCTTCTCTTATAAACAATACTATCAACCGCTATCTTTTCATTGTTTTCAATCTTTTTTCATGTCCACAGCTTTAAATGCTGAAAGATTTTATTTCACTTTCTTAAAAAATACAAAAGCTGTACATGAAAATCTTCCACGCCTTACTTTTTCAGGAATACATTATATTATTTCCTGTCCTCAGGCACTCTGTAAACCGTTGCTTCAAAGTACCTTTTAAAATAAAAATAAAAAAAACTAAATGTATAGCAGGTGCTACGAACCACTGAAATGGCTTTGGTTTTTAGTGTTAGTCTGGCCGTATACAAGGTTTATTCTGGCACTGTGAGAGTCTGAAAAAGGTGCAGAAGACATCTTATCATATGAATTTATAAAGCCTTATTGATTTTCAATTTAAATGGTGAATGTTGCGCACCACTGGAGACCATTATTGTTAACAATTGCTGCCAGTCTTTCCTGAGTGATAAGTTGGCCCATAAATGAATGTTTGTGTAGCAGGTGTATGCATTTATCCATAATCTTGTTGTGTAATTATAGCTCCAAGTTAATTGCTTTTAATGGAATTTAATATATTAACTTATTAATGGACTCAGAATGAGTGCTCATTGGTCTGTGACATTATACAGGGTGGAGCCTGAAGGGAGGGGAGACCAAGGTTATTGCCCTTCATAAAACTTAATAAAAACTATGCTGCTTCATCTGGTAGGTATGCTGGAAAATAGGCGCCATTATAAATATCGATGCCTTGTTTGGCTGCGAAGAGCATAAAATGTGTGAAAATGTGGGTAAAATTAAGCTCCAGTGAAAAGGAGAGATGAGATGGGGGTTTTTTATATGGTGGGATTGTGAAGCACTTCAGAGTATTTGATAGTCTCAGGAAACACACAGGTCTTAAAGGACGGATTTCAGAGACACACCATGTTCAGACACCAGTGGTGGCAAAATGTTCTTCTGAATATTTTAATGAACAACATTACAATTCGTCTTCGCTTTAGCTGACCTGTCATCGCGGCTTTTCCTTGAAAGTCTAAAAGAGGATTTATTGTATGCAGAAATGCTCAAGCGGTGGCTTTCAAAAGCAAGACTTGCCACTCTTCTTGTTCGACATGTTGGGCACTGATGTTGAACACGGCTTGGATTCTCTCATGTCCGAGAGGGACCTTGCTTCCTGCTTCCAGTATAATGTGGTGCCAGCGTTGGTGCACTTCTTGTTTTACCCACAATGCCCCACTGAGCCCCAAGAGTGTGTCTTCATCTCCCCTACACAAGAGTGAATCATGAATATTTACCAAATGAAGGGTTGTTACATTGCTTTTCCATTTCAAATTGCACACGGGACACTTTGCCACGCTCATAAAAAAACGTGATGCCATGCCAACTAAATTATAGTGCTAATTGATCACTTGTAGCCCCAGAACTTGGAGTTGGTGAGTTCCTCTGCATCAAAGCAGGAGTGCAAGATATGGTTGGAACAAAAAGCTGCAATTCGAGATACTAGGACGCGCGGCATTCACGGTACATTTTTAAAAAATATTACTCCTATCTTAAAGGCTCTTTTCTCGCCCATCATCTCGCCTCCAAGTAGGAACACATGAAAGTGTAGCGCAACACAGCCTTGCGACAAACCCTTTGCAGTACTTCAGCTCCTGTGTGCTGGTTTCTAAATAATGAGCCTTCTGCTTTCTATGCCCTCGTTCGCAGTGTCATATTAATATGTATATTTTTATAAATGGAAACATCAACAGCAGGTTAATTTGAAGGGACTTCGCGAATGTCTCCTGAGTTAAGAAACATTTCTCTGCTTAATAGGGAGGCAGCCGGCTCAGGGTTCAGTTGTGTTTCACTTTATTCAGTCACAGATTGCTGGCTTTCATGACTAAAGGTGTTCGGTTAAAGAAGAAAAAATACAAATTACAGCTGTACTTCAATCCATGGCATATCAAAGAATTCATACATTTCGCTGGTTTGTTTTAACGCCTTGTAGCAGAATCACGGCAATAGAAGATTACTGACGTACGGACAAGGCTGAAGCCGATAACCTCAATAGTTAATAAGTAAATTGGGCTTTGATCCAGGTTTTGTTCCAGGCTCTGTTGTATCGACAGGTCGACTGCTATCTTGGGGAACTGTTTTTGTGCAATTCTTCAACCTTAAACAATGTAAAGAATTTTGTGGCACAAAAATCTACTTCTGCCCCTGGGAAGCACATTTGAATGACATATCTGAACATATTAGAGCGACTAAAATTAAAAGCACAAGGCTTTAACATTTCAGAAATTTCTATTTAGTCACTGCAGAATAATTTACAGGTGAAGCAGATTTTTACGAGTTGTGTAAAACATGTTGGTAATATAAATACCTTTTTGTTGCGTGAAAATACACATTTAAGAAAGAATGAAACAAAGAGAAGCATTTGAGAAAACTGGCAAAATGTGTCAGAAATGAATGCTGTAGTGACTGCTGTGTCTGGGCTCTGTTTTCCAAGTTATCCAAAAACTTGGTCACCTTTTCTTCATTTTCACCAATGTTTTGAGAGCACTTAAGCATGACTGCACCACATGCGTTGCATTTCTGTGTTCAAGCGCCTATTTCGTAGGCAGACCGCAGTTTGTCAGACTTTGGGACTGTTTCTCTGACAGTGGTGAACAACATAGGTATAACCCATAGAACGGTCCTGTCTCATTCCTGTTCACGGTCTGCACCTCTGACTTAAAATACAAGTCTTGGTGTTGTCACCTGCAAAAAATTTTTTATGGTTCTGCAGCAGTGCTGTGTATAGAGAAGGGTGATAAGGTGGACAGAAGGAATTTGATTGAGGACTTTGTTTCATGGTTCAAGTCAAACCACCTCCTGCTCAGTATCAACAAAATGAAGAAGCTGCCGGTTGATCTTTGCTGTGGTCTCACAACACAGCTGCTGCTGTGCAGCAACATCCTTCAAGTTCTACCAGACCGTAGTTGCCAGAGTGATCTTTTATACTGTGGTGTGTGTGTGTGTGGGGGGGGGCATCACTTTTGGTGGGAGGCAATGACTCAACAAACTCACCAAGAAAGTTGGTTCTGTTATGGGTCTGAGCCCTGATTCTGTGAAGGCTGCGGCAGAGGCCAGAATGAGGAAGAAGCTGCAGCTCACGATGGAAAATGGACAACGGCTCGCATTCCCTAAATGAAGTGGCCGTCTTAAGCTCTTTTAGCTACTGGGTTAGACGCACCCAGAAGAGCTTCTGGGGATCTTTCTTACCAACAGCTATTCTCCTACATAATGACACACAGGATGCATCAACAGATGAGTGTACCGATCACTGTTTTTTACTGGTTATTTATTTATTTTCTTCCTTTGCTTTTGTTATTTATTTATTTCTATGTGTCTTAGGAGGATTTATGTTATGTACCCTATGTGTACTGGTGCTAGACGGTGATTTTCCCTGCGGGGATCAATAAAGTACGATCCTATCTTATCCTATCCTATCTCGCACATTGCAAAACCCTTCTTTCAGTCTCCAGCAAAGGAGCTTTTCAGCAGTTCATTACAGCGGCTTGTGTTGTGCCAAGCTTGCAGAGGAACTCCAGCGTAACTCTTTACTTGGCAAATCAGGCGACATGGAATACGAAAGCGACAAATACTGATGTCTTGCACGTTCCGGGCCTGAGCTGCTACTGCGATGCGCAGCAGTCCTGGCACTGCGCTCGGCGTGAGGGAATAAGGGACTGGCAGCCTGCAGAAGAGACACTCCAGCCATTTGCTGTGCCTCTCTCTGTGTGCCACTTCTGACACGGGAAACAGCATCCTGACAGCATAGACGGAGATGGAAAGGCAGTCTGGTTAATTTCTCCATTGTTATTCAAAACGCGTAGGAGGCAGAGGGGCCTACATAATTACTCATCCCACCGGATGCAAAAACAGTAGGGATGTTAAAGCCAGTGATTGCGACTCACGGTGGAAAACCTTTCTTTTTTTGTCCGGTTTATGCTGCTTTATGATGTAACTATTTTTTCTTTGCCGCAAACAGCCTGTCCAACTCATTTCTCATCTACAAGTTTCCAGTTCTCATATCCCTTTGACCCTGCCGCTGCCTGCCTCATGCTAATGAAGCTTCATAGATATTTTAATACAAAGACTATATTAGTCATAGACTGGACCTCTTTTTCATCACAGGTCTGTCAGGCGAAACACGTGCTCTAGAATAGCCAACTTGACCTTGCTTTATTTGAAGGTATTTCTTCTGCTCAAAGCCATTCTCTCGTTCTGTAATTTTAGGAAGCCAGACACTGTTCAGCTCTTTATTTTCCACATGATTCCCCCGATTCGGAGTTGTTTTGTTGGCTGCGGATCTCAGCCCAAAGTTTCTTGCCTGCTCATCCGACACAAAGTACAGAAAATGGCCGACGCTGGCAAAATGGGGCCTCGACCTCTCTGCGGGGTTCAGCACGCAGAGTACAAATCTCGCATTCCTCTCAGTATCTGCAATTAGATATTTGGTGTATATGGAAAAAATTGCACCAAGTGAAATAAGAAGTGAAGACATTAAATGAATAAATAAATGGAAAATGGAAAGCCTTTCCAGTTTCTACTCTAAAGCTACCATAAACCCTGTAGACCTCTCAAAAATCACAACCTGGTGGGCAATTTCAAAAAGAAAAAATCGTGGAGCTTAAAACATATATTAGAATTTATATTCCTTTTAAGCTCTCTGAAAGCCTGACTACAATGGAATCTTGGGTTGTCAGCTGCAAAGGGAGTCAATCATGCGCTTCAGGCAAGGAGAGGCCAATGCTTCACTTCCTGCCTAATGATGCCCTTGCCATCCTCCTGCCGTTTTTTCCACCCGAGCGTGATCCATATTTTCCTCAGCCGGTCTGCAGCCTACGGTCTGCTAAGAGAACCGAAAGAACCGAGCATCTGCTCCGAAGATCCAGTTTTGATGCTTAACTCACCCAAACACTTGGAGCCGTCCCAACAACGGAGCTGTGCTCTGAAGGACATAGCAATTACACTGATAATAGGGAATACAAAAACTTGACAAAAACCCTTACCAAGGAAATAACTGCATAAAAACCCATTCCCAGGAGAACTTACAATGTACCCTTCATTTTATTTGATGGTGTATCATGCAGACTAAACAGAAAAATGAGCAGTTAGAGGTTTTGGGGCAAAGTCTTTTCAACACAGAAAGACATGTTTAGATTCATATCGTTTTTGTCTGGGCAACGTTTCTCAGCAACATTTCATTTGCTTTTCAATCAAACTGCGCAGGTTTTACCCAGAACCTTATTTTAACTCTTAAAGAACCATTTCCACCAAAAATGAACTTCGGACATGATTTCAGAAGTTTGGTGTTAGACCACAGTGATACTCAACAGAGACCATGTGGTTTTTTAAAAAATTTTTTTTTTAAATGGTCACCATAGGCCATGGGTATGCTTCACAGTCTCTGGGGACTCCGGATACGTTTTAATCTACAACAAACAAATAATTAGGAGCTGCATTAAAGGAAAAAACCCAGCACAGTCCCGCATTTCACCTGTTCGTGTTCCACTTCATGTGCTGAGATCAGCGGACCGCAGTATGCATTCACTCTCAGGCACAGATAAATGAACACTAACTGTGGGCTGTTTATGAAATTGCTTTGCTTTCCCAACCTAAGCTGTCTCAAGCCTGTTCTGAAACCTTGACATTTGCACAACACCGTAAGCAATTCGACTTCTTGGCGTTTCTCGGGGCAACGAGTGACAGTCAAATAGTGCAATGTTTATTTAGAAATGTACCGTGCGGTGTCGCATTGCTTAAACACAGCAAATACTAATAATGAAGCGTGCCCAATTTGAATTTGGAAGACATCGCGTGAATTGCTTTAGCAGGTGAAAAGTAGCTTAACCCAACTATTTAAAGCTGTCCTGACTATTGAAGGGGGTGATGGAGTGCTATGAAGTCAAAATTGTATTGCTCAGCCGCATTGATTCTCCACCTTCCCGATGTGGGTGTTGCTGTATCTGCTCAAGGAGTGTTATCATAAGTCAGAGCATTAGTCTTCAACATATCTAATAGCTTATAAGGAAGCATCGAGAAGGACATTAGATGGTCATCTCCCATTTCCCAGCATCAAAGAAATAGAGAAATGCCCCCTGTAAATCTAACATTTGGTGAAGCGATTGTTTTTACTCACTTCGGTTTCTAATTCTGCCCGCATATTGGCTTCCGTGTGTACTTCTTGGGTTTGCATCACGAAAGGTCTGGGGACAAAGGCCGACAGGCATGCCTGCAGAGGTACAGCTGTTTCTGAGAGATGACAGGATTGGGACTGACAGGCGTCTGCTCCAGCCAAGCTGCTCCTGACAGGGCGACTCTGAAGAGCGCTTTCCGCTGGCTTGTGGACGGTCCATTGAAGCACTGGCATAAGATGGCTTTGATGTTGGGCTTCAATCCTGGATGAATCACTTGTTCAAGAGCCATGCGCAACAGAGACACTTTAGCTAAACAATGTACTGCCCACTTCCAGGGAGAATTCATTTTTGCTTCCACTGTGTGAGAACTGTCTCTAAAAAAAAATGGCCATTTTCACTCTGGAGGGACCATGATGTCACCAGTCTAAAATACCTCAGTTCTCACAACCTTGCCAGAACAGAGCATAATAATCCAGGAAGGTTGCTAGCAGCAGTGCATGTTATTTATAAATTGCATTCTTCCCTGTGCTACAAATTTCCCAACTGTTTTCATAAAGAATCCCAGTTTTGGGACAGGGATTGACTGCTTAACTGCACCATTCACGGGTGTTACAAAAATACCCTTTAGCTTAAACGGTAGCTTAGGGTAAACTCGTCTGAAGCCGACAAAATGGTGTGAATTTTCTCAGCTGTTGAATAGGCGCCCCGTTCTAACTGAGCTGAGAAAAAAACAGGGGGTACAATGAAGGAAAATAAAAACAACCATGGGCTAATAAAAAAGATGCTGAGGCTACTTCAGGTTGAAAAACGTAGAACAAAGGTGACTGTTTCCTGTGTCTACAATTTTGCTCAGAGAGGTATTCTCATCCTTCTGGACAATGATCCTCTAATGACCTTCAGGACGAATCCTTGTAGGCTAATGGGGAAGAAGCTGAACCACAGCGGGGTCAGGCTGCATTTGGCTCGGTGAAGCTGCAGCGGATCAGGACACACTCTGTCTCGAAATGCCGGGCCTGACAGGGTTTGAATAATTGGTAGAGCCCACGGAGTGACTGACTGGCCTGACGGACAGTAATTCGCAAGCAGTTCCGATGAGCTATCAACCACCTTACTTTGAAGACAGCGGCAAACAAACATAGCAGGCGCAGTTGGGTTCTATCTTGACGTCTCCGTGTTTTAACACTGCACCTTGTATGATAAGGCTCCACAGTAGGCCTGCAAGGCGCTCGCATACATCTTGTCCCCGCTGTTTCTCCTGCAGAAATGGGAGATGGGCTTGCGGAAGGAACACAGCAGATAAAAGGTTTTTAACAAATCTATCTCATACACATTGCCTGTGGGCCCTTCCACTATAAATTAAAATTGACGACTGTTTCTGTGAGATACTTCACATATCAAATGAGCTGAATGTTTAAAAAAACATTGAAACATAGAATGATATACAAGGTAGAAAGTACAACAGAATTTCATTTACTTATTTTATGCATGGGAAGGCTATTTATTTTTTGAGTAAATTCTGATGCTTATGATAACTATCTAAGCTCATGCACTACTGTTGCTATTTATATATTTAGCTCATACTTTTACAACCTACAGTCTTAAGCATTTCCAGTGATTTAGCAATTTATATGACTGGTTAATTTTTACTGGAGCGATTTAACACAGTTAACACTTTTAACAAAATGCAGGTTTATGGCCCGGAGATAGATGTTTCGAAGGTATTGACGACTCTACGTTGGCAGTAATATATGCTTGTTTTAAATTACTCTGCCGTGAACACTGTGTTGAAAGCCAAAACTGTAGCATTATACGTAGATAAGCTGCACAAAAAATTTATAAAACACATTGTACAAATCATGTTGATAAAAATATATTGTCGAAGTCGAAAGAGTTTATTCGTCACTCTTTTGACTTTGACAATATATTTAAAGGCAAAAAACACCAGTGCCCCTATACCCTGGTGTTTGAGGTCCTGTTTTCTGAATTCCAGAAAAAAACGAAAAGTACATTGGAAACATGTCCGAGAAATATTCGAAATTCAGATGATGAGTACAAGTGCAAGGTAGGCACTGTGCCCAGCATCTGCATTCTCGGGCTTTGCCTCACATGGCCCGAGCGCAAACAGTTTCTGGCTTTCATTCTCTTCCATTCAATGAGTTAATACCGCAGTAACAGCTCATTGTAGTCGGTACATTTTATTGTTTTTTTTTTCCCCTATTTTTTATAGTTTTCATTTTTTATTTTTACACAAATTTGGCTATTAAATGTTCGTTGCTGTTGCTGCTTATAATAAAGAACAAAACGCAATCTGTGATACAAAACAAAAAAGTATCCGCAAATAAACACACAAATCCTTATTAATGAACACATTAACTGTTTGATAACAGTTGTTTTAGGTATTTTAATGTTAGAAGCACTGGGGAGAAATTGACTGGGGTTTCTCTGCATATTCAAGCCATTTTCAGGAACCAGCTGCATTTGGATATCAGGTGTATACACTGAACAAATATACTTATTTGAACAACACCCCTCATGAAGAAATCCACGGTGCATCTTCCAGCGTTCATGTGGGTTCCCTCCCAAAATAATGCGTTTCAAACTTGTGTGTCTGTATGGGCACACATGCCAGTTTGGCCTGCCACTCATCTCCAGATTAGTGGCACATGGATCATTTAAATGATAAATGTGACAATGATGGCAGGGAAAAGTGAATCACTGAGGAAGAATTTTCCCTTGCTTCAGGGTGTAAGTTATTATGTCAACATGACATTTTTTGCCGCATTGCATAAGCATGTATTACTATTTTCTATATATCAGCAAGTATTCACATATGGGTTTCTAAAGCAGTTTGAGAAAATCAAGCTGCCGACTTTGTACGCGAAGGGTGTGAGCTCTCGGTATGAAGATGGATCTCGATTTTTCGCTGGAAAATAACGGCAATCACAGGCAGATGTGCACCTAAAAAAAGTCCGACTTCAGCTCCGATCATGGCGCAAAATCACGCCCCAAGGAGAGAGACGGAACATTAAAAGCAGATGAATGATGCACGTTTTTTGGATGAAAGTAATATGAAGAAGAAATTTAGAAGGACCGATGTCGTGCAGTGAAGAAGTGGATGTCGATAATGGATGAAAAAAATGAATGAATGAATGAATTATTAAAAGGGCACATTTGAATCGGCACATACATACAGAGTATATAAAGATCAAATAAGATTATTATGTTTTCGTGACCATATATATGCATATATGATCGTCAGAAAGTAATTGCTGTATAGATTATGATCCAAATATTTCATTCTACGGACCACCGCGGTGATGATTCTGGGGAACTATCCCTAGAGGGGTTCCTAGAAATTAAATATTATTTTATTCAAAAAACGGGGGGGGCACAGCTATATTCTCTCAGATGGTCCAGATTTTCCAGCTCCAGCTCTGACCCGTTTTAAACCAAATACTGACGTTCACGATCACGGTAACTCCGGTAAATCACTGCTGGTGCGAGTCCGCCGCCGGTGGGCGGGGTCCGGATGAGGTGGGCGGGGCTGTAGCCACGCTTCGAAGGCGGAGCTCGGCCGCTGGGCGGGACTTGCGCCTATCGGGTTAGAAAAGGGAAAGAAAAACAGAAACATTGTTGCGCCGTGGGGATCGTGCGCGTCGCGGTACCTTCCGGACAGCTTTCCGGGCTCGAGCAGGAGGTCCAGCCGCTCCTGCAAGCGGACTTCCAAGGTGGACGCACGCCATGCAGAGGCATCACCTCCGCAGATTTCCCAGGTGAGCGCCTTCCGCACCGCTGGACCTTATTTCCTATTCGAACTCAATACTTACTGTGGTTATTCACTTCCCCACATGTGTTCCGGTATGTGCATCTCACTGCTAGCTGCATCATCGCGGCTTTGTGGCCCTTTTCATCTAGGAAATGTCACCCCCGCCGTACGTGTGACACTTGGCGTTAGGGAATAAAGAAGTGCTTTTCCGCATCCGCGATCGTTCCGTTTTGTTCCGCTCAACGAACATCCTTCGCACGGCAAAACATCGCGTAAAAGTTGGGCAACCTCCTCCCGCAATAACCTGTTTATTTCCAGTCCCTCTGCCGTGCCAGCGTCGGACGCCCCGCAGTTGTTGCGTTTATTGCCTTTCTGTTATCAGCTTTGTGTTATTGGCTTTGTCGCGCAGGACCGTCCGCAGTTTTCAGCGACACTCGGCTCGATGTCGCCTTCTTTCCAAAGAACCGAACAAAAAAAAAAAAAATAAATAAATAAATAAATAAATAGAATAAATAAATAAATAAAGAGCAGTATAACAAAAGGGACCCAGACGAGGCTTCTTTGTGTGCCGACGTCGGGGATCGGCGCAGACGCCCGTGCCTGCAGGACCCAATTCCCAGCGCCAATAATTCCTGCATCTGCTGGCACTCGCCGCATTTCAGGCTGCCGAAATATATAAGCAGCCATTGCGGATGTTCAGATTTTTATGTAAATGGTCGTTACTTTCGACCAGGGATTATGTGCTCGACTTAGTGATCTCTTTTGCAGGAATCACGGGCTGTGGTTATTCCAGTACCCTGCAGGGTTGACCGATGTGGGGGTGGTGGTGATCTGTTCGGCTGTATTCAAACCCTGTCCGGATGCTTAGGTGTTAGGATATAGGAATGCGTTTTCAGAGTGCCATGTTCTTCAGAAATACCACAGCACTGGCCCGGTGGTGTTACCACATGGTGAAGGTAGAGCACCTCCGTGGCTGGCCTGGCATCGCCAGAACACCTCCACTGAAGCTGGCAACGAGAGACTCCATATGGATCTCCTCACAGAAGCCCGGTGCACATACAAATTCGGTTTGTGAGCTTCTGTTGGTGCCCTTTGTCCTGAAGAAATTCGGTGGTAGGGTGTGGGCTGCAATTTGTGACACTGCCAGCTGGGAAATTTGACTGTAAGTCACCAGCATGGCTGCATTCTAACTTGACCTCACAGCGCACTCGTTCTTGTGCCACGAGGTGGCTGGGAGCTCGCCAGACCGCTGAGCCACCTTTGTGTCCGCGACACCTGTGAAGGCCGGTGACTTCCTGCTGTTTGACTCTGCTGTTTCGACGTCCCTTTTCCAACGCTTGAACTCGGACGTTGACGGATGTCTCTACGATTCGAAAGGTCCACACCTTGGAGTGGCGCCACCTGTCTGTCAGACTGAATTCCCTGTCAAACCTGTCAGTATGACACTTTGCTCTAAGCACATCTGTGTGACTTGGGTTTTCTCAAGATTTTTTTATGCAGCGTGACAGAGGATCTTGCAACGGATGCGTGGCTATTTATGTGCCAGATATCATCACACGAATGCCAGTGCTTTTACTGTTGGCTCTTCACGCATCGCGGGGCCCATGATGCACTGGCCAAATTGGGTTTGCGTGCTTGAACTCGCTCTCTGAGCGATGCTTTCTGTAAACAATGCATCCCCCTCCAACTGGGTCACATGTCGGAACGAACACGAAGTGGGTCAGAATCCGTCCCCCGTGCATAGACCTGGAGTGGTAGCGGTCACCGTCCTCCCTTGTTTTTGCCACTACGAAAGGGACCATCGGTAATGACACGCAGCAGTTTTCTGGTCCTCTCTGCATTCTGTGTCGAGGGTGAGCTGGCGCTTAACTAACAAACTTAGACGTGCTGATCTGCTGCAGAAGATCCCTGACTCAGTCAAACGGCAAGTGATTTGCCGTGCCGTTCCATCTTGACGGGTTTGCTGTCGTGCCCTCGCCGAGACATCCTTAAACCGAATTGCTTCCCTAAAATACCGTGTTCTAAAAATGGATACAGCCTCCTGTTGTAAAGCATAAAAGATGCATTGGACAACATTTACTTTTAATTAACTAAATAATCATCCTTAATGTGGAGTAGAATGCAGTGAAGGGCACAGAATTTTGAGCACGAAGGTCCTGAGACTCAAACACGGGCTTTTCTGCAGCTTTCTGAGCGCGGAAAAAATCATTTCTGGTAGATAATCCAAAGCAAAGCGTGCGACTTATTGGTGCAACTCTGCATTTGGAGCCCACGTTTGAACCACGCTTCTCATCCCCCGCTCCCATTTTCTGATCCTCTAGAAGCCTCGTCCCATACCGGAACCAATGAGCATCCCTTTGACCTGACTTGTTTCTGAGTAGAATGGCAGGGCCAGCCGGGCGGTGGCCAGTAAAATCGGCAGACAGCCATCTGGCAGGACCAGTAGTGTTTATGGGCCTGTGAGGATGCTGGGGTACTGCTTGGCAAGATGTTTACATACTGGCCTGGGTGTGGTGTGATCTCTTAAATCAGGTTATCGTATCATTATATCGTTGTTATTGGCTTTAATGACAAATTTATTCAGCAGCCTTTGTAGCAGGGAAGTATCCTGCCCGGTACTGAAAAAAGCTTTTAGCCGAACATTTGTGTCAAGGTCATTTTCAAGGATAAGGCATACAAGTCACTGCTTAGCTGCTGCTCCACCTGCTGACCATGTGGCTTTAAATAAGATCCCCCATACATGCTGGGTGAAGTCAAAGAAAACAAAACGTTTTGCTCGATTCGGTCGAGCTCACAGTTGCTGCCGCTGTTGAAGACGCGCTTGATGTCTGCAGAAACCATAGCCGTATTTTGGCATCCTGTGTTGTAGAAATTGCGGAAGGTATTAAGACAGAAACTACTGCTGATATTTAAATGTTATTGCGATCTAGGCCGTGCTGTCATGCTCTCTACTTTAATAACATAGGAATTGCTGTCACTCTGCCTTTCTTTGTGGAAAGGTGCCATTTTTGTGCCATTTTAGACCTGTTCTTCTCCCTTTTCTTTGACAAACTGGTTTACGGGTTGGATTTTATGTGCCACCATCAGAGACATCATTTCAGGTCCAACTCTTTTTTTTTTTCCTGTGGCTTCTTTGTTAAAAGCACTCTTATAAGCAGGGCATTGATTGACAGGCTTCACAGGTAGAGTGGACTTATGTGTGGAAGCTGTCACCGGTTACGATGGCTTAATGGGGTGGACAAAAAAAGGTGTCCACACTTTAAAGTTACGTCTTGTCACTTCTCAACAGACAGCCCAGGGATTTGGGTCACACTCAAGTTTTGTTGTGGGAATAGATTTTTATTGTGGAAAAAATGATTCATACTGTCAATCTTACAAGGATTAAATGATTTGTTTCCCTGTTCTGGAGTGGATTAAATGATTAGCGTTTTCCATCTCCTATGGATTGAATGATTTTACTTTTTCATTATTGCATAGATTCACATTTTGCACTTTGCCAAAAGTTGCCAACAAACCCCCCCACCCCCACTCTGTCATAGCCCTATCCCATCCCTGCCTTTTTTTGGTACGGGATTATCACACAACTGTACCCGCATTCATTTCCCTGTTCCCCGAATGATGGCGAGTCCAGTTTCAGCTTTTTCTCTCATCTGCATGCGGGTGCCCAAGTGTTTTCTCCAAGTCCGACAACTAATTGGTTCCCATCTGCCGGTAGGTTTTTTTTTTTTTTTTTGTTTTGGGGGGGGGGTCTGCAACTTTTCAACTCAGTTCTGCTGTTCAGCTGTAGCTTAAGTTTGCAGTGCCTATCTGTCTTTTTTGTTTATCTTTCTTTTTTCCCTGATTTTTCTTTTTTTCTTTTTCAAAACCTCTTTTGCCACCTGGGCAGCTATACTTAAAATATTAAAGCAGGTTTGGAAAGAGCTTTTTTTATATCTTTTATGTTAACTGAAACTATGAACGGAAGCGGGAAAAAAAAAAAAAAGCACCAAAGAACATTGATCTGATCAATGAACAGGTGATGAGCGCTCAGAGAAGAAACAAACAGCTATTTTATGCAGCTGTTTATTGGCTTCTCACCGTTTGCATTCAAAATATTAAAATTCATGCTGCCTGCTTCCTCTCATAGTGCAAGCAACAGAAAGTTTTCCATGTGTGAGAACTCGCTTTATCTCGTGCACCATGGGTAATAGTCAGGCTTCGTTCACATGGACCAAACAGGCTGGGTCTGAAATGAGAAGATGTGGAGCGGAACACCTGGCTGACTAGGCCCGCGGATTATGGGATTTGATTGGTATCTTTGCAAGAAGGGACCGGGCCCTCTTGCAGGGCTCGACGGCCATCCGTTACCTGAGCTTAAGCTGCAGAGGAGGTGGAATTGTGATGCGGTGCCACGACAAGACTGCCTGGATGAACCATCTGGTTGCCACAGGTGTGCCGACCCTATAATGTCTGCTCATTTTCATTTTGGTTTGTGTACGCACTCATTGCCAGGAAAAATAATTTAAAGCTGGGGACAAGCTTCAAGACGCGATTACGCTTTCTAAATGTCGAACTTTGTTCTTTCCATTCCATAGTTAGCTGTGGGAAAAAGCAGCTTGTTTGGCTGTTGACTTAGTTCTGCCAGTACTGGTGTGGTCCCCCATGTTTTTGAAACGACACGCTGTGACAGTGATGCTCTGTCACAACATCGCATGTGATGATTTTGTGGTCACAGCTAGAGGATGTGGGAACCCATGGTACAGTGGACTTCCTGTGAGGTAGATCTTTCTTCCTGTTTGGCGCAAAGTGCAGCGGAGTTATTTTTCATCTAAGTATGTAGAGGGTTTCACATTGTTTCTAACACGGACCCAAGCTACGGGATTGAATATATTTGTCGAGCGCATTGTATTAAGTATATTAATTGTGTGTGAAAATGTCCTGGGACGTGGGTCACACATCGCATATTTGAAATGAATGCAAAACAGCAGCAGCTTACTTTGTGTATTAAAAGCTTTATGATGTGGCCTGTTCCGTTGCAGAGTATTTAAGCCATCCACTTAATGGAAATTCTTACCTGCTGCTTTGGTTCTGAGCATCTGGACACCATTTCACGTCCCCGTCCCCCCCCCAAATTCACCACAGTCTTATACAAGTGTGCACATGAGCTATGTGCAGTGTTATATGACAGTGGCAGGTTTTGCTCTATTTGTACTGCCACTTGCTTTTGCTGTTACGTAACCTTTGAAGAGGAGATATGAGGACATAAGAGGTTCTTTTGTCTTTGTGAAGGGTGTTTGGAGTAAATGCAAATTTGGCCAAATTTATCTGAGTCGCGGCAGTCGATGGAGCTCACAAAGTGACCCCTTGTAATGGTGTGGCTGGGTCGTGTCCGGGAAACGGAAAATGAAGCAAATTGATTTTGTCAAGCTGAGATCGGGAGGAACACACTGAAAACTCTCAGGCGTTACTCATTAAAACACATTTCTTAGCATAAAAATTTGGGATCAGGATGTGCAGAAAATGTAATTTTGTTTCAAGGATGCATACCAAATCTGCCACTTTTATTTTAATGCCTTGGAAAGTAGCCGTTCTTTAGAACAAACCTTACATTTTTACATTTATTTTTGCAATAATGTTTTTTGCAATTGAGTAACGGTGGAATTAAGTACAGCTGCCCATCGCTATCCGTAGTATCCCTGTCTGGAAATTCATTTTTATGACTCTTGAAAAACTGGTAACCCGTAGTTCGCTATCTGATTCAAAACCCTGCTCTTCTGAAGCTACAAAACAAAAATTTCCGCACGAGTCCAAGACCGAGGATGTAGTGTTTGGAATGTGAAGGTGTTGTTTTAAGAGGGTTTGGATGTTTTTTCCTCATTTAATAAATGGGAGGACACGTTGAACTGTGTGAAGTGGATGGTTTTTCCGATATATGTATGTATTCAACAGAAAATCTGTAATTTCTCCCGCTGTCCAAACATTTGCTATCAGACACATTTCTGATAATGAGAAGAAAACCGTATTTTAAAATAAAGTCGATTCGTGTTATTTCTTTCTTCTTGAAGTCTTTATTTGATCAGAATTATTAAAGAAAACGTTGAGCCAATCTAAAATGGAACTGACCTGTGATCAGTCCAGTGATGTCTATGTCTTTTTATTTCTCATCATTGGATGAAAATGGTATTGTGTATTTTCAGTGCGTTTTTCCCCTAAAGAATTTACTGTTCTCTTTTTGCTGCACAGTGATTTTTAGAACATTGAGCCCAACACAAAGCATAATAGCGTTCAACCTCTGAACATTTTCATTTGGTATCAGCGCCTGACTTAAAAATCGCATTTGCTACACTTTTTTTTTCTATTCGCCATGTTGCTGACTGCAGCTCTGAGATGTAAGGAAGCTTTCGTAAACATCTAAATCATTGCCTTTTCTGTCTTTGTAAAAGTGTTTGAGTTAGTTGTTCTGAAAAAGCAGAAGCTCTGTTTTTGTGTATAAGCTAAAGAATTGGTTGGTTTATGGAGCCCACTGGACAAAGAAAGCTGGCAGGATGAAAAGGTCAGGTATTCTAAGTAAAGTGGTTTTTACATTCTCCTGTCCAGTGGAAGTGTCCTGCTTCAAGGTCAACCACCATTGTAGCTGGCAGGTGGATGGGCGGATAGCTTGGTGGTGTCTGGCAGAGAGGTGGACTGCTGTTACAGATTAGAAGGGTCCATTCTGACCCATGCCCTTGCTGTAGAGGCAGCTCATCTCATATCTTGTCCCAGAAGAGCCTAGGGGGCACAAAGGTGCTGAAGCACATACAAATTCTAGGTGTGTTTGTGCTTTGTGTGTGTGTGTGTGTGCTTAGAGGTATGAGCTTTTCTGACAGTTTTTTGTCAGTGTTTGTCCTTCAGGAGTGTGTGTGCCACAGCATCTTCGCCAACCCTGACTGCCGGTATAGGCTGGCCACCTGGACTGAAGGCGCAGGGTCCTTCATGTGACCGACACGGTGTGAAACACCGAGTGGTACAGTAGTCTCTAAAGCTGTGTTCCACTTTTTTAGGAGCGTTAGAGCCAACCAGGCCTACTTCCACACAGAACAAAGTTTGTCCATGGCTTCGTGTTCCAGCCTGTCAGCATGGGCCTGGGGGGAAGGGGGGGGGGGTGACTTCATGCTGTGAATTATAGACACCCTCAGAGACACATAGATGCAAGACCTGAGAAAATGAAAGATTGCAAGAGGTGCGGTGAATGCTGGTAAGATTTTCCACCTTCGGTAGGTGCTAAAAATTTCACCTGTGGTGAAAGACCAGAAACTGCATTGTGTTAATGGCGATGAGACTGAATCTTGCGTAGGGCGCAAGGCTGCGGGGCGAGGTTATGCCAGAGGTGTTTTTAGAAACACATCGGCCTGTTATTGACCCTCATAAATCCGCACTCTTGGACTGACAACAGCTTTACTTGGAATTAGCATATCTGTCATTGTTTGGTCAGATGCAGATCAGGTTATATAGATTTAACTTGTGAAACGAAACCTTTTTTTGTGTTTTTAGTGCCGACCCCCATTTTCTTGTCCGGGGAATTTTTTCACGTATCGACATTGTTTCGCAGCTAGGCTCACAACATTTTCTCGCTTTCTAAAACGGCTCTTGCGAACGCTCACAAACGGATGCTTTGTTCGCCGTCACAGAATGTAGTTTGCTAGCTAGACATCTGACCCACTTTTAAATTAAAACATCTGCTGCCGTCTGCCGGCGCAAACCCTCCCGTATTTAATTTAAGAGACGCTCTGTCAGCCGGGTGTCCCGAAATGTCACTTCCTTGAAGCGAGAGGGGTTTTGAACCCCTCCTAGTGATGCGAAAACCTGCAGGTCCTTAGGTTGCGTCTGTCTTTTTTTTTTTTTTAAATAAAAAAAAAAATATATATTTTTTATTTAACATCCACCGTGCTGGTGCATTTGCATGCTTCTGTTTCTGTGCGTTGATGTTCCATGCGGTACTTTTCGGAAAGTTCATTTCACTTTCAAATGTGTCACAGAAGCCATTTTCCTATCAAAGAATTAAGAGCTCCGATTTGGTTGCAGTGAGGTACGGGAGGGTGGAGTGGAGAATTTGGGCACAGGAGTAGATGGGAGCTCATGTGCTTATTTCCATTTTTCTGATGCGTTACGTCTGTCTGCGGGACAAGTCAAGATATAACCATTAAACTACTTGTGCTGTTATCGTAATGTTTGTTTTCTTCATGTTAAGTCACGTCTCATAATGGTTGTTTGGCAGTAAAGTGTGTTTGTGTGTCTGAAGGGGTGACACATTGCTTTCCTGGTTTAAAAAAAGCAGGATTTGTAAATAACACAGATTGTGCCGTATTGAGAAAACAAAAATGGCCCGAGTTGCACACTGCTTGTTGATGCAAGATTACGGTGACAAGCTGAATTTCAGCATAGTTTAGATGAGATGTGAGGAAAAACATTGCCCGTATAGAAGTAAAAATTTCCAGGAATTCGTCGGAAAAGAGCATAGGTGTTTGGGAGGATGTCTGGCTTCTGGGGACAGGAGTTCAGCTGTAATGTGGGAGTTGTGGTCCGCAGCCATTCAGCTGTTTCTTCTTTGTCAGGTTGTCCTACTTCTGAGGGCAAAAATGAGCGCTGTACAGATTCCCCAGCAGTAAGGGGTCAAAGTGCTAAACGGCGAACACAGTATGAAGCATTCTGACCTAAGTGGGAGGTCCAGCAGCAAGCGGGTGATGGGATGGTCCTGAGCCATTGCTTGTTTGGTAGGCAGACAGTAGCATTTCACACTTGACTGGATATTATACTGTATATTATATCATGGGGGAATGGGGGGGTCTGTTTGTGGCTACAGGGAAGTGAAACACTGGCAGGGAATTGATGTAACCTCAGGCCAGTCACCTCTTAAATGCATTTTAAATATGTACTCAGTCCATTAGTCTGCTTTCAGGTTGCTTGGTATTTTCCATGAAAAAGGAACGGCATCCGCCCATGTCTTTGAGGTACGGCTTAGTTTAGAGTCTGCAATTCTTGAAGCCTTGTGAAGAGACTGTTGGGTAAAGCATGCGGTTATTTTTGAACCATGTTTTCCTTTGTTTATGGAAACTGCTGAGTGTGTGCATCGTCTCCAGTGTTTGTGTGCCCAACCCGAGTGCCAAACGTAGGCTCGTCTCTATTCTTGCATTCATGGTCTTACTCTGACAAAGCAAGGCCAGTGGAGGTTGTAAAGGTGATCAAAAACTACTGAATAATGGCTTCAGATGCCAAAATGTTGGACATTGCATGGTTTTTCAGTATCGGCTCAATAATATTCCATTAAAAATGCTTTTGGTCAAAAGCAAGGGAAAAAAAATTTACCAGCATATTTGGCTGGATGCGAATAAAAACATTTAGTGCAAGTGTTCCCAATGTGGACAGTGTATTGGTCTCAGATTCCACCTTTCGATGACCCATCTGGGTGTAGTTTCATAGCTTAGCACTTGGTGATTCCAAGATGGACTCCAGACCACCTTGACTCCACTCAAGATTAAATGGTTTGCGCTGATGATGGTCGGATGCTCCCTTTGGATTCAAAGGTGTGAATCCCACCTCCTGCTGTGGTACACTTGAGCAAAGTTTTTGTCTCAGTTTGCTTCAGTCAAAATGCCCGTGCTGTACAAATAAATAAATAAATCCTAAAAACTTAAAAGTGAAAAGGAGAAAACTGTCTGCTAAGTGATTAAATGTTAACAATTGTCGGCTGGAATTTTCCTGGGACCAAATCCGGCAAATTTAAAATGATGGTTAATGTCCCTAACCTTTACATAACAAGTGACCTTGCTGTAAGTCCTCAGTAAATTGTCGTTGTTCTTAATTTTTGGATGTCCTATGGTTTTACATTCCCTCATGGTTACAGGAGGTATTGGGTTCATCAGAGTTATCTGCTGCTTCTGTGTATGTGTGTCTAAATGGCTGCCCTTACCCAGGCAGACTTACAGTTGTCACAGTTTTCATTTTTCAGTTCCATCCATCCAGTGCAGTCGGTTGCCCCTGAATCTCCATGGCAGCAATTTGGGTTGTGAGTGGAACCTTGCCGTAGGGGACTTGAATGTGTGACATGTGCAGGGTCTCTGAGCTCTGTGCCAGGCAACCGCTCCACCAGAGTTTGCTCTGATAAAACCATCAGTCCCTGGTTTGCCACGCAAATCCATTTAAAATAGTTATGCACACCGATTAAAAAAATAATGATACGTCACCAATTTCAGTGACTTTTGAGAAACCAGAGTGTTGCAGCATCTAATGTTTTGCTTTGCATTATTGTTTCTTTGAAAATCGGAAGGACACCACACTCTGCTTGACTTTGTTTATGTATATTTTCCAGTGTACAGAATGTTATTATCCTGTTTGGCATTTCCCTTTCTTTTTCCACTGTTTGACCTTTTATGGGGTCAGTGCTGATGCTGTTAGTTTCATGTCGAATGGGTCCTGCGGCTGTACCGCAGTCATTGGAGTACCAATAATCTTGTCAGGCATTTGCGTGTGGGCACTGTATGATCTGCTCATGTGTGAAGCATCAGCTTGTCATTTGATCGTGCTGCAAGGGGGCAGCTTTGGTGAACCCAATACCTCCAGTAATCATGAGCCAGTGGTGACAACTGCTGCCTCCCACCTCCTCCTGTAGAACCCTTGAGCAAGGTACTTACCCTGAATGGCTCCTGTAAAAACTACACAGCAGTGAAAATGAGTAAATCATCGTAGGTAGCTTTGCACTTTGGAGAAAAGAATGAGCTAAATGAATAAATGAAGAAGCCGAGCTCACAAATTGATTTCCGTGCTACTGCGGCAAAGGAGGGATCGAGATCCCAGGCACAAGTTGGACCATTGATGCGGATCCCAAGTATAGGTCAGATATGTTCCAGCTAAGGAGTGAGAGCGATCCACGGGATTGTCCCGTTCATCGTACAAGAGCGGAGATCTCCGATTAATGGCCTTTGTGCTGGAATGCTTGGTGTAACAGATTCAGATTCTTGAACAGTTCTTAAAAAAAAAAAAAAAAAAAAAAGACTTTGTGGACCCTGTAGAATAACCTTGATTTCTGCATCCAGAGGGTCTTTGGGAAACTTAAGATGAAGAGCAAATTTATTTATCTATTTATCTGGTGGGTAGAGGTTTGATCCGTGGTGACCTCCCATGAACACTCATCCTATTCAGGGGTTTTTGTATGTAAGACTCATGAAATCGTGGACTCATATCAAGGGCAAGAGATTTCATGCAGATCTTGAGCCATCTCCCTAGGGTTCTTTGCCACCAGTTTGAGGACCGCACTGATCTTTGCAGGATGCCAACTCCTAGACAGGGTAGCAACGGTGCTGAACTTCTTCCATTTGTAAACATGACTGCAGACTGATGGAAGCCTTTGATGGGAGTCTTTAGGAATTCTTTCCAGTCCCATGACCTTCTAGGAGTCTTCTGATTCCTTTCAGGTTTGTTTTGAATGTCTCCTGTTTTTTTGAGTTTTGACATTTTGAACAGCAGGTAACCAACATTCTGAATGCATTTTGTTAAATAAACTTACAACTGAATCGAATGCTTGCTGTTCCTTTCTTTTCAAAGTCTGACTGCCTTAGAGGTTCATATACTACTTTCTACCAACGATCTTGATTGTTTTAACCATTCGACTAAGATGAACAGGTCACATTTTAATATCCTTTTATGCAAAAATTTAGATAAATCCAAAGGGTTCACATTTTTTTTTTTTTCTCACAACTCTTTTTTGAGTCCAAGAAGGTCATAAGGTGTGGACACTACCTGCCATTTTAGGATTATGAACGCAGGTTCCAGTGCATTGAAAATTGTCATCTTCACATCCCTACTTTAAGGGACACAGTGTGTGTGGATTTGTGTGTGTGTGTGTGTGTGTGTGTGTGTGTGTGTGTGTAAACATGTAAAGCTACAGCCTTGCAAGCAGTAAATTGGGTTAAAATCCCACCTCCTGCTGTTGCACCCTTGAGCAAGGTACTTACTTTGAATGGTTCCAAATAAAAACTACCCAGCTGTGTACAGTAGAAATCTTTGTACACAAACCTAATATTGCAAGTTGCTTTGGCAAAAGATGTCAGGAAGATTAATATATAAGCCAACATTCACACTTCAGTAATTCCATACTTTTACCTTTTAGTGTCACCTGCCATTCCCTTGCAGGTCAGAAGGTCAGACACTCAAACTCCCTCCTCTGAGGTGGTTTTATGGGAAAAATTAGGAGTGTGGTTCTAGAAAGAATGGTAAAGCTAGGCAGACCCACCCCTAGCCCTGCTGAAGTGGCCCAACCTGCGGAGCTGTCAAAACCCCAACCAGAAGAATAAAGCAAAAGCAATTACTCCATTCCTGAGCCTTTTGTCTTTGAGCGATTGCTTTTGATGCAATTTTTTTTTTTTTGAAAAGTAAACATTTTCGCAGCGTCGTCTTCTCATTTTCTATTCTTGCCATTGCTCTAAGTAACTCTTGTTAAAATGATCTGGCCTTTTAAACAAAGGTATGTGAAGAGGGGAGCAATTTCATGCATATTAGTTATTGCATTCAACATCCTTTGCCTATAATTCACTTTAAAGCTGATGTCATTAAGAGCTTGGGCCTCAGCAATTTTGCCAAGCTAATTTTCTTAGAAAGTGCTGAATCCCAGGGTCTGTCTGTCTGCGGGCGACAAGTGGGGGATGCATAGCCCTCCTTGATGGTCCCGCACCAGCATTTCCACTGTCAGACTTCACAAAAGCCATCTATGCCTCCTTTGGGGAAAAACCATATATAATGAAGGCATTTTCTTTCTCTCCTCTGTCTTGTCAATCCCCAGCACATATGGTTGTTCCATTAGCAGTATTATGGTTTTACAAAAAAGCTGAGATTTTTCCAGATGGACTCCTTCTTGCTTTGCCCATTACACTCCCACCATGTCATCCATAACCCCCCCCCCCACCCCCCACCCAGGCTCAAGGTGGTTGCATGGCGGCAGGTGTTGATTGCAGGGAGCGCGTGGGATCTGTAGACTTCTTCCCATTTAGCGTCTCGCCACTCAGGGAGCTCTCCTGCTTTTCTTCTGCTTTTCTCCTGCTTCAAATCAGTGAGTGTTCAGACTGAGGAAAATGGTAGAAGGGCTTGTGATTGATCGAAGGGCCCTTACTCACTGCAGGGGGGATGGCCAATGGTGCCGGACTGATGCAGCATTCTTCATATCTCTTCTTTTCTCCTCTTTTCTGTAAAATGCTCTGCTCTTTAATGGGAGTATTCAGGGGCTTGATGGACTCAAAGAAATAGGCGTTGCGGGCCTGTGATTGCAGATACTGGGACTAGAAAATCAGCCGATCCCAGCGTTGATACTCACGGGGTGGGCTGTCGGTTAGTGATTCAACGTGGCTGCACGTAGCAGGCCGGAAGCTGAGTGGACCGAGGGTTTTTCTGAGGGTGGGCTGACAATCACCTTTCTTCTGTGCATGTAGGTATCAAAGCAGCTCAACGCTGGCTCTGGACATTAATCATAATCCAGATTAAATGACCTCAAGTGACCTGTGGGGAAAAAATAACCTAATGCAAATCTGGGATTTGTGTGTAGAAGTTGTGAATTATTAATCATCATCATTTTGCTGTGCTTGTCAGTATCATCATTCTTCCTGCCTTCTGTAAATACGTTTTCTTATTTATTTATCTGTTTTGTCAGTGCATTTATGTACATACAGCACATCATGTGTTGGGTATTGAATGCTGCTGCAACTGAATAGATTATCACTATGGAGTAAACAGTTTCTTTTATTCATTTGTTGTTAATGGTGCTGAAGCACTGGTTCTTCTCCATTTTCTTATGCTCTTCCCTTCTTTCTCGACTGGTAGAACAGTGTGAAGATCCTCCTTCCTTTTTCGAAAACCACCAAGCCCCTTGGTGCCTATTTGTACTTGTCTGAAGGTTTTTGCAGAAGAAACTTCTGAGAGGTAAAAGGGTAATATAGTAATGAGGTCTTCATTCAAAAGATGCACCTGCTAACCCTGAACTACTCCAGGAAAAATTACCCAGCTGCAAAAATTGGTAAATTGTTGTAACTATGTAGTTTAGCATTTGAATTCATTCTAGAGGAAAGTGTCTGCTAAATAAATGAATGTACTCGGTTCTGTCTTTCAGTGATGGTGTTCAGGAAGATGGTTATGGTGCACAGTTGCAGTTTTTGTAGACTAAGACCACTTTCAGGTACAAAGCATTTCCAAGCTTGTTTGTTTGATTTAATGACTTGTAGGAAAGCAATGTTTCCTGAAGGCTGTGCATACCTGGGTGTCAGGATGCTGCATGTCTGTGTGTGGTAAGGTGGAATATTCTTGAGGTTCTTAAAAACCAGAGAATTTCTTACCGTCGGTTTGGGCCTACTAAGGATCTGAAAGTGTGACCATCTGATCACGATTCCTCTCACCTTCTCAACCTCAACCACCTGGCATCGAGACCCCATAGTTGACCGGCATTTAAAGGTCAGCCTTCTCTGACTTTGACATTTGATGGGTCTGCTCTTTAGTTAAACACCCCTGCTGGTTAAGAATCTCATTTAACAGATTCCATTGGTATTATCATAGTGGAGAAGGTTATACAATATATCATTCGTCTACCCAAAACAGTTGAAATGTACATGTAAAAAAAAAAAAACTTTACATTGCTGTACACTTAAAAGTATGAGATGTGATATAAAGTTTAAACCTTTCCTGCAGAGCAGTCCTTGCAAGGCTTCATTAAAATGAACTTTTCATGTCAATTCACCATTTGCAATGCTTGTAATGTATCATTTCCCCCATATTAACAAATGTTAAAATGCTTTGATCCTAGGTTTTCTAACAAAATCTCAAATCTGGAAAAAAGGAAAGCAGTGAAAAAATAACGCAAAATAGAAAAATGACCTGCAGTCCCTGCTTGTGCTTGTTAACAGCATGGATAGTTTTTGACCATTGAAACCATGGATAAGAACAAAGTTGACACAGGTTTCTTTCACCTGAATTTCACAGTAGAACGGCTGTAAAATGCAGGTACTGTTCTGCAGTACCCTTCTCACTGATATGTCCTTTGCTTCCTCCATGTACCTTTCATATACATTTGCATTTACTGCGCTCAAACTTGCGTGGTTGTCAGCAAGAACATCACAACATTAAAAAACCCAAAATGGTAACTTATGTATTTAAAGCATGTAGAGACACTTTAAGACTGAAAGGAGGGAGGAAGGTAACAGTTATCCTCTAAATAACATTAACTGCTGGATGACCATGAGGGTTAAAACTTGGGATTTCACAGATGTAATTTATTGTTGCTTTTTGTTGGAGCATATCTGTACTTTCTGTCTTTTATTCCTCTCCCTTTGAAAATATCAGCCTGCAGCTTTCATCTGTCTTCCTCCACTTCACCGAAACTGTTTGCACGCGGAAGGCCAGCTGGGGAATTAGTTTGACAAGCTTAAAAACCAGGAGTGAACAACGCAAAGCAAATTGAAGTTAAAAAAATCAAAAAAGTCCGAGCTCACGCGTGGGTATGTCACTGGTTTCTGAGCTTGAAATGACCCACGCAGTCTGTAGTCGGCGCCTATAGCGAAGTGCGACCTGTTTAACTCTTATCTCATACTCAGATTACGGGCTAATGTTCATGACCGTGTTACATAGTGAGCCAGAGATTCTAGCAATTGCTGAAGGATGCAGTCTGTAGCTTTTTTGGGAAACAGAGTCATTGTATTGCTGGTAAATTCTGGCAACTTCTTGCTACTGTATTACAAATGAATTCCCATCTATTCTTATCATACATGTGGTTACATACCGTATTGACCCAAACATGCGATTAAACACTTAAAAAAGATGAGGTCATCTTATTCAGGGACTAGCCCTGTAAAGGTTGTATTATGTATAACACCAGTAGGTGGCGTCACTTATTCGCTGGCATCCACAGAAATTATTAGTTGGAGCTAGCGAGTGTGTACTGTAAGATGGCAAAACCTTGAGATAGTCTGGAAAAAGGAGTTCAAAGTTTGGCCAAATTTCCCAAGGACTGAGGAGGCGTTATGATGCCAATTTTAAGATAATGGTGTTGAATGAGGCAGAGGTCTCAAACAACTCTCAAGTAGCCAAGAAATATAAAGTTACTGAATGTCACGTTCGAAGGTGGCGAGCCCAACAAAACCATCTTAAAAATGCAAATACGGTAATCATGAATAAATATGATTTTTTTTTCCCCCAAGGATAAGTTATAATATTTCAAAAACCTTTTTACAAAAATTAGTGTTGAAAAAGAGGGGGGTCGTCTTATATTCAGGCCAATACCGCCTTTAAGATCTTTATTCAGGTTTCCTAATGAAACATCCCTGCTCCCCAACACACACACACTCTTGTACTCCTACTAATGCACTCCCCTCTCTGTTCAAGCTTTCCCTCACCCTAAGTAACATCTTTCAGAAAAGATTCCTTATAAAACTGAACATACTGATCATACAGGATTGATCCGATGTCGGGTCTCCTTCACAAGCGATCTAGCATCTTTCATCTCAGTTTGAACCAGATGTGAAGTTCTTTAAAACTACTCATAGACAGACCCGGTCCACCCACTTCTAGGCAACTGTGAGCCTGCAAGTACTGGCTTCCCAATCTTAACACCTTGTATCCAGGACCTGGTGGCCGTCACTCCTTCCTAAAAGAGCAGATGGTCCAAAATTAGTTCTGGGACATTGCACTGGTATGAGCGGTTTCTTTTTGCTCTCCGTCCACTGAACATCTTTGTTTGCCAAATTTTTCCCCATGGTAAAAATGGGAAGTCTTTTTCCATGTAGTGCCACGTCTTTTGAATAATTAATGATATTATTAATTTATTAATGAACAAAAAATAGCTTTTGTGTCCTTGTATTTCATCTCACAACACAGCACAGCAAGGCAGCTTCACTTCATTAATTACTCTATAATTCTGTCAATCTGTCCACCTGCGCCCCGTAAATCTTTGGTAGCTGTGAGGTAGGTCGATTTAGCAAAGAGTGGATTTCCTACAGGCGCTCCAATATTGTCCCACAGTCCTAAAACATCTTTCAGCTTCATCGGTTACTCTAAGTTGCGGATGGCGCGTTGACGTCTGTTTTTGGGCTCACGCAATTGTGTGTCAGTGAGTTATACTGCTGTGCTCTATAAATAAATGAATTACGGTAGTAAATAGTTTATGTTACACTGTAAATGGATAAAGGTGTCAACTGAGGACCACAAATCTGAATTTGGTCCTTGTGATGTCAAAATGGGGGTATTAAGTGAAACTTTCTCATAACCACAATGGGTGTAACATGGACAATGATGGCGCACTGAGGGGGCTGCCCCTCGTACAGCATTATTAGACAATCATTCAGTGGACCAAGAACACGGAGAGAACATGGAAGTAGCCAAATAGAAAACAGAATTCTTTCTGCGTTACATAACTTGTATGCCATCAAGTACAACCTTCCATGGTGCATGAAGCTGCAAAAAATAATGCAGATGCTGATAAGAAATGGGAGCGATTAAGTGCGATTCGGTGGGTCCTTTAAGCTCACTGAAAAGCCAGCGGTATCCAGTAGCAGACGTGTTTATTTTTTATTTTTTCTTCCTTTTTGCTGATGTTAATTCTGAGACAGAGATCGCCTTGTTTAGACTGTAGTTACTTTCTGCAGTGGGGCCAAGTATTTGTGTGGGAAAACTACAAGTTGTCCTTGTATGCAATGATGGTGTCTTGAAGCCACAGTCGACACCTCGGCTAAGTGTCGGGTAGATGGTGTAAAGTAGTAAGGCCTTGGACCCCCAGCTTGTTAATGGAAGGAGGGTCTAGTGGGCATTAAGGTGTTCTGCCACCTGTGCCACGCGAGTGCACCGAAACATTCAAAACAGTGTCGCAAACTTTTAGTAATGCTGTTATCTTGTTTTAAAGGAACTTGGAAAGTCCCTCAGAGAATGCCGTTTGGTACGCTTATGTGTCATACCCCTTTATTTAAAAGGATGTAATTTCCATCCTATTTACAGTGTCTGGAGCCTAGTTGAATTGTTGGTGACCTGCCTGTGAAATCTTATTTACAGGTGATAACTGGTGGATAACAAAATCGCAGTAACCAGACAGCTGTCACCTTACGTTCGCGTCAAAACTGGCAAATAGTCTGAACTGTACATTTCCAACAAGTGTGTGTGTGTGTGTGTGTTTTTATATATCTTTGTAGCCAAACAATGTGATTTGGAGTGAAATATGTGATTCATGCACTGTTTATACTGGAGTCAGTCTGTTTGGGCTGCGATGAAAGCTAATAACAGATCAGATAGAACAGAATGTTATTCGCCTCCACAGCTTGTTATGCAACGACAAAACAGTGTAATTCCCTCTTTACTCGATGGCTTCCCCCAGGTTGCCCCACAGTCTGTTTCAGTAACATCGGCATTACTACCCCCTCACCTTCCCCTTTTGACCTGACATTGAGCCACTTTGCTACTCTGCCCTAGTCTGTTGAACTTAATTTTTGGGGACTCTGGAGGAAAACCCAGTCCTGTACAAGGTCCTGAGTTTCTTCACTGGTTTACCTTGTTACCCCCGCTGCTAACTTCTGGGCTTGCAGGTGCCGGTGCTGTTTATGAGGTGCTTTCTTGGTAGGTTGCGAATTTTTGTCTTGAACTTGATATTTCTGTTATGAACATCTGTCTTTTTAATGGCGAGAGATGGGTAGTCTCATGGACGGCTGGCAAGGTGGTCGGTCATGTGCTGCCCTGCACCTAGCAGAAAAGAACAAACTCTGAAAGCTGTGTCTGCGATGACTACCTGCATTAGCATATATGGATTTTTGATGGAAAACAGTTGGAAAGATGAATACTCCCAATTTCTCATTTTCTTTCTGTGCTTAAGTGGCTCAGTGCTGTCATGGGGGATCACTTTGAGCTCAGACCTCAGAGGAATTCCACCCTGCATAATGCCAGAGGATGGAAGATCGGATTGCATCGGCCAAATTTTATTACGGAAAAATTCAGAATTTTATTTTATTTTTTTTCGAAACGAAGCTTTCATTGCTTCTCCAGATAATAGCATTTGTAAATTCTTAGCAATTAGTTGCGGATGTGCATAAAACGGATTAGTTTTTTTTTTTGCCAGGGATTGCGGCATTTCACTGCACTGAGTTGGTGTTGCCACAACCTTATATATATATATATATATATATATATATAATATATATATATATATATATATATATATATATATATATATATATATATATATATATATTATATATATATATATATATTATATATAATAGAAATTGACTACACCCCCCCCCCCCCTACAAACGATAGAATTTAAGCAATATCTGAGGACAGAGATGGGCTTGAGGCTGCGCGGAATCTAAACCCTTTGACATGACAGCGAGGAGACGGCATGATAAGTTCTTCTTACCTCTAGGCCAGTCATAACAGAGACAGCATGGCATCAGATCAAATCACTGTGTGATCAAAAGGAGTTTTATTTTATCAACCAAACTCAATCTTATCCATGTTTCAAGAAACTGCGCTCAAGTTATATTTCTCATTACAGCTCAACACGTAGCTGTATCAGTTTTTCAAGTCTTATTATGTTGCTGGATTGTCCAGAATTGCATTACTTAACATGGCAGGGTTTATGAATGCAAATACATTGTAGCTACAGCATTCTTAGGGGTTATAATAGATAAAATACAGAGAATAATTTTTCTCAGGCCTTGGATATTTGCTGCCAGAACTTGAATGTAAACTTAACTCAGCACTGGGGAACAGAGCAGAAGTAATGAAAGATGAAGATATCACCATTTTCAGGTTGAGGGGCTGTGCTCGCAGGAGCCAGACCCAAAAATACAACTAAATTATAACTGACCCAAGTGTACACAGTTCCAGACAATTCAAAGTGTCTTCCCTGTCACCAGCGAGATCAATATAAAATACAATATAAGACAATCGAACAGAAAAAGCTCTAACCTTGCTACTCCAGCAAGCCAATTGAAACCTTCCTTCCCGTAAAAGTGACCTGCCAATGAGTTACTGGAGGGCTGAACTCCAAAAACCCGATAACAGAAGTAATTTACGCTTCTTGTGTCTTTTTCCTGCACGTGCATACTATACATTAATTTAAAACTTTTTTTTGGTCAGATACAGTTTATTTCATGATTTACATTTTGAACATCACATTCCTATGCTTTTGTAGGCTTTTTAATAATCAAACAATCAAATCCTAGACCTGTTAGATGTACAGTATGAATAAAAATGGGCCATATTTTACAAGTAAAGCAAACTTTCTTGCTCTTTCAGCACTGGTGTGTTACACGGGAGCCGGGAGGTTCAGAAATTAATACTGTCAACACCTGCCCACTCGCTGGCTTCTGCCATTCAGCTCTTCATGGTTTTCTGCAGTGATTATTTCAGATTTGGTTCGGAACTGGGAAATCCTGGGATATTGCTTGTGTTCTCCTTGCTGCAAATTGCCTTCCCTTGAGAATCTCAATGAAGGCTTCAGAAAGGCCTAGAAAATAGAGGGCAGTAAAACTTGGCATTTAACAAAACCCAGTGGAATAATACTGAAGAGCTAGCACAGTACTTCTGGGAAGTGCAAGGCCTGTGTCATTGGAGATACAGAGGGTAGGGTGGGTTTTTAGCTGTAGAACAATAGCGCATCGAACCAGCGTGATAAACCCTGCGTGACGCTTCGCACCCTCCCTTCTAAACCCGAGCACAAGGAAAGAACCAGAGTGAGAGTGAGATGCTAAGGTGCAAGAACCGTAACACCGAGCCACACATCATTTAGGTCAAATAAAAGGGTACCGTACTTCACGAAAAGGTTTTCAAATGTTCCTTCTCCATCTGCTGCTTCTCCCAGGTAGCCTTTGCTGTAACCTCGGGAAATTGGTGTTTCTTTTTGCTCTAACTTCCATTCTGATGGAAGCAATCTAGGTCAACCAGTTAGACTGTGGTAAAAGACAGACTCCGAATAAGCTTTGTGCCTGAGGCAGGCCTCCAAAAATAAGGGTGTCTGATACCCCGACTCTGAAAGTGCAATTTTTATTGTGAATTTAGGCACCTGAAAGCCTCAAACAACATGTGACATTTTTCTGCTGATAATCTAACTCTAGATGCTTTTGGCTGGCTGCCTCGGCTTTTTAAACAGTCTTTTGCACAACACCTTGTCGGACTCTCTTGCTTTTTTTATTCCGTGCATCGTTTAAAACATCCACTGTTTTTTGAAACGCAGAACGCTGTAACACATTTTGTAGTCTTTGGCTTAAGTGGAGTACAAACAAGGGAAACTTTTCTTTTGCCCGGAAGGTGCTCAGAGGGCACACGGGCGATAAAACAAGGAACAAGGAAAATGGGTCCATAATGGAGCGCAAGAAGTGTGATTTCTTCAAGTCTCGGTGCCATTCCAACAGTCTCGGGTCCCCGCGTCTCGAGTCGAATGGCGGGCTGGGGCCTCAGGTGATTTCTGTGCTCCTCGCAAGTCTTCCAGAGTGTTGTGACCTTTTGTCGCTTCAATTTTATGCTCGGTTCTTTCTCTTAAGGTTTTTATTTTTTAAAGATTCCCCGCAGACTTCCATCTGTCTCCTGCACTGCCTTTTCTCCATACCCCAACCTCTTGTCTCTCTCCCTCATCCCTGAGAATTTCCCCGGGGACCTAACTCACAGTGGTGCCTCACGAGTAAAGTAAGGGCGAAGAGCAACACCACACGAACATCTCACTTGGAGTTCATGGCGCGCAGGGTTGACAACAACATCCTCAGGACTCAGACCTACACACCATTACTAGGTCTGCAATTCGATGAAAAGTAGTTGCGGTGGTAATGCGAATTTTTCCAGCTGCAGGAGTGTGGAGGGGGGAAAGCCAGGGTGACAATGACAAGGGACCTGGACAAAGTATGCAGCTTCTGCAGGGGGATTAAAAAACATAACTGTATGATATTTAAATGCGAAGTGTGCGAAAGCATAGCCAAATGCCCTTATGCTTCTCCCATCTTCCATTATATACAGACGTCCCCTCAGGGCATCTGTGTTTGTGCTCACAGTGTTGTGAACAAATGCTGTTTAAGTCCCATCTGATTTGTCTCATTTCTGATACATGAACCTTGACTGTAATCCTTCAGATGACAGAGCAGCGATCTTTTCACGGCGGTATCCGCGAACCTCTGAGCCCACAGGACACGATGGCGTGTAACGGTGTCCTCTCCCCTTGTTTCGCAGGTCACCGACAACATAACGCAGATTTCGCAGCGACGTGATCGGCCGTCACGAAAGAGAGAGGCACCGGCAGCTGGGTTCTTGCTGGGTTAAATATTTTGTGCAAGTGACATTGTATTGTCTGGGATTTTTTTTAAAGAGTCTCACAACTCTTCCAGACCTAAGATTAGCAATGGAGACCCTCTCTCAAGACTCCATCTTGGAATGCCAGATATGTTTCAACTACTACAGCCCACGGCGGAGGCCCAAGCTTCTGGACTGCCGACACACCTGCTGCTCGGTGTGCCTGACCCAGATGAGGACCAGCCAGAAGGAGATCCGCTGCCCCTGGTGCCGGGGTGTCACCAAGCTGCCTGCTGGCCTTTCCGTGTCCCAGCTCCCAGACGACCCCGACATTGTCACCGTCATTGCCATCCCACATGCCTCAGAGCACACGCCTGTCTTCATCCGCCTGCCCAGTAATGGCTGCTACATGCTGCCGCTGCCTGCTGCCAAAGAGCGGGCGCTGCTGCCGGGGGACTTGGGCTGCCAGCTGCTCCCTGGTGGGCAGCAGAAGGGCGTTGCTGTGGTGGCGATGCCTGAGGAGACACCCCCGGGAACAGGGCTGGAGGGTGCGCTCGAGAGGCGTGGTGGTGTAGCCCGAAAGGGTTCCACATGGTCTGGGGTTTGCACCGTGGTGCTGGTGGCCTGCGTGCTCCTCTTCCTGCTGGGCATCGTGCTGCACAATATGTCCTGCATTTCAAAGCGATTCACCGTCATTTCCTGTGGCTGAAGTCAGACGTGCTTCCTCTCCTGCCGCTCTCAGCCCTGCTCTCCTCAGGTGGGACATAAAAAAAGGAAATGAAAAAACTTAAAGGCTCCTGTATCGAGCGTGGAGACTGGGGACTGAATCAAATTATGCAGCTGGCCGTTGGGCCTGAGGGGGCACTGGGATGTAGGCAATAACGCGTGATAGACATGTTTACCTGTCCACACCCTGCTTTCACGTCCTGCACCTTCCAGGCCAAACATAATAACCCCACCACCCCCAGACCCCAGTGAGATCCACGCCGAATGCGGACCAGGGCACCTCTGTTGATGGGGCGGCGGCTGCTGTGCCCGGGAGGTCATACACCTGTGTTCTATGATCTGTAGAAAATCAGTAAACATGCTCCTTAGCTAGGTTTCAAAGTTCTTGCGTCCCACGACTAGCTGGAGACAATATTTTAGACAATTTTCGAACGCAACTTCCTGTATGTAAAAACCACTTTTGCAGTAAAGCGTTTGACTTGAACTTCCAGTACTTTTCTTGAGGGACTCTTTAGCGCCGATATATATATATATATATATATTTTTTTTTTTAGATACTCTTTTTAAGAACTTAACATTAGCATTGATGTGGCAGACACTTAAGATGTATTACAGTGTACATTTGTGTGCGGTCCTTTGAAAATGTTTGCTACGAGCGCCTAGAGGAGAAGCAAAGATCTTAAGCGGCGAGCAGCTTTGATGGATTAGGTTGTAAAGGTAAGATTCCTTGTGTCGAACCAGGAGTTTGAAATCAACCCAACCATTTGTTTGCTTCTCCACCTGTAACTTTTATTCACATTATAATGAAAACAGTTTGAATGTTTACTATTGAGGGTTAAAGTTGATACGGAACTGATGCTCTTTTATGGAAAGGGCAGGAATGAAATATGAGTTTTTCCCTTCTGTTCATGATCTCTAATAACTTTACACGGTCAATCCAAATGTACTGCTGATTTACCCTCCCCTTTTGTCTTGTACAAAATTTTGTATCGCTATGAAAGAATTTCAGTGTTTACTGTTCAACAGGGTTGATCGCTTTGTACATGTACAAAATGATTGTATTATATTTGTTTCTCTGATCTTAAATGTTTTTTTTTGTCTTAAAATGGTGGAAGCTGCAGGAACTGCAGTTCCAAAATGCTGTATAGTGGGTCTAATGACTGCATGTGGAGACTGTTATCCCACAAAGCTGGTTCCTATGTTGGAGGCAGGTCTGATGGATATGAGTGATGGTCTTCAGTAGTGTTTTGGTAAACATTTTTTTTCCCTTTAGGAGTTATCACTGTATTGCTTTTTTGAGATCCGTATCTAGGAACAGATTTTTCGTCGCGGTATGGGATCAATTGCACTGTCAACAAGCTTTTGGCGCCAACGTGGGGTGTTGAACTTCATCGCTTCAGTGAAAGTGCATGGGTCCAATTTCTCAAGATGCTGGCCAGTGATATGGTCTGGGCATGTCCACACGGGACCCCTTTTCACATTGGAGCTTGCAAATTGTAAGATTCCATAACAAACAGTAATGTAACGTCCACTGCTATCTGCAGTTAAAAAATACCCGGTAGGAAGTTTGAAGAGGTTTGTATCTACGGAGGCTTTGCCCCTTCTGCAATGCCTTGTAAAGTAAATGCTGCAGGGTGATATTTTATTGAGAGTTTAGCTATGTTCCCTTTGCTGTTTTATCACTGTTTTAAAAGGCAAACGAAAAAGCCGTGGCAGCGCTGACCTTGCTAGTTATGTGGACCCTCATTGACCAATAACTCTGCTAGACCTGAACCCAGGCCCAAGGTAATGAGTATGGCATAAGCATCGTCCTTTGAGAATCTTTCAGGTGGTGTTTCTTGAGCTAAACGTGGATGATATTGAAAAAACCTAAACGTGTGGCCAAGGGCATGGCCTCGTTTTGGAAACCTTCGCTTTTTTCTTGCTTGGAAATGAAAGTCTCTCTGGGAGTTTTATCCTATCTGTAATCCCCTTGAATTCTTGGGAATAATGGTAATTAATTGCGGTGACTTCTCAAATAGTGAGGCTCTTCCCTCCTGCTGCGACTTCAAGGAGAACATAGTTAAAAGGATACTGCTGAGGAGGAGAATAAATCTTGCAGTCTTGTTGAGGGAGTGCAGACGTGGGATGCTTGACTGCGGTCGATTTGTTTAGGAAAACCTTCGTTCTTCTTTCTTGTTAATTATGAAGGCTCTAAGGAATGGGACGATGTTGCACCTCATCCATTTCAGCGGTGAAATCTGCTGTTGTGTAGTCTTTCTGTCACTTTCCCTGCTCTGTCTGCCTTCCTCTCTTTCTGTCTTACTCTTCCTCTCTTTTCCTCTGTTCTGGGAGTCTATTTTCAGGGCCATGTTGGTTTAAAGGAGGGTCTCTGTGTATGTGTAGTGTTTGCGGTTTTATCCAGAATCCTGCCAAGTGTGGTCAGCAAAGTGGGACATACAGTGTCCTTTTAATTTGTCTAACACTTTATTCTATAGGCCATGGTTATTTTCATCGTACCTGTAGTCAAAGACTAAACTTTTAATGTATCTTCTGAAATGTCTACAGCTGCCATTTTTCCCCTCAAGGCTATTAAAGCTTCTTTGAAAACATTAGTTGTTGTCAAACTATAGAGGCCTTTCATCTTCCACTTTTTTCCTGTGTGCATGGAAGGTGACCACTATGATGTGATTAAAAACGGTTTCATCTGGGTTTTGTAAACTGCAAAATAAGCCTTTCTCTGGCATGTCCATGAAGAGAAGTTTGGTCATGAAGCATCCATTGAGACGGTTAATGGGCTTCACCATCCTCCCCCTCACTGACTTTTGGGGAACTCATGCACTGGAACTCTAAAGCAAAAGGCTCTTACTACTGTACTGCTGTCACAGCTTCTTTTACCTGGACTTGTCTGGCACCTGCATAAGAGAGGGTGAAGACCCTCTACACCTGTGCCTATGTTTCTATAGTGCTGAAGTTCTCTGTGTCTCTGTTTGGGTCTGCATTTGACATTAACAAGTCTTTTTAGTGTTCTCCGATTAAAGGACTTCTGAAACAAATCCCTGTCTTCAAGCAGTGTTGTTTTTAGTTTTATATTTAATGCTGTTTCAAATAAAAGCACAACATTTATATGTCTCTATTTTGGAGTGTCAGATGCATTATGATGCAATTTTTAGCTTTTATAAACACTTCAGAAAGCTCCATTTAAAAATCTCTTTCTGAGATGAATTACCATGATTTACTGTATAGAGAAGCCAGAGTGTATGGGTGGCGGGCGGGGGGTTCATATGTCTGCTCACAAAAGAGGTCATTATAGTACCACGGTTTTTAATGGTGATTTCTCTCCCAAACAAGATCTCCTGCAGCAGATGCCGAGTTCGGGTCAAAGAGAACTGTGTTTTGGCTATATTGTCCTCAGGGGTGGGGGTGTTGGTTGTTATTACGGGCCTATTCTCTGCGACTGCATGGCTGGGATGTTTAATCGTGCGCTGAAATGAATAGCAGACAGAGACAGGACCTTGAATGGAGAAGAAGAGCAAGAAAGACAGAGATGAGCACTTCTTTCAACTGTAGGAGATAGAAGGTAGAAGCAGTCAAAATAGCCAAGCTGACCTGAGTAACCCTCTCAATGCTTCCTCCCTGGAAATAAGCAACTCTATAGATGCCCCCTAGACAGAGGACCTCAAGGGACATTTTTGCAGGGGGAAAAAGGCCAAATTTATGAGGTGTGGGCCTGGACTAACTGAACAACACTGGCAGACCCGGCCAAGAGCAACACACTCCTTATGACAGATGTTTTTAGAGTCATGCATGCGGGCCTGTAAAGGACCACCACAGTTGCTCAGCGAGATGTCTTCACTTCTTCCTGTAGAATCACGATCTGGTAGTACTGGCTGAGTGGGCAGAAACAGTTCAGGCATGTGAAGAACATCCAGCGTTAATTTTTCATTTGGACAAAGCACTTGTCTACTGCATCACTCCCTCCTTAGTCCCAAGGTGAACTGTGACCCCTCCAATTTACCTTCAGGACCTCCTGTTGACGTACAGGCCTTGTCCAGACTATTTGAGTCCGGCTGTTCTTTTCAGACAAAGCGGCTTAGTTTTAATTTTATGCATATATATGGCTGGATATTTTCCAGAAGGAGCTGAAGTTGACACACCTTTTCTAAACTGAGGTTGCATTTTCAGCTGGAAGAACAGGCTGGTGGCCTACAGATCAGAGATTCATTGTCGTGTGGAATTCCAAATGGTTACAAACGGCTGAACGAGAAACTGTATGGCAACAATTTTGCATGCAGTCACCTGTCTGATTATAAAACACCTTCTACCTTTTGTTGTATCACAGAGGCGAGTACTAAGACTCTCAGTAAAAGGGTTCAAATGGAACAACTGCAGTTATAGGACAATTATGTGCATTTTTCGTTTTTATAACAGATGCAGGTAGGGATAACCCTTCAACTTTAACTTTGATTTAAGCAGCATAAAGCTGCTGAAAGTTCTTTAAACTGCTTTGTAACTTTGTTATTTCAGACATAACTTTATACATAACTGCAGGGTGACATGATGCCTCAGAGAGTTGTGCTGATCCCTTATAGTGGTTGGGTGGGAACCTGCATGGATTGCAATCGTGTTTGTGTGGATTGTCTCCCACAGTCCAAAGATGGGTGTTTAGGGATAATTGGTCACTCTTTGCCCTTTGTGCATGTAGCCATCTTGTGTTGGATGGGTGGCTTATCAAAAAATCCATATAATACAGCAGCTTAAATATTCAAAAGCTTTGGAGTGCCACACCTGACTGCTGAGGCTCTACTGAGGTGGGCTTGATTCTTCAGGCCTGAAGAAAACAGCCAACAATGATTTGCAGATGTGCATTTTGTGAACTAAATCGCAACCCCCATAAGGTAGCCCATAATTTATAGCTTTTATCACACAGAGCGATGATGTATGGCTGTAGTTTGTCAGCTGCTTTCAGGGGTCCAGTCTGATTCACTGGGAACCACAGAGTGGACCAAACTGGCACTCTGTTCATCATAAAGCAAATAATAAATCTACAGCATCAAAGGTCTCTTCCCATAAGGAGTTGTGTTGACATTTTCCTTCAGCGACTACACTATCATTCAGAGTGAGAAAAAAAACCGACTTTTTATTTTGTGCTGCCGCCTGCATTGTACTGACAATTTAAAAATGAATGAGGAACAAAAATATATATATTTGAGTTTCAGCTTATGCTCCTTTGAATAGTGTGACGAGCCGAATAAAAGCACTATCAATATTTCAATGGGCATTTTCTGTGAAATGGGAAGTTTTTTGGAAACTCCTTAAATATTTAAAAAAACGGAAAACGTCACAGTACAGAGGGTCCCGGCCTTAAGAACTTTCGAGTATCAAACTTATCGTGGCTGCAGACTTTTTTGAGAAATATTTAGCATTAACAAGTTCTGCCTAAAGTTTTTCAACACTGTTCTTGCCTTGGCCATGGTTTTATGGTCTGCTTTATTACTGACGGGTGTCAACTGCGTTACTCCAAAGTATGTCTGGAAGGCACAGGTATGTGCGCAAGGGGCACCAGCTCACTAAAGGGGAGGGATTGTCTGCCACCCTGGTCTTTTTGAGCTACAAATTGCGAGAGATACTCTGTTCCCATCCAAAAAACCCCACTGCGGCCTCCTACCCGGTAGAGCCATCATGTTGCTGCCATTCAAATTTATGCACATAGCAGATGCTCTCCTCTAAAGTCACTCAGAGTCAAAAGGCTTCACTAAAAGACTGAGGAAACACAGATGCACACACAAAATTCTCAAAGGACACCAGCATAGTGCAATGTCACCACTTTCTCCAGTTCACCTTAACACAAGTAGCTGCGTATAGATGACAAGACCCTCGCCCACTTGACTAACTTTGAGTAACAACCATTTCTGAGTCCCACTGTAGTATAAATGTGCTTAGTTGAAGAGTAAAGAAGGCCTCAAAAATTGTATTTTTATATATCTTAATATAGATCCAGTCTGCAAATCAAATATAGTTAAGCTGCTTCCAGATAAAGCTCCTAAAATTGAACAACTGCATTCATCTGCAAGCAGATGTTAATATTTAGGTTAGATGATGTTAGTATTTCTCCTTTTCTGCTATATTTTAATGCATTGTTGTATTGGATGCATACCACAATGCCCCAAATATGAAGCAAAAGCAATATTTTTGTAATGTTCACAGTTACTTGTATACAGAAATAATATTTCTGAGTACTATAAAAATCTCAATTGCTGATATTTATTCAGCAAGATACTCCATCAACCCTTCCTGCATGAGTTCACAACATTTATATTTCTCAAGGGTATAACAAGTAGGGTCCACCTGGAACATACATTTACAACCTTTAGGTTAACAGGTATGGGTCATTAACCGCTGTGCTCTATAAGCAGTTGGGGACGCCAGTGTCAAGAGCGGTAGATGTGCCCAAGCCACCCTGCACTTCCAACCCAGTTGGAGAGCTGCCTGTATGTAGGTCACTCACTGTGGGATGAGGATGGGAAAACCAAAGCAAACAAAAATCACATCTTGAGATTCGGAAAAATTACCATAATGTCTTCCAGGCGAGAAGAAATGTTTAACATTTTCCCCATTTTAAGGAGTGCAGGTGCACAAAATGAGAGCTAAATTACTGCACAGGGTGAGAATAGAGAGGTGACACTTTGGTTTTCAAACACTGCACTGTATTTCAAATACTAGGGTGCTGAAAGAAAACTTTATTTTAATACAAATTTTTCCATCTTGTGTGATGTACACAAGAACACCAAAATGTCACCTCTCTGTGAAAACGGGGGAAACTTTAATTGTCCGGAATTCATGTTGCGTTTCTGTCCGGATTAAAGGTTCGGATGTTTGCATTCTAAATCTCGACCTCATGCCTGTTTCTGACAAGCTGTGCTGATGCTCTATTAGAAAAAAAATAAATCGCCCCCTTCTAAACAAAATATTCAGTGAACAGCAAGCATGTGTAAATTGGAAAATGGCAGAATATTCAATCATCAGCCAGAGAGATTTGACAGCAAGTGAGACACCCGTACTAACACCTCAGCCAGAATGTGTTTAGCGAGAATGTTTTCCCAGGCATTTTATTTATAAGGCTATTTATTTTTAAATATTGTCTAGTGGCATGAAAAAGGTTCACAGTAATGGGGGATCTGGGGAATGTATTGAAAAACAAAAATAAATTCCCGTTCACTGATTTAAAACACAAATGCACCTACTGAAAAGATCACCCTCATTCACACTACAGCACTGGAGTAAAAAGTTTGATAAAGTAATTTCTATCATTACATCAAGATAATGATTTATGGAAATGTATCGTACTCCAAAGCCCGGAGATCTGCTCAAAGAAATGCAACCATAAACAAACAGCTTCACGGTTGAATCCTTGGAAGGACTCCTGTTGCTGGACTCTGAAGGTTAAGGATAGTACCAGTTTAAAGTCTTAAGTTTTGTGTACACTTGCTGGAAACTGCTTTTTCCACATCATTTGGTTAACAAGTTTGAATAGGAAATGAGGCAACATCAGTTCCTAGCTCTTTGGCAGCAATTCTCAAATATCTCGAGCACTTGTATGCCTCAAATTGCTCAGGTATTTTGACTAGCATGGTAGTTTTCACTGTGCTGCATTGCTTCAGTGTTGCGGACGTACACTATGTTGCTGGTTTATTAGATACACACCCCACCTTCACACGGTTTGTACATGCCAACAAGTCACATGTCACGTGGCTGTGGTGTGTGGTGTAAATCACACAGATCAGCATTTCTAGCAGCCAGGGTTACAACCAAGCAATTCCATCTGAATTCCACGCTGGTGTGTAGGCTGTCAACTCAGAACACGCTACTTATTGGATTTTCTGTCCAATGGGCTACAACAAATGAGCTAAAGACCACATCAGACACTGATGCTGTCAGTGGAGAAGAAAGAAAGCACGGGGACCTCAAATTTTGACCACTGAGGAGGAAAAAAAAGTTAGGAAGAATCCATGATCATGTTGTATCATGATGAGTAAAGGATCTGAGCACAGCAAGCCACAGGAGTCCTTGGAGCCACCCTGTTTAGTGTCAACAATACAGGCCGGCGGTGGCAGCGTAGTGGTGTGGGGAGTGTTTTCCTGCCACACATTAGGGATCCTGATGCCCACTGAAGAACATGTGAATGGCACAGCATAGAGGAAAATCCTTTTCATTCATCTCTTCACGATCACAATTTTCCCACACTCACACGGACACTTCCGGCATGCTAAGCAACCATTAATGAGATTATACTTTCATCTTCCCCTTGTGCTCATCCCTTATTCAAGCAGCGCAAAAGTTTGTAAATGCAAAGCTTTGTTTAATGATACTGATGGTGAAATTTAGATTTGGTTGTAAAAGTGGTCACATTTAAGGAAACATATCTGAGGAGACAGTACAGTTTATTTTGTTTAAGCTGATGTTATGCCCTACAGGTAATATTCACAAGGAGTAACTGAGAAACCAATTGTTCTCTTATCCCGGGTCATGATTGTATGAGAGACGCAGTGTAATAAGGTTGCAGTGGTTGGTGTCAATGAAAAATGTACTTCAGAATATTCATCAGAGGTCAGCATGGCAAATCTTAAACTTGATATAGCATGAAATGGGATTTAGAGCAGGGTTTCAACCTTATTTTCTATGCTTTACCTTCATGCTTTGCCTTTGAAAAATCTATTAATCTTAATGATGTGAACAGCTTCAGTTGTTTCCATGCACTCGAATTAGAGTGCAAAGTATTTTATTTTTTTATTGCAGCATTCCTGATACCAGGACAAAATTATTGTAATTCTTCCTCATTGTTCCTCTTTGGTATGATTTATCTTGGCATGCCATCATCATAAATTATAGAAAATGACATTTTATGTAACAGGAGTCATTTGAAGGCTCCCTTGTCCACATTCAGGGAAAATGCAAGTGGATGTTCAGCCCAGGTGATTTATTGGAGAGACAATAAGAATGAGTCAGTTCATTGGCGCAAGCTTAAAGCGAACAAACCATCCTGTTGTTCATAACGCCTTACACATGTAAAGACAGCAGCTCGCAGTGGCTCTCGGTGTTCCTCAAAAGGCCTCTACCAGCTCCCTCTTGAAGCTTGTGAGCTGTGGTTTTGGTTTGAATCTCAGTCTGTGTGGCCTTTGTATCGTCTTTTTGTTTTTGAGTGAATTGAGTGAGACTTCTTACTGTCTAAAGACATCTGCAGGAGAAGGAAATGCTACATCATTCTTCTGCACAGAAAAAACCATAGGAATAGTCACCATAAATTCTTTTTAAACCTTTAAAATACTTTTTTTTAATGTTATTCTCAGTTATTAGTGTGGTGATGCTCACCTTTTCTCACCCATGTGTCCCAAATGGAACAGATGTTGAGGTATGTGTAAATGGGATGCCGGTGAGGAAATAGACAAGGACGTAAGAGATTTTTCAAGCTCATACTGTCTACACCAGATGTTTTTCACACATTAGCAAGGGAACCCAGAGCTGTACGAACTATGAATTTATTTTATTATATGTGAGACATGCAAAAGACATTCAGTCCCGAGTGTCGTCTTTATATCACGATCCTTAAAAATTATTTAAAAAATTTTCATTGAGGATGTAAGTCAACATTCAATTTTTTTAAACATGCTTTGTACAAAAAGCAGCGAAATGTGCAGCTACGGTAAATAAAAGCCAAAAGCGGAAATTTCATCTTAAAGAAACAGTCGTCGATGCGGCTTCCCGTTTCGGTTTGAAAAAACCAAGTCAGACGACAAAAACGGACGTACTTTTTGTGTAGAACTCTACCATCAGTGAAATGAAAATTAAGCAGCTGGAATAAACACAATTACAATCATAATTATGTTCACATTTTTAAAAATCTCATTCCTGCTAACAAGCGCCAGTTGAGACCTATTATGGGGGCAACTATTTATATAGGAATACACGCAGAACATTCAAATAAATTTAGCAATTAAAAAAACCACACACACACGCGCGTGTGCGCGAGTTATGGTGAAATGTTTTTTTGTTGTTGTTGAGTTTTTAGCGTTAAATTCTTAATCATGCCTGGAGGCAGTTCATGTGACTGGGATGCCTGCTGGGTCAGTCCTCGCCATCCTCTCAAGCAGACCGAAGCACAAATCTGTGGGTGCTCCCGTCCTTTCCGGACCAAGGAGACATCCCCTCCTCCTCCTCCTCCCAGCTGTAAGGAGCCCTTATCTAAGAAAGGGAGCTTCAACGTCTGTATGATTTCCTCCGTTTGGTTGCATTCATCAAAACCCAAATGAGCCGAGCGCGGTCTGGTTCGGGAGCATTACAGTCCTTCATGGGGGATTCCTGCCATCTAGGCTCCGTTCCCATTTCAGCCCTTGTTTCTGGCCACTTTCATTTGATTCAGAGTTTCATCAAGTGGCCTAACACATGGTTTCATCCAAAATAACCCGCCTGCCTTATAACTAAGCCTGTATGTACAACTGTATATTTTTAATCGAGCTTTTCTGCTTAACCAAGACAGAGGAGCAGACTGACTGTTTGTTCATAAATTCATTTCCAGAAGCTCGGTGCTAGAAGCTGCCCAATGCTGCGTGGGTGTGAACCCTGCTGTTTAACAAGCACATTCAAGGACTGATAAGATGTGTAACGGGCGAGGAAATGACTGCTTCTGAGAATCTCAGAGGGGCACCGCCAGCATGAGAAATTCTGACAATCGCAATAGGTAATGGGAGCTAAGGTCTCTGACCGAGGCTCTCGGAAGTGCTGTCCCTGAGGTTTGTCTCCCTAAACACTGGAATAATTTCTTGTAAGAAGGATATCCCACATGCCACTACATTGGATTTTCCAGGTGTAAAAACCAAATTATTATTCCTGCAATGCAAGCATAGGGAACACCGTGGCCATTTGAATCCAGCTCACTCTGTGCAGAGTTTGCAGGTCAAATGTGTTTTCCCTCCCACAGTCCAAAGATATGTTTCAAGTTATTTGGCTCATTTCAGTTGCTCACAGTTTGTAAATGTGTGCATGTGTGGTCACCCTGCGATTGAGTGATGCTTAATCTGGGGTTAGTTTCGCAGCCTGGCGTCCAGAAATTCTGGGATAAACTCCAGACTTCTTCTTAAACCCTGCTCAGGATTAAGTGGTTAATGAAGGGTTGTCAGCTTACATACACAGCACCATACTTCTATTTACCATTTTTGATCGTCTAGCTTAAAAATAGTTGTAAAAAACACCAAACCAATGCTCTGCAATATTTAAAAACTAAAGACCCACGTGCTGACCTTGTCCACCGCTGTGGTCTGCAGTCATATTCTATTTGTCTCTCTATATAGGTGAGCCCTGGCCTGCTCCCTCTTTTCCCCCACTGTGTGCATTCACACGCGCGCGCAATACACATCCTCATCATTCCTTGGACAGCTGAGATTAAAAAAGAATATTTCTTGCACTCAAAAGAGCTGACTGACTCATTTTTCCTTTTGCTAGTGCAGTATGAGCTACTGATGAGCTCTTTTTTAAAAGCGCTAAGTTTGCTGGGGTCAATATTGTATTACCGCAGTATAAATGCAAGGCAGATAGCAGAACCGATAGTAAACAATAAGAGTTTTCAGCATGAGAATGACGGCTGTAAATAAAGACCGGCCACATCACACTGGATGGATTGTGGGTTCAGTGGACTGCTACCATACTAAGTGTTTCCCTTTTCAGACAGTAAAACAGCAGTTAAAAGGCTTAATCTGAAGACATCCTACCTGTTTTCAAATCAATTCATATCATCAGTACTCAGCACTGTGCTTAAACCTTGAATTGTTGTCTTGAACTGCTGTGCTTGCATTTTAGTGTCATTTCATTCACAAGTTGGGCGGCACGGAGGTTCGGTAAGCAGTTCTGCCATCTCACAGTACCTGGACTGCATGGACCTGCGTTTGCATGTTCCTCCTGTGTCTGTGCTCTGGTTTCTTCCAACAGCCCAAAGACACATGTTTCAGGTTAATCTGTGACTCTAAATTGCCTGTGTGAGAGAGTGCGTGTGTGTGTGGCCACCCTGTGATACACTGGTGTTCCATCCAGGGAGTAGTTTCCTAGCCTATTGCTCAATGATTCTGGGATAGACTCTGGACCACTGCAACCCCAACCAGGATAAAGAAGTTCACGGTAACGGAAGGATTCATGTTGAGAACAGTTAGAGTAAAATAAAAAAGGAAACTTCGCCAAAAGAACAGTTCAGGCTTGCTCCAGAGGTGGGGTTGTTAATGTCTCGGGAGACAGTTTTTGCCTTGCTGGATGTATTGTTAATGTACATTTCAAGAGAGACTATAACACTCAAACAGACATTGGAGGTCTGTTTATCTGGTGGCAGCACCCAAAGATGAAGCTCCAAAAGGAGAACAAGAAGTTGATCAAATACTTGGCAAGCGTTGCAAGGCTATGATCTACCCGAGGGTCTGGAGAGGAACGACGCATGCAGCCCCCGTGTCCGTTCATTAGTGGTCCACATATCAAAAGCGTTCTGTTGGAAATGATGTTATCCTTCAGGAAATCAAAGCGGGTAAGTACGGGCAGCGCATCTTTGCATGCCAGCTAACTATTTGTTTGGCCTTGAGCGAACTGAGCAGATTACGAGAAGAACAAGCCCCTGGAGTGGTGATCAGACAGGTCGTGTGTAAACAAGCTTATCTGGCTTTTCGCTTCCTCCACCCTGCTTCACTTGTCCTGTTGACACAAGAGCCTCATTTGGCTCGAATCCATTCTTGTTATTCTGGAGTCAGTTTGATCGCACTCAACTAGGAGCCCTGCCCCTCAGGATTTTAAAGGTATTGCATGATCGCTTCAGCAGTCCCCTGGACTTGGCTTGTCTCCATCCCAACCTGACCTTCAAACTGTTGTATAGGAGGGTTTGGTGTCACCATATGTTCATAGCCACACCTGGCTCCTGGGGGGGGGGGGGGGCGCACACTGCAGTCATGGTTACCAGGGAACGTCTTGGTGATGCTACTGTTCTTGCTGAAAACCAGCACACCCATGGACCTCAGCTCTAATTCTTCCTTTTAGCCCCCACTTGGAGGCCCTCTCTGGAGATGGCCTTGTGTTAATTCCAATCTCTTCCCAAATTACCAAGCGACCACACAATAGTAATGACTCCAGCATTCGAAAGCGTGTTTTTCGGCTCTTGTTGGGATAATTGGACAAACCATTAAAAAACCTCTCCTTGCAACGGGGCCAGATGTTTGTCTGTTCAGCCTACAAAATTGTTTGTCTCACCTGGGCAAAGCAAAGTAAAGTTAACTTTTAAAGACTTGTAATGAGTCATTCATTTTAAGGAACATTTCAAGTCTTTTATGGCAAAACCGGAACAGCTCTGAAAATAGCATATACTATCAAAATATAAAATGTTTTTATGCTTGCTAATAATTTAGGTGCACCTGGCACAAGTCCAGCGACTAGAAATGATTTGATCCATTTTTTTACAGCCTAAAATAATGTGCACTAGCGAAAACTTTTATCTGCTCATAGTTTCATGTCGCTTTGGAGGAAAGTGTCTGACGGATACATGTAAAAAGTATGCAGGAAAAGAATATCATGAATGATTTAAAAAATGTGAATGGTTTTCAGTTCCTATATTTGCCTGTCTGGATTATTTACTGAGCTATTAGCATATAAGATTTTGTATCAAAGGGATGCGTCTCAGGATGCTCTCTTGTCACGTGTGCTGTCATCGCTTTAACCAGTTTCTACCATGCTGCACTACATTCCTCCCTTCTTCCTGGCTTAAATGAAATAGAGCGTAAGGCTGGATTCGCATCCATTCCATCGTCTCTGTCTAATCCATCAGCGGTTAGGGCAGACCTGCAAGGCAAAGCATTTTTGCCCGATCCCTCACAACCTGGCTCATCAGCTTTCTATGCTGCACAAATGCCAGAGCTCCTGAAGGACACTGCAGGGTAAATTGTCTTTTATGTGGTGCTCCTGCCCTGGAAAAGGTGATGCACAGATGATGTCCAATTATTTTGTTATTGAACAATGAACAACAATCCTAACCATTCTATTTTATGCTTTAATTATACAGCACATTCAAAAGTTTAACTGAAAGTGTTTAGGTTTCACCCTCTTCTGGCCAAGAAAGCCCTTATATAAGGTGTTAAAGTGTTACATGCACAGTAGCAGACCAGACCAATAAAAATGTTTCCTTTAAATGGATCACCCAAAGCAGGAATATAACACTCTAACCTGCACTCTGGTGGGAAAACTTATGACAAAGGAGAAACTTGAGAGCTAGAAAGGTTATTTACAATCAAAGTAGACCACATCATATAAGAGAAAGAATCTCCACCAAAAACTGAGAGAAAATGTCCCTCTTTTAACAGAGTTACGAGCCATTCTGAAAGAAATACAAAAAAAAAAAATCCTTAATAAAAATTATTTTTCCACAATGACCTTGCATTTGTTAAAAAAAGCCCATCAGATGCATAACAAGAATTTAGGAGAGGAGCTTTCTTTGTCTTTCTTCGTCTTTGTCTACCAAAAGTGAAAGGTCACAAATTGGTCAGGAAAATAGCTAATTGGAGGGCATTAAAATTCTCTGCTGCATATGATTTGGAAGGCGAAAGATTCAATTTCATCCAACAAATGTGGCATTTGAATTCAAGCCCAGTCTGTTCGGGGATGCAAAAAGTGCTGCCCCTCATTTCCTGCCTATAGCAGTGGTCCAAATGAACACATTTGTATTCCTTTATCTAAAAAATAAAACCAGAACTGGTGGAAAACCAAGACAAAAAGGTGGAAAACCCAAAACAGAGAATCTACCTGCTGGCTGCCCAAGTTTGCTTAGGTCCATGGTGGTTGAACCACAATACAGTTAAACTAAATTGTTCTGGGCCTTCTCCTGTCCAGCTTGATTTGCAGTAGTTCCAGCATATTGATGGTTCTTGCTGAGGCCCACGTGGTTTCTTTGGGTCAGAAACATTCTCCACTGAGGAAGAGAGGGCATACAGTACGTGAGTATGTGAGACAGACTTGCTGGCCTTTGGTGGTGGCCTTTCACACCTGCAACAGCACTGTTAACTGATTCACACATCCAAGGCATAACAGATTCACATAGAATGCTATTCATTAGTTGTTAAACAAAGTTAGAACCGCAGCAAATGCATGTTAATGTCAGGAAAAAAATCGGTTCAACTTGTCTTGCTCTTCAGTGGTAAGAAGCTTTGTCATCAGCTTTCCTTTTCAGGCTACAAGCTTTCTTCCTTCACACTTTTCATCTCCCAGCTTGTATCGTCCTCCATCAATATTTCACTGTCTTCTGTGGAACCATAGGCTATCCAGGCTATATATGACTCACTGAAGTCAAGAGCTTTTTGCTAACCAGTTAACAATGATTTCAGCCAAAGAGCAGAGCGTGTACTTGCTTTGAACTTGTCGTACATGCAGGAAAAAGAGTACCGATGGTTCTTTTCTCCTTGGCTGGAGGTTATGTAATTTTTTTCCCATTTCTACCACACATCTTTTCCCTACCATATATCTTGTTTTTTTTTGTGCGTCGCTTTCAACCACTTTTGAAAAAGTAGCTGTCAACAAACTGACAAAGAGTGTATCTTAGATAGTTTGTCTGATATCTCCGACCAGTGAAATTTGTCAGAAGTGTTTATTAGACTCCTGGGTGAAATTTATTGCTGGCCACAGTGCGCCTGCTTTCCTTGCAGGTGTTGCTTTTTCAGCGTAGCTACGGGGGACTAATGCCTCCGATTGGCCTATTCACATGCTATGTGCTCTTCTGATTTCACTATTCACAAGCTGTGTGTAATGCTGATATTTCAGACTTTTCCTGCATAAAGACTCACAGATTGCCCTGAATTATTTTCCACATCCGATCAGTTCCCGCTGGCAGGCGCCGAATTTTATACACGAACATTTTCCCGCTGCCATGCGAGTTTCTGCTAAAAACGACATTCTAAGTTCCCACAAAGTTCAGTCCCTCTTTAGACGGCCATGAAAGGTAAGCTTCCGAATTTTGCTTCACGATGCCAACTCAACTGCTTTTATGAATTGCCCTAGTCCACATTTTGATTTACAAACCCCGCTTCCACAAAAATTGGGATATTTTCCAAAGTGCAATAAAAACCAAAATCTGTGATATGGTCGTTCACGTGCACCTTTATTTAACTGACAAAAGTACAAAGAAAAGATGTTCAATAGTTTTACTGACCAAAAATTAGTTTCAAACAGTGCTGCTTTGTGGTGGACACCCAGGGAAGGAATGGTGGGCAAAAGGAGGATCCTCTTAATTCTTTTTGGTGCATCCTTGCTGAATGCTTTCTCTTATGAAAATGTTTCCCTCATGTCATCTATAGCACAGAGCTCTGCTTTCTCAGAAATGATCCCAGGGAGACAATGACAACTGAGCTACTGATATCCCTGCAGCCAAAAGCGCAGCCCATTTATACTTGGGACATCTCCTTGATAGATGGACTTGGTCACCCACTGGCAAGGGTGCAGTGTGACTCAGCCCCAACACTCCTGTGGGGAACTTCAGTCACCTCAGAGCAATGTCTGCCCGGACTAAGTAGATGTATCTGATGTTTTGTACCAAAAGAAAGGGGGGGGGGGGTTTGACTGAAGAACTCCACAAACAGTCATAGCCACGGAAGCCTTGCTGAATAAGACACCACGCTTGCTGTTTCGATCATTTATTAGTTGGAGCTGCAGCTTAAATTCAAGCCTCCAACTGAAATGGAAAAAGAAATTAAAAGGAAAAAAAAACAGACCATGGCGAAACAAATTGACAAAACATGCTATCCCTACAAATATAACACACGTAAAACAAACAATCTCACGACAGTTCTGCCAGCTATGTAGTGAACCTTAATATGATGCAAGGCCACCTAAAGCAAAGCAGCATTAGCAGTAGAGTAACTATAGTTCTACTGTGATGACACAGCAGGCATATCTGTTCATACAAAAGGTCTAAAACAAAATGCGGTGGCATTCAGTTCTTGTTCAGATGCCCCGAGCCTCAATTTTAAACCAAATGTTAACCATCTGGAGGATATGTAACACAGACCTGCACTTATGCTAAGAAAATCCCCCTGTATGCCTTAATTTTCTACCTTAGAGGTGCCAGGAATAGGGCATGAAGACTCAAGGAGCCGCATACACAGCTTCTGAGGGCTCAGACGTTCTGAAGAAAGACAGGCCTGTAAAAGGAAAACTGCCCTGGGCCCGAGATGAGATCACGTAGACAGCTCTGCTCTCAAAGTTGTTATGGAGGTGAGGCATCCATAAACACTTCCAAACATTTACATCTATCCATCCAATGACAGAGGAAAGGCGTTCTCCATTTTGCAGGCTGCGGTTGGGGATGGAGCCATGGTGTCACTGATGATCCCGTCTCCTTGTTGGTGCCTTTCCTAATAGGCAACCAGCTGACAGCTGCTCCCTTGGAAAAAGGGATGGAATTTTGGGGTGACTGACACATTGTCCGCGTCCGGTTTCTGCTGGCTTGTTCAGGCCTTCGTCCTTCCCATGCAAGCCTTCGCTCACCTGGGCATTGCTACCGTAACGTCTTTGCAATCGGTGGATTTTGAAATAAGCTGCTTCACATTTGCAGGATGTAGCATTCAGCTGCCAGGGCCTCTGGGTAATGCACTCTGGTGCCAGGTCCAATTTGTCGGCTTGGTTTTGTGTATAAATTTGGACAGTTCGTAGCTGTTATGGTGCTGCTGATGTTCTGTGGCCTGTGCACTGTGAGCTCCAGAAATTGGTCCTTCGGGGACAGCGGTTGGGTATCTGTTTCACTTCTCCATAGCGCCTGACAGCCGTTGTTAGGGAGGTCTGTTATTTTTGCTCATCTCCCTCCCTCAACCCCCAATTTTCAGCCAAAATTGTCTGTCAACACTATCAGCACGAAAGCGAAAGTCAGCAAGGCCGAGGTGTTTGGTGTAGAGTTGATTATTTGATGGAGTTTTTGGACCTCTAATAGTGCCTGCAAAGAGGACAGACCCGCGCAAAATGAAATCGCCTCCTATCCTTCACAAAAAAATCTGTTGCAGCGATTGCGTCTCTGGATGCAACGCATCCTCCCGAGGGCGGGAGCATTGCATCAAGAACCCTTTGCAGGCGAAGCATATGGCAACCTGCATGCTGGCTGAGTTGTAACGCTCCTGCAATGCTAATGTCAGGTTGGTTTTATCCAAACATCACAGGCACAGTGACAGAACTGTAAATTATGTGCAAATTATACAGGACGGGCAGGGTTCAGAATGGATCCCCTGGAGTGACTAACCAATGCAATCAGTGTCAACTTGTGGGAAAGTAGAAGAAACAGGCCTCCAGGCATGGCCTTGTGAGATGCTGAGGACCTCAGTGATGCTTCTACCCCACCAGGGGGTCCCCACCAATGGAAGTCCTCCTCCTCCTTCTCACCTCCCCCAACCATCATCCGTGCAAATACTCGGATTCCACGGCATGTTAACGGATGATTCACCGAGTCTAGAGTTTACCCCCGACAGGATTAAAGCCTGAAGGCTTCTTATTAACTTTTGGAGTCTGAGCTCTCTTATGGGAGGCAGAGCATTGAAGCTTAAGAAAAATGATCCGCGCTGCCTCTGGTTGACACCCCAGCCAGTCTGAACAACACGGCATGACGGGGTTGGGCTTTCGAAGGAAAATTAAGAGTTTTAAGTAGGGATTTTCTTGCAAGAACTTTATGCAAGTGAGGACGTTGCTCTCTTCGGGACAGAAAATGTACATTTCCAGGTTTGTCATCTAACAATAAATATTTCAATACCAATGACTATTTTCAGCCATGTGGATGTTATTTCCTCTACCCTTACCTTTCTGTCTTGCATGCAGATTTGTTAGGTGCACAGCATATAATCATTATGGCATATATTTTTTTACCTTTTCACTATTTTGAGTGTTTTTGGATGCTATGCATATAATTACAGTTTGCAGCTATGAAAACCTGTTTCATGTGTGCATAATAGCACAAAAGAAGCTCATGCTGAAATGAAAGGCAAACTTGGGAATACTGTGGCCTGTGTCTTTCTCTCATGCCCGCATTGCTTCTGCTCATGGTTTCTTAGGGACGGGGTGTACGTGGCTTTGGAGGGAAAGGAATAGGCTTTGGTGGTAAAGGGGCGAAAGCCTTTTAAAATAAATAGCTGCATCAGAAAAAGAGGACGAGTACAAAGGTCGAAATACCTCGATCGCAGTGAAATTCAGCACTCGGCGTGGGTGAAATCACTGCTCCACTCGATGGAATGTCAGATACATAGACGAATGCTCCTGGTTCCCATCCAGTTGGAAAAATCGGAGACAATAGTTTCACTGCAAACTGCAACTGCGATTAACCTGTTAATCCGATTAACCAGTTTTCCACATGATCGGTGCTGTCAGACAGGTTAACTTTTTAACATCTCGTGCCTGCTATATCGTAGGCCGGGGAACTTGTCTTCCTAGTGCAGAACTACCTCGATTAATGCTCGCATCTATAGCGCTGTTCTGTGACAGAACGCTTTCGTTACACTACAGGTCAAATTTGTTTGCGCATTGTATCATGTATTTTTGTATTGAAATTATTAGTTATTATTAATATTGAAATTAACATTGGTGCCCATCAGTTTAATCGCTTTGTAATACAATATTTAATCTGCTGGTAGGTACAAGTTCTTGAAAATAAGGCTTAGAGCACTAAACAAAAAAAAAACCCTCATAATTTTGCATTGTTAACAAGCCTGACTGGCAAGGGAGGAGAGGGGATGGGGCGGGTGAAGTATAAACACCTGTTTTTAATAATCTGTCTCTTTTAACTACGCCGTGGTGCAGTATGTGAAGAGAGGAAAAGAGAGCAAGAGCACAAGTGGGTGCACAGAGGAACCCTGCCAGAAACAAAGCCCAATCCTCACACAACCCCTCAACACCTATTTTCCACTTAGCACCTTGAAAATAAGAGAATAAATAACACCCACCTTGAGCATCGGTCCTTCAGCACATCCCATGGATACCATATCATACCATATGCGTATGTACAGAATATAGATACTATATATTTCAAGGTAAAATAACGTATTACAGTACATGTCTCCATTTATGCAAATATAATACATGTGCTTTTATAGCACTGTTGCATTTAGTCGCATTTCTCAACACATCCAGAGCACCAAGTGAGGAATTGCTGAAACACTTGAAACCCTTTTGTCTGCTTTCAGTTTAGTGTGCAGTAATTCATTCATCACTATTACGGTGGCCCTTTTGAAAGTCTCGCCTGACTGCTTGGACCTAAAACTGTCTGTAGGCAGTGGCTGGAGGCACCGCAGATGACTAGGAAAACCCCCAGTGGTCCTGTGTGTGTGATCAGAATTGCCATGTCTAACTAAGGAAGGAAAACAAGTACAGACTCATTGTAATGATTCACATCCTGGTGATAACGGCACCCAGACAGGCCTTTCTCACAAGGGAACAAAGATATGTTTAGATGGTGGAGACTGCTTGACCGCAAAGTCTCTCCTTCAATATTCATATCAAAATCTGTACTGAAAGCATGCAAATAGTTCTAAAGTATTAGTCAAGATGTTCATAACAGAAACAACCAACTAAGCTCATTCAGGCTTCTGGGTGATAAGTAGACCACAACCAAAACAGTCTGACGGTGACCCTTTTAGGCATAGTTAATGTAATACGTGCAAATAAATAAAAGATTTCCCACTTATGTGGTAAATGAGGTTTTAATCATCCCTCAAAATAAAGCCTCAAAATAAAAGCAAACTGTGTCCTTGCATAAAGTGTAATAAAAAAAAATAAAAAAAAAACTGTTCCAAATAACACAGCACGAGTTGAGGGTATAATTTGGTTCAAAGTGGCAGTTTTTTGGAACTACTAACAGTTCCCTCATACATACCTTTAAGAGAATGTAATTTTCTATAAGGGCAAGCACACATTTACGCCTTGTAAAAACAGCTATCCCTCATTATCTGAATCTAATCCGTTCCTCAAAACATGTCTGATAGTGAATTTTAATGTACGCCTATACATTTTCAGTGAGAGAAATAATGATGCATTCCCAGCATCTCCCAGGTGCCCCAGCCAGCTTCCCCATATCACTAAAATACTCAAACACCTGTAAAGCAGTCCACCAAGGATTTAATTTCAAACTTTTCCACTTTCTTATAAGACATTTTCACCTAATAACCTGAGGAAGATGATAGTGGTAAAGCACAACACATTTAAACAACTCAAATGTGAGACGCGATCCTATCAGGAGAACAGCTGAGATATGACTGCAGCACAATCTTGTAAGTCTTTCTGGCTGCTTCTGACCGTGTTTAGAAATCTCAATGGAGTTCTGTGTTGAAAACTCCAGGGCTGGAGTTACAGTTCTGGGTTAATTTCCACTTTTAACTTCTAACATTTCTCCCCAATGAACCGATGCAGGAATCCACTGAGCATGTTGTGTTTTAGTGATCAGTTTCATAAATGTGCTTTTTCTGCCAGATGCACACATACTGTATATCAGAAAAACCATCTGGATAACTTTTATTGCTATTTGCTCCACTGCCTCCCATTTATTCAATTAAAAAACACAACCCAAATGGCAGAAAGACAATTCTCTGCAATTACATTCACTTCTCATAATGCAGCACTTTCATATTTCTAACTCTCTGCAATCTCTTGCCGTGACTTGCGCACAACTGAAATAATTTTTTGCCAGGGCACATTCTGAATTTTTTTCAGATGCAGATTTGCAAGACCAGGCTTTTGATTCTGACAGAAAATCTTGGGTTAGAATTCAAGACTGCTAGGAGCAAATTTTTAGGTAGAGAAGAGAGATACAGTAGATTGTGGATAGTAAAGGATAGCTATATTCTGAAATATCTTCCGGAGAACTTTCAGAGTATCCCGTTTTTGTCTTTGTAACACAAACAGGACATGTTGTGGAAAACACAATTCAGGACCATGCTGTTAAAAAGATACAGTTTTGTTGCGTTTCATTTTAAAGCTATCAGCATCTCAGAACTTGTAGAATTGAAACAAGTGTGCAGAAATAATTCCGGTGAAAAACTATAACATGGGCAGAGTCCACAAACACTTTTTTGGAAAACTGCCAAAGAAAGAAAAATTCACAAAAGAGACAAAAAAAACCCTAAAGCAGCTTTTGGGAACGGCACAGTTTTGCCACAGGTAATGATGCCCCCGCACTACTCCATGGCTCTAGATTTGATTACTAGTGTAGGCCCTTCAGTTTCCTTTTATGTTTTCAAGAGAAGCTCTGGCTTTGGATTTTCCTGCTCTCTCTCTCTCTCTGTGTGTGTGTGTGTGTGTGTGGATGGGATATTGTGCTCTGTTGCTGGGGTTCGCCCTGTTCCACTGTGTTGGCAGAAAGGGGCTAGGGTGGTTAACCAGTTTCAGTATGGGTACTAAAAGAGAGACTACTCCATTGCCTTGTCTGGCTGTTACCCTCTCCTGATGCCCTGTGCCCAATAAAAAGCTCTGTTATGGAGATCGGTGTGATGTCTTCATTCCCTCCATCCAAGTCCAGATTGGCACTTGTTACAGTATGCATGAGTAGGACCAGCACTAGGGTTCTTGGTGCCCCCTGAGAAGAATGAATCCTGCAACCCATAGCCTTCTATTTTTAGGTTAATAAAGATACACATAAATGGTTTTATTAAAGATTTAGATGTTTACAGGCCATGAGGAAGGTAAAAAATTATTCAGAATTTACAATTTATACTTTTTTTTGATTATGATAACACATACGTGAACGCTGTATATGCCTAAACTTTTGGACTCTCACTTCTTCCCAATTTTAGTCATATTTATGACTAACAGCTAAAGTTTAAGGGAACAAACAGATATATACTATGTACTGCTTAGTCTAAAAAGTTTTGTAGAAAATATAATCTGCAGAGCTGGAATATTTCAAATACATGATGGGTCACACGACTGTACAATGTGTAAGGCTGCATCCTAATTGATTTTCCAATAAAGATGTTCATTTTCAAATGATATTGGCAGCAAAATTTGGAACCAAAAGATTTTTGCTCTGAAACATTGCCTAGGTTTGCCTTACAGTAAAAACGGCTGAGTCTGAGTTTGTGTGCGAGACGAGATTGCTCAGTGATGCACCGGCATTCAGCCGCAGCTCATGATGTGATCTTGGTCTTTCTCTTCAGCTGGAATTCTGGTGACCTTCAGCAAAGAGGCAGCAGGACAATCCAGAAAGGCTGGTGTAGCCACTACAAGCCCTACGTGCCCAGGTTCATGATGGTCAGACAGCGCTCATGCTAGGCTGAACAGATGTTACACACCCAGTGGATTAGTTAACAGGTGAAATGAGACTTATGGGAAATTTCTTACATCAGACACCGGAATGAAAGTATAAGACGTTGAGAAGAATAACGGCAGGGTAAATATTTGTAGCCAGAAGAGAGATACAGCAAAAGCAAAGCTCCCAATTGTCTACAGCATGAATACTCACATATGCACACATACTTAAAGTGCTTGATACAGGTTATACATATGAAGAAAACAGGTATAGGAAATGTCAAGTATTTTCTAACAGAAAGCGTCCACTCATGCTGTTCCGGCCACTCAGCGACAAACTGCACATATTTGGTCCTTTACTGCTTTTTTGCATAAAAAAAAGACTACAATTGCAAGTTTGGCTTTTTTATTACCAAATATACAAAAATTATTTACACTGAAATACACTTAGCACACCTGAAACCATGGATATTTCAAGTACATTCCACCCTTTAAAATCCTCAGACTCATTACGCTCCTTCTTAAAGGACAGCTCTTGTTTTCCAGAGTATTTGGCTTCCTTACATTGAAAGTTAACTACACATTTGGCACTTGAGCAGATGATCTGGGTAACAGTCTCCTGAAGGTGTAATGGGTTTCCACAATCATGCTGAAGGATCCGGCGGACACAGGCGCAAGCGGCAGAATGGTGACACCCTGCCTTTGGATATGTGGTGGCCTCATGTTTTGGAACTCGAGATGGGTTGATGGGTACAAGACCAATGGAACGCTGATCTCCTTTGCCAAAAACCGCCCATCTGTTACTATCACAGCACTACATGGCGAACGTCACATTTTCAGAGGCCACCACAACCAGCAGCGATAAAATCCGCCAAATTACCCAATTCAGTGAAAGCAGGGTGGCTCAGCTTTTAAAACTGTACATTACAAGGTCACGGAATTGGTGCTCTAAACATGTTGGCTTGTCTTTAAGTCCTGTCAATGAAGATAACTCACACAGTGAAATTCCTTGTGTTTTTCCTCTGAGCCAACTAGCTCAACCGCGCAAAAAAAAAAAAAAAAAGCAAAAGAAAAGGATTAGAAAAAAATAAAATTGTACAGAATACATTAAACATATCAACCATAAAATCCGCAAGGGATTACCAGCTTTGAACTCCCCAAAATGTTCAAAAATATTAGAATTGCTGGGAATTTATTTAAATACACATACAAATTGAATGTCTATAGAACACCACTACATTGATCACATGACATCAGTAGGTCTGAGAGCTGTCGCCCCCACCTAAGGTTGTGGGTATACGCCCAGTTTTTGACTTTGCCAATAATTTATATAAAACATAAATACCACACAGGAATAAATATATATAACTGGCAAGTAAGGTATTTTTTGGTAATCCTATTGATAGCAGATATCTACCAGCAGGAGACAGATGCCGTACCGCACACCCTTCCTGGATATGTCAACTAAGTCAGAGGGGATTTGGAGGTCTCGCTCTGTTCACGTGTAACAGGTGATGTAGACAGAAAGAAGGCCATTCTGATGGTGAAACAAACAGCGGCAAGTGAGAAGCCACCAGACAATGAGCAGGTGGACTTGTCTTCACAGTGTCCTGGGTAGGTGAGAGAGAAAGGAATCCCAGTCTGTCGCCACATGCTTGTTTCTCCATTTGTGGGAGGCTGATGGGAATTCAATTTGATCATGAGGACTGGGGATGTTACTGGGTAGCACAGAACACCTCCGGACCTTTCCACTAGTCAGCACATGTATCGAGGCGGTGCTCTGGATAGATCACTGTTTATTCCATGCTCAAGTCCTGTCTCTTGAACCAAGCTTTCTCTGGACTCAGAGAGGCTCGTAACTGACCGATATCAGTTAGTCCGCTTAGACATAGACTAAGACATGGTCTAGGTCAGAAGTTAAAGGGCAAAAGGAGAAATTTTTCAACGGAAGGAGTCAGGTTCAGACTATGAAGGTGTACAGTGACTACCAGAGGGGGTTACTGGTCTCCAACACCCCGTACAGCTCAGCCAGTTTCCGGAAGCGGGGCCCCCAGTCGCTGAGGTAGTCATACTCATGGTCAGCATTAGAGGTGACTGACTGCAGTGAGCTGAGCGATTCTGCCACCGAGCCCTCTCCTTCATAGGCATACGTCTGGAGTGAGTCGTAGGGCGGTGCTCCAGGGTCATGGTCAGCCTCCAGCAGCTTGGCCAGAACATAGCCATGCACGCCACCGGTGCCGCCACCAATCCCTGTCCCTACAATGGGAGCCTGTGGGACATGCCGTGACAGACTCTCAATCTCTGGCATCATGTCCTGCCGGAACCTCCCCAGGTGAGTCCCCCTGGGGTTCCACATGGCGGCAATGTCAAAAGCTTCCGTATCCTCTTCGCCGCCACCCTCGTCATCATACCGCACGATGTTCTCGTGCACGTTCTCCTCCTCGTCCGACAGGTAGGGCTTCTTCCTCTGGTTTCGGAGGGACAGCATCAGAAGGATCATAGCTGGGAGACGCGTTTCGGGATGGGAGACAAGGCAATTAGGGACAAGTTTCTCTCCGAATACGTAAGACGGTGTTTTTTTCAGTTACCGAGTCTGCTTTTACATCTCTTTACGGTAAAAAAAAAAAAACGGATGCACTACTATAAACGATATTAAGAATCAACAGCAAATTGTCAGTCGCAGTGGCAACAACTTGCACCAAAGAAGGCTTTCAGACTTACAAGATTACACACCAGTGAAACTAAATATTACATAAGGTTTTATGCCATTAACATTATGAAGATAATAAAATATATGCTAAAATATAAAATATTAAACGTGAAGTTAATTATACTAAGTAATGTGGAACGATTAAAAATGGGATTTAATGCCGCAGGCTCAGACGGCGGGTGTTCTATAATTAGCGGCGCGCGGAATATAAAAGCTTGAGGTGGCTTTCGATATCTGCCTGCTCTCACCGAGGAGGACGAAGATGCAGGCCAGGATGGCGATGAGCGCACCGCGGCTCAGGGCTGTGGGTAGCGTGTAGGCCTCAGCATCGCAGGAGAGCACACCTCCACCGCCATCGCAGCTGCACACGCGCACCGTCAGCGTCCCGGTGCTCGTCTGCACCGGTTGCTCGCCGTCTGAGATGAAGATGGGCAGCCGGTAGACGCTCTGGTCCCGTTGCGAGAAGCCACTGCGCCTTGTCAGCACCCAAGCCGAGTTGTCTAGAAATGGGGGGTGGACCGGTCAGCACAGCAGGGACTCGGTATTTCTTGGAGTCTTAGCGCCAAAGCGAAGGAAAGGATTGCACTGCTGACTCCATGTTACCACAAAACAAACATTTGAATGATTTTAGGCCAGAGTTATCCAGTAAGGTTCCAGACCTAGGCTGAGGTCATAAATTCAATCTGTCTGTACAGTTATCAGACAGGAACAACAATTGTGGGGGATCTTGACAGTGCTAGGGCAGGTACAGACAGACTTGCAAGTCAACAGATGTGTATCGGCAAACAGACAGCAGAAGCAACAGCTAGAGATACCCGCATCCTCCTTCGGTGAGAGTGGATTGTCACAAACGTCACAAACTGCCTGCGCCCTTTTTGGAGTTCGACTTATTGGTGCACAGGTATGAAGATCAAAGCCTGAAGTTGAAAAGCACTGGGAAGGCTTAGGATGCTACAGCGCACCTCTTCCTTGATCGTTTGTCCCAGTTTAGTCATTTCCAGTTCAGTGTCAGACAAGACTGTTTCAAGCACCTCCCACGCCCGCCCGGATGCCCCGAGGGGAGGCTATGTGCTTCCACTGCCTGCCAAGCTGACTATTTCTGCTTGGCACTCGATAGGCCCGTAAGAGGGCCCCCATTGCAGCAACCAGTCAAGATAACACAGCCCACCTAAGCTCTCATGTTCACAATAGATGAAAGAAATTATATTCTGTAACTGCCAAAGTTTTGGTCCTGATCTGCAGAAGACCAGCATCATCCACCTATGCATGGGCTGAGATACAGTTTGGACCAATAAGGAGTCGAGGGAAGGGTCTGGTTTTTGTCCAGCAGCTTAAAAAGTCTTTAATTTGCAGCGTAAGTGGAAAATTTGCCATCATCTCTGTATATGGCTGCCCTGTTCTATATTTTATGCAATTACTCAGCTGCATGTTCACTGAACTCCTGAAGGACAAGTACTTCAAGGTTACAGCAGCCATACCGGTCCAGCTAAACTACTTGCTTAACCGATTTCCCCAGAGGAAGTTACGCAAATTAAATGCTCCGGTGGTAAATGTATATGCAGAATGGTATCGGTGAGGTCCCTCTGGAAAATGAAATTTAATACATGCGTTGCAGCCTCGATGCTGCTGGACCTAGGGCCATAATATATCAGTTTCGGGGATTTGGTTCGACTTACCTTGGTTGTCCCGGAGGGTAAAGTTGGGGTTGTTGGCTGCTTCAGGGGCCAGGCTGTAGTAGAAATGTTGACCTCCTAGGGGGTCATCAGGATCCACAGCCGTCACCGTCTGGATCAACTGATGTCACACAGGGGTGCAGAAGACAGGTGAGATAAAGCATCTCAGCTCAACACCTGGGCTCAAAGAACTGTGCGTCTGTGATTTAATGCTTATGGAATGCAGGTTCAGCTTTTTGCAACACACGTCATGATTTTGCAACACTGGACAAGCCAGAGTGAAATATGTGCTCGATCTGCTTTGTGAAGGCCAAAGTTCTTCGTTCACCGAGAAAGTGTGATGTGCAACCTTTTCAGTGTGCTACATTATTCATTTTCTCAGCTGTGTTTTCTGCAGGGATGTGCATAACTCACAAACCTTTTTTTATGTAGTGACTTAGTTTGAGGACTGCGCGCAGCAGATAAATGATCGGTACTCCTCCTGAGGTTTCGTTCAGCAGCCTCCTCATTGTACATACAGATCACTGGCTGCTAATGCCATGCGCAATGCAGTTTGGGCACGGAATTTGTCAGGCTCTCAATTCTCAGGAACAGTGTGGAACCTGAGAAGAATTAAAACATTTCCAATCTTTCACTGCTCACAATGGGGAACCCAGAGCAGCGTGAAGCCTTTTAGTTGGTAAGGGAGGCGCAGCGATGTAAAGCGCTGTTGCTATTTACGCCGAGCTTGGCTAAATCCCGACCGGTAAGATTCGGGTGCTCGCGACCACGGGTGCGATGTCCGCTCTCCAGTGCCAACCTACTATGCAGGTCAGTGACTGTTGTGAGAGGATCAAGGTGAAGTCCATCTAGATGAGCGATCTGACAGCACCTGCCCGGCCTTTGCATTCTCGCAGACGAACGCCTCATAGTACTGGGCCAGCTGAGGGGGGTTGTCGTTGACGTCCAGCACCTTCACCGTGACGGACACGCTCCCGATCTGAGAAGGATTATCTGTAAGGAATGCGAACAGTGCTCAGTACAAATCTGATAGCGAAGACGAGGATAAATTGCTCATTATTCCCCGAGTTTAATCTTGCCGAAGCGTGCGGGACCTGCGTGACGTGAATTACACGAGTTACCCGCCGATGCCATCGCTCTTCTTAAACAGCCACAATGCGCGCCTTTTAATTGGCTGTGTAATCGTCACGGGAACCCCGCATCAATCAATTAACTTGCCGATCAAACGCGCGGCTCTCGCCGAACGGAAGGACATCTTAAAGCCGAACTTCCGAAACCCCTTCACGTTTGCCAGAAGATCTCGGTTTTCGAGTCAAACGACCGCGCGTTTTTTTCCCGTGAAGAAGACGACCTGTCCAAGGGCGTCAGGTGAACTAAGCAAAAAGCGACACCCTTGACATCCATGTTAGCACATTTCGTTCCTGTTAACAGCAACCAACCCAAGAAGACACAATACTGTGGATGTCAGGAGATCAGTGTGGCTGTTGGACTAATCCAGTACCCCAGAGTTTGGGTCTTTTTGGCTTTGGTTGAAGCACTGCAATATCCCGGCTACACATGTCCAGCTGGTGTTAACCGTGATTCAGCTCTCCTACGGATATACAGAGTCATGCCAGCTGGACCACTGAGAAGCTACGTCTGCCCAAAGACTTACTCATCTCCATGGCCAGCACGGTAACGTTGTGCCAAGGGACTTCCTCCCGGTCCAGCGGCTTCACAGTCATAAGTGCTCCTGACGTGATGTCGATATAGAAGTACTTCCCGGGATCGCTGGTCCTCTCAATGGAGTACCTGACCACCCGGCATGAAGGGGAAAAGAGAAGAAAAAATGGTCACTGAGGTTAGCATCCTTCTTTCCAATCTGCCCCATTTTTTTTATTGCTTTACACCAGGTTTCTGATGCGTAGGATGAACATTCCTTTTCAAATCTTCTAAGAGTTACAGGGAGGTCACAGGGTCACTTGGGGGTGCCGGCTGTCCCTCTTTGGTGAATACAGTATACATGCGCATACACGGATTTAAAATTGTTTATATTCTTGGTTTTATCTAAACCCATCCTGTCTTCTGCGACAGATGTTCATGATATCCTGAAGACAGCATAAAAAAAACAATTGTGTGCAGAAAGTGTTCCTGGCAATTTTCTGGTCCTGTGGTTCAGACATAAATTGGACCACGGGCAGAAACATTTTATTCAAAAGCCAGTTGGACCACCAGTACTCTCTGGAGGCTTTCTTTTCTCTCAGATTTTATATCCTCCTTTGTTGTTGCAGTTCAACAATTCCAGGCTCATTGTTCACTTCTGCTGCCAAACCAAGTCTGATACAATTTGGGTGTTTTGTGTTTCTCTCTGCTTCCACCCTTGGCCCAGCAGACAGATCTGGCTGGAAGCATGGCTAGCACAGGCCATACCTGCAGAAATCCCCCAAAGGACATTTGCAAACAGCACGGCTTCGGCCGCAGACAAAATAATGCATGGTGGCCTGCCATTTAAACACGGAACTATCTGTGTACGGATGTATTTGTAGGTAAAACACTCAGGCTAGAAATGAAAAAGTGGAGCGGTAGACTCATAGAATGACAGCTCCATCATTGCCTGTCACTTTCTCTTGTCTGCTATGTAGAAGCCATTCAGGAGAGAACATCATCAAATATGCTTTTATGTTTCTTGGCAAATTGGAGCTCCAGAACCACTTGCAGCGCGACTGCACTGACGGCTGAGAGCTGAAAAGCTTTGCAGTGTCAAAGAATTATATGACTGAGCAAGCAACAAACCAAACCATTCTAATTTATACATTATTATGCAGCGCAACCAGAAGTTTAACTGAAAGTGTTGAGGATTCTACCTCTTCTGGGTGTGAAAGCCCTTATATAAGGCACACATACAGCAGTGACCCAGACCAATGGGAAATAAGTATCATTTTAAACAGATCAACCAAAACAGGAATATAACAAGGATGCCCCACCCACACCCCGGCAGGAAAACTAGACAAAGGAGAAACTCGAGAGCTAAGAAGGTTATTTTTGCTCAGTGGGGGTAGCTGTACACACATTGTAATGTGCCATACAAGGGAAAGAATTTTACCCAAATACTGGGAGATAAAAAGTCCAACTTTTAACAGAGGAACAGTTGATTCAGTTGAAATAAATATAATACAATTCCTTAAAAATTATTCTTCTACAAACAGGAGCAAGTGGACACAGGACAAAAGCAAACCCGTTATAAAAACTATGTCATTGTTCAGTTCTTGGCCTCTCACCTTAAATCTCAGCAACAGAATGAAGTGGCTGACCATTGAACTATTTTGGCTGCAGTGACATGAAATCTGAATTTCCTGAAAGCTACTTTGTTAAATTTTCTAAAAGTGACCCCTATTATATGGAGGAGCCCGAATTAAGAGATATCCAGGGCAGTAAAATTTAATTTAAAAAGTTGCAAGAACTCGTGGTTTGACCTTTTGTTAATGTGCAGCCAACTGGAGGCTGCAGTCTCTCGCATCCCTGGTTTATGCCCGACCCTTTCACAGGGATGATGTTCAGCATGACGTCTTGTTGCGGTCAGCGGTGCAGATGGTGGCCGGGAGGGGAACAGCTGTCTGGCAGATCAGCCCTGCCCCTTGGGATTCTCAAAAAACCCGTTGACCCCCACCTCGGTGTCCATGGAGACCCCGAAATGACAAGCTGCAGCCAAGGGCACTCGTTGCCTCGGAGAGCATCGCTGTCCAAACTAAAATACTGCAATTTGGACACAGCTTGGGCGTGCAAACAAGCTTTTCTGTGGTGACTACGGCAGCACCGAGATGGTTTGCTGTTTGTCCCTCTGTCAGCATCCGACACCAGGGCTGTATCTGTGGGCTGGTGTTGCTCCCTCTCTTTAGCCACATGAGTGCTAACAGCTCCACTCCATGGACATTCTGCTCTGACATTTTTAAGGATGTGGCCTGGATTTTGGTTAGAGATTAAAAAAAGCCCAAGTGAGACAGACCTCCAAGGAACAGGGAGTGATGTGAGGCGACTGTGTGTATGACTCCTACACAAGCCCTTATCCTCCTACTCCTCCCTGGCCTCCCACACTCATTTTCACAGCAAAAGGTCAAAAAGGAAAACAAAGTAAAACAACAGGAATAAGTCCAGTTGTTACTGTAAAAACGTGTGTTCCTGTGGGGCGAGTTGGCCAGGAGGAGGATGGAAGCTGATGGGCTGAGGTGGAGCATGGAGATACGAAGCCGAATCGTTCCTTAGTTAAAACCGTCGCGAGATCCCATCACACAGGACTGCCTGTCACAGAGCTGATAGGGTTTGAGATTATGCCTACCGTCATTTTTACCACCACCATCAAAGTTAAGGTTCATTGACCTGAGAGAACATGAAAGCATGAAGATCCCGGGAAGTCATACATGAGCTCACTTTCAACTACTGGCTATTTGACGCAGGCAAACTTAAACACCGCAGCCTCTGTCATTACCAGCTTGTTCACGTCAGGATTGCTGTTGTTTGGAGACCATTCTGGAAGGCCAGGGTCCAGGGTTTGACAGGGGTACGACCTGAATGGGCTGTCAGTCCATTGCAGGGTACAAGAAAAAAATGTGCTAGCATTTATGTCAACAAATGCATGCATATTTTTTTGGGAATTTAAAAAAAAAAAAAGCATTCTGGAGAAAAGTCAAACTATTTCAATATATTCTATGACCCTTAGGGAAAAAAAACTGTTACAAAAATTTGATCTATATTTTTTTACCATTTTTTCAATTCTGGGAAATGCTGGCCTTGCATCTGCTAATAAGTTGGTTCCTACAAGCTGCTCCGGTCACTGCATTGTCAGCCTCTTTTGGCAAACAGACAGGCATCTTGTAGTTGACATCAGTAAAATGACTTTTCAGCCTGCTGAACCTCGTCCCCCCACCGTTCTCACCTGATGGAGTTGTTGGCCACGTCGGGGTCTCGAGCAAATGCCGTCTTGAGCACAGTGCCGACCTCCGCATCCTCGGCCACCTCGATGAAATATTCAGGGGCGTCGAAGAGCGGCGGCTCGTCCACGTCTTCCACGCTGATGTGCACGATGGTGGTGTCGCTGAACGGCCCGTGCTTCACAAAACGCTTGTCCAAGTGGGTGTTGACCCCCTCAATCTTTAGAGTGTAGCTTCGCTTGCTTTCGAAATCCAGCCGCTGGGTAGCACATGTATGGAGCAGAACAGTTTGTGCTGAATCCTCAAGTTTTCTGAACATCGGTCACCTCCACAATATATTTCTTTCCCCAAACCATTTGCTTTCCGTTACTGTTTCCACCATTTGACTTTATTTAACGCTGCCATGGACTCAAAAAAAGCAACTTTTATGTGGAAAGGACAGCAGCAGGTGGTTAGCAATGATTGATTTAGTGGCGAACAAACTGCCTTAGATCGGGGTCACCCGGAGCCCTCATCTGCCATCCGTCACACAGGAAGGATGTGATGAGCTCTGTTCTCGTAACCATTCAGGTGTGAGCTTCACAACCAGTCTTCTCCTACCTTTTTGATGGTGATGATGCCGAACTGATTGGTGGGGTCCGTGAGGATGTCAAAGGAGTCTCGGCCGTCCCCATCGATGATGGTGTAGTTCATCTCCGCGTTGATACCAGTGTCGCGGTCTTTGGCCCTGATCCTGCCAACAGCGGAGCCCACTGGCGCAGATTCTGGAACGCTCATCTGGTACAACCCTGCAGATGAATATATAATGGATGCAAATACTTTCGACTGACAGCTCTATTTACACCAAAAAAAAATTCACATTCGCTATTATTTATTTTCACTAGAACTTATTTTATGTTCATGAAATATTTTTAATTTAACGTTTAAATTTTCATTTATATTATTTATTTGTTATTTTTATTTTTTATTGTATTGCTATTTTTGATTTATTTTGTTTCTTTGTTATTTTTCTTATACACAAGGAAGTTGGTAAATTCCCATTTTGCCACTAGGTGGCGACTTATCCCTTGTTTGTCGCCAGAAAGGTGCTATAAATCAAAGTAAAAACTTTGAATTAATGGACTCACATTTTTGTGACCCTCCCCTGCACAATCAGTCTAACATAGGAAGGTATCTGTATAGTCAACTGTACATCTGTGGCTCCTGAAATAACAACACGATAAGCGCAATAGTAAAACCCATTAATGACAGTGAGCAGTTTTCATGAGAAACGTTCTTTTCGGCACTGACGTTACTCCGAGTTAACAGGGCCGTCTCAGATGATTGTATGACCCCAATGGTCAAACAGAGCCTTATTTCTGCGCTGAGCTTCTCCCAGAATGGACGACTCTACGTGGCTCTAAGTCACTGGGCCAAGGCCGCTAGTCAGGGTTACGCAGATGAAGTGGATGATGGGTAGATTTTGTGAAGGACCTGACATCTTGCTGGGATGGGGGAGGTTTGGGGTGGGTACCAGGTTTTTACTCACTCTGGGCAAACTTGGGCGGGTTGTCGTTGACATCGCTCAGGGTGATGTTTACGGTGGTGGTCCCTGCCAGCCCTCCCAGCTGGCCTCCCATGTCCTTGGCCTGGATGACCACCGAATAGTTCTCCTTCACCTCACGATCCATGTCGGCAAGAGAGACGCGGATGATTCCTGTGGAGAGAAGTTCAAGTCGCGGGTAAGTAGATCAGCTGTGGGAATCACAGCCCGCCATATTGCCCCTTCCCAGGCTGTCAGCCTGAAGACCGTCCTGACCTCCTGACCTTCTCAGAGGTAAAAAAAAATACACCATAAGGTCGTCGATAGGTCAATAAGATCGTTCTGTTTCACCAAAAATATCCTAACTTTTTCACCCTTAATGCCAAGATCCTGGAAAACATTCCCATCTTGCAGTGTGCGACTTCCAACACAAGGGGGCATAGTTGTCCATGTTACTGTACAGTTTAGCTCTGTGGGTAAATGGTAGCAGATTGTTGAGTATTTGCTTCTGGAACTGAGCCACTGACTTCTTTAATTGAAATCCTACAAATTTCATTCACTTTGCCCCAACAGCGGAAGGTAAATGGAACAAAGGTGAGTTCCGCGCAGAAGTCAGGGCTGATGACACACCAAACCAATCGCACTGTAATCCCAGACGCCTGTCATCTTTTTTTTTTTTTTTTTTTTTTTGGCTGGAAAGCTTGGCAAGGAGGCTTAGCATCGTGGTCTCGGATATGCAAATTAGGTCCAACCGATCAACTGTGCTGCAGCTACGCAGCCCGAAAAGAACGGTACAGACATGAAAGAAGGATGCGGAGAATTCTTCAGACTGATAAACGCTATGTTTTTAGTTGCCTTTCCTCTGCCACTGAGCACAAAAATAGCTTCTTCCATGCCTCCGTAAGCAACCATGGGATTTAACCTCGCTCTTGCACTATAACTATATTACACTTATTGTTATGTTACGTTTATTTTTCCCAGGTCGTTTTTATATTTTCGTAATTTGTCATAAGTTGCTAAAGTATTTACATCTGTTTTATTTTTGTCGGGTACCGAAATTCCCCCAGAAAGTCCCAATAGTAAAACTTATTGAACTCATTTAGTGGAAAGTGTTGGATTCCTGCTGTGAACTGAATTAGAGGGGAGTGTTTGACTGTTTTATGGTTGACTCAGTGTTGAGTGTTTGCGTGGTGGCGTACGGAGAGGTCAGTCGTTGGTTTACGGTGAAGTCAGCTGGTGGCATACGGTGACGTTATTTGGTGGCGTATAGTGAACTCAGACCCAGAAATGAATGTTTCCGTGATACCTCTTTTTGGCCTGAGCATCTGAGTGATTTACAGTGAAGCCAGTTAGGCTTGAGTGTGTTAGAAGTGCATCGTGAAGTCAGTTAGGACTAATGTATGATCAACTCCTTTGGCATGTTCAAGTGGTGTACGGTGGCATCGGTTTGGGCTCAGTGTTTGCTATGTCCTAAAGATTTCAAAGTGCAGGTAGTTTTCAATTCTCCAACCTGTCTGTGGCTCCACAGAGAAGTATGGCTGACCCTGCAGGATGCTGTAGACCACGCGCGCGCTGTTCCCGTAGGTGGGGTCGTCTGCGTCTGTCGCCGTCAACTGGATCACTGATGTCCCTGGGGGGATGCGGGAGGGTGGGGGACTTTAACAGCCCAAGTAAAATAGCTGCATCTCCATAGTTGGTTGGTGGTTGGATCAATGTACACATAATCTGATTCTGATTTTTATCACCATTTTTTTTATTAACAGATGCAGAGTTTGAGAGTAATATATATATTTTTTTTACATTTTGTCATTGCAAAGTTACACTGTGTGGCCAAAAATATGTTACCTATTTCAGACATCTCGGGTATCGTGGTGTGATACGGACCATCCAGGAACTTTGGCTCATTGTCATTAATGTCCTGGATCTTGACAATGAACTCGGATTCGGGCTCGAGCGGGTGGCCCGTCTGCCGTTGCAGCGCCTGGGCACGCAACACGTACTGCGCCTTCACTTCACGGTCCAGCCGCTGGATGGCGTGGATGTCCCCTGTGACGTCATCGATGGTGAACATAGTCCCTGCTCCCTCTCCCGACAGGATGTACCTGATGGAGCCGTCGCCCCTGTCCATGTCCGAGTGGAGCTGGGTGAAGAAAGATGGGTGAATGGTTCTGGTTAGCGCGAGTATCCCAAAGTCACTCAGAGCTGCGCTATCGGCCTAGCTTAGCAAAACTCAGACATGACTCCATCACACTGGAACAATGGAATCACAGCTATAGAAGCTTGCCAACTTCTGCACATTTACCATCTGTATGTAGAACTACCTGAACTGGGAACTGTGGTTATTTCCAGTTTAACCAGCAGTGTGATTATTCACACAGGGGCCAACCCTGTTTCAAAGTCACTGCACGACTCTAGACATCTGGGGCTCCTGTGGTCTCCTTCGCACTCTTCGGTCATTCGTGGGAGTTTACGACAGGAGCGGATATGATCGAGGTCAAACTCGGAGAGTTTAAAGGTCAAAAGAAGAATGTATTGAATGTCCACCAAGGATGCTAAAACTGTCACAAGGCCCGGCCTTTACGCTCGCAACACGTACTGCCTAACCTTTCATTATCAAAATAAACCTGGACGGTGGGGTTTAAACAAACGCTTTGTGTAATTCTGTCCATTTTGACCCGAGGTTTCTTTCTGGATAATGTGCACCGCTCTGTCGCCAATAAAAACAGGTGAACGAGTGGCATCAACAAATCGTAACAAATGAACACTATTTCCATCAGTGCCGCGAAGCGCCAGCACCGTGTTTCATCTGACGTGGCACAAAATGAGGAGACGCTCTGTGCCACCGCATCGAGACGTCGTGGGGCTCTTCCTCGCCGTCTAGTAATTCCATTATTACTTTTACCGTTGCAGGTACCATGAACGCGACTTACTCGCTCTGCTGCTTGCGGATTCTCACTGGTCAGGGCTGGGAGCCTGGAGGCTCGATCAAGCTTTCTGCCGCACCCTGCCATGCGGATTAGCTTTCCCCGTCTCACTGTCGTAAATATACCTCGGCCCCCCTGCTGCCACCGCCACCGCTGTAGTGCGACTAGGCTGCATTGAGGGGGATGACAGCCGAGCTATCAATTACTCGCCTCCTTTCAGCTTGTGTGAGGTTCCCCAATGCCTGGAATACTAAGTTTGTGTATGACTGCTGTGGGATGCCAGTGGGGCGGTGATGGGGAGGGGTGGTGAGATTTCTCTGACAGTGGAGAATGCCTTCCGAGGGCAACTTTTGCTTTGGTGGGTGACCATTTGGACTACAGCAATAAAGAGGCTGTCTTTGGATGTGTAATGCTCTGTGGTTTACATGAAACTCGTCCGAGCTCATTCATCCATCAAACTCATTCTCATCCTTGCTGTAGCCTTTGTGACTCAAAACGAAAATTCTTGACTGCATCCAGTCCTCACTTAAGGGCGTGATGCTGCAGGGGTTGCAGGACTGACATTATGAGCAGAAAACTAAAAGTGGTGAACACACAGAATATAAGAATCCAAAAGGCTGATTGCTGTCAGAATGCCATCATAATATATATTTTTTTGCCTATTCCAAAAAAATAAACTAGTTCATTATTTCATAAGACAAAATAAAGGTATATCAGAGACCTCTTTGGGTTATGTAGTTAACTCTATATCTAGGTGCAGTTAAGGGGTGAATGTTATTCAGCTGGGGGCGGCTAAGAGTAGCATCTCTGGATTTTGTAGATCACGTTGGCCTCATCTGACCGAGACGTTCTATGCACAGTCAAACTATTTGCTGCTGAGTGTGAAGCTGTGGGTAACGAAGTTTAGGGCCATGGTCCTTTCCCAGAAGTAGAGTGGACTGCTTTCTCCAGGTGACTGGGGAATGACTGCTTGTACTGGAGGAACTCAAGTGTCTTTGGAGTGGGAGGTTGACAGGTGGATTGAGACAGCATCAACAACCCTGCGGGCACAGTACTTGTCTGTTGTAGTGAACTAGCAGTTGAGTTATCAGGCGAAGCTCTTTGGTTTATCGTTTAATCTAAGTCTCCAACCTAACTCGGTAGAAAGCTTTGGGTAATGACTAAAAGAACAAAGTTGATGATACAAGTGACCAAAGTGCAATTTCAGTGCAGGCTTCTTGGCTTATTGTCTGTAGCAAGGTGAGAAGCTCAGGGACCTGGGTAAGCTTCAGAGTAGAGTCGCTGCTCCTTTGGAATGAAAGGTGGTTTGCACCTCTTTGAAGGATAGTCCCTGGCCAAATCGTAGGAATTGTAGAATCTTAGGAGTTATACCAGGCACACCTCACTTGGGGAGACCCAGGACATGTTGAAGAAATTGCACCTATATTTGGACTTATTGTAGAATAGCTGGGGATCTCCTACGAAGAGCTGGAGACCACAGTGCGGAACAGAATGGATTTGGCCCACCTTGACAGCCTGGTGTCACCAAAGTGCAGCCGTCACCATGACAAACGGGACAGGAAACTAACTGACTGATTCAGAATTATCAGTAAACGGGCTTACAAATAACCACAGAAAACAAAACACCGCAAGTCAAAATTTAGTGCTCGAGGCAAAATGACCAGCTTTTCAGGAAACCACAATCTTCTGTGACTCAGACGTGGTGTTTGTTGTGAGAACATTAAGAAAGCTGCGCTTCGCGAAATACGAGGGAATGAAGTTCCACATGTTCCCACCAGAATTAACCGCTGCAGTGATACAGCCATGGCTGAAATTCTTACACCTCTCCCAGTCCCAGTTACCCTGCTGTCAGAAACATCAGAACTCACCAACAGCGGATCAGGGTGGACATGCACTCACTATGGATGATCTTAGTGGATGTTCTTTGGCTTAAGCCTGTATCCAAAAAAGCTTCTGAAGCTTACAGTTGAACCCATTTATACAGCTGTATTAGCACCTGGCTTGGAATTCACAGCCACACGAGACCCGCTCTAACATTCAACCGAAAACATTTAGGTTAGAAATCTACGTGATTTAGCGCAATTTACTTCACCAAACCTTACAAGGTCTTTATATCATACCTTTCCAATGTAGAGTGGCTCCAGGCCCGTGTATTCTTCTAGGACAAAGAACTGGTTCCACACCCAGCCCCTCTTTACACGGCTGAGTGCCCCCTCTCCACTATCCTTGGTGGTCCCACTTTCCTTCAGTTCCACAGCTTGAGCCCTTAACAGTGGGACGGTCAGGATCAGGATGAATGTGCCGATGAAGCTACCAGCACAGACTTTGCTTTGAACAAAGATCCGATTAGGTTGCACCATGATGCCGTTTGTACAGCGAGAAGAAGAATCTAATCCAAAGGTCTTGCGTGTGTATTTCTAAAATCCCCAAAGGTCAGCCGTCCTCCACTCTTGTATGACTTTCCTGAAATGAAAAAGGTGCAATTAACAATGACAACATTTTACTTATATTTTTATTTTTTATTTTTTATTTTTCCAGGAACCATGTATCCAAGAGTCTCAGGGGGTTAAATCCAGGTGCACAAAATACATTGCTTGAGGTGATGCATAACTCTCATTTGGATATCATGCACAGTCACACATGTTGTACATTTTAAAGTCATAAAAATATTAAAAACACAAAAATGCTTTTGCCCTGTCGGACAGAACCAAAGCAGTTAGAGGAAACTCATGCAAACACCACTGAACAAGGCAGATTTGAACCCAGTGCCCAAAAGCTGACATAAATTATATAACAATATAATTGTAACTACTTGTATTTGTTGAACATACATGTTTTTATGAGAGAGAATGGAATATGTGTTTCAGCATGAAGAGACCAGTATGGTGTCAGGTCCCACCAACCACCTCTACCCATCTGCGGTTTTTCGCAGTTGTGCACCAGAATGATTTTATTGCCACACGCAGCCCATCGTCTGTGATAATGGTCTGGTGAAATGATGTTTTAAGTAAGTGACCTCCCCTACACACACACACACACACACATACACAACCTGATGCAACTACAGCAGAACCATTGCATTCTATACCCAGTACTCACGCAACCTCTTCACAGAAGGCGTCCCATGACTGACCTTCTCTCGTATTTATTATCCACATATTCAAATCTTAATTTGTGATTTTTTTAAATTTATGGTTCAGCATGACTGGGCTATATTAATTTTTTAAATGTAATATCATGTTATCTCAGTTATGTTTTTGTAGTGTGGCTTTGAACGCTTGTATTGATTTTAATGAGAGCTTTCCTACAATTCCAGACAAGGGCCTGGATGCTGTTCACTTTGAGATAAGAGTCCATCAAACTGACAAACTTTTTCCTCCCTGAAGAATGCTGCTTTTTATTGTGGCCACATGGCCACATCTGTCTGTCCCAATACTGTTGTTTTTCTCCGCATTTAACAACATGTGAAAAACGGCCACATTTATTGGCAACGGGTGGACCCCCGGGAAGAGAAGAAAAGAGGGATGGAGAAATAAAGACACTGTTTTATATATATGTATATATATATATATATATATATATATATATATATATGTTTTTTTTTTTGTCAGCAACCACCCATTGTTCTTGGAGCTTCTTTCTCTGGGTTCTTCAGCTCAGTTAATTGTGACTGAAGAGGGACAAAGCCTGGAGATGGTGGGTGGAGGCTGGATGGGGGTGGCTTTGTCGTTCTGCCCCGGGACAGGATGGGGCTAGTCTGCCTCCTGGGCTCCGGGCCCTGGGGGCACCTGACAAAGTGGAAGAACGCTGACCTCAGCTGCCTGCTCTTACAACGCATTCAAGTGGCCCTTTGTCATTATGAAGTCAAATTAGCTCCTGACTGGATTAACCCCCCCCTCACTCCCACCCCCAAGTCCACACTGGGGTGACGCCCACCGCCCCCCCCAAGATTTTGCTCAAATTTTGTCGTGTCTAATGAGGTGGCACGGGACATAATCGCACCGGCCGGGCATTCCACACGTCTTTCTTTCGATAATCGTATGGCTTTTCACTTGTTAAGAGGGGCAGCTGTCCCCATGTCCATCACACGCAGCCTGAATGGGCGAAAGGCTCCGCTGGAAAAACCGGGCAGGTCCAAAAAACGGCAACGCTCTTTTTTTTTTTTTTTTGGGCATAATATGGTGTTTGTTCTTCGGTCGCAATGGATGACTCCGCCGCTGCTGAATTGTATAAAGAAAGGGGTTCTGCTTATTCGCAAGGGCTCATTTCTTTCCTTTTGTGTTTTAATTATACGAACTGCTGTGTATGTTTCACAGATGACGGTTCTCTCATTCCGTTAGTTATGCTTAGAGGAACCAACGCTAAAGGATTACATGGCTATGCAATTTTGCAAATGCATAGTTTTGCCCTCAAACCTTTATTAAACCAAAAGAGAAAAAGTAAAAATGACCTCCCTATTCTCTCTTCGGCTTTATAATGATTTACATTCTTGTTGTGCCGTTTTTCGATTTCTCGTTGCAGTTATTCTAAAGTAGACGACAAACTGCTCACGTAGAAAAAGAGGTAATACTGTACCAAATTAATTCTATATCTTAAAACTTTAAACAAACACTGCATTTAAATGAACTGCCAATGGGCATTACCTTCTTTAATCTCTATTTGCACAACATTTAATGAGAAATTTGAAAACAATTTTGGGATTCTTGGATTTCAACATAGACAGGGCTGCTGTCTCATGTGACTGAGGGAGCCAAGTAAAAGAGTTTGTCATATTTAAATTTGGTTTGCTTAATTCTTTGTCTTCTGAATCTCCAACTACCCAGTCTATTAGCCAAAGAAGCTACAAGTCAAATCACATTATTTATCCGAAGGGTCCTTCCAGCATTTAATTTTGTTCTCTCACTAAGAACAGCTAAAACTAAAAGACTTATTCGCTCCAAAAGTCCACTCCGCAGTACATCGCTGGAGAAATAATTGTTATTATTAGCACTAATACCCACTTATTTGGAGCCTTTAGGCCTGTTACCATCGTGCAACTCCATCTGAGTATGTCACCAATGGAAATATATTAAGTGGTTGAGATCTGGTAAGGGGTGAAAACCCAGCTTCTCATGTAGAGAAACTCACAGGGTTACGTCACGGCCAATTTGTTAACCACAATTGATTTGGCACGCTAAGGAATGACGCTGCAACACTAATGGTCCATGTCTTTGACCCCAAGGAGCCTATTCTTGCTCGATGTTCCACCACGGCGGTAGGCCCAGGTTGAACCTCTGCATTCTCATAGCCTAGGGTTTTTTCAAGCCAGTAAGCACCAAAACCCCATTTTTACTAGCCCTTCCCCCCAAGAGGAGTAGAAAATTGACCCTCCCTTAACTTTACGAGTGCTGTGTGGTCTCCACCATCTGGGTTATAGGTTGCAACTCTTAGTGGGTTTTCACAGATCTCAAAGTTATGGTAAGAGTTGTTCTGCACCCTAAAAATTAGCAGCATGGTAGCATCTGGACTCAAAGAAGCATTAGTCAACCATCATGAGTGACAGCATCACATTTCAGCATATTCTCCTTCTTCTTGAGTAGCATTGTCTCCTTATCATTCATATTCCCTGTGGACGCAGAATCATTCCTTAGCTGTCTGTTGGGTACACATGGGAATACGCACCCTTACCTCTTACTCTCTCTCTCTCTCTCTCTCTCTCTCTCTCTCCCCTCGTGGCATATTCATTCACTCCGTGGAGGGTTGCTTAGAGAGAACCTTCTCATTTGAGAAGGAATAAGCTTGAACAATGCCCTCTTCATCCTAAGCGCTCGTGCTTGCTCAGTGTGTTGGGCCCCACAACCTTCGATTTGAACGTTCGTATTCCAGAGTCCATGCAGTCCAAGCGGGACGTGTAATATGGGGTGGATTGTTGTGACAGCTGGACAGATGTCACGAGGAATAACCGAAGACATCACTCAGCTAAATTTCATTTAACACACCAAATTTTTGCACACAGATTACCATTAAGCTCTGCAAAAAGAAACAGAATGAAAAATCAGGATGGCCAAGGGCCAGGATGGCTCTCACAGGAGCTGCAGATCTATATGTTTGTGCAATGCAAGTTCAGCTCTGTGGAGTGAACACATGTCCTCCTCTATGGCATCAATCTGAGAAATGCAGAGGTGCCTGTTGAGGCAAGGAGAAGCAAGGCAAAAGCTGCCGCCTCACTTTCAGAATTGCTAATCATTGGCTATGACATAGATAATGGCTAAGATGTCTTTGTGCCCTGTGCTGGCAAGCTTGTCAATCTCCTTGCCTATTTTCCACTCCAATTTAAAAGATAGGAGACAGCTTAATGGCTTGGAGTGGAGGGGGAAAAAGTCGTCTTCTTGAAAAATTAAACCCTTCACTGTGACTGGAGAGTGAGGTCTGAATGTTAAACAAAATCCCTAATAGCAGAGTAACACTTTAGTATCAGCGAGCTTTAACACTAGACAGACCCGATGCGTGCAGCATAAATTACTCTTCTGGAAGCCTTTCTTCACAGTAATCCAGTTTGCCTCGGCAAAGCCGAAAGTGATAATGCTGCAACAATCCGGAAATGTACTGGGCTTCTAAGGACCGAAACAACCTATGAAACCATACCATAATTAAGAAACCGGAAGCAACAAATAAAAAGAATGGTTTGACCACAGCACACGCACCTTTGGGGACCTTTGGTGTCCTCCCACTGGCGGCTTTTTTCCATGCCTGTGACATTATGGTTTGTGAAAAATTTAAACCAGAAGAAAACAAAATAGCAACAAACCGCAATTTTCTTGTTGGAATACCTATTTACTTCTGTAGACCTTTTCACATCTCATACAAATGCACCACGCTTCAAAAAACTACAGGGCATCGTGAGTCAAGCCTCTTTAAAATTCCTCTCCTTACCTGCTTCTTTTATTCCTCTCTCATTGTCTTTTTTTGCGCAAGATTCCTTTTTACTCTTCCTCCACGCTCACTAAATTCTCCCCCGTGCAAACTTCCGACGATGGTTGCACCCCCCTGCCTCAGCTCAGCGCTCTAGTTCTCTAAAGTCACCTTGAGGTTTCTCACATGCATTCAACTCCAGTGCCCTCACAAAGTTTCATCTTCTTTCTACATCACTAAGGAATACTCATGCCAGGGAACCAATGAGAGACACTAGGAGCGAGAGCGAGAGAGAGAGAGAGAGACATGGGGGGGCGATATTTCTATTATAATCTTGCTGGTAGGCTCAGCTGGATGGTGGGGACACTGCATTGGTTGGTGTGGACAATATGGGTTGTGTTGGTTTGAATAAACACCGTTGGTTATATAGATTGTTTTGGACGTTATAGACTTGTTTTGTGTGGACACTGTGAGTCCTGTTCTTGTGGACCCTGTGGGACCTGTTCTTGTGGATGCTGTGAGTCCTGTTTGTGTGGACACTGTGGGTCCTGTTTGTGTGGACACTGCGGGTTCTGTTCTTGTGGATGCTTTGGGTACTGTTCATTCATGTTATCACTGCGGGTTTTGTTTGTTTATGTGGACACTGTGGGTTCTGTCTGCGTGGCCACCACGGGTTATGCTGGGGACAGTCTAGAGGTTGCACTCATGTAGACACCATGGGTCATGGTGGCTGGTGTGGACTCTGGGCTGTGTCTCTTCATTTGGACACTGAGATACACTACAGCCTATAGTGCTAAGCGACCCGTTTATGTGCGTTCAAGTACAGCCAGAGATCACAGATGGTTACAAATACAGTAACAACATGGCTCCCTGTAATAAACTAAACCAGAGTCCATGCTGCTATCAGGCTGTCTAATGAATAAGTAAACCCGTATATAATGATGCCACCATCCATAACCGCACTGACAAGAACAGCGGCAACAAAACAAGGCCTCTTCGGCGCTTCGATATGACAGCCAAGAGCCAGGAGCAGGGAGCGAGTTATCACGCTGCACTTTACAGCATCTGTCTTTGTCACTGTGCCCATGTGTACAGCTCTGAACTGCACTGCTGGCTAAATGAATCAAATGTAAAACAGGACCTAAGACTGGTGCTGCCTCCAGGCTTAAGAAAAATCAAAAGGCACGACATCTAAGAAATAAGAAAAATATTCATCATTATTTAGTGTCTGAAAGCACCGCAACTGTTCGGATACTAAAAGCCCTCCCAGCCCAGACCTCATTAAAATAGCACTTTATAAAATTAAAATTACTTTTAAACTGTTCGATATTGTGCTCAGATCTGCAAGCGCGGCCGCTGGCCTGCCCCGGAAGGGAAATAAATATGTAAAAAAGCGAGCAAATAACACTAATAATCTGAAAATTTATGTTTTGTACCAGCAGCGGCTCCTTGTAGACTCACTTGAAGGGCTATCTCAGAGCCAGTTTGATGTGAAAATAATTGGTTTAAGTTTTTTTGCCCGAGTGCAGTACTCAAAAGAAACTCCATCCCGCTTCCTTTGTGCCTTGTCACGTCACATACCTCAAGTTTTTCTTCAACTAAATCTTTCCTCTGCGAACATTTTGCTCTTTTCCCTACCCTTTGAAGCTACTTAATCTTTCTGACAGAGTAATTTAGTCTGTTGTATGGCGCCAAAAATACAGAGGAAGGCTGCTGTCGTCCACGCAGCCAGATGGTCAAAAGGTTTCTCTGTTGATCAGTTCACAGTATTTTCCCCCTTCTTTTCAATGGCACCCCCTTTTCCCATTTGCCAGCCCTTTCTTCTCTCCCTCCCCCTTGACCTCTTTGTTTCAATAAGGATCTGACTGGTTAGCGCCCTGGCCAATCTGTCACAGCATGCTTGACTGGGTCCCCAGAAAGGCCGCTGTCCCCTTTGTTGGGAGGTGATGGAGAGGTGGCGGTCGGTTGGGGGGCGGGGGTGGCATTCCATGGTAGGGCTCGCATCCCTTCAGAACGGGGCTGTAATTGCCAGAACAAATCGAACGGGATTCGGGGGCGGAGCTTATCGAGAGCCCCCCTTTTCATCTCAATGCGGAGATCGGTTCGAAAACAAGGCCGTTCGGAGTCGGCCACAATGGCAGCGTAAGAAATAGATTGGATGCAGTTTCGCGCCGGACACGGCTTGTGAAATATGCTAGGTGTAATAAGGACGTGTTATTCGGTCAATAAGTTCCGCCCATCTAAACAGGTCCCTGGTCACGGCTGTCCGGCTTTATGGAGAGGAGGTCGTGGCTCAGAGTAGCCGCAAGTTCGGCACATCTTCCTACGTATTGTATTTTACGTTTACCGGGAACTGTGAAACTAACAGCAGAAGCCCGGCTGTTCAAATAAAAATAAAAGCTTATTGGAAATAAGTCACAAATATAAAAACGAACAAGTCAGTGGAAAAGAACCAGAAGCCATCAAACCCACACCTATTTAAAAGTGATCGAGGGGTTGCGTTCCCCGCAGATTTTAGCATTTATTAGTTTATGTTTGCTTGAAAAATAAATAACTTTTGAGCTTTACGGATTTGGTTGCCAAAAAAGTTCATACCAATGACTGGCGCCGATTACACCGCGCTGTTACATCAGATTTCCCATTAATTTCGGCGGTTAAAAATAGCAACGTAAACGGCGTTTTGGCCAGGCCGGCACAGCCCGGCTCGCAGTTCTGGTGGCTCTCCCTAGCTTTGGAGTGCCACGCTTCCGGCATGTTCAATTCGCCCCTCGACGCCACTGGGGACAACATGAAAGGGGGAGAGATTTCAGAGGAGAAGAATAACAAATCCTCAGTGTCGCCCCAGATGAGAGGAGAGAGGCCTCCGTCTGCCCAAGATTTAACGTGGCACGGCCAAAATCTGACTACAAAGTGATCTCGCTTCTCTTGGGGGGGCACAGAAGCAAGCTGTTTCATCCCCCCCCCCCCGGTGGCGCGAGGAAACAAAGACAAATTAGGCAAAGAAAAGGATCATTTACATCAGCGGCGATGCTGTGTTTGCGTGAGTCTGCTTGGGTATTTGTTCGCGTGCTCGCATGTTTGTAAGTGCGCATCTGCACGTGCGTCCGCTTCTCCGTGCGTGGCGGCAAATATCGGCTGCCCCGCGCCTTCGCACGCTCGCGCTTTGATAGAGGACAAATGTATTCGGTGTGTAAAAGTACACAGGAATACAAGAGCTGTCAAGGTTTAAAATAAAAGAGAAATGTTTAACCTGGGCTGGTTTTTCCACAAGTTGCGATGCTGCGAACCTGAATGAAACCAGTGATTTTGAGACAAATTGTTTAAATTTCTTCTAGTTTCCTCCTGCGTTACAACTGCGTCGCTTTGACGGTGAAATTCCGGCTCTTTTTGTTTTGTTTGTTGAACTTTTGTCGAGCACTGCTGTAAGGACCGTTTTCTTGTCTTTTTCCGAGGACTGCTCATGCAAAGCTGCTCCGAGTGGGATAAAAGATCTCCCCGAGCCTTTTGATGCCAGATTTCTCTAAGGGATGCCAGGTGCCTAAGGTACCTCTGATGCTGGGAACTTCTGGATCAACAGGATCCAGGGAGACGCGTGTCTCTAAGTGGCAGGGAAACACAAACCTACAGAAACTGTAGTGCAACCCAGAGACTTTGCCTCCATGCTCTCAGCCACTTCCAGCAGCCAAATGCCCCAACCTGGCTGCAGATCCAGCTACAAATATCTGGACCTCTGCATGAATAAGTCAATGAGATGTTGCTTTTTGCTATACATGACATATTGTCAACATAACAAAAAAATAAGGGAAATAAAAGTGCAAGGTCGCTTTGCTGGATAACCCACCGCTTTATTAGCAGACATCTTGGAACAACATCGGTCCTTTCTGCTGGATGAAGGCTAAATCCAACCCGCAGATCTAATGGCCCACACTCAACCTTCATCTAAGCGGTGAATATTTGTGTTTTGAATCAGTAAACTCAGGAGCATCACTGCAACGCGCGGAGCAACACGAACGTAAAAGGCGAAGCAAACACAGGCTGAGCTTCGCTGCCCTTCGCTGCACACCTGTCGTGTGTTGTGCGCACCTCTAAGGCAGCCCAAATCCTAAAGCAATAAGGTGCGACGGATTTTATTTTGATATTTTTTTTCCCCAAAACTTCAACCACGTTCTTGAAAAAACGAAAAAATAAAAACACAATGCGTTTCCTCCTGTTTTTAGCTCCCCCTCCCGCCTGCAAACAACAGACCCGGTCATTTTTTAAGCGAACTGTTTATCCGGAGAAACTCCTTGTGGCTCTCACATGTGACAGACGCGGAATCTTCTCTGTGGGATGGCGTCCTTTGTTTTATGCCCCGAAACGGGACAGCTGGTAAAACCCGAAGAAATCACCTGCTTTCAGCTTGTGGTTCTGGAAATTATTTTTTCTTTTTTTTGCCCCCTATAAAAAGTTGCTCTGGTGGTCTAATTAACTTTGCTCAAGGAGCTGGGAAAAACTAGACAGAGCGACTCGAAAGGGCCCGAGTGGCTGAGACAAGGACGGCACGGAAGCGCGGGGTTTCGGACCAAAAGATTCCCGGGAAACTGGAGATACAACAGGTCCGGGATTTGCATAAGAGAAGCGCATGTTTCAGGCAGCTGTGTGTTTCCTCATAACACATTTGTAATAATAAAAAAAAAATAATGAAAAATAAAAGACGCCTGTCAGCGAGCAGCCACGGGTCTGTCAAGGAATCGGTTACGGAGCGTCCCGCAGTCATTTCACCGACTGGTGTAACGCTTGCCTCCGCGCACGCTGTTTTGCCTCAGCGGTTATGCAAGTGCATAATTTGAAGTCTGGAAACGTCCGCCACACACTTTGATTCATTATTTCACAAAGGGAACTTCTGAAAGCTGAACAGAAATTCTGCACAAAAAAAAAAAAGAAAAAGAAAAAGGAAAGTCCAGGAGCTCCACCGCAGAAGAGGCTGACTACATGTACAATACACATTTAAAAAGAAACAAGCAATCATCTGCTCATAGGTGTGACCAAACCATCCTCAGAAACCTTTTCTTGCTGTACTTTAAGTTCTTGCAAAAATACAATACAGAATACTGTGCGGGATATGCAGCATTTTTACAGCAGTGAATCCCCAGGCTTTCTTAATGTCCGTGTTAGAATCTCAGAGCCCTTGTTGGGTGCTAGTAAGCTGGTATCTATGTCTGCTGTATACATTTGGGGTCACCCAGACATTATTTGACCCTGGGAGCAGCCAACTAGGGGTCCGAGGCTCGGCCTTCAACGACTCGGTTGCTCGAAGATGAGGAAAACAACGGGGTGGCAACAGGCACAGAACAAGGCTGAATGTTAAATAACTTGAAAAAAGATTGAGTCGACTCCTCCCCAGACAACCCGGGCATCCTTACTCCCGTGGATAAAAGAAGATTTCAAAGGAGAAATAGAACAAGATGTCCTGGAGATCCACTTGATGTGAGTGTCCCACCCTGATAGCTGAGGTCATTGCTGTGTACTAGTCACGGAGCTGTGAGATCAAGGCTTGAGAAGGTGCAGGCAGAGGAGGGACAGAAATGCAGATCAATACAGAGCGGCAACTCTAGCACCTGTTGCAGCTACTACTCCATTACGTCCCGCTACCTTGATGTGGTCCTGGTCTCTCCAGCTACATATGGCTCACTAACCCACTCAGCTCCAGGTGTGCACCACTTTGCAGTGGATGTTTGCAGTGCTTTGCTCCTGGTTAGACTGTAACCCTTGGAAACATGGACTATTAGCTCCTTCACAAGGTAGAAAAGTTGTAGTACGCGACTTTATGTCAGGTCTGATCTGGCTGTAGAAACTTTGTCCGATAAGACAGTTAACATAGAAATCCTTAGCAAGGGTTTGGACGTTGTTTTTACGACTGCAAACCTAAAACTGGAGTTATATTTGCTGCTGTCGTCAAACTGAACCACGAACGGTTTACCAAGTAGACGGGACAGTAAGCCCAGGATTATAAGGCAGCATTCTTTATTTGTGTAGGATATACGAAGCATCTATGAAGGTTCCAAGGGCAAATAATAAATAAAAATTCTTACTTTCTGCTGGAGGTGCTCTGTTGCCGCACATCGACAAGACCAATCCATTTCACGAGGTTCACCTGCATGACCAGTTAATGGGGAAACATTGGAGACTTCAAAATTTTGCACCATATGTGTGTTGTACGTGAAAAAAGTCACAGCATCTTGACTCTTTGTGAGCATTTGCTGGGGTATTAGGAGCAAAAGCTGAGTGTTTTCCTGGGATACAACTGCCGCCCTCTTTCTGCTCATGGAAAAGCGCACTAAGCTGATCTTGCCAAGATAATTTAATTTGAACAACAGTCAAGGCCCAAACAACAGTCTACATGGGCTTTTGTTGCATATTTAATTACGGAATCTGTCACTTTGAGATGTTGCAAGCTGGGGCACCTTGAAGAAGAGCTGCTCTGGCAGTTCTATTTTTTCAGTCTCAACTTTAAGAAAAGCCCCTTGCACTGCATTCCTCCAGTCTCCAACATACAGCTGAGATTTGTTAGAAGCCCGGCTGAGGCGCTCCGTGTGTGTCTGGGTGTGTGTTTGTCCTTACACCTCAGTGACTGTAGTCCTTAGGCCCACATTCCACTCTCGCTTCTGACCATACAGTCAGCTGTGTCAGAGGAAATGATCTGAAGCAAATATGCCACTGTCTGGGTACATTAGTGCCAGCCTGTGGATACGGGAGCACCGCAGAGGCCAAAATGCACACCGACAGACCTTCACGTGCCATTTGCTCACGCAGCCGCACCTGCAAGGACTGTCCTGATTTTCACTGAAGGGAGATTTGTGGCCATAGTGCCATATCGTAAAAGCCTTCCTGCCTAATAGATAGAGAAGGTTGCACGATCTTTCAAGACAATGCCAAATATACTCTTATGTGAACCTAAGCTAGTTCGAAATAAAATGCTCTAAATCCATCCGTAGAGTCTGGCTTCTTTGTGTTTTACGTCAACGTGTCTTCTGTTTCAGGCTTTTGATGGATTGTATACAGCAAAGGCCGAAGCAATCGAAGCTTTCTGGTGTTTTTTCATCCAGCTGCTTGGTGTAATTTTCAAACGCATCATAAGTTATTCATTCAATGTCAAATACACAGCAAATTTTCATTCGCTCACATACATCTGATGGGAAAACCGGAATAATTTATACAGCACATAATGCGATGCAAGTGCAGTTTTAATTAGTTTTCATCAGTTTTGGCCCAGTTATTTTTTTAATACAGCCCCGTGATTTCAGCGGACAGTTCTGGGGGGAAAACATAATGAAAAAAAATAAAAATAACATTATTTTGATAGTTACCTCGGCTCTGCTTTGGCTTTTTTCTAATTTATTACCCAGATTATAATTTGAAGTCAGCACCAAGAGGAATAAGCAGTTACACCGTGTTTATCCCCTCTTCTCTGGAAGGAGTAATCTGCCCTGAACACTCAAAGTGAAAATAACTAAATGAATTATGTGTATTAACAGCGGAGGACTGTATGCAAAGGTCGGAATTTAAATATCTGCGCAGAAGCGGACCGCTTTGCACTGGGCTGGGCCCCCTTTCAAATTTTTTCTATTCAGCATTAATAACTAACATCTTCCCATCCCCTCCTGTGACAGCACTTGCCATTTTGACACTTTTGCACCAGGTGCCATCACTTGTCTGTTCTTTATTGCCGGGTCTCTGCAGGGGGCTGAAGAGAGATCTTAACCAAAGCAAAAAAGGAGATAAATTAACACAACAAAGTAAAAGCTAAACAGAGACATGCCAGCAGTGACAGTACTGCTACAAATATGGAAAACAGGTGGTTGATAGCTTTTGGTTGCATTTTGGCACTTGGGTACTGCTGTGTTTGTTTAAGGAGAGCCACAGTAATTGGGTTTCGGAGGCTTCCCCCCCGACAGGACGGTTGCCAGACAGAGAGAGAACAATGTTGGAGGTGCAACCATGTAGCTGCTGGTTCAAGTCCAAGGAATGGGGCTCAGCCCTTGTAAGCTTTAGTTACACATCACTCTCACTTGGAAGAAACGACGCCTGCTTCAGCTCTCTGAGCTTCTTTTCTGTTTAGTTCCTCAGAAAACACTGCTATCTGAATAAATGCAAGCATGCCTTTGTTTTGCAAGATATTTGGCAGGGAGCAGTCACAAATGAAAGTGTTCCTTCAAAAGAAATAACTTTCTTTCTTGTTCTATGATCACATACAACCTGTGCTTGTTCAAAGGGTCTCGTCCCCCTCCGTTCATCTTCCGCCTAACCTCTTTTTGTCCTTCTGAGTAAACGATTCATTTAACAAGCTCCTATATCAAACTGTTGTAATGGCGAGCCGAAACTAACTTATTTCCCCCCTTTCATTCGCCGCCCCCCGTTTGCCTGCATCATAAAGCTGATCATAGTAATAATCGCGGGGTACTTGACCCTGACGGATGGTCAGGCCATTTCAACCCCATCGTGCTAATAGCCTGCTGAGGGCGCAGTCATTTCCCATTGTTAATGGGCCCCCCCAGGTCCACTCAAGAAAACACAAGTTCCACTGGGTAGCGGCGTATCATTTAGAGCAGCCCCTCACTGCCAGCTCGCCTTGTCCGATGATAACATGCAATGGATCGAAGCACCAAAAGTCAGTACCCCAACTTTAGCAGCTGCCCAGAATTCCTCAGAATGCCATTTACCGTCACCACGATGCTTTTTGTTATCGCTTACCTCTCACCCCATACGACAGAAAATGGGCTTTTGTGGTGCGGAACAAGAGGCCTGTTTTAATATATGCGTTTTTTTTTGTTGACTCTGCTTAAAATCAGACGACTTCCCAGTATAATGACGTTGAAAATTGTTTTTTCTTTGGAACATTTTCAGAAAGCGCTCACATTTTTTGGCGCCCGTTCCGCGATGCATTACTCGACCGCGCGTTTTACTAAAACCTTGAACGGATATTCCGGGAGCCTTTATCGGTGACAGGAGAACGGGACATGCGGTGCCGTCGTCGTGCTGCAAAATGAACGGCCCATTCACGGATGCGTGCGAACAGGGCTTGTTGGGCGGTGTTCAGTTGGCCAGTCCCATCAGTAATGCTGGTTGATTTAGAACCACATTGCTGGATGCGTGGTCCTGCCAACCCGTTGGGTGAGAAGAGGTATGTGGGCTCCTTAATGAATCGCACCGTGTCGTCTTTTCCCGATGCTAACTCACCGAGTCTCCAGGAGAGAGGTTTGTACCAGCTCAGGTGTCAATCCAAAGCATTGCAATGGTCCTGTCAAAGCTCCCGGCCGAGGCCTGACGGGTGAGCCGGTCCCGTTGGCTTATCTTCTTTCCTCCCACCAGAAAAGCACCATTCCAGCTGCCATGGCAAACAGAACGCTCCTAGTCTCCCGCTTCCCTTTTTTGCAGTCAGTGCTTGTATCTACTCTTTGTAAGAGTTTGATAAACACTGTCTCGAGACACAAAATCGTTCAGCCATCTATCAGGCAGATCGAGCGGCGATTACGAGGTGCTGATGTATAGCGAAGCGCTTGCAGTTGCTATCAATTAGTTAAACAGGCAGGATGCGGGTGTTCGAGCAGAGATGGGCGCAAACAGCAAATCCTCGGCTGGGGCTGAGCCGAGTGGGGGTGGCAGGGGTGAGGAGACGGTGAAGAATAGACAGGAGAAAGGAGCAACTGATCTGGCCAACATGAGCCACTCAAGTCTGGTGCTTCTGCATCCTTAGCAGCAAACAAGAAGTTGGGCCTAAATCACAGCGTCAGAAAATCGGGTTTGCTACATCAGCAAAAGAGCGCTGCAGTTATTGAGTCGACAGCCTGCATATGACAAGTCAAACACAGCTGTATAAGCATAAATAAAATGGGCAAAAGTCAAGGGTTAAGCTACGGTTTGTGGCTAGTGAAGGGTTTTTTGTTTTTCCTGCTATGAGAAAAGTCGTAGTGCAGAGAGGTCAGATGGTTTATGCTTATTGTGCTGAGAACACTGCAAACAGTCATATTCTCAGCATGCGAGAAGCTGAGGAGCTACGCACTACTGCGCGCCTCCTCCTCAGCCGCCCTGACAGCACCGTGCAGCTTTTGCCGGCGAGGCATAATGAACGGGCGGGGATTTGTTTGCACAATTAGTTTGTCAGTGTGAAGGTTGTGTCTGGGCGGCTCGCGAGCGCTTTGACACGATGTGATAGAGCAGTACGAAGCTCTTCGGATAGGGGGTGGGTGGGTGGGTTGTCATAACAGGAGAGCGGATTGCATGCGAGTGGCGTGAGGAGGACCATTGCCTCCTTTCGCTCTTGGATTTTGCCAAGATGCTTCATTTTCATGGTGGGAAGAAAGATCGGGAAGTTGAGCACAATCCTACAGTTCATTTCCCACGGAAAGCAAGGGATTAAGTTTGGGTCAGCATTTTTGAAGCAATTAAGTTGGCTCTGATCCAGAGGATTTAGGCGGGCCTCACGCTCGCTGGTGTGCAATGGTCCTAATTTATAGCAAGGTCTATAGTAGCATAGACTTTTGTCTGTTTTGTCGGTGAATAAGTTAAATATTATTATTTTTTAACCAGACATTTTGTCCAAGTCAAGTGGTCCGCAGATTTATACCTTGATGCAGGTCACATTAACTTAAGTTTGATCTCCTGCCATTCGAACCGGCAAATTTTTTACAAACAAAAGGAAGGGTCTCAGAGGCAATGCTCATCCCTGCTACTTTCCAGAAAGTACACATTTTTGCCCCGTTTCCTCATTTTTACAGTTAGACCTACAATGAGCTTGTTAGTACCAAATTCTTGTAGTAGGTTCCCACAATGTTGGCAATCGAATCCAGCGAGCTCATTTCTTACAGAAAGTTTTACATATCTCACTTCTCAATGTATTTAAAAGGTCTGTGTTAGTATGCGCCGCGTTCTGCTGTTGAGACAAATCGAAAATGGGTATCCCAAACCCTGTTCAGAACCTCTGAGGGAGAAAAACAAAAGGCCCACCATCAAAAGGAAATGAATGTCAGAGAAAACAAAAAGCTTTTGTCACTTGAAAACTCTTCCCATGAAATATTGATTCCCTGTGATTGGGTGAGTGAGTGAAACCAAAGAAATACTTTTGCTCCGATGTTCCACACCAGCCTGTCACCCCAGCTGGGAAGCATAACCTTTTTCTTCTTTCAGCTGAGGGTAGGGACAGTGTACATGACCCCTCTAGGGAAGACATTGCGCCCCGTTGTCAGGTTGCACACGGCTCCTTCCATGCAGGGAATCCCTTTACGAAAGGAGCCTGACTTTAACTGCAGCAATAACTATTTGTACGTATAAAATTCTACATCACTTTTTTAAATAAAAGTACTGGTGAATTATCAACCCATCCATCCATTTTCAATAACCACCTGTCTTGGTTTGGAGCCTTTCCCAGAACCGGGTACATTACGGACGCGATGCCAGTTCATGACAGGGCACCCTCCTGCACAAAGAGACGTACACATGTACACACCATGTCCGGTTTACCTTGGCCAGTTAACCCAAGACACATTTTGCAAATTGTGCGAGGAAACCTATGCAGACAGAGGGAAACGCACCGAGCAAGACCCGAACCCACTTTTGCGCAGCCTACCTGTGGTGAGGCAGCAGCGCTACCCACTGACTAATGGATTAACTAAATAATAAAGATAACAACAAGAATGATATTAATAATACATTTTTCTTTAGAATTAAGAGAAACAACAATTTTTGCTGTTAAACAGAAAACACAAGTCCTGGCAAAATGTCTCGACGATAAAAATATTTTGGTGCTTTATTTCAAAACCCTCATGAGTCATGCTTTTTTTAAAAATGTGCTGTAAACACGACAGGTGAGTCATTTTGGGCGAGAGGGAGCCATTTTATTGACAAAAGCGTTCATTGCAAGCATGCTTTCCACAGCGGTCCCGACTGCAGCTTCCTTCACATTTTTTGCCATCTCGATTATTGGTTTATTTATTGGTGCCAACCGCTTCTTTGTTCACCGCTTTATTTGTCGGGTCTGACTTCGGTTTTGTTCACCTGGATCCTGCAGCCCACTGAGGCACAGACCTACGAATACCTGCGTGGTCTGCGATAGTGCCTGCGCTTCTGTACCCGCTAACACGAAGTGCATATGACAGCAGAACGGCGGCTTCCAAGCGAGAGGTAACAGCCGTGATGCTTGCCGCTCCCCCTCTCCTGCCATGTCCCATATTCTGTCGCTCTTGTCAAAACCATGCGAGAGGGACCGAGTTTGAGAGCTGGCCATATGCACCACCCCCCAGGTGTGCCTTTGATTAAAAAAGAAGAACCTCCAGACAACCTGTGGACACCTCCAGCTCACCATGCTTTGCTGCCATGATGTGGCAGGCACCATGATTTAAGGCAGTCTTGGAGGTCCAGCCACCGTGGTCAATTATTGGGGCTGTCAGCATTACGAAAGAAAGAACTGCGTCCATTGCAATTTGTATATCTAGGCGGGATTTACAGTTTTATGATGTAGGGACCCCCTCTGGATGCACGCTGGCTATACATATTTCATCAGAGCGCTGCTATCATCTGCCCTCCTTAGGCGGGTGGCGGTAGGACTCTGAGAGAAGAGTAGAGCAAAAAACGGTCAAAAATAAGGCTTTGTGAACTTCAAAATGCAAAAAAAGAGCTTTTTCCTGGCCTGCACGGAAGGTTTTGACTGATATTAACATAATGTACAATGAGCCGGGCCCTCTGCCGCAAATCTTGACATCAAAGTACGCTCGCTTGCTTGGCGGCGGATTTAAATCGTATCTCAAACTACGCTTTGGAAGCAGTTATAATAACTTATGTTTGCTATTGAATGGCTTAGGTTTCACCTACAAAAATCCAAGGAAGTGCCATTACTTTCAAACCTCCGGAATATGACCAGCGCTCGCTGAGCCGGTAAGAAAAATCACACCAAATGTAAAAAAAAATTCCATTACTCCCATTTGTTCATCTATTTCATACAGCTGGTGTTTTTCTTCGGTTATAAATGAAAGAAATTAGCGGATATTTTGAAATACTCCAGAAAAAAGTTTGCCGTAATGAGCTGGGGGTCGTATATCTTTACATGTATCGTAATCCTTATTAACTAAGTCTGCGAGACCCTTAATATAAATTTGTTCGGCGTCAACCACCGTTCAGCAGCGAAGCCCATGTTTACACATACGCCACTCCTGACAGTGTCGAGCAGGAAGTCACGCTCTTGCGCGTTTTTCATCATCTGTTTACTTCAGGCTTGTTTATGATAATATTATTTATTCATATGAAACTGACATTTATGAACACAGCATTCACATCCAAGCTGGGTGCTGCTAGATTTGCCAGATTCCCTCTTTGCACCCTTATATGAAAGCCATTTACCATTATCGCCGTGTTTATAATCGCTCGCGAGTTTCGGTATTAAAGAAAATCCACCTTTTTTCCACGTCCTTCCCGTTCATCAGGTTAATGTATGGTTAATGTTAGCGACCTTAGTTTTAAAATAGGTTCTTGTCTCCGTGCGCGCGGTTAAGAAACCGGTAGCTTTCATATTTACGATAATCACATTTACTTTTCCTCCAGAGCTTTTAGCGTCTGATCGGGTGAAACTGCTTCCCTCTTGATGCAACAAAGGATTTTGATCCTTGAACCTAAACGGAAAAAAAAGGCAGGGAGGCAATGTTTTTACAAGGAACACGAGAAAACAAAGGCAGTTTGGGAGCAAAACAACTCGCAGTGTGTGCCGCTGTGGCCTCGACAGGTCACCGCACCTTCGAGAGGGATGAGATTAGATGAAAAACGTGATCGATCTCAACGTGCCCTCTGACATCACACTTGCACAGGTGTCCGTGAAGGTATCTTTAAACTGTCTCGGCAGAGCGTGGAAGGCCTCCCAGGCAACACGACCGGAAGGTGAACAACGACAAAAGCAGAGAGAGAACTAGCAGTTGGCCTTTTGTGAGGGAAAAGATGTGTTCTGTGACTGAGAGAACAACCTGTCTGTTTCAGCCGCATCTGAAGGGTTCATACATCGTTTCTTCGATTCTGCATGTCGCATAACTACCATCGATGTCCATAGGTGGCTTCGTGGTGACATCCTCATCATAAAACATTGTTTCTATGACTGCTATAATAGAAAATTCATATGACACGGTTCAATTACTTTTTAAAGGTGTTAAAAGCAAGACAAGGAATCTCAGGAGGAATAACGGAGAGAAGAAATTACATTCAGATTCACACATTACATTCGATTACAGGAGAGCTGGATAGCTGTAAACACTGTAGAACAAATATATTGATCATACGTCTCTTGTAACACCGCTCCTGTTTTTACAGAAGTGTAAGAGAAGACCTACACTTGAACTGTTTGTGGCGGAGGGTGTTTGAAGGTGTGGAGAAGACACGGACAACACCTGGCACACGCATTCTTGGCCTGATCATAAATGGAGGTGCCAAGTAGAACAGAAGTGCAGGAGACACTGCACACATGGACATTTGGGGTGAAAAAGACTTCTTCCTTTCTTTAGAAATTTGTCAAGGTGTTTATTTTGACAGCCCGTGTAGGATAAATTGCTTGTTGTAATATAGTAAGGCTTTACAAATGAATAAAATAAAATGATGGACACTGGATTGTGGACTGTAGTTTCAGTAAAAGATGTGCCTACTTTAAATAGCGCCTTGCGCATTACTCATCCATTTCTGCCTTTGTTTGACTCATTTTGAAATTTGAACGTCTTTGAGTTTCTGCAATTTATCTCTTTACAGTCGCAGACAAACATCTGTGCTTATTCGCCGTGACTGTTTGAGCTTGGAGGGCAATATGCAGTACTAACAGAATGTGAATATTCTGGGAATCATGCTGTTCTAAGAACCCACGCTACCACAAAAAAATTAATTATTCAAGACACACAATTACATGGTACCTTAATAAGTCTTCCTGCATTTATGTCCTCCATCTTTCCCACAGACATTTGAAGGCCTTAAATTCAAGTCGTGATATTTGATTCGGTTTGCAGGAAAAAAGCAAACATAACCCTGTTGTTAAGATGTAATCGGTTGCTTCAGTCTGAAGAATGCTAATGTCTGGAGACTGGCAAAAAAAAAACAAAACAAAAAAAAAAAAACCGAGATTGTATTCCCTGGACATCAATATGTTTGTCATTAGGAAGATTTGGTGCCAAGAAGGAAAAGATAAACTATGAACATGGAGGGCAAAATATTTACTTTCAATATTTATTAGATTTATCAATTTATTTTTCAAAATCCTATTATTTCCTCTGGAGTATTTTGATTAGGTCGGGTATGTATGATGACCACAGATGACTTAGGACCGCATCCTAGTTAAATTTCATCAGATCGAGTTTCCAGGAAGATGGTTTTAAAGGCAATGTCCCAGTAGTCATTGCAATGTCTGGTTTGCCTCTATAAGAAGATTATAGTCTGGACCGATGAGTGATGTTTTAGATGCGCCACAATACTGGTAGCCCAAGTATAAATCACTGCACATATTGCGGGGTCTGTACTCACCCAGACCAAAGTACATAGCAATGTCTGCACAGAGCCACGATGCACTTCATAAACTGCATTGCAATGTGTTACACCCATAATCCCCTTTAAGAACAGCACTGCACGGTGTGCACCCAGCCATGATGCATTTGGTAATCCAAACATGAGAACATTTGCTTAATCTAAAGTTCGCGTAGCTCACTGAAACCATAGCTTCTAGTGTCATATGTGGGATACTGTGCAGGACTCTCCACAGCCACAGAATACATATCGCAAAGGTCTTCCCAACAAGTGCAGGACCGTTCACATTCCTATATCATTGGTGTGTCCTCACAATCCCATCCACTGCACTTACACATGCAGGCCTCTATGCAGCTTATATAAAACATTGCCAACAGCTGCACCTGAACACCTCTACTGGACAACACATCAGCACTAACACATACAGCCTAGTTTCAACCAACAAACATCAGTTTAGGCCCCTTTGGCCTTCCACTGGGCCGATAGATTTCCTCAAAAACTCCCCCACCTTACAAGCTCTAGAATAAAACAAAACTAAAACCCGAACTCCTGCTTCCGTGTCCTCTTGTCCCATGAACCAGCCGTCACAGCCTTTCTTTAAATAAACGTGTTGTGATGCAAAAGGTTGCAGGATAAAAATCCAAAAAGCACGAAGTTTCACCTCATTCTTTCTGCTCCAGCAGTCCACAGTTATGCAATGGTCCTTCTTCTCTACTGACATCTTCAAGTGAAAAGGTGGCTTTGTGTTGGGAAAATCAGTTAATCCACAGAATTTAACCTCAAACCAGTCCATGTTCTAGCATTTTGCTGCCACCACACTTAATCCTCTGCTCCATGGCCTGTTTTACAACTGCACCAGCTACTGTGATATTTTCAAACTTTTACTGGAATTGCGGCTTTCTGCCTACAACCAGTGACAAAGCTGAGAAAAGCAGGAGTGTAGATGCCAGCGATAGGATTAAACACAGCAAGAAAATACCCTGCCTCCCACAATTCTAAGGAATCTATTGCAGCGGCTCTAGCAGAAGACAGTCCTGCGACATTGTAGCCCCTCACCCAGACAGAGGATCCTCCATGTTCACGCCAATCCTTTGACTCCCCCCCCCCCCCAAGATTCATCTTTTAATGTTTCCGAGCTGTGACCTTTGTCAGAGTGAGGGTTTCCCCCAGGTACCCGTCTTTGCTGGAGTCTCCTATTCTGAAGAAAGACATAGCTCATTGCGTCAGCTGAAGTTTCTTTCTTTTCAGCATGGATAACATGAGCCACAGTCAATTATACAGTCAGCCTGAATACCGAGACCTCGCGAAGTTCGGCTACTTCTGCTAATTGCCCAAACCTCCTTTATAAGTTTTTAAATTATTTCTTTTTTAGATGATCATAATTGCCTCGGTAATGTAGTTTGCCACCCGGTTTTTCTTTTAAAAAACAGATGAAATCGTCTGTTTGAGATCGGAGCAGTCAAGGCGCTGGGTCATTGCTGGTATCATTGTGTGAGGGATGTACAGAGCATTCAATTTAATCCCTCTTCATCTTTCCCAGGAGGATATCACATATAAGTGATACTTTATTATATCAACACTCTTACTATGTAATGAGTACAAGTAACTGAAGTAGAGGGAACTTTATGAAGAGCACTGCTTGTGTGGCGATGGTCGCATAAAGCCCGATGTACCATGGCGGTCCATCTCGTGATTTTCTCGTCATTTTTTTTTTTTTTTTACTTCCTTCACAGCAAAGCTTGAAAGAACGTCAGTTAGTCTCAGAAACAAATGTTGGAAGCAGAGCAAACATTAAACCTGGCAACCTCAGCATGTCTGTGGTCCGGGGGAAAAAAAAAAAACCGAGTGGTTACCAGCACTTGTTTAAAGAGGACATACGGAAATATAACAAGGAGGTTATTTTTTCGGATAAATGAAATTGTGCTCCATCCAAAGCTGCGGGAGGACATTGGCGCAACCTAGTTGCGGAAAGACTAGGATGAAGAAGCAGCACACGCTTCCCATAGCAACCTGTAGATCAGATCAGCAGGTCAGATTGTCCAAGCTGTGTTGGAGTGAGATTTAGGGGTGAGGGGTAGAGCATCTGGGGAGGGGGGTGTTTATTTAACAACACCCAAATGTTGAGTGCCCTGTTCACCAAATGGTGTTTCAGTCCCCAGTTATGTTGACTTGACTACAGATTCCCTCGGTCCCTCCATCCCCCCGGTCCATTAACCCGAACTGTAGAAAAGCATCCCAAAGAATTCTGTTGCTGTTTCTTCAACGTGATTTTTAGCAGCCGATCGGTCAGGTAAACAGAGCCCAGTCGGTCAGATAAATGACTGCTTTGAGTTCATTCTTAACATAATTTGTTACCTGCATCTTGCAAGGTCCCAACCCTGGGACGAGCACAGCGAATTTTATCCCTGAAAAAGCTTTAATTCTCGACTGTAAATGTTAAGTAGCCTTCTTCCAATATTCGACTTAAAGAGGTAAATTTTAAGACCAGGAGCTACGCACTTTCCGTCGCCCTGCATAATGGTGCCTCCCCAAAGAAAGAGCAATTTTTTTAGTTCATCTGATTTTGGCTTTTTCTTTCATCAAAATATGCTTTAAATATTCTCTCGGTGCTTTGGGGGATGCAGCCTGTCAGACTTATTGTTGGACCCTCCAGATAAAAAGAAAATCTACGGGGAAAAAGTTGATGCATGCGTTTCCGCACCTTATCATGGAGGACAGGATAAGACTTGTAAATAAAAGACCTCTCAGTAATGGCTTCTGACTGATTCTCAAGAACGCGCATAGTTAAGTTAAATGGATAAAAGCACTGCGGCATAATACGGCATAATGGTAAATGAAGCCTATGCGGGCCACAAAATACATAAAAGGATGATAACCCAATTTGTGACTGTGGATTCTGTGAATCCGTAAAGCTTTGTGGTGTTTGGTTAAAACCCACTTTTGCCTCCCTCTCTTGGCCTCATAACAAGGAAAAGACAATGTTTTGGTTGCGTACATTTTTTATGCATTTCCAGAGCTCTGTGAATAATGCAGCTCCTTTTCTTGAGGCTGCACTTGGTCGTCAAATATTGAAAATGCAGAACTTGTGATCTTTCCACTCTTGGTTTCAGTGGGGCGTTCTTAAGCACGGCCTAGACAAGGTGTCCCTCTGTGTAACGGATCTTGAAGCGTAATTGCTCTTCTTTTCTGAGAAGACCCATTACCTTCCTGCGGATTGGCCTCCCCCGCAGGTGAGACAGCAAACAGCTAAGTTACTGATGCGAGTTGCATGTGTGGCTCTGATCCATGCAGGTGTTGGAGCATATTGTTGCAGGTAGATAGTCGCTTGGCTTTCGTGTGGTGAAGGGTAACTGTCCGAATGCTGACCAGACTCTGGTCAGCCGCCATAGAGGTGCTCAGTTCCACCTTTGTAACCCAGAAACCCCCGTTTCTGCTGCTGTTCCTGCATCACTCTCAGGACCATCCCAGATTTCCTACACAGAACCCCCGAGACCCTCTGATACCCTGCCAGCAAATGCTCGTGCCCCACCTCCCGCTCAAAACAAACAGCCGAGAGCCCTGAATGCTCCCCCTCCGATTCTATCAAATCCGCCGGTTTGGTCTGCTAGAAGAAAAAGGGCGGGTTTCACCCTCTCAAGGAGTTGGGGGAGAGAGAGAGAGAGAGAGAGAGTCTTGTCGAAAATCTAGCTGGAACAACTTCAAACGGCAGCACCCAACCACTTCCAGACCTCCCTGTCAAACAGGTTGCTTCACGCAGGGCCCCTCTTCAAAACAAATTTCAGCTTGGCGTTGAGAAGAAACACAGCCTGACTTTGTGTGCACTTTCTTCTCCTCCTGTTCTCCCCTTGCCTTGTCAATCACTGCTAATGAAACTATCTCCTCCAGCATTGTCTGCTGGTTTTTCCGATATTGATTCGCGGAGCATAATTTGGAGAAGAAGGTTTAAGAGGAGGGTAGAGGCACTCAGTGCTCATTCCCTTCTTTCTGAAACAGAGGGGGAAAACACGCGGTTTTTCACGTGCAACTTTCTGAGTGTATATTGAATTCGGCATGTAGAGTGATATCCCGAAGAGCTGAGAATTGAGGGCCCAGGTAATTCGGTAAACCCCAAATCTGCTCATCCCTTAAGGCCCCCCCACTCACTCCTCTCTGCTGCACACCCAATAGTACCATGTCAAAGAAAGCCTAGCATGCTGGCAATTGATCCACAGCTCCAGAAGGCACCCTGGTTTTTGTCTGCTATTGTCTGCAAAATGCTGAAAGTCAGGCGTTTCACTACAAAATACCCTGCGAGCTTGTTGTACGATATTCGAGGACTGGAAAAAATGAAATCCTTTTCTGCCAGACGTCATAAGCATGTGCAGCGCTCCAGTGCCTTTTTGGAAACCTGGATACCTTTCCATACGAAGGCAGAAACCACTACGACACGAAGACTCTCACGACAGATCTTCATCAGTTCATCCATCCGTCTCCCTGGTGAACGCCTACTCATCTGCGCCTCCCCTGAGAATATAATCCATTAGCTATGGAGTGAGTTTAATTTGCTGTGTGGGCACTGACATATTTTGGGTTTTTTTTGGTGATACAGTTTGAAGTGAAACAGGCTAAGTGTTGCACACACAAACTGATGCTGCTGATTTGGTCACAACTTTAAAGCCGAGAACGCAGGGACATGGTACCGTGGTAGGTTCTACTCAGAGGGCCCAGCTTCTAATGTTGCCCTTAAGCAAGATATTTGCTCTAAGCTGCTTCTCTAAAATATACAATTGACAAAGAATTATAATATACACTGCCCGGCCAAAAAAAAGTCACACGCTAATATTTTGCTGGACTGCCTTTAGCTTTCATTACGGCACGCATTCACCATGACATACTTTCGATAAGTTTATGCAATGTCACAACATTTATTTCCATCCAGAGTTGCGTTCATTTTTCGCCAAGATCTTGTATTGATGATGGGAGAGTCAGAGCGCTGCGTAAAGTCTTCTCCAGCACAAGATCCCAAAGATTCTCAGTGGGGTTAACATCTGGACTCTGTGGCGGCCAATCCAAGTGTGAAAATGATGTCTCTCTCGTGCTCCCCGAAGCACTCTTTCACAATTTGAGCCCCATGAATCCTGGCATTGTCATTTTGGAATGTGAATAAAAAAATCCATTGATGGAAAAACCTGGTCATTCGGTATACTCAGGTAGTCAGCTGAGCTCATTTTTTGGGCACATAATGTTGCTGAACCTAGACCTGAGCAACTGAAGCAACCACACACCATACCACTAAGTTGAATCCAGGTGGTGACTTTTTTTTTGGCCAGGCAGTGTAAAATGCCTTGGATTAAAGTTAATGTAATCCCACTTACTTACCTATATCTATATCTATATCTATATCTATAGCTATAGCTATAGCTATATCTATATCTATATTTTATACATATGTTGGACACTGTATTGTGTTCTTACTTTTAGGTTGTAACTATAGTATTTTTTTTAGGATTTTCTTTGATTTCATTCATTGGTGCAGCACTGAGACATAAAATGGCTGCTTGTGATAGAGGGGGGCCTGAGAAGGGGACCTCAGAGGTAAAAACTCATCGCTGCTACATGTACGTCGGTCTCAACACAGTGATTTGGTTAGGGAATCAACTCAAAACACCGGACTTCTTCTCACTTTAGCATCACTAGCATTGTTGTTATATGACAGCTCCCAGATTCCTGGAGAAAAGTCAATGAAATGTGGAAGTGGGGGACAACAAGGTAGAAGAGCGCATGCAAGGCTTCAACCTAACACCCCCCTGAGCCAAACCCGAACCCCTCACTTTCATCCATTCTGAAGGGCTAGAAAAAAGGGTGACAGCACATCTTTTTAATCAGGGTTATTTTGAAAATTGATTTCTGCATGTGACCTAGCATGTCTGAGTTTTCCTTTGGAAAGCATGTCTAAGGGAATCAATTTAAATTAATTTCAGTCCAAGGTGTTTGGCATATTTCTTTAAGCAAATGTCATTTTTAATAGCTTCATCACCTGAAAGTTTTCTCAAAAGCTGAAGAAGAAGAAGCAGAAGAAGAAGAAGAAGAAGAGGAATAAGAAGAAAACTAATAGCTTTCAAAAGCTATTTACTAGTAGTTTCTGCAAGCTCTTGCCTTGATGGAACTTCCAGTATCAAGTAGAACCTGTTGGCTTTCTGCAATATTCTCCAGGTACAACCTTAAGCCTTGACACGTCTTTCAACCTCAGTTGAAAGTTTCAGCTTCGATTACATCTGTAGGTAGAATCTTTAACCTCTGACCGAATCAGACCTTTGAAATATTGGAAAAGAACAACACTGCCTCCAAAGGCAGTGATGGATAAGTAAAATGTAAGTGAAATGTACTTTTGCCCTGAAGATGAGAAGCCTTGCAGTAAGAGCAGCGAAAGAAGTGTTTTTACAGCAAAAGCCGTTTAAAGTGGCACAGCAAGGTGCACCTGCACCATACAACAATGTGGATGTAACATAATGAGCAGCATGTTTGCAAAACACTGAGCATTGAGATGTGGCCAGGCTCCACGTATAATTAGCACGAAACAGATCCAGTTTACCAAAAAAACAATACAGGAGGATGGAGCTGCACTGCCTAAAATGGAAATATTTGCACAAATACTATATGTAAAATCAGCCAGATGGGATTGGTGTATGTCTGGAAAAATCAAAAAACACAGATAGATAGATAGATAGATAGATCGGTAGATAGATATTCATTTCCTTCTATCTGATCTCATTGCAGCAAAACACCTCTTATGTTTTGCACAAATGCCAGTCTGAAGTCACACACTTATTTTAATAAAACTCCTGCAGGCAAGTAGATAAAAACATGAAAATGATCAACATTTGCTTGTTTGTAGTGATGCTCCTGGATTTCCCTTTCTTCAGCAGTTCAGGCCCAAACGGCTTTCTTAAGGGCACAGCAGCAAGCGTAGCCCCAACTCTTGTTCCTGCGCAGTCTTGCTCATTGCACAGATTTAGCCCTACCTACTTCCCTTGCTGCTTATACTAACTAAGCATTTAAAAGTCATGAGTTCTCCACAAAATGCTTAATCATTGAATAAAAACAGCACTTTATTTTGCTTTAATGACTTTCCGCCTTTGGCTTTCTGCAAACTCATTATTCGGTTAGAGAGGTAAACTATTAGTTTCCAGCATTCGGTTTTTAATACTGCCCCAACCCTGAAAAACGAATAAATATGTAAATATATAAATAGAAAAAATAAAATGTTGCAACACCTCAAAGAGCCCCGAGGCTCATTGGAAATGATGTTCCTTGGAAGGTGCACACGAACTCACACAGATACTTAATGAATCTGGTCACAGCGGCCCACAATGAAATCTTTATATGCGACGAGGAAACGGGGTTTGGCAGAGTGTGGCTGTGTTTCAGTGGGTGAAAAATAGCAATCCCAGTGTCCCTCGCTGGCTCTCCTTCATGTCAGCTGCCTTGGTTACTGTGCTGGCTGCCAGCAGCTCCGCTCCCCCTCCATCAGTGCCTGGCTGGGGGACCCATTCTCTTCTCCAACTCGATGGCATGTCATCAGTGTGCCCATACACACACACACACACACACACCCGCATGCTCATATGCATCCAGACAAAAACACACACATACACCCACATTTCCACATGGTCGCGCACACACGCTTACACACAGAGACCTGCACTACTTCCCTGCAATCTTTTCAGCCAGAACCAAAAAGAAGGCCAAAAAACCCCCACCAAGTTCCATCCATCAATCCATCCAGCAAACAACGAAAAAAGTAAAAAATGAACAACAGGGAAAAAAGAGAGGCAGCAAACTTTTCCTCCAGGCCATTGCTTTCTGTTGAACTTTAGCAAATGATGCACTTCATAGAAAAAGTCGGCATTAAAATGCAGACAAAAAAAAAAAACAAAAAAAACTGGTGGGTCACTCCAAAAGTCACATGAGGACTTTGCCACGTTCCCTTGCAGAATGGTATATACTGAGCACACTGCAGCACTTTATGTGAACACCCACTCCTACACGCCGCTTCATGTGTGCTACCATTGCTTTAGTGCGCACACCAGAGTTAAAAATTCAAACATTTCCTACAGCGTTAACTCTGAACCACAGAGCTGGAAAAAAATACTACTGAAGGAAAATATGAACACATTTACTTAAAGCCACACAGTACTACTGCAGAGAAATAAACCATGATAATCTCACCCGGATCTGCTTCTCTTCTCTCCAAGTGGCGAGTTTGAGTTGCTCACAAGTTTCTCCTTTCTCTCCTCTTCTGTGTGTCTCTCACTTTCCCTCTGTGGAGCTACAGCTCTCTCTCTGCAGCTCCTGACTGCCGGGTGCTCTGTGCTGTTGGTGGGCGACACTTTGCGGAGGAGCACTGAGGGAAAGGGGAGCACAAGTAGGGGAGGAGAGGTGAAAAGCAGAGGGGATGTGAGAACAGATGCCTCGCACCTCCTGACCGTGTCTGATACCTTCCCACCCTGATCAGCCCTGTGACAGCGACAGGCAAGCGACTGAGACACAAACTAATCTTCAGGTGAAAGGACTCCCTTTATTGTGCTCTCGCTCTCTCTCTCTCTCGCTCACTCTCCCATTCTCTGTGTCTCTCTTGCACCCGGTCTGCATGCTTTGGCTCTCTTGCTCGCCCCTTTCCCTGCTCGCGGCGATGCTCCTCATCTCATGAATATTCCGGCACGCCGAGTGCAGCTGAAGGGAGCTGAATGAGCATCCCTGTGCCAAGATTTGCACTGTCCCTGTCTGGAGGGAGGGGGTATCAAAACAGGGGGTACTCCTATGGTGGGATCATTACTGGAAGCGGGGGTTGTTGCCTGTGACAGTTCTCGAATGGTGGCGGGGTCCATACCCATATGGCATTCATAAATACGGGTTTAACCCAAGTTCACACCTTAATTTAGACTCCTCAGAAATGAAGACTCATCGCAACAGCCTGTACTGTGTTTGTCTGCTTCTCTGTTTGTTCTTTCTGGAAAAAATGCAGTTATTCAAGCCCCAAGGTTTCTCCCCAGCAGAATGCCAACCCTTACAAATCATATATTTGCCACTTTTATTTTTGAATCAACTTTTTGGGACCCAGTTAACCCCAAAAGGAAAGCAGTCCATAAAATAATAATACATGAACAAGCAGTATATATAAAGCAGTAATTTAACTGAATAGAAACAAGCATATTGTGCGATTAATAATTAATGGAACATATTATATTAATGGAATTTATTGTATCAGGAAGGATCCAGCACAGACACCCTCAACAACTACACAGGCCTGGAATGACTTCACGCCACAATGCAATTTAGCAGCCACCGTCTCCTGCCATGGCACCCTGTGTATCCAGGCGACGAGGCGATGACTTGTCTTTTAGCAGCCAGTGTTTGTGGTGGAGTGTAACTGTCAAACAGCATGCCGGAAAGAAAATGTAATAAAATGTAGGAAAAACGCACAAGGTCGTATGAGATCGATATGCGATATGCGTTTGTGTCTCATTGCTCAATAAACATGGTTTATGAAATCTGCAAGGAAGCCCCACCTCTCCTGCATCCCCTCAAAGCCAACCCGACTGAGTGATACCCACAAGTCCGAGACACGATTGATTATTTTTTTGACTTAGCTGCGGGCAAGAAAGTTTTCTACATCTTATTCCTGGACTGCTATGGACTATGCTGACTGTCCTGTGTAAATAAACCTATGGCTTCCCCTGTTCCTCATACAAGGCTGGAGTCCTGCCTCCCCCTTCCGCCAGGCGCAGAGTTTTCTGATCAGCCGGCAGGTCTGGGGCAGACCACGATTTACCCCCTGCCCGCTCCTTTTCAGTTCCTTTCTTTTTTGGGAGATGACGAAACAATCCTGGTGTTCGATGCTAAAAATTAGTCACCCGGCATTTCTTGGTATTTCGCGTTACTGGTTTTGGGACACGATGCACTCAATTTCATTCGTCATTTGAACGTATAGATCGACCGATTTAATTTAATAACAGAAAACAGTCTGTAAGCATAACACCATTTGTTTGATCAATACTGAAAATACAAAAAAAAAAACCCTCTATTTAGACAGCATGGTGTTATTTTAAAATTTTTTTAAATCTGGGTGTCTACGAGGAGCTTGATCACGACTGAGAGCGAACGGGTTTCGGTGAAGCGAAGCTACTCCGAAGCTGACATGTTATAAGGGATGATTTTCGGAGAGAAGCGATTATGGGTTGTGTCAGACTTCCATTTGCTTGCGCCTTTCAGGTCCGGTGTTGGCAAGGGTCTGCTGCGTGGCTCAGTCGCTCACAGCATGCAATACAATTTCCATTTTTCATTTTTCGGTCCGCTAAAGGGGGAAAGGCAAAGCGTCAGGAACCGGGGCGAGCCGGAGCGAACGGGTGCTTGTTGTGCTCAGCAAGCGTGTGCAACCCTTGAACTGACGCACACGCGAGTCCCGTCCTGGCGCCAGCAGGAGGCAGTAATGAGGGACAAGGCCACGGCTATAAGTGCGCGTTTTGAGTGTTTTGTAAATGCGGTACCAACAATGACGTTCACCTTGCCTGTCTGTCTGTGGCAGTGCTGTTTCCTCCTTTTGCTTCTGCATTTTCTCTGTGCCTCGGATGAAATAAAATCGTTTGTCCAAAGCAGCTAATAAAGGAAAATCTTCCAGTAAGTAAATCCATGTTAATTGAGTATTGCAATGGCAAGGCCTCCTCTGGGAGGAACCCGATCAAAATATAGGATATTCACCACCACGCGGCCTTCTTTGGGTGGTGGTTGTGTTTGCCAACTATCTCCAGTTTCGGGTGTGGTGCTATAGTCGGGAGGAAAGAAATATGTGCAACAAGTAAGCTGTTTACCCACAAGACCGCAGGGTAACGCTTTGAATTCGGGTTCTCCCATCTCCATCTGAGTGACCAGATGGAGTGAGGAAGATGGGACTAAAACGCTAGGATTTGTTGCTCCCTGGAAGGAAGTCAGCTGAAAGAGAAGATGCTACTGTTGGTCCCATTAAACAAAAAAGTCTGGCAGAAAATTAAAATCAGCTGTTGATTTTGTATCTTTCCCTCCAAGAGTAATGATATGTCGGAGAGCTTGGGATCGAGAGTCAAGAATCGTTTCTTGTTCTACAATAATACAACAGATATACAAGGGAGAATAAAAAGGCCCTATTTGGGTGCGTGGCACACAATAAAGGGAGAAGGAAAATTTAGAAAAATAAATAAAAAGATAACATAGACATAGATAAATTAAAGATAAATAAATACAAAGATTAAAAATGTAGGGGTAGATAAATATAAATAGGTGGTGGCCGTGTAGTTTATCAGCATGAACGGTTATCTCATGCCTATGCCCAAGGCAGCTTATGATATTTGACGTACTAATAAAAAATGTTTTTTTTTTTAACCCTTTACAGTACCAGGTATTTTTTAACATATCAGTTCAGTGCTGAGATAAAGGACAGGGATGCAGGAACAGGGATCGAGATGCAGGCCATTTATTTGGGAGGCGATAATTCTAAACACCCTCCTGCCTCATTCGTGCGGCCATATCTGTGGCTGTCAAACAGTTCAAGATCTCCACAGTTCCAGCAGTACCGCATGCTCTCCGTCCCCCTTTGCACCGGTAGAAAATGACAGAACGAACTGCTGAACAACTGTGTCAGCGATGGGCTGCTAAGCTAATATATTTATGCAGTCACACTGCATCAGTGGGAATTATTTAAACTGCGAATTTATAACAGGAAATGCATAGATAAGTGCAGACGGAGGTTTTGCAAGTCGGCGTTTACAAGGAAGGGAATGCAGGCAAAATATAGATGATTTAAGAGTTCTTTGTCCCCTGATGGGCAAGAGCAGGCCTCCCAGCTGGCTCTTTGTATTGACTTTCTTCCCACTCATAAATAATTTGAAGGAACCACTGACTCGTTCAACCTATGTGCCGCAAGGCTGCACAGTGACAACGTCTCTCCCCTCCCGATGCCTTCCTATGCTGGGGGTCAGCCGTCACAGTCACCGGGAGCAGTCAACAAACCCAAGGAAACTGGCTAGGCTGTTGTCCACGAAGAAAGGAATGGCAAGCTCTGTTCCCAGTGGACAAAGCTGGCATGAACAAGCTATTGCACCTCTGAATATTTATATTTTTTTGCACATAAAAGATACGTATCTCTTTTTCAGGGAATAGAGTGTATTTAATCTATTAGTCCATTGTATGTTGACTTGTATTTTCTTGCCAAATATTGCATTTCACAGATTTTTCCTGAAAAACTGCACCTTCACAAATAGTACACGTAACTGAACTAGCTGAAGCGATTTCAATGGGTAGGATTGAAAACAGACTCACATGACGTTTAACATGACCTGAGTCTGACTCTCCAGACCTGGGAAAGTGAAACCGTGAATGTATTCAGGACCGGTCCTGATGGTACGCTCATAATCTGCACCATGCTGTGTCTATCTGTAGTTCAGTATATAGAGTGTTTGACAGCAGACCTGCGTGCGGGCACATTTGCGTTTTTGGAGTAGATGTGTTTCCGACTGTGCATTACCATTTTTATGTTAAGAAACACGTGCGCGCGCGTGTGTGTGAGAGACTTACTGGAAAATGAGGCTGTCTCAGGGGATCATATTTTGACCCTTTATGCCAGGGCATAAGGATATGGCATGTGGGCACTCTGGAGATCGGGCATTTTCACAAAGTGAAACTGTTTGTGTTAGATCGACTTTTGAGACAGTTCATTCGGCTTTATGAGGATATTAATGAAAATTTTTGCATAGTTCTGGATGCCTGCCAGGAATCCTACCTCCGAGATATTGCACATGCCATCAAATCAAAGCCAGTATAAACCACATTCACGATTGGTTCATGTACTGTACTTCTGCCCTTCGCCAAAATGGTTTTTTGTTAAACAAAAGCGGAATGAGGGGAATACGTACTCCATCGCCTTTTCCCCGCGAACATTGCCAGTCTGTATTTGTAGGTCTAAATCTCCCTTTCGGGATATAACCAGCACTTTTGCTACTTTTGCTGGTTTTCCTTTCTCCAAAGTAAATTCCGAACCTTTTATTTTGGGAAACTAAACAACGTCGCGGCTGCAAAGCCATATTTCTTCGCTTCTCTTGAATCCCCATAAGCTAGGCCTGATTTTAGACCTACTCATAAGCTTTGCTTTTGCTTTTTAAATATGTAGGAAAATTACTGTAACACAGTGACCTACACTGTGGTTGTGAGACTTTGCTTTCCAATTAAACTGTGATGAAAAATTAATTCAAAATATCCCAGCTGAATGTTTGGCATTATAATCTCTTCTTATTAAAATATTTATATTCTTATGTTTTTTGACTTGCCCTCGAGCAGTCATTACAACTTCCTTAATCATTCTATCTTTTTATTAATTTATCTTGAAGAAAGGGGGGGGGGTAATTATCTTGCCTTTCCAGAAGATGTATTTTCTTCCCTTCTGGGAGGCAGCAAGTTTCTTAAACGCTCCATCTAATGACCGCCCAGCGCTCCTACAGTTCACACCTTGTTGTGACCTTTAATGCTGCGTGTGGGTAGCATACTGCATTACTCAGCGTTTGGGCCGTAATGAGAAGTTGCCTAGCTTTTTGCAGGCCTCACGGTTATTTTGCAAAGTGGAATATTTACTTTGAAAAGTTATTTACACACAGTTGTGGTTTCATGCAATAAGGTGCTGGGTGTGCCATCGCATCTGCTGTTTTGGTGATGTAGATGGGCTGCACCTGGATCATTTGGGGTGATGTGTTTGTAATGAATTGTTCTAACTCCTTAGACAGAACAGATAAAAGTCCGCATTTCTATGTGCGTATGAGAAAGAGGGAGTTGGAACAGGGTGGGTGGGTGGGTGGCGGGATGTATCCAAATGCCCTGCTTATGGGGGTTCAATTATATGATTATATGATCTTGCGGTGAAATCCCAGCGTCCCTACACGCTCTCAAGAAGCAAGATGAACGAGGAACGGCCGCCCTCACTAACACCCTCCCCCCTGCCACCGTGGTCCTGCGCATCAACTCTGCCATCCAGAAAAATGTCCCTGCTTTCAGTCTTTGAAGCAGAGGTAGGAGAAGATAGGACAGCAGCAGATCCCCTGCAGGCTTACAGAGGAATTTTGGGCTCAAGGCCCTGGGGAGCGTAGCCAGGCCAGGCTAGTGCCTCCGGGGTCTGAGCTGATGCTCTGAATCTAAGGGATGCTGACAAGGCAGTCCATCCTAAGCATGTTTACCTCCTCCCACCCATGGGGGTAGTGGTGTTAGGTGGTGCTGACACAGAGTTTTGGTAGGTCCTGGTTCTGTTTGCCCGTGGGGTGGTCCTGTTTCTGTCTGCCTGGTGTTGGTTCCTCGAGCACTGGGCACAAGGGAGGCTGCATCTGCTGGCAGTGGGGCAAGAGCTAACCACATAAATCCTTCAGCCCTCCCTCAGAGGATAAGTCTTAGTGGAAGGAACTGAAGCTGCTTTACAGGATTTATAAAATAAGAAGAGCCCAGAGATTGGAAATGGGAGAACTGGTGGACCACAGTGTGAAAGACAGGTGACGGGACAGCTGACATTTTTTATTTTCCATTTCTGAGGAACAAGGAAATCACTTCAGTTCTCAAAATTTATTTGCCTTCATGCCACAGCATTTAACATGTTTGAAAGACCCATCTCCAGGTCTTTGCGAACAGTTTATTTGGTATTTTGCCAGAACGTAGCAGACCAGGACTGGAAGCGCATGTTGTTTTTCAATTATTAGAGAATTCCTCTAAATGTCCTTTTTCCACATTAAGTGACTGAGAGGAAAAACAGAACCTGCATTTTTTTGCTTACTGGAGAAGGAAGCCATTACAAATGTTTAGATAGGATGCGAGAGTGGCTGCGATCAAGCATGACAGAGAATTTTTCTAAATGAGAAAAAACAAGTTAAGGAACTGCAAACAAGCTTAATGATAGGATTTATTAGGAAGAAATGGGTGGATTCACAGCAAGCAGCACCTCTGCCTCACAGTGCCTGAGCTGCTGGTGCATGGGTTTGACTCCAGCCCAACCCATGTGGGGCTTGACATCCGGAGTGTTTTGACTGAGGTAGTAACTGTACGCCAGTCCTTCAACTTTTAGTCTGTTGCGTCACGGAGGAACACATGCATTTTGGAAATTTCACTTCTCAGCTATGTAAATGTGTCTGGGGTCAAGTCGTGCCCGTAGACGTTGTCTTCGGAGCTCTGCTGTGATGCACATCTGACAGCATGTGATGGAAGCCTTGAGCCGGCCTCATTGTCACACGAATCCATGCTCCTTGCACCGAATGTAAACGCAAGCATTCTGTTTACCTGTCCCGCGCCAAAGTCAGCTTACTGGGGTGTGGAAGCCTTGGGCTGCAAGTTGTCAACTGAGAAAGACCCCGAGTAAATCATTTACCTTTACGTGAGTTGGGTATAATCTCTGCCCGTAGGAAGAGGTAGATTATCTAAGCTGTTCTCTGTATGAGTGACTGCTAAGCAAATGCAACTTGTTTTATGTACAAACAAATGTACTACACCATTGCAGTTCATTAACATAGCCAGAGGGCAGGTAGGTAGATCAGGATTTGGCTCCCCCACACTCATGCCTCTTTTTTCCTTTTAATTCCTTTCATCCAAGTTTCTGGCTCTCTCCCCTCCATGATCTACAGATAAAAACTTTGTTAGCCATATAGTGTGTTTTAATGCCCCTTTTAAATTGAATGCTGGGCTTTTTTCATATGTTGCACCGAAGTTTACCCGGTAGTGCGGTAAGATGGATGAAACCGAAGCAAGATAAAGACAGGACAGTCATATTGCGGTTAGTCTAGAGCAGCGACTTCCCTGCCACTTGGTCTTTCCAGGCCACAGCCCTGCTTCTTAACCGCGCACAGTGTGTGTTTCACAAAGCAAAGACAGGCCAGAGGCATCTTCACTGCTACCTGTAACCGCAGGAGATATGCAGTCAGAACAAACATGGCTGTCCAGCTGCATTCCCTGTAGCTCGGGGCTGTGCACGGAAAATTCGAGATAAAACGCAACAACGCTTCCTTGGCGCCAATAATGAAATGAGCTTGCATGCCTTGTGTTAGTGCACCACTGGGTCTTCATATTCCCAGATAAAACAGCATTACAGGTGACCTTCTACAATGGGAAAACCATTTTTTAAAGCTCAGAGTGACATTTCTTTGAGTCAACAGCAATGCCCTGGGCATCAAAGCATGGGCACTGATTGCAGTTCGCCTCCTTGCAAACACACCTAAAGAGGAACGAAAAACCGAAATGCTAAATCGTAAGGTTTCTTGTTCAGAGATGGTAATTGTGCATTTGTCTGGCCCTAGATTGCACCCTTTGTCAAATACAAGAAGACCTAATGTTATGGGCAAAATAATCTCCCTCTCTTGTCTTTTCCCTTCTTGTTTAACATGCCACACATTTTCAAGTTCAGTTCAAAAAGAGTGCATTTCGTTGAGTGACACAGACTGCTAAATGAGAAACTAAGCAGGACAGTGACACAAACTGTGATGAAGAATGCTGGAGCTGGGCCAGAAGGTACCTGGCAGCTAAGGAGAGGAAAACAAAAAAGCTCCCGGCTATGACAAAAGTCGAGAGAAATAAATTCAAGTGCCAGTTGCTGCTAAATCCCTGGGCATTCTAATGTGGTTACAAAAGAACTGTGGGGCTATGCCTCAACTGAAAGACCAATAGAACCAACACTACTGTCTGTGCAGACAGAAGTTATCACCCCGGCCCAGATGGCTGGTCAAGTGGGCATAGTGAATGGCTATTTGTTCATGGCTTTAGGCGGCATCTTGTGGGCGTTGATATGCTGGCTTGACTGGAGGCTTCGAAGGTGGCTCAGACATAAACAGAGACAGATTAAACTTATGCCCAAGCAACCCAAGTGCTGTGAAGTAGCAGGGCTATGTACCACACCACTGTGCAACCCCTGCAAATTTCCATACATTCATGGAGCAGAATTCACACTATATGGCCAAAAGTATGTGGGTACCTGAGCATCACACCCATATGTACTTGTTGAACATCCCATTCCAAATCCATGGGAATTACATGGAGTTGTTCCCCCTTTGCTACTATAACAAGGGTTTGAATTCAGTTCAGAGAAGTACCAAGTCCGCATCTTCTTGCTCTGTCTGTGTGGGGTTCCCCTGAGTACTCCAGTTTCCTCCAAAGATATGCGTTTCAGATTAAATGGTCGCTCTAAATTTCCCATAGTGTGTAAATGGGTTTGTGTGTGGCCACCCTGGTGTCCCACCTGGAGTGTTATTTTATGCCTCGGTGCCCGGTAGCTCCCGAATAGACTCTGTACTGCTGCAACCCTGACCTGGAATAAATGGTTATGGATAATGGATGGTGTCTTGTCCTTCAAGCTGGAGCACATTTGTGTTAATCTCCTCCTCTTAAAACACTATTGGTTACATTTAGAAAGAGACGATCTGGAGTGAAAGGTATTGGGCTGATGGGATTAACCTGGACGGCACAGTCCCCTCAAAGCCCTGAAGCATGTCACAGCTTTCAGACAAGTTGGTGGCACGGCACAAACAAGCTTTCAGATGGCCCCCCCCTCCACATGCCACACATGTCCTGGTGCAGGCCAGAAGCTCCAGGCGGCAGCAGTCTCGATCCCTCGTGCATGATGGTCCTAGATGTTCCTTTGTTTTCCTTTTGGCCCCTGAGCATTTTGACATTACTGTGCGCGACACTCTCTGATTCAGCCTCCACAGAATGTGAAAATCAAAAAGAAAAAAATAAAAATTCTCCCCACAGAAGTGTGAGATGGAAAAAACCATCACTTCTTCAAAGTACAAAGTGATTTTTTTTTTTTTTACAAAGAAAATCACAACAAAGCAGTAGCCTTTATACCTTGAACAGGGAGAGCATTGCAGAAAGTGATTAAAACAAAGCTTAAAACACGAAGCCCAGAACTGCTCTTTGTGTACATTATTAATAGTGATAAAACGTCTCATATTTTATCACGAGACTGAAATTGCACGAGTAAAATTTAAAAGGCCATCTTTCAAACTGCCTCAGCTGCTCATGTACAGTATGACATCCAGTACCCTGGTCCTTTGGCCAAAGGTGCTCTCTGGCATCTCGTCTCCTTTTCACGCAGCGGTTTGTCTCTGAATGAAACATGTGAACACGGACCACAGTGAAGATTCCATTTTCAAGTATCGGCACAAAATATGAATGTTAAAATTCAAACCAACCTCTAAAAAATGTAAATGCAGGATGTCTGTTTAACCGCAACCTTCAAGTACCCATGAAGACTTATCTCTGACAGAGGAATGCATATTTCGTCCAAATAAATTCCCTTCTAGACTGCACAGCAATGCCAGACATCCTTACTGTGACCAGTCAGACACACAGACACACACACCTGTACACTAAGCACGTACGTAAAGTTAAGCTGGACCATGCGCTGCTGGGACAAACACAGTTTAATCACTTATTTGCAGTTCACCTGGGAAAAGCAACGGGCTGCAGCTCTTCAGCCACGTGGCCCTTCGGGGACATCCGAGTTCGTACAACGGATAGGTGTAGTAAGATGTTTACTTCCTTCCCTCGCTGAACCTTGTCCTCGGCGGCTTTCGCCACAAGATTAGGTGACCTCTGCATCAACCCCTTCCCATCTGTCCTTTTTGCTCTCCCTCGTAGAAAGAAACACGCGAAGACACTCTTTCACAGCTTGTACCTCGGCTGTCCGGCGCCGAGTGAGAAAAAAAAAAAAACGCACATCGCATCCCAAGTGAGATCTTGCCAGAAAAGCCATCACCCTCCAACCGTGAAATGATTACTGCATGTCAAACAAATTACACAACGTGACTTGTAAGATCTCAGAAGGTGCGGCGTGGCACGAAGCAACAACAACCGAAGACAGCTTTAATGGGCTGATGCTCAGCACCCAAACTGTAGACATCTCGATTACCAAAGCGTCGCTGAATAAAATCTCTGGCTCTCTGCAGAACGTGTTACTACTTCGGATCTAGCGATGCGGTAAATCCATATTTTGCTGAATTATCTGGAAAAATTTTTTTTAAAAAACACGGTAACAGTTTCAGGTACCTTTGTGGAAAATTTTAGTCTAATTTTTAAGTCGATCAGTCTTTATTATAAGCAGTCCTGCAATTTGTTTTGAGTCCTGTTTTTTTTGTTTCTTTAAAAAGATGTAAGCGTACACATTTGTGGAAAATTAACAATGTTAGATCTCTGCAAATCGTTCTTGTAATGCACGTGTAGAGCACCGACTGCATAGACTATGCGTGCAAGAAGTGTTTCTTTAAACCGGAGAAGCCTCCATTTCATGGCAGCTGAATGAACCCCTGTGGTCCGCAGATCTGATCGGCAGCTGACAGGGTTTTCTAAACCGGTATCAAGTATCTTCACGCTTTTTGGCATTTGCTATTATGAGAGCACCCCATCGAGCCTTCTGCATGATTCATTCCCTCAACAAAGTCTTACCTCTCCAAGGTGTCTGGTGTGGCTTGATTTATATATTTTCCATGCACAATGATAGATTATTACCACAGCAACTCGAGCGAAGCATCTCACTTGCTTCATCTGCCAACCACAGGCAACCCCGAGTAACAAGCGTTCTACCATGCATTCATTTAAGTGTTGTTGTTCAGTTACACAGCATTTCTTACAGAATATCAATTAGTTCCGAGATGAATTACCTTCGAAAAGGCTTCTTGAGAAACCTACAAGTTCAATAGTGGATTACAGCACCGAATTTGGAATTTGATGAGCTCTTTATATGATATTGCCGACAGTGTGCATTTATTTATTTTCTGCATCTTTTATTTAGTACTTCCACATACATGTCTAAAAGTTGTAGTGCTTCTACTGGAATTAAGAGCATAAATGAAAGCTTAAATTAAATTCACTATACAGTGTTCAAAAAATAGTTCATTCCGATGGATAGAATTTCGGATAAAATTGCTGAAACGCTCAGGAGAAAATGGGGTGGCGAAATGTGCGCTGTCATGGGTACTAGTTTTATGGGTTTCAAAGATTCAAAGAGATTTATTTGTCACATACATGGTAACCAGGTCTGCCATACAGTGAAATGCAAACTGAATGGACGGGACACTGTGCGTGGTTTTGAGGATAGTGGAGGTTCAAGAGCCTTGTGGCCTGTGGATAGAAGCTCCTCTTAAGTCTGTCCGTTTTTGCCATAATGCTCCCGAATCGTTTGCCTGAATTGCCTGTTGCCTGGGTACTAGGGATGTGGAATTTTAGCTGGAAGCAATAGCAGCAGAGCACCTTCAGCAGGTGAAGGTGGGAGGTTTCACAAACAGAAAGTTTTAACAGTTAACTAGCTAGATATTCCACACAAATCAACTACTGTAGATGACCTTCTATTGTACGATGCAAGGAAACCACGAGTTTTGTACGCGAACCTTCTTCCTTTATTGTTATATATTTTTTTATAAACTATGTTTTTATAAAACGAAATGAAAGTTTTATAAAAGGCGAGACCCGGCAAATTTTCTATGTAGCACTTCGACCTGCGCACATTTGCTTCTGCTTCCTTTCTGCTCGGCTGGCTCTCCCGATCACGGGCTGAAAATTTCTCCGCAGCACTCAGAGCCACGCGGCCTTGTGGTGTCCCCAGGGTCAGAGCTGACGTGCTGCTCCGCGGCGGGCCTGTCTCCCCTCAGCATCGCAGCGTTTCACTCGCGGTGGGTGAAAGCATCTGCGAGAGGCATCGCTTTAGCTTTCTGCCAGGAAAAAAGAAAAGAAAAGAAAAAAAAAAAAAACCCAGACATGAAAATGACAAAATGTAAATAGGGAAGCGCTTTAGACATTGCTGAATGTCAAATACTCCAGGACATATTCAAAGTGGTTACAGTCAAAAAGCTTAAATGGATGAAATGGAATACCTGCATAAGTAGGTTTTATTATTTACTGTATAAGTACATTATGAAATATATGCGTGCGCTTATGCATATATTTGTCAAAGTGGTTTTAATCGACTTCTTTCCCAATATTTCAAGTCTCAATTTTTAAACTCGCGTTTCAGCGTGGTCTTGCTTCTGCAGTCGGAACTCCGTCTCAGAGAGACCCGTGTTAGTCGATCAACGGTAGAATTCGGAGGGGGTGGATTTCAGCCGTTCACCTGCGCAGAAGCAATGCTGAAATTTCTCCACGATGAATGCGTCATCTGGTAAAATTTTCCAAGGTCACGTCATTGTAACCAAATAATTTCTGCCTTCTAAAAAATGTACTGTTTCGAGAGCTGATGCGTGTTTATTTGCATACGTACACCGAAGTAAAAGGAAAGCTGGTGTAAATGCTGGAGTCTAACCGCAAGGTGTAGTGAAATATTTTGTTTTCACATTTTCTAAATGGTCTCAAAAAAGTAAGACACAGACTGACACGGGTCGACACCAATTTCAGCTTCCAGGAGTTACTTGATGTTATGGCCGCACCTCCTTCGGTCGGTGACAGATGCTTGCTTTGGGCTGTAATAGGGCTGTAATAGAGGCCACCACAGAAAGGCTTTCAGCTGCAGATACAGCATGAGGATTGACAAGGAGTCCATCCTGCGAGCACCTGGTGGAGAAGCCAGGAAAAGCCAAAGGAGAGGGGGGATGAATTTCGCACTGTGTCAGTCGGTAAGAATACGGCAGTCTCGTGGTGTGGTAAAGCACAGTTGGGCCTGCCAAAAATGTATGCTTGTTTGTGCATGAGACTGATGCCACAGTGCATTTTGAAATATTGTTTCAGAATCTCCTTCCATGGACCCTGGTGTTGGACCATGATGTAAAGTCGTAGTAATGTGCTGTGGCCCCCTGCCACCCAGAATGTTGGCGATGGAAGGCAGCAGCCCCAAGCTTGGCTCCTGACAGTAAGACACCTTTACTGCTACTATCTGAGGCCTTGTGTCCCAGGCCAGTAGAAATGTGTTAGGGGATTTGGGGACTGACCTGAACTGACCTTTCCGATGGATCTTCTTACCTACTCCCACCTCCCTTTTCCACCTCATCTACACAAACTACCTTTTCCTGCTTAGTCATGGACCCATTTGGAACCCCTGATTTCAGGAAAGATCTTTTTTGCTCCTGGATTACTGTAAAAAAAGCACAATAGAATCTAAACATCTACAGTAGGCGGCACAGGCGTTCACTGTATGTTGCAAAGCAAAAAAGAGAGGCGTTCTCTGCATGAATTTGCTGCCTTTGCCTCCTGAGAAAAGGTGCCAGGCAGAACCGCAGGAGAGAAGGGTCACAGGTTCACCAGAACATGGCATCATTTATCAGGCCGTTTTACAGATGTCTCCTTCAGCTTGGGACCTCTTTGGAAACAACCCATCTTATTCCAAGCATCGCATACGCACATGAATTTCTGTATGTGGCCAGAATGCTTAGATCATAGTAACCCAAGCTCTGGAGACTGAGATACCCGTGTGCTTCAGTGCAACATTCCACTTCATTTTCATCCAAGCAGGTAGCACAGCAGTTAAAGATTCAGTCTCAGAGTAACAATAAGGTTGAAACTGGGATTGCTGCTTTTTCCAAACTTCATAACTATTTATTCAAGTCAACAGCTCAATACTGAAGGAGACTTATCAATGAAATCAAATAGGAAATAATTAGAAGCTCAGGTAGAATGAAGACCTGAACACAACGCGCCCCTCCAGGATTGTGGATGAGGATATCTCGTGCATTACTTAAATTCGGCAAGGTATTTCATTATCGCCCTTGGATTATTTATGCTCATCCACTGAGAACCAGATAGCAAAACTAACTTTACAGGCTGCAAATTAAAAATGTAGACTCACATTTTTGGGAACTGCGAGTATCATGGGAAATTGCAGTTGCTCCAAAAATTTAGCAGCCGAGGATGATTTCCATCTGAAGCAAATGTTATGTATATACAGTCCTATAAATCTTGTTGTAATTCATTTTGGGAATGCAGTTCAAAAGAAGCCACACTGCTACCTCCATAAGGCTCAGTCAGTATCCAGACTAAAGAAAAACATTAGTCATTTAGATGTACATCTCAACCTGTGCACTAATGTGAAATAAATTGTATTATAAGTGGTAAAAAAAACCATCGGTGTAAGTATTGTACAAGATTTCTCTGCAAATAAATGCAAAAATAGGCACATCAAAGCCAATTTTATTGCGTAGAGGTTTGTATAAGGAAGACACATATTAAGCCTGTGTCTGAGAATTATTAAGTTTGAGCTGACTGTCAATCCAAATATTTATGCTAGTTTTCCAGTTGAGGTTGTGACCTTATCAGGGTTTCATGTGACCTTGTTTTTCACTGCAGAATGATGCTTTATCTTTTAAATATTTTGCTTGCAAAAAGTCGGCCGTTTCGACAACTCTTGAAAATGCAAATTAATGGGTGAGCAAATTCAGCTCCATCGTGATGCTCTGCCTTTCTTGTGATTCAAACCAATGTTCTCCAATTGTCGTTTCTGATGCCATTGATGCCGAATTATACCGGTGAACAATGATTCATTTCTGAGCCTGTCCACCATTTGAATTTTTCTGCAAATAGATGAAACCAATTTAAATAACAAAGCCCAAATTATAGGTTTTCCCCTCATTCTTGAGTGTGAAAGGTCTTCTTTGGATTTAGTGCTTCCCTGACCTGCAGGTATAGCATTAGTTACACCACATTTTCCCAGCCCACATTTCCCCAGCATTAGCTACCCCCCCCCCCCACACCTGATGTCCTGTTTAATCATCTTCTCTTGACATTGAGACAAACATTTTTGGAGTCGCATTACGCTTGTTTGCCACCGCATTTTTTCAATCCTTGCTCTAACTTGTAGGAAGATGCTTGAGATCGTGTTAACCATATCTGAAAGGTAGGAACAAGGTGAAGGGGCCTTAGGTAAAGAATTATAGGTTAGGGCAGGGTGATGCTGGAGACGTCACGTGGTCTTCCTGCTTGTGACGCACCCTTATGGAGCTGTGTGTCCGTACTTTGCTAATAGCCACCTCTCCCTGTGCCCACAGAAAGGACCATCTGCAAGGTATTCCCAGCTCGTATGGACTGAGGATTCTGACACCTCATTGAACCACAGAACAAATTAATTGCTGCTTTTTTCTCCCTTCCCCATAGTGCAGGGCTTGAAGCATGCATTGTACACTTCGATGGATCAGAATTCTGGTTTGGATCCAAGTGCATCCCTTGGGAGAAATCCAGCCAGACTTTTCTATTAAACAAAGCAGAAATAAGTTTTCACTCACTCCGTTGTAGAATCCAAGATGAGCATTAGAGAGCTCAGGCTCCGAGATACACATCGTAATTTTGTTTCATAACAAAACAGAGAACAAGAAGCTGTCGCTCTGTCCCTGCCACTAATAAGGCTGACTATACATCTCAGGCAGGCTTCACAATGGTCCTCCCCATTCAGTCATTTATTGACAACAGAACCGGATCTCTTTTCTACGTTTGAAATACGTTTCCTTCTGTGAATAAGAAGGCTGACTTCTCAGAACAGCTGTTCAGCGACTACGAACAAACAACAGTTGGGTTTTTCCTCTGTGTGACTTGCAGCCGCACTGAGGAACCTTTGTTGTCCGCCATGAGAGGAAAGAAATGTGTGATCCTTAGCCAAGGGCTTGTGAGTATCTCCTCAACCACCCTAGGCCTTTCGTGGGGGGGGGGTTGGGGGCAGAATTTTAGGGTAGGAGATTCCAGTCCTTCGGGGGTCCAATCTTTTGAGGTCAGATGGGTTTACTGGCAGGTCAAGTGGGCTGCAGCAGAGGCAGCTGTTGTCTCAAAAGTTCAGGCATGGGAGGAGTTTAGAAACTCCACGGAAATAAATTAAATTTCATCTCCTCTCCAGGCACCCACAACTTTTATATTTTTCCTGCAGTCATATGATCTTCGGTCGCTACAACTGATTTAAAATGCCTCTCTCTAAGGACAGCATGCATTACCCAGTTTTCACCCCAACACATCGTCAAAAAGGGAAAAAATCGAAAGTGCAGTCCAGTGAAAAAGGTCTGGCCGAAACTACACAACCAAAGGAAGTTACTGTGGATGCTTTGGATGTTTTTGACGAACACGAAGAAGGAATTGGGACTGCGGCTGCCCGTTCTGCTGCCGGCCACGCCAACTCGCCCTCGGGGGCAGATCTGGCAGATTTGTTAGCGCACATGAAAAATTTATCACATCAAATGAACCGTATGGAAGCCAAGATAGACGCTATGGATATTCAGTTGGATGCTGGTGAAGTTAAACTGGAGAGACTTTCCGCCTCCATCGGAGCTCTGGAAGCAAAATTTTCTAATTTAATTAATTGCGTGGATTAACTAGAGAGTCGTTCCGCTGAGGTGGATTTAGGATCTCTGGACTGGCGGATTCGCCGGATTCGAAAACCAATTTAATAGCTGCTCTGGTGCAGAAGGTGGAGCTGCGGCAAGCAAAACCGGACAAAATGTATGAAAATGAATAAAAAAATAAAATGATAAATGAATTTAAAAACCGAATCTGAAAATCGCGGGTCTGCCCGAGAACACCGAGGCTAATGTTTCTCTGAAACAATTTCTGCAGGACAAACAACGTTCCTGGGTTGGGTTGTTTGATGTTGCTCCTACTGAGATTGATCTCTTGCCAACTTCCTGGTTACCAAATGTCCCTTCGCAACTATCTTGATCTGCTTTTGCGCCTCTCCGACAAAAAAACATTAAAAATGCAGCAGCAAAGAAATTCGGCGTTGCCTTTAAAGACTAGCGTCTGCAACTTCACCTCGATCTGGCAGCTAAAATGATTCCTAAGAGAAACGAGTCCGATGAGGTCAACAGCACTTTTAGATCGAAAATGTACCAGGATTTTGCTTTTCCGCCCCAGCTGAGATGACTGCTGGAAGATCCACTTTTCTAACTGTGCGGCGTCTGCCACCATTTTTCTGGTTGATCTGAAAAATTGAGATCGAGGGAGATGTAGCCCGGAATGTCTAATTGAGAGTTAGGAGGTGCCATACCTGTCTGTTACCTGTAAATATAGTCAGTGGTTCAATGGGGGGCATGGGGGAGCATTATTAGAGGCCTTGTTTATTTTCTAGCTTTGTTTTTCATGTTGTGCTCTGTCTCTGTCTTCTAAAGCACTGTCACGTGTGCTAGTTGAACTGAATGAGGTTACCGCTGTTTAACAGTAAATCTAGTTTCTAGTTAAGTTTTCACTTGGAATTCCTTCATAATTATAGGTAGGAGTACTTACATATGTTCAAATATATAAAAATGAAACTGGATAGTCTGAAAATACTGTATTGAAGTCATATAAGGCCCTGGGTTACCGTCATTCTTTTTTAAGTTTTAATAACTGAAGATTATTCTACTGAGTTTTGTGTTTACTCTTTCCACTTGATCAGTTTTTGATGCTTTGCAACTGATGTAACTCTTATTTCTCTGATGCTGCATTTCTGTCTCTGTGTTTCTATGACCCAATATTGCTGTTGTTGAGAAAAAATAATGATGAATAAAATAAAAAAAAAATTTAAGAAGAAAGAGGGCGAGAGGATTTGTCCCAATTGCAAGGGGTCACACTTGCCAGCCTCCCTGGTAAAGCTTATGCCAGCGTGCCAGAAATCAGTTTCCATTCTATAGTTATGCATTTGGTTCAGAAGATTGTGTTTAATCTCCATTTCCATTTGTGGTATTTGTGGACAAGGGTGGCATTGTTGCTTTTTGTAGCTGATACTGCCCTTTTGGACTCTTTTGCTTTGTGGTTTGGTGTGCACTGGACTGTTTTACTACCTATGGTAAAGTAACTGGTTTGAGAATCAGCACCTCTAAGTCTGAGGTCAGGGTCCTTTCCTGCAGGCGTGGGGTGGTGGGTGGGGAGGGCTGGCTGGAGGAGTTTGGAGCATCTTGAAGCCTTGTTTATGAGTGATGCAAGAAGGGAGCAGGAGACTGAAAGCCAGACTGATGTAGTGTCAGCAGTCCTACGGGTACTGGGCTGATCTGTAGTTGTGATGCAAGAGCTTTGTTTTCTGGGGTTGCCCTTGGGAAGTTTGTGCTTGTTGATATTCATAATATATACACTATGTGGCCAAAATTATGTGGACACCTGAGCATCACCCCCATATGTGCTTGGTGAACATCCCATTCCAAACCCATGGTCTTTAATATAGACTCGTTCCTCCGTTCGCTGCTATAACGGCCTCCACTTTTCTGGGAAAGCTTTCCACCAGATTTTGGAGCACGGTCGTAGGGATCTGTGCCCCTTCAGCCACAAGAGAATCAGTGAGGTTGTGCGAGAAGGCCTGGCTCGTGGTCGGAGTTCTAATTCATCCCAAAGGTTTTCAGTGGGGTTGACGTCAGGGCTCTTTACAGGCTACTCAAGTTCTTCCAAACCAACCTGTGCAAGCCATGTGTTTATGGAGCTCGCTTTTTGCGCAGAGGAGCAGAGTCATGCTGGAGCAGCAAAGGAACTTCTATCCCAAACTGTGGCCACAAAGTTGCAGGCACACAGTTGTCTAGAATGTGTTTGTATGCTGCATGAGTGTGGCTGAAACAGCACAGCTCAGCCATTAGAAGGGGGTCCACATACGTTTAGCCATAAAATGTGCATATCTTTGTCCAGATGGATCACATGGATGCACATGACCCGATGCATGGAGCTGAGATACAAAGTCGAAATATAGTATAGAAACTAAAGGACTGAGAAAAGGCTGAAACACAGCACCAGTAGAGACAATGGGATTTTCAGCATGCGACTAACACAAGGTCTGAGACAGGGGCTGAGGCATTAGTCTAAGACATAGGTCTGGAAGTTCATGGAAGGCTGACAAGCTCTTGCTTCTCTATTAGTGCATTCTACAAACGTTCCTCTCCTGTTCCAGAAAAACTTTTTTTCTGAAAACTGCAGAAAAGAAGTTACTGCACGCCGGCATGATGGCTTTTTTCCAAGCTTAGGGCTTTGGAGGTTGGGGCAACGATATTGCGGAAGCTTCCAGTCACGTCATCGGATTATTATCAAATCTTTATTGACGGAGGCATTAATTCAGTAGCACATACACACATGTGCAGGAGTTGTGGCTCAGCAATGTAACACGAGGGATTCACCTTCATACAATCCTCAGCTCACCTCTCCCTGTCACACACAGGATGCCTGTCCAGTAACATAAGTCTGCACCTGTTCTTAAGTCGTAAAACTCAATATGCTAATACTGTACAATAATAAAACTAGAAATGTATAGTTCCAGTCACTGCTCAGGAAACTCACCAGGAGAATCAATTCAATGGAATGTGTAGGTCACGAAACATAGTTAACCTTTAAGGCAATAAGTTTCAAGTCAAGTTTTTGGCATTTCGCATCTTATGACCTTAAATGTGCAAGCATTCGGTGTAAGTATCTAATATTCTGTCACATTATGGAAGCCCACTGATGCCCACTAGATCCCAGAAGAAGACTAAGAAGATGGGTTGCCCCAAGCAGCCTCCCGGAGGGTCCGTGGCGTGGCATGGCAACATCCAACAGCGCAAACACGTTAAGAAATTGTGGAAATCTCACCCGTCCTTGGCTTTGGATTCTATAGCTTATTACTAAGGACAGACTCCAAGACTACCCAAGCTAAACATGGTTACCAACAAATTAAATGACACTGGAGCCATCGCTTGAACTGAGGGACAATTCGGGGAAACCGCTCTTGCGGCCGTGTGGTTCTACCCGGCTGAGCGGGCGCTGCTTGCTCAATGCCTTTGACACAATAGCTTTTTCACGTATTAGTGCACTGTTTATAAATACCTCCCAGTCTTTCCCAGTTCAGTGTTCCCAAAAGAGATCCCTACGATAATTACGAGCGTCGCCGCTTGTTTTCGCGCCTTCCTTTCCCCAGTTTATCTCTTCTCACTCATCCACTCTGTCGCTAATTCATAATTTCTCCAAAATATTAAATTAATCCTCCCGCTATTGCAAAGCTGCCTAGTAATTACTTTTAGGTCAACCGTAATGAACCAACAGCAGTTGTGGCTGCAGATGAGATGAACATCTTTTCATCAGTTTAGGACAGTGTTGAATTTGAGGAGTGGGTGGTGGAATTGGTAGGACTGGGGGGTGGGCGAAAATACAACGCTGCTCGCAGTAATAAGCTGCTTCATTCGCCTATAGGTGCACACAGTATAACAGAAAGAGGAAAAAGTGATTTATCGCAGACTTACTGCCCATATGTATACGAATAGCAGCACCCACCAACCCGCGCACGTTCACACACACACAGACTTGCATTGACATATATACTTCAACGCGAGGAATCTCCAGCCAGCAGTTTCTTCCAACAACAGTGGTAAGAATGAGTTGTCTGCTCATTCGTCCTATTGGTCTGGGAATCACAGACTGATTTCCAGCCTTTTCTTCTTCTTTCTTAACAGTTTCAGTGGGGCCAAATTCTCTGCTTAAAATCAATGTGTTTAAAAAAATAGCTCTAGGATGTGCATGTGGGGTGGTCTTGGAGGATGGGGAACGTCTGCCTCTGCTCCTCATTGGTATTCGCCGGTACGTTGCCGAGTCTGGAGCTCAGCGTGGGCTGCTTTGGTTCCCGCTCTGCAGGCTAGGGCTTTAAATGCACCGCTGTGCCCAAGCGGTCCAGCTGGGGGAAGGACCGATGCCAGCACAGTGTAGCCAGCCAGCCACCAGCCTGCTCTCCTGAGCTGATCGCCACATCATGGTGCTTAGCCATTCAGAAGATGCTGGATACTTTTAAAATAAACTATCTTCAAAACGTTTGTGAAGCTTGACTTTTTCAATGGATTAAAGTACCACAAATTCATTCAGGTACTATAGAAGCGCCATGTCCAAGGGCATCGAGTCATAAGCGCTGATGCAGACAATCTGCTGCACCGTTGTTCCTCAATAATGGAGAGTAAAAGAAGATAAATAAGTGAGAATATTGAACATTTGTGGTGGTGGCACAACCGGCAAAATGCAGTTCTTGCCCAGGCCGACAACAAAGATCCATCAGAATTGAAATTATATGACATATCCAAAGTTTTTATGTCAGTACATAAAAAAAAAAAAAAAAAAATCCAGTTAAGTTTACGGTGCATTGCTTAAGAACGCAGCTTTGTAAAAGACTGAGAAAAATAAAATGCAAAGATGGTCTCTTAAAAAAAGTGGGAAAGCAAAAGCCAATCGGTGTCAGTGGGGAAAGTGTAGGAAGCGTGGAAGCGGTGGTGTGATGTGTGCACGCGTATCCCACGTTTTTCCCCTCGCGACCCGAGGGATGAGCAGACAACAAGCGCTGAATGACAAAGGACGTCGGCAGCAAGGGAATAATTAACAAAGATGTGAGCCAATGTAGCTATTAGGGGCAAACATCACCTGCATAGCCAAGGAACTGCCCGGTATCTCCAGCAAAGGACGACCTCCCTTCTCAAGGTGCCCGGCTGCTAACTGAAGACGAATGCGGCACACTTGTTCCGCGCACAAACTGTCGACGCTTTAAATACTTTTTAAAATGTAATATTGCTTAAAGACCTTTAAATTCATGTTCATATTCATTCTATTCATTATTCATTCGGCCTTGTTCCTCTGTTTAGTGAAAATGCAATGTGTGAAAGCGAAGTACAATTCACACACGTTTTCATGAGTAAATCAGTGTTATTCAAAATTGAGTGTCATATAGTATCCATGCATGTCACTAACATATCTGTGAATACTCTATACAGTAACCATCTAACCCGTGTCTATGAGCATAAAAAAAACACGCAGGTGAATATTAAACTTAGCCTGAAATGACTGTCATTTGCTCAGTGTAGAATCGCTTAGGTTATGCAAGTTTGTATGTGCATGGGGGCTAATTTTTTGGCCACGAGTCTACGTCATTGCTTTATTAACTTAATGGTTGTCAGAGGTGAAACAGTTGATCAATTGGTAGGGCAATTATGTACAGTCTTAAGCAAAAATACTGGCACCCATGCAGCGTTTTTTCTGAAAAACCTTTTAAAAAAAATAAATATTAAATTCATTTTAATTCATTTAAATAAAAAAAAAAAGATGATTCAGCAAAACAAAATAACTGAATAACTTATTAATATCTTAACTCATTCAAAAGTAAGTCCTAAAATGGTCTTATTGGCACCTTCTTCGAGTACTTACAAATAATTAGCTTTTAAGCAGGTGATTCTTATTTACTTTGGCAGTGAACTCACCCACAGGGAATTGTAGCTGCCTGAGATGTAAAAATTGCTTAATGAAAGGGGGTTATATAGTTGGAGACCCAAGAGGACCCCACTGCTGAAAGAGACATAAGAAAGTCAAATTGCAATTTGCCAAAGCGCGACTGCACATGTTGAAATCCATCTGGGAGAATGTCTAGTGGATATATGAGACCACACTGGAGCTTTTTTTGGTAAAGCGCACCATATCTATGCCTTTAAAAAACATAAAGAGTTTAAATAAAAGAAAACCCTTCCTACAGTGAAACATGGAGGAACTTAGGGATGTTTTGGGGTTGCCTTGCTGCCTCTGGCACGGTGTGCCTTGAATGTGTGAATAGAATCAAGAAATCAGGAGAATAACAAGATATTTAGGAACGCGATGTCATACCGAACGTCAGAAAGCTGGGTTTCAGTGGAACGTCGTGGATCTTCCAGCAGTGACCCTAAGCATACTCCAAAAACCTGCGAACACTTCCGTACAAAAACCAAAAGACTCAAACGGCCATCGATGACTGCAGATCTAAGTTCCCCTGAAAAACCGTGGACAGATCTGAAAACAACAGCTGAGCAAAAGTACCCTTGCGATTGGGAAGAACTGGAGCACAAGCAGAGCCAACTGCCAGTGTAGAGATTCACAAAGATCATCAGCAGCTTCAGGAAACTCATTTTTTTGACTAACGTCTGTGCTACCAAATACCGATTTTGGGGCACTGGTTTTTTCAAAGCCATTTCTTTTTATTTTCTCATTTGAAAGATAAATTAAGCTGGTCCGTTTCAATTTATTTTAGTAAAAAACAGTGACTTATTTTCCTGAAAGGAGGTGCCAATGTTTTTGGTCACAGTTGTATAGCCAATTTAGTCGAAAAACTTGCTGCGCACCAGTCATACCCACTGGTCTCCTAGCACCGTAAGCATGCGTCTCAATTGCAATTATATCATGGAATTAACACGCAGGCTAAAATTAAACCCACTTTTAAATGGCAGACTGCATCGCAAACCTAACATGTAAAAACACAAAAACAAAACAGCGATGCTTTTAAACGCTGGCTGCTTAGTTTGCGTTTGGCTGGCAAAGCACGGTTTTTCCACTTAATCCACAAAGAGGTCTGAAAGTGGTCTAAATGATGTCCCGGTGTGATTTATGACAGAAAGCAGAGCAACCGCCCAGACCAAATTTTTTTGCGGTTGTTCAACACGACAGTCCAAAAACACCGATGATGATGACATCAGTAAACAGAAGGTACGCATGGCCCACCTTTAACACCTTTTTAAATTACCACTGGTAAGCACAGATGATGGAGTTGTGGTTATGGAGCCAGACTACAGGTTCAAGATCTAAGAGGCCCTAAAAATATCTCCGAGGTGCTGTATGGGAGCATCTGCCATTAAAATGAAATAACATAGCAATAAAGCAAGATTAACTTCCAGTACCTTGGCAGGCAATGATTGTGGTTTCTTGCGCTGTAAATTTGTACAGATGGACTTGCTTCCCTACACTTCTGTCCCCAGCATCCTTCCCTTCTCCTTAGTCAGGCTTTTCCTACTTCCGGCTCTTTGCCGCACGCTGCTGTCCGAGTTAGCTGCAGAATCGCAGCTCGTGCCCCAGTCTTGCTTTGTTTACTTACAAATGGCTGGGAGCTTGTGACCTTCTGTCTTTCGTCATCTTCTTCCTTTTGCCCGATTCCCACTACACAGACCAAGGACAGGAAGATGCAAGCGACTTTCGTAATGCTGCTGCTAAAGAGACTTTTATTCGGAGTCTTGAGAGGATAATGTACTGTAAAATAAGCACTTTTCTATTTCAGGGCACTTTGATCTTACCTCCATATGCATTCTTACCAAAATGTGACATTTTATTGTACTTTTCTGCCAAAACTATCGACTAGAGTGAATTTGACCTACGAATGGTCAGTTTTACACAAACGCTGCCAGAAAAGTATTGTAAGAAGCATTTTATGTCCTAACGTATGATCTGTAAGGATGCGTACATGAAAGCACTGCCAACAGTTGACAGCACGGGCAGGTTGGGTCCAATAAACCCCGCGTCTTGCGTTGCTTCGACCTTCAAACGTCACGCCATGCTACTTTTGGGCAGGCCCCTGAACCCGGGTCCATCAACACCCCTACTATTGTTTTCGGGCCGACCAAAGATGGTGGCGTGCGCCCGAAAATGGAATGGACTGGAAAAACAGAAGTTCTCCGAAATAACATCTTCCACCGTCGCCATTAATTCGACTTGCGCTCCCGTAATTGCACGGCTGGCGAGATGCAATTAGATCTGGCGCTCGAGCCCTGACAGAGGCTTCATCTCGAACCAGCATGCCTTCGTGTCGACAGGTGAACTCCTTGCTGCGAGACTTCAGCAGCTCGGCGCCGCGGTTCCCTGCAAACTTCTAAGGAAACGTTCCTCAGAGGCTGCGGCTATTGGGCGTAGCAGCCCGTTACACTTTGATAAGGGAGCCGCGACTATAAAGTCAGCCATTATATTTATCATTTATGCATGGACATATCGTGGAAGGGCTTACATCATTTGTTTCCCGAAATGAACGTTCTGCCACCCGTGTGGCGGCGTCCGCATTCCGAAGCGGTCTGCACACTTTTTGCCAAAAACTACATTAATAAAGGACACAAGACCGAAGATCGAAAGGCGATTGTTTGCCTTTTCTCTGCTTAACCAAAGCGCGTCGATAGCGATCACCTCGAGCATTCGGATGTGAAAAGTGGGGAAGACCACCCGATGGTCTCAGGGGTTCCTCGTAGCCCCGGCGAGGGTTCCTTGGGCCGCTGCATGTGATATTAGCAACCGAACCGCAAGGTGAGGCAGCACCGAGATCGAACTGAAGCTGTGGCGTCAGAGCGGCGGAGGAGATTATCATTTCAAAAGGCCAGCAGAGTTCCGGTGGCCGAAGAGCCTATTCATCGATGTGGACGGCTCCTGATGTTGTCATGAAAGACAGCGAAGCCGTTGGGTTCGGCTCGGTTTTGCCAAGGACCTTTCTGCCTGCATCACCCCGGTCCTGTCTCCAAATGTCACGAAAGGGCTTGGTGTGATTCTGTCGCTCAATAAACACCCGTCTTAACACCGAGGCATCACGCTTCCTAAATTAGGCTTTATTGTTGGACGCTGTCTAAAAGAGAAACTAAAAGCCTAGCACGTATTCACCACCGCCATTCAGACAAAGGATATTTAACTACAAAAGATGACAGGAAAGCGGCTGCAGTATAAAGCTCGGGTAAAGATTTCTCTCTTCTTGACAGACTTAAGTAGGCTATTACAAAATGGATGGGCTTTCATCCATTACACTAAGGGGGTAGAAAAGATAATTACAACTGTTATTTCACATCTTACACAGAGCTCCAATTACCTTGTGACCCTGTAACAGCACATTGAATACCGACTACACTGGGATGGGACTCCGCAAACCTGATATTTTATACAAGCACGGGTTCTATGTTAGCGGCTTGAAATAAAGAGCGGAAAAAAACATACAACCGCACACAACGCGAGTCAAGGTAGGTGGAAATCTGTTACTCCTTCAAAATTCAAGAAAAACATAGTGATGGGGGTGGGACTGCTTTGGAGAAGAAGATGCATTGAATCCTCCCCCAGGGGTCAGTTTGTAGACTAATTGAATTAATAAGCATGGGCTCTTGCGAAGCACCCTTTCGAGCCGAGCCTTTTCCGAAGACAGCCTGCCCGTCTTCAGGAGACGTTCCGAGCGACAATGAGTCATTGCGGATGCCATTTCTTGGGCCGTCGACTTTCTTAATCATCTTGTTAATTTTAACCTATTACAAAATGCATGTGATATACGAGCGTGGTCTTCGCAGAACCTCAGGAGCAGGTGGTCTACTTACAGTTTCCGAAGCAGCGGACTTGGGGGGGGGGGGGGTGCTTTTAAAAATCAAACGGTGGCGAAACTGTGCACTCCGCTCGGCTTTTTCAGGTGCACCCGAAAAACACAAACCTGTGCTCGGTGTTGAAATGGCAGCTGAATTATTTCAAGAGAGGAAAGAACATCTGAGGTCATGGAGTCAGAGCTATTTGTCTTAGCTTATAAATACACTGGGAAGAGCAACTGTCAGAGGAGCAAAGCCTATATTCAGGGGCCTCTGAAGCCCAGTGATGTAGAACCTGGTTCTGAATGTGGCAGGACTGGGTTGTCTGAAGAGTTTAACAACACCTTGATGCAGCTGTGTGTGGATGTTTATGGTTTCGTGGTGTGTGTGTGTGTGTGTGCAGGAGGTTACTTTGAAGACACGGCAGCTCTGTCGCTGTTGGCAGATTTGTTTAAAATGTAATGAGGGCTTTCTCCTCAAGCCCAACACACACACACACACACATACGCTTTCATGCTTTTGTCTATGAGTATGTAAAGCAAGTCTCCAGCGAGTCCCTTGGGTAATCAACCATCCCAATGTTTTTGGATGGAATTATGGTTCTGTATTGCGAAGCTTTGATGGAGAGGTGGGTGTGGTCGGAGGTGCCGATGGAACCTTGGGAGATTTATTTTCCTTCCCTCCAGAGGAGCACTCCTCCTTTCTCCATGGCGAAGGTCTTGACTGTGTTATCTGCACTCTGTTGACAAGTGATTGGATCTCCGGGTGAAGGGCGAGCGCAGACATTGCTGACCACAGCTGTGCTTTCATGTGTTAAAGTATACTGCCTGGCCAAAAAAAAGTGACACACTGTAATATTTCATTGGGTTGCCTTTAGCTTTGGTTACGTCACGCATTCGCCGTGACATCGTTTCGATAATGCAATGTCACAACATTTATTTCCATCCGGAGTTGCATTCATTCAAGATCTTGTATCGATGACGGGACCGCCGCGTAAGGTCTTCTCCGGCACATCCCAAAGATTCTCAGTGGGGTTAGGTCTGGACTCTGTGGTGGCCAAACCATGTGTGAAAATGATGTTTCTCTCATGCCCCCTGAAGCACTCTTTCACAATTTGAGCCCCATGAATCCTGGCATTGTCATCTTGGAATAAAAATCCATTGATGGAAAAACCTGGCCATTCGGTATATTCAGATCACCTCATTTTTTGGGCACATAACGTTGCTGAACCTAGACCTGACCAACTGAAGCAACCCCAGATCACAACACCAAGTTAAATCCAGGTGGTGACTTTTGTTTGACCGGGCAGTGTATAAACGGACAAGGGGACGCATTGTGGTTTAGACGATGGAATGCCGTCAGTCAGATTCGAAATTTCCCATTCGTGGGATAATAAAGGTTTATTCTATTCTATTCATTTAAAAATGAAAAAGTAAATGTTTTAAACTCCTGGCTCAACCAAAGGCAGGCAAATTTCACAAACACTGCTTGTCACACCGCTATATCCTTGCTAATCCCAGCGGTAATTACATCCTGGAAAATATCAATGCGCCATGTAAATGAATGCGCAAAGGACAAGAAGGCAACCTCGATAAACAGCAAGGGCAGATGAAGAGATGAAGTGACACGGTCACTGGTGGCCCTGCGACAGACCCAGACTTAATGTGTAAAATTGGTACCATCTTAAGCCTCCCTGAACAAGAAGTGGAGAGGAGCCTGACGGAAGGAAAGACTTCCTTTTACTTTTGGGTAGTTTAAATGAATGTTAATTCTTTTCCTCTTCTCCTTTCGCACCACCTTTAAAAATAGAAGTACAGTGTAGGCTGGGCCTGTTCTGCATTGAGACTTCACAACTGTTTATTTAATGTAAATATATACATATGATTTATATATGCATGTATGTATGTATGTACGTATTAATCCATCCTTCATCCTTTTCGTACCTGCTCCATTCAGGTCAGCATCTATTCAAAATATTCATTACTTTTAAAAGATTTTTTTTTCAGACAAGCAATAGCAGATGAAATTTAAATAGTTTATATGTACAGACGCTAAAATATGTCTCGTTTCTTTATTTGAACACGCGTAACTTTTTTTTAGACGTCAGGTAAAGCTGTGCACCCCCGATGAATCGCCGTGGTGCTTTTGTAATTGAACCGCTTGGACCGCACAGGGGTCCTGCGCTGGGGCGCTTAATATTGCATTCAGCTGCCACGCAACGGGCGAACGCCGCAGGAGCTTGTCACGCATCCGGCGAAACATCAGCAGACTCGGCCTCTTTCCTCCCAAAAAACCAAGGGGTGTGTCTACAGCTGATGCATATCCGGCGCGGACGGCGCCAGACCTTATCCGTTCTGGCCCACGCCTTCCTGAATATGCATTTATGAACGTATCGATCGAATTGACCCCCTGGTTCCGCTCCATCGAAAGCCACGATGCCTGCAATCACGGCAATCAAACCCAGGCCGATTTCCCGTCGCTCCCCGGCCCTCCCGCCACCAACTAATCAAACTCCAACCGGCTTTGCCGAAAGTCTGTCCGAAAACGCGACGGCAAACACCGCGGCGGTCGGGGGCGCTCGGAGGCGCTCGGGGGCCCTCTGCGCGCGGGGCGAGGCCAAATCAGATCGGATCGAGGAGGCAAACTTTGCCTGCGTGCGCACGCCGAGTCCAACTCTGAGTCACGGCGCGGTAAACCGAAAAAAAGAAAAATGAAAAAACCAAGTAATTGTTCTCTTCCTTAATCCAAATAAGGAACAAAGAGAAGAATAGGCAGATGAATGTAAGGGTTTCCCGTTCCCCCTCCAGCCTTCCAATAAACACGTCCCGTTTTCCCAGCGAGCCTGAATATCTTTTGAAAGCATTTTCAGCATCGCACAGCGCGGTGCTGCACGTCCGCAGGTGACGCGCTTTCTGAACCGGCGCCTAGACGTGTTGCGCGTGTGTTCGGGAGTGATATCGACGCGGCGTAAAGGCGTGCAGAAAACGCTAGCTTCGTCGGCGTCTTTGTTTCTCTGCCGAGGCTTGGGCCCGCTTGTTTAAATTAGAACCGGAAGACGGGGGGGACGGCTGTTTGACAACGGCTGTGTTTGGTTTCTCGCAGCATTTGGCTGGGAGCGGCGTTTAAGCATCGCCGCCGGTGACTGAGGAGCGGGTAGTACATCAAAACAAACACAGGACTGCGGCGTGAATTCGAGGAGGGGGGTGCTTGGCAGAGACCCCGTAATGAAATGTGGGCTTTGGGGGCCCTGGCGGTTCTCGCCGGTTGGTGATTTGGCAAAGACCGGTCCCAGAAACAACAGGTTAGCAAAGCACTCATGTCGAAATGACATGATTTCCCTTGTCAGCGGAGTCTCTCCTGGGCTGCATTAAGTACATTGGCAGAACATTAGACTAGATAATTGGTGAGGACAAAAAACAAGAGTGACAAAAGCTGGCGAAAAAATCCACGAGGTGCTTTGTTCGGTGTCGACTGTTTTTTTTTTTTTTTTTTTTGGGTGTTCCGCTTACCTGTCACGCAGGAAAGCAGGGGGAAAATCTGGATAGCACTTAAGGAAACAAGGTGAGTCGAAGTTAACTAGACGTGAAAAATAATCGGGACAGAAGGACTCAAATTAAATCATATCGGATGGTTTGGCTGTCAGGTTCTGCGAGCGGGGCCGGCATAGCCGATTACTCCGTGCGCAGACGGGGCAGCAGCGCGATGACACGCTTCGCGGACAGGGTTTGACATGAAGGGCCCTTCGCCGGATAGGAGAGTTTCTCCTGTCATTGCATGCCAATTTCAGAAGGAAAAAAAAAAAAAAAAACAAAGAATCACAGCAATGAGCAAGTGCTGACAAGTACTGATAGGTGGTCCTGCTCCGGAGAGGGGGCAACCTCCGGGAAGCCAAGACTACATAGCAGTCAAGCGCGCAGAATGCAAATTCCGTTCTGTGAAGTATCATACGGGTAGGATCTGTTGCCACGGAAACATGAAAAGGTACAAAACCGTCCCCTGGCTTGAGTTGCGCGCTTGCCGGCTCCAACGGCATCGATTTATTTCGGATGACGTGATTTACTCGAACGCCGGGCTTTCCGGATGATAGATTCCAAACACAAGTTCCGTACGTGGAATCAGATCGACGGATTCTTCCTTCCTGGCGAGTTTGGTTAAACGAAAATCGCCGATTTGCCCTTGCTGTGCATGGAAACTTGAATACGATGAAAAATGCGTTGAATTTGCAGTTAACTTTAAGCCATGTCAGCTTGGGCACAGTGCGCAGTTGCGTTTGGTGCGTCTATTATTGCGACGTTCTTAAGCATGCAGTCGTACGCCTGCGCTTTCAGCGGTGCAGCTACAACCTGTCGACAGGGCATAAATCTGCATTTCAAGAATGACACGCTTAACGGAACAATAGTTTATAAGAACTTTTAAAACCACCGTCAGAACACGAGTTTCTTTGATATTTGTTTTAGGTTTCGCGTTTACGCTCTAGGGATCCGAGCTCGAGAGCAACAGCGAGAAGGAACGAAACCCGCGCCGTCTACAATGACGCGGGTCTTCGCTGCTACCGCATCGCTGTCGATCACCGCCGGTCAACGTTCATCGCCGTTCGGCGCCGTTATCAATTTGGCAGTTTCTTTCGTCTTTCTTCAAGGCCGCTGGATTGCTCGTGCCAAGCAAGGGTCGCTTTCACCCTATAACACGCCGGAGTGCCGTTTTTTATTCCAAATAGCCTGTCATTTAGCTGTTATGAAGATGAATAACATTTTGCATTACTTACTAATGCTTGTGCTGATCATGCTGGGTATGAAGAAAAAATAAATAGGCAGCAATTGCTGGAGAACATTAACACCGTCTGTAAATTCTATTTGTTTTACTTTCATGAAAATAATGGCCCTTTTTTGCAGTCATGTATGATTCCCCTACCAGTTGCTTATTAAGTGTTCTGTCCTGCAGTCTTCCTTCGTGGCTCATGATGGCTCTTCTAGACAGCTCGCCGCCGGTGCACTGGAACCTCTGCCGGGGGTTTAATTTTTTTTATATGTATTTTTGCGGATATCTCGATGAGTCGGCTAATGAAGGCGTATGTTACCTGTGCGGATTGCCTTGGACACGTGCCGAACCACCTGGCTTCGGATCATCCTAACGTTGGTGCGAGCCATGTTTCCGCAACAGATGGACCCACTCAGGAAGAACATCATATGCACTCAAAAGGGTAAAAAAAAAGAAAAAAAAAAAACGATACTCAGCTCCTTTACCGAAATAAACATCGCTTTTGTTCCGAGATGGGAAATGGTAGCCGGCGCTGTGGTGGGTCTCCAACACGACGTCGTGGAAATAAACTGCTGGAAGAGCCAACAATTAAACAGAAAGAGCAGGCTGGTCCTGGGACAAGACAACAGCTTTCTGTTTATGACCTGCTGTAAATCACGTGTGCGGGGGTCCATAGCGGCATGTTGATGTAATTAAAGTGTCAGTTTGTGGGAAGAAAAACAAGAGGACAAATGGTGTATTTTTTTTTTTTTTGCAATGAAAGCCACACGGAGAGGAGATGCAGGCGTCCTTGTAGATCCAGGCATGGCATGTTCTGTTGCATAACCTACTAATAATAACTTGCCGAAAAGGTGAGTAATTGTTTTCTTCTGCCACTGGATGTTTTATTTTTAAAATAAGATTTTGATGACAATAAATGACTAAGTAAAGCCTTTTGTTGGCTTCAATAAAATATCGAGTGGGTTATGCTTGACTGTCAAAGATGGGAACCTATCAGAAGTGATGGGTAGTACAATGAAGGGCAATATAGTGTGGGAGTTGCTTTGACGACAGTCGGAATGATGGTAACCAACCGCTGGGGTTATTTTGGACCCTGAAAGCTGTCCTGCTGCCATCGTCTGATGGTACAGCTGGATGTACTTGTCCAGTCACTGCTCACAGACAGAACGGCAGGTTGGACAGGTAGTGTGAGTCGGTGCCATCCTGGGGGGGGGGGAGAAATCCCAGCTGCGGTGCCACATAGGTACTGGGATGCTGCTTTTCCCTCCTTGGCCATTTGAAATGGGATGCAAACAAGTTGTACCTCCCATTAAGCTAAAAGGACACAACCACAGGTGGAAAATCAAGCTTTGCATTTGCTTTTTTTGGCTCTGCATCCTTTCGCACACGCTCGCACACAGACTGCGTTCCTCCCACTGCAGCGGAGCCTGGAAGGGGCACGGTGAGTGTGCCACACTGACATTTGTTGCGTCCTCTTTTTCTGCAGGTTGGGTAAACACAGCTTTCAGATTCCCGATGACACGACTTGGACACCAAATGCTGCGCAAGGTTTGCCTTTTCTTTGCAGTTCCTCTCCTGGAGTCTTTTGCTCTTTCCAGCTGTCTTGTGCCCCTTGCCGGCCTTAAATATGTGAATATTCTGCATTAATAACATTTACATTTTACTCTCTCTCATTCAGTACTGTTCCATGCGATAAACGGTTAAGGCGGCAGAAGAGAAGAAGTTTTTTTTTTTAATCTACCTAATATTCAGGCATCAGGAACACCAGCTTGAGGAAGGCAGGTGGTTAATGACAAATAATTTCACATAATTCACATAAAACCACGCAGAGGTCGCCACAGGAAAAGAGCTAACATTGTACAGTCGCGTCTCTTATATAAATAAATAATAATAAATAAATTTGCCTGTCCCGTCCATTGTAAATGTACAACTTCTTAATTCACAGAAATATACATTCCTGGGATGAAATGACAGATGACCTCGCTGCCACCGGGCTTCATTTTTTTATATCCAGACACCCATAATCAAACCTTTAACTTATTTAGGCAGCTCTTTCATAGCAGGGGATGCATGTTAATATCTGGCAAGCAAGGGGAACGGATTTTGACAATTTCCCCGTGATCAGGCTCTTGCTGGCAGCGATCCACTGGCGTCACGTCACTTGAATGCGCTCAAAACATGAATCCTCCAACACTGGGAGCATTTATTATGGAAGACAGTGCCGCTAATGGCTGAAATGCGGCACTTTATGGGAGCTGCGGCCTGCTTTAACAAGGTTAATGAACTCTTACTAACTTTAATGGTCTGTTTTCCAACTCATGCATCTTCATAAAGTAGCTCCCTGCATGCCTGTCCCACCTACACACCCCCTACTACCCCCCATCTCATCTCCAGGCAAGGGGTGTCAGTTCAAACATCTGTGCCAAACACGTTCTTAAAATTAAAGTGCCCTCGTGAATTGCATCCTATTTAAAAGGCGCGTGTGAGCCGACGGATTGCGTTTTTTAGTCCTCTTACCTTGCGGAATGAAAACATGGGATAGGGAGGGGGTGGTGGGATTTGGGTTGTAAGGTTAAGTAAAAAGTAAAAGGGGTACTGCCATAAATTCTTAATCACTTGGAGGAAAGTGATGGCTGGCAGAGGCAAGAGCTGCATCCCTGAGGCTAGAGGTAACAAGGAGCAGCGAGCGGTAGTGGGGGTTCTGGCAGAACCTCGGAGTCGGGCTTCCTTGTTTCCTGTTCCTGCCGTTCGCGGAAGAGCCCCCATCTCGTCTGCTGCCGCAACCGCCATCGCCCCCGGGACTGAATCAGCTGTACCCACACTCATTACTTCCACAGCCAGGGATGAGGTACACATGCGACAGAAAATTCATGTGTGTGTCTGCGTACGTGACTGTGTCTGTCTGAGTGTGTGTGTGTGTGTGTGTGTGTGTGTGTGTAGTGGTTTTCTGTCTCTATGTGGACGTTTTCTAAAAAATAAATGTAAAAAGTTTGAGAAACGAAAATACACCTTGCCCCAGCGTCTGCATGAGCTTCAATGCCTTTCTGTATAGTTAGATATCTATAAAACGTATTCATTGACTTTGTATTTTATTATTTTTTTTTTTAAATTTTGTTGGATGGAGTTGAATTAATGTCAGAGTTTGTGTGTAGCGCACATTTTGGGCATCCTTCTTAGCTGGAAAGTCCGAGACGGACACCAGGCCCCGTTTTTTTATGTCGTCATCTGGATGTAGCAGGCGAGGACGATGATTTTGTGAACCGGGAGCAGTGTGCGCAAATGTGTATTCAAAATGCAAAAAAATGACGTTGCCCAAAAACAATTTTGCTGTTCAGGGTAAGATCTGCTACAGTCCACCCATCTAACAAAAAAATTTGCTTATTAATATGTTCTGTGACACCGTGAAAGACCACGGGGTAATGCAAACCGTCTTGAATGACAAATGGAGTACCAGCCTAGTGGCCGTAAATTGATTCATTTCAAACGGCTCATTTTTTGTGACATGCAATTAATTTTTTAAAAATCATTCTGCTTACATTGACATGTGCAAAAGTAGAGCCACAAGAGAGCTTCTCTTTGTGCCGGTGTGGTAATTGAAGGAAAGCTGTCCCTTACTATTTCATCAAAGTAAAAATAACACAGTAAAAAGGGTGTGCCGTGGTACTTGCACACGACCGCCTGCGCTGAGAACTTGGCCACATGCACAAAGTCCCCGATTCCAGCATCTTCACTGTTCCTCTTTCCCTGTAAAGGCATTAGACCTCCCTTCTTCAAGCTGCGAAGACCAAACCGAACCAGTTAAACGTTAAAGAGTAAACGTTCCGGAAACCTTTTCCGTTCCATTATTCATGTCATCCTGCCATCATCGGTTCCTGCTTGATGACATCCTGATCGAAGGATCGGCATCCTTAGTGCAATGGTCTGGTGTTATCCTTATGGAGAACTTCAAGCCACAGCCTGTGGGCATCACAGAGAACCGAGTGGTCAAACTTTTTTCTTTATTGTTTCCAAGTCAGTATATATACTGCATTTCCAGTGTGAAGGTTAAGCTTTGCATAATAAAAATGATTTTAGGCAAATTAATCAGGATAAAACTAGGGATTTCCAAGAAACCATATTCTATATTCTATGCACCCCAAGCATTTTAATCCTATGTCCATCTTGTCTCCTGGTGCTGGAGAAAACATTTGCTTTTCAGTAAGGTGGATGACACCTTAGGGCGAATTTCAGGCCAGCACAGCACCATGGTGTTTGGCTCTGTGGTGCGCAGGTGAAGCCAAACCCCATCGGCTCTGGGTAAACTGGCAAGGACATGCATCCACTGCCTGCCAGGGGCTGTTTCGTCTTTATAGCACGGCAGGATGGAAGCTTCTGGTTGTTTGGTGTCCATAGATGTGCATCTCACGTTTCCTCTCCTTTCCTAGTTGCTGGTTGAAACCCAATCTTCTTGGTCTTTGACAAGCATGCTGCCAATCCCAGGAAAGTAGCAAAAAATAATGAACATTGCAGTTGCAAACACAAGACTCTATAATGAAAATTACACCGATAAGAGTACTCATCAGGTCCATTTTTAACAGGCTTCTCATTTGTGTTTGGTATTATGCTCACGGTTTAAAGACACCAGACTTTTTTGCTTTCTTTTTCGACCAAATTTTGTTGCCGATCAGCTCAGATGTGGCAGCTGCATGGAATGTGTTAATGGAATAGGATGTTAGATGCTGGTGGGGGTTCTGGCAGGGGATTTACTGGAGCTTAATACTTGGAGTTGTGTTTCACAACCTGCTCCCTGACAGCAAGGCTGAGATGATGACACCTTTGTTTGCGAATGTCACTACAGAAAGCAGGAGCAGGGCTGGAAACGCTTAGGGGATCATCGGGTTCACTGGGCTGATGAAGGTCAGGTGGACACCTTGAACGTTCACAACGTGGAGATACAGCAGACCTGGCTCGGATGCAGATGCTCCTGGGTGCTCCCGTTTTACAGTTTTCTGTACACGTTGCACAGTTTGTTTTATGTTTGGGAAGAAAAACTCCATATCTTCTGCCAGTTCCACCTTACCCCTTGGCATCCCCCTGAAGCAGGCATGTGAGACATGCCACAGCCACCAGTCCCCTAGACCGCAGATAAGGACAGGTGGGAAGCAGCACAGGGGCAGAACATTTTCAAGGTTTGCTCAGGACATGAAATGAACAGTGTTGTTCACTAAAAAAAAATCCCTATTGCCCTCTCCTGAAAAATCCATTTATCCGCCACCTCGGATTGCGAACGTGCAAAACAAGCACATCCAGTGCCAGAAAGAAAACCAAACAATTTTATTTCCACTGAACTACTCAATAATTTGAATGTTTCCCATAGCCCGTATAATGTACTGTCATTTTGTATTCCCATCATTTTGTTTAGTGTTTTAGGAGTCTGTAACTTCAAAAATGCTGACTCAGAATGGGAAATCTAAATATATTGGGTTCAACGCAACAGTGAGCTCCTGGAAGCATTAGGAGAACAAATTTGTAACCTGATTTGTTTTCCTTGAGTTTATGTCTGCCATTTGCACAATTCTGAAATCTGCCGTACGGGCACTTCGTTCGAGAGGTGCCGATGGAGTCCGTTTCCTAACTCTTTGACAGCCTTGCATCAGCGGATCGGGATTTGACTAAATTTTTCAGAAAGCAGTTACATGGCTCTGTAATTTCCCACGACTTTTTATGTATCGCATGTACATTCACTGAGTATCTTTAGCATGTCATTTACATTACAGTATATTCACTCCATGGTATGAGGAAAACGTAACTCACAACCGATAGCGTGCACCTTCGTTGCTTAATACGCACAAACGTACCCACGAGTTTTTATAAGTAGGCAACTGGCAATTTTAAATGCTTCATATTACGCAGATGACAGACTTGGACTGTTACATAGGTGTTTGAGATTGTTTTAGTGATGCGTGGGGAAACTGGCTGAGGGATTTGTGTGAGGTTGGGAATGCAACATTATTTTTGCCATTTAAAATGAGATATTTTCAGGAATAGATTCACCTGAGAACAGTGTGTGTGTGTGTGTGTGTGTGTGTGTGTGTGTGTGTGTGTGTGTAAAATGGGAAAAGGACAGTGTCATAAGAAGAAGTTGTGGCTTATTTTAATTCTATGTACATAAACCCATCTTGGAAGTGTGTGTTGTTTTCTGAAGCTAGGTGCACTGTCCGCAGGGCAAAGAATCCCAAGTGCACCACGCTCACACACCATCCATCACCATTAAACTGACTTTGACAGATGGAGTGGATAATACTTTCTGCAACAACAAGTAAAAAAAAACGTACTGTTAGGTAATGGGGGCTGGAGCCTTGTCTTCGGTGTCGGCCATTTGTTGAAGAGTTTACCTTTGAGGGGGCAGCCGAATGCAGCCGGGGACTTGTGACATAGACCTGGATCAGTTTGTGGCCGTGTGATCACAGTCCACCTTCACTGACCAACTGACTGGTTTGAGCCAGAAGCTCATGGCAGGGCTGCAAGGTCGCCCACATATGGTGAATGATTAAGTGTCTCCCACCACGTGCCATGTCCTGCTCTCCCCCACTCTCCGCCGAGCTCAAGATGTCATTGAAAAACCTTGAGGTTGATGAGGTCCTCAGTAAGAGAAAAAAGCGACAGCTCGCCAAACAATAGTGGTAGAAGTGGCATAAATCAGGAAGGATTGTGGAAAATGCCGGGTCATTATGAGGCCAACAAAGGTGCCAGGGAAGCCTGCCTGCCACGATGCAATGGCACTCGGCTATAAAAACAAAGCATCTGCTTGCCGAATACTTTGCCTCTGCAAAACGGAGCATATTTTGAGTCACGTGACCGTAAACTTAAAAAAGATAAATAATGGTTTGGTTCATGAGATTCATTTAAATGCAGTTATTGTACAGGGGGAAATGCGCACTTTGTGAAATATTCTCCCCATTTATAATGTGAACGGAGCGTTGCTATTGATGCCTTAATCGTCTCTTTTCATACCAAATGTAATAGGGCTGAAACAGCTGTGTCTTTATAAAAAAGCCATTTGTGTGTAATGTTGTTGAGCTCTGTCAAGATGTTCGGGGAATATTTATGTTGTGCCGGAACGAAGGTGGATTATTTCGACATGAGTGGATCTGGCGAGGCTCTTCCTCCTGAGGGGATTGAGAAGTAAAGGGCTGCGTGTTTTTCATTTCCACCTTCATTACCATTTAAAACAATTTGCAATTTCCCAGCCGTCACGACAGTAAATTATATCTCCACATTCTGGCCCAGTCAATTAAAAGCTAAGCAAGTGTGCAACACAATGTGCTCCTGTATGCAACTTTCCCCTAAGAGAGGACAGGCTGTTGAACCGGGCTGGTGTTTGGTTAGCGGCTGCTAAAAAAGAAGGCCGAAGCCCCTCTAAGCCTATTTTCTGTAACTGAATCGACAGCGAGCCCATGCCTCTCTTCTCTCCTCTTTAGCGCCGCCAGATTTCTGCGTTGCCGAGAAATGCATGAACGCGCACAATTACGCAGCCGCCTCGGCGCCCAAATTTCAGCGCCGTTCCATGGTCTCAGAATGGATTCGAAGCGCAGCTCGGCAAGTCGCATCGCCGTAGCAACGTGGAGATCGGGATCCAGCCTCCCCAGCCAGATGGTAATGAATTGTAAGGAGATCGTTTTTCAAGAGAGACGGCCACTAGCCTGCTGACAAAGGAATACAATTTGAAGCATCTATTTTGAAGAAATAATAGCATCCTTATCCTTACACTAAGTACAGTGGAGATAAGCTTTTCCCTATTATTTTTATCCCTTTAATAACTTGTATGCCATCCATCCATACATTCAACAGTTCATCCATCCATCCATCCCTTGATCTATCCATTATCCACCAGTTGTTTGTCCAGTGCAAGGTTGTTGTGGTCTGGACCCTAACCTGGAATCAATGACACACTCGTTCACTCACACGTTGACAAGTTCATCACCAACCCACCTGAAACCCACCAACCCTTCTCCTGAACCAGGACAAGGCTGTTGCAAATGTAGGGATGACATTCAAACTTCACAAAAACTCGATTTGAACCCATGTCTGAAATGACAGCCTAGGAGCTGTGTCAAACATTTATAATCAGTGTTAGAACCCCTTTTCGGCTCTGCAAAGTCTAGGGGCAATAAATGGGAAAAGGGGTTGAAAGGGTTTGCTGTCCAAATAACTCACCAGGAATCAAACCAAGAGGTATTTGTAGAAAAGGTTAGTGATTTATAGGGAATATTTACATGAAATAGTGATTTGCTCAAAGCGGAAACAAACTAACTATTCTACTGCGTGCAAACCAAAGACCCACTGTTTGTCTTAAGCCTGGAAAGAAAAAGTGGGAGCACCAAAGCACCAAAGTCTTCCATGCCTGGTGGTCTAAATCAGTGCAGTCAATCTGACAAAACACACGCAAATAGAAGTAGGACATCGCGCTCCCATACAGGAGAACAGGAACACCTCAAAGGTTACAACTCACAGAGCTAAGCTCAAAACTACACTAAACAAAAAGGCCAACAACACCACACCATCCTCTCCTTCTTCTGTGCTGTTCTTATAGGCACAGGAGGTGGGGCCACCAGCTGAGGTCAACTGGCACAGGTGGTCTCAATCTGGAGTCTCCGCAAACCTAACTGGAAACACGGAAGAGGAAAACGTACAGCTCGACCCTGGGCCGTTACATTCTCCACCCCTAAAGGGACATATACTGTTCTACCAAGATGAACCCCCCACAGGCACAGACCTGTACAGGGACATAGCAGCAGTTAAGGAAATAAATAAATGATTCACTGTGACTACTGCTAAATCTGAGAGGGGAAATAATCATTTAAGATCACACAATTTGTGCGAATGTATGAATTGAACACTTACCCGTTTCAGAACAAAGGAACAGCGAGCATTCGAGTTGCACCAGGTTACCTTTTGGGTTATCATAATTTTGCATTTTTGATTTCTTTTAGCATTTTGCTAAAATGTTCTTTGACACAACATGAATCATACTGTTGAAATAATCATTGCACCTTGCTTATTTGTGCTGCTTGGGAATACATGTACCGGCAAGCATCACAGGAATGTAGTGCAGACTGATATTACTGTCTTACACCTGAGAGGCGTCAGTGATCAGGTAGGACAACATTTGGCTTCTTGTTGATGCTAAATCCCAGTGGCTGCTCAGCTGTGGGCTCAGCTGCCATAGTGTGGTTGGAAAGATTACAGCGGAGTGCTTAAGCGCCAGATAAATTTTCACAGCCCTTGGAGTCATGGGAGGTGGGTACCAGGCATTTTCCGGGATACAAAACATATACACACGTATTCACACGTAACGAAAACTGAGATATCGGAGCCTAATGCCCAGTGATTCTGGGATAGGCTCCAGTCTGCCGTGACCCTGATCAGGATAAAGCTGTTCCTGGTAATGGATAGATGGATGGTTGGATGGATAAAACCGAGATGCACATAATGTACTTTAATACACAGTAAGTGGATACTGTGGGTGACTTTTCCAGCCAGGCTTGTATCAGAAGAGCACAAAGTGCTGTCCTTCACCGACCTTTGAGCAGCCAGCTCGCAACGCCAATAGACCCCCTGGTCTTTGGCATGGAAGACGTGGCATCGTTTTCCGTTCTAGTTTAGGAAAGAAAGTGCGGCACAGTTACGCCACTTCAGTCAGTCAGTCGTAAAGCCTTGCCGAAACTGAACATTTTTCTGCTCTTGTTTATGTGTCCTGAGGAGTGGCCCTACCTTTACCCCGATGATAGAAATCGGTACAGGGCCCGTTTTGGTGCATAACACATGGAGTCCGTGACAGGCGGGCACATGGCGGTGCCAACCTGCAACATCTCAGCCAAGCATGACTACATTTTTCACAAAAAAGCTGTGCGCCACTAATCTGAACATTTTCATCTCTGTTTTGAAATAGCCATTCCTGAGGATATCCTAGTTCTACTACTAGTTTGCATATTTGTACCCCACCTAACTCGAGAGTTCAGGCAAAGGGAAAAATCTTGTTATTCTAAAATGCATGCCTTATATATGTTCATGTTCTTTGTCTCCAAGTCACCATTCTAGCGTCCTTATTATTTGACTATCTCTAACTCTAACTGCGTTCCATATGGCGAGGGTCCCACACATATTGTACATGAAGTTAACAACAGTTTGTCACCGCCGAACCTTCAGGCTTTAATCCTCCACCTGTGTCACACATGTAGGGGTTTGACTGCTGAGGATCAGAGTAGTTCTGGCAGTCGTCGGCAGGGTGCCTTCAGCTAACAACGCAGACTGCAGGTAAATGAAACCGCAGGCCACCTAGTATACTTTGCAGAGACGGCATCCTGATGGTAGAGTCAAACAGCAGTGGCTCCACGATTCCTGTGTTTTCTACCAACACCCTGGGTTTGGACAGATGGACAGATGTGGGATGAAAACAAGTATGCCTCACACGGGGTGCCGACAGCTTGATTAAATCTGATATCACGTACCAAACCAAATCCAAAACATCACACACACACACACACACACACACACACACACACACACACACACACACACAAAGTTGTGGGATTGATTCTGGAAACTTTCCAACTGGGAAGGGTTCCGTTTTATTCCCAACTGTCATACTGATACAATATAACAGTAAAAGCCTAACGGATTTTTAAAATCACCTTTAGACATTTTATTATTACCTTGCTTGTGAAATTTTAAGCAAAACTTTACAAGCATGGCAACAATAAAACCCTTTGTATCTCACCTTAAAGCCTGCCCTGTTACATTTTTCAAAACCCACACAACCTTACATCAAACTGGCCAAAGGCATTTGGTTTGAGATCATATAGGGAATATGGTTGACTGTGCTAAAGCCTTAGCTTTTATATTTTTGCAGTTCATTTTTAAAAAATAGGCCACCTTAATGAGGAATACAGGCTGTGGTGAAAATGCACAATATTTCTTCTGCTCATTACAGCAGTCATGTTAAGTTATTCAGGTTTTGACTGTAACCTTAGATCATTATTAACCATAACAGTTTGTATCAGCTATATTCACAAAATGACTGGCTTCCGTAAATAAAGTGGTCAGCTGGACACATAGCTGTTATTTCTATTAAAAAAGTATCATTTAACAAGAAGAAATTTCTCACTGGGCTGAAGCCTACCTTGCAGTCCCAGAGGAAAGCATGCAATCTTTCCAATTTGAAATAATCCATATTTACTGTATTGCATTATTCATCATATTTCAAGTTAGTGGTAATTTTCAACCTAAGCAACGTAAAATGAGGCAAGAAAACCAAGTTTGTGGTACAGCGGCCTTTTCCTTTTGTGTATTTTTGTATGAACGACCAATATACCTGTACGTACATCTTTAAAATGTGCACAGAATGACACAATAAAATCCAACTCAGCGTAACCGCTTTCTGAACATTCAAATCATTGCTAAAATGTGTTATCCGAGCGTGATGAATGGCTATTTGTTTTTTGAAAAGACTAACAGCTCAGGAGTTATTGTTCAGAAATGATCTATATTTAAAGTGTTCCCCCCCCCCCTTTTGTGAAAACTAATTCTAGCAGTCAAAAGGTTGACGGCATCAGCGAGAGGCAGTCAAAGAATGGAGCGGAGGAATTTCTTTAAGAATTCATTTCCTTTGTTTTTCTCTAATTAAGTAACCAGTATTAAAAACATTTTGTACAGCAAGGGGGAAAAAAAGAACCATGTGATCTATTTGTGATAATGTATTCTCATTTCGATCAAAGGAAGTGCTCGCCTTTAATGGGTGGTCAAGGATATCACTGGATTTGCTGGCCATGAGCAAAGTCCGACTGTCAGAAATCATCCTTTATTAATCCCTGTGTTTTCAATTTCGTCCAAAGATGATTTCAGAATGATAATTAAAATGAAATAAATTAAGGTATTTCACATTACATTTCTTTAGCATACTGCTGTAAGATGCTTGCATAGTCATCCAACTGCAAACTAAAGGAGACAGTAAGGTAATTGGAAAAAAAAGAATGAAAGACTGTCTAATAATGGAATTTTTTTGTACTTGGGTAAAAGTCATTAAAGTACAATAAGGCAGAGTAATAAGCTACAGAAATGTGGTCAATTGCAAATATAGTTGTGAAACAACGATAATTTAGTCATGAAAAATATTAAAAAAACAAGTTATATTTTTTCAGTGGATAAAAAACATTTCGCAATTCATTTTAGTTCCTTTTCTTTATAAAAGCAGCAGCTAGGAGTTGTATTTTTCTTACAGGTGTAGGTTTTCTTTATGTTTCAATTAAGCTGAAACAAAGCAATGTGATCTTGGAAATGATGAAAGCGGCAGGTGAGATAAATTCATGAAATAATGATCATAAACATAACTGTCAAGCAATGTGATTTGGATGTCAATGTCTATCCGCATCCTCCGGGACTACTTTTTTGATCATCTTCTCGGCCTAACCTGTTGCCCGCGATGAAAGAAAATTCCAAATTGAATGAGAAGCAAAACAATGCTTTTGGTTCCTGCTGTTTCATTTTAGTCTCAGTTATTGGTTACAGCCTCAGACATTTTAGATTTGCTAGAATTTGCAGCTGAAACGTTGCAGGTTCATATCCTCCAAGAGACCTTGCTTTAGGCGTCGTGACGCTCGAAAAAAATGACTTCATAGGTTATCTACTTGTATCAATGGGCAAAGAAAGAAATAAAGAAAAGAAAATTATTTTGCCAATAAACAATTAGCACGGTCATACAATTCAGTTATATGTGTGATCCAGATGGTTATTAGCAGTAAGAGGCTATTTTCCCTTTTGCTGAAATCCATACATAAACAGAGTGCTGTACACCATTCTGTTTCGAATCTTTATTTGCTCAGATCTCTGTGAACAGGTTGATTTTTTTTTTTTTTTGACTCTTAAAAATGAGAAACACAGTACCCACACCAAACATTATCGCAAGGGTTTTCATGTGGGCACTTTGCAATTGCAAAGACATTGTATTTTTTGATATTAAATAAATGGTTTGTTCACCCCACCCTACCTCTTCTTCAGACCAGAAAAGGCCACAGTAGGTGCGGTAGCTGTGAGAACTCTACAGCTAGAATGTTGTCGCCATCTCTAACAGGGCCCAGGCGTGTAGTTGTGCAATAACAGCAAAGTAGCCGTGCAATCGTCACAGCAAGGGTGGTAAAAAATCAGCAAGAAGGAACTATATAAAGAACCCCACGATGAGCATATGCCATAATGACCCTGAAATCCTGGGGAGTTTAAGTTGAGCGTGACTTCAAGGAGCAGCCCATGGGCCACAAACCCAACTGTTCCTCCTCGACGCAGCAGTCAAAAGCCCGTTCCAGTGAAATGTAAACCTTCCCTTGCTGGCAGCCAAACTGCCCTTCTCTTCAACCATGAGAAGGTGCCGGATGGGGGGCAGAGATGTTTTCTCACTACATTTAACAAACATTTACAGACAACACGCTTTGCATTTCCCACATGACAACGAGGAGTAAACATCTTCCCACGATCGTGCCGTGTCCCCCATAGATCCACCTCCGCTGACCGACGATCGGCCGTCAGCTGGCTCAGCGGCGAATCGACAGAAAAGTCACAAGAGATCATGACGCTTGGGCTTAATACATCTCGCGGTCATGCGGCGCAGAATACTGAATTATTTAAAAATGCAATGAACATGGTTCACTTTAAAATAACGCCGGTTTAAAATAAACTTTGCTAAAGAATGCGGTACTGACGTCAAAAATTGTACAGATTATATACTGTACTGCGAGTAAAAATAAAGCAAAATCGGTAAACAGCAGCAAAAAAATGTTTGAAAAGCTTGAGGCTGAGCTCGCTTTGTGTACTTTTGTATTTTTTGCACTGTGATGTCATTTTCTGCACTTCATGTTGTCCTGCGTAACTGTCTGAATGAATTAATAGCACCATGAGCCCCAGAGAAATGGTATTTCAACCCCACTGTATACTGTTATATGAATGGGCTGACAACAAAGATCTCTTGGGTCTCCTGAGTCACTGAAAAGGAGTTGCTATATGGTGGGCTACACACTGAGAAATAATCACTCTGGCACTTTGAGCACAATCTGACTTTTGACCGATTTGATGTAGCTTTTGGTCCCTATGCCAGTCGTAAACTGAGGACAGTTTGTGTGTGTGTGTGTGTGTGTGTGTGTGTGTGTGTGTGTGTGTGTATGTGTGTGCAAGTTCCTTCTCTGATGCAGTTCATTTTCTTGGTTCTTGAGCCGAAAATAAGAACCATATTGAAAACACAAAAAAAAAAAAAGCATTTGGGATCTCTAGTACACCCAGTATGTATAGCAGCAGAGCTGAAAGAGCAAAGTGGCGAATGCAGGAAGCTGTAGACAAGCTCCAGTGTCGTGCTTGGATTGATCTTTTTTTTTGGATCAGTTCAGGCAGCTTTCAACATGCACAAATATTTTTTGCTTTATAGATTTCCTTTAATGCGCCGCGGAACAGCCTCATCCATGACATATTTTATAGCCCAAGGATTGTGTTTGTGTGCTTTCCATGTGTTTATTTCTGGATCCGAGGACAGAACAGGGCCGATGCATGTGCCTGACTGAGCTTTCTGTAGCAGTGGCACAGGTGAAGCACCCGCGTTCGAGGAAGCGCCAGAGGGGCAAGCCTTTGTGAGGAGGAAAGAAACAGGGTGTAAGATAGTTGGAGGCTTCGGTCTAGCTGTGCTGGAGGACCCTCTTCACATGCCCATTTGCAATAAGAGCCTCAGATCTTGCAGCTGAAAGCCTCTTACTTGAAGGAAAGAAGATCATGACCACATGTGCCAGAGTCTGGTTTTGAAGGTCTGACATCTCCGGTCCCACCCGTGAACTGATGTTATCACCTCAGACTAGGAAGTCAGTGAAAACTTCAATGTTCATCCACAAAGTTCTAAATTGCGTGAGCACACCAGTGGTGTCCTAATCCGAAATTTGCCTTCTAGCAACCATCTTCAGAGTCGTGTTCTGATAGACTATCGCATGCCCTGGAGGACGCATCCAGAGCTTGACTGGGTTGCACAAACTAATTTATGCAAAAGACTGTCAGGGTGAGAGACTGGGCAGTTCAGCCAAATGTACACTCACACATACTGTAGATGAAGATCTGAGCACATTTTTGGCCAAATTTATGCAGACGTTCAGACAATTTTAGGGTTTACAAACGTTCTAGCACCACAGATGGATAATGGTGATGGATGATGGAGTCTGGCTCACAGCTGTACACACAAAAGATAAAACGGTAAAATTTAAAGACACTTTTATGCATATGCAGCCATATACACACTCTCCGAGCGCATAATACGACAAACTGTCACACAGGCCGAGTACAAAGGCCCACAAAGTAAGAGGATTAATTCATAAACGCACATCTGATCTGCATCGATCGCTCAGTTACCAGAGGTTTGGGTGTTGCCATGTGAGTAAATATCTAGGTAGCCCTCTGGGAGACCTTACTGCACTGCAGGAGAAATGAAGTCTTCCACATCCATGAGGCAGCCATTATCTATACTGAATGGAATTTTCTTTGGCTTCCAGGTGTACTGCAAAGTTTTTGGTGAAGGTTTTCAAGCTCCTGGCTGAAAGTCCTGTGTCCTGCGTCCTCTGGAACTTCACGCGGAAGTGTCTGACCTGGGAGGATGTCCAGCGTGAGATTCCGTTGCAGTGGCCTGCAGATGTTGGACTGAGATTGTGTGGAAGGGGATTGGTGTAATCCTCAGTCACCTTCACACTCTTTAACACTCGGTCTTCTTATCAGTCTGATGGGTCCAGTGTTTTTTGGAGACAGCGAAAGTCCCGCTGACTCCTTTGCACACCGGCCCCTCAACAAAAAATGTATATAAATTAATGAACGTGAATTAATAACATTGCTGTTGCCCCTGCATTGTTTGCAAAGCCATTCATAAAGCCAGAGAGGAGGTAATGATGATGAAACTGCTCTTCAGTGTCCATCATGAAGAATTCATCATAAGGAATTAAACAGCATTCCCTCAGCAGTCATAAGCGAACATTTATCTGTGTTGTGGTTTCATTTTAAATATCTCATTTTCAGGCTGTTGGGCTACAAAATATGTTATTTTCAGAAGGGAACGTAGATGTCCTGTAGGTACTGTGTGCATTATTTAATATCCTTCAATTTTTGAAAATATAAATAATAAAAATTTTAAAACATTATTTTTTGATGGAAATTTAAATTTCAATTAATTTTTGCGCCATGAATATTTATTTATTTATTTTTTAATTTTGCAGGCACCTTTGGGTATTTTCCTCGTAGTCATGGAGTCATTTTGTAACACGTTGATCTGCTTGTTGTTCAAAAGGAGACTTCGGCCCCTGGACGCGGTTCGAAAAAATTTAATACTTGCAGCCTTGCGACACATAAACTCTTTGATTTTTTTTTTTTTTTTTTTGATTTTCTAAAAACCTAATATCAAAGCTAGAAAAATGGGACATTACCAGACACATGGTGACACTCTGTGGCACTCTGTGGCCTGAGAGCACAAGGGTGCCCTAAGGAATGGGGGTGACTTCCACTAGGGCCTCTTAAAGATTATGGGCTCAGTTATTACTGTTATTACTCCGACTATTTCATATCTGCCCACACAAACTAAACCTGCATCCCATGGTCCCACACACACATTTAAAGACACATAAACACAAATTAACACTGGACAACACCCCAAAAGGGGTATTCATGTGCAAAAGCCGAAATAGGTCGCCTACACTGATACACTGTAAGTGGCATGGCTGAGTGGTACCACGTTTCCTTTGGTGTACAGTGTTTATACTGCATTTCTATTCCACACAAATGTTCAGTTTGGACTTTGCTTAGTGATGATTTACAGGCAGTCTTTGAAAGGAAATGACGTAAGGTGGGGTGTAACTTAGACAAGAAACTTTGGTCTATTGCAGGGAAAATGCCCCCTGCACAAAGACACACAGATTCCAGCGCACAAATAATAACTTTTTCACCAGGACGGGCTGAATTCTGGTGAAATATTTATTTCTGTTATCTGGTCCACTTTTATCCTAAAAACAAACAAAATGTTGAAAACCCAGAAAATGTATTAGTTAAACTTGTTATGGAGGAAAAAATTTAGCATAATTTATTTCATCACATCCCACCCTGGGATGGGATGGAACAAATGACCATGATTCCAAATATCATAAGGAAAAGGTTCATTATTCAAGCATAAAGAAGAATTAAAAACAATAGTATAGCAAAATAAATTAAAAATAAAGATTGAAAACGTAGCAGTGTGCTTGTACAGGCTTCAGGAAGACAAAGCATACACATAAACGAAAGCCTTTGTTGCAAGATGGTGCAAACCAGAGGATGCAAACACATGGAACTGGATTATGTGTTCGACCACGGTTGAGAACATGCGCGCACAGTTCCCACGATGCAGTGCATCTCACGGTCTCTCTCTTGGACATCTGCTTGGCACAAGTTTTCGAAAGCATTCTCGGTTTGTCCCGCCAGACTGAATGTTTCCAGTCTGAACTGGGTGCATTAGAGCAGATAAATGAAAATTTTGACAGATTAAGAACCCATGATGTTAATAATTAGATAGAAGAAATTCTGTATATGAGGAGCTCAAATAACAGGACTGAGGACCCCGAGAATCCGAGAGACAAACACAAGATGAAAACACTAAATCCAAGTCCATGCAGACATATCTCAGACCAGATGGTATCATAACAGCGTTGTGGCAGTACTGATGTGCCTGTTGTTGCCTTTGCCCCAGGCTGCTTTAGATTGGGTTCGCAGAGCAGGGCCAGACCGGGGATAGGAGATTGCGAATGAAGCAGCGACAAGCTGCCATCCACCGGCTGAGGCCGAAATGCCACTGAGATTGTTTCAGAAGGTCAAGGCTTATCTGATGTTCGGTGCTGCTTCAGAGCTTGGTGGACGCTGGCAAACACCCTGAAGGGAAGGTAGGTCTATCATTGGGGGTCATCCCAATTGCTCTCAGGCAACTCTGGATGCTCAAGCGTGAACCTTGTGGGAGTTCTAAACCTAGACCTGTACACAAAGCAGGCTGTTTGGCTTTTCAACTACGGCTCAAGGCCTTTCTATTTATTTATTTCTAAGTCTCGATCCGTCAGCTGTTACAACAGCTTTCGCGTCCCGCTGGATGCTCAGAATTGATGTGCCACACTTCCCCCTAGTGCGCACAGGACACATTGCAGCATTGGATCCCCTCCGACAGCAGACGGGTCTCCTGCGTCTTCTACATCAAACTGAAGTGAGCGGAGCAGCGCTGAGCGATCGCTGCCGAAAGCGTTTCAGTCATTAAGCTGAGACTCTTCCCAGGAACTCGGAGAGCAAATCACTGCGGCAGTGATGAAACGGATCACTTTAGTTTGCCTCCGGTAAAAGTACCTTTCCACCTGCATCCCTGGTGAAAACGTGGTGGATTCATTAGGTGGAAAGGTCTTCTTGTGCTTCACACTGAATGCGGGATGAAACTTTAAAAAGTACTAATGATCTCCCAAATGTCTTATGTGCCTTTTAAATTCAGAGCAGAGAGAGGAATCGTTCAAAGGGAAGAGGGGGTAGGGGTGATTCTGGGGTCAAAGTGGTTTCTGTGTTTGTCATACAGCGTTTCAAAATGTTTATCATCTTGACTGGATGTGGATGCGACAGTTTGAGCTTCCTTGCGCTGATACGATCTGCAGTGTTTGGAAAAACAGGACAGCCGCTGCTGGGTGAAGCACCGAATTTAATTTTTCTTTCCAAAGCAGCTGAAATACATGCAAGGTCACAAATAGACATGTGCAAAGCATTCTCTGTGTTTGGCATAAAAGCAAAGCACTATTAGTTGGTGCCAATATGGTACATCTTTTTTAACAATTCTAACCCTCTGCTCTTTGTGTGAGGGTGAGGGCGAGGGCTCTGCCTTTTCGTGGGTTAATTTTACATTTCTTCTGCGCACGCACTGTTGTTTCCAGCCCAGGGAGAGGATGACAATGCTCTTAACCTTGGAAAATCAGCAATAAATACATTAAAAAACAAGACAAATATTAAGTTAACGTTTCAAAAACCAAACTCGAAAAATTTTTAATAGAGACTCCGGAGATTTAATTGCAACTGTTAAAAAAGGCGAACTGCGCTAATGTTATTTTGTCGAACAGTGCCTCTGAAGACCTAAGAAAATAAGTGGTTCAGCACCTCAGAAATAAAAAGATGCACACCTGGGGAGGATGAGTGTGGAGAAAGCATTGCCGGGCATTGCTGGGCTCTTTCTCTAGGCCTCAGATCCGACTCAGGTTAGCTCATTAGCTATGGCTGTCTCGCCTTTAATTGGCTTTTTGTTTGCCCAGGCAGTGAATGAGTGTGGGGCCCGGGTGGGCGGCAAGGGCGGCTGTATGAGCACCAGCTTGGGGCATGTTGTGCAGACACATGCCGGTCATGCAGTCCTTGAGAGGACTTCTTCAATAAAGAAATTCTTGCTCACAAAAGACCTCCAGGAGATTTAGACAAACACATGAGTACAATTAATGCATTTTCCACATAAATGGCACATATAAGGGTAAGTACTCTGCCTATCTATCTATCTATCTATCTATCTATCTATCTATCTATCTATCTATCTATCTATCTATCTATCTATCATCAAGGTTGTTCCGTCTTCCCTGCCGCACCCCTGCATTGGAAAACAGGTTATATACGTAATGAATGGATGGATGGACCGATGCATGAAAGATGTGATGGTTTAATGGCTATTTATGGGCCCCTTCCGCTGCACTATTCTGCCAGAAAGGGAAACAAGTACTTTTTTGTTTTTTTGTTTTGCATACAAATAACATAGGGAAAAGCAGTGGGTGTAGCTGTGTTTCATTGTCTTGGGAAGACTGCCCTCTTCAGGCAGGGAGGGTCTGTATTGTCATTTTGTCTCCTCCCCTATCCTACAATTCCTAGGAAACTTTCATATTAAAAAAATTAATAAAATTCCGACTTATAAGCCTGATATGTGAGCCATACAGTAACCTTAACATCTCCCAGGCAAAGACTTTCATCTACATCCAGCATTAACAGCACAAATCATGACCACTAAGAGGCAGTATTACATTAAATACCCAAAAATCTTGTTTTATTTCAGATATAAGGTTTTCGTTTTTCCGCCTTCAACAAAGAAATCCAGTGGGGTTTTTTTATTATGTGTAATCTAAAGTTGTTTTTTTACTGCAAAGAAATGAATTCCACCTCATATATTAGCAAGAAGGCAGTATGGTGATGCAAAAGGGACCACTACGAGCTCTGAGGCCACATATAAATCTAATATAAATCTTGAAATTGTCCCTTAAGATGTGGCTTATGTGGCATCCTGTTTCCCAGGGATGGGCATGGACCACCCGTAGACAGAGACCCTGTGATGGTTAAATGGTTTCCAAAAATGGGTAGATGGGACATGTCAGTAAGTACATAGCATACATTTACACCACATCTTGTACACAAAATCCCTTGCTTGCTATCATTTCAAAAATGTTCCATAGTTTGCCTGGGTCTGCCTTCAAGTTGAAAAGATGAAACATTTCGATAAAACTTTAAATGGCCTGAGTTGAAGGTAGTAATTTACCACAGTAAAAATGAATGCTGTGCTTACTAAATGTATTATAGGAAGAAAAAAGTGAATGCCGTGAATGTGTTTTAAAGAGGGACAGTTGGACACAGAAGCAGCGGCAGTGCAGTGGCCACACGAAGATGTGCAACCAGAATTGCAGGGCCTTTCAAAAATGCAGACAAGAGTGCAAGTAGCGCTGCTGTTGCTGGGCAACAGAAAATGTGATGATACTTTGCTTAGCTGTGACTGGCTAGCGATGGACAGGCAATGCTGTCGTGCCGCTTTACGTGCCTTCCTGCCTTTCTGAGAAAGGGGAGAAAGAAAGTCATACATCTTGAAATTCAGAAGGGTGAAGCTGTTGATGGCAAAACATTAGAAAAGAAAGAAAGTTAAAGAGTTAATTTTACCTAAACTCAGTCAGCTTGTGTCCAGTGGAAAGAGCAAATAGTACATTTACTAAAAACATAAGGAAGTGACAGTTGTTCTGAGAACCCTGCTGGAGTTGCGGAAATATTTTCACAGTTTTTTGGCAGTAATAATGATAATACGAAATCGGTTCAAGTGTCCGGACTGATGCTATGGCCATCAGATGACAACGTGCTTGAAAATTCAAAATGATGCTGGAAGGACAGGGATTTTTCGCAACCGTTGCCTTTTTGTGTGAGTGTTGCTTGTGCTTTCAGCCCCATTTTGATTTTTGGACAAAGAAAAAAGGTTGCACATAGCAACATGGGGCAATTTTGAAGAAGTTTTTGCCAAAAGCTGATGTACACATTGTGCCGATTCATCGGTTGTTGAAAATGTGACTCAGATCGACAAATGATTGTAACCTCGCACCTGTTTTGAGCAAATGTGCAGTGTGACAAACTCATGACTGGATACACACAGTCAACAAAAGTACTCTGGCCATCTACCCCCACCACAGTCCTGAAGAACAATGTCATGTAGTGGCACTTTGCTCTCTCCAAACACTTCACGAGCAGACCTTCTGCAAAGTTCCTCAAAACAATGCCTGCCAAAATTATTTTAACCTCCCTCTATTTGAATATCCATCAGAGAAGCATGGAGGGGGTAAATCCTGCCTCATGCTCTATTTCCTGTCTGCCAGACCCAAAAGAGACACTGGTGAGCTTATGCTTCACTTCACTATTCTGTCAAAACTTTTCATTTTTTTTATCTGCATCTATGTGTCTGAAAAAAGCAAGGTCCATTACAAAATGTCTCAAGATATCTCTGCTCTGCTGGAAGCTAGAGCAGATCCTCACCACCTTGACGGAGTTGCAGTTTTAAGGGCAGCTCCTGCCGGCTGAGGGGAGGGTGTCAAGCCAGACCTAGAGAACAGGGCTCGAGGGCATTGATTTGGGTGCTGTAGTGATGATCCATCTTCCCAGCCTCCATCATTAATACTATTTAGGTGAACAATGTCACGAGGCAAAGTTAAAAAAAAAAAACATGTTCTCCATCGTTGTGCCAGTTGTCTCCTCGGGGCACTGCAAATGTTCTCAAGGTCCGGACCACTCCAGCCTGCACTTCCAGCAGAATCGATTGTGGGAATCGGACCTTTCGAATGCACTGCTTTACAGGGGAAATGTGTGTCTCCGGAGATGCCTGACAGACATATATTGAGGTGTATGGAAACCCAGCCTTGCTAAGTGGCACCCTGGAGGGGACTTTTTATGGCAACTGTTGCACTGACATTTTACATCAGCTCGGCAATGGAACTAAAGTACTGACCACCGAGTCTCACACACAGGCACGCGCGCCTACACACACACACACACACACACACACACACACACACACACACTGCTGTGGCCGATAATCCAAGAGGTGTGACCCCCTCCGCAGGGTTCCGGGCCACTGCAGAACAAAAAAAAAAACACTAAAGAATAATTATAACTAAATATTAGTTGAAATAACTGGACTAAATGCTGAGAAAGTTTGTCCTTTCAGCTATACAAAACACACCAGGATAAATTTGCTCCATGAAATCACCATAATTTCCTGCTATGACCGGATAAAATTTAGTTCTTATGAAATAGTCATCGGTTTCTGGATTAAAAAACGTCATCTAAAATGAATTATCATAACAAAAAAGTAATGCGTTGATATTTATTTGAGTAAATATTTGCATGTTTATAATTAATGTAAAAAAATTGTATTATAAAAGTCCAGCCCACAGGGTTGTGATAAGAAGCTTCCGGTGCAAGGATCCAGGCTGTAGTCCTGCTCCTGCTGGAAACCTTACATAAGTTGCTTACCTGTAATTGATGCAGTAAAAATGACCTTGCTGTGTAACTGGGCAAACATTTATAAATAATATTAACATTCCAAGTTTATTTGAAGAAAACAGTCAGCGATATGAAATAATTACAAGGGTACGTGATGTATTATTTTGGTTATGGTTTAGATCTGCATCCTGCGTAGATTGATAAACGGCTGTGACTGAGATTTTCAGTGATTCAGAAGTAGGAAGTGCAGCAGCAGATGGTATTGTTATGGAAGAAGTGTGGGCAAGATAATAAGCTACTTGAAAGTACATCTTTCCATCCAGTGCCTTTATTAAAAGAGCAGTTTAAGCGTTATTGCTGGAGGCCTACTTGCACGCTGCACCACTGTTCCCAGGGTAACCTGGAGGTTTGTACGGCAGATTGAATCAGATGGACATCAATGAGGAACAAACTCCTTCTGGGCTTGAGACACAAGCTGTGCTCTATTGTAAATTATCTGAGCAAGTTGGTGTGCAGAATAAAACACCGCTGCGGTAAAAACACTGTTGTACTGAATAATAAGCACTTATTGTATTGAAATAATTTTATATTTTCATAAGCCGTTGTTTTGCTTTGATTTGTTTTTTTTACAGCACTCTGTTATAGAGAACTTTTTAGTTTTGAGTGCACCACGTGACGAAGTGATGATGTTCTTCGCAGTGGCTGTTAGATGAAATAGTTCAGCAGTTCAGGTCAGAAGAGGTCAGCCCCGAGTTACACAGCAATACATTTAAACAGACCACCTGAAATAAACAAAAATGCTGCCTTGTAGCAAATTTTCTGAATGATGCCACCATTTACGATGTCTCCATTTGAAAAGTTAATATGCTAGAACGTTCTGTTGATACGTACCTTGTTCTGAATTAGCCATTAGTGGTTTGAAGAGGTGAATCTCTCTTCTAAGAAGGCTTTCCACCTGATTTTGGAGCACAGCTGTGGGAATTTGTGCACATTTGACTACAAGAGCATCAATCGGGTTAGGTAGGAAGGCCCAGCTCGTGGTTGGCGTTCTAGTTCATCCCAAAGGTGTTCGGTAGGGTTGAGGTCCAGGCTCTGGGCAGGCCATTCAAGTTCCTATACACTAACCTAGACAAGCCATGTGTTTATGGGGTCACAGTGATGCTGGAGCAGGAAAGGAACTTCGAACCTAAACTTTGGCCACAAAGCTGGAAGCCCACAATCGCCTATAATGCATTTATATGCTGTGTGGGTGCAGCTGAAACATATTTTTGGCTATGTAGTGTATGTTCATTACATATTTAAGTTTTTTTCTCATGTAATCGTCAGGTTTCTGTGACAGTCTGCTTCCCAGGACAGTTGTCCAGTGGTCTTTCTCTTTCATTACGCTCACATTCATTCACTGCGAATATGTGTGTAGGCTGAATGCTTGAATCAGATGGGCTGAAACGCATCCTGAGGACCAGAAATATAATGGCCCCCAGGAGTGTATCTCTGCTCCAGTGTATCTGAATGGAATGTACTGCGGGAGAAACACATTATTTTTTAGATGTTAGATACTTGGGTCTCAAAATACATGTTCATTTCCTGTGATAATAGGACCTCTCCTTAGCTCAGTATCTCTAGTAAAAAGATAGCAGCGATCGCAAATGCACGTTAATGCCTTGGTACCAAAAAATGGTTTTCTTTTTATGTTTTTCATTTTACTTTTGACTGGGTGTGATGTGCGAAATGCATTAATTCAGGCGTCCTTTGTTCGCATGGCAATATCACATGTCCTTTTCATCCGATGAGTCGCCGAGATGTGCGACAATTTGTCATAAACAGAGATCTTTTTAGCTACGCCTGCGTCACCCAGATCCGTATCGCTTCTGATTTAATTGGATGTAATATCAGTAGTAGCTAAAGGTAAAAATCTATCAATAAAAAGCTAAGCCGAAAATATGGCGTTTCTCCCACTTTGGGATGCTTTCAAATTACTGTGTTTGCACCAATTCCCAGACCTCCTAGGATGCTTCAATGGCTTAATCCATGTCCATCTCAGTAAACAGCTACACATAGTACTGTGGCGCTTGGTGGATGCGGTCACCAAGATAACTGACTTTTGTTCTTCTCGGCAAAGAAACGCTCTGGCAGTGAACTCCCATAATGCATCACCCTATGAGTGGTAGGACTACCGTATGTATATTTGTGTGTGCGTGTGTGTGTGTGTGTGTGTGGTGTGTGTGTGTGCGCGCGTGTGTTTAAACTGACAAATATTAATCCATTATTTGCACAACACTGTTTGAAAAGGCTTTACTCTCAGAGCGTGACGGCTAAAATTGTGACTTTTCTAGGTCCAAATTTAATGGGTAATTTATATGGCCTTTGTGTGATTCAGTTCCGGCCTTAGTCAATGCAAGAACTCCGTTACTTGGATACTTTGCGCTCCAGTTAGTAGAACAAATATTTTCATTCTAATAGGGGACACAGTCTATGCCCGGCAAGTCCGAGAGGACAGTCAGGGGATAATTTCTTGCTTTCATTGTGAGAAATGATGCACAGGAGGTTATGGATGGCTGAGCTATTATTATTCTCATGGAGATATAAAATAAAACCTGTAGATGGTTGCAAGAATGCCCACCTCAAAAGACTTCACCAGTGGCTCAATTTCCAATGTAAATGCTTTCATAAAAAAAGAAAACATAAAATAAGACCATGTGCTCTTGAAGAATAAAAGAGAAAAGGGGAAAAAAAACATTAAAAGTGAAATGAAAGGCCTATAAGGCACCTGGCAGCATTTGCCATCAACAGTGATAACTGGATTTTTGCTTTCTGCTTTCACTATGGATTAAATAGGTAAGGCAAAACATAAATAGCAGTAAATAGTAAAATTTGGTAACAGTATGTGTTACAGCCCAGTCTAGGATTTGGATGTAATAGAGATATTGAAGAAAGAACTGACCCAACCAGAAAGGAACCAAAACTTGGTGATAAGTATTTCTTCCTCTTTTTTGGTAATTTATTATTATTATTATTATTATTATTATTATTATTATTATTATTATTATTATTATTATTATTATTATTGCAACGAAAATCCCTAGCTTGTTCTCCAAGGGTGAGCTAAGCCAACAAAACAAACAAGCAAACACCAAGTGCACCGTTTTGTCCTGGCTCCCTCACCACGATAAAACCAGAGAAAAACCCATCAACATAAACAGTCTCACCCCCTTCTGGAAGCTGCTTCTTAATCGCAGAATGAACTCAGGTTGAACATCACAGACTGAACTTGCCCGGTGACACTCAGTAATAACCCACACGCCTCTTTCCGGGCCAGGCCTCCACCTTCTTCTCTCCCCTCTTCTTCTCCAGGTGTCTTCATTCTTTAAATGCCTTCTTCATTATGATCTGATTCTTGGAATTGGCTAACTGATGAGATAGAACACGTACACGAATACTAAAGGCTTTTTGACCAAGGCCGTAACTGTAACTAATATAAGCAATATGACAAAATCTTGTACAGCATTCAGAATTAATCTAGCATAAATCACAGGCTGCCTCTCGGTACAAGGGCTGAACCTTCATTTGTGGATTCCGATCAGGCTCAGTTCTGTGTACAGCCTGCTTGTTCTCCCTGTGTCCCTGTGGGCTTTCTCCACAGCCCAAGATGTATTTCAGCCGCATTGCTGACTCTTAATTGGAACTTTTGTGTAGGGCTAAGTGAATGCGTGTGTATGAGGCAGCTATGTGACAAAATGAGTCTGGACCATTGTGACCCTGTGCACCATTGTGACAAGCAGTTGGACTAGTTAGCAAATTATTGCATAAAATGAATCTTCAGGGATTCACATACATTGATATTTTGCATACACTACATACCCAGAGTATGGGTACACCTGAGCATCGCACTCATATGTGCTTGTTGAACATCCCATTCCAAATCCATGGGCATGAATATGGAGTTGTGCCACCTTTGCTGCTATAACAACCCCTACTCTTCTGGGAAGGCTTTCCACCAGATTTTGGGGCATAGCTGTAAGAGTTTGTGCCCATTCGCCCACAGGAGCATCAGTAAGGTCAGGCACCGATGTTGGGTGAGAAGGCCCGGCTTGTGTTTAGCATTACAATTCATCCTAAAGGTGTTCAGGAAGATTGAGGTGAGGGCTCTGTGCAGCCATTCAAGTTCTTCTACACCAACCTGGGCAAACCATGTGTTTATGGAGCTCGCTGTGTGCATGGGGGGAAACAGTCATGCTGGAACAGGAAAGGAGCTTCCTCAAACTGTGGCCACAAACCTGGAGGCAAACAACTGCAAAACAGCACAACATACACACACACACACACACACACACACACACACACACACACACACACAAAGGGAAACTGAAAGAAGCCAATTAACCTGAAAAGCATGCATCTGACTGTAGGAGAAACCTGTGTATACTTGTGACTATCACCGAGTCTCCTCTAAAGCAAATAACTTGGTATAGAGCTTAGAGCTGATAACTGAAATTCTTTTTTTGCGATACCTATAAAAAAGCACTATTACAGAAAGCACAAGAAGTAAACGCTGTTTAAATTCTGGATTTCTTAGTCAAGGTTAATGATTGTTTTTTAAATGTTCTTTTCAGGAGGACTGAACAGATGTAAAGCACTGACCAGACAGCTGAATATGCTGTAATCTTACAAAATAACTAAAACTTTTAATTAATCTATATTTTTTCTTGTTGCTTGCATTTAATGAAAAGACAATGTTCAGTATTTCATGGTGAGGGAAAATCACTCTAGGACAAGGTTAGATCTTTTTTTGTTCCCTCTTAGCTGTAGGAATGTGTCTCTAACTCTGTAACTGTCTTTGTTGAGTTTGTTGCACATTATATACCGCTTCAGTGTCTTACAATTAGACATCTTTAAGCTTATTTTTTTTTAAAAAATCTGTTCGCGCTCCTGGAATGATGAATAATGCTGAACACAAGCGACAGGGCAATGGGATCTGGAGGTGAAAGTGACAAAAACATGGATTGGAAATGTAAGGAGTGCAAGAGTTGCTGCTGTTTGTTCTGTCTTTGTCCATCAGCTGGGCATCCAGGCAGAACTGCGATGGGTTGGAATCGAACAGCTGAAACAACGTAGGGGATCTTCATCTGTAGCCAGAATCTGTCCCATCAGCTGGGCTCAGCTCACGCAGCAGCTCCAAACCAAGTGGATGTGCGGAAATGATGTATTGATCCCTCAGCCTGTGCCATTAACAGCACCGTGCTCCAAGCCCCAGTTACGCTGCTGGGGTAAATGCCCTGACATGCCTGTGCTTCAGCCAGAACTAAGATGAAATCGACCTGATCTGACTACAGAGTTCTGCAACACGACCGGTATGTGAAGAAGTCTGTCCACAACTGTCTGGTCCTCTTCCATACAGCAGGAGCCATGCTCACTGACCCTTTATAGTCTATTTCTCTCTGTTTACATTCCAGTGCTGTTGAATAGTTGCATGAGATGTTTGGGAGGTGGGGGGATAAAAACACCGGTTATGCTCTGGTTCAGTGTTGGTCTTGTGGCAGTTGTACCGGAGTCTTTGGTGTTTAAATTCAGAAAGCATGTGGTTCTCCTTGTCTGTTGGTAGCACTAAGTTTGGATAGTCCGATGCCAACGGATCTGCTTCCTCAGCTTGCCCCAGTTGTACTGGGCTCTGCAAGATAGCAACACATATGCTCTCTAATGGAATCGGCGCTCCACGGTGCGTAAATCACCTTGCTGCCATGGAAACTACAAACACCCGGCAGACACATTGGTACAGCTGGCCTAGCTGCCATGCTGTTGCTGTCAGGGTGAGCTCTTGCCACTCTACTAATGTACGGGCATTAACCAGGAAATGAGCCATGACCACTTGGGTGTACTAAAATGGAGGTCACTGCCTTGAAGGAAACACTCCTTCATTCCTATAGGAAGCGTTATGCATTTTTGTCCTTTTTTTTAACTGTATGTCATTATCTAGACTGCTATTAAAGCAGGATAAACTTACATTAAGTAAATAAACAATGAATGAGACATAGCTGGGTGTGCAGAAACTATTATTATACATGCAACGGTACAAATGGAAGTCCTGGCTCTTCTGAGCATTTCAGTCTATCACAACTCACATCAGCGTTCAGCTTTCAGCTTGGTATTCCATCTGTTTCTCAGGATCAAAGAAGAAGTTTTAAAGTAAGCTTTAACCTTAAGATGGAAACAAAAAGATCCTGACAAATAGTAAAGTTAATAATTTCTCCCTTCATGGAAAAGAAATAGAAATAATCAGTCTACTTGGATCAATGATCAATGATGAGATGATAAGCAAGCAGGGAATCCAAAAACAAATTGCTCTTGGCAGGGCAACCAATATGAGGAAACCAATATGAGATTCTCAAGTGCGGAGATGTAACTTTGCATACAAATATTCAACTTGTTCAAGTCATAGTATTCTCAGTAACATCCTATGGATGCAAAAGTTGCACGGTGAAGAAACAGGAATGGAAGAAAATCAACACCTGTCCATGGGAGATTCGAAGGGCAATGTAGAAGAGGAAGACCTGCAATGTGGTTGGTTGAAACTCACCCATGCTCCTCCCACCACTGGGAAGTATGCTGCTGCCTAGGGTCCAACCACCTCTTTCCCCTACCCCACCAATGACAGCACGATCGCTTTAAGTCTATGTTTACTTGGACATGACAAATCTAGCACTGCTTCTTATTATTTATTACACATATTTGCACTGTTTTTCTTTTGCACCCCCAGAGAAACAACATTTTGACCCTGAGATATACCTGTATACAGACAGGCTGACAAACAAAACTCTCTTGACTTGACTTAACTATAGCTATGGTCGTCCTTTGGTCAAAGATTGACCATCCGAAGACTAAACCCAATTCAAGGCCATAGAGTAATCATGAATTGATGTTGAATCGATGGCACCGCAACAACCGAACATAAGCGAATGCATGGGAGCCTGAGCTTCTGAGGGCCATTTTATTTGTGAACAAGGTGCAGAGAATCAGCTTTCTCACAAAAAGCCAACTTGCCCCAAGGTTATAGATGGAAACCAAGTTATACCATCGTCACACTTTCATCTACAACAAATTGACAGAACATAACTGTGTGTCTCTCCTAACCATTACATGGTGGTCTGTGCCAGTGCTGTTTAAGCCAGGTCTCTGCTGGATACTTTTTCGACAGCTTACAGTCAGAAATGAGCAGATCAGTTTGTGGAGGCGTAAGTGCCCCACAGATTCATTCCCTTCAAACTTTAATTTCAAGATTATACATCACACCACGGGCAAGGTGTGGTGGTTTAACATTTCCCGAGAGCCGAACTGAGAAGCTGCAATCTAAATTGTTCTTAGTAGAAGACTGCTTGAGTCAGTTTGTGTTTGTGTGCGTGAGGGACTCAGTGCATGTGTGTCCCTCGCACTGGACAGCAGGAGCTGGTGAGAATTGGGTCCAGACCACAACCATGAGAGAGCAAACCCTTCCGGCTACAGGAGTGTGACATCATGAACAGATGGATGACAAATCGCAGAATACTGAATTCTCAATATCTCATTTATAGATATTATCAAAACACAATACCTTACCTTTGTTATGAGTCACGGATAAATAATATTGTTGCAGCAATTTTCATACAGAAAGGGAAAGATGAGGCATTTTCTAAACCACGCAAATTCCTACAAAAGGCACCTGGTTCAGTTCTGTCAGTACAAAGCCGATTCATTCAAAACCCATATTGAATACATAGAACATTCATCCACAGAATGATCAGAGTGTCATTCCTTTGATCCGTCTCTTCCTTCCTCTCTGTCTCACATTCCCCTATAATGTTAAACTAAGGGAAACAAATTCCCTTCTCACCTATTTTCCCCATCACAGCCAAGATGTCTCCACTCCAAGCTGGGGTAAAAAAGGTTTGGAGGTTATTGGTTTTAAAGTCCAGCTGGTAAAAATGACTATTAATCTCACAAGCCTGAATACTGTAGCACACGACGCCCTAGTGTTGGTATTGCTGTAAATGGTTCCTCTAAGTGTCCAACTGTAAACCGGATGGTGTGCTGTTCTTCTGTCCAGGTTCGAATGGTACCATTGTGTGGGTAGACAGGCTGGAGCGGTTGACTGCATTGGGGTGGAATTCCATTTGCTGTTCCTGGGTGTTACCTTCTGCTGCTGGCCAGTGTTAACAAAAGCTGTGCTATGAAGACCTTCGCTGTGTCCTCATTCCCTCTACCAGAGCACAGGCCGGCGTTCGCTAGAGCACATACCATAATTATATGTCTGTCTAAAAAAACCTTATGTTCCTTGTTGCTTCACGTTTCTATTGTAATTTCCTCAAAGATTCAGATTTCTTGCTGTTTTCAACATTTTTTTTGCATTATCCACCTGAAAGGACTTTCCACCCATCATTTCCACTTGAAAAATTGTATCCTGGTTCCTCTGTAATAAGCAATGATTGAACCCAGCTAATAATACGTCAGAGGGAAGCATAATGGCAGCTGAGCGAAAGTAAATCCGGCCTCGTGACAGTGCGTGCAGGTGCGTGCAGGTGTTAAGAAAAAAGGCGAAATACCTAGCAACACAGCTAGCAAACACAAACTACGTTTGCTAAGACTCACTAAAAGCTTTATCATTGCTAGAATATTTCCTAACCCTTTCATTTTTTGCACTTTCTTAACTGTATTCTGCTTTCTAAAATCTAAAATCAAACTTTTGATGCTGTTAAGTCACTGCCGCTGCATATAAATAGAAACCAAATTAATCGTCTTTAAGTGTTTAAAATGGTTTCAGGTGAAAGTGTTCCAGGAAGCCACGTGGTTTGAGCGCAGTGCCACTGAACCATGACGGTTGTCGTCTCCTCTAACCTCTGCAAGCAGAGATAGTGTCACAGGAAATACACTTTTATGCAAGGCTGACTTCTACGATCCGCTGAGTCTGTAAGCACACAGGCCTTCCTCTCTGTGGATTGGGACCCAGACCACCCACAGAGAGAAAGGCCAATGGGAGAAATGGTGCAAACCTTTTACCCAGCTGTGTGGCACTGGTGAGTCCCTGAAATAAGGGTGCCAGATGTGCAAAGTAGTATTTGGCAACTATAAAGGAATGACATTTTAATGTTTCCCTTTAGACCTGTTTAACTTTTGGGAAATGAAAACTCTAGTATGGAACTGATGAGATATAGAGCTGGCTTGCAAAGCCCTGCTTTGGCTTATTTAATAAATCTTATTCTCTCAAGAACCTCACCCTGAATTGCAATGGGAGGAGTGGGGGGTGCTTGAACCCTTTTCTATTCAAGGACTGGTAGGTAGGCCGGCAATGTGGTGGACAGGAGAATGAGTGCAATTTCCAGCCTTATTGGATATTCTGTGCACAAGGGCACTTGGTCTTTACCATTGACTCCCAATGCACGGAACAATTCAGTGCTTTCGGTCTAACTTGCCTGTTTTGTTATGCAAGTAAATGACTATTTTGTCCTCACCCTTAATGCCATCCATTATTACCTCTCTGGAAAAAAACAACCAGTTTCTCAATGCCATGAAATTAATTTTACAGTTTTGCAAGGCTCCTTCCTCCTACATGTCTGGGTGTTCATTGTGAGTCATACCATCCTTTAAACAAAGGTGCCCTTTAGATGACAGACATAGCAGGGCTGAGGTGATGGATGCAATTATTTCCTCAGTTGTGTTAACTTGGACTTTTATCACAGACAGTTTTAGGATTCAAAAATTGCACATACACTGCCTAGATTTGGATCTACTAGTTTAAATTTGATCAGTTGGGTTCCATCCTTCCATTTCGGCCTGCAAAGATATATTTATATGTCTAATAGTTCTTGTGTGAGCTGCTGGAGAGGAGAAAAGGAAATAAGCCAGAGCAGATCACCATTTTCCTGCATTGGGCTTCTTATTCTTGAATTTTCTCAAAGGTAAAGAACAGAAACATCTTAAAACTCAGAAGAGAAGGTCCAAATAGATGTGAGTAGACAATCTCAGACGTGGTGGGTGTCCATGCTCTTCTCATCCTCGGTGGGTGAGTTAGCTCACCAAAGGGTCAGGCTTTCACCATCCTCACTATCCATGTCTCAACTTTTACTTTCCTGGCAGCATTCCTGGAGTTGCCATCACTCTTTGGAGCTGCTGATCCACTACCCTCAACTGGTGGAAGTGAAAGGCCATCTGCACCGCTGCTCTGCTTACACATTTACTGTCGCCATTATGTGGCCTCTTTCTTCTTTTTACTTGTGAGGAAATCGCTTCATTGAGTAGATTGTGGTAGTATTGGACCATTCCTAACCCAGGTGCTGTCCAGGGTGCTGATGGACCCTTTTCCCGCTCTGTGTCACACTTGTGAATCTATGAATGAATCAGTCTTTTCTACTTTTAAATGAAAAGTACTTTCTTTCTTGTCCTATCTTCTCCTGTATTTTCTACCACCTTTTAATCTTTCTCTGGGTTTTACTAACTGGCTCGGCCACGTGGATTGATGTATGGCAAGGCCGAGCATTCCCACTGTGTGTAAGGGTACGCAAAAGCATAGTAGCATCTTTTGAAAATTGAGTACATCTGTGGCAATAAAACTTTTTTCTTTTACATTTAATATTTATTTTTATGTTTATTAATATTTAATGATCATGGGGTAAATTTCTTTTTTCATTTCTTTTTTTCTATTGCATATTGTTGACCTGCATATATTTGAAATATGTTTTATTTTAATTGGTATTGTTCTGTGATACTGGCATATATTTTCCTGAAGAGTTTTATAGAAAATGGTTATTGAATGCAATGGTAAAATAAGTGACAGACTGCTTACATCCTAGTGTAAAGCAACCTAGTGTAGTATTTGGCAATTTTTTATAGATATTTGTTTCGAGACAGCATTAATGTGAGAAGGTGTTTTTCTGGGAGGCTGTCGGGGTCCATTTGTCTGCTTCCGAACCTCTTGTTTGGCCAACAGAACCTGAAACAGGATAGTACGGTGGAGATGAGCTGGTGGATGAAAGTAAAGCATTTGTCAGCATTCTGTGTTTTTGCATAAAATAATCTTGTCCAGGTTTCCACAGATTTTGCCAGCATTTTTGAAGACATTTTTTGAAGCACATGAAACGCAGCCAGGACAGAAGAGACAATTTCACTACATGGCAAATAAAAGTACGTCTGAAGGGCAGAAAATTAAGTTCTCAGGCACTGCGGTATGCGTGGATGTGCAATTCCAAACTAATAATCTTCTCTAGAAGATGAATTTCTGTTGATTCTGGTCAAGATATGAGCTGCACAAACCATTTGTCATTACTGTTCGCCATTTGTCAGTTTGAATCTGCCAGCACCAAACAAGGTGATGCAGGACTTTCAGATGTTTGTTTGTCTTCTCAGTTTTTGTTCACGTCGTAGGTATGACAAATGGAGTGGAAGGGTTCTCCCATGTTCAAGCAAGCCTAATGTATCCACCACGATATTTATTTATAACTCCATTGAGAAGTATCAATAATATTTTTTTCTACCCAAATACCTTCAAGTGTTTGCACTCTAGGTGCGCATTGTTCTGACTTCTTCCCTTTGCACTCCAGGGTTCAATTCCATCTTTTTCTTCTGTCTTCTGTGTCAGTTTTCTTCTCTAATTTACCAAAATTATGCATATTTAAACAGGTGCTGGGTTATTTTCCATTACAAAGAATATGCTGCTGTGTACCAGACACTGGTAGAAACTGGACAAAGTCAGAAAGTAATGGCTTTGTTTTGCTTTAGGTACATAGAGAACTGTGTTTCCATAAATGTAGCTGTAAGCATGCAAAAATAAATTTTTTCACATTCATTATTTCATTAAGGACATTTTAAAATAATGATAGACTGTGTAATTCTTTTTTAGTGTTCATCACAGGTTGGTGAACATTGTCCTTCAAAATGAGCTCCAAGTCTGGTTAACATAGAATGCTATAGACACCATCCTTGCATTTAGTCCACTGATTTCCATGGATTTGGTGCTCCACTTTTTTGTAGTGGAGCAGTCAAACTTGGAGGAATATGGAAAAACGCTGAGCTCTTTCTCCACCTACAGTCCGAACAGCCAGTTTGCTGGCTGAACAGATAAAATCAGCATGCAAAGATCTTCAGCATACAAGAGTGGTTCAGAGAAATAGAGAAGGAAAAGCTGCCTGTGCGGTAGAAGCCAAGATCAAGGCTCAGGACGACAGTATGCCTGTTAAATCAAAACCTTTGGAGGTAATTCTAACTTACTTTTAATTTGAACGTGCATTCAAGTGAGGTTATGCACCCAGGTAAGCTAAAGCTGCACCTACTGCAGCCTGCCAGCGCCTGGGCTCACGACTGCTGGAGCAGATTAAAGCTGCAGAGAAAAACGAATGAGTGTTCTGTACAGGGAGTTGAAGGTTATGGCTGAACTGGAAAGCTGAGAAAACTCTGGCTTAAAGGAAGCCCTCTTCTGGACCCAAACCTCTTCCATGAAAATGTTCATGAGGAAGACGCTTGGGTACAGAAGTACTGCAAAAAACACGGTTTATATTTTCACAGAACACTCGAATGCTTGCCCTGTTTCAAAAGCCCACCCTGTATTTTGTTTTCTCTTGTGCAGATTTATTTATTTACCAAGGTAACATCCTGAAATGCTGGCACTTAAACTGTTTCTAAGCCCGGTACTTGGAAACGAGGCTTTTAAATTAAACCAGAATGAATTTTCTTGTCAACAGTCAGGAGGAAATCTCTAGACAGCAAATCAAACTTATATCCGGTTCACCTTAAAAACAAAGGCCACCGCTACCCACAAGGACCTTGGGACTGGTGGCTTGAGCACACGTCTGTTTCACCCGTTTCCTGATGCTTTGTGTAAAATTGTACCATAATGGAGTCATTAGGGTTTGAGAGCTGTGTGTCTCATACGCAGTCGTTCTGTTGCTGCAGAACCAGCACATAAAATAAATGAGGTTGTCAGTCTGTGTAATGTGAGTTCAAGGTGTCCTTTGTTTTATTTGTTTGATTAAATACAATAGCGGGGAAAGGACTGGGCACCTAAGCAAAAGATGGATTGGGGGGGGGGGTGTTGAAAAGTATGGTCCCAAGCAAGGTGGCATCACAATTTTGTCATTGACTGGGATTACAATGATGATTCTACGGAAGGTCTTTCGTTAACCGGCTAAAATCCGGTTGTGATCCGGCTTTCGTGGGGTTCTGAAATCTCCATTTATATCATTATGAGTTTTCAGAACTCCACGAAAGCTGGATCATAATAACCCAGAAATCTGCGACTGGCTGCACAAGAGGAATGTGGCTGAATTGCGCTTTGCAAAAGTGTCGGACAAAATGCAGACCTTGGTCATTTTATGCAGGATTATCTGCCGACCCATTGATTTCATAATGAAAGCCAGCAGTTTTCATTGTCATCTTGAAACAAGGTATGCAAAGTTGCCTGTGAAGAAGTAGCTGTGAAAGGGGGCTGAATGACTCAGAGGGAGAACAGACTCACCTGGGAACACTGGGTGCTGAAGGAACAAACTGCAGAGTGAGGTAATGCCATGTCTATTGTAGATGGTTTTCTCGGAATCAAAGCCGAGTGCCCTTACCTTGAGGCTTCAGGCATTTGTGTACCCTTTGCTTTCTGAATCCCACCCCTTCAGTATTGCGGGGCGCTGATTTTTGCAACTGTGGTGAATGGGTTCTCCAGTTTCAAGTGTGTAGGTGACACTAAGTTGCCCACAGTACGGATGTATGTCCTGGGGTCTGTGATCTTTGCAGATGGTCAATACAGCCAGAAGATTAAAAACACTTGTTTTTGGTTAGGAAAGCCATTGAAAATCTGGATAAAATGCCAAAGAGCAGTTATATTACATTACCAGTATGTATGTATGTAGAGTCAGGGCTACGGTCCTCCAAGAGTTAAGACAAGGCAGCGAGACCTTGAGAAAATCTGAGAACTGGGAGACTGACAGATTTGAGCTGGTTTCGGAAAACACTGCCGAAAGTTCCTTGGAAAGCAGTCAGCCCTCCAGGGCAACAAACCCAGAGGGGTGTCTGGAGAGAGATGTTGCTGGGTGAGATCTAAAGCAGAAAAAGAAAGGAAGGGCAACAGATAAAATGGACAGTCAAGTTTCCAGGTGCAATACAGTGAAAACATTTTTATAATTCACTCTTAAGAGGGTTGCATCTTAGAGTTGCAATTTTTCAATCACAGAAAATTCATGACCGGCTGAAAGGAAACCCTCTTCTGGACCCAAGCCTCTTCCATGAAAATGTTTATGAGGAAGAGGTTTGGGTACAGAATTACCGCAAATTTTGTTTGTTGAGCGGTCACTATGACTTTACGAACTTGAACTTGCATTTATGCCATCGAGTTTATCTGATGCTCCGTCGCCAAGTGGCGTGCTGCTGCCGTCACTCGCCATTCCCTTCCTGGGGAAACATGACATTAATGGAAATTTCTCTTGCGTTCCCTCCCTCCCTTTGACAGAGACCGCTATTTTACCCAATTTTTTTCAGTTAAAATTAATTCACTTGAAATCCTTCTAATAGCGGCCACTGTAGCAAAATAGAAATACAGCATTTAGTTTTGTAAACCATAAAAGAAAATATTTATGTATTTATTATGCATTACAGTAAATTCTACAGACTGACATTCCATCCACAGTGTGCACACCGTGGGGTTTGTCCTCCAGTCTGCGCCCCACACACCAGTTTGACATATCATGACAGAAGACTTTAAGAAGAGAACAAACTGGTTTCGGCAAAATCGTCCCCCGTGTGCACCTGTTCACTCCGCTCAGATCTCCTCCAGTGTGAAGCCCCTCTTGTCTGCACATCCATTGCTTTATGCTCTTACCTTGACTGGCACTGCCTGTCACTGAAAATATTCATCACACACCATCCCTTGTGCCCCATCTTGTTGACAAAAGACTGGAAGACATTCCATTATATAAAAATTCACGGAGGACCAAACCTTGAGTTTGGATTTATATGGTACTATTATTCTTACCATTTATTGTTTGCTCACATAACTCGGCTGCCATTTTTTGTTTTTCAGCTCAGTACAGTATTAGGCTTCAATTACTTTTGCACCATTTCACCTGTTTCTATTAAATTCAGATGATCTATTTTTGGGGTAATTGGATATCTTTTATACTTTCTTTGAATGCAACATGAATCCCATTCTGAGAGTATAAAATGTGCAAATACTCTAAAATTTTCCAAGGGCTCAAGTTCTTCACTGGGGAAAATCTGAACCTGTCATTGGCCAGAAATATCTCCTGAAAAGCTGCTGTAACTAAGCTATTCCACTCTGCAAGGCGCTCAGTGGTCATTGGGAGAGAACAGAAAAATCAGAGTCCTTCTTAATAATTCCCATGCACACAACAATATGCCCCTATGTCGTTTCAAAAGATTTTATAGTGTCTATAATTTGAAATAAAATTATGATTTGTGATGATTCTGCATGGCAAATCCCCTCACAGTTCTCTTAAATGTCATATAGCTGAAAAAATGAGATGAATCGAAAAAAAGATTAGCTGAAAATGAATAGCTAAAACACATATGAATGCCTTGGTTGGCTAAGGAAGAAAAAAAATCTTATGCGACAACAGATTAACTACTGAGATGCAGTTCAAACAAAGGAACCAGAGAAAATAATTCAATAAAACTCTTTTACATTGCCACTTCAGCTGAATTTTTAAAAATGAAGTGTTCTGGTTTTAAAAGAGTTTTAGTTGTTAGATAATAAGCTTTGGTTTGCATGGATTCAGTAAATTTCTGCACTTCACACTCAAACTCACTGTATCTGACATGATGTGTGGGTGAACAGCAATCCAAAAGGGAAGCCCCGCGTCGATGCACCGTTTTTGCCGAGACTGCTAACTATGATTCTACAATTAGAAATGTGATAAATATTTTATCAGTGCATTAACACATCAGTATTAATTCCTGGAGCTCCGCAGCGGACAAGCTTTCAAAGTGCACCACATTCCTGGTGTTTTGAAGGGCTAAGTACACAACTAGTAGAAAAAAGTAATTGGAGAGCTTAACAATGCAGGGGGCAAAAGCACAGTCAAGCAGTTGAAATCCTTTTCAACATCCTCCGCAGCAGACACTTCACCTTTACAGATCACCAAAAAAATGATTGACCATTTGAAGCAGTTTCTTTTTTTTGTGTGTGTACCGTATTGCCCTTAACTATTACTATGCAACAGACTGGCATCCTCTCCAACCTCTACTCTGGGCAGGCGGCTTAAAAAAAAAAAAAAAAAAAAAAAAAGGCAAGTGATAAACTAATTTCCCCCATTTCTGTTTTATTCTCTGTTATGGTTCGAAAGATTTCAATTTCTAAATTCCAGCAAAAATACTCATAGGTAAAAATGACACAAGAGTCAGTCAGTCAAAGCAACATTTTTGAGATGGAATATAATCTATGCACAGCTTATTAGTTTTTGGATAATGAGAACAGATAAATGTTCAAACAGGGAATTTATGAATATTGCACAGCCTGAGCGCAGATGTCATTTAATTTCTGTCTTTTGCTATGTTTCTCATTTAGGAAGCGACACCGAGCAACAGCCAGCACCAAGTAACAAATGGCTTTCGCTGGAAGTTGATCATCGGTGTACAAATAAGGTGAAAATGATGCAAGTTTATGAACATTTACAAAGCAGTTGTGAGAAACTCAGGATATAAAGGGATGCAACACTAACTACCCAAACCAAAAATGCACAGTTGACACTAACTCCTTGCTTAGTGTGGTTTAGACACCCAAAACAAATCTATGTGTGCATCAGTTCTTACCTGTTTGCCCCCCCTCAGGTCACAGTTAAGTTCATGCAAACCACGCAGGTGACAGAGATCAGACTGGAATGGGGATATACAAGCAAATAAGCACAAGCACACACAAAATCAAACACACGAAACTAACAGAAAAAGCAGCAAAAAGTTCAGCACGAAAGATCCAGAGTCCAACACCAGGCAGTTTTAAATACTTTTTCCACCTTTATTGTCATTGGCTGGGAGGTTTGTGGCGATGTCATCGATAATGATAATTGGCAGGATGAAGGCCCAATGGCAGCTGGACACCTGTAAACAAACAAACAAACAAACAAACAAACAAACAAACACAGAAGCACAGAACAAGCAGAGATGCAGAGAGCTTTAGGTTTGGACCGCATGATGGCTTGGACACAAACATGCAAAACTTCATGCACATGCCCGAAGAGAACTCTTAAAGGGGCAGCACCATATAATAGCCAAAACTGCGCAGACTCCTGTAGCTACCCAGCTGCGCAGATCTTGCAGCCTCTACATTTCCACTGCAATCCCTGCTGCTTAAACAAAACCGCCACTGTTCAGCTGAACTTCCTCAACAATGAGACGCAAGCCTGCACTCTGCAAGCCCACTGGTAATGACGGTCATTTCTTACCTATGTGTACCATGAAATGTTTAGAACAGAGATAATCTGGAGATAGAATTAATTTTTGATCACGTATATTAACATGCAAACTGCTGAACATTAAAAACATCAGACATGGCATGAAGTCTGTTGCTGTTGTCTGCAGTGTGACAGCATCACTGCATGACGTGTGACCAGATAAATGTACACTAAATGTGACACTTATCTTTATCCCACGTTCTAAATAGTGCGTTCGAGGAGAAAAACATGACTGCTAAAAAAGAAAAACTAGAGAAAAGTACACCGTCATGGCTTCTTACCTTGCAACAATTCACACTTGTGACTCCATTCAGACAGAATTTAAAGAAGCCCTGCTTGCCCTGCTTACTGAACCCCACCTACCTCTTTACAAAAGGTCTTATCATTGGCTGAGGACATTGTTTGGTGGGAGGATCGAACTCCGAACTGCAGATTTGGGCTATAATAGATCGACGAGAGGAAGGTATGAGCTTACTTTGTGATGATATGACTTCCTGCACTATGTTTTCAGCGCTCTCTCTCTCCCTCTCTCTCTCTCTCTCTCTCTCTCCCCGGACTGACTTGCTCACCCTGGGTGCAGTGACACTCTCTGACTAACTCTGCAGACTCCTTTTCCCACACTGCCTTCATCTCTGTCTCTCCTAACCTCTCTCTCTCTTTCTCTCTTGTTTTCTCATTTTCTGTTCATCTAGGCAGGCACGCATCCACCAAGGACAGACAGGGATGGGGCAAATTCCCAGGGAAGATGAATCTGTGGCCAGCACCTGAAAGCTGGCTGTGGGGACAGCTTGTGACCCAGTCCTGGCGTATGGACCACATGTCGCGCACACCGCACTCTACCATCAAGGTGGCTGCATTTTCTACCTTTCCCATCTGTATCATGCCAGTGACAGACCTGATCTTCTGAAGACCCCGAAGGCACAAAAACTGGAGCAGCACAAGAACCTGGCAGATTTTCAAATAGTTGAGGATGAATTCAACGCAGACCCATGGACTGATCCAGGGCCATCACCTCAGGAATCTCAGTTTGGGAAGCCTGCCCCCCAATAAGGATCCATCAGGCGGCCGCAGCTCCTCTTCTGGATGCTACGAACAGCTTTTGATTTCCACCGAAGTCTTTCTGACTCTGGGAATCATCAGTCTGCTGGAGAACATCCTAGTTGTTGCGGCAATTGTGAAGAACAAGAACCTGCACTCACCCATGTACCTTTTCATCTGTAGTCTTGCGGTAGCCGACATGCTGGTGAGCGTCTCAAATGCGTCTGAGACAATCGTCATGGCGCTGATCACTGGAAGCCACCTAAGCATTCGTGCCAGCCTTATCAAGAGCATGGACAATGTGTTTGACTCCATGATCTGCAGCTCCTTGCTGGCCTCAATCTGCAGCCTACTGGCTATTGCCGTGGACCGCTACATCACTATTTTCTATGCCTTACGCTACCACAACATTGTGACGGTGCGCCGGGCCCTTAGCATCATCTCATGCATCTGGACGTTCTGCACAGTTTCAGGTGTGCTCTTCATTGTCTATTCAGAGAGCACCACGGTACTCATCTGCCTCATTACCATGTTCTTCACCATGCTGGCACTCATGGCCTCCCTGTACGTGCACATGTTTTTGCTGGCACGCCTGCACATGAAGCGTATTGCTGCCCTGCCCGGCAATGCGCCAATCCCTCAGGCAGCCAATATGAAGGGTGCCATCACCCTTACCATCCTGTTAGGTGTCTTTGTAGTCTGCTGGGCACCTTTCTTTCTCCACCTCATCCTCATGATCTCGTGCCCACGCAATCCCTACTGCGTCTGCTTCATGTCACACTTCAACATGTACCTCATTCTGATCATGTGCAACTCTGTTATCGACCCGCTTATCTACGCCTTCCGCAGCCAGGAAATGCGTAAAACCTTCAAGGAGATCTTCTGTTTTTGGCACAGCCTGCCCAGCTCCTGTGTCTGCGAGCTGCCAAGTAAGTACTAAGCACAAGTCGTCCCCTCAGAATCATCAGGGGAAAGCGACTCCTTTTTGTTGCAGTGGAGATGAGCAGAATTTTTCTTAAAATCCAATTTTCAAGAACTGGCTTATAGGTGATTCACAAATTCCGTCAACCACGATGACATCTGCTGCAGGGTTGTTAAGGTAGGACGACAGCCTTCGCCATAGGAGTTATGCTCATCTCGCGTCATATTTCTCTAGATGTACAGTGGACTTCACTGGACCTGACTCTGAAAAAGTCGCCCAGGATGCAACAGCCTTCACAAACTTAAAATCCACAAAAATGTGCACATACGCATCCTTACGACAAATGACGCGCATGGAACTGCACGGACGTGCCGACCTCCCGATAGACACCTTAAAAAGAAATGAGCTTTGTGAAAGTTGCATTTCTGATTTCTGCAGGAAAGCTAAGAGTGCTGTTCAGCATGTCAAGTAACTCATTTAGAACTCAGCAGCAACTTCCTGTTTTCGATTTTATAAAAGCTAGAAAAACTGCAGGGGTGCCAATATGTAATGTTTACAAGCATTCCGCGAGCATTTTTTTCCTGATGGGTGGTGGTAGGAGGGAAAGGAGAAGAAACCCATTTGCTTACTTTAATTCCAAATGTTGCACTACTTGTTTAAAAGCATCTTTGTGACCGCTAAGAAAATATATGTATGCATATGGTTGCTGAAACTGAGTTTTGAAAGTGTAGTCATAGAATTCTTCACTATTTTTACAGTGTACGTCGATTTGCGTGGTGGCTAAATACATATGTTTATGCTGTACAGTGTGCTGCCTGTCGTGCTGCTGTCCTTCTCGTATGCTACACTGTGAAGTTAAAATAAATATGGGTTATGTGTTCCCATTTTCAATATTTTTGTTTTTATGAACTATGTGAAAAGTGAAATTATTTTAATAAAATTTTATGCAAAGCCTGTTTTGAGGAGAATGATGCATGGGTGCATTTTTTTAAAGAAAGTATCCAGTTTATGAGTACATTTCATTAATCGGTGAACCGGTTAACTCAGTGCCCGCTCTTGTGCATTTTTAAAGGAGTTGGAAAAAATGGGTTTATTCCAGTGATCCAGAAAAAAATCCAAAGTCCTACCAGGGCACTGAAATCATTAATGGGTTGTTTACTTTGGGTGAAGCAAACTGACCTTCTTGGCTCTAAAAAGTGTAACACATAGGAAAAGCAAATCATCTTCTGTTTATGCCGAATTAGTTGTTTCCTCAGCTGGAAAAACAGAGTTCTTTTTACAACTTAGTTGGATTTAACAGCTGACCTGCAGCCAATTTTATCAAAGGCATCCCATTTCCTTCCCTTGCTGTGTTCGAATGTGCAGCATTTTAGTCTCACAGGCAGGTTCCTTAACCACTACGCCAGCTGTTGCCTCTCTGCCGTGCGGATGTGTGAGTCCGCATGTGCGCGCACGTGTGTTTGCACGTTGCAATGGGGTTTCCATGTCATTTGCAGGAGAGCGGCATCACACACGCCAAATGCCTTCATTCCGTTCACTTTGGGCCTCGCAGCAAGAAAAGCTCAGAAGGGAGCAGACAGCATGTGGCCAGCCGAGAGCAAGGAAAATGACGCAGATGTGTCCGGCGAGCCACAAAGAGTGAGAGTGGGCCTTTGAAATCCTTTGATATTCCCAGTTCAGCTCTCAAGGCCACCGTTACGTAACACCCAAAGCAAACAGCAGCAGCTTCAGCGGCAAGGTAGCGCCACCTTCACCTTGTTCATCTTCTTTCCAGCTGTGAGGATAAATCATGAGCATTTTTTATCTGCCCGAAAAGTTCTGCGCTCGCACATTGCTGGACTCAGCAATAATTAACAATGTTTACCCAAAATACAACAGAGTACATTTCTGAGCTGAATATAAAAAGCAGCTTCGGTTGCACTGACTCAGCGTTTCCTTTTTAAGTGTGGATGACATGCAGTCGAGACCCTGCACCTGTGAGCAAACCTAAAACAGAGCTTTTTTGCCAGAATGTATTTAACCGTGCATTCGAGCCCTTATTAGTTATTATCGATTAGCAATTAATCGATAATATTGCTCTCGTAATACGTTTTAAATTCTGCACAAAAGCGTTTTGATTTCAGTTTAAATGCAGTTTTGAGTATTTAATATATAAAATGTTCTTACTGTCACTATACCACATGCTTAAATTTGCATTTGAATTGTGAAGAAAGTGTTTTATTGTTAAGCTGACTGTGTGTCTGTAGTGGAGTTGGCACAGTCCAACCTCTCTGAGAACTGCGGTCCTCAGCCTGAAAGAACAATTGTTCCCTTCCTGGTTTAACCTTTACCTGCTACCTCGTGTGAATCGAAGCTACGCTGTAGGAACTGTCCTCTTGTCTTCAGTGCCTCCATTGAACCTTGGTTTCCTCCAGGTGCTCTGGCTTCCTCTCAAAATCCGTAGATGTGTTTCAGGTTAATTGGTGACCCTACACTGTCCATAGTCTGTGCATGTGTTTGTGAGTATGTCGGTGGCCACCCCGCGATAGACTGGGGACCCACCCAGGGGTATTGTGTCACAGTCCTGCATCCAGTCATTCTGCCACAGCCTCCAGACCACCACTACCCTGACCAGGATAAAGCGGTTAATCACAATGGATGAATGGATATCCTGCACTCCTTTTTGAGAGCAAAAGTTGCACCATCAGTATTGTGTACCCTGCTATCCCTGCATTCTGTGAGCCTGCAATATTCCAAACCACCTTCCTTACAAATGTAAATCATTTATATGGACATATAGATCAAAGTGTTTGGCTGACTCTGCCTTCAGATTTGCAGCCACTTTGTGGATTCATCGCCTGCATCTGCCTGGAAGTAAGTCCATTTGTAAGTCCATTTATTTCATTCCATTTTATTCGTGGAAGTCAATAATAGAGCACATGCAAAATTCGAAAAGGTCGTGCCTAAATTTGAGGTGCGTTACTAAAAAGGCAAATATAAAGCTTGAAGAGCAAAAAGGTTGTGGCCATTAAGTGTGAAAGACATGGCATTGCATCCAATTCTCCAAAATTTGAGTGACGGGCACGGGAAAAAGGGTCACTGGGTTCGTCCTGTGCTGCTATTGCAAGGGAATGAAACAGGAGTCAAGCATTAATATGGCTCCATGGGAAAGCAGGGTATTGAACTTGGTAAAACTGTACCTGCCCTTTTCCATCCCTTAATGCCAGGGCCAACACGCAGCTCTTTTTTTTCTGCTGTGGGAGTTGCCAGCTGTTTAATATCGACTCTGAAAGCGGCTGAAAGCGTTTAATTGGTTCCACTCCATTGAAAGTATTTAGCAGCTTGAATGACATACAGTTTATTTAACTTGTCTTTGCAAAAATAATGTCCGGTGTTTGTTTTGTGAAAAATCCATAGACCTCACTTTCACTCAGCAGCTTAATGTAAAATTTAAGCTGCTCAGTATTCAATTTACCGTCAAAGGAAATTGCATTTTAAATATCTTACCTTTTCTCGGCTTTGAGCGCATTAGGAGCGCCCAAGATGAAATAGACATATCCAGCCATGCTAGCTGAATAATTGTAATAAACATGTTCTGCTCTTCAGTTTTTCCAAATGCCAGAAAGCATGATGGGTTTTGCATCTGGCGTACCGCATGTTTGTTTTCTTGTGGATCTTTACACTTCTGCTAACCAACCTGGATCTGTGATGGGGCAACCACTTTTGAAGCATTCTGTGTGTGCTGAGCATCAGTTCCTACTCAGAAGTCATGCCTGGTACACAAATAAATCCAATGAAATGCTTTAAATCTAACAAACTCCCTACAAACAAATCAGAAGACTCCAGCAGTAACCTTGCAAAGAGAATTGTGAAAAAAGTGTTTTTAAACAAACTTTACTGCAGGATCATATAAATCTAGACAGGATTTTAAATGCTTAAATAATACTCAATTACTCTGTGTTCATGTTTTTGATAAAATATAAAGGAACTGAAAGCAAAATAAAAACATGGTACCATAACCCTAGCCTGGAAAAACAACAGCCATGTGAAGGATCCAGTGCAGAGTTTCCAGGAATCTGGCCAATATGTTTCAAACTGTTTGTCCATGTATGAACAACCAAATATCTGCCTCCTAAAATGGAAATGCAGTGATTCTGCTGATTCCCCAGGAACTGAATTTGTATCTACACTGCTAGTGTGGTTTTATAACACTTGTGAAATATAATGATAACACTGTGCCGGGAAACTGCAGGACATAGGGTGACAGAACATGCACGTGCGAACTTCACAGTAGTAGAGCCACACTCACAGAACAAATGTGTGTGCAGGACACTGTATAAACCCACACCTGTATACCCTTGCTGGACACCGTGCCATCACAAATGGACATGCCTTGGTTACAAATAACAAAGTTGCCATGACATCCATATTTAAGCCATTCCTCTCTGCAGTGAAAGAGCTTCCCCTGGAGAAGAGCCCTGTCCGGGTCCACCTTTCCCCCAACTTATGAGTACCAGAATAAAACCTGAATTCCAGAGTCTGCATCCTCTTGTCAGAGACCATGTAAAATCCAAAAAGAAGAAATATAGAGGCCAACTCTAGTGTCACTTATGTGACCAGTCTAACCATAAAAAATGTATGACTGTGATTTTTTTAAGATCAGTCCAAGCCCCTGCATTCCATGGACAGATTGTGATAAAAGGTATCAACCATAAACACAAGCGTATCAGGATGCCTCCCGGGAAAATGAGCTAATAACTTTTAACTTGCTCCTTACAGTGTGGGGTGGAAAGGCTGGCGAGCACACGGTCCCTGAAGGGGTTACGCCTGGGTCCACACAGAGTCCTGGTCCCATATTGTGGCTAAGTAAGTGTCATTATCTCTGTGGCACAGCAGTAGTTCTGGGGAAGACTTCACCTGGACACTCAACGCCTCCTCCATCAAAAAAAAAGCCCAGCAGCGTCTCCACTTCCTGCGAAGGCTGAAGAAAGCCAGCTTGCCTCTTTCCATCTTCTCCACCTCCTATACAGGAACTATAGAAAGCATCCTTTGCAACTGCATCACTGTCTGGTTCGGAAACTGCAACGCCACTGACTGCAAGACCCTCCAGCACCTGGTGAAGACAGCTGAGAGGATCATCGGTGTTCCTCTCCCACCCATTGCAAAACTCTATGAAAAACACTTCATCCATAGAGCCACAACCATTGCTGCTGATCCGGACCACCCCTCCCATTCCCTGTTCACCCTCTTACCATCCGTTAGAAGGTACCAGAGCATCCGGGCAACAGCTCCTCAGGTGATCAGACTCCTCAACGGCTTGAAACTCACTCATGCCCCCCCCCCGTTGGGAATTACCCTGTTTCCTAGGGTCCAACCACCTTCTCCCCCAACCATACCAATGACTGCATGGTCACTTTAAGTCCATGTTTACCTGGACATTACTGCACCTATGTTTATTATCTATTTATTATTTATTTATTGTATGTATTTGCACTGTTTTTCCTCTGCACCCACAGAGAAACAAAATTTCGACCCCGACGTACACCTGTATATGGACGGGCCAACAAATAAAAACTCTCTTGAATCTCTCTTGACTCTTGACTTTGAGCTGATGATTCAGTGTACCATGAACACAAACTTATTAGGACGTTTCCCAGGAGAAGATGGCTGACTAACATGTTAGTCTCTTTTTAATTTGAAGTCTGAAGAATGTGGTCACCAGCAGGGATAGGAAGACAATAGAGATGTTGTTTACAGCACAACAGGAACACGGTGAATCTGAATTAAATGATTAAGTCTTCTGAAATAACTTCTCAGATGATGTCCAGCACAGTTTGTACCACATGCAGCACATGCTGTATTTACAGTCTAGTCATTTGTCCCAAGATATTGTTTGTCCCAGATCTGTCAGACGACAACTTGTGTAAAGAAAATGTAAATGAAAAGAGAACTGGGTAAAAAGGCATAAAAAAATGAATTGTCACATCTCTTATGGCTTGTTTGTTTGGGTAATTTATCAGAGGCATTTAAAAACACAACATCTGTTTAGCATTATATTTTCTAAGTACGATCATCTCGCTCTTAGGTCTAGAATTAATTCCACAGAAATGTTCAACAAATGAACTCACTGCTGGTTTTCTCCTCACCCTAATGGGATTTGATATGAACGCCGCCCTTCTTTCACAGTCTTGCTTAGCTTTCTTCTCCGGTTGCCTCTGCCGAGCTGATGCGCCCATGCAACAAGCGGGTGTCCGTGTGTTTATTCCCTGGTTGGCGAACCGCTTTGAATTTCCACTGTGTATAAACTTGAAATCTCACTTTGGAGGAATATTCATTTCCTGGAATCAGCCAAATTTGAGGTTAAGGAAGGCATCACATATGTTCTGACACAAAGCATATTATAGGAAAAGCGTTATTATTTTCTAGGAGTCTGTTTGAAGCAGCCCAGCACTTGATACTCCAGGAATGAATTGAAAAAATTATGCAGCCATGACTTGATACAAGGAAATTATCCCATTAAATTGGGGTATTTCCGTTATTTTTGAAATGATGGAAGGTGCCCACCTACTGTCTAGATAATATTATGCACCCCCCTACCCATAACTGACTTGGAGGATGCGAGTATTATTTACAAAGTAGAGCCTTCCCATAGGCCATGGCTCCACAGTTCAGTATCAAACAAACATGCTGAGAGCAACTGTGCTGCTTCTGAATACATTAAGCGGATCAACACAAAGACAGGCACCTCCAAAAAACCAGCAGACTGAACAAACCCCCTTGCTGCATACCAACACTGAAAGCGAACGCCGTTCCTAACCCAATATCTTGGCTCTATCACATTATTGCCCCTGGGTCTCCTCTGTCTCCCTGCAATTGATTTACTGACATTCACACCTTAACAGCATCTATTACCCAGATAGTGGATTACCTGCCGCCTGGGGAGCTCCTTTAATTGTCCCCCTCAGCACATTCCTGTTCTACAAACCCTGCTCAGTCAATATGGAACTTGTATGTTGTCCATGCAACGATTTACTTACTCTCTGTTTTTGCCATGCAGACCACTGGACCACAGAACATCTTACTTTTATTCATTTCATTCATTCATTGTCCTTAACCACCACTGTCCTTGTCCTGGTCAAGGTGCGGGCAGTCCAGAGTCGATCCCAGAATAATAACTGTGCACCAGGCTAGGAAATCATGGAGAGGAAAGCAGTTCATCTCATTTGTTTATTTGTTTGTTTGTATTGTTTTTTGTTTGCTTTTCAGGACGTTTCCATGAGGGTGCAAAGTATTATGGGTCGTCTTCTTCTTCTTCTTCTTCTTCTTCTTCTTCTTCTTCTTCTTCTTCTTTCGGCTGCTCCCGTTAGGGGTCACCACAGTGGATCAATTTTTGTATTTTTGTCCGCATATTTGGTTTGGCAAATTTTTACACCGGATGCCCTTCCTGACCCAGCCCTCTCCATTTATCCGGGCTTGGGACCGGCACAAAGAAATGCACTAGTTTGTGCATCCCCTTGTGGCTGGATTGCAAAGTATTATGGGTTGTACTTATCAGAAATTGTTGAGCTGGTGGAGGATGCAGGTAGGCTCCCCAGAACTGGACCGGGTTTTGTGCTGTTTGTAGTTTGTGAAATCCAAGACATGTAAGAAACAGAAAAGAAGGATTTGCAAAAATACATTTGGATGCTTAAGAAACAGATTGATACCCATGTGCCAGTCTGTATTTGCCCACAGGTCTGATTACAGACCTCTCACATTGGTCTATTAGAATTTCCAGCAGATGCTGGAGACCTTTGCTGGAGAGCTTTGCATGTTCAAAAATGCCAGTTAAAGCTCTTAGGTTCCCTTAGAGATATATCTGACAATCACCTCAGTGTTCCTGATCGAAAAACATGAACACATGGATCTAATTCAGAAATGCTTTTATTGTGATTTTCAGTTAAAGACTAAAAGCGGCATAAATACATTACACGGCCCCACACGCACTTTGCATTGCTTGCTATTACAGTGACTGAATCGTGAAAAGGAAAAATTAGGTTTATTATTGGCTCAGCCCGATCAGATTGACTGCAAGTGGGAGCTCTGCGGGAAAGCAGGCCGATGATGACGTCGTTGTGGACAACACACGATGGTTCCTCAGGGAGGCACCGGCGCCATGTGCTCAAAAGTGATCGATCGACAGGAGCCCCTCCCACTTATTTTACCGCCTACCGGCGCACATGAACATAACCGGAAAAAATGGTGAAATCGAGAGCCAAAAAACAGAAACGGGGCTTCCTGATGTTGTGTCAGGTGGTGCAGTACCTGTGCCCAGGTGAACAGCTGTATCGCATGCAATTAAAATAAAAATAAGAAACCGATGGCCACTTTCAGTCTCACCCACAAGGCTATTTTTGTGTAGTTTAATTGGGGCCAGATACTAGTTAACATGCGGTAATGCTAATGAAACGCTAACCAAAGGTTTCCCGTGAAAGAAATCAAGACTGGAAAATCTACAGAACTCAGCGAAGTCAGATATCATCACAAAAAGACTTGCTCCTCTGCGCCATTTTGACTTCAGCTTTGAGGAGTGTTTGGTATAAAAGTGACACAACTGTCCCTGACACGGCTGTTGCCATGGGCGATAATCAGTTGCTTATTCAATTTCCTGCTCACAATGGCAGTAAAGATGCAGACACACAAATTTAATGCAAGCAATTACAGTGCTGGCTGTGCTCTGGATATTCTAAAGAAAAAATAGGTTAATGATATCTGAGCCACAGTACCCTTGGCCTCCCATCCTACTGAGGTCACCGAGTGTGTCATTGGGTTAAGTAAAAAGACAAGTTAAAATGCAACTAAATGCAAAGCAGAGAGACAAGTGCTTTTTGCGAAACTGCATAACAATTCTCCTGTATTTGAATACTTTGTGGAGTTTGCATGTTCTCATTATGTCTTCCTTTGGTTTTGTCCAGGTACTCTGGTTTCCTCCCATGGTGTTTCGGGTTAGTTGGTCATTCTAAATTGTCCATACTGTGTGCATGTCTACAGTGTGTGTGTGTGTGTGTGTGTGTGTGTGTGTGTGTGTGTGTGCGTGCGTGCACACGTGTGTGTTCGGGGTCCCCCTCTGATGAACTATCATCCTGTCCAGGGTGTAGATCAATAGCATAGCACCCAGTGCTCCTGGGTAGGCTGCAGACCAATGTGACCCCAACAAGGATTAAATGGATGGATGGATGGACTGATTTGAATTTCATTTGCACTTTGAAATGACCAACACGTAGGGTTTATTCGACATTCTACAAAATTATCAAAGTAAAGAAGGAGCTGCTCTGTGTTTTCAACATCAGAGGCATAGTGACGGCCTACCTATGACTGGGGATCATTAGTTTTGCAGATGCTAATAACCTGCTGCTTAAATACTACCGCAATACAAGCTTCAGTACAGCCCTTGCGAGACTCATTGCTGGGCTCGCTTATTCCAAATTTACCGAGTTTTTATTTATTTTTTGGCTCAGAAGGAATTTCAAGGACTACAGCTTGTTTTGTTGTCTAATATTTTTTACCCCAATTACATTTTAAGTCTGACTCCTCTGTGAAGTCAGGTTTTTATTGCAAGCAAAGATACTTATAAGGAGCAAGAGGAACAAATACAGTTTAAAACCTTTAAAACCTTCAGTTACCTGATTTATTGCCTTTGTCCAGAATCTCCATATTATTTATGTTCCCTAATAACTGCAATTTCTGTTCGAATGAAAAACAGTTGCTGCTTGGATGTTCTGAAGCAACATCTTTAGATCACAGTGGAATGGGTTGATGCTCACAGTTCACTGTAGCTTATTTAATCATGTATGTACCCTAGAACAGCGGTCCCCAACCACTGGGTCGCGGACCGGTACCGAGCCGTGGATCATTTGGTACTGTGCCACACAGAAAGAATAAAAAAGTTTTTATTTTTATTTTATTTCCATTTTGTTGACTGTCGGAGTCTGCAAGGTGTTTTATTATGAAAAATAATTTTTGTGCCCTTTTCCCACACTTGTCTCTGTCACAGTTTTGATGCCGATAAATTACGGAAATTACGGAGTAAACTGTACATAAGGAACCTACTTCGGGTGTCATTGTCTCCCATCACCCCTAGATGGGACCGTCTCGTTGCAAGGAAACAAGATCAGGGCTCCCACTGTCTCTGCATTTTGGTCAGTTGTATTTATTATGCACTTTATTATGAAAGCACGATGGCCAGTCCGTGGAAAATTGTCTTACATGAAACCAGTCTGTGGTGCAAAAAAGGTTGGAGACCGCTGCCCTAGAAGCTTGAGGAGGGGGTACCCGTTACAGCATCTTAGAACAGTAAAGCAAGTAAGACTCGTGCTACACCTCAACATTATGATAACATAACATGAGAAATTCTGAAGAAAGTGTCACCTTACATTAAAGACCAGTTTTGGAAGTGAGCATTCAGGTGCTTTCCCCATCTAAGTGGTCTTCAGCTACTGCTAACAAGTCCTGTTCTCACGTAGGTGACACATTTGTTAAATCCCTTGCCATAAATTGTAAAGAAGGCATTTCAGTTTTAATGACTTTTAGAGATTTTTATTATAGTTGCATATTCACATTTTTGCAGAGCTTTCTGGGAACTTTGATAGTCCACAGTTCTCACATGTAGCTGTACTGATCGAACACATGATTCAAATAATGTAGCACTAAAAGCTTTGCTGAGAACCCATAACCTTTTTTTATTTACCACCCATCCATCCTTTACCCTGGTCTGGGTTAGGGTTGATGAAATAGAGGAAACTTGTGCAAATGCTCTGAGAAAAAACATTACAATTGGGTAACTGGATTTGGCTAAAATGTAAGAAAAAGGTTGAACGCAAACCTTTTTCTTACATTTGGAATGACTTTAAAAGGTTAAACGCAAACCTTTTTCTTACATATGGAATGACTTTTAATCATGAACTAAATTACAGAAAAATAAACTCAAATGATATCACAGGACTACGAATGAGCTTTTCCTTCGGTCTGAAGACCTCCTTATCCAGTATTTTTTAGGACCCATTTTGTTTACCCAGTAATATCCTGATCATGGATCACTGCTGTACAGTGTAAGGCTCACACCGGTAATTCGCCCAGCTTATGCCAATGTGTTCAAACACATTGAGAGCACTGAAAGCATGAAGATGCTATATTTTGCAGTGGTGCTCGAGCTCATTAAGTGAAGAGAATTATTTCGTACTTAACTCACTTAAGTGGGCTTTTCCTGGGATGACTGCTCTTCAAGTAAGTTCCTGCAGCTTGAGGGGCTTCTGGAAGACACATATGTGATACCTTACTTGTATTTATGGTTGCTACCACAAGGTCTTGTGCATTATTGCATGTTCACATTCATTCATTATGTAATTCACACCAGAGGATAATTAAATAAAAAAATAAAATAAAATCATAAAGACACTTTATTCACTATTACAGTCAATTATCTTTTGAGATTCATGGTACATATAAAGCCGCTTTGAACAAAATTCAAGTTGCTGAACAAGAACATCTGCACGTCTTACTTTTCACATGCTGAGATGTTTTGGGTTTGGTGAAGGTGGAAATACGTAGGCTTGTAACACATATCAGTTTCCAAGAAACCCTAAACCCCCCTTTTTTGTCCACTCAAACACCACTGAACAACTTGTTCAAGCTCATCTTGTGTTATTTGGGCTCTGAGGGAAAAACACATCTTTTAAAAGAAAAAAACAGTTGTGCGTCATTTCTTCCTTTTGCAGCTGAGAAGAAAATGTAAATGGCCATAAATCCAAAAACAGTACCCTTGAGTTATCTTATTTCCCCATGGGACTTATCTGTAAAGACAAAGGATAAAAGTAACCTACGTATCTGTTTTCTTCCTTCAGGTATCTCAGTGCACATTAAACAGAACCAAATGTTTGTGCTTCGCCTTTCTTTGTTGTTCTGAGGACCTCAGGTGCACAACCTTGAATCACTCTCCCTTTTCCCACCTGTCCATCCACCCAGAAGCACTACAAGTTGATGCTAATCTTGTTGCAAGTAACCAGAAAACCGCTTTTCCCATTTTTATTGGCATCTGTGTGCTCGGTGGGAAATTTATTCCATCAAGGGCATTACGAATTGCCAAAATACAGTTTCATTGCCTTCAGTGAGGTAAGTATTTGTATGTTATTTCTGTGATGGATCCACAAGGTTGGCAACTCACACGGTGCCAGCTGCGACATGACAACATGTGCAGAAAAGGTCCAAAAGAGAGCAAAAAAGAGCAAAGAGCAAAAATTACATATGGACTGTGTAGAGGAATAATATTCATAAACAACTTTCATATTTATTTCAATTTAATAGCCTGTTGCTCTGTTAAAAAAGTGATCATTTTCCTTCTGTTCTGGCCAAGAAATTCTTCCCTCATATGGGATGCTGCAGCCTGTTTACAACCACCCCCCACCGATCATAAATAACCTTTGCAATTCTTAGATTTTGTCTTTGTCTGACTCTCCCGCCAGTGTTAATGGTAATTCCCATTTTAAAAAAAAGTCACACACATTTATTTACACCCAGAGTTGCATTCATTTTTTGCCAAGATCTTATATTGATGATGGGAGAGTTGAACCGCTGCTTAAAGTCTTCTGTAGTGCATCCCAAAGATTATCAATGGGGTTAAGGTCTGGACTCTGTGGTGGCCAATCCATGTGTGAAAGTGATGTCTCGTGGTCCTTGAAGCACTCTTTCACAATTTGAGCCCGATGAATCCTGGTATTGTTATCTTGGAATATGAAGAAAAAATCCATTGATGGAAAAACCTGGTCATTCAGTATATTCAGGTAGTCAGCTGAGCTCATTTTCTGGGCATATAACGCTGCTGAACCTAGCCCTGACCAACTAAATCATAACACTAAGTTAAATCCAGGTGGTGACTTTTTTTTGGCTGGGCAGTGTATTATATTATATTATATTATATTATATTATATTATATTATATTATATTATATTATATTATATTATATTATATTATGCCTGACATGTCTGGTTTACTTAAATAATTCTTATTTCTAATTGACTAGATCTGCTACTGTACATATGCCTCTTTAACACCAATAAAGACCTCTGCACCCTGAAGAGGTTGGATCTCCTGTTAGATTCTGGTCCATGCATGGGTGACAATTGAGTTAAATTCCTGGTTGTGCTGTGTAATTAAAGTATAAATAAATATAAATATAAAACGAAGGTTTGGCTTGTTGCTTCTTGTTCAACAGTAAACTTTTACAACTGCATTTTAAAAAATGTATATGAATACTCTTTGAGATCTCAGCAAACTGATGTATTGCTGCCTTGGTTCTAAAGATGGAGGATCGAATCTTTTGCCTGTGTTTTCTCAGCACCCGGGTGGGTCTTCTCAAGCTTTTTCCACTCATGCTCTGTAGATGTAAACCTTGCATTAGCTGATTTCTGCTTGAGTGGGAATACCTGGGTATAAACAGACATCCCAAAATTGGGTGAGTGGTTTCTAAAACTGGATCGATGATTTGCTCTTGGCATCATTCAGTTAGCCCATTACAAGGATGTGTTGTCAGTTTAATAAAATGCAGGTACCCCCCTCTTACAAGCATAATGCATTCTTGAAAATTTGCTCGTAAGGTGAATTCTTAGTCAGAGAAGTAATTGCTCACAGGACAAACAATAACATTTCACCCATGCTCTTCTCTTGATACTCATACACAGGAAAAATTAACCTTCTATTTCATTATAAACAATAATTTCATTTATATATGCAAAAACCTACTTTGACTTGTATGTATTACCTGTACTAAGGAAAGGAGAAATAATTTTTTTTCCCAGTTGTGCCTCTGCACTGGGATGTTAGTAACATCCAACGCCGCTATGTTCTGGTGTAATAATATGTGTGCGCTTACCCTCAGTAAACCAGTTGTTTTAATCGATCCCCCCAAATGCTTGAATTTTTCTAGGAAAAAAAAAACACACACACAACAAATACACCGACTCTGGAACTTGAAAACACTATTTGGACTAAAGGTTGGTTCATGACTCAGTTTGTTTATAACTTCTAAGTCATTTTTCCATTATATGTTGAGTATCAATAACTGCCTGTTCTAGGCAGGGTCACAGAAGTCTGGAGCTGAGAGGGTTTGGCTAAGAAGGGTGCATGCTGGACAGAACACCTATTATTAGGTGGCCTCATACAGACACACACACACACAATAATAATAATAAAAACTGGGGCTGCTCACTCATCACATTGGTTCCTCTCATGAGACACTTTTAATACCTTTAAACAGAGCTGCTGTCATGGTTAAGTCCAAGAGCCATGTATACAGTGAACTGATGCTATGGAGAACAAAGACTGGTGATCCTGAGTGAGGCAGCAAACAATAGATGCAGGAACACAATGACTGGGGACTTGGGAACACTGTGAGCAAGGAACTTGAAAACAAGGAGGCTGGGACATCATGCTGGGACACAGGGCTTGAGCAGTGCAAACCAAAGTCCACCGTCACAGAAGTGCTGTTTAAACGGTCTTGAAGACCCGACTGAAGGCAGGTGAGCTGAGGTTGTCAGGAGTGTGAGGGCCCATGCTAAGCCGTGGAGGAACTATCTTCAGGGGTCGCTAGATATCTGTACCTGTTAGAATGTCATGAAATAATTCGAGCTTTACAAACAAAGAAAAATCCATGGAGTATTCCGAAAGCCAGTGGGATCTACAAAGGATATTTGTGGCAATTCTTCTATTCTTTCCCCAATCTGTTTGTTAGCATGACATTGAGGTTTGAGAGCATGCCTTCGGACTACTGGAGAAACTATTCATGAATTGCTCTTTCACCCTAAGGCAATTTGCCGATGAACAATAGAAATACAGACAACAGGGGCTTAAATGGCTTACAGTACATTTCCTGAGGCAATCCTGGAGCAAAACCGAAAATGAGACATGCTTTGAAATTATTTTGCTTAGATATGGTATGAAATAATACCAGGGAATAAATTTAGCTGTAAATCAGAAATAACAAGAATACCAAAGAATAACTTGGCTTGGTATTTAAACTAAATAAAAAAATTAAAAATTAAAAAAAAAACTGTTAAAAAGGTTAAATTCACTTAGACTGCAATGTTACAACTGATAAAAAATTTAATGCACTGTTTTGGTTCTATACTTTGTGCTGTTTTTTTCCCCCTTTGTGATATTGCAGTATAAGACCCATCGCGGGCTATTCATTAGAGGGTATTAAGTGCACCCTGCTGTTTCATGGAAAACACATTACGTTTTAATTCAGTTCATCATGTGAGCTGCTGTCATTTTTGTTTCGATGAAGTAGCATATCAGCCACTTCCGAAGAGCTAAATGAAGAACAAGGAGGTAAAAAGAAATAAAAAAGTAATTTCATGAAGAAGCGGCCTCTCTTATTCTGAAATGACATTGTCAGCATCAGCCACCACCGCAGTGTCCCGGAAGACCCAAAGGGGCAACAGAGGCAGCATGGAATAAAGCGAGGAGTGTCATGGAAAATGCCACCAACTCAGCACAGCAAAAAAGCATTTTTACTCCAAAAAAATTGTTAAATGGCCCTGGTTGAAGCGTCACATTGCTTATTAGTTTTCTTTTATCTCTGTTGTTTTAACTGTAATTATTACTGTAAAATGCAATTCTTTGTACAAATATGCTTTCTGTGTGACAGTTGATCATTTGCTTTATCTGTAAAATTTTTAATGTGCTTAACTTAAGTTACTCTGGTAAAATTACCTTGCTGTATAAATGAATAAACTGCTGTATGCAGCTAAACACTGTACTTTTCTTTGGAGAAAAGAATCTGCTAAATATAATAAATATATGCAAATATTTATCATAAAATTTAAAAAACTGGCTCAACTGTGAATTTCCTGAGACTTTTAGCTAAAAGTGCGATATCCTGAATATCTGACTGATGCTTACGGTGCTGAACTTTCAGTTTTTTTAAATGGTGCAGGTTTACTTCCACTGCTCTTCTCTTCATCCGAGGTACCCACTGAACCCATCCTTTGCTCTCTGAAATGTACAAGCCACATAATGGATGAACAAATAGCTGGCCTTGCTCTTCAAGGTAAGTGTCACATTTAGCAAAAATGTACGCACAATAGCCTGGTTATTAAGCCCATTACTGTACCCCACCTACCCCTGTCTGCAGGTCCTGAAGTGTCTAATTGGCTGAAACTTGGGTCGACTTGCCGGTGCAGAAATACCGTGCACTTTAAGTAGCACTTTTATAGCAGAGTCCTGGAAACCCAGTACTGAGGTGAGATACGAAAGAAGGACCTTTTGGATGGAGTGGCAGTAAATTACAGCCCCAGAAAAGATTCTTTTTGATGCATGGAGACCCGTCGAGATAGGCAGAGCTTCTTCTCTTTCCACTAAGTCTGCCAGCTGTCATTATCCCTACTGTCAATGCCCCTTGTGACCACTTAAAACCACATGACAGAACCCTACACATCAGTTTCTTAAAATTCTATTAAGCAATCAACTTGCCAACCAAGGCTCCAAAAAAGAGAGATTAACAGCAGCCAGCTCGCAGATTCTAGATCAACAATTGCATTTCTTCTACCCAGAGAGGGTTGCTTTGCCTACTTTTCCTGTTCATGTCTTTAACCCATTATATGAAGCCCCTGCTCCTTGTGTGTACTTATATCTCATCCTCCAAGTCCTCCAGTCACCATATTGCCAAGGCTTTGTGTTCCAGCATTCTCCAAGTTCTTCAGCCCTGCATCTTCAAGACTTCGTGCCCTAATGTTCTCCAAGTTCACCAGCCTTCTTCTCTCCCAGTCTTCATGTTCAAAACCCACCATGTCTTCAACGCACTGATTTCCAGCATCCACTGTTAGCCCCATGCACTTGTAAATGAACTCTGTGCTTGAGCCCAAAAGCATTCGCATATCCCATTCATCATGACACAATGTCAGAGTCAGAGCAACAATAATTTAGGTGGAAACTGTGTTAACATGTGGATGGAGACAGTTTGCTGTGCATCCCTTCACTAAACAGTCCAGCAGTTTCTGTAGGGCTCTTTTTTGCTCAGAAGAGCCATTTCTCATTTGTACAGCTTGAAAAACTTCTGGGTTTCAAGTAAAACTTGGTTAAATCGTGTTGTTTCCTATTAAATGATTTTATTTTCAGCCCAAGTTTTGACACACATTTCCTGCCAACACTGTGCTCTAAACAAAATTTATTACATAACATTAAACAGCAGTATGCGAAACCACATGAGCCAGAAAGTTCTCCTTTCTACCAACTACAACTGGACACGTTGTCTTGGCCACCATCCAGCTGACCTAAATGAATAATACAAAATGTTTCATGGTCCAAGATAACGTTACGAGTATTATTGCGTGTGTGAAGAAAGAAAGAAGGAAAGCATGCCGATGTGGACCAGTGGCAGGTGCGTGGTCATCATGTCCACCAGCCCGCGAAGAGGCTGGTCCAGGGGCACCGGCTCACAATGTTTAACCAAATTCAAACTGTAATCTTTGCCATTAACGCTGTAATGCTCTTACACATCTTAAAGCTGAAAATGTTAATAGGAGAAATGCAGAAGAATAACATCTGCAGTTTCCCACAGTGGTTGGTTTAGTAAGACTGAATTCACTACATTAGTAGGTGAATACAAAAGCGATCATTAATGTGAGCCTGGAAAGTGATGAAGTAACAGCTGTCGAGGTGAACGCTGGCAACATGAGGAATAGGCATGTTTCCTGTGTGAAAGTGACAAAACACTAAGCTCTATAAACAGGCCACATATGGCCCAGCAGTTTGCTTGGGTATGAGCAGCTGCACTGCTGTAGAGTAATTAAAAATAAAGCGTAAAACACCTGTATTCTGGGCTTCAACACAACCTGTTCGCTGGTTCACTCCATTCCACCCACAGGTGGTGCGTCAGTGGGACTTTGACAGCCAGATGTTCAAATTCCTGCCTTGAGATTGCAGAAAACTTGCAAAATTGAGCAGCACATATTCAAATTCACCATTTCGTTTCTTATCCCTCCTTCGCTAATGCAATAACGGAGGTGTAGAATTGAACCCTTAAGTCATCTGTGCTTTCCTTTTTTACAAAAACATGCCAACATTTATATCAAAGTCTGCAGTTTTGCAAAACAGGAGGCAATACCTCACAGATACCAGACCACAGAGGGAGATTTACAGATTCAGGTGAAAAAATTCCTTGTACATTAAATTGGCTGAAGCTTTTCCAGGGCAAAGTGGCATCTTTTTTACTTTTACAAAAACTAGATAAAACTGTCTAGGATGTGTGGCTTCATTTTAACTTTCCTAACAATGGGTGAATCTAAGCCAGGCATCATTAAGTTTTTTTCTGCTTTTCCAAAAACGAGGCTGGTATTTTTTTGTATATGTCAGAAGTTATTTAAAAATTATTGTGCTGGCATTTAGAAGTTATATTCAAAATAAAAGTCTGAACAATATTAATATATTAATAAATAAGCATCCATCCTCACTGAATTCTCCATGGTAGCACTTGGATAATGCTGTCACCTCACAGCACCTGGGCTGCAGTCCTTTGCAAGGTGTAACCCTTCCTAGCCTAGGGCCCAGGAATTCCAGAATGAACTCCAGACTGCTTTCGCCTGACCTTGAGCAGTGATTAACAGAAATGGATGGATGGATAAACAAAATTTGGCTTCTTTTTTCATAAAACGGCCAGATTAAAGTGATTTTTAAAAAATAAACAAAATAAAGAATACCTTCTTGCAGAAAACAGTATGCTTTGGCTTGTAGACAACTCACTACATCTTTTGTAAACCAAACATGACCCATCACCCCCGGTCACACCATCTCTCAAGCACAGCTGAGTTGTTTTTCAATAGAGGAAGAGAATGTGGTTGCTGACAAGAGAAAGATGGACAGCTGCAACATCAAATCCAGCAAGGAAAGAAATCCTGTTTTAATCAAAAAGAGATTCTCTTTAAGGCTTGTTCCAAAAAAAAAAAAAAATTATACAAAAGACATAGCAGAAAGGGCAACAAGAAAGTCACAAACCATGGTCTACAATATCCTCTAACCGCTCCCCCCTTACTGTCACTGTCCTCACAGTGCACCTTAAGGTTTTATTTTGTTTTATTTTATTTATTTACGGTTTTATTTATTTATCTATCTATTTATTTATTTATTTACTTATCTATTTGCTGTGTGTTCTTGTTTTCTTGGGTTTGGTTGTTTGTTTGTCTTACTCGTCTTAAATTTTGATATGTAACCACACACAGTCTCCTCTCGAAAGCACATTTCACTACATGGTATACTCAGTAACCATGTAAGTGACGAATAATCTCTTTTGACTTTCTTTTGACTTTAATAATTAATATATTAGCCAAAATAGTGAAATAAGGGAGGAAAAAATGACATCATGCAGTTCTTGTAATTTTTAAACAATTTCTTGAGATAGTATTGTTAGGACCTTTTCACCAGGTGGCATCATGTCAAACAATTGCCTGTCTGATCATATTCCACTCTATATTTCCCTTGGTTGCTCATATCATATTACAGCTGCCACAGAGTTCAGTGCAGCTCCAGATACATTCAGCAGATTAGTTGCAGCAAAAAAACAAAATAATTTTTAATAACACTATTTAGTAATTAGTTTCCATCCCTCCCTTTACTTTATCTGTAGAATCCATCTTCTCTATCTCACAGTCACAGTAGAGAAAATTTGTGCAATTTCTATTTTTGTCTGACGCTCTGATGATGGTGACTTTGCTCTTTTGAATTTCATTGCGTAACCCCCATTTACGCCACGTGGGAGGTAATCACATAGGACTGACAATAAAATATTTGATATTCAAAATGTGACCGTTGCTTTGAATATGTTTTTCAGCATGCACGTCTTCTTTGTCCCCAGGGATATAAAGTACACAGCCTTTTGGATCAAGTTGATTATGTAACAATTCTGGAACTATTAACTGGTATAACACACTTGTATAGTTATCATTTCCTACTTTGAGCCCCTGTCCGGCTAGCTCAGTCAGTAGCACATGTGACTTATAATCTCAGGGTGGTGGGTTTAAGCCCCACATTGGGCATTGATGCAAATCCAGCCCCAAGGGAGTGCACCTCTGTGCCGGTCCCAAACCCGGTCAAAATGGAGGGTTGCGTCAGGAAGGGTGTCCGGCGTGAAAATCTGCCAAACCAAATATGCGGACAAGGCGACCCCTGACAGGAGCAGCCAAAAGTTGGTTTTTATTTACCTTTTAAAAACTTTAGTATAATTGTATATAAGTATAAGTAAGATCTGTTGAACAGAAATATGCACCAATCCATCCATTATCCAGGGCCCATCCTGGGATCTCTGGGTACTGGGTCATGAACCAACCCCCAAACAGAATACCAGTGAGTTGCAGGTGATATATATTATATTGTATAATAGGTACACTGTTTCACTGATGGAGAAAGATGCAGAGGACAGGAAGAAGTGGAAACAATTGATCTGCCGTGGCAACCCCTAACAGGATCAGCCGAAAGATGAAGAAGAAGAAGAAGGTACACTTTCACATTTATATAAGTAAATTATGCTAGATTAAATTAAAAGATTAGAACATTTATGAGGATCCAAACAACTTCATCTTATTGGCTAGAGGTGGAAAAGCAAGGTCTGTGCCCTTAACCACTACATGGTGATGGAAGTAATAAATGAAACTGCAGGAATGGGAATAAACAAAGTGCCCAGCATAATCACAGGTTTGGGTACATTCTGTACCATTAGGAACTGCTGTTGAGTGCACATCCAGGAGAGTTATTGAACTATTCATTAGCTGAACCACTCCATTTTTTCCCAAAATGAGCGTGAATTTCAAGCATTTTCAGTACTTTTATCCACTTTCTAAAGCAGTAATGGAGCCAGAACGTTGGATTAAAGCTCAGAAAAATGTATCTCCGAACCAAGGAATTTACTGTGTTTTTTTATTCTTCAGCATGTGAACGCAGTAAAAAAGTTCCTCATTTGCAGAGAAAGAAGTTGCAAAGTATTTAACCTCAGACACCTACCCACAATGCATGCATTATTTGAATGCATAGGTGACTTACAATATACAGATAATTTGCTTATTTTTAGCATTCCCAAGAAATTGTATTACCTCTGAACAAAAGGAATGTTTTCACATTTGTTTTCCAGACACTTTTTGAAAAGAGACCATCCCAGCAGTATAATTGGACATCATGGTGGGGTCGCATTCTCCTGGGCTTTGGCCGCATTTAACAAGGCCAAAGGCTGGGTTGGACCCATCGCAAGGAGCTTCTTTCTGTCAGTTCTCCTGCTAATTTCAAATCATCAAGTGATTTAAACCCATTAACCAGGGCAACTTGATCATTTTCCAAATATTAGCATCAGTTACAAAAATAAAAGATAAGGTACAAAGAAACTGGTCCTGTAGGGCTGCATTTCTAGAGTCCTGCTACAGATCCCCACATCTTCCTGAGACCTTTTGAGCTAATGCTAGTCAACATGTCAGCTGCATGTTCCAAAACATCTTACCTAAGGCTTCTTGGGTAAGAATTTTTTCTTAAAACAGATATTGTCTAAAAGTGATGTAATCTTTGACTGGTTTATTTCTTACCTGGATTCCACCCAGGTTTTTCAATCAAGACCAGTTGTCCATTGCCCTTTGTTGCTTAGCAACTTACATGGGAACAATGTAAAATAATAGGAGGTTGCCTTGATCACACTTCATATAAGCTCAGTTAGTCTCACGTACTGTCAGAAGCTTGAACAGTTTTGGCTGCTTCACCCCCCCAAAAAACACATTTCTTTAGATGGCAACATCATGAATGCCAAAAAAAGATGCTAGCTCCATGGAGCACTGATTTCTGTGCGGGCCAAATGATTGCATCAGGGGTTTGGAAAACAGTTCCCTTGACACAGATACTTAGGAATTCCATTAAGACCTTTTCATTGCACGGTATCCTAAAATGTCTGGTATGTAGCACGCCAAAATGAAAAAGAATGAACTAATAACCCCATTACACTTGCAACTCATTACAAAGCCAAAACATTGGTAGAAATAGAAATTACATATTAAGGACAAAAAAACACAATTAAACTACATTCTTCGGTCACGTAAACCTGAAGCACAGTCCGTCTGCATTTTTGACCTCTGTCTCAAATTCTGCCTCAAAGACTATTTCACAATTTTCAGCAGGATGCAGTGATCGTAGAAACTTACAATAAACTGTTTTGTGTGACTAATAGTTAAGATGAGAACATTATAATATGCTGCACATATTTAAATGTCAGCTAGAAATGAAAGTAATGAAATACTGAGCGTGGCACGAAAATAAAGGGTCTCGCATTCCCAAATCTCTTCTCTCAGCTTTGCGTTTACTAATGATTTTAACTTGCTCTTGTCACTGAGCCAGATGAACGGTCGTACAGAAAGATGGCACATCCAAGAGAATAAACTACCACTCTGGGAAAGGGGTGAAAGAACAGACATCATCAGGGGAGGCATGAATTCTGCCCTGCGTACTTTGGGAACAGTACAGGGCAGTAAGCATGACCTGATATGATATTTTTATTCTTTGTAATACATCAGACTCCATCTGGGCCAGCATTCTGTTTGATCATCATGTTCAGAGGCTTCCTTTGCTCCTGGCGGTTCGGCTCTTTTTGATCTGGCGTTGGTGATGCACTGCAGTGGGCCAAGGACAGGATGCTTCGGTCATCAGGGCATCAACGCTTGGCAATGGTGTTGCTCTCATGAGAAGAAGGCACATTCGAAATGAGTGGGATCTGTAACAACGTTTGTGGCTCAGGTGAACGTTGGTGCTGACAGGTGTGACTTGCCTCTCGACTTATTCTTTTTTTTTTACACTGGTTCTCCGGGGGTCACTCGGAAGATAACGGGAGGCACAAATTGTCCATCTGGAATGGAAGGTCATTGCGTTTATAGTCATTCAAAACAAGGGAAGCACAGAAAACAAAAACCCACAAAGCAGGGATCGCGAGTGGAGTTTAGCAAGGACTTCTGAAAGCCAGGTGACAGACCTGAGCTGTGGGGCTGGAAAAGCAAGGGCGAAAAATCAAAGGCAAAGCTGCCAAAGTGTTCTTCATACACACACTCAGACACACAAGTCATGAACAAAGACACGTTTGTCTGAACAAGATCAGGTTGGTGGATAAAGCGCAATTACAAGGATAAAGACATTTAACAGATGAGTGCTTTGACATTTCGGTCTATATCCTACGGCAGCGGCAATGTTAATGGCAGATAACCTTGGATGAAGCGTTAAGTGAAGATCTGCTGGCTGTACACATCTTCTCAGCGATCTGAGATGGTCATCCATACCTCAGCACTTGTGGGTGACCCTTTGTGGGCTCAGGCTGCCATTCTCTTTCAAAGTGTCCTGTATCTCAGTGGTGGGTAGAACAACCAAACAATACACTCAAGCAAAAGCCAAAATAGCGATCTAAAATTTGGTATGAAAGTACAGAGTACCGGGTCAAAAAAATAACTCAAATACTGAAGGTACTTTGACCTAAATTGGGCATTTTAATGTTGTGAATGACATGTGATGTTAACAGCAGCAAAACAGAGTTAAACCCTCTTTAAACTTATCTTTTGAGTAAATGAATTGTGCCGTGAAAATAAAATATTGCCAATAAGAATAACCACGCTCACTCCCTTTACCTGTTTGTCCTGGTCAGGTCTCTAAGCCAGGAGGGGTCACCCGACATGGGATGGCAGCCACACACACAAACAAATTTACAAATGAGCAAATCGCAAGTTAATCTGGAATTCACGTCTTTGGATTTTGGGAGTGAACCCACACGCAAGGGGAGAATGTGGAAGCTTTACACAGACTGAGCCAGTTGCAAGCCAGAAATCAAGATGAAAGAGTCAAGATAAAAAGAAAAAGATGACCAAAAAATCACACTTTGTGGTAACAACAAATTGAGATTTTTTTTTTTTTTTACAAATATTAAACATTCAAAGGTGGGATAAAGAGAATGACAGAAGTAATGGTGCATTTTTCTGCAAAAGTAAAAAGTGTCAATGTCAAAAAACACTGCATATATGTGAGATGTGAATACATGCATCATATATGCAAATATAACACTGAATATGCTTAAAATATGTTGAAGCAAAGGAAAAATTCAACAAGCAACAGAGTAACCATCTGTACTCTGTTTAAAGCAGATCAGTGACACAGAGGCTCTTTGTGACCTCGTAAAAATATTCTGAATGTCATATGAATGTGTTCTTAGGAACATTTTCTTTTCTCAGCTTGAATTCAAGCCTTGGAGATGCTTCAAATCTAGTACCTGCACAGAAGTGTTTGACTACCAGCACTTAGAAGCTGACAGCAACCTTGCTTCACTGAAGAGCTCCCTCACTGCAGAAAATTACTTGAGGACATCTATTTGCAGCCATCTGAAAAGCCGAACAATACTCTCATGACAGAATAACTGGAGTACTTTTAATATGGATTCAGTTTTTAGTACTTTTTTTGGAAATGATTAAAGGTTCAACCTGGATGCAATGATCATTTTTTAAATCGATCCTTTTCAGGAATTATGCACATTTGAATACGTTTACCCACGATTCGACTTTATGTGGGACTGTGGCTGTAAAACAAAGTTAAAGAGGAGTTCAGAAGTGCGGTCAGAAATAAAAGTAGTCATGTCTGAAACTAGAGGAAGACACCACACAGCTTTAAGCATCTCTCTCCAGAACCAGCTTTTCCAACAACGTGGCGGCTTACCTACAGGTACTGCCACAAAGTACGGTCACTGCCAAGACAGTTTACCAACAAGCATAGTGGTGGACGGAAGTAATAATAATTCGCATAAGGTATGATACTTTTTTGTCCTTCCTTGGGCCTTTGAGAAAGAAGTATAGCCACACTCTTTGATCTTCGGGAGAGGATGAAAGGAGAGAGCTTTTTCCAAAATTGCTCATTACTACTGTTGATGGAGCTTTTAGCCACCTCCTGTACATTAGCCCTCAAAAGTGAGCAGAAGGTGATATGTGGCCAGGGGATTTGCTCTTTGTGTCTTTTCCTGTGGGATGCAGATGCACAATGGGGTTTTTCTGCTTTTTGTATAACTCATTGAGTAAAAGGGCTACTTTTTGGCAAAGCTCAGCAGTCCTGCATTGTCATTCCTGTTGCATACAGGCTTTTAGCCACTGCCTACGGATTTTTTCAAAGGTAAATAAATGCAAATGTGAAAGAAATTAATTGCTCACCAGGCCCAAACACAAAATAAAGAAATAAATAAATAAATCACCAAAATCAGTAAAACTCAGTCAAGCACGTTGGGTCACTGCTTTGAAAACTGGCGATATGTTTGTTGCGCTAGATGCTTACCTGCTATGCAGACTGGTTATGCAATACATTCAGTCTGGACACTATGGCATAACAATGAGATCCACAAAAAAGTGAGATAAGTTTAACAGGCACTGGTAGGATTGAAAATTTAGACTTGAAATTTAAAGGTTATCAACCAAAGTACCAGGATCCATAGTGGCTTTGCTAACTTTTTTCTCCCAAAATAATTTATGTCAACTATCTCAGGAAAATACCAAGCAGTATACATCAGCTTAGCATGGAACTGTCAGCGGAACCAAGTAAATAAAGGAATCAATAAAGGAAATGATTCACTGTTCTTCTTGATGTCGTATCATTGGGTGGTGGGTATGCAGTTTATGATGTTCAGGGCAGTTTCCTTGAAAGGTGAGGCTTGGGGTAGAGGGGGTGGAAAGGATCTCTCTCAAGCAGGGCAAGAAGGCAGATAATTCTTCTTACAGTAATAGCTATATCTTGACTCTGATGTGGCAAAAAATGAGCCACATTTTCACGGCACATTCCTTAAACTAAGCAACAGAACATAGAGGTATACTGTATATTTGTAATACATATATAGCTGAACTGGAACCCCTTCACGGAGTGGGAAATGCAATGTATTCATGTGTGTTCATGAAACTGGGAAATCAAGTACAAAAGATGAAATCAGCACAAAGTAAAATAACTTAAGACGGTGTATGGGATTTTTTTCAGTTAAGGCATCATTCTATGAAAGATCATCTTTGATAGACTCACGTAGTGTCTCATTCAGCTGTCTTTGGAGGAAGCCTTCTTCAAATAACCATGAGATTAAAACTGGATTACTAAAAGTGAATCTGGGGTAGCGACGCAGGTCTGAAAATAAGCACGTGAATTAAGTAGTACAGGCAGCAAAGGCATCTAGAAAATAAATAAACCAGCAACAGCTGTCAATTTAAACTAGTTTAAATGCTGACAGACAGTTTTCCTAGAAAAAATTAAGTAAAATAAAATAGGTAAAGTCAACTCTGACCTAAATCAATTTTGAGGGAGGCAAAGTCCAAAAACTGTATAAAGTCCAACTATTGATTTTGCTGTGCAGCAGTGGAAATTTCTTTCAGTTTTATTAAGTCTGCAAAGTTTTGTTTCCACAAACATTGACAGATTCCAGGACTGTAAATTCACAGTCTTGGTCCTGTGTGAATTTAAGCCATATAAACTTGTTTTTAGCCATTATATTGTTCACTAAACCCTCATGGGATCCTAGGATCCTTTCCCCCTCAACAACCATGCATGGTGTTGTTCACCGTGTTAAACCTTTTGGCTGTGCAACCAACTCTTTGAGGAGGTTGTTTCTGGACATGGTGTCAAATAAGAAGGAGAAGGGAAGCCCTCTGCAGGCCTTAAAAACTTCATAACCGGTACCCGAACCTCAAGTCACCTCCAAAAATTGCATACAAGGAGGCCTACAGCCCGCAAAACACCTTTTGGATAAGTCAAGATTATTTGTGAGAAAGTTCATGTCAATACTTCCCTGTATTATTATGAACAAACCAAAGGGCTTAGTGTCTACAAGTTGAATGACTGAAGTCATTCAATTCTTGACATTCTTTACATCGGGGTGGCTGTGGTGCTATGACAGAAACATTTATCACTCCTAAATTAACAACTTGAATAAATAATTTTGCATTTAACAATTACATTTAACTAAAATGAATACATTTTAATATGAATGAGTTCAGTTAGACGGTTCCATGATTATATAAGGTTGAGAGGTCAACAAGCATTGACCTGGATATGGAAAGTAAGTGAAATGGAGAGTAGCATTAGGGAACCAGGCTGTCATGCTTTTGCCTTTCACTTTTAGCTTTTTCAAGGGCCTACACTGCAGCACTCATTGAAGTATTTTTATGGATTCTGTGGAACGGTGGGCCAATGATCACACCAAAAGACACGAGAACTGATGTTCCTGGATAGTTATTAAGTGAGTGGGTTTTTAAGCATGATGGGTTTCTCATTCACCGCCTGGCATCAACTTTAATCGATTGCTGTCTGTTTATATGGAGAACTCTGCTGTTACCCCACACTGATGGGTTTAAGTTCACTTATTTGAAGGTGCGCTGGCAGAAGGACAAATGTAGATCGATGAGAAAGATGGATGCATGTGTCAGCCCTATTGCAAAGAGGAATTCTTGCTGTTCTTTTACGGACATGTTATTTGTTTCAAAGCAAGAGGGGGAAAGAAGACCGTATAGCCAAAGGTGCTGCTGCACTTTGAGGCTGTGCTTCCCCCTAGTGGCTCAGACACAATAGATCAATGTTTCTACCGGTGCTCACCATCCCAATGCTGGATTATCAGGGATTAATTCAAAAGGAATAATGCTTGGCACCCTAGAAATGAATCAGATTATTAATGCAAAGGCAGCAATGTGTCACAAGGAATAATTTAATTCTCTATGATATCCTTCTAACTTGGTGTGCAATTATGGATAGAATAGAATAATAATGTTGGTTCCCTCCTTTTCCATTTCCCTGTAATCTTTTCTCTTCTGAATGAAACAATGTGAATTGTTTTAAACCTTGAAAATGTAAAGACAAAATGTAACCCGTATCAGGCTTCAACATCAGAACAGAAAACATTTGAAATCACTGTACATATAGGTGTTGCTATGCAATGGTATAATGTATGAAAAAAAGTGTTTTCTGTAAATAAGAATACAACATTAATTTCATATTAATTTAAATTGAAATGAGTATTTTTATTGTTTCTTTCTCACATGTACTAGGAAAAAACGTGCAGTGCCTCATACAGGTCAGTTTAACTTGTCTTCTGAAATACTGGCAGGTTTGAATAATCTAACAATGCAGTTACTCAGTCAATTTCATTACCTACTTGTTCTTGGCAGGGTCATGGTTATCTAGAGGCTGTATCACAGAATTTGAGAATCACTGAAGATGAAGCTAGGTGAACCCTGGAAAGGACACCAGTCCACTGCAGGGTAGGTACATGGGCAGAACATGTAAACTATACACAGACTGAAGGTAATTCCAACCAATTTTGAAGGAGCAATGCTCGCCATTTTGCTATTTTATTTTAAGAGATGCTTTCATAAACAGAAAAACAAAAAAAAAAAGTTCTAAGAGCAATACAGAAACTTACAAATGATTCTATGCTGTTTAATTCAATGTCTTTTAACTGAAGTGATTCATTTATTTTCTCAAATGGGAAACAGCAGTGTTCCCCTAAGACTCGAATTAACAACATTAACATCATGTATACACCATACTAGCTACTGGCTTCACTGTGATGTCTATTTAGTTTTTTAATTGTTGAGCCCCATAGGGATGGAATGGGACTATGCAGCTTGGAAAATGTGCTTCATAAATAATTAGAATGATCTGACTATCATTGCCTTTCACCATGGAAATGACTTGGACTATTAGATCATACAAATGTGATTGTGGAAAAATTTATTTCTCCATGAATGACTTTCTGCAAAATTATTCATACCACTACTTCATCTATAAAATTTGTAAAAGGCTATAATGTATTTCTGCTTATATAAATCAGTAGTGCTGCCATGGTTCATCTAACACATAAATCAAGACATTTGTCAAACTCAGGCATATGCCTGTGAAATCAGCCTGGAAGCTCTAAATTAAATCAAAACACAAACTGGGCCAAAGACTCAATAACATATGTATTATTATTATTATTATTATTATTATTATTATTATTATTATTATTATTATTATTATTATTATTATTATTATTATTATTATTATGTCTGTTCTACAATATATACAATACAAAAAAAGTTGGTTTATGACAATGGTCCACAGTTGTAGCTAAAATGGAAACTGAATTCTTTGTAAACAAGTTTAAGAAAGCAAGGATAACTTGGAGATGTACTTATTTTAAATGTCTGTACTGTACTGTACTTCTAACTCATTAGTATATTGTGATTGCTATGAGTCCGGAACGAATAATGGAACCCATGTTGTCGGCGGTGCATTTAATAGTTTACATAGCAACAAAAGAAAACGATTGGCTGCTTCAATAGAGCCGGAAAAGGTCCGTCGTTTTTAGTGCTCCGACTAGAAGCATGCGCCCCACATCCCATCCTCCTTCGTCTACATGCGTTGTCATGTTGCTACAGTTCGGCGGCTTTTTCTTGTGACAATTTCCGGCCGGTGGAGGGACGGAGATGAGCAGGTCCCGTTGTCCAATTGTTTTGATGCACATTTTTAAATGAATTTTATATTTTCTCGCTGCTCTCTTTGTCGGAGCGGCATTTTATTACTGGTCTGCACAGCTGTCTCTTGTTAAAGGTTAAGAAGGTAAGGAGCGGTTGACCGTCATAGACTTGCATGTGAGCCGCTTGCAACGTCTGTATTTTATTACCTCATCATTAATTTGCAGGCTTTAGATATTTCCTTTCTACAGATGTCCTGTTTTTTTTTTTGTTTTGTTTTTTTGTGTGAAGGCCGCTCCGTATGTAGCCAGTTGCTAACTAGCCAAATATTTAAAAATGTGTAACAAATGTAGGAAGCGATAATTCCTGTCTTACAGCCTCAGAGGGAGTTTTGGGGTTACATGAATTATAATGTACTTTTTGAGTCAAAATATATGGCGTTCTGAGTTCCACTTGTTGATTTATTGCCGATTTATTGATGCAAAAATGCTCGTACAAGGTGGTAAATACTAAACCATGGACAATGACTCGGTATGGTCTTGTTTTCTGTTTTCTTGGCAAAGGACATGTCCTACCACCCAGGCCGTGGATGCCCCAGAGGGAGAGCCCCTGCTGTCCAGCACAGTTCTGCCCAGAGCTACCGAGCTCCAAGCCTGAGGCCGCCCCCTCCACACCCTCCCATGCCTCCCTATCACTATGAGCAGCCCGCACCATGTTCAGGCTACCCTGCTCAGGGTAGCGGTCCCTACTCGGCACCTCGGTCTGACTTTATGTCTTACCCGGTGCCGATACCTTCACAAGGTTCAAGCCCCCTGAACACGTGTCCCCCATGCCGGCCCCCATTTTCCAGTCCTCCTGTTAGACAGGGCTTCCCGGAGCCCCCAAACTTTCCCCCTCCTCCCCTTCCCAATGCTGCTGGCTCTGTAGCCTCCGCTCCAAATGCCTACCATTACATGATGCCTCCAGGGCCCCCACCATCCTTGCCACACCCCCCGCCCCCACCTCCCATACCCCAGCCCATGAGCTGCCAGCCACCCTACTCCATGGGCTATGGCCAGCCCCCATTTTTCCCACCGGGCTTCAACCCTGCTTATGGCCAAGGTACCAGTGCTTTTGGTGGGGATCATTTCAGGCATGCAGGCCAGTACAAGGCAGAAAAGCCTCCAACAGATGCCCGGTCACCTGAGAGAGGTCGACGGCACGAAGACCTCCGACACAGGGGCTATGGAAGCCATGGTGAACGGCATAAGGTGGACCGTGGGCGGAGTCCAGACCGGCGCAGACTGGAAGGAGGTCGCCACCGCTTGGACTATGACCGTGGCAGGACACCACCACGCCACCGGAGTCGGGATCGTAGCAGGTACCTGTCCAATGGTCACTATCTGACCTCCAAAAATTTTATGGGTGGAACAAAATGTATTGGCTGTGTATTACTTGAGTATGATAATTGCTCTGTGGATCAACCTGTCTAAAATATTGTAACTTCAGATTCTGCTAGTGAAACTGGGATGTACTTTAGTATGGACTGAGTCATCCAAAGCATCAGGTAAACGGGAAAATGGTATTCATGTTGTTGAGCATAAGAACCTACTGTTAGTCTATGTCAGTTTTCATTGTCCTTGTAGCGTCCACCTGGCTGTTTCAACATGTCACACAGGAGACGGTTACAGATTAATAGTTTTGTGCTTTTGCCATGTCACTGTCCACCATGCACAGTGGCACACATTCCTTAATTGAAGTGATTGCCATGAGATCTTTCAGTCATTCAGCTTAGGTACACTAGAAGTACTTCTGGAGGTCCTACCTGCCAACAATCACCTGTCTCTATAGTGTCACACAAGGGGCTGACAACAGTTAAACTGTTTTCTTTTATTTATTATTGTTCTTTCTGAGTTATTTATATATTTTATATCTTTTTATGTGTCATCTGTATTCAGCTGCTCTATACACAAATTTTCCTGATTAACTTCAATCCCATCCTATCATATTGTATGCTTATGGGTTTCCATATAACTTTTAACTTTTTTTAGCCAGTTTGAAACTATGTGCTTTCATTTGGGAATGGCCATTGTTACAAACACTGCCCTTGAATGAATCTTGCAGTCTTGCCAAAAAAGGGAGTAACAATTTATCTGATAACATTTCTCCAACAGGGAAAGGCATCGTCACAGGGACAGTCGGCGGTCTCCATCTCCTGATAGACAGTACAGGAAGAGACCCAGAAGGTGAGGCTCAGGTTCCTGGTTTTTATCCTGATGTTTTTTTCTTTCCTGAGTTCTAATTTCCACTTTGCAAGTGCATTGCATCTTTAAATTAATTTTTTATCTTGTATTTTGCTGAAAAGCTTTCAAACTAATTGACCCGGGTAAAAATGGCCCTGACAGGTTCTCATTCCTTACTTTGTTCTCATAAAGAGAAGCAGCTTTTTTGGAAGTGATGTTGTTTGCAGTGAGTATTGCATAATTTGAAAGAAAATTGAGTTTAAAAAAGGAGTTTTCTAAACTGTATCATAATAATTGCTATAGTAATTTTGTATTGGAATCTGTAATGAGATTAGTTTTTCCTGCTGTACTGTCTTGAACTTTAATATATTAACCAAGTCCTGTACATCCCTATATGTGCTGTAGCTCTTATGTTTTTTGCAATTTCTCTGAGAATTATACAGTCTCACTTTGCTGTGAATTTGCTGGGACACCCACGATTGGCAATCGTGCTCTCCATTTGTGTAAATAACCATTCTTACTGCAGAAAGGCCTTATAACAGTTCCTAGATTCATAAGCAGCAAGTGCTTCTCTGAGTTCATTGCTCATGTCTTTTCTCTGTTGCATGGTATTATCACAGACCTAAATGTGCTGGACCACCAAATTGCCAAACCCTAACCCTACTCTGGTGTACACACTTTGGGATGATCAATTAGTCAAGTATATCTGTTTAGCATCACTTTGCTACTAATTACCTTCATAATTCTTGTGGAAGCTGTAAGGTTCTGCTTAATTTTTCCTACAGGGTTTCTAGATTGTAGCTTCTTTTTTTTAAAGTAAATAATGACATAGTGTAATCTGTGTTCCATTGTCTGAGGCCGGATTTGTCTAATTGTGTAAGTTCCAAACCATTGATATTTATGCCCTATCTACATGCTGTATTTTTTGCATCACTGTATGAAACATAAGTTATGCATTGTAATCTGTAATAAAGAGACTTTCTCTGAACTCTGAGTCCTAAGAGCTACCCCTCTCATATTGGCTTTGGGAATGGTTCTGCTCTCCTGCAGTCGATCGAACAGCAGGGACAGGAAGAGGCTCCGCTGGGAGGAGGAGCGTGAGAGGCGCCCCGACGTAGGAGCAGGAGCCGGCCGGGAGCGGAGTCATACTTCAACGAAGAGCCGTGAGGCAGAGGACAGCACTCCGGACAAACCTGAGGAGGAACGAGAGGATGAGGAGTTGCTGAAACCAGCCTGGATTCGCTGCACCCATGCAGAAAACTACTACTCCAATGACCCCATGGACCAAGTGGTAGGGATCATTCCCTAGGGACAGCTGTGATTCTCAAGAATATCCTTTCTTGGCTTGTATCTCTTCTCCTGGTTTTCCCTGCCTCCTTGTGTTGTTGAATCAATAATAATTAATTTTTGTTGTTGAATAGCTGGGTTCACAGTGCTAGAAACCAGGACAGAGCATGACAGGTGCTTTTCTGTCTGTTTTCAACCAGGGAGACTCCACTGTGGTAGGCACAAGCAAGTTGAGGGACCTGTACGAACGGTTTGAAGAGGAACTTGTCCATAGGCAGGAACGTGCAAAGGCTGCCAAACCCCAGTGGGAGCCACCTCGGACCAAACTGGATGAAGATCCTGGTAGGATGCTTATATCTGACACTGCCTTAAGGTTGCTGGTCCAAATCCTTAGAAACATGCTACTGTAGTACCCCTGGGTAAAACAGTTATATTAAAATTTATAAACGTATTTCGTCTGCATTTCCATACACTTTTTGCAATGGCCCACAACTTTCCGGATTGCAACAGAGAAGGTATTAGGTTGCTTCTGTGTCCTCGTGTGCTCTGCTTCTTTGACCTCTTCATCACTTTCAAACTGTCTGCCCTTTAATGCCTCTATCAGGGAACCAAGGACATGAAAATTGCATAGTGCTGGACTGGAAGTGTAATGTGGGGGTTGCAGTACCTCAGACTTTTTCAAATTGTGTCCAATGTTAGGAATGTATAGGGATTTGCAAGAGAAGTTTTTGACAGCAGTCCTTTTTTTGTTTTTTTTTTTAATCGCAGGTTTCAGTTTGTTCTTTGAATCTCAGCAAGTTTGACCCTTTCTGCTAAAAGAAATCTTACCGCAGCATGTTCTTCAAGATTGGTGCAACTGTAAAGCAGATCTGTATTTATGGTGTCACTGCTTTAGACTGACTGGTAATAGAGCAATAACATTTTTGTGTTGTATGCTCTGGTCTACATTTACATTTTTTTTGTGGACTATTTAGAGCCATTTATTACCCAGTAGCTATAATACAGTAATACAATGTTTGCCTTGCAATGGATGGCAAACAATGTATTACTGTATTACTGTATTGTAGTGCTATATAATGGAGTGCAATATATTGTGGTAACTCCAAGTAGCAGCAATATGCCAATCTCCTTATGCACATTACAGCATATAATGTCACAATAAGAGCTATAGCTTAGATTTAAAATATTAAACCTGCCAGAATCCAGCTTCAACTGTATTTGATTCCACTCCACTAATATTGCTTTTTGCCAAGTTTAAAAACGGTTGTCTTCACTTTTTGAAAACCCTTCACATGTCTGTAATTGTAACAGAAACTGAGAGTACAGTATGAGAGTGGAAATGGTGACGTATCCCCCTCACTGTTTCATTGTTGGTGCAACCTTTCACTGTAGTACTCTTCTACCCTCAGATGAAAGCTCCAGTGAGTCTGATTGTGAGTCTGACGGGGCCAGCAGCTGCTCGAGCAGCTCTGACTCGGAGACCTTCGACGTCATCGCTGAGATCAAGCGGAAGAAGGCCCATCCAGACCGCCTGCATGAGGAACTGTGGTACAATGACCCCGGCCAGGTTAGCTCTGTGCTATTGCCATATCTGTCCTCTGAGTTTCTTACTTTTTTGGGGCTCCCCAGTGGGGCTTAGGTGAGCCAGACACTGAGCCTTGGGATTGAGTCTATGTGCTACATTTGTGATGTGTAATGTGGCTCAGGGAACAACAACCTGCTTTTGAGGAAGGTGACATTGCTGGACACATGGCTCACAGTCTTCAAAACAGACAAGGTGTAAGCCTAATTGGCCATTAAGACATTTTCAGAAAATTCTGACATGTGATTAAAAAAGGCTTTTGATAATTGAATTGCCTCTACGATTGATTTGTGTTGCTGCAAAGGACCTCTTTGGCTTATGGGTAGTGGACTGTGCTCATCATTTCATGTTTCTTGCAGATGAATGATGGACCCCTGTGTAAGTGCAGCGCAAAGGCCAGGCGCACTGGGATTCGACACAGCATCTACCCCGGAGAGGAGGTGTTTGCCTACTACTATCTCACACACTGCTCTTGTTTGTTTTTACTTATCATAACTTCAGACACCTTCACATGTTTGTAGTCATTAAATTTGAAATAATATTTTAAGGTATTATTACCTTGGCTCCTAGTACTGTTTTCAGTTATGAATTTTTGAAAATATAAACATTTTCCAGTTTATTTTTAAATGAATTGTCTTCACTTCTCTATTTTCTAAAATTATACCTCCTGCAAAGTGACCTGAGCCATGTCCAGAAAGTAAAATTCACTTGGACAGAACAGAAACCGAATCTGTGTTTGGCTCATTTACTGCTGTTATCTTGTGTTACTGAGCATTGCTGTTCAATAAGATGTTTATAGGATGAATTGGTCAATCGGTACCGATAGAGGTTTGTGGACATAATGGAATTTGTTCTTATTTTTAAGTGATTTTACAGTGTAGGGCAAACAACATTTTTAATCTGTAGTATAAGTTATAGTTGCTCAATTGTGTTACAGTATAGTACGTTTTCCTACAGTTGCTGACAGATGTTGTCATTCTGCTACTGTATACTACAAGATGTTCATGTATACCTTTTAGTTGGCTATAAGATGCTCATTTGTTTACCAGAATTTCTGGAAATCATTTAAAATTATTTGTTTTTACAACTATTGTCCGTTTAATTTTTTTAAATTATTACTTTTTTAATATATTGCTTTTATTGACTGACATATGTCAACTACACTGTAATTTGAGGACAGTCTGTAATAAATCACAATCACTTCCTGTCATAGATGTCAGAAATATCACCTTTTCATTAAATATGCATATGAGCAAAGCAACATTTACGTATGTAATGACTACATTTGTATGCTAGTCCAGACATTTTAGTAGCATCTTTACATCAGTCTGACCTGCACCATGTCGCTGTTAGTAATAGAAGCAAGAGCACACTAAGAAAAGAACACGGATAATTATTTCATCATCCCAAATTTGAGCTTGTACTTTAACCATCCATACCAAGGGAATGCTGTTTGGGAATGTGATTTATTGTTGTCTGTTCTGCAGCCCATGAAGAAATGTCGTCCAATGAGCAACAACGCTGGGAAGCTCTTTCACTATAGAATTACGGTGTCTCCACCTACCAATTTCCTAGTACGTTACACAGTTTTCTTTACTGTATTCTGGAGCAACACATAGTTGTTGTTAGACATGCAAAGCTGATTTATTATTTTGTTTTGTAGACGGACAGGCCGACAGTGATTGAGTACGACGATCACGAATACCTCTTTGAGGGTTTCTCCCTATTGTCCCACACTCCTCTCAACAGTGTAAGTATTTAATGTTAGTCACACTTTCTCCCAAACTGGTTGTGTGTGCATGTGTGTGCGTGCACATGCACACTATCTGTTGACAAAATTTGTCGTCTATGTCATCCTGTTACTGCTTAGAATACTTCCCTAGCCAGTGGAACATTAACTAAAAGAGTGCTAAATGTGGTCAATTTAACATTGGGTGAAAATAAAAATACAGACCAAACTTTTACTGAAAATTTTCTCAATGGGATTACATAAATAGTAGTTTCTTGTTAACTTTGTATTGTACGCAGCCATAAAATATGTAGAGATTTTTGAAGCACTGAAAATGGATTAAAAAGCAGGTAAGATGGTAGCTCTCCTCAGCTGGTCAGCATCTTGCATGTGTAGTTTATTGCAATAACTGCAATAAGTACGTGACCATTTTGAGCTCATCTTCCCAACTTGTCGCAGTCACGTGGAAGAGCGAAACACGTGTGACAATTCATGCCAGCAAATTGTGTGCAGTGGCAGTGGCGAAAGCACATGTCAACAATAGAGATCTTGCTCTACATGCAGAGCACATGGCACAAGCGCTGGACAGTTGTGAGGAGAGTAAGGATTTTGACAGTTTTGGTAACAAAAGAGATATGCAGTGCCAACTTGCATGTCCTAAGCAACCCAAATGTGTCTTACATGGAAAACTGATGTGGAACCCCTAAGACATGTTGACTGAGTCCCTGATGAAACTTAAACTGACTACCTCTGGGGAAAAAAGACTAGTTTACTGACACTTTTGACTGGTATTGTATGTGTATTGATAATGTGTATTAGCTGCTATGGTTAAGTATATGTAGTATTTAATATACGTGAGTGCGTGCATGTAAAGTATGCATTTCATTCATAATCCCTTCCAGCAATTTTCCAAAGACCACCGAATAATACAAATCAGTGTTTGACGGTAATTGCCGTCACGCCAGCTTCGGGATGTGCCTTTGTATCTATTTGCCTTCTTTGTTAAAGAGTAACCCAGACAAACTTTCTAAGACTTTTTTTGTGTCTGACCTTGCCTTTGTGGTCCGCTCGCCTCCTTTGAAATCCTATCGGTTACTGTCAAATATTACAGAAGCATGAAGTTGAAAGCCTCTTTCCAGAGAATAGGCCTTCGGGCGTTCACAGCTACAAGTAGAGGAGGATGACAGGAAATCAATGTGAGTCAATGCCTGACCGATCCGGACTTGGAAGTTAACGGAGGATGGAGGATTTGAAATTGCACGTGTTTAGTCAATATTTTCACTCAAAAAGAATTCCTCCAGGATTAGTTTAGATTACGGGAGGATGACTCGGGCGCCCGCCAAGCCGCGCATAAATTACATTGGGACGACTGGGGGATTATGAGGACGGAAGTGCTGGCGAACACGCGGCCTGCATTAGCGCCGTTAGCTGGATGCCGGAGAGTAGGGTTAATCCCCGCAAACGGACTTGCGGGCAGCAAGACTACAAAGACCATGTAACGGGAAGATTAAATAAGGAAGACGGGGGCTTATCCATTTAAGGAGATTGAAGTCACTTAATGTTCAAAAGCTCTTCGCAAAAGATGTTTTTTCCCGCCTTTTTTTTCCTCTTTCCTCTCAGCTGCCTCTTTCCTTTCCGCTTAAGGAGATTGGCTTTTAATGAGTTTGCTTGAAATGTTTTAACCTCTGCACAGCAGGCTGCATGTGATAATATGAGGGTGTCTCCTGTTTTGCGTTTATCTTTTTATCGACAGATTCCATTGTGCAGGGTGATCCGCTTCAACATAGATTACACCATTCACTTCATCGAAGAAATGACACCAGAGGTCAGTGGCTTTCTGACGTCTCTTCCCTCCCCTCATTCTTTCTTTACGCCTCTGCTCAGCAGTTACACCCCACCCCTGTAGTGCTATTGTCTTTGTGTTGAATCATTGGGAGCTTGTTCATCATATCGGTAATTTCACTTAAGCGGATTACGTGACCGGTCATTTGATGAGTAAATGACCCAATAGCTTCCGTTTGTAACCACCACACTGTGTTCAGGCCTTTGGAACCTGGAGGGTAAACAAATGAGCCACAACATCAAGCATGGTCTTAATTTTTTCCAAATAAGCTGTTTTGACATTTATATACCTGACACATTTTTAGACAGTGTTACATTAGCATTTAATGGTTACATTTATTTGTTTAGCAGATGCTTTTCTCCAAAGTATGGCATTATTGTCCAAAGTTGTCTGAAGCAACTGTGGTACGTATATAATTATGAACTACACTCATAGACCCATTTATAGAGTAGAGCAACATAATCCACACTCACCGGTATGCACAATGTTGGCACTTCATTTCACCTGAAACACATCTTTAGACTGTAGGCAGAAGCCAGAGCATCCAGAGAACACTCTTGCAAACATGCAGAGAACATGCAGGCTCTCCACAGACTCAGTTGGGTTCGGAGTGGAGCTATGAGGCACAAGTCGTCCCTGTTTTGCCACCATGCTGCCCATTTTATGTTCACCATCTGATGCAATGTAAATCACATTTGTTTCTCTTAATGTGGCCTGCTCTAAGATTTTAACGTGCAGCTCAATGTGTGTTCTGCTGGTTCTTGTAGTTCAAGTGCCCCTTGCTTGAAGGTACCGCAGTATAGTACGAGTCTAGAAACGGCACCCTGCTAGTGAACAGGCTTGGTCACTCGCTACTGAAATGCCTGCGGGCCTTCAGTTCTGTCCACTGTGTTTCATTTTCAGAATTACTGCGTGAGAGGCCTTGAGGTTTTCTCCTCCTACCTGTTCAGGGATATCTTGGAGCTGTACGACTGGAACCTCACCGGTAAAGCTGAAACACAGTGTATGCTCCATATGGCTCAGTAGATAAATATGTGTGCTTGTGCCTATGGCTGTAGCCTCTGAGAAGATTACTATGATCCTCTAGTACTTTCAGTTGTGTGTGCAGAGGTCCACATGTGTATACCTGTCTGTACCAATGTATGTAGTGCCTAGGTGTCAAGTGCTGAGGGCTGCTTTTGCCAAATTATCCCTTCGTAGGACCTGAGATAGACGGAGAGTCCTCTGGCTGCCCGAGATTCCACTTCATGCCTCGTTTTGTCAGGTTGCTACCCGGTGAGTGCCTTTCTGCATCACAAGGCCTTTGTCCCCCTCTTCTGGCCTCACTCAGTAACTCCGACATCAGTAAGACATTAATGAGAAATAAAAATAATAAAGTAGATGGGAATTAAGGAAATCAAGGTATCATGGTATTACTATTGTGTGCATTGGGTTTTTCCAAGCTGATGATGTTGAAGTGTAAATGCAATAATGAAACTGAGATTGCGTGTAACAGGAAAGGATTGAAGATCACTGCCTCTCTATAGGCAGTCCTGTCTGGCTTTAGTGTCCCATCAACCACCTTGGTACTCCTGTTTGCCTCCTGTTGTTGTTTTAAATTCCAGTCCTTTTCTCTGGAATATGACTTGTATAGATGTAGGGAAGCCAAGCTGTGCCCTGCCCATTCAGGACCTATGTTTGTTTATACCAGGGAGACTGGAAATTTTGATACGTATGTGAAACATACTGTGACTATGTTGTGTTACCAGTTCAGCTTGTTTGTGAGTTTTTTCCAAACCTTTGTGGGTCCCTCACTGGCCCAATCACAGATAAAAGGAATGTGTCCCTAAAATATATAAATTTGAGGAAATGTGTGAAGTGGATTTTTATATACAATGCCAAAATACTGTGTTAATAGCTTCTGTGCATTTCCAAGTTTCCCTGGGGTCAGATTATAAATCATTTATTGCGCTAAGTGAAAGCCAGTGTGGAGTCCCTATGATGACATGTACACAAATGTATTTGTTTTCTGCAGATGGTGGGAAGGAGGTCCTCTCCATGCACCAGGTGCTTCTGTACTTGTTACGGAGCAGCAAGCCACTGGTGCCTGCAGAGGAAATCGCCAACATGTTGCAGTGGGAAGAGCTGGAGTGGCAGAAGTATGCTGAGGAGTGCAAGGGCATGATTGTCACCAACCCTGGCATGGTAAGCGTCTCCATCCATGCGCCTGAGGAGGCACTCTGTCCTTAGGTGTGTATGTTACTGAGTGGCTTACAGTTTTTGTCCATTTTTAAGGTATTTTACTCTAGAAATTGCAGTTTACTTCTGCTCAAAGCTAGTGCAACTACTTACTTCCATGGATTTGTGTGTATGGGGTTTTTTTCTGAACTGTATGCTTCTAATGTTTTATTTTAACACTTCAAGCAAAAGGTATTCTAATATAGTAAATGGTCCCTGTTTGTTTGTAGAAACCAAGTTCAGTGCGGATAGATCAGCTGGACCGGGAGCAATTCAACCCTGATGTCATCACATTCCCCATCATAGTGCACTTTGGGATCCGGCCGGCCCAGCTCAGCTATGCTGGAGACCCTCAGTAAGAATGATCACCTAACATTAGTTTGGTCATTTCTGGTGTAATGTGTAAGCCTTTTAAGGTTGTTGGGGGCCCTTGTGTCAGCCTTGGCATCAGCAGTACCCCAGAGTGAAGTTGAAAGTGTACTGATCTTGTCTAAGAAGATATTAAATGAGGTGTTTGGTGTGTGCATGGCCTGTAGCTGCTGATGACGAAAACACAGGAGAAGGGAGGACTGTTGAGAACATGGTACAAAGGTGGCACTTTTATCCACAAGCTCAAAGGCTTGTTGATGGCTAAGTGATGTATTAACTGCTGAAAGTTTTCTGCGCCCCCCCCCCTTTTTTATTTATTTATTTTTTTAAAACAACCTCATACCTCCTGAGATGTGGGGCCTTCAGAACTGCAAGTAGGAAATTTATGGTAGGTTTGGGACGTTGCTAACGACCATTTGAGCCAAGTCAGCCAGATGCGAGAAGGTTTAATTGAAGTAATTATGCAGACAGAAAGGGCCAGGTCTTAATTGCATTGGTGCTGGTGGGCCTGGGTGCAACGGGGAGGTAGAGCTAGGAGAGGATATGTGTGCATACATTAAATACCTCCCTAATAGAAAGGGAGACTCGCTTAGGCCGAGTGGGAGCAGACTTGAATGAAAAGGGCCTTGCGCTGTTGGAAGTCCTTCCCTGTTAGCCAAATGGGGGTTGGCGGAAGGGGGTGGGCTTGCCAGACAGGAAATATGAAAATGAAGAACTTTTTTAAGAAGCTGTCAGGGGATCACGCACAAAGCCGTGGAAAGGTCAGCCAAACAGGCCTGGAACTCCTCCTAGGGTGTGGTGATAAGATGCGGGGAGATGGTGCTAAGCCTGATAAGCAGGATATCAAGCCCTCTCTCTATTTCACTCTAATGATGTTCCGATATTAAGTCCTTAATTTCTCCTTCTCTTTGGCTTTACAAAGCTTCCAGTCATAATTGAAAAAAAAAAAAATGCTCTGATGTTTTGGGGGAAAAACATTTAATGAAAAATGCCTTATTGTATGCTAGAAAGGAGATGTGGAATCACAGTAGAGCTCTGTAGTGTTACTTTTAACACCTAATTTTATGTCTCGGATTCTTTGCTGATGTGTATTGTGTGGCTTTGGAGCTGACCGCAGGGGTTGTGACTTACAGTCTGATCATATTAATTTTTGTCCATCTTCCTGTCCTGTGGCAAATTTAAATGCGCAAAAGATTCGTTGCATGAAGTCATACCTTTACTAAATAGTCACATGTGGTGTCATTCGAACAATCACAATGGGCTTCTGCTTGCAGGTACCAGAAGTTATGGAAGAGCTATGTGAAACTGCGCCATCTCCTGGCCAACAGTCCCAAGGTCAGACAGGTGGACAAGCAGAAGCTGACCCAACGAGAGGTTGGTGTTCTTGCAAGGAAAGCATGAGTTCAGCAGTGTTTCCATGCCCTTTACATAGGGTGGCTCTGAGGAAGTATTTTTCCCCTTTTATGTGGAATCCCATGTTTTACTATAGTTTTTTTTTTTTAATGCTTCAGTGGCATGGTCTCATTTCAAATTGAATTTTTTGGCCCTAGTTGTCAAGTCTTGGGCCACTGAAGGTAAAGTGGAGCCAGATATGGCAGTAAAGAACTGAGCTGTGTCTGCTCCCACATGTTTCTGAAATCCTCTGTGTGTCTTTCAACCTGGTACCCTGAGCCATACACCTGATGACTGTTGCTGGATTAAGGCAGACCAGTTCATCAGTTCCAACACCCCAGGAGTTGCTGCTCCTCATATTCTTTCAGAAGGGGTTCTGTGTAGAGTTTGCAGTCTGTTTTGGGCAAGGGGGGGGTGCAGCTGCAGAGTGGGTAGAATGCAGACTTTGTGATATGTGAGTTTATGTGGAAAAAGGAAAAAAAGGCAAAAAACCATCAAAAATGAAGTCTGTACTGAGACCTCTCTAACTGGAGAAGTCAGAGTTGGTTTTCATTATTGATTCTGTTCATTATTGTTTGTTATTGATTCTGTGTTTTTTACCATGATTTTGGGACTATGTCTGAGGCCACTGATTTAACCCCATCTGAGGCTGATAGCACCCGTATGGGGGAGAGAGCTGGGAGACTTGTTGCCCAACCTCACGTGGATTGTGGTGGATGTTGGGGAGGGCGTGCTGTGATATTGCACACCCTCTGCCATCTTCTCCGTGATGGCCACACACAGCCTGTTCTCTTTGAAGAGCAGTTCAAAGTAGAGTGCTATTATTTATTCATGCCTTTGTTTTTTTCCGTTGTGCTTCTCAAGTTCTGTGTTGGAATTGCAATGTTTGATGTAAGCGTTGCAGGATTGATCCCCATTTGGAAACAAGGGGGGGAAGCAAACAGCCAGCACCTCTCCTCATAACTGACCGGTGTGAGTTCCAGGTCCACATCGTTCCCCGCCCTGGTTGTCCTTCAGCTGACTTTTCTTGTTCCCCCGATTTGTTTGATGCCTGGATGAAATGGAGAGCTCAGCATCTTGTGTAGTAACATGGAGTAACAAGCCCTGTTCTCATCTCTGCTGCTTGTAGCCAGAGGCGTCTCACTTTTTTCAGAGGCTGTTGTGCCACCCAGAACATCCAACACATTGTGTGTGGCATCCTGGGTTCTACGTTGCTGAAATGGCGCACTGTACGTCAGTACCAGCACTGCTTCCGCTGTGGCCCATTATAAAATGACCCCTGGACTGCTGGTAGTGGAAAATCCACTTTACAGATCTGCCTTTTCTCTACCCTCACTCCACCTCCTGCTGTGCTTAGTTTAGTGTGTGTGATGACTGATGCGTGAGATGGATGTGGCTTGTCAACACGTAGGGTTTATCTACAGGAGGCCCTCCAGAAGATCCGGCAGAAGAACACAATGCGGCGTGAAGTGACTGTGGAGCTGAGCAGTCAGGGATTCTGGAAGACAGGCATCCGCTCTGACGTCTGCCAGGTACGGGCTATGGGTGGGCAGGAAGTTCATGGTAGTAGACTTGGTCTTCCTCTCTTTGAAGGTAATGCAAACTATTCTAGGGTACTAATGCCTAAGGGTGCGAGGCTGTATTTGTACAGGTCTCATTCTCTACCACTCCTACTTTCCATTCCTTCCTCATCTTTTTAATTCGCAGTACCTGTTGACCCTGACCACACGTGTGTTTTTACCATAGAGCAAAATAGAGGCTTATTAAAGAACGCATGGTTGTTGTTTCTTACCTAGAGAAACTGTTCCAATGCGTTGGCTATCTTGGAGGAAACTGCTGAATTTGTTTTACTGGTTAAGGCAGTTTCTGCTTTTAACCCTTTCTGACAATGCAGAATAAAGTGGCCCCCATGTCAGTTTCGCACCGTCACAACCCTGTCTGCATGTACTGTTCTCTCCATGAGTTGACAGAAGATCAAGACGTCCATCTGAATGTTACTTACTCCCTAACCCTTAGCTGAACTTTGTCAGACAAGTGTCCATAGCAGGCGGCAGGTTTGGAGAAAACACTCAGGGTTATTTAAATAATTCCAACGGTTTCCTGCCTTTCCTGTTAGTCGTCAGTGGACATGTCAAAAGACAGGGAAGGGAAGAAAGAAGTGCGTGTCAGAAGACTGGCCGTAGACACCCCCTCCGCTGCCTGCCTTCCTTTCTAAATCAGTCTGGATGGATGCATGTCAGAATGAGATTTTCTCCATCCTTCCTCTCCCTCTCTTTTTTGTACTTGTTGCAATACACCAATTCAGTTTTCATTATTTCAGTCTGCTGCTCTGTCAGAACAGTACTTAATAAATAATGATGCACTGATTGATTTTTCTTTCCTTCATTCTCTCCTTCCTGTCTCTCTCCATCTCCCCCCTTTCCCTGTTCCTGGCCTGTTAGCACGCCATGATGTTGCCGGTGCTAACGCATCACATCCGCTACCACCAGTGCCTCATGCATCTGGACAAGCTGATCGGCTATGTGTTCAAAGAGCGCTGCCTGCTACAGGTGAGGAGGGTGGGGTAGGAGGGGCTTAGTGGGAGCAGTGGGGCAGGTCAAGTGGGAGGAGAAGAGTGGTTGAAGGGGGTTGGTGGTGAGCACACTTCATTTGGTTAGTGTGGAGCTGCAGGCTCTGACATCAGGCTTAAGGGTCAAACCTCACTTCGGACGCTGCTGCAGAGAAATGCTTTATGGGTGAAGATTTCATGAGGGGGGCTTGTATTTGAACCCCTGTATTTGAGTGGCCCTCATCAGTCCCCTGCCTCTGAGAGACTGTCTTGTCAGACTGCTGTTTCTGCCCTTTAAAACTTGCATGTTGTAGGTTTTCATTGCATTCACATGGATCTGGAGTCCATTCTTAATTTAGAGGACTTCAATTTTTTGAGTTTTGTTGTTAAAAATGTTCCAGGGAAAAAAATTGAACTATCATGAATATTTTAAACAAATTTTAAACATAATGTAGTCCTTCTATTGTAATGTTTTGATTATTGTGTCACTGCCTTTTTTACTGTTTTTTGCGTATAATTCACTGCATGTTTATTTCAGCTACAGTACTAACTTAATTTTTTTGGACCTGTAAATGTTCACTACACATTCCATTAGGATGTAAAATATTACGGTAATATATATCGAAATGCTATACAGTAGCTTAGTAAAAAACCAGTATTATGCTTAAACTGCACTTGTAATTTTGCAGACTTTCACCGTATCTGGATACCTCCTCTGTATATTCAAAAAAATCAAGGCTGGACTGTGTTTACATGTTTTCTCTAAATAGATTGTCAGTCTTTAGCTACTTATAATGATCTAGCTATTTATACGGTTGGTTAATTTTTACAGGGGGAAATCTTTGCTAAAGTAAGTAAATGCCTTGTTCGAGGAAATGTAGCAGGAGGCAGGGTTAGAACCTGAGTCCAAAGGTGGCAGCTATAAGCACCACAACCGTAGCTGCCCCTGTCTGGGAAAGAAAAATTTTTCTTACACATTCAGTGTCAGGTGAAGACTGCAAGAAAAAGAGGAAAAGATTGACACTTCCCATACACAACCACACAACCACCCACCTCCCCATCTTAATCCTACCCGTGTAGATGGGAACAGTGACATCCCTAAGGCTTTTTAATAATTCAGCTGTACAATTTCTCTGTGCTCAATTTCATATTTTCATCAGCTGCAAAAGTCAGAAATGTCTGAATGGCACAGGCATGTGGAGAACAGGAATAGCTGGTCTCTTCTTCTTCTTTCGGCTGCTCCTGTTAGGGGTCGCCACAGCGGATCAATTGTTTCCACTTCTTCCTGTCCTCTGCATCTCTCTCCGTCACCCCCACCACCTGCATGTCCTCCTTCACCACATCCATAAATCTCCTCTTAGGCCTTCCTCTCTTCCTCTTGCCTGGCAGCTCCATCCCTAGCATCCTTCTCCCGATATATCCCGAATCTCTCCTCTGCACATGTCCAAACCAATGCAATCTCGCCTCTCTGACTTTGTCTCCAAACCGTCTAACCTGTGCTGCCCCTCTAATATACTCATTTCTAATCCTGTCCATCCTCGTCACACCCAATGCAAACCTTAACATCTTTAACTCTGCCACCTCTAGCTCTGCCTCCTGTCTTTTGGTCAGTGCCACCATCTCCAACCCATAAAGCATAGCTGGTCTCACTACCATCTTATAGACCTTCCCTTTCACTCTTGCCGGTACCCTTCTGTCACAAATCACTCCTGACACTCTTCTCCACCCACTCCACCCTGCCTGCACTCTCTTCTTCACCTCTCTTCCACACTCCCCATTACTCTGAACTGTTGATCCTAAGTATTTAAATTCATTTACCTTCGCCAACTCTATTCCCTGCATCCTCACCATTCCTCTGTCCTCCCTCTCATTTATGCACACGTATTCTGTCTTAGTCCTACTGACCTTCATCCCTCTTCTCTCTAGAGCATATCTCCACCTCTCCAGGGTCTCCTCAACCTGCTCACTACTCTCAATACAGATCACAATGTCATCCGCAAACATCATAGTCCACGGTGACTCCTGTCTGATCTCATCTGTCAACCTGTCCATTACCATTGCAAACAAGAAAGGACTCAAAGCTGATCCTTGATGTAATCCTACCCCCACCTTGAAAGCATCCGCCACTCCTACCGCAGACCTCACCACTGTCACACTGTCCTTGTACATATCCTGCACCACTCTTACATACATCTCTAGCACACCCGACTTCCTCATACAATACCACAGCTCCTCTCTAGGTACTCTGTCATATGCTTTCTCTAAGTCCACGAAGACACAATGCAACTCCTTCTTACCTTCTCGGTACTTCTCCATCAACACCCTCAGAGCAAACATCGCATCTGTAGTACTCCTTCTCGGCATGAAGCCATACTGCTGCTCACTAATCGTCACCTCCCTTCTTAACCTAGCTTCCACTACTCCTTCCCATAACTTCGTGCTGTGGCTGATCAATTTTATCCCTCTGTAGTTACTACAGCTCTGCACATCACCCTTATTCTTAAAAATTGGTACCAGTACACTTCTTTTTCACTCCTCAGGCATCGTCTCACTTTCCAAGATTACATTAAACAATCTGGTTAAAAACTCCACTGCCATCTCTCCTAAACACTTCCATGCTTTCACAGGTATGTCATCTGGGCCAACAGCCTTTCCATTCTTCATCCTCTTCATAGCTGTCCTAACTTCCTCCTTGCTAATCCATTGCACTCCCCTATTCATGATCCCTACATCACCCAACCTTCTCTCGCTCATTCTCTTCATTTATCAGCCCCTCAAAGTACTCTTTCCATCTGCTCAACACACTCTCCTCGCTTGTGAGTACGTTTCCATTGCTATCCTTTATCACCCTAACCTGCTGCACATCTTTCCTAGCTCGGTCCCTCTGCATAGCCAATCGGTACAGGTCCTTTTCTCCCTCCTTAGTGTCCAACCTCTCATACAATTCACCATACACCTTTTCTTTAGCCTTTGCCACCTCTCTCTTTGCCCTATGCCTCATCTCCTTGTACTCCTGTCTACATTCTTTATCTCTCTATCTATCCCACTTCTTCTTCGCCAGCCTCTTCCTCTGTATACTCTCCTGTACTTCCTCATTCCACCACCAGGTTTCCTTGTCCTCCTTCCTCTGTCCAGATATCACACCAAGCACCTTTCTAGCTGTCTCCCTTACCACTTCTGCTGTAGATGCCCAGCTCACTGGTAAGTTTTCACTGCCACCCAATGCACGTCTTAATTCCTCCTTGAACTCCACCTTATAGTTTTCCTTTTTCAACTTCCACCATTTGATCCTTGGTTCTGCCCTCACTCTCCTTCTCTTTTTGATCTCCAATGTCATCCTACAAACCACCATCCTATGCTGCCTAACTACACTTTCCCCTGCCACCACTTTGCAGTCTACAATCTCCTTTAGTCTGGCCCTCCTGCATAAGATATAATCCACCTGTGTGCATCTTCCTCCACTCTTGTATGTCACCCTGTGTTCCTCCGTCTTCTTAAAATACATGTTTACCACAGCCATGTCCATCCTTTTCGTAAAATCCACAACCATCTGACCTTCTGCGTTCCTCTCCTTGACACCATACCTACCCATCAACTCCTCATCCCCTCTGTTCCCTTCACCAACATGCCCATTGAAATCCGCTCCAATCACCACTCTCTCTCCCTCGGGTACGCTCTTCACCACTTCATCCATATCACTCCAGAATTATTCTTTCTCATCCACCTCACACCCAACTTGCGGGGCATATGCACTAACAACATTCATCATCACACCATCAATTTCCAGTTTCATAACCATCACTCTGTCAGACGCTCTCTTTACCTCCAAGACACTCTTGACATACTGTTCTTTCAGAATAACCCCTACCCCGTTTCTCCTCCCATCCACACCATGGTAAAACAGTTTAAACCCCCCTCCGATGCACCTAGCCTTACTCCCCTTCCATTTGGTCTCTTGCACACACAATATATCAACCTTCCTTCTCTCCATCATATCAGCAAGCTCTCTCCCTTTACCAGTCATTCTACCAACATTCAAAGTTCCTACCCTCACGTCCACTCTCAACCTTCCTCCTCTTTTCCTTCGGCCTCTTCTCCTTCTTTGGCCAACAGTAGCCCAATTTCCGCCAGCACCCTGTCGGCTAGCAGTGCTGGTGGCAGTCATTGTTAACCTGGGGCTCGACTGATCCGGTATGGAAATTTGTATTTTTGTCCTCATATTTGGTTTGGCAAATTTTTACGCCGGATGCCCTTCCTGACGCAACCCTCTCCATTTATCTGGACTTGGGACCAGTACAAAGAAATGTACTAGTTTGTGCATCCCCTTGTGGCTGGATTAGCAGGAATAGCTGGTCTACTTTCCAATATCCAGCTCACTTACTCATGCTGTTTGTAAATATTTATTTCTTATATTAGGACCTTACAGTGCTCTTCTTCAGATCAATCTGTGGCTGACTTTCAGGGTACCTGTTGCATTCTTTTATTATTTATGGTGATTATTTTGCCATTTTTTATGGTCAAAGATTTTTGTGTAGTTTTGGTTTTATTCACATACACAATATGGCCAAAAGTATGTGGTCACCTGAGCATCATACCCATATGTGCTTGTTGAACATCCCATGGGCTTTAATATGGAGTTGTTCCCCCTTTGATATAATTTGGGTCTTGAAATCCAGCACTGAAGTCTCCTGTTTGTACAGTAGTGCTTTATCTCTTTTTTTTGGACAGTGACACTGAGAATTCATGTCCTCAGTTTAATATATATAGTCTTCAGATGAATATATATATATAATTAAAAAAAAAATTTTTTTACAGATGTAGTACTGTTATTCAGTGCGATATGGTATTATCATTTGAATAACAATAGTTAAAACAATGTAGGCAGTTTCTAGTTTGTCTGCTTTTTTAATATGGAAATGGTGTTATGCTTTCTTTGCTGGTACAAGAAGTTTTAAAAGATTTAAAAATGTAACTAAAATATTTTGGTAAATCCCTGATGCAGCAGTACCTCCGTGGAAAGTGGTTAACCTGGATTGCTTCAGGAAGTTGTGTTAACTGTGCAAAATTGTATGAATAAAAAGGCTTTGTTGATCATATTAAAAAGGTTTTAGAGTTTAAGGATATTTTCTCAGCTTTTATGCAAATGTGTGTTCAGAAAGACCTTTGGTGGATTTTAGAAATAAATTGATAAAGGATTAATTTGAGGAAAACGTTTTTTCTCTGTGATATTAAAATGTATCAGACCCCATACAATACTGCCTTTAAAGAATAACTCATATTATGGTGTAAAAATTTTAATTGTTTAGAGATGATGTGCAGAGCCCTGTGTTGTCATTTCTGCAGCTGGCCATGACCCACCCGAGTCACCACCTGAACTTTGGCATGAACCCAGACCATGCCCGCAACTCGTTGTCCAACTGCGGGATCCGGCAGCCCAAGTATGGCGACAGGAAGGTGCATCACATGTACATGAGGAAGAAAGGTCTGTGCTGTCAGTCAGAAGATCCTGCTCATAATAAACCACAAGCCCTTCTGTCCATTTTTCAAACAGAGAGTCTAAGCATTCCGTCGTCCGCAGCGAGATCAAATGGAAACATCTGCATTCAGGGGATGCTCGCGTCACTTTGAACTGTTCTGGTCTCCCCTCACTCTGAGGTCACACCTCAGCACCTCTGTGTCTGCAGGTTGCAGATGTGACATCCAGCTCGGTCCCAGTCTTCCAGTTACTGCCTTCCTCAGGGAGTTTGGCTGTAGAGGCTGTAGGAATAGCAAGCAGCATTATTTAAAATAATGAAGGCAGTTTTGGGATACATAAACAGCTAGACTTTTGAGGGTGGGGAAAAAAAAATACTTTTGTCACAAATGTAATGTTTTCAGTCATTTTCTACTTGCCTTTAATAGTGTTTTGACTGAGATGCAGATCTTCCTAAATAGTGGTGATTAATTTTTTGGTGTTTGTTTTGGCCAGGTATCAACACACTGATCAACATCATGTCTCGCCTTGGTCAGGATGACCCGTCTCCTTCCAGGTTTGTGGGAAGGAGTGCCGCCGTGCGGGTGCTTATGAAAAGAACTGTTAATGAAATTTAAAGTGCAATATTTGCAGCTGACCTCAGAATATTGTAGCTTTCCCGGTGAAATACCACATTCAAATGAGTGTTTCTGTGGAAGCTCTGTTTGTCAGTACTTGAAGAGCAGGAGACTTTAGTCGGTGTAAATTGAGGATTGGGGCCGGGGTGCTCATTAAATGTATGCTCTCTGGCCTCGCAGGATCAATCACAACGAGCGGCTCGAGTTTCTTGGTGATGCCGTCGTAGAGTTCCTCACCAGGTGAGATCACGGCCTTTCTGACAGACCCACCTATTACTTGGGAACAACCGCCATCCCCTCATCCCCCACACTGAGGTTTGAAGGTAATTTAAACTGTGGTACTCCCCATACCCCACTCGAAGGCTGAAAGATCTGTGACAGGTTGCAGTTAGCCACGTGACCGCGGGTCGGATTATTGACCTGCATATTCCGGGGCGGACCTGAACTCCTGGCGGTTCATTTGCCATGGCGCTAATTACATGCTGCTATTATTACTTGCGGAAGGCAGTGAAATACCACGAGAGTCTAATAGGGAATTGAAAGCTGAGATAACCCACCCGTTTCACCGCTAACAGCAGATCTGTTTCCGAAACATTTCAGGAAATGTAACAGAAAGCCTCTCTCCCCCCACCCCTCCCGCACCTCACCAAGCAACTGTGTGACAGGGTGAAAGACAGAAAAGGTGTAGTAATGCATACCGTATCGTTTAGCTGGCAACCACGCCGTCCACCCTGACAGGAGACAGTGTGTATTTGGAGTGGAGCGAAAAGTCGGGGGGGGGGGTTAAAATTCCACCTCCTTTTTCCTGGTTCTGTGTCGTGTCCTCTGCTGTCAGATCCTGCTCTCGGTCTCTGTCATACTCACCTCTGCTAGATTAGAACCATAAACTCCCACAGAACGGGATGCACGGCCTGTTTTGAGGAGCTCGTTCGGCTGTTAGCCAGAGCACAGTTAGCAGGTATCCTCTATGCATCCTTTTGGGATGTTTTCACCATGCTGTGCTTTCCATTTAATGCAAGCGGGGGGGTGGGGGATATATATATATGTGTGTGTGTGTGTGTGTGTGTGTGTGTGTGTGTGTGTGTGTGTGTGTGTGTGTGTATATGTATGTATTTTTTTTTTTTTTTTAAACCAGTTAAATGGCTGGTATTTTCTGTACAAAATGTGGCTCTAATAATGAACTGCAGCATCAATGAAAGTGAAAAATGCTTCTTGTGTTATGTGTGTGACTTTATGAGAGGTCTTTTCCTCCTGTAGCGTTCACCTGTATTACCTGTTCCCCAACTTGGAGGAGGGCGGGCTTGCCACCTACAGGACAGCCATCGTGCAGAACCAGCACCTCGCCATGCTGGCCAAGGTTGGTTCTCCATCCAGTGGATATTATATTATATTATATTAATTCTTGCCTAAAAAATTAAATAAGACACAGTTGGCCAGCATTTTATTTTCTGCTGTCACATTCTAGATAGCAGAGCCAATGTACAAAATGCCACAGGTAGCCAAGCAGAGAAGGTTGCAGGTTCAAGTCCCACAAGGAACTTAGACCATGTGCATATGTTGGCACATGCCGCCATCTACAGCGCTGGCTCCGGTGTAGCCACAGCTGCATCTATTGTTTCTGGATATGGGGAAAGCAATTAAAACCTTAATCTTTCATGTTTTTCCCTGATGAATGCCAAAGACGACGCCTTTATATCAGCTCGGCCTCATTCCGACTTGTTTTAATTTGTTTGATACCGAAAACGAATCAGATACAATAAGCTCAGTTGCCAAGTTGTTCAGCAGCCTCCTCTTAAGCCCTGTACACAGGAACACTTGTAATTATCTCTTGAAAAATATCTTCTGAAAGCACGCACATAATCCTCCTTCTCATTTCTGTGGCTCAGAGTCAATTCAGTTTGCTGCTAGTTTTGTTTTTTTTTTTTCTTTTTCAATTTTTGGTAACTTTTATACAGAGCACAGGAATTCTCCTTCCTATCAGTACTGTCCTTCCAGCCATTGTTGGTCACAGCTCATCTTATTCTGTAATCTTTCTTTTCCACTTTGATTGTACATCTGTTCATTTCTCGTCTCTCCTGGTTGTGATGATTCTCACGATGACAGCTTATCGCGCCACAGCTCTGACAGCAATGGAAACGTCAGGCGTTTCCTGTCCATTTGCTACATCCGTCCTCTGATCAGTACCCACTGGCACACCAACCCTCTGCTGACCATTGGGGTCTCCGCTGCTTCCCTTGCAGAAGCTGGAGCTGGACAGGTTTATGCTGTACGCCCACGGACCCGACCTGTGCCGGGAGTCGGACCTGCGCCACGCCATGGCCAACTGCTTCGAGGCTCTCATAGGTGAGCAGGCTGCCGCTGCCCACGCTGCTTTGGTTAACCCCGTTTGGTGTGGCAGCTGTGCTTACCCAGAATTCTGTGCATTGCTTTTTTTTCATGTTAATGTACTGTAGCAAAGATATAGCTGTGGTTTCCTGTGTGTGTGCGCCACTCTTTTCACAGTACCAAATGTGTTCATCCATCCTAGATTTGCTTGCCTCCTAAATAATGCCATCATGCCAGATTTAGCATCATTGTTACACTGTGCACACCAATTACTCACAGCCTACCTCTGGTTAGTCACTGTTCTGATTTCTGCTCCCCAACACAGACACACTCCTACCCACTGGGATCTAGCATAGTCTCTGTGGTCCTGTTACTCAGCACAGCTCCTGGGAGGGGCATAAGTCCACACTTTTTTTTTTTTTTTTTTGTATTGCGTTTACCGCCCCTTGCATTTAATTGCTCTCTTGAGAGAACAGCCTCTCCTCCTGGTTCTGAAAGAGTTTCTGAGTTTAAAATAAATAAATTAAAAAAATAAAATGGTATAACAGGCAGAAGCAGCACCCTGCGAGACTGTGGTCGGCTCACTCTGCCCCAGAGCATTGGGCGCTTGTTAGGGGTTTGTTATCACCACACATGCTGTGTTGCCATCAGGTCAGTCCTGCACCTGCCCTCACCTCATCTTCCTGCCCCAGCCGTCGTTTCTCTTCGGCAGTTTAAACCCATCCTCCGTAACAGATGTGGCCAGGTGTCAGCAGTAGTCTGCTGGCGGAAACGTCTGGAGCACTCACCTTCGACAGGCGCTGTGGACAGGGGACGCACAGCCGTGCACTTTGAAATGCACATCTTGGTCACGTGCTCTTCTGTGGCTCTTGATTTTGTTGAGCTTTTGGATCTCTGTCAGAATGTGTCTGTTTCCCTTGCTCCTATTGTACCTCCTGTTCCCTCTGTGTCTTCTTGCTATTTTGAGACCGTGAGGTAATGCCTCCTTTGGACTGATACGTGGCCTTGGAGGAGAAGGTTCTTTGGGTGAACACTCCTGACAAGTTGTATCCCGAGGGGTTGATTGTCACCATTGTCACAGGAGAATCGTCATTAAGTTGCTTCTAGTTTTGCCCAAACATCATGTTGTTGCTACCACCAAGTTTCACACATGCTGTGCCTAGAACTGAGTGAGGTCTGCTGATAGAAAGCAACGCCAACCATGATCCACATTTTAGGTACCAGTCTCCACAGCGACGCTTGTCACATGGATGTTGTAGCCATGGCAATAGTAAAGAGAGTCTGTCCCCTTCTTGCTGGAGACAGACTCCTGTGGCATACAATTTGTATGTTGGCATCTGTGCTCCACAGACAGTAATGAGTGTTGCAGTGCGTTTGCGGTCTAGAGTGGAAATCTGCACTTATGTTTTGGAAAGACGGGCAGAGTCTAATTTTGTTTATTTGGCCGTGTCTTCCAACCTGAAACTTGTTTTGACATTTGAACCCAAAACACTCCTCTGAAATGTGTTTCTCGGAAAGCATAATCTTCCATTGCCAGGAGACTATGGGAAATAAATATGTTTATGAAAAATTTATGCCATCTGTATGTATTATAACTGGAGGGAGGGTCAGCAATCATGTGGGAGTCACTGGATGGGTGAAAAGTAGTATCTGCTTCCTAGACAGAAGCCTTTAAAAAGCACTAAATTCAGTTTAGGGTTTCTCATGGAAAATTTTGTGATTGTTGTTTGCCTTTGGATCTCCATGGTATTCTACTGCAGGCAAGACTTCTGCTTTTTCACCATCTCATAATTGACCTGCGTTTCCTACCGAACCATCGCCAAGCCCGTTTGGGTGTCCTGCGTAATGGAGCCTCCCGTCATAAAGCTCATCCTTTCCACCGCTGAAGGGAAATCGACGCTCCGTCGTCGCTAATTTCCATGTGCAGTTTATCTGTGGATTACGGCCTGCGACGAGCTAGTGGGTAACAGATGGTACTGCTTTGTGTGCCACTCTAAGCTTTTCCTATTAAAGAGGGCAGAAAAAGGATTATCTTTGATTCAGTGAATATCAAATTGTACACTGTGTTCGCATGCGAGCTGTTTTTTCCCATTAATTGCTATAGAAGCTTCTGTTGTGCTTTTTCTTTTTTGTTGCCTCCACCCTCAGTGTCTCATTTTTGTGCAGTAAGATGCTTGATGTTGAATTTAAGCGCATGCGCAGGCTCCCCTTGTGGGACGTTTCATTTCTGTTTGTGTTTTGGGCTCTGTTACACACTTGCGGCTCTTTCTTGAGCGTATTCAAATGGTTCAGCAGATGGATTGTTTATTTTTTGATAGATCAGAGGCTAACGCGCCATCCTCCACGGGAATTAGTTCTTCCCAAATGTAGTCTTGGAAACGTGATAAATGGAACCCAAAAAATTCAATTGCGTAAAATGCAAAGTCGTCTTGTTGTGAGGTTAATGGAAAAACAATATTTTTTCGGTGTCTGAAAAGGGAAAAAAAATGTATTTGTTAGAATTTTAGGAAATAAACCAGTTATTACAAGGTAAATGCTCATGTGACAGTTATTGTAATGCTGCCCCATTTTGACCATGTTGCTGGCGGTGTTACAAAAGGTGAGCTCAGGAGGCTGGAATATTGGGAACGCAAGCTTTGTTTCGCCACTGCATTTGCTAATGTTTTGTAAAAGTCACAAAAATACAAAAGTAAAGATACAACTGACTGTATACCAAACTGAAAAAGTCGCAAATAATGAGTCACTTCCTAACTTTGCCCCGCTTCCCGAAGGAAGATGTGAACCCATCGCCAATTTTGTTACATCTGAATTCATGTTATCGCAGGGTTTTATTGTATGACAGGCGCATTTGGATGCTTTTGAACTCTAATGAGGGAAGTCAAATGGAGCTACCCTGAAGATGTTTATAAATGTCACCGTTTGCAGTAGCGCTGTTCACAAGTCTAAATGGGTTGCTATTATAAAAAAAAGTAAATCTGTGAAATGGAGAAATTAGTATTACTGAACGATCATAGTAAATAAACACAAAAATGACTAAAAAAGCCATTATTCCATTGCATGGAATTTTATCTTTTCTTACAACTGTTTCAGCAAAATATCCTTGCACAAATCAAAGGTCAGCGTTTACCAAGTTGAGGACAAGCAGGAATTATAAAGTGGTTCATACTTGTTAGTGTGACTTTTAGGTTCATCAGAAGAGGTTTTCAGTGTAAAGTGGCCTTGTTTCTTATATGGAATTGTAGTCAACAGGGAGACCAATAATGAAATGGAGGAAAGGTGCAGCACTGTTGGTCTTTCTGGTGTCTGTAGTCAAAGCAGTGGGATGTGGACAGTCATGCCCAGTTGTAAAAATGTGCTGCTGAAATGAAGCTTAGCGTTAAGAAAGAGATGTGCAAATCACAGCAAAGCAGACTCTCGCTAACTGATGCTCCGCCTGTGGCAAGAGAAGTGGACTGTCTGAGGAACAGAGAGAAAAGTGACAAAATGAAGCACGATCAAGTGCTGGCTCCGTGTGCCATTTTTCACAGGCAGCTTCATTGCCGCTCTGAGCAGAAGCAGGTTCGAGGCCCCCGGCTCAGGTGTGTCGCTTTAGCAGCGACGCGTTCAAGGCTAGACGGCAGGCTGGCACCTTCAACCAAGTGATGCGTCGGTGATCCGACTGCTGCGGGGCGTTGTGCCTCCCTCCGCCGCTCTCATCAGGGGAAACGGAATCACTTAGTTTTCACCAGAGCTCGGTTGATTGACACCAAAAGGTGTATTTCTCAGATTAGAGAGTCCGCTGCCGGCATGTAGTCTGGGGATTGAACATCCACAGGCAAGAAATTTTAAATGGAGACAAACCTCTGGAGTCTTGGGAGCTGTAGCTCTGTGTTCTGCAGCGAGGATTTCTCTCCACTACAAGTTTGTATAGATGGTTAACCTCTCGAATTGGCACCTGTTTGACCTCCTGACCTGTTTCACACAGACCTGCATGTTAAGTGTCCCAAAAGCTGCTAAAGCAGGGAATTTATACTGCCCAGCGCATGGTCCTGGCTTCTTCCAGGCGATGGAGAATTGCATTACATCCATGAACTGCAGAACTGCTCCTTTAGTCCATTTCCCATCTTAATACCACACCAATACATGCAGTGCTCCTGGTTGTACAGTTGAGGGCAGTATTGTGCCATATTTTATCTAATTTACTCAATCGCTATCTATTTAAATTAAGTAATTATCTGCTATATCTCAAGGTGAAGAGGACACTTTTTTACAATTAAGACGGAATGTCCTAATATCAGAAGCAGAGTGTAGAACATATCAGAAATTAATCCTTCTTTATTAGGCAGTTTAAATTAGTAGCTAGCTTTCGGACAGACCCGTTACAAGCGACAAACGGCTTTCACGTCGTGAATAACTGTCCGTATCCTGTTTCCAGAGAGTACTTTAGTAGATGTCATTGTCACAGATAAGTTTGGCTTCCAAGGTGTAACTTTTTAATATAATGACGGGAAGTTATTATCACGATGCTCTGCGTTTGTATACATTTTAAGCCACTGTAGCAAGGGGACGTGTATCTGTTATCTTTCGCCGAAGAATTGGATTGTGTTCTCTTTACCCCCCATGTCAGTCTGCATGAACCAGTCTGTCTTTTCACATACAGGCCCGTCATCCCCAGCGCTTCTGGCGTGCGGCTTGTACCATGACCCTGCATTAGCCTCAAGGGTGTCCAGTTTCCAGTTCAGAAGCTGCATGCTAACTGTTTTGTCACTGCAGGGTTTTCCTCCAGCTCTTTACGGGCCTGAATGAGTGGTGTCTGTGAGGCAAAGGCGTGGTGGTCCACATTATCCCAAAATGACCACTGTACAAGGATGCAAAGTGTAATTTTCTGTGGAACATACTTTACTGGGCTGTTAGCGTTTATCAGCTGCATCCAACATGAGCGGTAATGTAAGTTAGGCTCAGCTGGACTGCACCAGCGATTATTTTGCTGCACGCCCAGAGGCTGTTTGGCTCGTAAGGCTGATCGACTGGCTCGCGTTCACCAAGGTGATAATGAGGGCTTGTGTGCGGCCAACCAAACTTTCCCAGAGTTAAGTTGGTCTCCACCTGACTCCAGGTGACCCCTGAGATATTTGAATATTCCTGGCCGATGCGGCATTTTGAATTCCCCTCATGTCTCTCTCGCTCGACTTGGCTGCCTTGGAAGGGTGCGGTGTTGTGAGTCACAGTAACAAGATGATGCTCCAAGATGAAAGTATGTTCCATAGCAGGGAAATATGCATTGTCCTGCACCATTACCCAGAATACAACTGTTTCTTAATGTCTGTGTGTTGTTTGTTTTGTTTTTTGCTTATAGCCAGTAGTCTTCATGGGAACAACTTCATCACACGGTGCAGATTATTCACTGTCTGGGTTGGGATGTTGGATTAATTGGTGTTTTTTTTTTCTTTTCTTTTTTGAGAGATGACCATAATCCTGTGTCACCATCTCTTCCTCTCGCCCCTCTTGCAGGAGCTGTGTACTTGGAGGGTGGTCTTGAGGAGGCTCGGCAGCTTTTTGGCAGGCTGCTCTTCAACAGCGAGGTAATCCTGCATCCCCCGTGGCTGCACTCTGCTGACGTCTCGGTCCCACAGGCAGCCGGGTTACACACTGCGTTACGTCATTTGTTTATCTAGCAGACGCCTGGAGAAAACTGCACTCTTGCCTCTCTTCATTTTCTTCACTGAAGCAGGTGTTTATTGAAACGGTTCAGGTTAATCTCATCTTGGAGCAAGATGTTCGACTCAAAGGACTTGGACCAGCGTCATTCTGTTTGCAAGTCTTTTTCTTATCCACACCTTGCAACTGTGTTCTGATCCCAGGATCTGTCCTCCAGTTTGCCCATCGGTAGAGTTCAGATCACTGCTGTGGACCAGTCCGAGTGATCCATCGGGTTTATTGGGGTTATGCGCTCTTTCACAGGTGGCTAAACCAGACCCCTGCTCAGGAGGGGACGGGGGGAGGGGGGACACTGGAGGGCAGTTGTCATTTGAAAGTTCCCGGTTGAAATGGCGAAGGAAATAACTGCTTTACGCCCGATTGTTCCCTGAATGTGAGCGCATTCATTGTGCATGTGCACACGTCAAAGGATTTTCTGCCTCTTTCAGATCTGCACACGCATGCACAAACAGCATGCTGCTCTCTTACTCGCTGAACATTTCCAGAGTTTACAGTAGTGTAATTAAAGCGTAGCTGGAGAGCTTACAAGTCGAAGACAAATGTTCTAAAATACGTTTATAGTTACTAATGAACTGGAATGAACCTGGTTGTTTCCTGTAGCTTTCCAAAGTAGCAGAGTGCAGGTACAGCCCAGTTCCCATAAACCAAGTCCCTGCCGTTTATTTACAAGCCCTGTCATCCTGTCATAGCAAGATGTGTGAAGAAAGGTGAATGGTTCTTGCTGTGACTTCCATACCGGACCTCCTCTTTTCTTGTCAGAGTTTAAGATGTGCCTCTTGCTGGTCTGCAAGGTCTTTTTTTTTTTTTCGTGACATAATGAGAATTCCTACCATTGACAGGAAAGGTTGAAAGCAGTGGCGGTTGTAGAGAGAGCCTTAGCCTGTAAGTACAATGTCAGTTTTGTCTCGTTGAATGTTCGGACGTTCCAGAAGGTATGGTTGCTCTTGACAACAAAAAACAAGGTTGAACACAGGGTGCTATTTATAAAATCCGTACCATGGATCCATGGAGAGACAATGGGAACTGTTCTTAAGAAGAGGGACTGCTGTCAGCATCTCCAGCAATTACAATAGTGCAGGAGAGGTACTTTTTGTGTTTGTGTCCTTTGCTTTGTTGAGCGATGTCTTACGAAACCTGATAAAAATGTTGCAAAAAAATGCAGCTTCTTCTCGGCGATGGCCATTGTGTTGCGCTCAAGGCAGTACGATGTCAGCTCTGAGGGCGGTGGGGGGGGTTCCTGTGATCCTGACCCGCTTGCTAACCTGTGTCATTGGAGGAAAATACGGCCACAAGGGTGCGCTAGCTGCTCCGGTTCGCTCAATCACCGTCTCATTAACGTGTTTTAATTGTATCTAAATTAGGGTTGCGCTCAAAGCCAATGGCCCGAGGCAAATGGTGTTGCTCATTTGCATGTCGCATGTTGTTCGCAACCTCCCTTGTCATTTACACAGAAGTAGGCTGGACCAGAACTCAGCTTGGCAGAACAACAGATTAGTCAGGAACACCTTTATTTTTGTTATTCGACCCGGCGTCAATTACCCATGCAGTGTTATCACACGTGACAAATCATCCAGCACACACTGCGTGAGGGAAGACAGCACGGTTCCCATCTGCAACGGGCACAGCTTTCCGCGTGTCCCGCAGCACCGATGCTCTTAGGACATCTTAGCATTGCGACCAGCGACCACGACATAAAGCGGAGGTGCCATCGTGGCATCGCAGCCGGCCGCCTCGTTGGAGAACTGGAGAACTTGAGAAGCTGCGTTCCGCTTGGCAATGTTCACATATCCCTGGAAAAAAATAAAGCTCCTAACTCGAGTTGCGTAGTTAAATGTTTGGCGAGGTCCAGGACCTATGTCAATTTTTGGGTTTTACGTACAGTCTGTGCTCAATTTTCCAGGCAACCGGGGCAGGGAGGTGTCTGGATATGTGAAAATCTGGGAAATGGAAAGCACAATTTAAATGTAATACTGCAAGGGGACTGCAAGCTAACAGTGGAGCCTGTTAGACGCAATAATGAAGCTACTTTCTCCAAAGCTAAAGATTGCTTAAATATTTATATTTTCCTTATAATAGTGATTCAAAAAGAACTGAACGCTGTCATGAATTTATAACTCAGGAAAAAAAGCATCTTAATGTATAGTTTAAACCAGTTTGTAAATTCACTCGCAGTTCTTAACGTTACAAATGCTCAATATAAATATATAAAGATGCTAAAATATGAAATATAAATGCTATATTTTATATGCTAAAATATCTTACATGTTCATATGATGCTTAGTTACTGAGTAAAACATTTATGAAAGTGTTCTTTTGAGTCACCCTATACAGTATATTGCTTAAAAATGGATCTTTCAGTATTTACTTATATATTTTTTAATATATAGCGATGGTTTGTAGCATCCAAAACATATAATTGTGGTCAGAGAAAGCAGTGGACTGTATTTATGTATAACCGTACAGTTTCCCTCTGAGGGACTGTCCTACCCTGCGCTGTCCGTCCGATCTCCCACTCTGAAGTGACACGGTCCTGCATCGAACAAGTAGTTATGGATGATGGATGTAAAATATGGCAGTTACAGTTCTCCATATACATCCATTCTCTGACTGTTTTTACACAATTAGAAGAGGTTTAATTTGTCTCCTTCCCGTGTGCCTTACTCACCGGCAATGAACATTAGTGGACAGTTTTGTTCCCATTTAAATTTCACAAAAGGCTATTTTATGACCTCATACATGCACATGTATTTATAGCCTACCTCCCCCAAACATTAGAATGAGCATGGCTTGAGGTTATGTATAAAACAATGAAAAAAACATTTGCCCTTTTTGTAAATGCAGAGAGGAAAATATTTGTTTGTGGTTTGGCCTTTTTGGTTGGGTATCATGATAAAGAGAGCGAGTGTGTGTTTGTGTCTCTGTGTAGGTTTGTGATGGAGAAAGACTTTCTTTTTTTTTGCCCCTTACCTTCAATGAGGATGAGTACACGGGACCTTCATCTTTCCCACTACGAATTTATGTGGCCACTTCAGTGGTTCTGTATGCGATATTTAGTGTCTTCAGTCATCATCCATCTAAGAATAGGCTAAATGGATCTGAAAGTATACACCTCCTCCACGACTGTCTGAGTGCACCGCCATCTCTCATCTGGCCTTCATGTAAAGACTCGATAATAAATGGCGTTTCTCCTACAGCAAAGAAACATAATTTTTATATTTCACATTGCACTGTTCTTTAATTTTATTGGCCGAGATGTTGTGCACTTTTCTTAGGTGATGATGCTCACAGTTTGAAATAAATTTAATATCATTATGCAAAATTTTAACTAATTCTGGACAAATGCTTGAAGGTGTACAGTAAAGTTTTACTTACGTATTAGCTAATTTTGCCTAGCGTGACTCTGCACAGTATTGTATCGTCTGACAAGGGCCCTCAGAACTCAACCAGATCTGTATGAATAGCAGTCAGATTCGAATGAGTCCCAATCCCATGCCTACTATCACAGTGAAACTGCGCAGCACCAAAACCTGATGTATAGCCTACACCCCAGCCAACGTCCAGACGGTAAGGATGGAGAGATGGAGGGAAGTGTGCGTTCATCCCCCCAGGCCTATCTTTATGGTCGATAAGGATAAGGATGCCTCAATTGTCAAGATGCGACCACCGACTCATTTACTGTTATTTTATCTGGAGCCAAGGAGGGTTTAAATGGATCCCCAGAGCTTTTCGGGAGGTTTATTGTTTCTCGTTTAATCTCTCTGTGTCTCTCCTCTTTTCTCTTTCTGTCCATTCTCTTTACAGGACCTGAGGGAGGTGTGGCTGAATTACCCTCCTCACCCGCTGCAGGTAGGTTGTCCTTCCTTAGCTTTTTATTTACTTGTTTATTTTAAAGACACTGTAATTATTGTCTGGTGTTGTTCCTCAAAGATGTAGCTGCGCTGCTACCATTTTACCTTGCGGTGATTAATTATATAAGAAACACATTGCAGAGATGAAAATGGCTGCCTTTGGCAAAACATGGATTGTGAGCCAGAGAAATACATTATGTGATAATTGTTATGCTTCTTGATTTTATTAGATGGTGTTTAATGATTCACTTTGGAGTGCTATTCAAAGAATTTACCTGGCACCTTTTAATACAGCTGGATTTTTATTCAAATTCATAAATACCTCAGGGCAGAACTGTACTTGTAATGTTCAATTGCAGGTCCCTGACAGTTGCAAACTGCTGGAAGTTCCATGTTTGTCGGGGAGGGTGGGGGTTGTTGAAATACAGCTCAGCTGACCTGGAGACACAGCCTCTCGGGGATGTTAAGACAGTTAACTGGTAAACGACACAAGCCAGGCATCGGTGTACAAGCTGTGCCGTTGCAGTCTGTGCAGTGTTTCACCGAAAAGACATTTCTAAATCTAACCTGCAGTTGCGGGGGGGATTAAACAGATGTTATAAAATAAGCAACTGAAACGCCCTTACAAGCTAGCAGTTGAATTGAGTGACCCTTTTTAAAGTTTTTATACATGGGGAATCTGTCTGGAAACGTGTCCCGCAGTTTGAGACGGTACGTTTGCAAAGCGAATGTTGAGAACTGTTAAGTTCAATTATAAACTGACAGCTTTGGCAGCTATGAACATAAGTGCTGTTATATTTAAAGTTGGGTGCAGATCTGTTTTCCTTTCAGGGTATTTTTGTGGAGCTGCACGGCTGATGCCATCATCTGTTTCCCCTCATCATTCAGTCTAGCACAAAAGGGGTGTTTATAGTCAGGAGTGGGAATTGGTGGCCAAAGGTTTTAAAGCAGTCTTTGTTACTGTTACTGATGTCATTGCTATTGATTATTGTGTAGTGAGAGGTTGGCTAGAAGTACTCCTGGAAGGGCCTTAATGCAAGCAGTCTTAAAAATCACCCTAAATCAACCATTTTCACTTTTTTAAAATGCACTTTCAGCCTTTTATCTGTCTCCTTAGCTTTATTAAGAAAGTGACTTAATAATGGCCCGTTACTACATGATTGTTCTCAATAACAAGGGTAAATTTAGAGCAATGGCTAAGAGAATTGGAGCTGGATACCCCATGCATTCAGACCTTGAACCAGGAAGCCTCAGCGATGCTGACATCCCGTGGTTTGGCTATGTGGGCAGGTCCAGGAGCCCAACACAGACCGGCAGCTGATTGCCACATCACCGGTGCTGCAGAAGCTGACCGACTTCGAGGAGGCCATCGGCGTGCTCTTCACCCACGTGCGACTTCTGGCCCGTGCGTTCACACTGCGTACAGTGGGCTATAACCATCTGACACTGTGAGTGCCCCCCTATGTTTGACTTCTTCTTTCGGCCGCTCCCGTTAGGGGTTGCCACAGCGGATCAAAAGCTTCCACTTCTTCCTGTCCTCTGCATTTCTCTCCGTCACCCCCACCACTTGTATGTCCACCTTCATCACATCCATAAATCTCCTCTTAGGCCTTCCTCTCTTCCTCTTGCCTGGCAGCTCCATCCCTAGCATCCTTCTCTCGATATATCCCGAATCTCTCCTCTGCACATGTCCAAACCAACGCAATCTCGCCTCTCTGACTTTGTCTCCAAACCGTCTAACCTGTGCTGCCCCTCTAATATACTCATTTCTAATCCTGTCCATCCTCGTCACACCCAATGCAAACCTTTACATCTTTAACTCTAGCTCTGCCTCCTGTCTTTTGGTCAGTGCCACCATCTCCAACCCATAAAGCATAGCTGGTCTCACTACCATCTTATAGACCTTCCCTTTCACTCTTGCCGGTACCCTTCTGTCACAAATCACTCCTGACACTCTTCTCCACCCACTCCACCCTGCCTGCACTCTCTTCTTCACCTCTCTTCCACACTCCCCATTACTCTGAACTGTTGATCCTAAGTATTTAAATTCATTTACCTTCGCCAACTCTATTCCCTGCATCCTCACCATTCCTCTGTCCTCCCTCTCATTTATGCACACGTATTCTGTCTTAGTCCTACTGACCTTTATTCCTCTTCTCTCTAGAGTATATCTCCACCTCTCCAGGGTCTCCTCAACCTGCTCCCTACTCTCACTACAGATCACAATGTCATCCACAAACATCATAGTCCACGGTGACTCCTGTCTGATCTCATCTGTCAACCTGTCCGTGTTTGACTTGTATTTGTATTTTTTTTTTTTTAATTATTGTTTTTATAATCCCTCTTCAAACCATCAGCCTCCCCGATGCTCGGAGGAAAGTCTAGATTAGCTCATTTAGGAACATAATTAGTTCAGTCAAGTGCTTAAGTGCTCAACTGGAACAAAAAGCCTGTACATATACTGGACCTTCCCAAGATAAACTTCATTACCAGTCCAGTAAAGTGGCTTCTGCATGTCAGGTGCACCACAGTAAAAGTCTGAAATCCTATGATCCTTGCTAGTGAGCACCAGAGCTCTAGGCTTGCACAGGTCAACGTCTGATGTGACATCTCTTGAGGCTGCGGAGACTGATTTGTTAACCTTGAGGTTCTTTTGATTACTGCAGTCTTGCTGAACACCTTAAGGACATAGTCACCTAGAGTGTACAGTATCAAACAGTTGAAATAAGGTTGTGAGACAAAATTGTGGAGCCTTTGGAATATTCTTATTCACAAACAGTACACAATTTTTAAATGTCCATACTTTTATTAAACAAATGGCTTAAACAATCAAGGTTATTGATGGAAAAAGAATTTGAACCTCTAAGTATAATGGCATTTTGAAAAGAAATTAATTGAGTCAGGTGTTTCTATCCAGTCAGGTTTTGAGTTTAAGCTTCCCTGCTATATTAAAAAAGCACAATTTTGGTTACCTGCACTGAAACAGCACAGTTGTTAATCTCCTTAGGAGCTGGTATCCTGCAAAGATTGGTAAGGGCACTCTGTACAATCCTCAAACAAGTGACAAAGAACCCTAGGGTACCAGCTAAGGATCTGCAAGCTTCTCTTGCATTTGATAACATCTTTTTTCACAAGTCTACCATTAAAAAAGAACACTGAACAAAAGTGTTCATAGGAGGTTATTGCAGAGGAAACGACTGCTCTCTACAGGTAAAAAAAAAAAAAAATCACTGACCATCTCAGTTTGCTAAAGACCACCTGGAATGATGTTCAGGGGACAAATGCAGCAAAAGTTGAACTTTCTGGTAAATGTACATGCCGATATGCCTCGAGATACTGAAACACCAAATTCAATTTCGTACTGTGAAGCATGTTGGAGGGCGTACAATGGTGTGGGGCTGTTTGACTACCTAGGCCTTGGATTGTTTACATTCATTGATAAACCAATGAATTCTAAATTGTATCATCAAAATATTAGGCTGTCTGTCTGTGATTTAAAGTTCAAAATAACATGGCTAAGGCAACATGACAATGATCTAAAACATGTATTAATCAATAAGAATAGCTCAAACTGAAGAAATTCTGTATTTTAAAGTGGCTGAGTCAGTTTGGTATAAAGTAATTTGATAAAATACTTCCTAACCACTATGGAGGGCTCACAAACAGCTACAGAATTTGTTTGGTTGAAATTACTGGCAATGAAGGATGTTTTATTAGTTTATAATTACTGTGTAAGTATTGACATATTTTATCCATCGGTGGCCTTGATGATTTAAGCCATATGTTTGGTAAAGATAAAATATTCTGTGCTTATTAAATAATAAGCAATTGGAGCAGTTTGGGCAAATAAAGTTAATTTCCAGTGCTTTGCAAACCTTTTCTCATAACTGGGCTTCATTACTGATCAGAGGGTCATTCTTGTGAAGAACTGTATTCTTCAGCATGGCTTCAGATTAAAGGAAGCAATTTTGAGTACCAAAGTACAACAATAGAAGTCCATCTGAAATTTGAATATGTACTTTTGGTGGAGTCAGTTGAGGAAACGGATGTGTCCTTTGCATGACTGAATCATGGATGAGGGTAAATTTAAAGATGTCTTTCATTATATGAGTTTTTACTACAAAGTACCACTCTGCACACTAGCACACATACTAACAGGTATCCTCAAAGATTGTTTTCCTGTCATCCAGCTAAATTGCATGTTAACATCTTAATCTATGTCGCTTGACAGACTTTCACCTAGTGCCAAAGAAAAATACCTTTTGACTGTCGGGTCGATTTTTGTACCTGGCATCACCCTAAATTCATTTTTAAGTCTTTCAAATGGGTTTGAGTCTTTCTTGTTCTTGCAGCAGTTTGACAGAAGGAGCTATAAAACAGTGGACAGTCCCAGGAGGGACACTACTGTTATACATTTGAGTGAATAGTTAGAGTAAGAAAATGGTGAGAGAAAAAATAAACCACAGATAAAAACCTGTTCTTTTTTGTTGTTGATGATCATGGTGATGATGGTATAATAATGACATTTAAAAAAATTATGTGTAAGATTTACAGCTAAATTACAGTGTTCAAAACCAGGTGGAACACACAACAGCCTTTGCCAGCAGGAAGGTACATTGGGCTGCCCATCCACTCTTGTGGGGGGGAGTGGCATGTCATCTACTGCAACAGCCTCTAGTTCTCCATTGGGGACATTTAATGTCATTTAGGCTTTTCATAAATCCTAGAAATTCCCCTTCTTGTAGTCACCCGGGGATGGATACTAGGGGGGATTGGGAAATGCATTTGGCGAGGGTCACTAGCCAGGCAACAGGGAAAACACTCAGCCGTTTTCTGCTTGGACAACAGGCACAGTAAGCGATGTGCACATGGACCGGACCCCAACGTGGATGCTCGTCCACACTTCTGCTCCAGTGGATCAATGTGCCGAATGTGTTGCATCACTGATTCACTCGTGCGCTAGTCTGTTGGAATTGGCCCCAAACACCCTTGTTTAGCAGAGTAATTAAATTAAATTCATAGCAAGGTACAAGCAAAGCTGCTCTGACAGTTAAAAGTCAGTTAAATTTTCCACAACATGCGTGTGAGCTGAATGTTAATGTGACTTGTACATTATTATAAATGTTATATATGACTTCCAAACTGAATACTGTACAGGTACCCCCCCTTACTTATGAGCGTAATGTGTTTTTAGAAATGAGCTTTAAAGGTAAAATGTCGTAAGTTGGAGAGTTGTAATTGCCATTATGGCATGAATGGCTCGATTAGCCTATTTTTCGTCATAAGTCATAAAGGGTGTTAAATAATTGTACTTGTACATGCCAGACTCTTAAATGAGTAGGACACTTGTCTCAGGGATATCTCTATGTAGCGTTTCTTTATTTCCTTTTTTTGAGATTTTTGTTAATTCTGTATATACACTTCTGACTTGTTATATAGTCAACACCACATTTGTCAGTTAAAAAGTAGCAAAAAGCTAAACATTTTGATTTCATGTTTAGGTCTTATTCCCAGCCCCATATCACCTGTAATAATGTAGTGGTCTGAGGAAAAAAGAGATGTTTGATTTTTGCTAGTAGGGGTAAATGTCAGGCACTGAGCTCTATGGATTGGGCCAATATGTTTTTTTTTTTTTATTTTTTAAATGTGTAACAGCCGTGTGGAGGTTGGGCAGTTTACTGCCGCCACCTTCAATGGTCCAGTACCTTAGAGTGCATTATCATGGTATAAATTGCCTTGACAGGACCTAAACTGAACCATAGCAAGGCAGGCTATAAAGCAGACCTCTCTGTCCTTCATCTGTTCTGCTTAAAAATCTGAATTCCCTTAGTTAGATGGGAACCATGGAGGCATCGCTCGAAAGAAGCGTTTTTTTTTTTTTTTTCTCCTCCACAACATGCTGGCATGCTTGTTCCCAGAAGCTGTTAAAGGTATTGCAGATCAAAGCCAGCCCTAAATATGCTCCTCAATTGAACGATTCTCTTCCATCTCCCCCCTGCCACCAGCACATTGTGTTTACTTTTGAGAAAGGATATACCTTCTCCTTGTCTTCCGATGAAATGCTCTCCTTTCAGCCCGCCCACGTTCCCCATGCAGTTTTTATCGGCGAGTTCAGATCCCATCACCACACGGAACAGGTCATAAGCTGCCCCCCCCACCCAAAAAAAAAAAAAACTCGACCTTATCGCAGCCCACATGCTGGTGCTCCCCCTGCCAAATCTCTCTCACCAGGGGACCTGTGTCCTGTGTTTTCATGTTCATTCTTTTCTGGGTTTCTTCTCTACTCTGAATTCAGGCAGATTTTCGACTTCATGCTGCGTGTCACAAAGTCTATCAAGGGAGAGATAGGGCACCGAAATTCTAACTCCCTCGCGTCCCATCGTCGTTGCTTTGCTGCCTCGTGGAAAATACACAACCCTCTGCTACAAGCCCCCAGTGCTGCAGTCGTCTATCTATAGACCTTATTTAGCATATTGGCTTGCCACCAAGTTGGATCCGCAGCATTATCTATAATTCTGTTTAATTAAAAGTCCATTAATGTGGTTCCTCTCCAACTGCAGCATTGCTGCAGCGACTTTCAGGCGTCCGGTAGCTGCCGGTCACGTGAATGCAGTGCATTTTCCGTGGCAGGAATGAGTTTGGGTGATAACAGCCTCAGCAAACCCTGTCATTACTACGTGAACCGATTGAGGTCTGAGCACATTTTGCGGTTTAAATATTTATTTGTGTCAGAGAGATGGATAACAAATGTACCTCTGAAAATTAGGCTCTGTGGGATGTCCGGTGCTCATACCCCCTGCCTCAGGCCCATTGATCAAGGGCACAATGTACAGTCACTTTGACTACGGTGGTCGTAAAAGGCTGCCATTTGTGTCCCACGCTGAAAGACGAGCTCCCTTAGTGCAGTGGGTGTTAAGACGAGATTGTTCTTTGCTAAGTGCATACTCACCAAACTATTCAGTGGACGAGATTCCCTCTTCACTGAAGAGCTGAGTTCGCGCGTAACGTGTTTGAGGGAGTAAAACCCCACCCTTGTTGCAACTGAAGGAGCTTTGGTGCCATGCGGTGGAGTGTGGCTCTGTACATTTGATTCCCTCTTCTTGTGTTGCAGGGGCCACAACCAGAGGATGGAGTTCCTGGGGGACTCCATCATGCAGCTGGTGGCCACTGAGTACCTGTTCATCCACTTCCCAGACCACCACGAAGGGCACTTAACGGTGAGGCCACCCCAACCCCCCGAAAACCCTCGCACTATCCATGCATTTGGTGTGCAGCTTGTTTGAGCTTGTCAGGGTGCTCTGGATTAAATGAAAGGTTTTGTATGAAAATTGCCTTCAAAATTGGGCTACTCATCAACAGCAGGGGCTCGTGTTTTAGAGAGATGAGGCAGGTTTTGCCAACGTGTTTACGTTCATCTGGAACTGTAACATCTTTATCCAATGTCCATATTTAAATGAATGCACGAGCTTAACTAAATACTCTGAGAATTATTTGTCTTACACACCTGTACTGCTGTCTTTTTTCTAATTACAGAATCTATTTTCTGATGCTTATGAGAAGGCTTGAATGTGGTTTGCGTGAGGCCAAATACAGACTTGCAGTTATTAATTCTAAGGGACTCTTCAGCGTTGCACACTGCTGGCAATGAAACAAATGTATTTTTGCATTTGTGTAAAAGCCTGCAGTGAACCATAGTTTAATCACTGAAAGCAGGAACAGCGGCCAAGCCCCCAAGTGAAACGCCAGGCTTTTATATCAGATGGGCCTCTGACATTTCCCAAATGGAAAGTGCTTGCTCCAGACCTGTCCTCGCAGCGTCCGCGTGTCCTGCTGAAACATCTCTGTACCGTCTGTGTGCCTTTTCGTCTCCCGTTTCTGCTCACCTGAATGGTTGAGTATGGGTTTCCCTAACTTGTCTTTCTTTCACATTGCGGTTATTTCTTTTCGTTTCATTAGTGAGTGCTTTAAACTAATGTGCCTTGCTTTGTTGCTTTCAATTTCAGTTGTTACTTATTTAGGCAGCTGTTTATTTCCTAAAGAGGTGTGTATTGAGTTTGTCACTCAAGGGCACAATTTCAACTTTCCTTTTGTGGTTTGAATAGGCAACCTTCTGGACTCCGGTTCCTTTCCCATTAGATGGTTTCCATGTAAACGTGTGTTCTTTTTCTTGCTTGCTTTGCTTATAAACTAATTACTACTAGGCATTGCACTCGGATGTAAATGTTCATATGCATTGTGGGACCCTTCGCGCTTAGTCTGTCGGTGGAGACACTGGGTTAGACTGAGGATAGGTGGCACCTGTAGGAAGTGTGATTTCAGTTATATCATATTACACCACTGACAGCCTTTGTTCCATGCACTGACATGCCTCTCTGAGTGACTCTGTGCACATATACTGTATATAGTCAGGTTCATAAGTATTTGGACAATGACACAATTTTCAGTATTTTGCCACTGTGCACAACCACAATGAATTTGAAAGAAAACAATCAAGATGTGATTCAAGTGTAGACTTTCAGCTTTAATTTAAGGGGTTTAACAGAAATATCGCATTAACCGTTTAGGAATTACAGCCATTCATTGACATTGTCCCCCATTTTCAGAGGCTCAAAAGTAATTGGACAATTGACTAAAATGCAGTTTTATGGCCAGAAGTGGCCTCTTTCTTCATTATTTCATGACAAATTAAGCAGAAAAACGTCTGGAGTTGATTCCAGGTGTTGAATTTGAATTTGGTAGCGGTCCATAGGAACTATGTGGTTCATGGGAGCTATGTGGCCCAAAGAAGTATTGATGCAAGTGAAGGAGGCCATCATTAGGCTTAAAAAAACAAAACAAACCTATCACAAAAATAGCAAAAACTTTAGGAGTGACCAAATCAACAATTTGGTACATTTTTAAAAAGAAGGAATGCACCGGTGTACTCAGCAACACCAAAAGGCCCGGAACACCACGAACGACAGCTGAAGTGGATGATCGGAGAATTCTTTCCTTGGTGAAGAAAAACCCCTTCACAACATCTAGCCAAGTTAAGAACACTCTCAAGGAAGTTGGTGTATCATTATCAAAGTCTACGATAAAGAGATTACCTTCATGAATGTAAATACAGAGGGGTTTACTGCAAGGTGCAAACCACTGGTGACATTCAGGAACAGAAAGGCTGGATTAGACTTTGCTAGAAAACATCTAAAAAAGCCTGCCCATTTCTAGAACCAGATTCTTTGGACAGATGAAACCAAGATTAACTTGTACCAGAATGATGGAAAAGAGAAGAATATGGAGAAGGAAAGAAAGGGCTCCCAAAGCATACCACCTCATCTGTCAAACATGGTGGAGACAGTGTTATGGCATGGGCATGTATGGCTACCAATGGAACTGGGTCACTGGTGTTTCTTGATGATGTGACTGCTGGTAGAAGTAGCAGGATGAATTCTGAAGTGCCTAGAGCTATACTATCTACTCAGATTCAGCCAAATGCTGCAAAACTGATAGGAAGTCGCTTCGCAGTACAGATGGATAATGACCCAAAACATACAGTGAAAGCAATCCAAGAGCTTCTCAAGGCTAAGAAATGCAATATTCTTCAATGACCAAGTCAGTCACCTGACCTCAACTGAACTGAACACGCTTTTCACTTGCTGAAAACAAAACTGAAGGCAGAAAGACCCACAATTAAGTGGCAACTGAAGACCGCTGCAGCAAAAGCATTTGAAGGGAGGAAACTCAGAAGTTGGTGATGGCCATGGGTTCCAGACTTCAGGCATCATTGACTGCAAAGGATATGCATCCGAGTATTAAAAATAATCCTTATATTTACTATTATTTTAGTTTGTCCAATTACTTTTGAGCCTCTGAAAATGGGGGACAATGTCAATGAATGGCTCTAATTCCTAAATGGTTAATGTGATACTTTTGTTAAACCCCTTAAATTAAAGCTGAAAGTCTACACTTCAGTCACATCTTAATTGCTTTGTTTCAAATCCACTGTGGTGGTGTACAGAAGCAAAATACTGAAAATTGTGTCATTGTTCACAAAAACTTGTGGACTTGACCGTATGTAGACAGCAAGTGCATGTTTGAAAAGTAAGCTGAAAAGCCCCAGCTCTCCCTGTGGTCTTTACAATCTTAATGTGATCTGTATGCAGGCTGTCTGAGATATCACACATTCCTCTCGCCTTTCTATGGGACATGTATCACATCTCTATGGCCCATGAATGATGTGTACATGTGTGGTCCTGCAGCTGCTGCGGAGCTCATTGGTAAACAACCGCACACAGGCCAAGGTGGCTGAAGAGCTGGGCATGCAGGAGTTCGCCATCACCAATGACAAGACCAAGAGGCCTGTGGCCTTAAGGACCAAGACCCTCGCTGATCTGCTGGAATGTGAGTAAAGTGGTTCAGACAGTGGTGGGATGGGTCAAGGGTGGCTTCAGTTTGTCCATTGCATGGGGTATACTTCACAGGGTGCATGTTCACGTGCATTGACAGATGCACGCAGGAGTGTTGTATGGTAAACAGGTTGTGAATATTGGTTGTGCATGCGTGCGTGCGAGAGAATTTCATCTAGGTTTTTCCTTGCAATTGTTCTCGAATGAGTGGTATGTTAGGGCTTCTATACCTGTTCCTGCTGTAGACCCATCCAAATGCAGAGGCAGGACATTAAAGCTTTACTAGTTTTTACTTTACTATTTGTGGAACCATGAGGAATGGAGGTTCTGTTGAGTAAAATAACAAATATCTAATATTTTCTTCAATGTCAAATCCTTTAACCTTAAAATAATATATAAGGGATGATCAAAAGAATTTTAACATTTTTCCAGTTCTAAGACGGGATTAAAATCTTAATATTTTTTGCTCAACCCTCATACATTTCCTAAGGCTGATAACCAATAAGCCATTCAACCCAAGAGATAACATGATAATACGAATGAATGAATGAATGAATGAATGAATGAAAGGGTTGTGTGTATTCAACATTTTGTCCCACCGCTTATTCAAATTGTCTGAAATACCAAATATTTCTTTATAAATTCATAGCATAAATGAAAAAAATGTATTTTTAGAAATTTGTGAGGATAGATGTGAATGAATATATACATACACAAGCAAGTGTGAGTATAAAACCCTGGACTGATGGAAAATCAATCCTTTTTTATTGTGCTGATTCCTGAATCAGGCACCAGTTAGGGAGTTTTACAGATTTAACTAGTTTTCTTTTGGGTTGTAGGATGGTGATATGTAACATAAGCAAACCGTTCTCGTACCTCAGAGATGGATTGTTAATTTAAGCATTCACAATTTGGAGGCTTTTACTCCCCAGAAACAGTTTGACTTAAAAGCCCAGTACGGAGCAGTTTCAGGACTTTTCAGTCTGAAGAAGTTCTCTTAAGCCTCAAAACCTTTTTATTGTTCACTGTTTTACTTCTTTCTCCTCTTTACTGTTGTCCCCAGCCTTCATCGCTGCCCTGTACATAGACAAAGACCTGGAGTATGTTCACACCTTCATGAACGTGTGTTTCTTTCCCCGTCTGAAGGTGAGTTGATCCATGGGCTGGGGGAAGGCACAATTCAGTGGGATCAATAGGCACTAGAATGGGCAGAATGGTTAGGGGAGCTAATGACCACCCGTGACTTGGCCATTGACTCTCAATGGCGAATTCCTTGAGGTTGTTTGTTTGCTTCTATTGCTGTCTCTCACTGCAGATCAGGCCTTTTTTCCCTTCGCTTTCAAATGGAGGAGTGAAAAAAGAGCTTTGTTTTTTTTTTTTTTTTGCATTTTCTTTTGAAAAATCTGTTTCTAAGTGGTTTGATGAAGGCCATGGAAATGAAGAGAACTATACTCAGTGAATATTTTTTGCCCTAGTGATTTGAAAAGCCCCCACACACACACCCCCACTGCTTGGCCTTGAAAGTGGCCTTGCTCCCCTGGCTCAATAAGCCGGTGAGAATCCGACCGCGGCATTGTTCCTTGCTCTGCAAGGTAGTGGAATGAAGGGCACTGAATGCGACCATGGAACCCCTCATGAATGAATGACTGCAGCGGTGCTGTTTGTCAGCCGCCACCGCATGCTGTCTCGCTCTCTCACACCCCCCTCTCAAATTCAAATTCATACGGCTTTTTCTGTGGCCTCCATCCCTTCCTATTTCTCAAAATTTCCGTCTTTGTGTCTGTCCCCCCATTCTGCCCGTCCCCTTTCACCCCATTCCTTCTCTCTGTCCCCATTTCTTCCTGTCTACTTTTCCCTGTCTTTTATGTCCCTTTCCTCCTCTCACTTGTATGGTCACTGTGTTGCTAGCTCATAAAAAAAAACGAAAAACAAATTAATCCACATTTTGCTGAGGGTCCTCTCTCTTAAGCTCTAGGAAGAGCCTTTTTCTGTGTCTTTATTATGTTAAAATACTTTCAACAATGCTTATTTCTAGGATTTCAAAATACAGCATGAAACTTAGAGGAAGGTCTTTATCTGACTTCAGTACCTGCGATTCACTAATGTTCAGTAAACAGTTGTATGAATTTAGCTGCTTTTAGCAACTGTCAGGTTTACATTTTAGCCTTTTATGCACATAAAACATATCCTGCAGTTAAAGAGCTGGATGTTTTCATGAATCTGAGGAAGCCTCACACCCCACAGAAATTGTTTTGTCAGAGTAAATGGCATTACCTGTGCGATGGCCTTTGGCAGCAGGGCGCATCTTTACCTGGGAATGAAAGTGCTGCAGTCGACTGTGGCTTCTTTCCTCCAGGCTAGGGCAGGAGGTGTCTTGACCAAACATGGGATGATTTCCAGAAGATCTGCATGGCCCATCCACAGCCTTCATTTCTCTTTCTACCCTGCTTGCGTCTATCATAAATAAATGACTAAATAAATAAATAAATGTGTTTTAAAGCTAATGTTAGCCGTAGGCGATCGGTCACCCCCCCCCCCCCCCCCACTAAACAGGAGAGGGAAGGGCGGAGAGGGGATGCCCTCAGGAGAGAAGAGGAGAGCTTTTGCTTCTGGGAGCTGAGAAGCTTGGTAGAAAATTAATAGGAACAGACAGTTCTACATTCAAAGTCTCCCTTTTTGTAACGAGGCCGTTTCTGCGTTAATGGAAGTGCTTTCAGAGGTCCCCGTTGGACTGGGAAATGTATCGGCCGCAAACACCAGGGAGCCCACGACCTGCTGTTTATTTCATTTCAGGGGTTTTTGATTTGCGATCAGCGCTAAGCCTTTCCAGTGGGAGAGATGGAGAGAGGACAAGCCACGGCCTCTGTGCCCGCACTCCTACTTTTCCCCTGTGTTTTTGAGTCTGGGGTCAGAAAGTGTTCCTTTTTGTTGTTTTGTTTTGTCTCCCTATGTTTCAGTGTGGCCTTTCTGTGTTCTTCTAAATTCAAGTTTAAATAATGGATTTCTCTCAGGAGTTCATCCTCAACCAGGACTGGAATGACCCCAAGTCCCAGCTGCAGCAATGCTGCTTGACCCTGAGGACCGAGGGCAAGGAGCCCGATATTCCTCTCTACAAGTAAGCGCTGCCCACCATCGCCTTCCCGCCTTCGCCACCAGTCTCGTTGCTTCCTTTCCTCCTAGTGTCCCCAGGCTATGTGTACGCCCACGCCTGCCCGCAGTCCTGGGACCTGTGCATAGGGCTCATGGGATGCAACATTCTGATACTGAATAATGGACCTTGAGGCTCCCAGATTTATATGTGTTGTATTTTTATTATTTAGTGTGTTTCTCTATCCTCTTTCTCCCCACAGTGACCCTGACAATTTTTGCCTTTTCCGTGCCTTATTGGATGAGCGCTCCGAGTTACACCGTCGGAAGGGCTCCGGCAGAAACAAACGTTTTAAAAGAAGCCTTTGCCATCGATTTACAAAAGTTCAGGGTGCAAGTTTTTCTCGATAAGCTGGATTTTTGCCAGCAGAGCTCATTCCTATGGCAACCAAGTTTCCTTGTTTCTGCAGTGGGTCACGTCACCCAGAGGGTGGCAGGTTGGAGGGTTGGGGGGGTGAGGAGACACTGAACGGCACACACATTTTGGGGAGGAAGGACACTTGTGGGACCGGCAAACAAATCTCCAGCTGTCCCTTTCATCAGGCGAAGGGTGTTTAAATTCTGACAGTGCTTCATCAGGGGCCTTTAATATTTCATGAGACACCTTAAAAGTACATTATGTACATGAGCGCGTTTGGGGTCTCTTATTTAAATTCGATTGCCTTTTCTGATTAATGTTCGGCGCGTGTGCACGAACCTCGGACCGCTGTGCATGTTGAGTGGCCGGGCCCTCGGGCAGAGTGTTTAATTACCCTTCAGAAAGGAAATAATGTCCTTTTGAAACGGAATCACTTTGGTAGGACTCTTGTTAAGCTGCCGTCGGTGTTGCTCCGTCCGCCCGCCGTGCAGCTCGCGGACGAGTGTCTTTGTGCACCAGGGCCTGTCAACCCACATGTGTCAGCGAGCAACTCGAGGGCAGAGGCTGCCAAATCCCGCGCTACGGACATGGTTCGGAATGATGATGGTCACCATATTGATGCGGTCAAACGCGGCCGTAGCGCAGTAAGCGGAGCCGTAAAAATTCAATTGTTCGAAATGCAGGTTCGCCTTGTTGAAAGGTTAATGGAAAACTGAACTTATCGGTCAGTCTTCAAATTACCGGGTGAAAAGAAAAAAATAAAAAACACATTTTCTTTTTTTTGTTCATATTTATTAGACACGTAGGAAATGGACCGAAAATGTGCGTGTGACGAAAATAAATACGTACTAATGATGATAGTAATACTGTCCTGCTTTGACCGTGCTGTCAGTAGAGTTATGGAAGGAGGCCTGCAGTATGGGAACGCAAGCTTTATTTCTTTGCAGTATGTGTAAGCACCTGCTAAAAAGAAAATATACGCTTGCCAAGGAGTAGAGGTTCACCGTATGGGAGCAGCGGTCAAGCCTTAGAATCCCCTCTACTTCCATTATTCTCAGTAGCGCCCTCTAGAGCTAAAATTTAGCCAAAAGGCCAAGAAGTGATGCACCCACAGAACCCAACGTTATACCTGCCCGATAGCTCTTGCGCGCAGTGTCGGCAATCCCCCCTGCAGCTCCCCGCAACAGCTAGATGCAACATGCAGCTGCAGTGCATTAAGGGAGATTATGGCTCCTTCCACTGCTGTAAAAATACTGGTAGAAGCTTTTACCAAAATGTACATTGTTTTCAGTAAATCCAGCACATTCATCTCTGTCAGAAAATTATTTTAAAGGGGGCAGGTTGACAAGAGCCAGTCATTATATCTGACTTTGTTTTATCGCAAGTCATGTTATCACAGGGCTTTACTGTACCTGCGGTCCTGATGTGCTTTGAAATGATGGTCACAGCAGCTTTTGGATTCTCTTGGCACCGGTATTGCTACGTTTTAGGATACATCATGCTTATGGTCCAAATGGGACTCAAAACCCAGAGTCATTATGCAGCTTCAGTGTTTTTGCTGCATTTGGAATGAGACAGAGAAACAAAACAGAAAAAGACAGTTTTCCCAGTGATCATGTGTAGGGGGGAAGGCCAACAGTATAATGGGGGCTGTATCTTTGATAATAAACAGCAGATCTTCATTAGCGTGGAAAGATGCTCTCATTTACTGTGTGCTTGAGGTCAAACGTTTTCTGCGCTTTTCTTACAGTAAGGAGATGGTTCTTTTTCAGCTCTTTCGCTCAAGTCTCAAACCACAGAAGGGTGGGCTGCCGGACGCCTCCAGCAAGACTTCCCCACTAATTCCATAATTACATTATTGAGTCGCTTAGCAAACCTAGCATGTCCTTACATTGCTTTGGTTTTTTCAAACCTTTTTCCCCGTTCATTAAAGTGAAGCGACTCATTTAAAGCGGCCTCCTCGGCTACACCAGCACTTTTGGAGCCTATGGCCTCCGCGAGTTGAGCGGCCACTAAGGTGGTAGTCTAAGCCCTGGCCTGGGAGAGCAATGCTGTAGTCTCTGGCATCGGTATGTAGGAAACAAGGTAATAAAACACAGGTTATTTGAGGTGTAAAAACTGGTGATTTTTTGGCAGAACTGACACTTGGGTTCGAGCGGTGCAAGCGCCTATAAGACAACAAGGTTTAATTGTCACATATTTAATGCCGCGGTTGGATGTTTGTGGGAGCAAAGCAACTTGCAAGAGCTGTCCCTGAAAACGACCCTGTTCGGTTCCTCACGTAAGAGTTTCTGTAGGCATCTGCCGTATTTCTTTGTTCTCAGGGCTCATTTCTTTCCCACATACGCACGTCCTAGAGCATCTGGCTTTGCGGGGTTCATTTTTCGTGAGGATTCGCCCGGAGCGCCCAGCAGGAGCACTGCGCAGCGTGGCCCCGGCTACATCTTCGTCTGCAGACGAAAAAGAGCGTCGGGCTATTCAGTAACCATTGCGAATGACCGGGTTGCATTAAAAATGCATACTTGTAACAAAATAAGTAGATTGTGTGTTAATTATTTAGCTGATGTCGACCCAATGTGTGTCATGTTCATGCTAATGTGAACATTTTCCACTTTTGTTTGCTTACTTGTATTTAATTTCCCCTCTAAGCACAATGACAAAGATTATGATTTTTTTTTTCCCTTTCCCCTTTACTTTAAGGGCAAACCAAATTGTGATTCAGACATTTTGTTTTTAACTAAGGCTATTGAACAGTTTTGCAATCCAAAGGCAATGGGGCCTTTCGCTGTACCGCAGTGTGGTTTCAGCTTTGGTCATTTACAACGTTGTTTATGGTCGAGCCCCGACGCTCACCGTTTCTCTCAGCTGTCAGATGGACCAGTGGCTGTGCGAAGTGAGTTACCGTAGCCCTGGTGTTTCCGTCTGGCGTGCAGTTCACGCATGCCTTTTCTTGTTTACATCTTTGCAGGACTTTGCAGACGGTAGGTCCATCCCACGCCAGAACCTACACCGTGGCTGTCTATTTCAAGGGCGAGAGGATTGGCTGCGGGAAAGGCCCCAGGTAGGTGCTTTTGGACTGAGGTGAGAAATGCAGGGAGATAGCATTGTCGCCAGGTTTCACCTGTGCTTAGTCTGCTTTGTTGGTGCATTCGTGCAGTTTTCACAGTAATACACAGGCTGGAACACCCATCCATATTGAAACCAAGTAATGAGCGTGCTGTTTGTGACTTAACAGTGTAGATTTTTTTTTTTGTTTTTTTAAACGGTGATGCATATAAAACTTCAGATCCTTAACCAGTGAATGGAACCACTGACTAATATGCCACTCAGTTGAGAGACATTCTAGCTGTAATGTCCCAAATTGCTTAAATGTTTCAAATAAAGGAAGGGATAGCAAATAGAAAAACGTGACTTGGGTAACTTGTCCAGAAGGCAACAAACACACAAACGGATGATAATTGCTGAATAAGAAGTAATACCTTGTGCCTACCTGCAGTTAATTCTTACGATGTGTGAAGGAGCTGTGCAAAGATAACATCATCCTTTGGAATAGGGTCTCGCTGCTTCTCCATTTCCTGTTTCATAAACATAAAGCCACTTACGGCACTGCCACAAAGCGGAAATGCATTATGCATATCATATACAGGTGCTAAAGTGCTATAATAAACAAGTCAGCACACTTGGAAATCCGAAAGCTTACCTTTGTAGATACGGTGCACGTTACAACTGTTTCTGATTTTTGAGAGTGCTTTTGAAAACACTTCTGTTTAATCCTCTTAGTCCTGGGCTTCCCCCCAATAGAGAATGCAAACCACATGCTTTCAATGTGCTAAATATCCGTTTCTTTTCCCCCCATTAAAAAAAAAAATGGAACAAAACAAGCATTCAGCAAGCGGAGATGGGAGCTGCCATGGATGCACTGGAAAAATGTAAGTATCTTGGCTAAAAAGTTGCACATTTCAGCCTGGTAGTTGTTTGTAAGATTGTGTGTGTGTGTGTGTGTGTGTGTGTGTGTCGGGGGGGGGGGGGGTGTATACTCTTGTTCTATACTTTCTGTTCTGCTCTGACCAACCTGTAGGCCCATTATGTGCTTATTTTAGAACACATACTTGTGCCGCGCAAGTTTCCATCACTGGAGGTTGAGGGCTCTCCAGCTTGCACAAATGGCCAAGGGAGAGATTGCCCTGATCTAGGGGGAAAAACATAATTGTACAGATTTGCTTGTACTTTCGTTTGTCAGAAGGCAAAAAGAAGGCCCTTGGACTGATCAAACATGGCAGTTAAACCTTGGAACATGGTTCACCTAAGAAAATTTCTTCCTGCCCTTGTTTTCCATAGTATATTGTGTCAAAGAAGACAAAACCTTATGTTTGAGTGTTCACATGTACATAAAATTATCACGTGTCTTCTGGTTCTTCATCAAGTGGCCATGTATCTTGGCTACATTTGACACGGTTCCTTGTGTTCGGAATATTTGCGTTATGGATTTTCCAGTTTGTTTATTTCTTAATATTTATTTCAAATTAACCTTCATTAAAATGAAATGTAGAGTTAAAAAAAAAATTAAATGAGAAGTCTTAAGTTGTTTTTATTCACTGTTGCTATACTCAAGATTTTTACATAGCGTTACTGTTAAAAGTGGCCGAAAACTGATTAATGTTAAACACGCTTATATGATGAACTGGGTAGCAGCTCTGAACTCTGCTGGCTGTGAAACTCACGTGTCTTTGGTTTCAGTAATTTAATACAAATTTTAAAGTCATTTTTTAACTTTCAATGTAATTTGAAGTTAATGCTGAATGTGTAGTACACATAACTTACAGAATAGGTCTTACAGAACCCAACCTGTTAAAAAAGTGAACATGTCATTCAGCCTTTATTGAAAGGGAGTTTCGAACAGACTTGGCCTCCCACTTGCATCTTGGGTTGTAGATCCAAGCAGTGTGATTTAAGAACGAATGTCTAAGTTGCTCTTTGACATACTTTGTAACTTTGAATGAGCAAGTAGTTAAAATTTTCTTAATTTGCCTCAGATGATGGGATAAGTTTCTCATCGCTTGGAGATTTATTACGCATTTTGTAAAGTAATGACTCCAGAAACTATTGCGTGGTGGCAGTTGTGTCCCATACAGACATGCGCTTTTGATTGATGGGTTGTCACACCTTGTAAATGAGCGTTTCCTCTGCATAAATGCCGTTTTGCAGGGCTACCTCGGCAAAGTCTCCCAAAAAGGTCATCCTGTTTAAAGCCATTTATCACCTGACGTGCGCTCCATAGCTGCCGATCTGCCATCGCTGTTCTCCTCATCAGGATGGATGAACAGTCTCTACGGGCCTCGGTGCAGCTACCGGGAGTCTCGGCTCAAAACCGAGACACGTTGTGTCCTTGCAGGTGTCTGTGCCCAAGAGCACTGCTCACCTGTGCAAAGTAGAGCTTCCCTGCGGTTTCCCTTAGAGTTCCAAACCCCTCGCTTGTATTAGCAGAAGTGTCTCGAGTTTTTTTTTTTTTTTTGAGTCTGGTCTGAGCCAAATATTACGTTATTGTCATACCTGAAGAACAGAAACACAACGGTTTACCAGATGCAGGACACACTGTGGCAGCTTGCGTTAATAAATTTAATATGGGTAACTGCAATAACACCCTAGTTTGCACTGTGGACATATTCTTAGAATGCTGAAAAGAGTAAAATATAGTTTCAGAACAGGGTAAGATTGAGTTCTCCACAGCTACTCAGAATCTTCTGTGTGTGTTTTATTACAGTAACTACAACGTGTCCATTGTGAGCCCTTCCTGCCAACTCGTTTCGATCCAAAAACAAAGTTGAGCTGTTGGAAAACTGAAATTAAATATAAAACACTCATGTAAAATGAGTGAAAGAAAGCTCTAGAGCGCACACCCCAAATTATGCATGGCGGGAGCAGCTGAGGGAGCACGTGCCAAAAACGGACGTCTGTGATCATATGCAGCGAAGGTGCTGGAGCCACGGAACCGTGGGTTGGGCAGTGCACGAGTGGCGAGGCCAGAACATGCGGTAGGAGCACACAAGAGACGTAAAAAGCATGAGGATTGTGGCAGTACTAATAACAAAGAAAGGAGATGTGCAGAGCTGAGCATGTGTTAAGCAGGGTACTACTGTAAATGTCATTTTGAAAGTAAATTCCTCTGTCGTAGCGCTTTGTTGATTCTGGTCTGCTGTTATCCCATCTAAAGATTAAATGTAAGAACAGCACTCATTTATTTTTATTTTCATTAGAAATAACTAACCAGACAGCAGAGTGACTTTATTTTACCATAGATATCGCTTCCTCTGAACTTCCCGAGTTGTTTAAATAGCTCGGTTATGCCTTGGGCCTCGCAGTGGTACTAAAGAATGGCTCAGATTCAAGGTAAAGTACTTTTCAAGAGTTCAGCAGCCCTGAGCTTAAACTCAGAAAAATGGGAACAATATTTGGTGTCTACATTGTTGCAGTCGCCTATAGCTATAATGCAGTGAATTTCATTTTAATATTTGATAGCCCTCATTTTGAAGATCTCTGACCCATTCCTGAGGGAGAATAAAACGTTAACCGAGGGCTGAACCTGAGTTTCTGAAGACGACAGCAAGAAAACATCAGTAAGGGAACAAGTGCTGCTCTGTAGGCACCGCTTTGACACCGCACAGCAAAAGCCACGTCCTGGGCAGTTCACTGTCAAAAAAAAAATGCACACTCATACACATTTCGGGGGTATAAATGCATTTTTGCTGATAATGTACAGTATGTGCATATTTTCTTTGGATGCAACCATAAAAGTGGGGAAGACGGTCATAACAGCACAAAATTTAAAAATGTCCTTTCTGGTATTGGAGTTAAAGCTGCTGTGTTGCAGCACTTTTTAGCTTCAGATGGGTGTGGAAAGTGGTACAAAATCAATAAAAGGACAATGGGTGTCTGGTTTAAAAGGCCTTGGCTGCCGTTGCTCGGCCTGGAAGGCGTGTGTATTTATTGGGTGACTTCTGTTCTGACTTTATGCTGATCTGATGTAGAAGTTTTACTTCTTTCTGGATTTGCGGATGGAGTGGATTTCCACTGGTCAGACCGCTGACCGAAAGCAGGGGTGGGATGATGCTGGTTCGTTGCTTTGTTCAGGGGTGTGAATCGAGAGCGCGTGTCCCTGGGCTGCGTCCCAGAGCTATCAGCTAAGAGCAAGCGTGTGTCTGTTCTCGCAGTTTTATCATAAGCACTGCATTGCCGTACAACCGGCCTTAGTAGAGCTCAGTGGAGCGTAGGGCTGCCGAGCTTCAGCAAGTCATCGGGATGCTCAACACGCCAAAACCGTGTTCTTCCCCAGAAGGAAGCCCGCACAGGCTTCAAGGGGAAAGGGAGTTGTCGACTGATTCGGAGCAAGTTGTACTTTCAGATGACCAATGGCTGATTGAAAAAGAAGATTCTCAAATGTAAAATTCCCAGGGTGGCTCCGGCAGGAAATTCACTTTGACTTTAGGGCTGCGTTACTCGTACTTGAAGCCTTTTGGTTCAGGCACAGTTACATCTGTTCACATAATAAACATGTCTGCTTCGATTGAACCAACCAGTGAATTAACTGAAATGAAATGGTAAGTAGTTTTTTGTCCATGGGAGCCACTGCATTCTAAGTAAGCAGTCAGATACACTTAGTTTAGCTACTGTGCTTATGACGGCGTGCATGTTTGTTACCTGGTGGCATCAGCTCTGCTGCTCCTCTTGACACGTTTCCAACGGTGGGAAAATGAGATTAAATGGGCGCAAGGTACCCAGAATCCCACGGCACTTTGTGGAAGAGACATCTTCCTGCATTCATCCTTATGCGAGCTGTCGGCCAGCGGGCGCCGGGGAACCCAAACGGAACGGAGCGCAATACAAAGAGCAGGGAGACGGGCATTTATCTTCACACGACGTCCATGTTAAAAATTAACTTGCGGGGAGTCTTTGAGGCAAATCGGACCTGATGGCGGAATCATGCAGTACAAATTACCTCTTTCAATATTAACAGGACCCCCCCCCCCCCCCGCGGACGCACGCCCCACGCGAGACGTTCTCTCAAGCCGAAACGCTTTTTATCGTGCTTGTTGTGTCTGTGTTGCGTAAGCCCCGCGCTGACCCCTCACGCCCCCTCGGTGGGAAAGCGAGGAACGGAGAGGCTGCCAGGACAGTTTTAGACCAAATTAAAGCGAGAGCTCAGAAAAAATAATGAAGCACCAATTAAAATGCCACAAATCAGTTTGGGGAAGTAGTCACCCTTTATTTTTTCTTTAAATTGTGGTTTTCGGGAGAAAGTAAGGAGACAAGGACTTGATATTTTAGCTCGAGTGGCCAGTAGGGTAGCATCGCGGTCACTGAAGGTTTTTATTTTGCCGTGGGAACATTTATTTGGAAATTTGGGGGGTTTTTTTATACACTGCATTGTTGCTTGTACCTGCTGCTGAGGACGTGTAAAAATTTATACCTGCATTAGGTATACGATGGAATGCTGAAATGATGAAATGTGGAGGGATGTTTAAGGGGGTTTTGGGCAGACGGCGGGGAAGGTGTTGAGGCCTGAAGCTTCTCTGTCTGCTTCAGCGCTGAGCTCCTGACTTCTCCGCACCTGAACTCGTGGCTTTTCTCTCGGCCTCAGGTGAAAACAACACCTCGCTTTCCCCCAGATGTGACATGGACTTGAGTACTCTTCCGGAAAGTTCACCGGAGGCTTAGCACGCCAGACAGGCCATGCTTCGAGCCGCTCAAGCGCATCTAGGATGTGCGTCTACGCACGTCCTGCGGAGTCCGTGCGGACGGGGCTCGGGTTCGGCGTACACGGACACCCAGGTGCTTCCGGTCCCTGTGTCGCCGAGAGGCTCCGGGCTTTAAGAGATGAGATGAGCCGCTTGCACGTCTCTTGTTTTCAGCACCGTTTTTACAGTCGGTTTTACAGGTGGTTTAGGCTCCTTACATGAACATCTTTTGTGTTGCTCAGTTAATTAGTTTATATGGCTTGCAGCAGTCTGGTCTTCGGCAGCGGTTCCCTGAGGACCCGGCAAGGCAGCGGGCCAGGCGGGCTGGAAGGCCCCACATCACTAATGGGAAGCGATGCACGTTTTATGGCAGGGTGGGGAAAGCAGCCTCACTTTGGCCAAGTGGATTAATTGATAAATGATGCATTTATTTCAGTTTAATGATACCATCAGATTGCGTTCCAGTGAGAACATCTGAGAATCTAATACGGAGCATTAAAAATATATATATTCTGTTGGAAGTAATTATGAAGCTGCAATTTTCATTGAAAGGCGTTTTTAGCAAAGAAAACTTTATGGACTGTTTGTGGGCTTGGATCATTCAAATTAATGGAAGAGGAAATTGGCTAAATGTGTTTGGCGGAGACTTTATTCTTTGTGTGTTTTGGCTGCGGACCGGGAACCGACACGGAGCTCAGAGGCGTCTCTGTCCGGGGACTTTGTTCGTGTGTCTGCGCCATCCTCGCGCCGCTTCAGCCGTCTGCCGCCCGTTCCCGTGTTCCCAGGCCTCAAGTCCGTGGGCAGTTTGTCTGCAGAACGCTATGCCTCCCGCAAAGAAAATGATGGAGGAATCAAGAGCGCAGTGTCTGCTGCAGCCGGTGTCCTTGCCCGTCTCACATCTTTCTTCCCTTTTCCGTTTTTCTCTCTCTTGTTCCTCTGCTTTATTATTCAGCGGATACTGTAATGCTGCCCAGCAGAGGTTTTTATCCAGTGCTGCCTTTTCTACATTTTTACAGATGCAGATATTTTCACAGAGCGCTGCAGCACAACAGCAAGGGCTGCTTGGGGACCGGAACTGCAGCCTTCAGGTTAAAACTGTGTCCTTCCCCCCCCAACAGACAACTTCCCCCAGATGGCCCACCAGAAGCGGTTCATCGAGCGGAAGTACCGGCAGGAACTGAGGGACATGAGGCGGGAACGGGAGAGGCAGGAGAAGGAGGGAGAGGAGGCAGAGGAAGGTCGGAAGTGACGGACTCTCCGCTCCCCCAACACCGCCTGTGTGTGTGCGGGGGGGGGCTCCGATCCTGGGTGCAGGAGAGCAGGCGCTTCGAGCACCGCACTGGTAAACAGCCTGTCTCACTGCAGTGCATCTCTTTTAATGTCCGTTTACATCTTCCTTGGCTGTGTTTTAAACATGCAAGTCATGTCATTAATTTGTTTGTGGAACTTTTTAACTAAGCTGATAAACTAAAACAAATGAATTGTTGATTTAAAGAAAAAATAAAGTCTGCTCCTTTTGCCATTGGTTTAGATGGCCTCTTCGGTTGCAGGAACTTAAGTGGTAAAGTCGTGCTGGTTAAATAATTTCGGGAAATTTTTAGAGTGGAATTTGTTGCGTTCACGGGTTTAGTTGACATAAAGTTACACCTGCTGTCCCCAGGTGTATTTATCTCCTTGGCCAATTTGTCAACGGTTAATCTTCATTTTCGCTCGCGCCGCCGTACCCGACAGCCGAGCTTATTGGTGTCTCAAAAACACAGAAAGTTTACCCATGCTTATCAAATTGTCTGAGACGTAATTTTCACGATCCATCATTTTGGGAAATGATGCTTACTTCTCGAAAGAAAATGTTCATTAAAAGAAGCTGTGAAAAAATGCCACCACCCAACCGCGATGAGGGGAAATGGTTAATGATTCAATTACAATCACCGCTATCTAAAATATTGCCATCTGCTTCACATCTGCTTTTCTTCAAACAATTTAAAAATTGTTTTCCCTCTGTCCAAATCCCATTCCCAGCCTAAAGATCTCAATTATAGATACTGTCTAATTAGTAATTGCATCACCACGGTAACCAAAACAGATCCGCGAAGTCGTAGACCCGCCGCTGCGGAATTTAAGCGTCTAAATCACACGGTAAAAATGTTTGCTTCATAGCGCGACACAATCCAGCCATCTTGAGACACGGAATTAAATTCACTGGATCTTAATAAGTTTTAAATGGTTTATTAAAACCACAGCGAGCGTTTCAAAATCGCGATCGTGGTCTGCAGTTCGTGTGGCCCGAAAGCAACTTTTTTTTTTTTTTTTTTTTCCTCTTTTTGCACTTCCAGAAATATTTGGTACAAAGTAGTACATGGCACAAGTAAATGTGAAAAGTAAATGCTTTTTTGTTATGGGAAATGGTACGGGATGCCACCGCGCACAAGGGCTTCCTGACGGTTTTCGCCGCGACAAAGTTGACCGCTAGCAGAGGACGCGGTCCTACGCAGACGTCTGGCAAAGTCTGCATTAATGTCTGAAAGCTTGATTCATATTTTATATGCGAAGCGAGAACAGCGGTGTCAAAGGTATTCCGGCTGGCTTATTGTTAGTTGCCCAAAGCCACGTTTGCTGTGGTCCAACCTGACTGCTCGCTGAGCTTTTTCTTGTTCGGCACCATAGCGGTTGTGAAAGGCAACAGTACCTCGACGAGACGCCATCTCTTAATTATGTGGCCTCTAGGCTGACTGTAGACGCGGCATAAATGCAGAAAAAGAGGCCGCTTCTGGCTACGGGGATGGCGAATTCGGCCGCGCTCTTTGAGGCATCGCAAAACCCCTCGCGGTTATTCTGGCTGTTGCAGAAAGTTAAAATCCAAGCGACAGTTGAGCGACCGAGCTGATGTTCCCTTCACACAGGTGAACACGGGTGTCACCTGCGCCGTTCGGAGGGGTAGTCTGAGCTTCCCATGGTCACGCTCATAAGCGGGTTTCACGTTTAGCCCCGACGTTTGGTGTGTGGCGAAGGCCAACGCTGGCGACGGCGTCTTCATTAGGACTCATAAGAGGAATGCGTATGAATGCCTGTGGTCACCCCCCCACCCTTCTTCCCACTGTATTTTTTTCTCTCTCTCTCTCTCACCCGATTTCTCCGTGTCCTTTCTTTACCGCCACGCTATGATGGAGTGCAGTGATTACTTGCACATTTTCCCATCCATCTGTAAAATCATTGTGGTTTCTAAAGCGGTCTCCACATTTTTATTTATTTATTTTGGGCTGGAGTACAAGCCCTGTTTCAGGGAGGGTGCTGGTTTCGACAATTTTGCCTTTTCCAGTCGTTTCCCCCCCACCACCACCTTTTTAAGGCCACAATTTTCCTACAGCTGTGTTGATCATGCAATCTCTCCTCCAGTGTGCAGATAAAATCTCTGGACCTGCACTGACCTGTTCGGGCAGCCCATTTAGGTCAGGATATCCTTCTGTAAAAAAGCTGAAATATTTTGATTTCCTTGCTGTGATCTTTTTAGGGAAAGCCATTTGGATCGCGGCCTTTATGCTTATTCCTTTTCCTTGGAGCTCATTTGCTCCCAAAGCTTGGACCCGTCAGACACACACGTCCGTTAAAAAAAAAAAAAAAAAAAGCACAAAACACGGTGGCAGGAAGAGGAAAGTAGCTGTCCAAAGTGACAGGAAGCGTCTCGCTCAAACATACAAAGTAGATGCAAAGGGTAAAACGTTTAGCAAACGGATGTGTTTAATGGGCCTGCTTGTTTGGGTCAAGAACCTCCTATGTAACACAAAGCTATGTGCCCCTTGCTCATCGTCCATAGCTGTCTCGGCTTCGCCGTTGGTTCGAACACATTCATTGCGCAGTAATACAGTTTGGTCAGGGCGACGCCCCGTCATACCACACATATAAAGCTATCTGGACATAGTGATTCAGCTATTGCAAATGAAACCAGGTACCAGAGGTTCAAGTGAGGTCGGCAACCGCACCGGTCGAGTCCTCCACAGCAAGGCTGTTGCAGGTGTAGTAGAACGTGGCGACCCGATATGATTTTTTCAGTGGGTTTTCACAATAGAGAGACCTCAAATAAAATGCGATGCACAGAATACTGAACATGAGGTACGGCAGACACAAGCTAACAACTCGCAGTTTGCCGACATTACTCACACTTTCAAAAGAAACAGTTTTGTTTTTTTCATATCATGACCTGCCTACGTGCCACAGGGCATCCGGAGAGGCAGTTTACGAAAAAAAAAAAAAGTATATATTTATATATATGCATATTTATAGAGTGAGAGATTTTGAGGGCCCCGTTTAACCTCAGCATCTTCGAGAGAAGTTCACCGCTCTCGGGAGAAAACACGAGCGCTCCGTGGATGTTCCCTAAACTGATATCGCGTGCGCTAGGTTACTGCCTGGTCACCAACAAATCAAAAGAGGTCGTTGGTCATGAGACGTAAAGGGCACTTTGTTTAACAGTGGATGTGTGGTTGTCAACTCTTTTGGCCCCTGGCCACTATGTGTGCCAGTACTGTCCTGTCCTTGCATGGTTTTCTCCAGTTAGGACTCCCGGTCACTGTCGTCACCCCCATACATGTCAGCCAGTTTCCTAAAACGGGGCCCCCAGTCACTGAGGTAATTATAGTCATGGTCCCCATCCGTGGTGGCAGACCCCAGTGAGCTGAGCGACTCGGCCACGGAGCCGTTTCCCTCGTATGCATAGGTGGCCAGGGAGTCATATGGCGGGGCAGTGGGATCAGAGTCGTTGTCCCGCAGCCTCTGGTTGATGAAGTCACGCACGTCTGCGTTGTCACGGGATGCGACAGGTGCCCGGCGGACAGGCGGATACAGCTGCTCCGGGACAATGTCCCTCCGTTGCTTGTTGTCCTCGATGGCCTCGGGGTTTCTCAGCGTGCCGATGTCGAAGGCCTGAGTGTCTTCCTCGCCGCCGCCCTCGTCGTTGTAGCTCACAACGTTGTCTCTCACGTCCTCTTTGGAGATGATCAGAGGCTCCTTCTTCTTCTGCCTCCTGAGAGCGGCGAACAGCACCACTATCACTGAAGAAAGAGAGAAAGCAGGTAGTTATCTACACGTTCGCGTTTCCCCCGAAACTACGAGCATTCCGCACGCTAAACGCAGTAAAATCGGGATGGGCGGGACCCTGATGTCCTTACGTGGCATTTCGCATACGTGAAGGCCGTTGGTGTAAAAAGTTAACATAAATGAGATTAAAACGCGGTAACAGTATTGATATCCACTGCAGGGATGTAAATATAATGTAAATATTGATGTATGAATAAGGAAACAAAAATGTTCCTATGTGCTGCTCTAGCAACAGAAGCAGGAACACAGCAACCTACCATTTGTTATGCTGCCATAATACAATTACAATCCTTTATAGAAAAGGGTAAAGCTTTATCTTTAGCAGGCAATTTGCCTTTGTAATCACACTAAGTGTGCCGTTTATATAATCGCACTTATCAGAAAATCCCTAACCCCACCAGAAATGCTGAAATCCAACTCCGATCTTTTATATAATTACGCTACATTCCGTAGTTGGGTTGAAATGTTATACTTTAATAGCAGCTACAAGGACTTGCAAACTCAAGATTCCTCTCGCGGAACGCAAAACGCACCGCTGTCTACCAGTGAAAGTTTAGCACGACGTCAGCGTATGAATGTAAACTGATAAGTAGCGTAACAGAGTAGGGGATGCAAATTGTGAAATATGTCCTGCAAAGGACGACCGCTGTTTGCAGAGCTCCTGAAATTTGTTTCTCGCGGATTGCGCTCGTGACAGAGCGGTTACTTTTAAGTATGTAGTCCACCGTGCAGTTGCGTCTTTTCAGACATTTCGTGATGTTTTTGACCTTTTTCTACTACTTGTTAACCTTGTCTGTGATGATGGTGTTGCACAGCTTTAGAGCGGCCGTGTTGTTGTGTTGTGTGAGTGCTGGAGTTTAAATATGCTGTGGAGAAACAAAGCCTGCGTTCCCTCAGTCCAGTCTCCTGAGTCCTGCAACCGACAGCGCGGAAGAAGCAGGTTGTTGCAGTGTTATGGCTGTATTAGCGTCGGTACAAATATTTGTCAGGTTCATATTTAGTTTTTGTAATCTATTTCCTACCCATTTATTAAATGAAAACAAATAAATGAAAACTGTTTCTTTTCATACAGTAACTGGAAGACTGACAGAAAAATACGTTGTAATAAAACAGAGTTTTACGAGATTGAATTTTTTTGGACCCGAGTTATTACATTTTTGCAAGGTTTTACTAGATATTTTTAGCTGACATGTTTATTGACCTTCCACTGTACGCCTTGTAAAGATGAGCACACCGATCACCACAGTGTTTTGATAGAGCGCCTTGCATCCGGTATTAAATCTCGCAACCGACTGGTTACAAGTTCCTTTGCCTCGATGAAAACGGGGTGAGACGTGAGCTAAGACGAATGGAAGCGGGCGGGTCGGCGGCCCGTGGGTGTGGAGCGCAAGAGCGGCCAGCTCACTGAGGAGGATGATGACGCAGAGCAGGATGGCCACGAGGGCGCCCGTGCTGAGGCCGGCTGAGCGGAGCAGAGCCTCTGCGCTGCACGCCTTCATATTGCCATCGCGGTCGCAGGCGCAGACATGCACAGTCAACGTGTTTGTGCTGCTCTGCATGGGGTAGTCGCCATCGGAGATCACCACGGGAACCAGGTAGCTGCTCTGCTGGAGTCGGTTGAACCCACTGCGTCGAGTGAGGATCCCGGCTGTGTTGTCTGTGCAAATAAAAACAAAAAGCAATGAGCGGCACGGTTTTGTTAAGAATACCTACCAGATGGTTGTCGGGTTAACTCCCTGCTCTTGCCCTTCATTTGCTCCTTCGGCAAAGTACTTCACCTAAGTTGCTTTAGAAAGCTGAAGAGTTGCATAAATTAGTAAAAAGTGTGTGGTTCTCACCAGTGGAAGACTGCATAAAATTTCTGCAAAGCAACTTTATATTTGAATTATGAGTTTGGGGGTTTTATTTTGTTTATTTATTTAGTGTTTACCGAGGAGTCTTCTACTGCTATAAAAAAACGGCACCAGGCATTATTTCTTGGTGTTGTTAATATCCCAGTTATTTGCAAAGCAATCTTTCCAGCTCCACACTGCGTGATAAATCTTTGTCCGGTTAGTGTCTATAAACTAAATGGCTAAAAACTGGCATCACTCTGTTTTAGGAGGATGGTTGTTTGTTTGTTCGGTTGACATCTTCCTCCAAAGCGACTTGCCGTGTCACATTTGAACAATATTAAGTGACCCACCTCTGTTGTCTCTCACGCTGAAGTTGGCTTTCACAGAGACCTCAGGAGCTAAGCTGTAGAAAAACTTGTGCCCGCCGATGGGTTCGTCCGCATCCGTGGCGCTCACTGTCTGTATCCTCTGTTGTGCAGGAGCCAGCAAGCGGCCGCAGAAAAACAAAATCAAAAGTGAGACTTGACTGCTGCTCCAAATGTACTCTCTACCTTTAGCCCCTAAGCATTAAACATTCATTTTTATATACTATTTATTATACATTTTTTAAAAATCAAAATGGTGTGAAGAAATGAATAACTGAAAAAAAAAATACGAAGCAGCACTTGCTTTAGCTAAGATAACAAAAATTAAAGAAACTGATGTTTCCTGTGTTTTTGCTTTTAGTGATGTTCTGATCCCGTGATGTCTATTAAGCTGAGGCTTCTGTTTGAGTGTCGTTGGTAAATGTGCTTCCAGAAAGGACTTGCACGCTCGTGGTGCGAAGTGACAGACTGTTGGATGACCGTCACTGGGAGGTAGCGGCAGTGTTAGCGCACGTGGCTACAAAGCCATCGGAGGGCCCGTGTCAACAGATGCTGCTTCAGCAGGTGGGTGCTGCCCGCAAGCACACACTTCGGCGCAGTCCACCCAAGCATCTGTTAGGCCGGCCCACGCTTTGGTCCTAGGCCTCCACCTGGCCTGCGGCGCGGTGGCGCTGTCGCCGTGGCGGCAGATGACAAGCTGTTAATTACCCGCCAAGATCCCTTTCAGAAAGCCACACAGGAGCCAGCGCTCGACAACGCCTCCATCGCCCCTTTCATTTGTGCGGGTGCAAGGGGCCCCAAGCCGGGCAGCTTCCTAGCGGTCTGGCTGTCAAGGGCCAAGTCGGCAGCCCGGGTGCGAGGGAACGAGAACCACCAAGCTGGTAGGCAGTAGCGGCCCATAGAAGGGGGACAGCGCTAACAACCAGACCGCAGCAGGCCGCTGTCCTTCACCGCAAGATTAGTCTACAAACTTTTTGCTGAGAAAACTTCTCTTAGTTTGTAAGAAAAAATGGAGGGAAAAGTGTTTCAGGGATGCTTCTGAATTTCCAGCTCATTAACAAAATTTCTAAGCACTACAGGAACTGTGTTTTGTTTCCTATATTAAACATTATTGATCCTCTTTTCTTGTCCACATACAATGTTCCTTTCCAACCAAGTCTACCCCAAGTTGTACTGCAGTAATGGTAAAGCCAACAAAAACACATCCGTTACCTGCCCATCTTTTGCATTCTCGCAGACGAACGTCTCGTAGACGTCGGCAAAGGTTGGCGCGTTGTCGTTGACGTCCAACACCCTGATGTATACCGGCACCCGACTGGTCTGCCGGGGATCTGTGAAACAACGGCGTGTTATGTGCTTTTAATCGCTTTTTAGTATTTACGCTCACTTATCCACTGTCGACTTCCAATCATCAATCAGTATTAAGATAATGCACTGTAGAAGAAAGAGCAAAGCATTGCTTGGCACTCTTATTTTTGCTGGAACTCAGTCACCGGCGAATGTTTGTATCCATGGTTCAGCAACATAAGCGTGTCTATCCAGTGAGTCGAGTCAAAAGAAAATTACCATTACCATCAATTTATGTCAGAGGAAAATGTCAAATGCATTACGATTTTTTTCAATAATATTTATAAATGTTAATGATATTAGCTTCTCACATTAGCAGTCAGACACAGCAGCTGGATTTTTATCTTTTGAAAATGTAAAATCAAAAAAACCGCTGATGGCGTCCGTATTATTGCTCTTCAAACTCCTTTGTACAGAGGTGAATTCTGGGTGATGTACAGTATTAGTACTGCAAGGTGACGTACCAGTGGCTCCGAGGAGCTCGGTGGGGTTAAAGACAGCTGTGACTCTTGTGTGTGTGTGCGTGTGTGGTGGCACTTACTGAACTCGGTGGCCACCACTGAGATGTTGTGCCAGGAGTGCTCCTCCCTATCCAGGGCCTCCAGTGTGAAGATGGAGCCGTTCCCTGCGTGGACGTTGAACAGCCAGTGCATCTCGGTACGCCGGTCAATGGAATACCTGGATGTTTCGCAGAAGACAGATCTCGAATGTTTAACACGCATTGCAGAAGGAGCCCTGACCTTTGCGCCTGGGGGTCTGAACCTGAGTTGCTGGAAAACAAGACCTTTGGTGGGTTTCTCTCCAGTCCGTCTTCCTTAGTTCTATAGACTGATATTATCCAAACTATTCATACTGGTGCATTTTTGTCACACTTAAGGTACCGATAAATATATTCCCCCTGGGTACAGTAGACACAACTGCAATACCAGAACTGAGCAAATCTACTTGATTGAAATATAAACCAGCAATAGTGCAGAAATGACAAGCTTCTGACACCCCTTACCTCTTGTGACATATAGGATATTGTTATTAAACCTTTTAAATTGTCCCAGTGGTATTTCTGGCTGTAGCCGTGTGAGGATCTCACCATCTCTGTGAAGCTCAGCCGGGTGCAGAGCTGCTGTTTACTTGTTGAAACATTAATATGTGGTGGTTGGTCACATTCTTTTATATAACAGCGCAATGAGGAGCAATGAAATGCGTTTATTGCCTTATAGCTCGACCCACTTTTCCCCCATGCAGCTCATCCGGACATCCAATTTCGACATCCCTGGTGAAACTGTCCTCAAGTGCAGCGGTAACAGAGGCGTGATTGATGGTTGTTTTATTTGCGCTACCTTACAGTGGAAGTTCTAATTAATGCCGCTAGCCGCTGGCGGCGAGCAACTGTGTCCCCTGCTTGCCGTCTGTTAGGGACGCTCCTGGACGGCTTTGACTTGCCGAGGCAGCAGGAAAGAGAGGACGGGGTGTCCGTTTTGGTTGCCCGGGTTGGGGGGGTTCGAGGCATGCCGATGGTCTCTTTTCCCCACGAAAACACCCCACCAAGCATTCGACTCCAGATAAGGAGGGACTCTTCCAACGTTCCTCTTTCCCATTTTTGTGCCCTCACTGTACTTTCAATTTGTTCAATCCGCTGCCGTTCAGTCGCTAATTGCCTTTCCTAATAATTTACTCGGCCCAGCCCCTCCCCGATTAATCACAGCAGATAATTCTGTTTTAATGCGGACCCATAAGAGCTGTTCTCAGCATGGAGTGGGTCTGGTAATTGGCCTTTTCGCTCACTTATTTGCACAGGCTGCCCTGCAGTGAGGATGTTTGCTTACTGTTCTTCGGTGGGTGGGTGGGTGGGTGACTGGACTATGCTGGCTTTTAATAAAGATCCCTACTGTTTGCACATTTATCCACGCATCATACAGGGATGGTCCCTAGGGTTCACCGTGCCACGGAAACAGCAACATCTCTTCCAAATGTCAAAGGCTGGACCAGAACATGACAAGATGTAGAAAGCTAGGATTTTACTCGCTGGTTTGAGATGCTGAATTCCTAACCTTTCCTCTTCCGTATTCTGTTTTTACAATTGTATGAGTAGAAAAGCTCAGAAAGATTAGCCGTATTTGGTGAACACCTCTGGAAATGACCTCATATCACCTTCTACTTAGTAAGGCGCTCTCGGGGCAACACGAATCCATATTCTTGAAGGTCGCGAAGTGCCGTACCTGACCGGACTGCGGCTGATGTCGGGATCCGTGGCGCTAACTGATCCGACGATGGATCCTACGGGGGCGTCCTCCTTGACCTCCATCACGTAGCTGGATCGCTCAAAGTTTGGAGGTTCGTCCACATCCTCCACCGAGATCTTCACTATGGCCGTGTCTTTGAAAGGGCCCTTGGAGAGAAAGCGGGGGTCCACTTCTACGTTCTCCACTTGAACCTTAAGCATATACGTCATCTTCTTTTCGTAGTCCAAGGGCTGAAGGAAGAAAGATTCATCATGTCATCTTTTGCTCCTCGACAGCAGAAATAACTCAGATCTCCTGTGTGTCCAATAGCTAAAAGACCCAAAGAAGCAGCGGCTTCAAACAGAGCAGAAAGCCAGTGTTGCAGTAGACATTTAAGCTACCCAATGCGTCCTGGCCCTTCTGATGGCTTCTGACACCTGCTGACGGTATCTCGCTGCAACCGTAAGTTCCAGGCGTCCAGCACCAAGGCCAACAAAAATAGGTCTGGTAAAAGTCAAGGCTTTTCAAAACAACAGTTTTGCTGTGGTGTCTTTAAATGACTATTCGCCTAATATGATGATGTCATCGGTGCTCTGCTTCCATTCCTGACAGCAGTGTCTGCTGGAAATGGCATGCCCTTTTAGAAAACATTCAATTAGGAGGTTCAAAAATAAAACAGAGAGTAAGTATTGTGTCACATGGACTCTGATCAATGCCATCAGGTTGAATTAGGAGATTCAAACTTGTGGGGAACAGCCGCTTGATGTGTAGCTTCAAAAGGCAATTACCGTATATCCTTTTTCAAGCGAAGCCTGAATTTTATCGATCGGGTCTGGGCCCCTGATGCATTGGTTGGTAAACACTCCCCGTAGGTTTGCCGGCTAGTATAGCAGTGCTAACAGATTCTTGACGCCGAGCAACAATCCATCTCTGTGTGTCCAGCGCAAAAATGCTGAATTTAAATTAGGGCTTGCAAGGTCATGCAAAACCCTTGCCAACACGTCGGATTATCTGCCAACCTATATATTTGGTGATTTAAAAAAAAAAAGGAAAAAAGTTAAATATCTCCCAATTAACTGGACGTGGGGGTAAACACGAGGAACGTTCCCAGATAAACGCAGTAGAGATCATTTTGCATGCCAGACAAACAGCAACCGGGCAGCAAGATTAATGCGGGCAACGAACTCCGACTCGCCGACTTGCGAAGTGAGAAAGGCAGAGTTGCACGAGCGGTCACTTTATAGGCACGTCGGACAACAGCGCGCGATCGACGGCGACAGTCGAGATAGCGGCACAGGATATTTCCCCTTAATGACCTGCTCGTATCGCCAATACGCGGATTGTGTACGTTTGGCCGGCTGAAGAAATATCCGTGCGAGCCACTTATCACCCTGACAGCTTACGCTCTTTCCTGACCCTGAAAACCGCCCAGCCCTCCCACACCTCCCGCCGGCGTCAGCGAAGCCACGTGTTGTTCGCGAGTCACGGCTGCTGAAGGCAGGAGCTCCCTGGGCGGACAGGAAGAGAGATCTCCTGCGTTTCATCGGTTTAAGGGAGCTAATCATTCTCTCTCTCATTTACATTTTGTTGGTATTGGGAAAAAATATTGCCACCTCGTAAGGGAGGTGACACGGACAATAAATCACGGCTTCCGAAAACCTGTTTGGCTCCCAGAGTTAAACTCAATTTCTTCTGTGCAATGAATGAAGATCTTAATTTTATTTTTTCTATACTTTTGTCACATGTTCGAATGGCTGCCGTTTGCTATATGTGTTGTGAATATTTAGCATTCGCTTTCCTCCTTTGCAGCCATTTTACTGCTTTTCTATACACCGAAAAAAAAAAAAAGACTTTTTCCACAGTTCCCACATGTAGTCATGCAGCCACTTTAACAGCAAAGCCATCAATTGAATTGTTGCTCTCGGTTTTGTGAGAATTTAAAACTAGCTAGTCTTACAACTTAATTTTGTTTTATTTATATATTTATTTATTTATTTATTGCAGTCCTTGGAAAAGGACTCCTTTAATTTATCTAACCTTATTACCACACACCTGCAGGAAAAAGGCAGAGTACTATTCGAGATTGAGTACAGTGATTTCTTCCCCAAACCTTTAAATTCAGGTAAAAACTACATTAAAAACTAACAGATGGAAGTTATTAACTTGGCTCTGCTGAAATCATATGGTGTAAGAAAATGAGCCCGACATATAGACCGCAATTGGCGTTACGAGGCATCTAAGTGGATTTCCAGCAGTTGCACTTGGAAGTCTTTCGTGTTCGTCGACAACAAACGGTAGAAAGTTCTGCGTAGCTGAATCGCCGATGAAAGAAAAGGAAACCCCGTGTACCTTTTTTATGGTGATGACCCCCTCCTGGGTGTCTTTATCGGTCACAATGTCAAATTCGTCCATCCCATCTCCGCCGATGATGCTGTAGTCCATCTCAGCATTTTTGCCAACATCAGCATCCGTGGCTTTTATCCTTGCCACGGAGGACCCCACCTCTGTCGACTCGGGAGCACTGAACTGGTACACACCTGAAATCGGGAAGACGTTGACACGCAGGTTTGCGTAACCTGTCCAGAACACACTCACCCCGAGCTGTTTTATTTTTTCACTTGTTCTTTAAAACAGCACTATGCACAGAAAAGCATAACTGTTTCATGGCATGCGGAAAAGGGCCTTTAAACTCCATCTCTCTGACTGCTGTCCTTTGGCTGAGGATACTTCTCTTTTTTCAGAGCTGACCTTCATCCTGCATCCACTCCTTGTCACCGGTTGACTCACCAGCCTTCGGATATGTTCACATTGCCAGTTGCACCCAATGTAGCTTAGATTTTATTTATTTATTTTTTTGGGGCATATGAGTTTTTCCCTTGTTCTCCTGACAGCTAATACACACGCAGAACCTGACTGTGTGACTGGAATTGAGATTCGCGGTGCTATGAGGATCCGAGTTCCACGCTACCCTTTGTGAGCGATTGCCTTAAGACATTAATTCTGGTACCTTTACTTCATGGTAAACAGAAGGGCAGACAAAACCTAAAAATACAGACCAGTGGCAGTTTAGAAAAAAGGTGTCCTGTGTAATTTCACTCTGGAGGAATGACCCTGTCCAAGCAGAACTAGATGGATGTTACCAAAATAAAGCAGTATTTGAGCATGAGCGAAAAGGGGGTACAAGCGATCATATCTACAGTGACAATGAAAAATTGCCTGTCGTTGCAGAGCATCACCTGAGCGAGGAAGAGGACGCCGACATTGCATACAAATGCAATTACAAAGCATCTAACAGAAAACCGGAGCTGTGCCTCTTCACTCCTGCAGTGTAAACAAAGTCTTTTTTAGACAAAGTCGCCAGTCAGACCAACTAAATCCATTGCGAGCACGAACGGCGTACAGTTTGGGTCGGCCCGGTTTGTTCTAGATTTCAGATATAAACATCGACGAGTGCGTGGGAAACTTCTTGTTGATTCCCCTGTGTTTGCGAGGCGCTGTCCTGCGCGCATGTTTACATTTTGGCTACTTCCTGTTGACCTGTTAACCACCGCTTTTTCCTATTCGGCGGCGAGTAGAAAAGGTGAGGCAAGGAAAAGGGGGAAAGTAGGGAGTTGGGGTGCAGGGCACCACTGGCAACAATGATATCACAGCCTGACACTCGGCGTCATCTGGGCGCGATCAGAATGTCCGCTGCAGCCCGCCGTCCGTCTGAATAGGGATGACGGCGTTTTCAGCTGAACCCATTGAAAGGGGTGATAAACAAGGGGGAGGGTGGCAGGGCCCGCGTGTGCTCCGGAACGCAAACGGCCGCTCGCCCGGCCTTCTCCCCCGGCCCGCAACCCTGCGCCGCTTCCTATTGTCATTGAAGAGCAGCAGAATGACACCGGTAATCTGTCGGTGTGATTCAGAGGAGCTGGCAATTTGCTGGATGTACTCGGAGAGGGAGGAGAAGCAAGAGGATCCCGAGAGTGACAGAGAGATGAGAGAGTGTGCGGGAGTTACAGTACAGCGAGAGAGATGGAGAGAGATGTAGAGCATTAGAGAGATGGAGATAAAGCCCAAAGAGTGTAGTTTTTTTCATTTAACAGGCATTACGGTCTGATCGCCTGCACTTTACAGGGCCTGCCTCTCAGTCATGCAGCTCTGTATTTAATTATTCCCCGACTGTCAGAACAAGCAGAGCCGGCACGGTAGCAGCTAACGTACCTGAGCCGCAAGCCCACAGATGCCCCCTTTAGTGGAGGTGGGATACCAGGTCTGGGAGGGGTGAACATGCGATTTACCTTGAAGGAAGCGTGGGGGGTTGTCATTCACATCCCACAGGGTGATGCTGACTGTGGTGGTTCCAGAAAGACCACCCATCTGACCAGCCATGTCCTTGGCCTGAATCACCACCTGGTAGTTCTCCCGGCTCTCCCTGTTCATGCTGGAAAGGGCCGTCCTGATGATACCTGGTCAGCGGACGGGTGGGGGACCAAACGGATTAAAATACAGCACCCAAGTAATTTAAGCACTGTGAGATTTTCTATGAGCCCTCAAAAAAGAAAAAAAAAAATGAGGGGGGGCAGGATAAAAATATTTGCTTCCATAAAACAAACGCACACAGAAGCATAAACCTTCCAAATGAAATTTTGCCTTTATTTGATGTATCTGGCTTCTTTAAGCACTTGGGTTCTTACTCCTTCACCCAGAGAGACAAAGATCTCAGACAAGCCAATGGTTTTTTTTTTTTTTGTCTAATCTTTTGTTCTGAACAACCCCAAAGAGAGCCTCGGATAAGAAACAGTAGAGATAATTGACTTCAGATTAAAAAAGGAGCATGTTTCATCCCTTTATGCCATGGGGGAATATACCTTTTCAAAGAAAACATTTACAAATTATTCAAATGAAGCCGATCCCTCACTTCATCTGCGGTTGTGCGGCATTTTACTTTCACAAAAAAAAAAAAAAAAAAAAAAATCTGACAGGTTGAGGGCACCCCCCCCAATAACTCATCTACCCGTGTCTCTTATGAGACTGTGCCCGCACGTCGCACTGTGCGCGAGGATGTCATCCCGCAATACCGCTGCAGGGATTAAGCTTTTTTTTTTTTTTTTATATATCTTAAACCACATGGTAATCTGCACCAGGCATTTTTTGTTTCCATTTCCCTTCGGTTTAAACAAAGACCCGAACGGGAAGCCGTCCAGCGTGCACATTACAAATTATTACATCCCCCCACCCCCCCAGTCCCGCTCATGTAGGTCTCCCACTCGTAATCGGCCCAATTCCTAATAACATCCCTTCTCCACATCTGGACAACAAAATGGAAGCAACGTCGAGGGCGAGACCACACTGACCTGTTTCGGGCTCCACGGAGAAGTACGGCTGCCCCTGTAGGATGCTGTACACAACTTTGGCGCTGTTGCCGTACGTGGCGTCGTCCGCATCTGTGGCTGTTACCTGAATAACCGAGGTGCCTGGAGAAGGACAGCGAACGAGAGCACGATGGCAAATTTCAGGTCAGACACTTCTGCTCTTGCCTCACCCCACTTTTTACCCCCAGACTTTGCACCTAAATTATGTGCATTTGAGGAAATGTTTCTATTGCTCGCATCCCTCAAGCTACGAGTCTTTGACTTTGACAGTTTTTGCAAATAACAATGAAATGTATTCAACACCCTTTACTGCGTTACCCCCAAATACGAGGCCGATTTTTCCCATTTATGGGGCGAACATGGGACAATTTTCTCATTTATTCAAATAAATGGGAGAATTGGGCCGATTACGCACTACCTCGAGTTGTATTAACCCTCGACAACGGCCCGCTCTCTTAAACGTTCCAAACTCCACGTCTCCGTTTTGCGAGACTTCACCTCGCGCGTCCATTTTGGCAAGGCCTTGCGCTCGCAAGTAGGCCGTTTCCCGTATTGACGTTTTAACTGGCAGAAAGCATAAACGCGTCTTAAAAGAGCGAATTCGGGCTGCGAACCTAACCGAATGACGAAACCTCACGGTCCGTTTTCCGAGGACGCGGCCGGCAACCTTCCGGAAACGCGGCCGCGTTTCCCGCTTCATTTGATGAGCCGGTACATCGCAGCAGAGGCGATGCAGTCAGGTTCTCATTGTCTGCTCATTGCTGCGCTAGCATGCTAGCTATTAGCATCCTGGGTTTAATACCTGGGAAGGATAATACCTGTAATGCGAATAAAGCCCAGGACGTCTGAGATTCGCCTGTCTACTCAAAGACGTAATAAGCTCGGTAGACTGCCGGGAAAGATGCCAGCCCTGAACATGGTCTCTGTTTAACAACTTTCTTTTTATTCCCTATGCTCATTATATATGTCTGCTGAATTAATTTCATATATACCGTTAATGAGGCAATATTTCAATCCCTGCAACCATTAGCAGGGGGTGAAATAACCTTTGGCTAACAGTTTGAGAACACAGGTTAACAATATTATTTTTCCCTTTTTTTCTCTTCTGAAGTAACATCATTTGTGTTGCCATTACTTTTCTCCACCGAGGAAGAAAGTCGGGCGCCTTATTCTTCCGCTGGCTGCGGGAAGCCCGGACCGGTTCCTGCGGCGAACGCCTCTCTCCGACATCGCGCTCCTCCCCTCTTCCGTCCGTTTCTTCCCGTTTCCCCCAAAACCGATGAACGTTTCGAGCGAGAATCCCACACATGGGGTAATGCTCTTAAAGGCGCAATCTGATGACTAAGCGGCTTTCCTGACACGGCGGGTTAGAAAAAAGAAAACACCGGTGAATTTTTTTTTTCTTCCTCGCCCCCTCTTTCTATTTGTATTTACTGAATCATTTATGGATAAATTTTAACCCGTTTTTCACAGCAGGTTGCAAGGGGCTGCTCTGCAGCTGCTCCAAACCCCAGCATCACAGAGATTATGATGCCAACTATAATATCGATTACCGGTGTAATAAATGCGATGCCGGTCATCTATTTATTAATCACATCCTCCGAACCGTGTTCACAGCACACAGGCATCTGCCATTACTTTGTACGCTGCCTGTTGCTCCCTGAACTTCAGCTTCTCTGTTTTGATCCCACAGCTTCTGATGAGGAATTGTCTATTTGATGAAGTATGGGCGTACATAGGCATTAAAATTGTTTCCGAAACAAACCGAGAAAGACCGCCTTCTTAAGCCATGCGTCATCCAAGAGCCCAACTGTATATCAAATTCGTTTATCACGGGTCAAACTGTACGAATTAAAAAACAACTTTTAAAAAATCTTTGTATGTCTTCATATGTCCTTTGACATTCAGACAGAGATGCATTGCGTGACCTCTACCTACCAACATCGGACATCTCTGGAACGCTGGCAGAGTAAACGTCCTTGGCAAACTTGGGCTCGTTGTCATTGATATCATGGATTTTGATGATGAACTCGGACTCGGGCTCCAGGGGCCAGCCGGTCTTTTTGTTGACTGCCTGCGCTCGCAGCGTGTAGTAGGCCTTCTCCTCCCTGTCTAACCTCTTGGTGGCATGGATGTCACCCGAGTTCTCGTCAATGAGAAACAAGGAGCCGGCCCCGTCTCCGTTGAGGACGTATTTGACGGTGCCATCTCCTCTGTCCTGGTCCGAGTGAAGCTGTGGTGCGGAACGGGAGAGAAAAATACATTTTTAAAGCCACGTCAATTGAATTTGCAGACTGTTTCATCAATAGGAGCTCCAGGAGAGATAGAGAGAGAGAGGTGTGTGTGTGTGTATGTGTGTGTCTGTCTGTGTGTGTGTGTATACACACACACACACACACACACCCATTTATTTATTTATTTAGTTAAATAATTTTTGATATGTTAAAAATGCTTAAAATACAGCAAAGGCTATAGTCTCTCGACAGACTGGTCAAATAGTACAATTTAAATGGTTTCTCAGCCCCACGGGACTCCTCTGGGGCCTTTAAAACTCCTGGATAAGGCACACATCTATTCCACATTAACGGGGGTCCACCTCAGGTCCATTTCTCACTACCGCCAGTTTCATTTTCACCAGCTTTACATTTGACACACTTATATTTCCTTTCCGCTTTTGTCTCACTTCATTGCTCCCTCGCTCCTTTTGAAGGTCCTGGGGAAAACACTCGTGCTGGACAACTAGGACACTTACATTTCCCTCGGCCTTGTTTAGCATGACGACTCTTCTCTCCCGCACCATGTTCCTCCACTCTAACAGCAGCTTATCCTTTGCTGACATTTTGAGTCAGGCATCAAATCCCTTAAACATATTCACCTCAGAGGAAACTCATCAAATTCTATTTTTCCTCTTTTTTTTTTTTTTGCCTGTTTATGATTTTTCCCTCACAAAGTTACATGGCACAGCGGCAATTACAGACATCATCTCAGCCGGCACCGACTTGCCAGTTGCACGTTCGAGTCCCATGATGGCTCGAGATGTCGTGACTTTGAGGACTCTTTATTAAACTGCTTTGGTAAAATATTCCATCAGGGCATAAAATATATGGTTGTCAGTCCGCTAGATAAGGGACTCGGGTGGGCAAATAAATAATGCAGGTTACAACATTATGTAAGCGTGTGGAAAATAAGGTGTCCGACAGAACGGTACGGCTTTGACTCATAGGGGTATAAAGGACTGTATCAATGTCTGCGTACAAATGGGTTCTGGAAGGATCAGTCTTTAGCAGAACAAGCATACAGAAAGGCAGGGACAGCCGTGGGATGCCAAGGAGTCCTTCTCATGGTGGAAAACCGCAGCATCTCGCTTCTGCTCCTCATGACATATTCATACTCCCCCAGTGTTCGGCTGCTGGGACTCCTTATTAATTTATAACGTTGTGTAAAAGCAACGCAGTGGAAAAGCGTGTCTGTCTTTTTGTATAAACATCTTTCATCACTGTCAAGTTCACCCCAGACGTTGGAGACAGACGCCAGGAGAAAAAATAATATGCAGTAATAAGATGAGAGCAAGAGGGGTGAGGGTTACTTTGACAAAAAAAAAAAAGGGGGGGGGGGAACGCGCTGCTGTGGAATGTGGAAGACGGCACAAATCGATCGATGCTCCGATTTTCCTCTGGCAATGATTCGAACGTGACCAGCACAGCCGCTGCATCGATAGAGAACGGAAACAGACCATAATGGATGTAATTACTGCCCGATGTGACATTTATCACATTTTGACCGTTTTCGCTTTGTTTTATTTTACCGGTGGGACAGAGATGCTGTCCTGCAAAAAAGTACCTGGATGTCACTCACATCTCCGGCTGTATCCTGGCAAAAGAGTTGTATCGCCATGTGGTCACAAAGAAAATCTAGAGATGCACAAACTTCTGCAACGCCCTCTTAAAAATCCAACGAAACCCTCAAAGAGGAAATGTGCCCCTCCCCTTCCAATGGCTGCTTATTATGGCCTTCAACACAGCACCCATCTTTCTCTCCTTGCTTTTTGCTACATCATGCTGGACCAGAAGCAGCATTAGCCAGAGGCCTAATCCAGCTTTTGTAGACATCTTCTGTCAGGGAGGCTGAGACAGGATCCGACAGGCTCGCCCTTCACCTGAACCAGTTAACATAAATTTGCATGGAGTCACCCATGGAGCGTCCGGCTGCGGCTGCGGCTGCGCCTGCGTGGAGCAGCACACTCCCAGCACATTATTCCCCGGTATTTTAGTCCAATATCACAAGTCTTTCTTTCACCAAATCAGCAACAGTCATTAACTGGCGGCGCTCTGTGCTTTTTAATGAAATTGTGAGAAATTTTCTTTACAACATTCAACAACCTTGAAGACGATTTGTCACCAAATTTACTCTGCATAATCTCTTATTGGTCTGTCATTGTTAAACCAATGAGCTTTGATATGCTCAGCTTTCATATTTAAAAAATTGAGCATTTCAAAACCGGGGGAAGAAGAGAAATGTATACTAAATGGGTGTGACCACAGCATTCTAACCAACACCTTTCATTCAGCAGCTTCTCCCAGAAATGGGGTGATCTTATCATCCCATCTCAGATGCTGGAAGGCTGCACCTCTGCGCCTGAGATGCAATATTAAACGTACTGCCAAGGTGAGCATCTGGTAGCTTGGAGGAGGGGAAAGAACCCAGAGCGGTGCCCTCGTGAGCCTGTATGCCCAACGCCGAATGGAAAGCAGAGCATGGAGATCTCTCAAAGCCCTCTTTCGTTTAGTTTCTTCAGCTTGTTTTTCCTGTCCTTTTTCTCCATAGTACTTGATCTCCCTCCAGTTTAATCAAATGGAGCCATGGGCAGGCGGAGGAGTGTTGCCGATTAATCGTAATGTGTGCGCTTTTGGAAAGCGATCACCGGTGACTTAGGAGATGCTGCTAACATACGGCGTGATGTTGCTGCGCCACTGGCAGGTTTCTCTTTCCCCAAAGCTGTTGACGTTGCCTCTCAATGGCAATCTGGGCTTTTATCTATCTATCTATCTATCTATCTATCTATCTATCTATCTATCTAAAAACAAGCGTTCTCTCCCAATGGCAGGGGTTGCCCCTGGGGGCCTTGTGACTTCACTGCTAATGAGACTTAAGTCTGAGATCCTCATCAGGAGGGAAAATTTCCATGGTACGCCATGGGAACACAATCTGAAAAAAAACACGTACATCTTTTTTTATTTCAGACCCCAGGGCTGTGGCTAATTGCTTTAGTAAGTAACACATTAGCTGGGGCCCTTGCATGGACCATTCAGTCAGCCAATGGATGCATCTAGTCAGCCGGTGGGAGCAGATCATTTTTCACAGGGACGTGGAGCGTATGCTCAGACTCATCAGAACGCGCACAAATTGGTATACCTGCGAATGAGATGCCGAGTGCGAGCATCGCATCTGGTAGGTGAGCGACGCCTCCGCTGTAATTCACCTGCACTAAAGCAATGAAAACAAAGCTGAACTCCCAAGCCTGAGACAATGTGTTGTCACTTAACAGCTTTGTGTTTAGCTGCGCGTTCCCAGATCCACTCACTGGCTTTAGGGACATCCTGCTTTTCATTCTTACAATTACACAACATATGCCAGGTGATGAAAGATTAGCAATTCTGTTCCAAATTAGTTCAATGCTCCGAAAAGTGATGCAGTCGCCACAGAGGGATAAATCTGTACGGCACCATTCAACATACAAAGGCTGGAAACTTCATGATAACGGCTAACTGGATAGATTTCCATTACCTGTGACAGCATGCGACCTAAGTCTTCTTGTCTTATCTCCGCAGGTTGTGCCCGAGAAGTACATAAAATAAGGCTTACTGATCAATTCGGGCTACAGAAATAAAAATGCTAGTGAAAAAGGTGGACAAGTTAAATGTGTGTCCAGCTATTCCTGTAATGGGTGACTGCAACGTGAAGCACCAGGTGAAGTCACTTCCATATTAATTGGCTGAAGGAATTAACACCTGAGCAAATACCTTCCTCCATGCTCAGAGGCTCGAGAGCACCAGAGCTTGAGATCCTTGACATAGAAATCTCACCAAAATACCATAAAAATGAACATTATGGAATCTGCAAGTACAAGTCAGAGCTTATTGCATCAGACAAATTCAATTGGAAGATATGCTTTTGTCAGTAATTTAGATGATTTGTCCGCAACTATAGTTCCAATGTATGGTTTTGGTTAAAAAGTAGCCATTGGCAATATGTAAATTTTTCTTTTATTCTTCTTTTCATTCCTCTTTTTAAAGTGCCCTTTCATAGACAGTAGAATCATTTTTAGTTCCATGTGACACTACCGTCTGTAGTAGACAATCTGCTTTGAATTTCCCAGACTTAAGGCGATCAGAAAGAAGGTCATTACTCAATATGCTGGCAGGAGAAAATGGCAAACCGCGGCGACGTTTGACCTCGGACATATTTCAGTTGTCAGCTGGAGCTGTAACTTTTTACTCCTCGAAACGGTGTACCTGAACACGAACCGCGAAGAAGGGCAAGAGCCACCTAGGGACTCTGGACCTTCATACAGGCAGCGCAGTGACACCAAAGGGTTCGTGACCTCTGTCCTGACCTTAGTGAGACCCATCCTGCTCCAACTGTGTATAAAAACCAAAAGATGACTTCCTTGCATCAAATGAAGCGCTGGCTCGCTGCCTTTCTGATCTTTGAATCTGGGACAATGAGCAGCATCCATTTGTTTTGCTGAACAAATAATGCCCCAAGAGCCCAAGCTGCGGGGCACTGAATCTCCTCATGATGTCAATGGGATGGATGGAGGCCAAGTGCTAAGAGAGCCAGCAACGAGCAGCCCAGTCAATGTCAGCCGGCATCGAGTTATCAATGAAGAAGACGACTGACCGATTTTGTTCACTGGGTGCGTTCATGTTTTATGTCGCAATAAATCACGTGCATATTTTCATCCCTAGACCAGACACTGCATATCTTATCTTAATGAAGAGGTCTATTAAAACAGACTACTTGTTAAATTATATGATTTGTCCCAAACTTGTTTTTTGAATCAGTGATTTCAAACAGCAAACCGAATTTCCATCCTAACTCAATGACCTTCCACTCCCAACCCTTCCAGAACATTAAAGCAATTTTTGTTTTTCTTTAACGACACAAAGCTATCCGAACCCCTAAAAAAACACAGGACAAGTTTTATTGTCTTATGGTTAAATGAATGTGCAATTTTTTTTTGGCACTGAGATCTTTTCAGATGAGACGATCTTATTATATTTCAGCTCATATGGAGCGTTGTAGTTGCAGATACATCAGCAAAAAAGATGCTCATTTCTTCTGCATAATAAGATGTAAATGGAAGTATTTCTGCGGGAAAAAAATATAAGAAACAAAAACAAAAAACAATTCAGTGTACAATGCACTTTAATTATCGTGTGCACAATGCTGAACAGTAGCATCCTCTTTGCACAGAACAGTGGCCGACTTCAGGAAAAGGATACTTGCAAGAATGAAAACGTGAACCTACCTTTCCCACATACTGGTAGTCAGTCCCAGTGTACTCCTCCAGTAAAAAGAACTGGTTCCACATCCATCCCCGCTTGGACCTTCTGAGGGTTGCACCTTCACCTGTGGCCATGTCTGCTGTACCTGCTGGTCCCTGAAGCAAGTCCTCTGTAGTCCTTTTGAAGATGGCCTTGGTGTGTGCATGGTGGTTGAGGTGTGCCCACAGCAGGAGGAAAAGGTAAGTTCTCATTGTATCCAACATGCTGCGCGTTTCTCCCACCTCTGTTCTCTCGCTCCCTATTGACTAGATTCACTCAGAAGAAGGAGAATTGCATCATTGTCTTCCTCATGTCTCTTCAGTCTCCCATTCCTTCTGGCGGTCAGTGCTGCCTGAAAACAAAGAAATTCGGTTATTGTCACTTCTGTGTTGAAAAAATTGGGTTCAACACCTTGCTAATAGGTGAACCAACAGTTCTCATCCTGAGATCTCTGCCGGTGTCCATGCGGTTCAAAAGTTTAATTCTTTCAGAACTACAGGACACTACCAGAGTCAATATGAGAACACCTTCTCATCTGGGGTACTCGGAGGTCTGAAAAATGGATTGGCACCGTGTTGTCTGACGGGAAGTGGAGAAGTTAACTGTGTCTCCTTGGGTTCAGCAAGCTAAGCTCAAGGCAAAGAGACTGAGCTATTTGCAAACCACCGAGCAGGCTGAAGTACCTGTGCGATGGCCCTCAATTTAATTATCACAGACAGATGGTTCAGTAAATGCAGAGAGCAGGAGGGTCTCCTTTGTCCTTATTATTGCCTCCTCCGACTTCAAGTCACAAAAGGTCACTAAATCTGTGTGCTGTCGGTGACTAAAACAGAAGCATGTGGTTCCTAAAGAGGTAACTTAAAGCAATTTGGCTGATTTTGCCCTTCAGGCTGGAGCACTGGGAAGTTTACCAGGCTTTTTGCGATGAGCAATCTTCTGGCAAAGCAACCGTCGATGAACATCACGCCATTTAGTTAACATGCATGTTTGTTTTAGCGCAAATAAACTTCTCTGCGTCCATCAGTCGGTTATTTACAGAAGCACATGCTGTCATCGTAACTGAGGTGAGGGGGAAACTGTCTGTCATCCCCTCTTGAGAGCTGGAAGCCTCTGCGCTTCACCCATCCATTGTCCCACCTGTCACCGTCAGCACTGCAGGCCCAGCCTCTCTGTCTTTAACTGTCTCTCCTTCTCTCTCACTTTGCCTTGCCCATTGCACTTTGTATCAGCATCCAGACTCCCACTTTGCAGGGGCTTAAGTTGATTTACAATGCTGGCTGCTTGCCTTTGTGATTGTCCCTTTGCATGCATCAGCATGGAAAGGTCAGAGGTCTGCGTTTTCTTGCTGATGGAAAAGGTGACGCTGCGACGGATGCTGCATGACAGAATAATCTGGGTAGAAACGAGGATGCAGCCTGCAACTCTTTTTATCACACACGCCTTGTTCCTTGGACTCCGGTTCTGTCCATTATTTCCTTCTAGTACATTACAGTCCGCTTTATGAATTTCTTTAATTGAAATGCTGAGGTGTGCGGAGATCAAGGTATTGATTTGCTGTTAAAACCAGTTTGCTTGAAAATACCACAAGGTCTCAGGGGTAGGTGGGCGTCTCGGGGGTTATATGTCACTCCTTAATACCGACCGTCCGTCTTGTCTACGGTTTCTTTCGAAGGGCTTGTACCCGTGAATTTATATAGATCCCTGGTTCAAGTCTGCCCAGCCATGGAGCCATTTCTTTTTTCTTCCTCGCTGTGTGCCAGCATCCTACACAGGTAAGTCAGCTGGATCTAAAGTGGTTTTGTTACACCAAATGTCAGCAGGGGGTAAGAGTATATTGGCCATCTACCACAAGAGCCTTTCTCCCAAATTTGTACTCAGGTCCTCACCTGAAAGCACATTTTGCACAGTAACCAACCTCTTTAAAAGAAAACGCCATTGCCTATATATTCCCAGTCAGGAAAAAAAAAGGTTTTTAGAGCCTGTCACTTATGATGAATTTTTATCCTTGCCCATCTACAGTGCAGTCGGTAAGTATTTGGACACTGACACATTTTTTTGACTATGTACTCCAGCATAATAGTTTTGAAATAAAACAACAGGTATGACGTTTAAGTACAGACTGTGAGATTTAATTTGAGGGTGTTTGCAGCTAGAGCATATTGGGTAAACCATGTAAAAATTACACCCATTTGTATACATATTTCAGTGTCCAATTGGTTTCTTGATCAGCTGAACGTCATTGAATTCTTAGTTCATGTACAAGAGACCTAAAGTTGATTCTAAATGCAGCATTTGCATTTGAAGTGTTTTGCTACTATCTGGCAACCCGAGGACCAAAGAGGCATCAGTGCTTCTAAAGTAGGCCATTATGAGGCTGAAAAATGAGAATAAATCAGTCAGTCATACATTAGGTGTGCAAAAATCTGCCTTTGGATTGCAACAGCAACAGCCAACAGCGGTAGATTATGGAAGACTGCTGAAGCGGATGGCCAAAGAATACTTTGATTTATGAAGGAAAATTCCTTTTTAACTGTTGAACAAATTGGAAACAATGACCCTGATATAGGTGGAGAGCTGTTAGACTGCTGAAAGGAGAAAACACACTAGCAGAATCTCAAAGGGTTCTTCACAAGATGCAAACCACTGGTTAGTCTCAAGGACAGGAAGGCCAGGTTAGTTTGCTAACAAAGTGCACAAGAAAGCCTGTAGACTTGTGGAACAAAGTCTTATGAATGGTCAAAGACTAAGCTACTCCAGCGTGACCAAAAGAGGAATGTGCGGAGAAACAAATGAACTGCTCTTGACCCAAAGACCTCCTCTTCAGCAATGTCACGCTATGGGCATGTATGGCTGCAACTGGGAACAGGGACACTTGTCTTTATTGACGATGTGGCTGCCTATGGCAGCGGTCGGATCAATTTTGAAGTGTGCAGAAGCGTCTTATCTGCTCAGATCCATCCAACTGCCCCAGAACTCACTGGACACTGCTTTACCTTCCAGTAAGTCAATAAAGCAAAATATACTGCTAAAACAAGTAAGGCCTTTTGCGGCCAAAAAGCAGGATGTTCTTGACTGAACACGTCGACCACCTGGCCCGAATCCTACTGAGCATGCGTTCTCGGGGTCTGGCTATGTCTATGATTGCAGACTTGAGGAAGCAATCAAATGCAAAGGATTTGGAACCAAGTACTAAACCTGACAATTTTGTTTAAGACTATTATTGTTACCCCGTTTTTGGTCCCCTAAAATGGGGCACTATGTATAAATAGGGCTGTAATCCCTACACGATTCACCCGATATAGACTAAAATACCTTCAAATTAAAGCTGACGGGATGCACTTTAACCTCATAGTCACGGCTTCATTTCAAATCTAAAGCGCTGGAGTGCAGAGCCAAAATACAAAAATCTCAAAACGCACAAAGCTCTGTGTTTCCGGCCCATTTATTTGCCTGCATTTGAGAAAAAAGTAAATAATGGCTCAAAGTGCCTATTCCCAAACGTTTAGGGGGTTGTTATACTTTTAGCGGCATCGCTTCTCCGTTGTGCAGTTTGCACAGAAATCAAGATGGATGTGTCTAGCAGTAATCCGCATCTGCCCGTGAGTGTTCAGAGTGCAGCACGAGATGACATTCGGAAAACATAACTATTACCAATTAAGACAATTTATTACCGTTATGGGGAAAATGAACGAGCCATTAAACGGGGCGGGATGGGAACGAGACACCGACAGCATCATGTGCTTTTAAATGTATCCGTCAATAAATATCGAATATGGGAGCAGACTAATGAATGCGCCCAAATTATCTGTAGACGGCAGGACACTAAACGTCTGAGGCAGGAGAGTTTGACGTCTGGTCTGCCCTCGTGGACGAAGGCTTCATGCACCCATTTCCAACTCCCATTTCTAATGAGAACAAAAGCGGCACGGCGGAAAATCCAGTCGTTGGGTGCACTGCATCCAATCTCCGAGTGCCGTGAGGGGGATGCCACCCTGCCTCCTTCCCAACCCACCCTCGGGGAGTCTCAGGAGGAGCAATTAAGAACAAAAAAGGAGAGTGTCAGTGGTGTGGTGAGGAAAAGAGGGGACAGGGGCAAGAACTGGCTGAGGGCCGCCGTGGAGGCTGGGCGTAGGCATATCGCCATCGCCGCGGCCCTGGTTTGAGCCGCGCGTTGCCGGCTCCTCGCCGTGTCCGGCTTGCGCCAACAGGGACGTTTCATTTGCCCCGGCACAGCCAGGAAAGGGTCCGCCATTAGATGCGCTCTGTTTACAACAGCAATGCCTCAGGGCTTTTGAGTAATAGCTGCCAGTCCAGTGCAAGGTTTTGGTCAACGAATAACGTTTGGTTTAACTGCTGTTTTTTCACCGTTAGCGTTATTGAATTATTATTTTTTCCTCCCATGTTGAATGCGCGAGTGCTCCGAGGTACCTGTGCCCATACAGCATTAAAATTAAAAAGGTGCTCATAAATTGTTCATTAGTGTGGAGGGTGGACTTTTAAGCATGCAGGAGACCCCAATGAGCTTCCAAGCTCCTCGCTGTGCTGACGGCACAAAGAGTGTCAAACTGGGAGTGCAGCAACCCATCTTTTCCCTGGTCTAGAGGGGTAGTCAATAACCCATCGATCAGTCTGTTTAGGGTTAAAGCTCTGTCTAGACTACAGGATTTAGGAGTTTTTGAAATCTCGTAATTTTTTTGCTTAGCGGGGCTGCTGCTGATGACAAATATGTGCTGAAAACATTGTATTTCTCTGACATGGCTTTGACGTGCCGACAAGATGCTTCACCTCAGACTGTCACGGTACACAGGAAACTAAATCTGGACAGAAGATTGAAAATGCCAAAACGTACTTCTGCTCAATAATATAATGAATACACTGCTCGGGCCAAATCTGGTAACTGGTCCAAACAATGTTGATGTAAAGTGAATATGTCTTGTAGATGTTTTATTTTTCAGTCTGAGGAACAAGCTACAGTCTGGCCATCATACGACGTGTACTGTGTCTATATGTCCTTTATGAGTAGAAGCCACTACTCCATCCATACACAAGCATGTGTTGTAACTGGGTGTTTATTCAACTACTTTCAAGTGGAGAATTTCAAAGCCCAGCCTGAATCTGAGAGGCCTATTCCTGACTGTTTACCAGTGGCCACATTTTGCAGATGAATCCATCCTGAACACCAAAAGGTTTCGTTGAAGCGACGCATTCTACGCCGGCGATCATGGATGCGCACTGCCAGTGAGCCGTGCCTCGCGGCCATTAATTCTTTCTGTATAATTAAGTCCTCTTGCAAACTGGTTAAGTCCTTGTAATTTCATGGAAAGGCAAATAGGACAAATAAAAAAGTACAGGATACAAAGCAAACTTCCATCACCCTCCAGCTGGACTCAGTAAAAAGCGTAGGTTGAATCGGCTATTATGTCCTATGTTACAGTCCATTTACTGAACGGACCAGATGGGTGCTTGAACCGTAACATCTTCTACAGGGTCTGCTGCTGTTGACTCATGCTAAGAATACACATTGTAGGTAGAAAGTAGCCATCGTGGTCTACGTTTGAATCCACACATTGCTGCCAGCTGGGTTAGACAGCTTAGCCAGGAGAAGGCAGAAGCCATTTACTCTGCTTCACCCATTAGTTGCATAGCCTTTCAACAACGGACCTTGTACCGGACATCCCCTTTGCAGCCCCTACAGTAGACCACGGTTAATCTCCATAGGCAGGGCCCTCGGATTCAGCTCATTCCTTCTATTTTCATTACTCATATTATTACTACCCGGGATGGTTTGGTCCAACTGCAATTAATGAAAAAAGAGTATTGTTGGAAAGAGATGGTAGTTGTCTGTTACATAACAGGACGGTTGTGGTGGTGGTGGTTGTGGTGAATCTTTCGTCTGTTCGTTTGTTAACTTTGTTCATTTGCTCGGAGTGCCCAGTTCCATTCCCGAATCCGGTCCACTAGAGAATCTCATCAAATCCACATTTTATACTAATACCCAAAACAACCAAGAATTCCCCAATTTCTACCAATTAGCATACTATACATCTGGATGTTTACACTCTATGGGAAGAGGCTTTAGTGGGAGCAGTGTCGGTATACAATAGCAAGGCTGCTGTTGGGATTTCTTCTGACCACATTATTGGTCAGGAGGTCAGTTCCTGATCCAAAAAGCCATGTGCTGCCCGTCCTTGAAGCCACACGCGGTCTTTCACAAATACATAACCACTGGATGAATTGTTTCCTCAAGGCAAGCCAAGGAGCTTTTATTTTCAGAAACCGCGTTGCCTTGGGAAAAGTTTGATGTAGTTTTTCTCTTTGTGGGAATCCGGTACCATCTGGGTAACCTAGCAGTTTGTGCCGCTGACTTTTAACCCAAAGGTGGCCAATTCAAATCCTAGTAAATGCCCTGCTCTTGCTCCTATAAGTGAGGTACTTAATCTGGATTGCCTTGGGAAAATATCCACATTTGTAAACTGACACAAATGTAAAAAGAAAGCAGCTGAGATTTGCATAGATGCTTCTACTGAGCAGCTTACGCAAATTGAATTTTATCCCCATTCAATAGTAAGAACAAAGTCGGCTGGCACCTAAGGGAGGAAGGTGCCCTTACAGGCAAGAGTCCTGGGTGAGTCAGGTGTATTAATGGATTTACGGCAGATGTTCAATGGCCTCCTCCCTCCTTAGTGTATCGCTGTTTTAGCGAAGGTCTCCACCACAATGCAAATGCCTCCATGCCGGACCGCAGCTCCACTTTAACTGACATGTTCACCAGACATACAATTCAGACAGCTGCTGTTTCTCTCTTTCCTAACTGTCCCGAAGGGTCCTAAGTGTCCTAAAGAGTTTTAACTGCGCCATCACCGGATGGACTGAGAGGACCCAAAAAAAAGCTGTTAAAATCGCGAAAAACACGAGGCAGAAACGGTCAAAGACCAAATACTTTTCTGTTGTTGTTGCTACTGCTCTTTGGATTTTTTTTGCCTTTTTTTTTTTTTTTTAAAGAAAACTAACCTGTGTAATCTTTTACATGCGCGGTGCAATCTTTTAAAAGACGAATTGATTCAATATCCAAAGGTCAAGCAGTATGCTCTGCATGGAAATAAGCTCTTGAATTCTTTTATTTGTTTTCTTGTCTGCCCGGTGACTTGCTCAAAACAATTACAACAGGAAAAAGCTTTGGTCGGAACCCATTTGCACAGTGGGGCCTGCTGGATGGTAACAGCAGGTCAGCAATAAAACCCCAAACCCAATTGTCACACAACACTAAATAATTCATGGTCCTCAAACAAAGGCATTAGAAATCTATGGAATCGCTCTAATAAAAGCTTGCAAAGAAATTGTATTTTCTGAAACAAGAATAATGGATTTTCCTGGAAGGGCAAGGTAAGAAAGAGCAAAAAACACCTGCTTTTACAATATTAATGGTCCGTTCACATGCTTCCACAAAAAAGGGTGTTTACACATACACGCGCGCGCGCGCGCGCACGCACAAATTTGCTTTATTTCAACCGAACCATTGCCACGTGATGACCCGAAAATGCAGAGTGCAGAAGCATTTGGACAAAAACGTAAATAAATAAAATAATAGCAATAATAATAAATTGCCACACTGTGGATTTGTTTCAGGGTAGGATAATAAAATAAATTGAAATATTAAGATGCAGCAGGAAAGGCACCCCCAAGCAAGTGAAGTCCTACTAACAGAAAGTTTATTTCCCTGCTTCAATAATGTTTGTACTTCTGTGCTCTGATAAGTATTTTGTTCTGTCTGCTGTAAGCGTGAAGGACAAAGCTGTTGATATCAGTGGCCCCCTCCCCCCCAGGGTCCACCAACATCCTAAACTGGTTGGTTTCTTGGATGCAGCCAGGAATGCAGAGAGACTGAAGATGTAACGTGAGGAGGAAATGAACCCAGGTGCATTTTACTTCGTTGCATTGTTAACGTCTCGTCTTGCTGTTCCAGATACATCAGCATTTGTGTACAGTACGTGGTTCGCCCCTGTTCTCTTGGAGTTGAATTCATAACATAGGGCGTGACTGCTTTCATCCGCCTGATAGGGGTCAAGACTGTCTCTTCTATGTTATTGGAATGCCAGTACCTCAGCACCCCACCTGCAAACCACGTCTCTCACATTACATTACGCTACCATCTCTCTCCAAACTGACATGCATATCGAGGATTCACACTGCAGGTTGCATATTAACACACTGCCCACTTCTTGCAGATGGAGACGTGCTGGATGCAGCATGTTGAGGCACAAGGGATGGAGCCCAGGATTTCGGACCAGATTGGAGACAGTAGTGCCCAATCCTCCTCTCTGAAACCACTCCTGCCCCCGCTGTTCTCACTTCTGCACCGATGTGCTGCAGATGCCCGCTTCAAATGCAAACAATCAATATCACTTAAAAATAGGACAAGCGCAGTGCGCTGCAATTTAAACAGCTAGACGGGAGAGATAATGCAGCATGGGGCTCTGAGCGACCCATTGCCGCCTGTGGAGCCTTAAACCAATAACGAAAATGTAGGCCACTATCTTTCATTATCCTCCGCCAAATGTTTTTTTTCCTCTCTAAGGTCAAACGATACTAAACTTTTGCTGTGTTTTTGTTATTTTCAAATCCTGCATTGCAAACACCACGGAGAAAAAGCACAACCTCGTGTTGCAGCACAGGTGGCCACGGTGACTTCGGCAGGAGCCTTATTGCAATCGATTTCATACGGAGATGGAAAGCTGAACGCGATTCCAGAACCGAGAGCTTCCACTCCAAAGTACCCGAGCTGCACTAATCCATAGCTGACCGGTCTGTTTTTTTTTTATTATTATTAATTTATTTTTTTTTTTATTTCAGGCAGCCTATCTGGAAAAGGACATGAGGGGCAAACCTGGCTGCTGCTGCACTAAAATTCAGCAATGCCCTTTACTCTGCTTGCATACAATCAATACTATCCACTTCACTACCCCAGCACCTACAACCTTCTCTGAAGCACTGATGGAAAACTAGTAAACCCTCTAGCCCTTCCTGGGAACTTGTGTCATTTTTTTCAAAGTTGGATTTTTCTAAAACGACTATTCCAGCTTGGGTTTATCTTTACTGCTGACAAAACGCTAGTAGATGGACGATGAGCTGATTTATGCCTTTTCTGCTCCCGCTAACTCCCACTACCACTATGGTGACTGTAGTCTGAATGGGTTACTGGTCTCTGCCTTTAGAGTTGTGCTTCCTACTCATCTGAAAATGTGCGGCCCTGTTACATCATCACGTCCGTTAGTCTCGGGGTTTTGAAAGACGCCAACTGCCACAGGACAACGGCTGCTGAAGCAGCACAAATTATTTCTCAGGCCATTCTGGTTCCTTGACTAGGGCCGCTCTTTAATTTGGCAGCCAGGAATCCACAAAGACCTCTGATGCATTCAGTGCATTCCAGCCGGCTTCAGTTCACTCTCCGGAACTCCAAACTTGGACAAACAGGAAAAAGAAAAGCTAAAACATTACTGCTAAATACACTCTCATAGAATCACAGCAATATTTCTGTACTTAATATATACAGTTTTTCACAAGAGGACCACATCAGGTGAAGAGATCCTGCTGATGCTGAACCTGTCCCCTTGACATGCCAACAAATAACACCCAAGATGCCCTCGGAGGAATGTAAGCGGCCTTTTTACTGGAAGGAGTACATCTGGGACACCTTTCAACATGATCACTTTCCAAACTTCAGAGGTAGTAGGTGGTTGGGGCAGAGCCAAGGCCGACAGTCTGTCAGGTTGCTTAGGGAGGACCTGACAAGAGTTTACCAATAAGTGGGATTTGAAATAGCACCTGTTTATTCAACAGGCTCGCAACGAGTCGTTACCATGCAACCACCAGGAATGTGTGTGCGCGCGCCGACTCTCTCGCCTTCAACAAAGGGCGGAGTACACACTCTTAAAATTGGCCAGATGGGACGAGGTACAAGGATCTGCTCACTGTCACTCCACCAAGGCCCTAAGGCATACGTTGTGGGAAAAGTAGTCCCTGTGGTGCCTGGAGGAGATGCAAAGTGCACTACTAGAATGGATGCAGGCTGCAGTTGCTCACATGCCTTCCCTAGGTGTCCATGGACCACACAGGGCACTGCTGCTAATCCGCATTGGCTATGGTTCCAACCAGGATATGGGCCAAACTGACTTCACGGATTAGGCCCATCCCTCCACCTTCTTGCCCTCCTTCTTCTACTCCTGCTGCTCATTTGGTGTGTGCTGCTTCCCCTTTCTAACTCACTGTGTCCCCTGCTGCTGGGGTTTGGGAAGCGACCATTTCATTTCCACAAGGCGACAGTTAAATGCACTGCATGGTTAAGAATCTAAGAGAAGTGAGGACTTCAGTGTTACTGTCCAAGCTGGAGAAGCTTCACCATAAGCTGCTCTGTTTCAACTATATAACCTGGACATAAAGGAGAACGGAAAATTGCCCGCTCAATCTCTAGGCACACGCTGTATTGATCCTTACATCCCTGCTACGGAACACTGAATTTGGTACAGTAGTCTGTCTAAAGTGTTATTCCTATGTAAGCCATCAATTAAACACAATTTCACAAAAAAATACATATGTATTTATTCAATAGTTTTGCAACAAATCATGGTTACAGTTGATGTCAGTAACAGGTTTTTAAAAACATGAATCTGTCAAATTTGTTTTACTTTGAAATTTTTACCTTATTAGTTTCCAAAAATGTCAAATGCACCTGACAACTTTTGAAGCTTATCACAACCATCCTGCACCATGAAAAGGTGTGTTATTTTGTTCATTACAAGATCAAGCCATGTAAGGGGAGGAAAACATTTGCCTTTTCCCACAAGCCAACCCGCCTGCACTTGCAGTGCCAGAATAAACACGTCTCCCTGGAACAAGCAACACACGCTACAGTCTTCATCTTCCCACCTCACACCTGAGAGAAATGGTGAGAGAGACAAAAATGAGTGAAAGAGAAAAAGGGGACGATAGAGAGAAGGTGAGACAGAGAAGGAAAAAGCAGCTACGTACCAAACTAAAAAAATGTATGCGTTCTCTCCCAATGGAAAAGCAGCTCGTGCTGGTGGATGGCCAAGACAGGTGTGCTCTGATTGCACCCTGGCTGGGTAGACAACCTTTAACCCCAGAAGACGTTGCCAATGCTCAAACCCCCAGGAGTTACCAGGAGGGAATCATTGCCAGGAGCCATAAGGTCAGGAAGATCTGCATAACCCAATGGGGATGGTTGGATGTGGGAAATTGATGAAATGTATGACCTGGCCAAGATGTCACTCGGCAGATAGAATTGCTTGGGCCATTAATTTTGATGGCAGTTTAACCCCCCACATCTAACCACCACCACCACCACCACCAGTGCACCGCCATCTGACCCCTGCCTGTGTTCTCGTGTTTGCAAGAGTGCCACCGTGCACCACCGCTGCACAAATCCCCTGCAGTTGACAGCTCCTCCGCCAACAGAGGGGCGCCCTCCTCAGCAGTGGCCAAGCATCATTATCTCTCTGTTCAGCCATAACCCTGCCCCTGCCGTCGGTGCCAGCCGCAGACGGACCCCATGCTGCTGCTCCTTCCACTTCAGCCATTTCATTCAATTACAGCCTGCAGTTTCTCTCCCTGCCACTCAAGACAAACCCCGAAGCCTTCACTTAACGCACCTCACCCTGTCGCTGCAGATAATTAATGCCTAAGGTCGTCCAGTTTATAGGGCTTCCAAAGAATTTTATCAAACTTCTGACAAGATGAGTGCTTCACTTTTAGTCCCACAAAAACCACTTAAAATGATACATATGCACATACAGGACCCAATAAAACATGAAATGACTGCAGCGGCTTGCGAAAATACAGTATATACAGGTATCTCCCTTCATCTGAGCCTAATGCATTCCTGGAAATGGACTTGCAAGGTGAAATCTCATTAAGACAGACATAATTATCATTAATTTCAATGGGAAAATATTTAAGCCCGCAAAGTCATGACCTTGTTTGTCGAAGTAGCGCAAGGACCTATCAAAATGGAGGTAAATGCTAACATCTGTATTAAATATTGATGTTTTCTTTAATTTATGAGATGCAGTAATATAATAATAACAGTAACAACAACGTACTGCAGTAATAATACGAAGAAGTAAGTAGGAGCTGCTTTGCGTTTCATGGAACTCTCAATCCAGTCACTCAACAGTTTTTCCATTTTTATAAAATGGTATGCCTTCTAACAGGCACCACTTTCATAGTTGAAGCGCCAACAGCAGTTTCAGCAGTTTTCATTATCTTTTCTTTCACCAAATAAACTGTATGTACGGTGGAAAATGACAAGTTATGCACTCGCCCTCACATCATTGTTTATCTCACCATGGTTGACATGATTAATCACATCAGTTTTAATACAGTCTCTGTTTGGGCTTTCCTGACTCCTTCACTCCTTTCTTACCCACTTTTTTGCAACTTGGGGGTCATGATGCACTACATGCACCAGACAAGTACAAGTTAGATGTTCTGTTATGTTACGGTGCGGTTATTACCGGTAGTTATGGTTGCAAATTACGAGACCATTCATGTTTGCTCACTTTTAAAGCCAACGTATCTGGATGCTTTGCTAAGTGAAATTCATAGGGGGTATTCTTGTGAACTTTACTTCTTTACATCGTAAGCATTCGTGAGCCAAATTATCAAAATGTGTCTGACCAAGATATAGTCTGTCTCTCTCCCTATGCTTACTGGATGGAATTTAGACCCCCCACCCCTGCAAGTATTCACTGGATAAGTGGTTATTGTTAATGAATGGAAATAACACCTGTGATGGACTGGTGACCCATCTTGTGCCCTGTGCTTCCAGGATAGGCTCTGGACTACCGTGATGCAGATTTGGATAAGCACTCATATACTGTGCTTGTTTTATCGTTGTAATGAATAAAAATACCATTTATTTTGGCCATTTATTCAATTTTAGGTGATATATTTTTCTTCTGAGAAGCAATTTTTCCCACTTACAAAGGGAATTAGTCTAATATGTTGATGTCACTGAACAAAATAAGCCTTTTATGTCAGGAACTGGAACACAGTACATGATGTATACACACTGCATAGCATTCAGAGCTGCAACCTTACACTAAAGGAACTTGGGTATGGATCCCTACTCCTGCTGGCTCCAGAAAGTACACATTGCCCAGCAGTAAAAATGAGCAAATTTTTACAAGTAGCTTGAAAGTGTAAGTCACCTTGGAGAATGTGTCAGCCAAATGAATAATTAAATAAAATAGGAATTAAAAATGTAAAATACAACCCAGACTCAAATGCGGTGCAACGACAACTGCAGAGATGCAGTTTCGAGTCCGGGGGGAGAAACTACCACTCTGTCTGAGAAAGTACTCGTCCCCAGATCACTTTGGAAAGCCGTCCAGTTGTATAAATAAGTGGGTTTGCATGCTGCTCAAGTCTGTCCAGATATAAAAGTACCTGGACAAAGTAAATAAACAATGTAATGGCTAACTGTTTCCGTTGTGCCCCTTCTAGCATGTTCATTCAGCATGAGAGACGGAATTAAGTGTAGACCATGGTTCAAAGCAGCTGCTTCTCTCTCTTCCAGTGCCAGAGCCAGGGCTGTAGTAAGGAGGCCTAGTTTTTCTCTGGCCTTGTACGAGACTCAGGCAGCTTGTCATATTATGCTAAACTGGGCTGTGTATCAAAAAAAAGTCGATGTGTAAGTGGGGGGGTTAACAGAAGGATAGTTACAATATAGGACTTTGTTGAATGTTGAGACATAATAGGAAAAGTGGTGCTTTTAGTCCAGCCGTTTCTAATAATCACTTGTTGGAGCGGTTGCAGATAAGATAAGGCTACATATTATAGAAATTATTAAAAAACACATATATAACCCGTGGGATAGTGACATCTTGATAAAGGACTCATAGGGAGTTCTTTTCATAATTCAGGAGCTGAATTAATTGGTCCGTTTCTTTTCCTGTGTCACAATGTTTCTTAATAATTTCCATATTACACAGCTATGTCTTATCTACAACAGCCCTAACAACGACCACACGGAAAATGCAAGGCTGTATATGCAAACAGGACGTTGCATGCCGGCAACACGTGGACAGCAGTTTCAGCAGTTTAGCGCAGGTGTAACTAATAAAGTTAATAAAGACTTCAAGTCGGTTTGATTCGCCCTTGAGTTATGGAAAGGGAACTGACAAAATTCTCATCAGGAAAATGTGGAACCTGCTAGGGGAAAAAAAAAAAAAAGTCGTCCTTTCAGCAATACCACTATTCCCTCCAACAATGGACAGTTGGTCTGTAATGACTCCTTCAGCAATTTTATATACTTTATCGAGTAGCGGCAGTAGACCGCATGCGGGGAATCTGGCTGGGGCTTTTATTTATCTTTTCAACCCTAATTCGCACGCCTCTGTCGAACACGGGTGGGCTTCACCCGGTAGAACTGGTTACTTAACTACAGCTACTGTACTTTACTGTACTGTACTTAACCACTTCCCAGCACTGTAATATATCCAGATCTACAAGACCCAGTTGGCATTTCAAAAATAAAATAATTATGTTACTGGTGTTTCTGTAAGTGTATCTGGGGCGTTGTCTTTCCAAAACAATAGTGCCGACATGCTTATTAATTTACAAGTGCTATTTATTGTAATGTGGCCCCCGTGACACCATAGACGTAATTACCTATTGTTCAACCAGGTGGCCATGATCTCATGCCAGTGTATCAAACTGCTTAACACAGAGAAAATCCTATTTTCATTTTGAACAGACATCATTCGGACATGATATTCATTTGGCGAGATTCCAAGTTCCCAATCCGTCTCACTCAAACCGGGCCTTAATCCGCCTGTACCACTGCTTGCTTTATGAGGAAGAAAAGGAGAATAAATGACAAAACTACCTCCGCCTGTCTGTTTTTCACTATTTGACACCAAGGCAAAGAAAATTATTTCTCAGCTTACGCACCAGATAGAGGTAAACAAACAAATGAATCATTTTGGGGAAAAAGCCTTTCCTTGAAAGGGGACTATCATAAAGGGGATGCACAGTATGTTCAAAGACATTTTTCCAGGATTAGCTAAAGTGCTGAAGGATTAACCATCCAAAATCACGCATTAGCCTTACATCCTTGTGGAGTCCATAGGGGGCTGCAATATCAAAAATTCATGTAAATATCTTGGGTGGCTTCTGCAAACGCAAACCACAAATTAATACAACTATACTTCTTTTATATGATTTTTTAGCTTGTGCTTACAGTTTTTTTTTGTTTGAATTGCCTTTGCTTTTTAAACACAAGAATAACTAAAAGAATAAATAACTGAGCGAGAAAGCAACCAAATCGCACAGCAAAACAGAATAATCCATGATATGCTGCCTGCTGGAGGCATTAAAATATAATAATTTTCTGAAGAACTGAGAACACCAATATAAATTAACCATAGTGGTCTGTGGTGTGGCCATAACATAATATAGGGCCATTCAGACAAAATACAGATGAATTTTATTATTTCGGAGTCAACTCTTCAAAACAAAGTATGGTGCACGTGCAGTGAGCGTGTGGAGATGATCAGCATGGACACTCAGCCAACGCCACTCGTGTCCACAAATTGGGCCAGATTTAGAAAAACCCATTCCCACATAATCCCTATAAACTATTTTTATATCTCAGAGTAGCCCCTACAGTCACGCAGTCTAAAACCTCAAATCAGTTTCCACTGTACAAATGCATTTTTTGTGACCATCCAATGAAACAAACTGTCCTGAAATCATCACAGGGTTCCTGCCGTCCTCGACGGACATTTACAGTATGTGTTTTGGTCGGCGTGCTTCTTACAATCGAAACGCTCTACCCATCTGCCTCAAAGACCAAAGTGTTGTAAGAAGTCTATTATTTAAGCCTCTATTTCTGCACTCAGTCTACTGACCCGTGATGTATTTTCTTCTTTTTCCTCCCTGAACCTTTAGTAACATATTAATGAAGGCCGCTGCCTTTAACAAAATATACAAAACATCTGGCAGTTGATTTAATTTAGTAAAAAATGATAATATGTGACAAATTGCTTAAAAATATAAGTACTGTAGCACTGTAAGCCCCTAAATAAATCAGGGTCTTTCTGTTTCGTTTTCCAAGAAATGCAAACTCCAAGAATTCAAATTAAACCGTGCCAAACTGGGGCAACAAGCAAACCCAATAACAGAACAAGCGATGAAGGACAATCGCAAAGCACTGAAAACTTCTTTTTGTGCTACTGCTTAACATTCTTACTTTCCAATGAGAAGCTCAAGCATTTATTCTAGTGCTGCTACTGGCTGCACCAAAAATTGAGGATCTTTTATTATATATTACTTAGAAATGCAGCTTTATGAAACGCAGGCACCGCGTTCAGAGCGAGCTGCACCGCCAAAATAATGAAAAAAGCAAAAAACAAAAAACAGACAGCGTGAGAGCCCTGATGTCTCGGGTACGGAGGATCAGTCCAGTCCTCTTTGCACCATACGCCACATTTTCTCACGAAAAGCCGAATTATAATCAGCTGCCACCACATCCCACTCCGGAATGCTTGTTTTTTTTTTTTTTTTTTTTCCCCCCTGAATTTTATCTTCTCGTGCTTGTTTTAACAAAGTGTCGAGCACGCCAAGGTAGGCCTGCGCGAACCCGGCCCCGGTCCGCCTCATGGGAACCAGGAGGCACATGACACCAGCCAGTGTGAGAAATCATCAGCCATTATGAGAAGGACAAAAATGTCACGTATTGTCCTAAGCAGCGAGACACACAAATATTCAGTGGGGGGCGTTAGGCCACGCCCCCCTTTTACACCTATGTCACACGTAGGTCTCCATATCACCGCCTTCCCGTTGTGTTTCTCTTTAAACAGTTGTGTCTAACACAGTAGGGCCAGGCAGTTCATCTGAAGCATTTAAACGTGAGTTTATCTTCGGCTCCCAGATACTTTCCTGCATAAAACCCCAGCTTCCTGCCAAGAAAGTTCACAGCGAAAGAAGCTGCCTGTTACAGGTTACCATTACCGTTTCCTCCGCCTCGAAATAACAAATGTGCTTTCTCTTCACGAAAGTGCGCATTTTCCTGAGGCAAACACACACACTGCTCGACCGACCTCAGACAGCCATTCCGTCCGCCGTCCCCAGCGTCGCTCGGCGCGGTTAGGCCAGCGCGCGACGTCACCCCGAGGCTGGGCGCGAGAGCGGCTCGAGGCCACGAATAGTCCCGGCCGCGAGGCGGGGCGGCAGGAGCGCGGGCGCGCGCGCGCGCGCCCCCGCACGTGCGCACCTGCGGGCGGCGAAGGCAGGAATTTTGTCGCCGGGCGCAGGACGAGCGACAAAAGTTTGCCATCGCTGGCTCCGGTGCTCAACTCATGGCGTAAAGAAGGGGTCGGAAAGCGACAAGGACAGCGGGGCCCGGGAGTCCGGCGGTCGTGATAAAACGGAACGAGCGGCGCAATTTAAAGCCACAAAAATCGTCACGTCGTAACGCATGCGAGCAAAGAGCAGACGCATTTACAGCGGCTCTCGTTACCCCGGATCTGCTCTCCCTCTCTCTACGGTAACTGTAAATACAGCTCGAACTTTAATAATATTAATATTCTAAACAACAGTAATGCAACTTAAATTACAACACGCATGTTACATATGCAGGCTACGAATTCTTTGCACTTTAACAGACAAATGCATTCAAATTGCCAGATTATTATTATTATTATTATTATTATTATTGCATTAATAATAATAATAATAATAATAATAATAATAATAATAATAATAATAATAATAATAATAATAATAATATACAAAGTAGGATCAGTGGATCGGACACTTCAGGAACTTCTCTGCAGCTGCTGTGCACCTGGACCCCGCACGTCGCGCCCTCCCTACAACACAGTCTGTTTTGAGATGCATTTTAATAAACACGCATTTCCCCGCGTCCGCGCTTAACGTGCGTCGCCCTTCTCCGTCGTTCGTTCGACCGGGCGCGGGCAAAGTTGAGGCGAGAGCGCAGCGACGGCGCTCACTCACCGGCCGTGTGGACGGGATGGAGCTGCGCGGTTCCCTCCCACGGCGGCGCGGGTGCGAGCGGCGTGTATCCGTTCAGTGTGGGGTAACCTCTGTGGCTCGTGGTCCGCGGTGCGGGCAGCTGCTCTCTCTCTCTCTCTCTCTCTCTCTTTCTCTCTCTCTCTCTGTCTCTCTCTCTCTCTCGAGGTAGGGAGGCTGACCGAGGCACCGAGAGCTCTGCTTCTGATTGGCTGCACTTGACAAGTTCCCGGTAAAAACCGAAAAAAAAAAGCACAACAATAAAGGGCCGCCGAGCCTTTTGCAACTAAGTAGCATCGCGACGCTGCGATGATGCAAAGGCCAGAGGGAAGGTTATTAATAAATCAGATTTTCCAGTTCAGCATGAGATTTAAAATTTATTTATTTATTTATTTATTTATTGCAATTCAAAGATTTCTTTGTTGAAGGATGCAGGACACAGCAACTGCCCTGTTGGGAACTTCAAAGTTACTTTCACTAAACATGAATAAAACAACTCTATGTTTTCAACGTTTAATAAAGGATTTAATTAAACGTGTTTGATCACTGGAAATGGGTGTTGACATTTAATGTTGCGCTCTGTTTTGAGATCAGGCCATTATTCTCATCATTATAACTGCTTCTCTTAGTTCTCCATTTCCCTTGCTTTAGTCGCCATAATGAACAATATAATTAATTGCATTTAAACCGGCAACGATTATACTAATAAGCCTCGACTTTCTGCATTTCTCCGTCTTTCCTTGTTTATTAGTATTAAATTGGTAGTCGAAAGCCCGCATAGTGGGAGCAATGGCTTGGGGAAGTGGGGTGTCATCGATGACTGTGGGCCCTTGTCTGCTTGGGCCTTGTGTCCCACAGCGGCAGCCATTGTACTCTGGAACTGATAGTCTGGCGAGCTTCCTCTTTCTTTCCATCCCCTAGCTGAACATCACGCTCTGTCCCAGGGGCAAAATCCCCGATGGGAGGTAGAGAGCCACATTTGTTGCCACATTCCATCACAGGGCGACCCTCATCCAGGGACAATCGTGACTGAATGGAGGTGGTGGTGGTGGTGGGGGGGTTGTCCCGTCAGCTTGGGACCAGCTGGAGCTTCACCACACGGCTTCCATGATGTGCTCAGTAAACAGCTGATACCACCCCCTAAACCTCTTTCCATGCACTCATTTAGGAGGAGTCCTCTTATCTCACCTAGGAGGATATACTGTACTTAACTCCAACTCCATCTTGCTTCTGACTTATAACCAACGGTCAGGTACCCTGGCTGGAAGGAGGATGAGCATCACAGCTAACAACTGCCAGAGTGAATGAAGTCGCCGGTTTGCCACCAGGAGTCACACTTTGGTTCGAGAGAAGACCGGTTGCCTCGATGACTTTGGACTTTGTTCCCGCATCTGTACGCAACACCCACCCTTTGAGGGGAATCCGTTAATATTTGACAGCGGAGAAGACAAGAAGAGTCCCTGCTGGTGACCTCCGCCGACATTCCTCTGGCCAATTAACATTCTGTGCCAAGGACGACATTTTTTTTTTTATTGCTTTAAGAGCCTGCAGAGGCGAATTGATTGAGGAGGGGAAGAAAAGGACATAGATAAATGAAGCAGACACAGATGCTGTGACGATGGCTTTAAAAGTAAAGAGGCAGCCCTCCTTTATGACAAAGAACAATGGATAAACTTTTAAGGCAGGCTTTAAAACCTCTTTCACAAACAGGTGAACAAAGCTCTCAGATCAATAGACAACAAGACAGTGAACAATGCTCTGCAAACAACCCCCCCGGCCCTCACACCCCCACCTGGAACCTTCTGTGTGAAATGTTTTTTTTCCGCCTTTTTGAAGGCTAACGGACTCACAGATGAACTGCAAAGCAAAGATAAGTTTTAGCAACGCACTGTATTTCCACAGTCCTTTAGGGACCAACACCAAGATTTGATAAAGCTGCTGGTCATCCCCAAAGGATTAAATTCACCCTCTGTCCTACCAAAGCTCACCCCTTTGCCTTCAATGCAAACTATCATTTGGCCAAGGTCTAGAGTTACTCTGTTTTCCCTCTGCCCCCTGCAGCAATGCATAATCGCACTGGATTTATACCAGGTCTTCTAAAACATTTAGCTCTTTTTTAATTTCAACAGACTGCTGTTTTGAAAGGTTGAGTTTGCTTAAGATGAGCAAAGGGTTCTTATTTTACCCTTTTAACATAGAAATATACATTAAAGTCATTTTCACCTCAGACAATGAGACACGCAAAAGTTATATTCAACTCAAATCGATAGAAATATTTAATGGCCTGTTCATTTTTATTGTGATTTTGGTTGTTCTAAACCAAATACTGTTTAGTGAATAGTAAATAAAAAAAAAAATAATAATTATTTGGGGTTCAGTGATCCTCCTGTTATTTTTTTTATTTTTTATTTGGCTGATAGCTTTGTCCAAGTTGATATACATCCTCTAAGAACAAAGTCGTGCTTGCGCTGTTGGCAAAGTGACCCCCCCAAGCAGCCTTATAATGCAGCGTCCACTGATAATTGTTCTAAGAGTCCAATATAAATTGTTCCCTTAGAATTACAAGGCCACACAAACTTATGAAGCACAACAGTGCCTCAGCATCATCACAGTTAAGGAAAGGAAAAAAAGAAATAACTTGATCCTAGTGAGGTCAGCAAGGGCCAATCCAGACTGTGCTGTAGAGTTATTACTGCTTACAGCTGATATTTTTCTCCAGCAACCCTAACAATGTCATGTTTGTATACAGGTATCCTTATGAGTGTGATGCTTTCTTGGAAATCAGTTCATAATATGAAATCTTATAAGTTCAACACACAGTTACCACTATAGCCTGGACGTTGGAAATTCACTCACGTTTGATTGGTGTTACAAATAAGCCTGAAAAATCTGGCTATAACTCAACAAAGGGTATTACATAATTTCACTGGTACACTCGAAAAGTCAAAGACTCGTATCTAAAGGGTTACCTGTACTGAGTTATTCATAGTAACTTACCCATGTCCATAGCTGGGTAATTTCTATTAGAGTAATTTAGGGTAAGGGCTTTGCTAAAGGGAACTATGGCAGGGATTGGATCCCGATTCTTCTGATTAGAAGGCAGTAGCTTTAACCACTGCACTACCTGCTGCCTCAGGTTCTATTGCTACCACCCAAAGCGGCAGGTTTTGAGTTTGTGCATGAACAGCATCACTGACGGCACCATGTAAGTGCCATTTCAGTCTGCCATGGATGAAGCTGAAATGACAGAAGATGGCAGCCAGTGGAAGATTTGCAGGCATGTGGGTGCAGAAAGGACCCTGGAACGTCGACCGGAGCGCACGGAGGACGGGGGGTCAGAATGCGTAGCCCTGGGATTGCTTCCCAAGGCTGTATTGATGAGAAATGACAGGCCACTCAGGAACGCAGGTTCGCCCGCCCGCACGGTAATCCGGGCACGACCTGAGTAAGTTATTTTACATGGCCGATGCACATTTCCCCCTACTGCTGACAAGGCCAAACGTAAACTATGTCCTAATGTAAAAATAGCCTTTGCCAGCACAACTCAACTGCCTGACTGTGGAAAAAAAAAAAAAGCCGCTCAGAAAGAAAAAAGGGAAAGGAAATGTTATTTGCAGAGGCATTTGATCCGATTTCAGTCCAAGAGCATGTTCGCAGAGGGCAAGCAAATGCAGAAATGAACCCAGGCAGATGCTGCAAATGTCATACAAAGAACCATTCATAAATATGAATGTTTTTAACAAAGAAATGCTGTATGTGTGCAGACACACAAACATACACATGGAGGCAGAAACAGTTGCGGAGACCACACAGTGAATATGCTGGTGTCTCTCCTTGGTGTGACACCAACATATTCAACTCTTAATCGTGCTGCAGTTTGATGTGGGACCAAATGATCCACAGCTGCACACAGTTACAGGTACATCCCAGAGTGAGGGGAAACACATGAAGATTAAGGTCATAAATCAAGGCCAGGTAGTGGGATTTTATTCCCTCAGACCATTTTTTTTTTCATGGGACCTGACCTATGCTCTCAACATTGGGGGTGGCATCTGCTCATCATGGTCATGCGATTAAACCTTTGGCACTCACTTCCATCACATCACTGCGCCTGTCTTCAGACAGACATCCAAAACGTTAAGCTTATGGCTGCTGTAAGACTCAGCTTCCCTCACATCTGAGTTGCCCTGGTTAGTACCTCTGCAGTCTGTGTTCAGCAGTAGGAAGTGAGCGAGAAGTAAACAAAAGGTAGGGGTAATTTCAGGCGTGTTATTCACGCAGGGGCATCAGCAATGCAGGTCCATTCAACCTGACTAAAAATATTACTTTTAAAGTCCTATTATAGATGATACGATTTAGCAGATGCTTTTATCCAGAATACCTGACAATGCTTACGGTGGGCTGAGAAACTGAAGCAAATCGTATTTGTTGACATGCTGAAGGTACGAGAAAAAGTGACGTTGATACCTACAACTTCTTGGATATAAACATGTCATGTGACAAAGTGAGTACACTCCTTGGGATGTTTTTTCTTTTTGATGTATGTGGACATGTCAAGATTTGATCTTCATTTAAGCAGTATCGTTGCACAAAGATGATATAATATAACAAACATCGGGCCACATTTGCAGTTTGGGGTCAGTCGTGTAATTTAGGTAAACTGAAATGCAAATTTTGCATGTGGAAAAAGTAAGTACACCCCACTTATCACTATCTCAACTACCCAACATGAGAATCAGGTGCACCAGATCAGGTGCAAATGATCAGAACATTATTAGAGAGGACCTTGGAGGGAGCTGTCTTATTTAAACCTCAGACATTGCGTTTCATCTCCTTTTTCTTGTTGGAGTGTATGTGCTATTGCCACGCCTAGATTGAAAGTGTATTGCACTTTCTGGAAGTATTAATATTTAGATGACAAAATCTTCAGCAGAAAAGTAAGTTCTCTAAGATTACAAATTTCCACATTGGGGGGGGAATTGTAGCTTCTAGTCACAGTAGGGGAACGTCCTCTCAGATCCTGGATTAGTCTGGTAAGCTGGTGCAAATATAAATGGAATTGTGCACAATAAATATTTCAGTGCAAAAACACATGCTGTTAGATAATTCATTTGGCACTAATGCTGGCTGGTGTACTGTATTTGACAGTAAAGGGTTTTCTGTCATAGTTGTGATGACATAGAAGGCTGGTGGCATGGGCCCGTAACGTCTTAGTGTTGATCACGTGGGCACGGTGGTCCCTGCCATCCCCTGGCTGTGTTTGGCCTGTTAAATATACAGTGAAGCTTGCTGTGCTTCAATCAGAAATCTGAAGCCCCGTACATTGTGTCATGCAAAGGGCCACTGCTGTGAGCAGTCACGCTTTGGATTGATTATTTGATAACAGAACTCGACTGGTGCAGCTCTTTTATTTGAATCCATTAAGCCACTTCTGTCCCCACTTTTGTTCACCTGCAGCAGGACACATCTAGCTTGATGCTGCCAGACGCATGGCACATACATGAACTGCAGTACAACAGGATTAATTACAGTAGCCGCGTTTTCGGTAGGGTCAACCGATCTATACGCCGGACACGGCTGCCGCTCCTCTCCGTAATCCTTAGATTAGTCAATGTAAATGTATTTGAAGGGATTCTCAGTGGCTTAGAAAGCTAAAGGATAATCTGCACTAAATCATTAATATCATATTGCCTTCGGCTAGAGCTTGCGACCAACAAAGATTTGCAGCTCAAAGCTAAGGCGTATCCGACTCTTCTGTGTGTCAGGGCTGCAGTAATAGCAAAGGTTCTACACTGTTCACATTGTTCAGCTGGAAATCTGTTTGTTACACATGCTGTGGTTTCAGTGTGCTGGAAGGTGCACATTGTATGGCCAAAAGTATGCGGACCCCCTTTCTAATGATTACGATGAGCTGTTTCAGCTGCACGCATGGTATGAAAACATTCTAGACACCTGTGTGCTTCCAGCTTTGGCCATAGTTTGGGGAAATTCCTCTCCTGCGTCAACATAACTGTGCCCCCCCACCTGTGCACAAAGCAAGCTCCATAAACACGTGGTTTGCCTAGGTTTGTGTAGAAGAACTTGAGTATCCTGCATAGAGCCCTGACCTCAAGCCCACCGAACACTTTTGGGATGAACTGGAATGCTAACTGTGAGCCAGGCCTTCTTGCCTGACATTGGTTTCCAACCTCACTGATGCTCTTCTTGCCAAATGGGCACAAATTCCCACAATCTGGTAGAAAGCCTTCCCAGAAGAGGCTGTTATAGTAGCAAAGGGGGAAATGCCTCTACATGAATGCCTATAGGTTTGGTATGGGATGTTCAACAAGCATACAGTACATGTGTGATGCTCGTGTTCACATACTTTGACCATAGTGTATGAGAAAAGGTGTGGGTCAGCTGGTGTAAGGTTCTCCATTAAGATGCATTCATTCAAAGTACATCCAGCACAATATTACTTTAGTTACTTTGCATCTTAATTTTGAATGATGGTACATCTGCCCAGGGGCAGCCTGAAGTCAATGGGGCAACCAGAACAAAGCTTCATTGTATGTTTGAGAGCGAAGCCACAAACTGGTTAATGTGTCCTAAGGATCCATGGTGGCTTTCAAGTCCTGGCAACATCTGTGACAGCGGGCTAAAGGCAAAGTGGCTGTGCTGTAGGGCTGTGATTCACATATTTAAACATGATATTTATGTGGCCTTTAGTGAAAGAATATTTCTGAGAGGTAGAAGAATGAACTACGTATGGTAATTCACTACTATGATGCTTATCATTAATGTAATATCAATGCAGAAACAATGGAACAGAGAGGATCTATATCTCAATTGATCTGCTTGTTTATCTTTTTCTACACACACACCCACACACACAGTTCTTCTGTTTATTCCTGCTTTTTTGCAAAATGCTTCTCCTTTGGAACTGCCTTTACATTGGTGTGTTTAAAAGGAGACCATCTTGTGACTTTAATGTACTTGAGTAAATACAAGGTTCAACAAGACAGTTAACCTTAGCAGGCAGTAAGTTGGCCAGGACATACCCGATGAGTGTAAATAATAAAGGACACTCTCTCCTTCAGTATTAAACAGTGAAAGACTCCTGGTTCTGTTTGTAAGAAGGGTTTGGGTACAATACATTTATATGTTCCACCTTTGCTCCTAGCCAAATGTAAAAAATAGTCTAATCCTTGAAAACATCATAAATCAACAAGCCGTTGGCAGTCTGATTTTGTGTGCGAGTGCAGCATACTGTTGTCCCTCTTGATCCCCCCCATCCCACATGCTTTGCCCATCATGGGATTTCAGAAAGTGGAACAGCAAAAAGCTAATTCTTTCCCGATGTAGCCATGCCCTCCGCTTCTTTTCTGATGGGTAGGCATTCGTCCTGCTCTTGAAACACCCAGAACTCTGACAAATTCTCATATGTGTGAAAGCCTGGATACCTACACTTAACCCCTCTTTCCTCCAGGTTTCCTTTCCATTTCTTCCAGAGGCCAAGGAATGATTACAGATGGAATCAATGGGAGAGAAAGAGGAGGCTAAGATAACCATTTGGCACCTATATGGCAGACTTTGAGCTCTGTGGATGCTGATCACACTATGCAGTTTGACAGGATTTAGGTTGTGATTTAGATGTTGAAGATTAATAGCGGGAGGGGGGTCTTGATGGTTTTCACTTTTGGACTATTAACCAGAAGCTTGCAAGACTGCTTTCTTAATGCTCGGCCTTGTTCTGTGGCTACTCACTGTGCCGAGATGGATTATTCCATTCCACACGTCCCCCTGGCATGGTTAGCCATCTCAGCAATAAAGCTCAAAGTAATGTATTATGATGATTTCCATTATTTCTGATCACTACAGAAATGCATATTAACCCTTTTGAAGGGGGGTGGACCAATGAATAAAATAAAGCACAGGGGGGGGGGAAAGTTTCTTGAATAATTTTGTTTCTGTTAGCAACATCATTTTCCCAGGTTTTTCTGATGATGATTTCAAAACATGGGGTTGGGGTGCTAATCCAGTTGCATTACCCTTTGCGGAAGGATTACGAAGCGACAACTTCGAGTGAAACGGGAGATGTAAGAGCCGCCTAAGCTGTGTTCCCATTAAAAGCCACACAGAGCTGAGACATACAGGCAAGCTTCACTGCATGGCTGCCAGCAGCTTACAAATATGTATACACACACACACAAACACCCCCGTGCCCCCAGATAAGCTCTCCACAACTTCTCCAAGTTCTTCTGCCCCCACTGCTCTTCATTCAAACGAACAGATGGACATTGAAATGGCTCTTTCAAAAAGGTACGAGGGTGCAGTGAAGGCCTCTGGAGTCTGACCATTCTTCTCACTAACCTACACCATTGTTCAGAAGATCATGGTCAACATGTACAGTATAGGATGGATGAATACTGGCAACAGCTTTTTTTTTTTTTTTCCCCTCTCTCTCTCTCTCCCCCATCTCAGAATCAGAACGCTTTAGCCACCACGGTGACAATTGATTCTAGATCCAAAATGAAAAAGAAAAGCAAAAACAAAAAAATATCGTTTTTAACATTGCCCTGGATATGCGGCTAGTTCAAGACACATCACTTTACTTCCATGTCGGCCCAGGGAATCCCGAGAGGAAGGGAAACTAACAGTTCAATCCTAGGTAATTAACTTTATGGTGACCCAGGCCACGAGCAAGCTAGACATTGCAATCGTTTAAGCACAACAGTCCATTAGCCTTCTCCCCCAAGGGCCAGGGGTAGCAGGACAAACACAGGGACTTCTCAATACTCATTTATTTTCATTCAATCTGCATGGTTTCTGCTGGAAAAGAGGCCCAGCAGAGTGTCTTTTAGTGAATAGTTATCCTGGAATTTGGCGTGTCGCATGGGCTCATTAAGGTAGGGTGGGTCAGATTCCAAACAATTCAAGGCTGTTGCTCGACTCATATTGCTGGAATTGGAAGTAAATCTGTATGAATTGTAATAGGAGTTCGGCTGGAAAAGTAATTGTGCAAAACCGAGTTGTAAATTTTGGTTAAAGATCTGAACATGTTCCTGTATATATTTATTTTTAGAAACCTCTGAGTGTTGGCAATATGGGATTGGCTTTAGGAGTGAATGGTACTTGCAATATGTATATATAAATAATATATATATACTTATATGTGTTTATTTTACAGAATATCCATACGTGCATAGATGAAAATGGCAGGAAAAAAATATTTTTTTTGGAGTTTTTGTGTACTACTGTATAAATTTAAGTTGAAATACTATATATTTTACAGTCTGACATGCAATAAAATTTGAGGTTTAATTTCTTAAATATTTTAAAGTATAAAATCAGTGACTGATTCCAAGGCTTTGCTGTTGTATTTCGTAGCATACTGCCTGCCAGGCTCCACACCGGAAAATTAACATGATGTGCCGTAAAGATTCCCCGGAGATGTGTGCTGTTCTTGCCATGGCTGGAAGCATGGAGCGCTGATAAGGACCACGTTGGACCTCAGCACAGTGAGCTGCGGTGAGGCAATGTTGGTGGCTGAAGCATGCATCCTCCCTTCTTTTCTTTATACCAGAAAGACCTTTGTTCCATGCTGAGTTGGAAATTAATGGACTTTCTGGCAAAACTGAAAAATCATCACAAGAGTGAGCCTGGAGGCTTTAGCTGTAACTGCCTATTCCAGCAAGGTAGGATCTGCACTCCATGTACCCAGCTTCAACACATAATTGATGTACAGTGGTATGGTTTTAAGAAGTTTTTTTTAATGTAGCTTGAAGGTGGGTGAGGCAGTTGGCAGAACTTGCAGACCTCCAACTCAAAACTGTGACACCACCTACAGGAAAAGACTGCAAAGCTTAGCCTGGAGCAATATCTAAAACCTGATCCACGAGGGGGAACATAGAACTTTATTCTTGAGAGGAACTGTAATGGCACACCTGCTTGGTCCTCACCCCCCATTTGCAATGCTGGGCTGTGCACCACTGTCCCACCTATGTCATTACTACTCAAGTGATGACTCCATGAGTAAGTGGGAAGGACCTGACATTTATTTAAAGCAAAGCTTTTTAAACCGGGTGTCACTATGCAGAGGGGTGAAGGTAATGCTTTAATTTTTACTTTTCATAAGAAACAAATGCATTTGTTTGAAATGTTTAGTTTAGACTTTCATTATAGAACAAATGAACATGCAGCAAAAGGTAACATCAGTTGAATAAATGTAAGTGACTTATTTCTTATTGCTTGTGCGGCACAGGACACGCAGGGAATTTTGAAGGATTACACTTTATGAGATTTAAATAGAGAAACTACCCAAACACGTAGAAATGAAGTGACCACAAGATATGGAACTTTAAGGATACTGGCAAAGTATGTCCCTTACAGGTTGCCGTACTGCACAGTATAACATAGCAAGGTGGTCTGGTATAAGAAAGCTACTCGTGTGACTTGGGAACTTTGAGCTTCTTGATTTATTGCAGACAAATTTTTGGTGCTGCATCATAGCTCGGAATTATAGCAGAGCACCTGTTACACACATCGGGAGTTTGGTATTTGAAGCTCATCTGCATTACAGCAAAATTGTGCATACCAGGGTTTACCTGTACTGGCAAACTTACAAAAGATAAGGTTTGATTATACAGTGAGGAGTATTTGAAATCAGATCTATGTGCTGTGGTGATGACAACAGTCCTATGCCTTTGTGTTCAATTTGCAGGGAAGAGCTGGCCCATGTAAGATGTCATATACACTTTGACATTTCCCTACAAAACATGGTCATTTAGAATGAAAAACTGTGGAATATTTCAAAGTCATTAAGAAAATAATGAGCAACGCAGAGTGGTTTGTAGAGCTAAGAAAAGAACAGAACTTGATGTTGAAATATCAAGAAACTGATTTGGACATCTTCTGGCTTTTTTTTTCTATACTCATCTAAAATCTTGCATAATTAAATACTTAGACCTAACATATTGGCGTGTTGAGCAGAATTTTAAAGGTCTTTGGGGTGTCACCGTGGAAGAAGTTTATAAAACGCTGGTTTGAAGCTTATAGTGTTGCTGTCTTTCACTGGCTTTTCTGCAGTGGGATGTATAATAGAGCAGACCTATAAAAAGGCCCAGGTAGCACAGGTAAGCAGTGGCGAGGATAGCAATTATGCATCTTGTGTGTACAATACTGTTCAGCAAAACTGAAAATTGGGCAGGCAGTGTCTAAATGAAATATCTGCAAAGCAACTAATACCCCATCAGTACTCCCTACGCGACTAATACCCCATCAGTACAACCTGGGACACAAATCTGCAACCTATCATTGACTGCCTACTCACCTGCTTTATCCGGAAGGTTATCAGCCCAGCTATGCCTCCGGTGTTAACCTGTTATTCTTCTGATGGGATTTACTTTGCTTCCTGCATCTTGTAAACCCAAGAAGCGCAATAACTGAAGAGGATTAAAAGGTCTTAAATGCTGATTTGTGTCTTACCTTCCCTCATCCTCTGCCATTAGCCACATTCAGACAAATGTTTGCTCAATAGATGTGCAACTTTGAAAGGGGCCATCGTATCTCTGCAGCCAATTAACAAATCATCAGCCTCTTGCAGTTCCGCCATGCTGTTCCGGGGTTATCTGACGTCTAACAGCATCGAGATTAACCTCATGGGAACTATGTCACATATCTTGTTTGGGAGAAGCAGGGATTTAATGCTTTGGAAATTGCCAGCAAACAATACCATCCACTATTCACTGATGATTAGAAGTCTCTTAGAGGTTAACTGTTGTGTTTATTTATTTATTTATTTATTTATTTATTTATTTATTCACATTCCTTTTGGTGAGATCTGGCATGGGAACACGAATGCGACTGCGGAGTGGCTAGTTGCAGCTGCCAAGTCGTTCTGCCTGCCAAATGCAGACACTGGGGTCTCCTTGACTACGATTGTGACACAGATTGCCGGGCGGAACATTTCCCCCAGAACAATGAAGAGTGCCTTCTAGGACTCCAGTAAACATTTTGAATTGAAATCATTATTTTCACATTTTGAAACTGCAATGAGGTGCAAAAGGGTAGCAAAGGATACAAACATTTCAGTGCACAGCTTTGATTAAATGACTCTAATGTGGTGTGATAGTTTTCAGAGCTTAGCAGCCATTACTTGACAAATGGCTTGGCATTTTTCCGTCCAATATTGAAGGACCATTTAAACATTTACACTGACTTTGCAGTCACACTGTTAGATGCAATTAACTATTACATCTAACTGCTATTGTTACCAGCTCTACTATTACTACTACTTGGTTGTATTTGGTCACAGGTCATTGTTTTAAGGTGCATGGTCTTGTCTGAATCCAGGTGACTCGGATGACTATGTTGTCATACTGGGCAAATTTCTTGCCTCCTAGTTTTACAGGGAGAATCATTTTGACTTGAAGGAAGATGTTTTTAAGACCAGACCCACAGACTGATCCCACTGACTCTGGAAGAATTCAAAGGGACAGCTGATTTGTTTTGGGTCTGAGCATTCTGGTCTCATGGTTAATTTTGGCACAACAATGTTTTTTTTTTAATAAAAAAAAAAAAACAACCTACCTTAGTTTTACGTGAAAATGCACCTCCCCCTGTGGTATTCTGGGCACAGCAGCCTCGCCTGTCCGTCAGGAGATGCAAGGAGCGATGAGGGCCATTACCCATTCAAAGGTTGCGTTTGGGATCTTTTAGGTGTAACTGACAGATTGGCAGGAGTCTCAGTTGGGACCCCATTGACACCCCTCTGGTGTCTCCTGGCAAACCAGCCAAGCAAAGCACCCCCAGGGAGGGTATTGTGGGAGTGGGGGAGATGCTCTACATATGCATGGAAACATGAAATGGCACACAGTATCGCAAACCTTCTCTGCATGTACTTTTTCTGCTTTTAGATGCATTGGCATTTTACATCTTGCAATATGAGCAGCTGTCCATCACGGGAGCATGTCTGCTGAACAAGTTCTTGCTGAGCATCTCGGTCAAGTTGCTGTAGCAATGCACTGTGTGTTGAAATGTACATTTTTATCCAGTGACTTCACATCAACTGATTCAAGGTCCGGCGTAACACAACCGTGTCATTTGAACCAAACCCTTTCTTTTTTCGGAGACTTTGAAGCCCATCCCCTCATTTGTTCAAATTACCAGCATCACTCTGTGGCTCTCTGTCAAAACAAGGATGTTTTGAGGGACATCAATTCTGTTGTCAATATTTTATCTACCTGATAAGAGTAAAGATTTATGCTGCTTTCTAAAAATATTGTTTCAAGGCCACTCAAAAACTTTTTTTTTGTTGTATAAGCGTTAAAAAAAAACAAAAAAAAAAAACAAAAAAAAGGTGTTGGCTGAAGAAGGGCAAAGCAAATGTGGACTTGAATGGATCACGTTCACATTTTATCTCCACATCTCCTGGCTACGTTTGCAGGACGTCGCTTCCACGCAAGGCGCAGGTCTGTGTTCGCACCGTAATCCGTAAATGAGGTGCGCCATTCCTGTGTGACCCCACCCCGTGCGCCTGTGTTCTGCAGCCTTAGCAACACGAAGCGCACATTTATTTTCATAACTATTGAGTAAATAAAAATCTAATCACAATAATTATTTGGTATAATAAACACCTGGACGCTGGCAATGTTGTGCAGTTTTAAAGGCCTGGATTCTCAATGGTGAACGCTGCTGGTTCATGTCCCATGAGAAGTTTATGCCTCTGTGCCCCTGAGCAACCCGCTTAACCCAAATTTCTCCGGTAAATATTCAGCTGTGCATACAGAGGGGAAAAGTGTAAAGCAAAAAAGCACGGACTGTGTAACATCAAATGAAAAGTTGCTTAGGGCACCGATATCTAAGCAAGTAAATCATAACCATAGCAGGTGTGATTCATGGAGGCCAGGTGTGCCTGCTGAGAACTGTTATGGGGTAACATAAACAGAGCGATGCATATTAGTTTAGGAGTGACCTGCGACCTGCTGAAAACAAACAGGGAGAAAGCTGCCCACCGAAACAGGTCTGCACAGCCAGGCCATTGTTATGAAATTCAGGGTCCCGGTCACATGGGTCAGAACCGTTCTTGGGCTCCAGGGAGTATAGAGCACGCTAAGCCAAAGTTTTTACCACCAATTCCTCACACCATTCTTTACAATCCTTTGATGGACGGCAAAATGGTCACGGAGGAATTTAATGTATTTAATTTACTTTTGCGTGCCAGAGAAATTTAAACTTAATGGGGAAAAAATGAAAGCTTGCAAGAGGTGTTGGAGGGTCAGCATGCATATGTGTGAGACTGCCACTATGATTTGTTCTTGAGTCACACAAACTACTCCTTATGCCAATGAGAGGTCGTCTGCTCAAGGGTCGCTTCCAAGCGCGACTGACGAAAATGTCAAAGACGGCGATCCTGATAAATATGATATTCTAGATCGGTATTTTTTCGAACGAGTGTGCAAAATATTCTGTATCAGCGGCCTTTATATCAGTTTGATGCTGAAACTCGAGCAAAGTTTCAGAGGGGCTATTGCTGATTCCAGCCAGCCATCCATCCATCCATCCATCATCTGCTTAATCTTGGGCGGCATTGCGCCATTCCAGAGCCGATCCCAGAATCATTGGGCACTAAGCTGTGAAACAACCCCCAGACGGGATGCCAGTCCATTGCAGGGTGGCCACACAGCAACACACACTGTAGGCAATTTAGAAAGTCTATTTAACCTGAAACACATGTCTGGACTATGGGAGGAAACCAGAGCACCCAGAGGAAACCCACACACAGAACATGTGGACACCACGCAGACCGAGTTGGATCTGTCCGACTCAGCAGCAGCGCTCAAGGACTAAAGCAAAAGAAACAAAGATAGACTGCCTTCTGAGCAGTGTGGGTGGATAGTTTTACTGTTAAATATTCCTAAAAGACCTTGCTGAATTTTGTGTGATTTATAGATTCGTCCCGGAAAACTAACATCTGCCGCGGACAATTCAGCATCTGTGAGAACGCAAACAAGATAGTTAAGCGCATTCCGCAAAAACACCATCCTTGCGGTGATCCGTGCTACAAATGCATTTTAAACACCCCCAAAAAAAGTCAGCTTTGACAATGACCCATTCTGATTTATATTATGAAATAAGTGGGAAAAGAGCTTGTGTGGGAGTGGGTGAATGAAAACACTGTTGTTCTGAATGATACCGGCAACCCAGTTGTTTGCCGGCTGGGCCCCTGTAAGCACGATCGCGTTGTTATCCAACTGTTATCCACTTTTCCGCCGAGACCTGGTGGAGAAAACCAACCTGGACGCTCGGTAATTGAGGCGAGGTTTAAAAATGCCCCCGGTGGACGTTTGTGGAGTCAGCTACAAGAAATGGCTCATCCAAACTTTGGGATTTAATGAACAATAGCAGCGGCGAGACGTCAGCCATGGAGCAATTACACGCTTTGCTTGTTGTCAGACGACTTCTTTCCGTGCCCACCCCACCCCCCCCCCCCCTTCCCCTGGCTCGCTCCATTCTTGCTCGCGCCGCTGCCTATTCATGTTTTTTTGTGTTTTTAGACTTGGACATGTAATTGATGTCTAGCGTCAGCTTCATACATTTTGTCTGAATCTACCTCGGGGTCTTCGACCTCAAACCAATGTTCCGCCCAATCGGATAAAAATCTGCAATTTGCTTGGCTGCCAGAGGTGTCGTGAGCACAGAACTCCAGTAGAATGCGGCACATTACTTTGACGTATGTCCAAAAGCTAAATCCACAACGGAGGAGTTTAATGAACTCCAGGGGTGCGCAGCTCTTGTTGTCTCGTGAATCCAACGCTAAAAAATGCAGAGGTGCTGGAATGCCTTTGAAGTCCTGGTCATTGCCTTTGAATGGATATTTCCCAAATATACAGTAAATTCTGTGTGAAAGAATCCAAAGCATCAATTTCTAACAGCACTTGGCTTTTAAGAGCGTCCTACTGCTTGCCTCATGATGCATCGTGAACTTTATTTATACGCCTTGATCTTGTAGGCAAAATTTTTTGGCAATTTTTGCTTTAGTAAATCTAACCCTGTACACTGGACTCCTTGCATGCTTTGACAGTTTTAGACTCCTGATTCACTGGATTTGTTCATCTTGGCTTTAACGTTGGTCACAAATAACCCGTTGATTTTAAAACAGCTATGACGGTTAAAAATGATCAGATATACATTACAGCCATTTCACACTTTCCACGTCTCTCAGTTTATACGCGGCCGTTTGTTTGTGTATTCCTCTATGGCAAAACTCCCACCAGAAATGGAAACTTCATTTCTGAATATTTACCATGCGGGTGATTCTTTTTGAGGCGGCGTGCATTCCCGAGCGTTGCTTTGACTTCTGTATAAATTGATGATTTGCGAACAAACACATTTGTGCTTCTTTCATGTCACGACGCAACCTTGGAAAATTAGTGATGATGGATGTGCTCTTGATGTGAATGGAAGGGAAAATGGAAGTGAGTCCCGGATATGAATCACCGTCAGATAGATCCAGCTGTACTGCCAAAAATGGTGGCATCCGTTTCTTATTCAGTTCAAACTGTTTCCTCTCATATTCTTTAATATTATCATATTTCGACAAATTGACTTTTGTTTCCAGGCAAAAGTGCTCTGCGATATTATTGTCATTTTCGTCAATCATTTTCAATTAATTACTATTTTATTTTTGAGTCAAACAGCATGAATTTACCCAACTCAGGCAACATCATTGCTATTCTTTCATCATTGCTTAAGTTGAAGTGAAAAGAAAAAAGTCATATTGTTGCGTAGTAGTACTATACTTGAGACTGTAATTTTTCTAGAATCAGGATAATAAGCACTCTATTTTTGTGTTATTTTCCTGACTTTAACACTACCGCTAACATTTCCAAATGTGCTATTTGGCCAAAAGTATGTGGCCACCAGAGCATCACACTCGTATGTGCTTGTTGAACATTTCATCTCAAACCCAAGGGCATTAACATGGAGTTGACCCCAGCCGTTGCTGCTATAACAGCCCCCAGTCTTCTGGGAAGGCTTTCCACCAGATTTTGGAGCGTGGCTGTTGGATTTTGTGCCCATTAGACCACAAGAGTATCAGTGAGGTCTGGTGAGAAGGCCTAGCTTGTAGTTGGAATTCTAGTTCATGCCAAAGGTGTTCAGTGGGGTTGAGGTCAGGGCTCTGTGCAGCCACTCAAGTTTTTCCACACCACCCTCAGCAAACCATGTGTTTATGGAGCTAAGCTGCTTTGTACATGGGGAGGGGGCACAGTCATGCTGGAGCAGGAAAGGAGCTTCTTCCCTAAACTGCGGCCACAAAGGTGGAAGCATACAGTTGTCTAGAATGTGTTTGTATGCTGCGTGGGTGCGGCTGAAACAGCTCAGCTCAGTTATTAGTGGGGGGGGGGGTCCACAAACTTTTGCATACATTTAAAATTTTATCTAAAGGCGCACCGATTCACTAGCATTTAAATTTTCCTTTCTATTTGAATTATAAGAATATTTCACGACAACTCAAAACTCTAGAAGTAGCACTCGCAGGATTAGTCCAAGCCATCAGTACTACCTTTGCTTTCCTTTTAGCTAGTGCTTGTCACGCAGATAGGGCAGCTGACCTGGGATCAGATAAGCCCTGGCACAGCGGATGACATGTGCACAATAAGTGCAGGGCATTGTACCTCAGATCAGCCTTATCTTAGTCCTTTCTATTACAGAGAAATGTCTACACAGACAGGTACAGGGAAGTAGATGTCTTTCCCGGTCATAACATCCCCTGATGCATGTACTAAGTCCAATAAAATTGTTAGACTGTTAGCAGGAAATGTCTCATAAAGATGATGGTCAGCTGTTGACATGGAAGGGCAGCAAGGATACTGCTATTGTGCAAACCACAAGTCAAAAGCAATAAGATGCCCTATATGGCCAAAAATATGTGGACCCCCCCCCTTCTAATGGCTGAGTTGAGCTGTTTTAGCTGCATCCATGCCTCGTACAAACGCATTCTAGACAACTGTGCTTCCACCTTTGTGGCCACAGTTTGAGGTGGAAGCTCCTTTCCTGCTCTGGCATGACTGTGCCCCCCAAATCACAAAGTGAGCTCCATAAACACACAGTTTCCCCAGGTTGGTGTGGAAGAACTTGAGTGGCTGCACAGAGCTCTGACTTCAACCCCACTGAACACCTTTGGGATAAACCGGAATGGCAACTGCAAGCCAGGCCTTTTCCTCCAACCTCACTGATGCTCTTGGGGCCAAATGGGCACAAATTCCTAAAATCTGGTGGAAACACTTCCCAGAAGAGAGACTGTTATAGCAGCAAAGGGGGAACAACTCCATATTAATGCCCATGGGATGTTCAACAAGCACATATGGGGGTGATGCTCAGGTATTCACATACTTTTGACCACAGAGCGTACAATGGTCAAAATAAGAGGAGGTCACCATAAGTGGCAATAAACAATGTGCATCCGAATAAATGTTCACAACACCGAGAACCACAGCCAGCATGTTGTGCGTTAAGTTGCTCTAAGTGCAGGCAACGATGGTTTCCTGCTAGTACTTCCATGTTGTTGTTGACCCACCACCAGTATGTGTAACTGTTTTAACCAGCGCCCCTGAGAATTCTATGTAGTCTGGGCTCACCTTCATCCCAGTTTACTCTGTTCTTCCACGAGACCCAAGGTCAGGCACTCGGCTCCCCCGTTCCAGGAAAACTATAGCCGGGTTTCTATAGTTGTTGCCTGCGGGCCAATTTGAGAGGAGAAATGTGATTCCCAGCGACTACGATACTCAGGAGGAGCCCGGGGAGTGGCCGAACTGTCGGAAAGCACTCTGTTTTCTTCACACGTAGATGGGCCTGGGGCGAGCATTTGCACATCTCACATTAAAACTTACCAAACAAACACTTAAAAATTCACACTCAAAATATTTTAATCTCTTGTAATGATGGGTTAAATACCAATGCTTCAAGGCTACATTAATTACTTAAAACAATTGTCAAAAGCTGTTCTAGGAGCAGTAAAATGAATGTAACCGATTCTTCTAGAAATCCACATCAATGCTCCGCTATTTGTACGCATCTTATTCGGTTCTTTATAAGGGCTCACATGATACACCAATTCTGTATATACTGTAAGTTAAAGGAAAGAAAGGTCAGAGAAAGCACTTGTGCGCTTTTTTTTTGTGTTTGTTTAATGCGTGAAAAAAGTTTGGCCATTGCAGATCCGTTCATGTCTTCTAATATTCGCCACTTTCGAAAGAAATCGCTCCTGCATTTTCCACCTTTTGAAAATGTACCAATTTCGGACGTTTTTACGGGGGACTTTTTTGTCCTTTTCGAGATACGAGGCTGACTTGTCACTTGGAAGGTCCTTGCGCTGAATAAGCAGCCCTCGACTATCCTGGTAGATATCACAATGAGCGAAAGGTTACATTGGCAGAGAGAAACTTCTGCGTCTAACAGCTGTGGTCTTTTTCAAATCCGAATTTCGGGGTTTAATCGAGATTCGTGCCATAGGATGTGTTTATAGCTTAATTCAAGGTGATTTTGTGTTGTATGAATAAAATGGAAAAGCTGATATTGGGATGCATGTTATAGGCTATAACAAAGCTCCGAGAGAACATACGGGGATTCTTGTTTGGATAATGGAGTTGTGAACGGAAGGATGGCTACACCACACATAAAACCCTATACACGTACATGAGTTACATGCATGGTCGACTCGTGAGGTGTGGCAGCCAAACGATGCTCAGCAGTTACAGCTGGAAAACACACCGTCCCTCCAAACAAGTTCACATCCACATTGTAGAGCGGTTAACTATTTCTAGCCGAAGCTCTGGAGGACACTGACCAAAACTCAACCGGGGTATTTAGTTATGGATTCGTGCCTGGCTATCCTGGGCTATGAACATACAGGTTGACGTGAGAAAATAAGCCCTCTCCAGAGTTGAGTCTGATTTTATTCTTATTCTGATGTCAGCATCTGAAAATATGATGCAAGAGCACTAACAAAGAGCAGATTGATCCAGCATTACTGTGGGCGATATCCTGTCTCCACTGTAGAAAGCTGCGGAGAGAAGAAAGGAGAATAGCGGTTCTCGGAAAGCAGTTCAAAATGGAAGTGGCAAGCCGAGTAGAAGGTGTTCGGGCAGAAGAGATCCATTTTGACCGTCATGCAGTCAAGCTGCGAGGGAGGGCGACGCACCTACGCCTCTTCCACAGCGTCATGTGACTGTTAAAGCTCAAACGCCTCGTAGGAAAGGATGACATCTAGCTTGGAGCTGAGCAGCTCACCTATTTCTGCAGCGGTTTATTTGATGAATGAAGTGAGTCTCCCTCCTCCTGAACAGCGTGGTCCGCGCAAAAGATTCTGCCAACCATCATTCTCCCCTTTGCATTGCTAACAACCACAAGGTATTTCTTCAAGACCACAGAAAAACCGTACGGTTGCTGGAAAATAGGCCCCAGATGAGCCGTGCACAACCAGACAGTTCCGCGACCGACCTGCTTCTCTGAACTGCTCGCTTTACGCAGACGAGAAAGATTAATAAATAAAGACAAGAAAATGCTGCTCGTTCTATTTGAAGTAACTGGAGAGCCATTCACTTTGCATTCTTCCTTTCCTCTGTTTGCCGAGTGCTTTTCTTTTTATTCCAAATGCTGAGCCGCCCGATCTAAACGTGAATAAAAGAAGAAGTTGATTTTTGCACACAGCAGAGCGTCTAAGGAAAGGCAAAATCTCTGACATTCAACTGGGTTTTGGCCCACGGGCAAAATGGATCTCACTCCTGGTCTAGAGGCCTGACGGGTTACCGCTGGAGATCAGAACGCACGCAAAGCCAATGAACGGTCAATAAAACCATACAGAAATAATGGCCTAATGACCACTCTTTAATACACTCTATTAAATCATTGAACAGCATCATCTTCTGCGAGCGGGATCAATACTGCGGCCCGTTCGGGACTCGCTCAACAAGAGTTGTGTGACAAGCACTGCGCTCCCATTTGTACTCCAGCCGTTTTCTTTTTCCTTTCCCTCTTCTCCGAGGCAGACGGCAGCCTCCTTCCGCTCGGTTTTGACCCGTGTCGCTCCGAAGAGCCGTCAGCCCTCGCCCGTTCCTCGCCGTCCCCAGACTGACTGTGACATTTTAAAAGCCGGGCGAGAGAAGGACTTTGCGTTAATAAGCTACTCCAGCGCTCACTTGCACGATCGCCGCTGGACAGGCCTTCCTCTGTTACGCTGTCTATGCTCTTGGAAGATTCTGGAAAAAAGAACCGTGCATCTAGCCAGTTTTTTTCTCTCTCACCACCCCCTTGTCGGATCTGCTGGATTTGTATTTCTGTCCCTTGCCGAATGATCCATGGGAACTCTTGTGCGCTTCTTTTTTGCTTCCACGCCCCTCAGTTTTTCTCTTCCAAGCTTGTTTCGGTCCTTCTCTCCCTCCCTCATCCCTTCCATTCCTCTTTCCTTATTTTTATTCAGTCCTCCCTCGTCCTTTATTCCCTTTCCCTTCTTCCTTAGGCTCTCATCACCACCCTATTGTGCGCATCTTTTATTTTCATTTCACTCTCCCTCATTCTCTTTTTCTTTTTGCTCTCACATTCAGATTCTCGCTCATTGTTTCAATCTCTCTTTTCATTTCTCCCTCCCTGCCTCAGTTGGAAATCCGTACTGCCCCCTGTCCGCCCCCTCCCATTCATATTTTTTGGTCAGTCAGCATAATGCGATTGAATATAAGCAATGCTGCCCTATCTATCTGAACATGTTCTTGTCGCATTAATACCAGGAAACGCATTTTCCTCCTCTCGCCATCACCTTCCCAGCCCAGATTCCCAGCTCTACCCCCCTGGCCATCACCGTTTTGACTCGTGTCCTTGCTCCCCTCACGTAGCTTTCCATGTCACCCCTTCTGTGAAAGCTGAGCATCTCAAAAAGTGGAGGGCTAGCAAATAAAAGTGAGCGCGCAGCAAAAAAACCCCACCTTCAGAGGACTGGGCTTGAAGGTGGGACACAACACTCAAGTTCCTAACCCAAAAGAATCCCTTTGTGCCTCCATCTATGTTACAGGATGCTTTAGACATGTGATGTGCTTCTCAAGAAAGTGGAACACCCCGATGTAGGAGTCGCTGTACCAAAATCCCGTCCCGTTGTAGGTGTGTCCTAAAAAAAAAAAAGAAAGATTTATCAAATGTAGGTTAGCGGGTCCAGGGTATTGTGCAATATAAATTGCGTCTGAGCCACTTGCACAATAAACCAGGGACATTACAGTAACAACTTTTTCCATTTAGAGGCTCCTCACCATGTTTTACAGCAAAGTACTTTCAGCAGTTCTGGCTCATTTTCCAATACCAGCATTACAACAAAACCGGATTCAAAACCCCACTGTGGCAGACTTGATTTGTGGCCTATTTTTGTCTTGGAGCACACAGACCTCCCTCTTCTCCTGTGGCAGGGAAACGCACTGGAATTTGAAGGGGACCAGGGTGTGTGTGTATGTGTGTGTGTGTGTGTGTGTGTGTGTGTGAGAGAGAGAGAGAGAGAGAGAAAGGGTAGACTGGTCTTTAGTTCTCCTCTTTGCATCTTTTTAATGGTCTTCTGTTCAGAAGATAAAAGCACATGCAGGAAAATAAGTTAAACTAACATCTTCTGTGCAAAAGACACGGGCGCAAAATGCTGGAGGGTGACAATAGCTTGCAAATCTGTCAGTGCACAAAGGAATGAGCTGCTTGACCAGACAGGATTTTAATGTCCTTTTCGGCAGGACTGCCGGTTATAACAAAGATAAGAGGCTCCGCGTTAATTACCGACAGGAACACAACATAAGCCGCAATTCCTCTGCTTTCTGGGCAACTGGACAGCAGTGACCAAGGATGAAGGCAGCGTGATCGAGAGCTCGAATCCCACGTGAGAGATTTAATTATTTTCATAATGATTAAAAACTCTGTTTTTTGTCAACTCCAAAAAGCTGGACGTTTCTTAGCCCAAGGAACAGCAGGAGATGAGGGCATCGCAAGGTTGACTGTAAGCAAAGCCCGGTTGCCCACTAGGTTTGGCTTGTTAATCGGTGCCACCATCATTGCAGTCTTTGCCATGTGGCAGAGATAGAACCATAGCGTGATGTGGGCTACAGTCCCCCTCTGCATAGTTCCACCGTCATTTTGGGCCCCTTGAGCGTGCAGCATTTTGGCTGGTGAGCGTCAGTCGTGATAGCTGGGCGAGGCCTTTACAAAGGAGGCCCAACGCCACATCGACAACTGGAGCGAAACCGCCGACAAAATGTGCTGCGGTCGAGCTCGTGGCTGTCAGCAACGTCCGAAACGAAATATGAACAAATAGAAGCACGGTCCCTTTTATTTTTTTAAGTTTCCGTCACATTATTCCTACTTTAAAAACCTGGCTGCTGTTGTGTTTGCTATAATAATATTGTGATCTTTGCCAGAAAACCTAATCTGCCCTTGAAATGCAGCTGATGTTTTCCTTCATGACTTTTGCCTGATGAATTTCGATTCTTATCTGGGTGGTAGCGATTGTTCTGCGCTTGAAATCTGCATCTACGTATGCTGGATAACCCCAAGGTTACGCCGTAGGTCAGCCTGCGTTTTTTAAAAAATTTTTTTTTTTTACTTACTTTAGAAACAAACAAATCTAAAGCGAATAGGAATTTACAGACACCGGTGTACATAAAAAAAGGTGCCGCAGCATGCATGTTAATGTTATTATTATTATTATTATTATTATTATTTTATTAGCAGTAGCAGACTTGGGAAAAAGTTCATAATAAAAAATTGACAAAATAATGATACATACTCTCCAGCCTAGTTTAACGCACATTTTAAAAATAGGTTTATCATTTTAAAAACCTCTGTTGTCACTTTTTTGGAGCTGTCTCATGATGCACTTTTTGTTTTTTGCCACAAATTGGTCAAAGCACCTAGCAATCCCGAGCGCCCGACAATGCCTGTTTTCGTCTAAACCGCTTTCAACCGCAGCGCCAAAAAAGTTATTGGCATTAATTGCTTGTTTAAACCTGGATTTATTTATTTATTGTGGATTTGTCACATCATCATCCGGCCACGCGTTCCTGGCATCCAGTTGGCTTTAGCGTATCAGTTGCCAGAATGACTGACATAAAGTAGCTGTGTTGAAAGCAATACATTTGTTCGGTTGGTGCACAGTGTAGGAAAACAAAAAGACACGCAGCAGTATTACACAAAACATTTCAGTACAGACAACCTGCATTAAACACCACGGCAGAGGGTATGACAGCCTCCATCTTACCTTTGACTGATCTGCGCCTTGGGTTTTGGGGGATAATGGCAGCGGCCCCCCACACAGAAACACCCCCTAGGGCACTGCAGTAGCTTGGCAAAGCATGACGTGATGTCATCCCAAACAGTGAAGTGGCAGATGTTGGCCAGCGAGGCTGAGATTCACGAGCGCTTCAAAGCACCGCGTTCCTTGCCAAAACAGATTTTCCATCATTTTTCATCTGTTTTTATTTTGACAGAACCCTCACCATGTAAAAGCAAAACCATCTTGATCCGAACCCCCGCTTTGTTTCGAATGTGTCACTTTCCCCTTTTAATCACATTTCTCATTATGGAATGGCTGTGCTTGCGATGAAAGGGAATTTAATTCTCCGCATCTTGTATGAATATGATATGAACATTTCTTCATAAAAGTGTCTGATTATACTCTGGATGTTAAAAAAAAAAAAAAAAAAAAAAAAAAGAAAGCCCGCCGCAGATACGCCAAAACAAACGTTGTTTAAAATTTCGCTTTCCCAGTCAAGATTAATGGAGGGGAAATCACTTTTAGCCTCTCAAACAATGTCGTAAAAAACAAGGAAGTCGGGGGGGGGGGGTAATTAAGTCATAGCTCTTACAGCGAATTACCGTATTAACTGCGGTAATTAACCATGTTAATCATTTATCTTACAGTACGGTTTTTTCGTGAAAATATTTGGGCTCACGCTGAATGAGGGGTATCGAATGGAAACGTTCCTTCTTTGTGCGACCGCGGTTCATTCTCGCTAGACTGTACGTCTGACACGCGGATAAACACAGCAGGCCTTAAATGCTCCATCTATTTCAATTCATTTCAGGGGTTTCTCAACCTTGGCTTAGGACACCTTAAGAAGCTATCGCATTCACGGGGATATTGATGCAATATAGGACTTTGCTGAAGACATTTCACTTTTATTTCTAAATAGATGAGCACTGGGACTTGAATTCTCAGGCCGATTCCCTCCGTAGCAAGGGGGCTGATCTCCGCTGATCTTCGCCTTTCCATCCTCGAGCCACTGTGAGAAAAGTCACAAAAGGAAGCTGAAAATGAAACTTCCTGTCCTCTAATTCTTCCCGGTAAAGGCAAAGAAGTTAATCGTACAAACTGAGTTGGCCAACTAAAGCGAAAGCTCATTCAGAGTAAACTCATATCCCGTTCAGGTTTTTTTCCAGCACTGTACGGATGTAGGCACCAGACTGCCTGCGAACGTGTGACCAGGATCCATTTTAACAGCTCTCAACGGTTCCAGCGCAGGGGTAACCACTGAGTAACATCGAGTTTTTAATCCTGGAGCGACGCGCTTTTAACGCATTACAAAAGGCATTGCACAAAGTCCTCCACCCTTCCCACAACCCGCCTCTTGCTCAGGAGCGCATGAAATTGTGTCCAAATGAGTCTTCCAAGTGGCAGAGACTGCAAAACACCCAAACCGGTGTCAAATATTTATATCTAGATTGACATGGGAACTCATAGTAATACAGTCAGAGTTAATCGCCCACGATTCTCGATGGTTTTTGGCAGCGAGTTTCCCCCACAATGAATGATAACTGAAAGAAATAACAGTTTAACAAACTGCGGAAGTGTTGAGAAAGCTTGCAACCTCCATCCCCTTCCTGCCCCTATCTGACTATATATTAGGGAAGTGCTGACAGAGGGAGTCTCTGTAATCCCTTCAGAAGAATAAATTGATAATTTTAACAATCCTAAAAAAAAGTCTGTCCCAAAACGTATCTTCGGCAAGTTGTGAGTCCTGCTCTGCAGGACGGCAACCGAGCTATGAGAGATAAGTACATTTTTAAAAGAAAAGTTCTGAAGGCAGATCTAGAACTTTACGTTAGACTGAAAGGTAGATAGACAGACAGATCAAAACTTTTTTGATGCATCAAAAGTTTAATAATTCTGAAGAAACTTAATTATCGGTATGAGACTACTGGGCTGGTATATGGAACGCGGGGACGTGGTTTTCTTCAGTTTGGTCGACGTATATTCCGGAACTCTTCGCTGCCATGGTAAAAGGATCAAAGAAGGTCTCTTGTTCCTTGTCTCTTACTTTAGGGAGACTTCTCTTTCTGTGGACTATGGATTCCCTCGAAGAGGGTTTTTTTTTTAGCAATAACTGGGAATATGGGTTCAGAGTCGATGTGGCATCTGCTGTTGTTCGGTACATGGCGTAGGTGTGTGTGACATTCAGTATAAAGTGTTTGTATAGGTGGTTGTATGTTTGTGCCGTGCTGCTCTCTGTGTGTTCTGCCTGCCCCGTTGCCTCAGACAGCTATTCCTCAGCGCAACAACATTGTCTGCTGGGACAGTCGAAGCCATTTTGATTTTATTTAATGCTACCTTTATTTAAACCAGATGAGTCCCAACTGCAAGAGGTACAAACCACAGCTGTACCATACACAGGAATGGCTGCTATGACTTTAGAAAACGTGGCACAGCAAATACATGATGTGGTCAAAACTGTGTGGACACCTGACCATCACACCTAAATGTCCTTGCTGAATATCCCGTTCCAAACCCATGGGCTTTAATATGGAATCGTTCCACCTTTGCTGCTATAACAACCTCCACTCTTCTGGGAAGGCTTTCCACCAGAATTTGGGAATTTGTGCCATTCGACCACAAGAGCATCAGTGAGGTCGGGCGAGAAGGCCTGGCTTGCAGTCAGTGTTCCAATTCATCGCAAAGGTGTTCAGTGGGGTTGAGGTCAGGGCTCTGTATAGCCATTCAAGTTCTTCCATGCAACCTGGGCAAACCATGGATCTTGCGTTGTGCACGCGGGGGGCGCAGGCATGCTGGAGCAGGAAAAGAGCTTCTTCCCCACACCGTGGCCACAATCTGGAAACAAAAAATTGTTTAGAATGTGTTTGTCTGCTGTATGGATATGCCTAAAACTGCTCAGCTCAGGCATTAGCAGTGAGGGTCCACATACTTTTGGCCATGTAGTGCATACACAGATGCCAGAAAGAATTACACTTAACCAGATCCAGCCAGGCTTTTTTAAGCTGTGTTTTGTTAGCATTTCAGGCATTAAGGTCTTCGGTTTTAGGCAAGGATTTCGATTGCGAACAAATCTAAACATATGTAAGATTTGGACATCGAACAAGCGTTTGTGTTTAGTTTCTGAGCCTTCTGCCGCTGACCGAGCCGAGCGCGGCGCCGCGAGAGTCGCCGCTGTCACGCTGTCGAGCACGGTACTTAAACCAAATTCCTCCGGCGAGAATTTGCATTCGCTAATAGTAAGCGGGCAAGGCCTGCAAGCCGCGCGAGTTCCTCGCAAATTGCCTCGGCGACCAAACATTCGAAATTGAAATCGGCGCACCTCCCCTATAACTTCTTGAGCAGCATTGACGGTGGCTGCAAAATGACTTTGGGCGGTGATGGATGGGCGACATCGCCGTAACTGTAATATGATCTCTGCACATGCCTCGCACTTCAGAAGTTGTGTTTCGGTTAAGTTGGTGGTGGGGGGGGGGATGCAATTCAATCTTCAGCCTTGGCTGTGCTTGCCCTATCTGTGGTGGAATGATTAGTGGGATATCATTTACCGCATTAAATATATAAGACCGCGTCGAGATCATGCGGCCGGCGTCTTCAGTCACTTCTGATATGAGCGAGAGCAATGTTTGTCTAGCCCCGGCGTGGAGTTCGCCCTACAAACTCCCCAATTCGGTTTAATATATTTCATTCCTACGAATGTGAACTCCTGCTTCAAGAGAGGCGTTTTAGCCGAATGCTGATGCCGCGGAGATCAAGGAAAGCACGATCGGCGGCGAGCGAGACACAAAAGGTAATTTAAACGGGTATACATATTGACTTTTCATCATTAAAAGATAAGTCTTTATCCAGTTTTGAAATTCAAAAATCATCGATGTGCCTCGGACGTGCAAAGTAATAAAAATAAGCCATTAATAAAAACGATTAAAGTGCGATACCTGCAAACCAGAGTCTGTGGAGGCCACCTCATTAAGAATCCAGAATCCTGAGCTCTCCTTAAAGGCACCTGAGCGACAGAACTAAAGATTTCTAACAAGTGAGCTGCGAGATGCTCCAAGCCTAACATGAAGATAAGACCCTCAGATATAATATTCAGTCTTCCCTAATTTAGTTCTGAATGTATTATTTAAGAGCTTGCGCAGGACAGGCAGGCTGCTGGGGAATCTGCTCTAATGAGACCGCAGTAGGCAGCGATGTGTGGAACGGGGAGGTCACGGGGGGCTTTTTCTCTGGATACCCCTGCTCTCATCGCCCCCTTCCCCCAGTTCGTTCCCTTCCTGTCGCTCTCACGCATGCACGCAACACCTAAACACCGATGCCCACCGAGGAAGCCCGGTAACGCAGGGATCCGGTCGGCCTCGGCGTCTACATGCGCGGACGCACGGATGCCCTCGCGCATTCCTAACCCGCACGCTCACCTGCGTCTCCTTGTGTAGGTGAGGCTGAGCTCAGAATGAGGAGATTCTGCGCTTCCTCTTCCTCTTGGTCATCAAACTGCTTCTGTGGAAGATATGAATGTGGCAGATGAAGGAAAAGTGGAATCTGGTTTCCTGGGGTGGGGTCACGGGGTGGTGGAGGTAGGGGCGAGTAGAGAGGGAAGGAGTGTAGGCAAAAATCTGCCTCCGTCTCTCTGTAATTACCGGGCCGCTCTCCGTGGTGGCCCGTCTTCTCTCATTACCGTCACAGCGGGATGGCAGCACCGCCAGGGAGCGGCCTGGGGACATGTCTATCGGGGTGTCCGGTTGTTTCCTCTCCTGCTCGCAAAGCTCTTTTCAATTTGCCCCTAATGGGCCACTCTCTCCTGCAAATAAACCCCCATTTGTGGAGAATGCCTGGATTCCACACTCATGCCACCGCTTTCCTGCCCGGTGAGTCTCCCTGTTTTCCGCCCCCCATCGGGCTGTGCCGTTCGGCGTGGTTTGCGTCATCGGAAAGGTTGCTTTTCAGTCTCTCCTGCTCTTCTCAGCTGGTCTCGCAGGGCTCTGGTTGCTGTCCAGAACCCTCAGCAGCAGCAGGAAACTCGTGACCCTCAGGGACGCAGATGTACAAGAGAAATCTGTGCACAACCAAGAGTTTTACAGTATAGATGTGACTGAAACCCACAGGAGTTTAATGTTGCTAACCTTCATTATGTTAAAGAACTTTAAAACTTGTTGCTTTAGGTTTATTAACATTATTTGCTGGTCTGGTTATCCTGTTTAGGCCGCCTCGTAGAGCCACGGCAGGTGCTCATCCGAAAGTATGCCAGCAAGCAAGTGCGTTCCTATTCGTTTTTCGGGTTGTCCCCAGATTGTGTTTTAGAAAAGCCACGGGTTCTGAGGTGTAAATGATCTGTTTTTCTTCTCCAGGTCTCGGGGAACAGAACCAGATGTGCTGGATGTCACTTGTGCCACTTCGCAAAGGAGACACTTGGTGAGCCCGGTGACTCAACCGATTTATAATGTGGTGACTAACAACGTATTTCTAGCTCTGCTGTGAGAAGCCACAAAGATAGGCTGAAATGCTGATTTACATACGTTTTATTGGAAAACAGCATTAACAATGAGCTGGAAACGGAAAATCGGAAAAAAAAAGGAAGCTAAAAATAAATCGAACGGCCATCTCAAGCGCACTGGCAAAAAGTCTCCGCACAGCGTTAATAGCTTCCGGCTTCCTCATAATATTTAGTCTACAACAAAATGCAATTTACAGATTTTGGACTGAGGCAAATGGACGTTGAAAAAAACGACAAAAAAGCAGTTTTTAAATCCAATTATTAAAAATTGCTTATCACTCACCCCCTCCAAAAAAAAAGCCGTAAAAGAAAACCATCAAAAAAAAAAAAAAAAACTCCAGAAAAATACAAATGGTTTATTATTCCTCAAGACATCCTGGCAACAACCACACTTTAGTGGTTCTGCAGCGAGGCTTCTTGACCGCCTGACCTCTGTGGAATAGAGAGACTTCTAAAACCACGCTTCCGCTCTGCGCGATATTAGCATATCGGTGCATCAGCAAGGATGCTCGGATTTGCGCTTTATTTCCCTTCGGCCTCAGGTCATCGCAGGCAGACTCGCTTTTCCATACGAGTGTCCGGGACGACCGGAAACGGCAGCCCTTCTCCGAATTGCTTTCCCCGTCTCTGCCGTACGGCGGCAGCTCCCGCCGAACAAAACAATCAGATCAAAGGCATAAGGGCAGGAGCATCGCACAACCAAATCCTATTGCTTTACATAGAAGACCTCAGCCGCACTCCCGAGCCCAAACAACCAAAAAGGGAAGAGGATCGACCCCCGCTGTCACTAATGGGACAAGCGGCAAAGCTTAAACCTGCTGTTGTTCACCCTCTCCCTATGAATGCCAATCAATCCTGCATCAAATTGGTTTTTCTACAATCGACAGAGCAACAAAAAGGAAGTGTGTTCCAAAGGAGAAAGAATAGAAAAGGGGAGAAGAGGGGGGAAAAGAAAAAAAAAAAAAACAAGTGTGACATTCGAATCGCACTGCCAGGGTCCAGAGCTCATAGAAGACCAGACGCTCGACTCTGTAATTGCTTTTTCACTTACTAAACTTCAATATATTGTCAGTCGGAGATGTGGAGGGCCGCAGATGGCACGCCGGCGCAGGCCTCCGCTAACAGCGAGCGAACGGCGAGCGAAGGCGCGCGTCGAGACGCTCGCTCCTAATGACTCGACGGCTACCGCGAGCGCCGTTTCCGAAGGAGCCCCTTTCCGAGCAGGACTTCTGAACTTCCGATAAGCTTTAACATGTGGAACTCCTTCCCCGTCCTCTTTGAAGCTCGAGAAGAAGATTTTTCATATTCATAATCCCTCTCCGTCAGCGCTGGAAGTATTCCTTTTTAAATTCGGACGAGGAAATAAGACAACTCATACATTTTTGCAATTTTTAATATACGAGCCAAATGCAACCAAGTGTGTGATTTTCCCGCGGAAGACTAATTATTGACAATAAGCTACAATAAGCCAGCACTTGTTTCGAGAGGGCTGTTCTCAGAAATTCTTGTCTGATTTATGCCCTGTTTGAAAGCTTCGAGTGGCATTACTGATGATATTAGCATAGAGATGCTTTGTAGATGTTTACCGGCTATTTTGTTCCTTTTGGGCTGCTCGGGATCCACTTGTTTTATTTGTAAATAAATACGCCGAAGAATTGACTGAGGCGCCTGTATAATGGGACCCCTGCGATGCACCTGAGGACAGAATAATCTTTTAAATTGTGCTCATTCCTTGGACAAAAAAAAGTGCTTTCATTCACCCACAGCGCCGACCCTTAGAGAACCGTAATTCAGACCGAAATTGGACAGCTCTACCTACGGTTAGCGTGCGCAATTCTTATCCACATAATGACAAATATTTTGAAGACGATGAAAGATTGTTGTGGGAGTTAAAGCAGAAAATAAAATGCACGGGATTGCGTGCTGATACGGGCAATAGATGAAAAAATCTCTGCGAGATGTACGCTCCCGACAAGCAGAGGAACTATGTATGAAGTGCTGCTCGGTCTCCTGAGGTCTGCTCCCAGCTCCAATCTTCTGGAAACTTTGAAGGCCTGTAGTACGATGACGTGAGAGACCACACCGGCACCCGTCATAACTTTCTATCGTCGTATCATTTTGTATGATCTCCAGACTATGCTTGGTCACTGTGTAACACGATGTGAGGGACAGGAGAGAACGCTCACATTCCGGTTGCAAAGAAGGAGGCAAGACGATGCCACGACAGCAGCACCTCCCCCTCCGACACTCACCACCCACACCCAGCGCTGTCCTCCTACCTCTGGTAGGAGCAACCTGACGCAGGAGTCCCGTGATGCCTCACACAAGATGAGAAGATATGGTAAAAAGTTAAGAAATTTGCCTCCTTTTCCCCGGTGGCCACTGTTCCCCATTAACATCAGTCCTGAAAACTGACGGATGGCGCAGCACCCAAAATGGGAAGAGGATGCGTGGCATCCTGTGTTGAGGGTCTCTGTGCTTTGTGTCACAGCTGGGTGTCAAAATGACTGTAAATGCAACTGTAATGTTTTTGCCTCCGATGTGAATTAACTTGACAAAAAGCGCAAAGGGACTACACTGCTCGAAAAATATATGGGGGTCTAAATGTCGTATCAGAGGTAGCGGTGGCACCGAACGCAGGATCTCGTCTGGATTATTCCTGTTTCGCTGTGATCAGTAGGGTTGCTTTAATATGATTAGATGCCGTTTTGGCTCAGTATGGCTTGGTACAGTTGGAAAGGGGATCTTAACAGCAGGCACGCACAAAGCATCCAAACAAATCTATGAACGAGTATAATATGGATGCTGACACGCTGTTATGCTCTGCCTGTCTGACAAATAGCCACTGACCCCGGTCACAATTCTGCTCACCCTCTGCGGCGACCCGAGGACACCGTCTGACGGGGCACAATGAGAGACGACACCGGCACCCGTCCTGATTTTAATTGTTCTTGTCTCTCAATCCAGGGGTGAACCACTGTAGTGCCTGGGCTGCGCCTCCTATCCCCCCCCCCCCTCGCCGGGGCTGTCATCGCCGTTTCACGGCGTCTCCTCAGAGCGACGTCGCAGAAAGAAAATGAACGCTGCAAAGTCATTAACCGAGGCCGCGAGTCAAACACCCTACAGCCTACGTGGTTGGTGATTAGCCGACGTGCAATTTCTCAAACGCAACCACCGCCGCTCCTTCTCCATCACCTCCGCACGATGGACTCGGCTTTCATTCGTCTACCCTGGCTTCTAACTTTGATGTTCGAGACGTGAGATGTGCGGCGATGTCCTGCGGTGCCCCTTTGGAGACTTGGAGCTGAGAGTCTTGCAGATGAGTACCTGCGTCACGTTCGCGGAATTTTACCCCCTTGAATCTATGATTAGGAGAGGTGCTCTGGAGGTGGAAACAAAGGTGGGCAGATGTTGCCTGGTCTGATTGGAATCTCCAAATGGTTTCCCCACAGCACGCTCCCAGGGCTCGGGAGGTATAAAAATGTGTGGAAACCGAGGTAATTTTGGAAATTTGAATAGTAATTAATCTGGTTTGAGCCGCCATGTGTGCCAAGGATGCAATAAGGTAAACACGTGAGGAAGGAGCCACGAATTGCTTTAATCTCACGAATCAACAGCCAATACGCAGTCATCCTTGCACAGAAGTTTCATTATGTTGTAAATTTTATTTCTAAATTAATGTAAGAATTAATTTTATTTCAGAGTGAGGGAAACCACGAATCCATCCACAAGGGGGTGCACAAACTAGTGCATTTCTCTGTGCCGGTCCCAAGCCCGGACAAATGGTGAGGGTTGCGTCAGGAAGGGCATCCGGAGCAAAAATTCACCAAACCAAATATGCGGACGATCCGCTGTGGCGACCCCTAACGGGAGCGGCCGAAAGTCCTCCTCCCCTCCTCCCAGTGAGGGAAACCACGGCAAAAACCGAACGCGGCAGGAAGACAGGTGGTTGTCGGCGCCTAGGGCCCAAGGATTGTCTATGTTCACGGCCCCGGCATCATAAAACAGCAGCAGCCCAGGAATGTCAGCGTGAGCTGAAGATGAACCTGAGGGATTCATTTCTTGAACTTCTCAGATCAGCGAAGGAGTGTCGCACAGGCAAGCGATGGCTCCGAACCGAAGGTTTTTGGTCAAAAGGATGTGTTTTTAAACTGCTACCCTGGCTGTCAATGAGTTGCTGTTGAGGCCAGATTGCCCCCCCCACCCCCAACTTGTCTTTTTTGCTCCACGTATGAGCTTAATTTACAGTTTTTGAAAAATTTCATCTCTGCCTTAGAGATCCTGAACTTTCCGGGGAGGAAGATAAAACATTAAGGCACCAATTTAAGATTTATTGCATTTACACGTACTCATTTAGCGGGTACTTTTAACCAGAGCCACCAAAGGCAGACGTGATGTCGCTTTTATTCCAGGAGGCCGACCTTTGGTCTTCTAGAGCTTCTTCTCACCTCATTATCGACAGGGAGCATCAGAGTGCGTCTTAGTGGCTCATTGTCAACACCTGCAGTGAGGTTTGAACCAAGTCAAGGCTAACAGATTACAAAAATGCTCCAACGCTCCAAAGGTCATTGAACCGCTTTATGAGCGTTTTCTTTAATTACAAATGAGCGTATTTTCCTCTTTGTTAAATTGTGGGCCTTGCCTTTTACCCCGTCTTTTATATAAGGGGTACTATTAAAAAAAAAAAAAAAAAAGTTGTTCCCATGGTTACTTCCTCATTCTGGAAGGGTGTTTCGGTTTTAGTCGTGGTGTTTTAGAAACTGGATGATGCGAAAAATAACAATGACAAAAGAAAAAACAACTAACATGCTGCAATTGTTTATTTACGGTTTTGCCGAAATGCTTTTTTTGTAATGAACAAGCGGTGAACGTCCGCTTGCTAAACGGAGCACAGATTTAAAACGAAAGCGGGCTAAAGCCAGCCTCCTTGAAAGCTTTTCCCATTGTCCGCAGCACGAGTACATCAAATAAAAGTAGCACAAACGTCCGATCACAGCCATCTGACACCGTAATTGTTTAAAAACAAAGTAAGAAACACGCATTTTTATTTATTTATTTATTTATTTATTTTTAACCAGTACGGCTCTTCTCTGTAAGGTAAAGAATGTATGGAGGTTTCCTTTCTCTTGAACAGAAGGAAAGAATTGCATCTGTGTGAGAAGCTTTGACCGCAGCTGCAGGGCTGAGATGGAGAGACCGTAGCGATGACGTGATCAGTTATCATATAGCCCACGAGTTGCGAGAGCTGGCAGAAGGTCTCTAGACTCAAGTTTTACTTGTGAAACTCTCCAGTCATCCACAGATAGCCACGCTAGCATGACCACACGCCTAAATTTTCCAAGTCTGCAATTGACTGAAGTCTAACTGGTCTTACTGTTGTCCACTACCACCCTAGAAGGACAATTCCAGCAGTGCCAGTTACCTCTGAGGTGCGCTGCAGGTGTATTATTTTACAAAAGCTCATTCCGTTCTACAGCTAAAAAGAAACCATTACCATTCTGGTCAGGGTCACGGAGGTCCACAGTCTCTCCTGGAATCACTGAACCATAGACAGCAAAAAGACAAAGTAAATGGGACAGCAGTGCATGGAAGGGCATCCGCATGTACAGGCACACATTAGGTGGCGTTTAGAGCAACCAGTTAAGCCAAAACACATATCTTTGGACTGCGGGGGGGGGGTGTGCAACCTTAACGGAAAGCTAAGGCAGATTCAAACCCACACAGCCCGGGTGCCGTGAGGCAGCAGTGCAACCCGCTGCGCCACCATGCCAGTCTTTGTTTTTCCTATTTTATAAAATAAATTGCATTCTAATAAATGCATAACAATATCCTGTATTATATCTGATTTGCAGTTTGTTGGAGGATGAATACAAGATGAGCAGAGATTAATGGGCGCATTTCCGAATATTGCCTTTTGCCTTGTTTACGTGCTGCCCCGACTTAAAACCTTCATACAGCAAAGCGCTAGTCTTCAGGTCCCTGGGCTTCTGCTCTAGTTAATTCCTCTAGTTGTGCTGGGATCGATCGGATTCTACCTGCCGTCACAGGGCACGGAAGAGCTCAAACCGCGCGCCAGGGGCTGCAGAACAGGGTAGTCCGTTGAGCAAATATACCGCTGCCGAGCGCGTTCGGGACGGCCGAGAGCCCGGAGAAGTTAGTAAAATCCTTTACGACAGACGTTCCTCGAAAGACTCGTGAAAAGTAAAACGGCCCCGAGTCGCGTGCGAGTTTTCCAAGAGGCTGTAACACATGCTATTTATTGATTCTCGAGTCAATTGGTCAATTACGGGACCTCTTAAGGTCCAGACCACCCTCACCAATTGGGTCCAAATGGCTTTAAAGGAAGTATAATTACCCCAAGACATCTGCTACATCCATCTTAATTGATTGTTTGACCCGTTCTGCGGATGTCTTGACTTTAACATGCGATTGCGATCAATATCGCCCGCCATTCTTTGTCTATTGAAAAGGCGCCATTGCTGTGGGAAAATAAAACAACGTGAAACGTGTTTATTTTTGGCAACTAAAAAAAAATCATAAATTACAAAAATAAAAATATTTTTAAATCTTATGGGCATCTTAGCTACCACCTGTTGTTACCTGCGGATTTTAACCAGGGTTTATACAGCCCTGTCATTTTCTTGTCCTATCGGGGGTTGCGGGAAGGTGGGAGAGAGGCTGCGGAGGATTCCCTGGTTTTGCGGCCGTTGCTCTCGGTCTTGTCTTGGTATTGCGGCCGGTTTGGTGTTCCCTCCTGTAGAGGCCTAATGGCGTCGGTGCCTGTCTTTGATGATGAGAGCCAGCCCATAGGGCTACAGAGCTCGTGTGGTAAACCGTGCATTTGATGTTGTTTTCTCTGCCTTTTTTGTATTTAATCAAACGGGATTTACTTTACCAGGCATCAGGAGCGGGAAATGAACTTCTCCGGGCAAATTTACATCAAGGCTGAGGCAGCCTTGGGGGAGTGGATCTGGCAACCTTGACAGCCCGAGGCCAATTATCTTTGAACCCACATCCATATGGCACGCACAAGACTTGCAAGGGGTTGTGCACATCTGGTGCAGCTGGAGCGGAGTTAGAAGTGAGGACGGGGGGGAAGCATCCTTATCCTGGGGGGACAAGAACAGCTTCACTGTACTGAGGCCTTAGACAGTCTGAAAAATAACTAATCTGACCACATAAAACTTCCTACACCGTCAACCCCCCCCCCCCCAACTGCCCATTTATTTATTTGCTTTTTATTTTTAGCGCTCTTTTTATAAGGCTGGACTTATGTGTACGAGGACGGGAAAATGCAGTCGGTAGGTGGATGTGGGTGTTTTGGGGGGGGCTGTTGTGGGGTAGAGTTGGGGCGGGGGAAGCAGGGAGTTGTTAGGGGTTGATGTGCTCACAACTCAGCCTCAATAGCGGTGCTGTCTCAGTGGTCTCCATGTGTAATGGGCCCACCCACTGCCTGACAAGTCTGAAAGGGTGATTAACTGACTCCCTCAGGGAGACAACGGAAAGGGTCCTGGGAAACGCTGCGACAACCCCCTCGCCGGCTCTCTTTGTAGATCCGTGCTTCCGCCTCCACCGATAGGCCGTTTTAAACAGCGGCTGTCGACCGCGCCGGAGGAGGAAAAAAAAAAAAAAACCAGCCAAAGGTGTGATATCCAGTTCCCATCATACCTCAGGGTGACAAAAAAAAAAGGAAGACTACAACCTCAGTCGCCTGTTTACCCCAGAGGCGTTTTCGGATCCATCCGTCAAAGGGTTATTTAATGATGCATCTTGTATATTTACCGAGGGCTGTCTCTTCCCTGACAACCTGCTCTGATCGCTCTCTGACTGGAGGAGAGTTTTGAAGCCGAGCTCAATTACAAAGGCAATGTCTAGACCTGTTTCACGGAGCTATCTGAAGGCCACGATGATATGGTTCTAAAAATACTGCTGCTTCAAATTGATTTTCAGGCCCGCGTCTGTCGGGAGCGGTGTTGTGCCGGTGCCTCCTTTGTTTCCCGCCGCGGTTCCTTCGCGTTTACGTTCGGGCTCGCGACGGCGGGAAACCGCGCACGCTTACGAGCGCTCCCGGTCCCTGCCGAAATGCCTCGCCGTGGTTTAGAATTTTACGAAACCGGTGTTTTTTTTTTTTTTTTTTTTTTTTGTTTCCGCATCGGTACGAGAGCCGTGAAATTCCGTCGGCGGTAAGAGTGAGAGGCAAGGACCCATTAGACAACGGGGCTTCTCGGCATCGCCACCGGTGCGCTCATTATCTGCGGCTCTGTTTGTTTATTCATTTAACCTTCGGGGCAGAAACAATTAGTTCATCTCACTTATGGTAATAATAGCCCCGAGGACGATGACCTTGTTATGTTGTGCCATAATAAGGTTTTCAGACGTTCTGCAGGGGGTTGTGGGGTCAAAGTCCCTACAAGTTGGAGGATTAACCCTCTTTCGTAACCTATGACCCCCGCCCCACGTACATAACAGAATAAAGAGCGACATTGAAGACATTAAAAATGCCACTTCGAGAATCGCCCTGGATGGGCACGAGTCTCCTTCTGTTCTCATCGGGACCCCGGCGGTTTGGAAATCGAGGCCTCGGCATGTCCGCTGTTTTCGGTTAACCGAATCCGTACGATCCCGGCGAGGAGCTCTTTAGGCGCCCGCGCTCAGAATATGTTGATATGTGGCATTAATTTCACATTCTGAGCATCTGTCAACACCGCTGGTTGCCTCTTGGTGGGATTGTTTCAACTTTTGGGTGTCAAACTCTTCCTGTTTTTTTTTTTTTTTGGTTAAACCTTCCGGTTAGATTTGCTGAACTGTTCATCTTGCGAAACATAGGTGCTATTTTTCCCCCATTGAAGCTGTAGAAGGGGATTGGAAGTTCTCCAGGTGTTTCCTAGTGGCAGATGGCTGTGAGATTAGCAGCTTGCAACATTTGAAGTTACCTATTAAAGTTGTTTTAATCTAACCTGTCTGGTTTACAAGTAGGACGTATTAGGTTTTTAATGCTGCATTTCTTTTAGGTTGTACTTATGATGCATTAGTTAGGACTACTAAATAATAAGTGGTCAAGGTGCCGGTCCATTGCAGGACATCACACACGCGTTCTTTTGTATATTTATGATTCACCTCAACATGTATTTTTTGGTGGAAAATTGAAGAATTTGGAGGAAATCCAAGAAAACGTGTGGAGGACGTAAACTCCACACAGGCAGAGCTGGATTCAAACCCACGTGAGAACGTTCAGCTCGGGTGCCAATGAGAAACCAATGCTACTGCAGCACTGGACTATCACCAGGTTGACGGTAGCCTAAAAATGAAATAATTCAAAAAGATAGCGGGCCTTTTTCATCTTGGTTGATGGTTCGACCGTTCAGAGGAACAGGTGACATGCGGCGCTACACAAGGTCAGGCAAAGCGCCAGCACAATGAGGGCTTATTTTTCAGAATTGCTGTTATGCTGCTTATTATTATTGACTGGAATCGTGCACTTTCTGCAACAAGTGACAATTCCACACAATCTGTAGCCCAAGGGATCACAGTTTAATAGCCGAAGCCCGAGAATGCCCTTTTAAGCCCCTTCCACCCCCCCAGTTATTCATGTTTAAAGCATGTTTTTATTTCTTATATGGGCATACAGTATGTTTTGCTATTCCCATTGTTCCTCTGGTTTCCTCAGTGAGATGGAAGCCTTTTCTTTTCCAAACTAAAATTTGTAAATTTGAAAAGGCAAGAATAATAATAATAATAATAATAAAAAAAATGACCTTAATCCGTTCTCCTTCACTCTGCTGTAAATTCCAGCTCTTGTGGGAAAAGGTTTATATCTGCCATCTGTTGCTTTTTCATTAACTAAACAAATTCTGAGTTTTCTGGACATGCCTGCGGAGACAATGCAACGAGTCCCTTCATTTTATGCCGACTGGATTTGTGGAGAATTAAATCAAAATCCCGATAAGAATATGTTTTCAGATTATTTAAATGGAAGGAATATTAGTCTAACCAAGGATTATACCAGGAACCATTCCAATAAAAAAAGGAAGACAGGGCGGGGGAAAAAGGAAAAAAAAAAACTTTAGTTTGCCATTAAAGCAAAGCCAGAAATAGCCCGATAAAAATAAATTGCAACCACCTTTGTCTGTGCTAAACGGTCAATTTCTCCCGTTAAATAACTTTTTTGTCCCATTACCACTTTTTATTCTGTTTGATATCAAAATATGGATCAATATAATTATTTCCGAGAACACCGGGTGCTGTAACAGTTTTTAACTCCACTTCATTTATTCATAGAAAAAGGAAAAAGGAGAGGAAAAAAATTAAATGTTTAACGTTTGACTGAGTGCAAGACTGCTGATACTCATTCGGAGCTTTAAATGGAATTTGACTACTGAGTGGAGACCGTGTTCTTACAGATATCTTACAGTCGAGCTACAGCGAGCAGCGCTTTTCTCTTTTCTCGCTGCATTTCACATTGCGAATGCCCTCCTTCAGAGTGGGGAAGGCAGGACCAAACCGCCGGGGGAGGTGGATATTTGGGCAAGCCTTGGTGTGCGCGGCTGCTGCGTGATGTTTCCCAAGCTTGCGACTTCGGCTTCCAGCCAACTGCCGCGGCCTTTTTAACCAGCATAACGTTTAACGGTAACGCTAATGTTTCAGAAGCCATTCTTTTTGGCGATCACATAGGCGACACATTATACTCCGTGCAAAAAATATGAATATTAACTGTTTGTGTGCTATAATAAAGAGTCACACGATAAAAGTCGCACTTATTCTGCGCTTTGCAGCGTACGCATTTCTTACCTTGGGGGGGGCATTGCGCTTTGACTAGTTCTAGGAAACCAAAGTGGTTCAGAGGAGGAAAACTACACCCCGCAAGAGCATTACTCATCGATTATTCATCCCAAAAAGCCTGCGCTCTTTATTAGATTACCGGTTGGCTGAAGGGGGTAAAATAAAAAACACTGTTTTGTGTGACAGTATTTACCTTATATGCTGCATTTCTATAGCTGGACACTTACTGAAGCCGAGCAGGATAAATACCTTTCTCGGGAGTGCGGAGGCTGCGCCTCCCGCTGAATGGGTCACGGGTCCAGTTCCGTGAGACTGTTTTGCTGCAAGCGCCGCTGAAAGTAGATGCATGCGGAACCGCGTTTCTGAGACAAATAACCGAGAGACGCGGAGCAAAGTGGGTCACTGCAAGGCACATCAATTCTGCTTCATTAATAATCAAAGCCAATGCCAAAGTCCCGGCTTATGTTTTTACACAGTTTTAGAGTTTTAGCCTTGGAAATGAGCCGCAAGTGGAAGCCCCCCCCCCCAGCAACACCACCCTGCCTGTCCTTCCCCTTCCCACCCAACGCAGCTGTGTCTTTCTGCTCGGGCCTGCTGTAGAAGCCGTGCGGTGGAATGAAACTGCTTTTTGTTCCCAGACCCCCCTGCCAGTCCTTTGGTCACCACCATGCTACATTGTTCATGCGCCACCATTCCAGCGTGGACCTCCCATCCCCATGTGGCTGAGCTCTCAGAGTGGTATCGATCCCGTGCTCCCGTTTCACCCGGGTGCAACGGCCTGCTTCCTCTCGCAGACGGGATATCTTTCAGCGCCTCATAAAATATCATTATCTGAACGCAGTGAACCCCGAATTTAATTTTTCACTCGGATATTAAAATAAATATGAAAAGGGGTTGGAGGGTAAACCTTAAATGACGGGATGTTCCTGAAGGCCATGTAAAGCTGACATGACCTTGGTCACACCAAACTTCTGTCTGTGAGTCTTTTGCTTTTGCAGATCGACACGCCGAGCAAAACGAATCCGTGCACGCGTGCGTACGTTCAGGGCTCATTTTCTCTATAAATGATAACATCTGAATGAAATAAGCTCACCAAATGAAGTTCTATATGCTAGCAAGCAAAATGATGTCAGCTTGTGAGCGATATATGAAAAATTAAATGTACATCATCTGCGAGTTGCTTCTGCCGAATCAGTTATTGCATCAACCGTCCCAGTCCATTCATACTAAATGGCACAACAAATGAAGAGCAGGCCTCAAGTGTGAACTTTATAAGCGCTTTTAACAACATGAAAAAGATTTAGCACCTTTGGACACAGAACCTAAAAAATACGGGATGTGACCTCCCAGCTGTAGATGCAGGTAATGCGAATGCGAACGGACACTGTGGAGCCTCAGTGTGCATAGCAGTCGGATGCCATAGCTGAGAGCAGCACTGTGTAGCTTCTGGGAACCAGGGGTTTGATTCCCAGTCTATCTACGCCATTGCTGTTCAGTAAGAGTCCTCAAGCGAAGTCAGCTTACATCTGAATATGGAAGTGAGAAGAACAAAGAAAGTCGGGCTGGGATGTTTTCCAAAGGTCCTTGTTGAATGCTGGGGAACCAGGACACTTTGATGGTAAGTAGCCTACTGAGACCCATCACAGATGGGCCAGATCAGATAATATAGACTTAACACATAAATATTACTAATGTCAATCTTTGCTTGCTTTGTAATCCAATATTTATTTAAAATGACACATAATAGGAAAGGATGTGGACTGGGGCAACATTGCAGGAACTGATCTGAATCATTTCTTTATCTATCAAGATGAATCTCTGTTTCTGCATTAGCTTGCTTGTTCTTGCATGCACCGGAGGAAGACGTGTGCTTCCAGTCAGTTCCAAGCTAATTTCACGAGATGAAGATAAGCGGGCTACCACACACAAACACACACACGCATACACACACGCGGTGCTGCACACATTAGTATAAAGGTAATAAACTGTGGTGATGTATACCTTGTTTCTTCCCCTTTCCGCTGGGCTACAACTGGTGCGCGTCTCCCTCTGAGATGTCAGCCTGTTCGTCGGCACTAGCAGCGCTTGAGTATTGAATGCAACCACTTTCAGGGTAAAACAGTTTGGCGGTGACACGATGTGTTGTTACTTTTTACCTTTCCACTTTCTGATCCAGGCAGCACGGGGTAACCCGAAAAGATCTTGACACTGGCAGAGAAAAGGGGAAAGAAAGTCTTCCGCGATAAAAAGGCCTCTTTTCCCATGTTACACTGTGTGCATTTGTACCAGTGCCAAGTAGCTCATTGCACAAAGCTGTGTTTGAAAAGCGTTGAGGGTGAAGCAATGGTGTGTTGCTTAACCGCAGTGTTCTCTACAGGGGAAACACAAGGAAGCCGTCTGCTTCTGAGGGGAATGCCGTCTGGCAGCAAACGCGAGGTGCGGCCGATAAAGTAGGCGAAACGGAAAAATAGTCGTGCAAATCAGATATTCCCTACTTGGCCACCGCACTCCCATGTTCCAGCCCCCCGTGACCCCCACACCGCACAACTCCTTGCCCACAGTCAAGAACTCACAAAAGCTAATACACAGCCCACACCTATCGAAATCCCATAAACGGGGGCGGTTGCCTGTCCCCAGGCAAGCTTGAGGTTCAGCCACCCTTTCTGGCAGATGGAGGAGTAAAAGTTTCCAGGATTTTTTTTTTTTTCTTTCTTTTCTTGAAATGTCTCCAAAATGGACACCCACACCCCGCCTCCACTGGTCTGTTCCTTGGGGCCTGAGCTTGGAGTGAGCAAACCCGGAGCTCCATCAAGGGGCCGTGATGAGGTAATAAAGCGTGATTGAAAGACCAGACTCCTTTAATGCACTTCATTCCCTGGAACGTAATTACAATCCCTATCATTTACCGCTTTGTTATTACAGTCTCTCCCCTGGACTTAATTTAAGATTTTCTGCTACTCCGTGCAAATAAAAGACAGACATAACAATAAGAGATCAGTAAACATGTTGTGCTCCCACTTTGCGCAAATTAAACTCTAATTTGAATTGAGTTTCTGCACAAACCCTATTGCTGTTGCAGGCAAAATTGCACACCGGATGGCAAACCTCACGGCAGAGGAGTCGGCGTTCCGTGTTTAATATGCTCGGCGCTCAAAATCCAAGCGGCGAAGAGTCTGAAGAGAGGCCTCCTGCGAAATTTTAACATTTGTTTTCTTCTGTGGGGATGGAGTTTGAATTATTCACAGGTATAAGCATAATTAAAACAGGTTTAAAGTGCATCTGATCGCTACACAAATGCAGTTTTGGTGCAGAAGCAGTTTTTGGATCAAATCGATGGCACCTAGGAGGAGGCAGGGAAGTTAATCCAGTAACACCAGGGCAACACTGAAAACAAGACAGGAAGTGAACTTTCTTATAAGTAAAGGTGAAAAACGTGAAAATGATACCTTTCTTGTCCCTTTTTTAGGGTTTAGAAAGTAGATAAAAACTTGTCCTTCCATGCACCTACCATCAAAAGCTGCCAGTCCAGTGTAGGGTTGTGACCCAGCTGACCGAGCAATAAGGGGAACCTGAGGTTAGCGTGGATCCGCAGCAGGTTTATTCCCTCCAGCAATGTGCCAGTGTCTCAGAGGTATGCAACTTAAGAAGTCTCCTAGCAAGCAGTCTTAAGAAGAGCACGCTTCCTTTCCTCCTTGCATCCTCTGGACGTCTTCAAAATAAGCAGCTTTATACGCCCGGCTCCCCCGAGCCATTCCGTTCACCATTTAAATTAAGAAGCATCCATCATTCGTTTAAAGCAACATAGAATACATGTTCATGCGAGATTTTACGAATGCAGGATTTCCTAGTTGACCTTAAAGCATTTCTTTAATTCAAACAACAACAAGCAATATGCCAATTTCTAAATGTACTCCTTCAAAATGCATTCGTCCCTTTAGCATCCAAAGAACTACAACTTCCACAGCTCCTCTGCTGCCACCCAGGCCATCAGCTTACCAGAATTCTGCAAATCATTCAGAATTAACCGTTTTATATTATATCAATAATATTAATTCGTTTGTTACTGTTACTTATTCATTATTGACCGTTGTAAGTGCAGGTCTTTTGTATGTTTAGGACAAGCTGCACATAATTCATATTCTGTCTCATGCTCTTACATCTTACTATAAATATATAATTTACTATAATATATAAATATGCATTATTATAATGATATAAATGTGTGTAAAACTTTGTTTAATGCATGAAATAATTTAAAAATGTGTGCAATTTATTTATTAACAACTAACTGTTTATTAATTCATTATATAAAAAAGGTTTTTACTCATCCTGTGCTACCAGGAATTTTTATGTACTGAGAAAATCTGCTAGCGTTCATATGTACAGCCTGGAAAGAGGTGTCAGTCCAGAATAGGGTGAACACACAACACAGACACACACACACACACACACACACACACACACTTATACATACACATAAAGCAATTTAGAGTAACAAACTAAATTGAAACACATGTCTGTGACTATGGAGGGAAATCTGAGCACCCACTGGAAATGTACACGAGCATGAAGAGAACATACAAGCTCCACATGGAACTGAGCTGGATCTGTGCCCAATTTCTAATCCACAATCCGGAATGTGCAAAGCACCCCTTCCCACTGCCGTGCCGCTGTTCCTGTAAGGCACCTGTAAGTCACTTTTTTGTTAAATTTGACTGAATGGATGGTTGAATTAATGAACTGTGATGTCTGGTGGATTACTGCCATTTTTTTAAAGGTGTTGGACAGTCCACTGGCTCCTCTTCTTTCCCTGAATGGCACGATAAATGGCTGTACCTTCCTCCCACAGGCAAGAAACGGCCATCTGCCCTTCACTCCTTGTGGGGCAATTTGAGCCATTTAGAAATTTGGGTCAGCACAGGTGGTAGCCATTATAGAAGACGGTTGCTGACCACCGACCACGAATGCTGCAGGCCGTCCTGGGGGCCCTGCCAGGTTGCCAACTGGACCAGTCAGCAGCCCAGGTGGAGCATGAAAGGACACCTACTTTGGACACCTGTAAGAAGATGGCTTCCCCATCCCGCTGGCCATACAGAGTAACATTCAGAACCTGACTTTGGCTTCCAACAGGTAATCGTATAAATTTCCTACAATACAAAACAGTTCTTAAGCAGCATGTTTAGGATTAAAAGTATCGAAAGGTGGTTTGCACATAAAAATAGGTTCCCCTGCTTCTATGTGATGTTGCATTCCCTCTACCTTCTTCCCTCCAAGTTGCATCTTCTGTGATTTCAAGTGCAAAGTAAACATCGTCTCTCCCACCCATCCACAAGCATTCATTATTCCGAGAAACCCACAAAGAAGATCTGGTTTCGAATCCCAAATGGCCGCGTTGTAATTTCGTGCTCTCACAGCCTGATATTTGCACTTCTGCTAAGTTAACACTCGGCAACAATTTCCTCCTGAGAGCGCAAGTAGTGGCAGAATGTCTAACTCAGGGGAGCGACCTCACATCCATCTGTTCCCTGTATTTGGCTCAAATGTGTTTTTTCTTTCAAAAATGTAAAAAAAAAAAAAAACTTCTTCACGGCAGACATACGGAAAAATCCATGACTAAGGAGAAATGCTACTGCACCGCCATATTTTCAGCTCACCTGGGTCACCTGGACATTGCTTATATGGGATGAAGTGGACTGAAGAGGGAAACTGGGAAGCTTGGAAGACATTTCAGCTGAATTCCTGCTCAAACGTGTTAACCAAATGCCTGGATGGAAAAACTGTTTGAGGAACAGGACTCAGACCTTTCCCTGCTTGCCCGCTTAAACAGTGATCCACGCAAAGTCCACGATCTGCACCGGTTTTTCCCAAGCGTACGTGTGCAAAACTGCCTGAAATTCAAAACTGCTAACTGCATGTTTGGTCTTGTTGTGCTGAAGGTCGTGAATTGCAAGTGCAACTGTGCTCTGTGTGAAGCCTGGAAGTCCAAACACCGAGAACATTTCCATATCCTGCCGCGGCTTTAAAAGAGCGGAGGTACTCTTTGATAGCCAGTCGATAAGTCAAGTCCAGCGCCTGGTGCCTACAACCATCCACCTGTTGGTGCATCCGTTGGTCCGTTTTCAATATTTCTTGTGTTGATCGCACGTGCGCTTTTCGTCAGGCATTAGTAACTCATCCTCGTATCTATATTCATTCATCAAGATATGAGGGCTGCGGTGCTCACAATGCATCTAGGTCAGTTTTCTGATAAGGACGGGAGCCGTGTATATTTCAGTCAGACTGCTTGTTTGCGTGCAGCTCAGCGGAATGAGTGTCAACACCGAACTTTCGCACCGGATGCCGTTTCTTTCCGCAGGTGCCTTAACCGAATTTTGCTTAAGCAATACACCGCAGGCATCCGGACTCTCGATAACAGCTGCAGTTTGTGTCTCTGTCGTTCCCTTCCCCGCGTCGGACTGTGATGGCTATATGAGAAAGTTATTTTTTAAACCGCAACGCAAAGGAAATCAACACCACTTAGCCTTGAGCTCCGCTGAGAGATCGCAGATGACACAAATTGGAGCTGGGGAGCTGGATTTGGTTTGCCATGTTTTTACAAACAGGTGGCAGTACAGGCCTCCTGCCAATGGCGGCTGTAATAGAATTTTACGCCGCGGCAGATGTTGTGTTGCGTGTTTCGTATGTGGCGGTGCGCTGTGGGGCAGATGTGTGCGTGGGGGTGCCGCCTTAGTTCCTCAGTGCTACATCCTGTCACCAGAGCAGAGCTCGAGGAGGATGACAGTACCTCTGAACCCAGTAAGCATCAGCTCGGTCTTTCTAGGCAGGTTTGACAAGGCCGTCACGCAAATGAGCGGAACCGGCAGAACAGAAGGGTGGGGGTGGTGGGGGTGGAGGTGTCATGCAACTGGTTTTGGCTCCGCAGCAAACCTAGCCAGGCCTAGAGTGGTATAAAAAGGAAGATGCCTGACATTAAGTTGAACGGAGGTAGCATGTGTTTTGCAAATCGATTTTGCCGAACGGGAGCGATATTGCATTTCACAGGTGTTAAAATTTTTCCAGGATATGGCAAGAATATGCAGCAGGTCCCTGCAGACGGCTCCCGCGCAGGCTTAATATGTCTGGGGGTATCATTGTCGTCTTAATAACAGCCACGAAATCCCTAAGTCTGCGTGACATTGAGGATGCTGCACTCCCGGCACGCGGCGAGCTGCTACGAGTTCCGCCGTCGCCCTGCCAACGTTGCCTCCGCGGCGGCCGGGATGATGATATCAATACGATGATGATAATCGGAACGATTTTACGTGGCTGCCGTGCGTCTAGGGGAAAGGGGGTATATTTCACTAATGCATTTGGAACATGCTAATGATGAGCCGCACGAAGGGGGGTGGGACGTGTCTCACTCAGGGAGGGGGAGCTAGCTGCGAAATGGATATGACCTTGAGGGGACACGGAGACGAAGAGCGGCCTCCCCGTAATTACGGGGAAAATGAGTGTAACTAAGTACCACGTCCAGGGGCTGTAAGTCTGGGTCTTCCCAGCACTTTTCGCACTCAATTACAGAGAAGAGAAGGACAGCAGAGAGGGGTGGGCTCTGATGGGGGGGGGGTGGCTTTTCCTCCCCCCCTCCGATGACCTTGAATGAAATGCTTCCCTGGGGAACGGGTTATTTCTGAATCTCGTGCGGGGGGGGGGGCAAAAAAAAAAAAAAATAACATTCATATACTCGAGCATCATTTACACCCAATGCGAACATCTGGGCTGGAAAAAAAGGTACATAACTCCACCTGCGGTGTGTAATGGTGGTCGGGTGCTTTAGCTGGATTTACAGAGCGGATTACGAGTTATTGGATGGATTATTTAGCTTTTCTCCCTCCTGTTCATTTCCTGATAGCGACGACTCGGGAACGCCAGCTGTAAACAAAAGAGGTCTCTCCTTTGATTAAAAAGTGCACTTACGTACTGGTGCCGACATAGAGAGGGGTTGTCGGCGAATGATACCGGCGCAGTTTTGCTCTCCTTGTGCATGCCAGCGAGTAAATAAAAAACGGTTCCGACGCGCCTTTCGACATGCCGATGAGGTTTGCCTTTCGACTTCCGAAACAGGTTGCTCGGAATGTGCCGGCCGACCATACGTCACCGGCAACCGGTTGGTGACCAAGCAAGGTTTGTTCGAATCATCTATCGATTTTATCGGATTCGACGACCGGCGTAACGCGGAACTCACTCGGAAGTGAGCTCCGCACGGCTAATCCGAATGCATTTTTAAAAATTTTTCTTAATAAGATCTTCTCACCAGCTCTGCTGCATTCCATAACCGTTTACGAAACATTTATGTGTTTTCAAGGGGCTGTTTTAAATGTCATCAGAAGGCTTATAATGTATATTCTTTGCAGCATGGCAAACGATTTCATACAGTATTTGTAACTTATTACATACTATATTAAAAAAAGTCGGGCCCTCTATTTCTAACCATTATTTCAGTATACAGTAGAATTCTTCCATTTAATAGCAGAAATGCCACGCAGAACTGTTTACTGTATACTATGCAACTGTAATTGTTCAAAGTGACTTTAATTGAAATATGTTTGTGCAAAAAGCAGTGCCGTGCAGTCTGAATTCATTTTCTCAGTAAGAGTTCACGGCCTTTGAATGAACTCAGAGGCATCTTATCATAGAGGAAATCTGCGCAAAGGCTCCCTAGACTACAGATCACGAACCCTACGGTATCTGTGCACCTTCCAGGCAGCTCTTTCTGCCTTTAAATGCAAAGCGGCATTACAGACAGCGAGGACTCCGGTGCATTTGTAAATGTTTTTTTACGGATATTAGCTGCTGTTAATAAAGCGCTTTTACAGCAGCTGTCTGTGTCTGTAAAACTCTGCCACCCATTGGCAGCTCCGTGTAGGAGACAGGGGCTGGACGGCAGACGGACCACTGAAGGATTGGCGTCTGTCTGCAAAGGAGCGACCTGCGCCTTGCACAAGAAATATCCCTTCTTAAAACGTAACTCACTATTCCTTACCTTGATCCACAGCTTTTCAGCCAAATCAAAATGCTTAAATATTTCTTATGAAACAGAAGAGAACCAAAAGAACCTAAATTTCGGCCGTAAAGTCCTTGTTAGGACCCTAAATTCCTTACTGTCCTCTGACCGGTGCTCGCGTTCGATTGCGGCATCCCTGTGATGTCCTGAAAATCTCTCCAAACGTGGAATGCACGTTTGCAAACTTGGAGAGTTCGAAGGAGCGGCTCCGTTTCTGAAGCCGGCATCCGCAGCATCAGAACGTCTCACCCGCTGACCTCCGAGTCGTCTCCGGGATGCTTCCCTTTTTAAGAAATTTTCAAATGGAAATTAAATGAATTTTCAGGAACAAGGGGAATCAGCCAAATGCCGCCGGAGAAATGTTATTCTGGGGCAGCGTTTGAGAGCAGTCTCATCAAGACAGTTTCGATTCAGTGCCTCGCTGCAGGGCAAACACGCTAATGCACCTCACTCTGTGACCCCCTACCATCTGGTTACAGGTCAGAAGATCTAATGCTTTTCGACGCTGCCGCTCTTCTTTGTTTTGCCTGCAGTCCGACGTCTTCTTTGCAGACGCCAAGATGTGCGATGGTGCCGCTTTGGGTGAACATTATGGAAGCATGTTTTCAAACTTCTCATAGATGCTGTTCTCTAAACTGGTAATTGGGGGATATGGTGGTGCAGTGGGGCAAAGTGGTGGGGGGGGGGGTTCAAATCCACCTCTGGGGGGGGCGTGGAGGTTGCATGTTCTCCTCCGTGTTTGTACCCCTCTAAGGAAAAAATACTCCAGGCAAAGGCAAACCACTTCCGTTCCTCCTTGGCTTGACAACCGCGCCGGTGGTCACTCAGGAGTCAGTAATGGCTCGATGGCACTTTCCACGTCCAAAAAACTGGTAACTAACTGACCATCAGCATTACATTCTTTTTGAACTATTGGGAATTTTAGTCAGATTTTCCAAATTTCAAAATGCAAAATTCAAAAGTTTACTGGGAATAATTTCTAACTTTGATAAAGGCGTTTACATTTACCTTTGAAGAGCTCAAGCAAATATCTGTGGCGACATAGAAAGCCTTCACTGTTAAGACTGGAATCTCCTTAGCGAGCAATGAAAACCCTTTTGCTTTTAAAGCATCTACATTTTTTACGTTGTCGTCACATAATGGTTTTCCTCTTGGCACGCTGTGAAAGTCATCCAGAAGATGCTCCAAACACTAATGCCATATTAGAAAAAGGACGGTTATGACCCACAAAATGAGCAGGAGGAGCTGGTTTCCGTAATAGAAGATTTTAATTTTATGTGATTTACTAGTATTCATAAAGCAGCATATTAGATCTTAATCCAGAGATATAGTGGATCAGAGATCTTAATCCAGGGCAACGTAGTGGATACCTGAGCAGCTGGAGGAGCAGCTTCCTTTTACTGCCTCGGTCCAGAGCAGAAGCGGCCGTACACACGTGGCCAAATGTCGCAGATGAGATCCACTCCGTGGCTGCTGAGCTCCAACCCAAAGCTGCAGCAAAAGAAAGAGGGTTTCTGTCAAAGGCTTTTGGAGGAGTGCGAGGCTGAGCGACCCTCAAATAGCTGCTCGAAGAGCATCTGCGGAGCTGCGCCGTTGCTGGCGCGGAACGGTGCGACCGAAAAAAGGCAGAGGCCCGTTTGCGTGTTCTCCAGCGCCACGTGCCAAATGTGCGCCGCGCTAATTCCGAAGGCGCAATGCTGTGCTATCGTAAAGCCGAAACAATGAGGACGGGGACAGAAATATCCCCAAGATCCGACTCGATAAATTTTTAGGAACACGGCGCTTCAGGGTCCTTCGCGGCTTTGCGGCGGACCTCCTTCAGAGAAGCAATCGACGCGGTTTGCATGGCTGCGAATGAAAAAAAGGGCATCAGATGTATTCTTCATCGCTGCGATTTGGAGCGCAGCTCCATCGACAAGAGGCTTGCCGCTGTGATATCTGCATTGGAAGCCGCAGCCGCTCGCGCGCCAGCATCTTACATGGATTAATTTAGACATTTAAATCCAGCGTCTCAATGCTGCATTCAAGGCCGTATCTGGAGCAATTTTATAACAACACACTGGCGGCAGACAGCAAATGTCTGAAGTGCTACTGCTATCAGCTTGAGCTTGACAATAAAGCAGCATGAAAACAGAAAGATATAACAGAAGACATTTAATTTTGACATAATTTTTGTCTGAAATGCCACAGGAAAAGGGACAATTTGAGGCCTAAAATGCGGTGAGACCCACTTATATCTTATAACGCATGAAACGCAGGAGTGGGGAGACCTGCAGATCTTGGAACTTGTAAGAGAAAGACCTCATCGTGTGCCGGTTTGTTCTGGCGGATACACATCGCTGCAAAAGGCAGGGACTTCAATGGTCACCCGACCTGAAGGAAGAAGTGTGAGGTCGGAGACCAATATTTATCATCTTAGCTTCATTTCATTCATCAGGCGACTTCCGAAGAACAAAAGACGCTTCCTCTGGAGTAAACAACCACCGCAGCAATGAAAAGAAAACAGTCTTCTATTTCAACCTGTCTTCGTTGACAATACCTGACTTTCTCAAGGTTTTACACGTCTCTAAAAATTAACATAACACTCGACAAAGGCGGAAAGACAGATTCCTGGCTGCTTCTGACAACTGGAGAAACACGTATTGGTCTTTCTCTGACCTTTTGTTTGGCTCCTTTTGGTATGCTGTAACATCAGAAAGTGATATAAGCGCTTAAAGGTTGATGCCAGAAATTGTTTATGATGTGACTCCTGGACTTACCGAGGCTCCACCTTGGGTGTCTCAGATGAAGACATACCAAACTGAGTGCTTAGATTAAACTCCAAACATTTTGTTTCTTCCCCTTCCTGCTCTGTCAAGTCTCCCAGCTCAAGGGAACAGAAGCACAATCTTTTCGCTGGTTGAGGGAGTCGGACCACATTATGGAGACAGACAGAGTCCTGTGGTTTGCTGTGGCTGTGGATGCGGGGCTGCGCGTGCGGGGCGAGCGCGGGGTTCACAGACCGGCACGTATTTCTCGGGTGCAGGAATGACACATGCGGGCATCCTTAGAGGAGGGAGCCCGAAGAAAGCAGTTGGGCCACAAGGAAGTGAAAGAAGCTAGAAGCTGGCAAGAGGGACAGGGGGTGGTCCGGGGGCTGAGGTTGGCCACCGCAGGGAAACAACAGGGTAACAAAGAGAAGCCAGGCACTGCTAGGAAACATCACAGCCTGCGCAGTGTTATTTCATCCTATGATGGAAACCTGATGCCAGGGAGAATCCCTGGAGACAAAGAAAAGAACAGCCTGCAATTACCCCTGAGAGAAGAGACAGAGAAACATGTCCAGAACACAAAAGGATTTCTAGACTAATTTCACGAATTGATCTGATGATAAATGACTTCTAAATGAATAATGACTACATTTCTGAGAGATAGAAATAATTTCTTGTAATGTTCACCCAAATAATACACCGTATATTCAGTTAGCCGGAATGGAAAATGCCATGCGACGGCTTCAGATACGGCATTATTTCAATATTTTTCCAAAGATGCATTGTGAAGCGGCTGCCCGCGTTGTTTGGTTTTCACCCAAGTTTGTACCAGCTGTGTGCGAAAGCTCCACCTACAACATATGGAAGACGACGAGCATTCGGTTTTCTGCCAGGCTAATAGCGCTTTCTACACACCGCAGGATTGGGAACCACCACGGAGCAGATGGATGACTGCCAACCGATGAGCAGCGGCGTCTCACTTGCTAACAGCAGGCAGCTTTCGAATATCCAGCGGTTGAGTTGCTGGGTGGGTCCTTCGGCAGGACAGATTCTTTCGCTGTTTCCTAAGAGGGTCTTTGGGTGGGAGGCAGCAGTAGGACCACCGACAGACAGTAATGATGAATTAGCCATCACCGAGCTTTGTTACCTTCCGGTTTGCTTGCGTTTCAGTAAGAAAGGACATCGGCGTGTGTGCGTGCGGAGTGTGTGAGGAAGGCCGTGCTCGTACGCTTGTGAAAGAGTCTGTTTGCATCTTGTATGAGTTGTATGCAGATCTTGTATGCGTCTTGTACCAGTTTGTATACAGTGTGCAACTGGTGATACTACTTTCGCTTCTCCAAGCCTCGTAAGAAAACAAACTTCAAATTTTTCCCAATCTTTTTGTAGTTTAATGAACGTGACTATGAAAAAACCCAATTTATGGTTAGAAGTACCTGTGCGCCAAACTTCAAATCTGTGGCTTTAAAACCAAAGCCGTGCACAAAGAACAAAATGACTGACGGACAAACAAACAGGCAAACAGATCGAGCCTTTTAGATGGAGTTATCGCAATTCGTTCATTTAATATCGGTATCTGTTCAGTGCATGGTTATAGCAGTCCCGAATCTACGCGCATTCTTTAAGATGCGAAACACAATACGCTGGCAAGAGACATTTTCATAATTTGGCTCAAGGATGTTTGTGATATAAAGTAATAAAGTTCCCGGTAACACTTTCTGTGTCATTCTGCAAAGCATGCAGGCATTGTGCTGTCGTGCGGTGTTACCAGTATTTGATGCTGGATGCTCTTCATTGTGGGATTAAGGCCTTAGTTATGCTGGCATAAGGGTATGTTATTATTTTTTTATTAGATTCATGAGCCTTATTTGTCACAGCAACTATACAGACAGAGACCCCCCCCCCCCCACACACACATCCATGTACATAGAGCTGGGATGAGGGTTAGAGGGATACAGTGTATTACTGCTATGATCATATAGCACTGTCTCCCGAATAAGGTACAATAGGGTGTCCAAACATTCCAAAATGATTTTGAATTATTATGTAGACCAAATTTTAATTTTTGCAATTGGGAGCAAATGAGATGCTTTGGTTATTCTCATATTTACAGGGGGAACGTCAGTTGCAGAGCAAAGCGTTGCATTGCCAAGTGTGTCAGTGTAAACAAGCTACACTACACCAGAAAAAGAATTTGGGTTGTGGTTTAACAATTTACACTGTTAAAGTTGTTTATAAAATCGTGCGGCTGTCTGTGTATGAGCGTGGAGGCATGAAGGTAAAATGGAGGTCCGGTTCTTTACTGTCACCCTTCACCGGTCACCGTAAGACACTCACTCTGGGTCTTCAGATGTGAAAGCAGATAGCGTTTCACAGCCGTACAAATAATAGACACGATAATTATTGTATGTTTACTGTTTATTTCTCAGATGACCTGGGTTTGAACCCCAGCTGCTGCTGGAGTATTTTTGATCACTGCTCTCATAATGAATTTTTCCAATAAAATGCCCAGCTGTATGAATGGTTAAACAATTGGAAGCTTAGCACCGTAAGTCACCTCGGAGAAAAGCATCGGCTAAAGAAATAAAAATGTTATCGTTGTTATTGTTTCTCATAATAATAGTAGTAATAACAACAATACTAATAAAAATAATAAGGATTTTGCTTTTAAGTTTGGTTTTGTTCAGTAGAACAGGGCATTGATTCCCCATGTTACTTAAGCAAAGAAAAATAGTTTATTTTTTGTATTTTGTAATTTTCTTATATGTTCCCATGAGTGTTAATTCTATTTTTCCCTTGTTGTAGACTGGCTGCTGGGAAGCCATAACCAGGAACTGGAGTTGTGTTGTATCGAATCATCTACAAGAGGGTAGGTTTGTTGGTAGTTTTATATCTTTTTCATGACCACCGTACAAAGCACGTAGAAATAAAATCTCCATGCAACATTTAAACAGCTGCTGCGTAAAATTTATAAGCCCTTTGAATGTGAAAAACCTCGTACATTTTCGCAAACTGTTATAACAATTTTTCATCGTGTTGGACCTCATGCGAGGTACCGTTGTTTTGATGCCGAACCTGATGTCTCATCCTATGGAGCCCAGAGTCTTTAGGTCACAAACACACACTGATGTATGTTTGCTGTGGATGGGTCTAGTTGAGTTGCCTTTCCCTTAATAGCACTTGGTCTCCTGGGTGAGGCAAGGGGACGCCACTGTATTGCTTTCCTGTCAATGTCATTGTACCCAAAAACACGCATCTCACATATGGCGACACCAGACAGTCGCAGTCTGTCCCCGAAGCTTTCCCAAAGTATCATGGAGAAAGTGCATGAGACACCTGCCAAACTGGAAGACCACATCCATCACATCAGATGGTCATCTGCCACTGGGACAGATTGCGTTACCTGGTAATGGGGTTTTGGGTGGGAGCCATGTTTTATGTGTTCATTGGTTCAAAAGGACAGACTGGTGTTTTACAATCAGGGTGTCGGGCTGCCATTAAATCAGAAGCTGTAATAAATTTTCCTACAAAGCGCATTTTCAGCGCTAACGTTCTTCCTGCTTCATCCTTCACATTAACAAAAAAATGAAACTGAACATGAAAGCAGTGCAAGATGAAGATCACAACTACCTATGCGGCCCAATCCATAGCTCACGCAGCTTCATTTACATTCATTAACTTTCGGATGAAGGAAAGTAGATGCATTCCAGTGTTCAGGTCACGGCTGTGGAAGGCAGAAGATGCTTCTCTCCGAGGTGCAGCTGACGCAGGTGATTCATTTTCATCCCCCTTAGCAGTCTCACCTTTTTGTCCCATCAGATGTCCAACATTGCAGGCTATATCCTCTTTGCAGTGCTATTAGTCAAGCACCTACTTTCCCTTGAGACTTTGTTAAAAAAATACAATAATAGTAGAACAATACTTCTTGCTGAACCTGTGAAACAAGCACTGTGTCATTGCTTCCTTTGTGTTCCATAGTTTCCAATTCCAAAGGTAAATAGAGTTGAAACAGTCATCTCTGAGAAAGAATTGCCTTTTGGTTTTTGTTATGCAAGAGGTCTGGGGAGGATCAGGAAAGGAAAATCTAAATTTGATCGTGTTATCTGATGAATTGAAGCAAAACTCCCCACCACCCATGTACAGGGGCAAACCTACAGGATCATTAGACAAAGGTATGCAAACACCTAAGGTGCCACGAAAAAAGACACTTGCATTTATATATGCACTTAATCTTAATTTAAACTGATACTGAAATATCAAACAAACCCAAAATTTCTGCTCCTGTATAAGTATTTTCAGGTGCCTACCATCAATGTGGGCCCTTCCTTCAGTCCATGCTGCAATGAACTTTTATATGCTTTTACAGAGAGTTCTCGTCTCTAAAATAGTGAGGATATCGAGCTCATAGCATAACTATATAAATATAAGGTGCTGTTTTACAGTATTTTTAAGATATCACTACACACCTATAACGGGTTGCAATGGCTAAAGTGTCCATTGGCCAGTTCCTAAAGAAGCTCTGAACATTCAGGTCATTAACTACATACCTACTGAGCAGTTTGCTTGGTGATCGATGGCAGGAACAAAGATGCAGTCCGCGGTTTCAGAAAATTGTTGCCATTTTGGTTTCATTTTAACAATCATCTTAACATCATTTTAACAATCTTCTCCTGTTACCGGCACCCAAATAAAAACAGTGGTAGATTTCAAAGCTAATGTGGCAGTCCAGACTGCCTATGCACAGAAGGTAAGTGCATGAATTTAAGAGTTTGTAGCGGGTTGTACGGTTAAATTCAGGTCTCATAAATGAGTAAATACTGAGTACTTATTATGTTGTCATAGATTAGCATACATGGAAGCTACATCTTTGCCACAGCTCTTATCCTAAGCAGTCCAGGGGTTAGGTTATTTTTACAACTTACGACTGTTAGGATTAATAAGCATAAAAATGGTTTGGAACTGGAAATGATTCCTGTCTTTGAAAGACCAGTTTGGGGACAAGAGGATTCAGAAGGAGGACTCTTTTGGACCAAGTGTTACTTAGAGGCTCAAATGTGAGGCTGAATAGTGGTAAGGACAGATCTGCATGCTCGGTTTCTTGCTTCGGGACCAAGTCCTCACCCCCGTGGACATCGAGGGCTTAAATTGAGATGTCACGACAATTCTGTGTTTGTTGGACAAAAGTAGAAAGGATGTCTAGGATTTGTGCTGACCTGCAATGAGCTGTGTAGAACCCTGCGTCCTGTGAAAAATAAAGTCCTGCTGCAGTCCCCAAACCATGCTTTCTACCCTGTCTATGTATGCACGTATGTGTCTGTCTGTCTTATCTAAAAAATTAACCCAGATGCTGTAATCCATTCTAAGATGCGCTGCATTAAAGCAGAGCGTTTTGCAAATATGCGTCTAGACAGTTGGTTCCCATGAAACATCCCGGTAGGCCCAGCCACTCAGCTCACTACCTCAGTGTCCCCCACATAGCTCTTAACATCTCCATCCTGAACTCATAGAGAACAAGGGGTCAACTTTGGTCCCACATCTCAGGATACTTTTGGAAACTCAGAGCTTGGAGCAAAGCAGAGGACAGCACGATCCAAGTCTCCTTTTTACGTGCAGGCAGATACCCAGCAGAGTGTATGTGGTGCAGATGGATAAACGAAGGTCCCGCATTTAACTCAGGTGCGGACGTACTAAATAGTTAACAGTTCTGGAAAAAAGGGCCATTTTACATTGTTCTCCTTTCATCATTTGCTGCTGCACGAACAGTCTTTTGTCTAGCCCCTTTTATTTTAAGCCGCACTGCTGAGACGTACTAAGACTATTAATAAGGTTTTAAATGATTTTATCCTGGGACTTAAGCTCAGTGTTAAACCACAGTGCATTAAATTAATTTGTGAACATGAGCATATTAGGATTTCATATCATTTCGGTTCGACAGAAAGCATTAATCAGTTACCGAAGCTGTGCTGCAAAGGTCCAAAGAGCACCGAACGGCCTTAACACATGCACACACACACACACACACACACACACACACACACACACACACAAACTGTTCACAGAATTCACCACAGACCCAACACCCTCCCATGCCCGAACTCTTAAATCCCTTAATCTTTGCATTGGCTGTTAATTAATTTCACCCTGTACAGTATGTAGGAAATATAGACTGTATCAGTACATCCCACCTTGTCAATATTACAAAGAACCCATGGCTGGTTGACAGAGTCGATGCTCTACATATTTACAAAATTTTCCCTTCAGCCTTTACAGATTCTGTATTTATGGTGGTTAAATACAGGATGTCTTTTGCCTCTGGGCTTTGATAAGCCAAAAACATTTTTCACATGCTTGCAGGATATAATAAATATCTGGCTATGGTCACACCGGTGCAAATCTTTAATAAAGTCATTGACTCAGGCTCAGATCATCATTTGGGTGGTGATTCAGGCTCGGGCACACGAGCCAGTCTGAGACTTGGAGTCAGACAATCAAACCATCAGAGACTCGGGCTCAGGCGGTGATACGGGATTGTTCTGGATCTGGAGTCGGACCCTGGCATTCGTCTAGGCAGTGACTCAGACATGGGAACCGATGCGCTCGATGACTCAGACTGGGGCGGGCGACCCAGTCAGTGACAGTCATTCAATCATCAAGTCATTGAGTTTGTGACTCAACTTTGTCCCCGGTTACCTGTGCTTGAACAAGTGTCTAGATGTCAGTGCATCTCTGGAAAAGGAAAGGACTTGCCTGAAAGAACTGGTCAGAGCCCATTATACTGCTTAAATGCTTTAGAAAACTTAAAAGTATCCATAATCCATAACTGTTTGATCCTGGTCCCATCATCAGGTTTTAGGCTATAAAACATCCCCTGGATGGGACACCAGTACATCACAAGCTGGCCATACATGCCCAAACAATACAGGCAATTAAGGGTGACCAATAAACCTGAAACACATGTGTATGGACTGCAGGAGGAAACCCAGACAGACATAAGGAGAACGTACAAAGTCCACAGAGGCTGAGCAGGATTCACTATGGAAACATTTTTTCTGCGTCCCTATACAGTATTTGATCTGAATTCAACAGATTAATTTAATAAAGACATTTAGATGAGTAATAATTTTAAATTGTATGCAGGTATATTAAACGGTGGAAAAATATGCTGTTGCATCCTGAAAAATGAAGACAGCCCCTGGACGGCAGAAATGAGATAAGCGCGAGATTGTAACCCGATGTGGGGAGAGTGGATTTTGGTGTCATCAGTCTCCAAAAAAGCTTTTAATGGAATCAATGAAGAAAAAAAGGGGAATTGATTTACACGTATTCCAGCGCCATTTTCAGATGTCATTTAAAGAGCCAAACTCCTGGCTTGCCGGAAAACTTTTCCTTCACAATATAGGTTAATTGCATATCGGAAAAGCTCACTCACTGGTGGAGTGGCACACTTTCCATTCGCCGGCTATTAAAACGCAACGCTGCCTCGCGGTTCCAAGGACTAAGCCTCACTTCCCGGCCACCACAGTCGGTCCCTTCACGACACCCCAATTTACATGGCAGAAATAAACGTAGCACGAGGGATGCTTGTGAACTTGCCGTGAACTATGCAAAACAAGGACCCCGACTGCCTCCTTGCACAGTAAATTGGCTGGATTCAATATGTACATTTATAATAAATCATAAACACACCTTGAACTGTAACTTTGATGGTGAGAATAAATTACAAGCTTTATTTGAATTGTATTTTCATTTTTTAAAATTTTTTCTTTCTGAAAAGTGGTATAAAAGGGTTTTCTTTTTTTAACAAAATGATTTTTTTTTTTTTTTAATGAAAAGCTCATTTTCGTAACCCTTTCTAGACGGCTCTGTAGCTGCAGTTCGAAAGTTTCGAGAATCTCGATCCGGTCGCTGAAACTCGTGAAATCGAGGTCATCCATTCATTTTTTTGCGCTGTCCTATTTCCTCTTCTGAAAAATCCATTTATTTTGCTATTGACCGATGAGGGATAATGGTCCAGGGATGACTTAGGGCATGCACGCAACAGCAGGTAAATTGTTCCACGGGATGTTAGTTGGACAGGGATAGACAAACGCTACGCAAATAAGCTGCACGCCTATAGCTGATCTTGCGGCGTTCACCGAGGATGTGCTTAACACTCAAACCAAGTTGGACAAAAGTCACTCACGCCGATGCTATTTGCTGTGCCCAGTGAAATTCGGAGGTTGAAAAGTGGTGGATAGTACAGCTGTCTCATTTGCAGATTGCTGCCTTCATTTGCTTTCCGTTACCAAAGTGAAATGGACTGGGGGGGTTGGGCAGCATCGGTTGACATATGTCCTCTTGCAATGACAGGCTCTTGACATATTTCACATCCAGTACCCACAGAATTAATTTTTCTTGGCAGAGTGGAATACTTCATCTGCAACATGGGCTTCTCAAGCTGGACAGAATTGATAGAAGAGCAAATGTGCTGTGCGAGTCACTGCCTTGCCCAGTAATGCGTCAGATCGCCTCATGATATCGAGGATGTGGGTGTAGAGGCAATGGCCACTTGAGCGCATTGCCAGTGGTCCTCTGGGGCTCTACGCGGAAGTTTTGGGTGACCCTAGTTGAACGTGATGGTACTTAGGGTTATTCATCCTTTCCCAGTCTACTGACACTCCAGCCCATATGGATGGAGTGACATTTCAATTCTGAGGAGCAGGCTGCTGTTCAGGATTCAGGCCAACATCTTTCCTGCGCCATCTTGCCGAGGTTTAACCTCATTGCTGTTGTTTGCGGGTTGGTGTTTCGGCTGGCGACGACACGAGTTCTCCGCACGACTGCCATCTGTTCCTCTCACTATTTCTCTTGTGCTCTGCATCCTTTCAGTTTGATGGAGGTGGCATGATGAAGATATCTTGCAAGTCAATGCGGTTATAGTGAGGAAGGCTTGAAAATCAGCTCCACTTTCTCTTCTCATCTTGATCTAGTAGCCAGACAGAAACCAGACGACCCGGGCTGCAGGACTATACGGACACATAAGGTAGCCCATCGTTTTCAGCGAGGATCATCTGCATCGACTTAATTTCAAGAGCGGACGAACCCTTATTGTTGTTGGCTGTGGTGCTGGAGATGGTGGTGTTATGCTGTTTCAGTGTTGTTGCTATGGTGGATGCAAAGGTGTCTGATATTGCTTTAAACTTTGATGATCAGAGCCATCGGTAGCCTGTGGCTACTTCCATTGCAGGTGCTATTAAACCTACTGCTGGTGCTCAGAGCATTTTTCATATCATTAATCTGCACAGGACCCAAGAGTAAGAATTTGGCTGTTATACAACTGTGACAAAAATCCAACCGCACAGTAAATATTAACATATAAACATTTTGATAGTTTCCCAAAATTGCAGGCAGACAGCAGTGGTGTCAATTCAGTCTCAATTCTCTCTTACAGAGAGACAGATCAGTATCCTCTGCTGTTGCTTTCTCGCTGAGATCCTCTCCCTGATGCCGCCGTAATCCGCAGCCTTTGTTCTGCCTCGTCTCTGACGCCATTACGTTCCGCTAATGTGTGTTCTTCGGGTTGGTTTACACAGATTGCCGTTTTGAGTGCACTCTTCTGTCTAATCTCCGAAACACGATTCTTATCTGATCTCTGTAAACAGTTACTAAAACCGCCTTATTCTGCCCCTCTCCCTTGAACTGCATGCAGCCGCCAAGGTCTGAAAAAGTGTTCCGTGGAGAAACAACACACAGGCTGGAAAAAGTTGGGATGAACATTCTATTGGCAAATAACCGTCATCACCGCTTATCCTTAGCAAAGTCCACAAGCATTCCCGGCAGAATCATTTATGGGCCGTGTATTACACAAAGACGCACCCGACTGGGATTCTTAACTGGACAGGACTAATCTACGTTGGTCAAAACAGGTTCAATTTCTTATGTTTGTGTTAATATACTTTTTGCTACCTGTGTAAATGAGCTGAAAAGTGTTATCCTCGCAGTTTTCTGGCGAAAATGCTAAATCTCTGTCAAAAAGGAAATAATTTAGCTTTTCTCCAATGTTACCTGCATCCTAGAAAACGAAGAAGAGGATGTAACGCCAAATTTGCGCCTGAGTAAAAATGTAAATAATTCAAGATATTCTTCTAAACAATAACCAAGTCGAACTGTTACAATTGCATAACCGCATTCAGTTATACGCTGCTTTTGCCCGGCCTCCCATATTCGCAACTTTACCCATCCCGCAACAACAAAAAAGAATCTCTAGAGACAACCTGAAATTAACTGTCATAACAGTGACAGAATAAGCGTTGCTAAGTGAGCATCCCCTGTTAGGAAGACAACGCCGAGGCTGAAGGACTGGAGTTAAACGGCACCCATCCTCCATCAAGCTAGAATGACAGAGCGCAGACAGGAGACGTGCAACCAAAATGCTATTACACTACCGACTGTCTGCAGAGGCTCATCATCAACAAATCGTGACAACCGGCCGTTGGCAGGCCTGCGAAAAAGAACTTTGTGCCGAAGAGCGACCCGAAGCGATAGAAAATGCGGCTCCAGCCATACATTACATCACCCCGGAATTCCGCAATACACGGCATACAGTTTTCGAAAACAATTTTAAGTGTATAATTTTTGTTAATATAGTGTTTTTTTTCCAATAAAAAAAATAATAAAATCGCTGTAAAATGTGTTAATTGACAAACATCTTGCAACCTTTTGCTCTTAGACTGGGGTCCTGCCCCATCAAAGCTATTCATAGATGGCAGGAGGAGGTCAGGTACTCACACAATTAATGTCTGCTCAGTGGGGTCTGTGGCAGCCTAACAGATGGACGGTGGTGGTAGTAAATATCCGCACATGCGCTGACATGCGCCGGAGATCATTACTTTCAATAAAATCAGAGCAGGAACTACAGACCGATAGAGATTAATGGTTCCAGGCTGCAGTGCCTCACATCAGCTTCGAATAAAACAATCACTGCAATGCCTTCCGTCTCCACGGTCCTTTGTTATTTTTAGAATATTCCCCCTTGCACGCATAGTTTTTATGTTTGCTGGTTTATTAATATAAATTATGTTGTTTAGTGTCTTTACATGCACATCTGTCCAAATTTACACGCTTTCGAAAGGAATGTTGCGATGCATCTGTTCATGCCATACAGCTGAGATCTTTTCAGTCATTGTGGTACAACTGCACCACTCCTCAGCCTTAATCCAACCTTTCATCCATAAGTCAATTTCCCTATTTACTTTGTAACCCGCAGCTGTGGGAATACATGAAAGACTACATGATTTGGTTTCATTCCTCATGCTTTCCCCCTAAACAGCAATACAGCCATATCGATTTGCGAACGGGCTTTAATTTAAGCGCTTGGCACGCGTCCTTTTTTCAGAGGTGAGGAAGCAGGTTAAACATACGCTTGCGTGCGTGCGTGTGTTGAACAATATGTGTGTTTTCCCTGCATTACCGCAAGTGCAGTCAAGTCAGCTCGTGACTGCCACGCGCGCGGTTTCCTCGGCTGAATTAGCATTGTCTTCCGTGCATGTCTTCGGGCCATGGGTTGAATCTCAGGAGAGCAAAAAGACAGCATACAAATTCCGCAGAAACTGAGAGGGATTGAACCGCAGATCAAAAACCAGAGCCCAGCTGCTGTGAGGCACCAAAGCAACCCGCTGTACCACTTTTGTGCCACTTCACCTGTTGTGCCACCCGCATGAGCACTACATTTATTAGATTTACTACTACCTCTGATGTCAGCTATGTGTGCACATTGTTATTCATAACACCACTGCACACCATAGTCACTGTACTGTACACTTCAGATGCACTATCATAGGCATAGCAAATTTTCACTTGGCGGGAAATGTCGATGACAACCAAGACAATGGCCAATGCTGTCTCCTGTGCAGTCGCAGGGTGGAGTCAAGGGCCAGTTTAGCAAAAGATCGCTATCTATAATCGATGTATTACTATCTGGTCTTATCGCACATTCTAATGTGCTGTGCAGCCACTTTTTCTTGTGCCTGGAGGCATCAGATCTAAGGCCACTGACAGCCATTATGGATTGCCACCTTTTCCCAATAACCCAGGAGTCAGCATGCCAAGGAGAAGTTCTAATTTAAGTAACTAGTCTGTCGTTGAGAAGAGAGAATGAAGCAATAACTCAGTTGTGTCTGCTCAATAGGGACTGCATTTTTATTGAAGGAGAAAGGAGTCAACATGGCGGAATTTACAGACTGCGGCAGGCGATGCTAATTGAGGCAGCTGAAGACGTCTTCATTCTACTTATCTCGCATCTAAGAGGACACTATTGATCGGAAGGCATTTTTCTGTTTAGCCATCACTCTGCTCAGAGTTAGAGGAGGTCTGAGGAGGCTGCGAGCTCCGTTTCTGACAGGCCTGGGCCTCGCAGGTGTATCTGTAACTGCCAGTAACAATATTTAGTCAGTGTTAATCGCATTTTATTTACACCTCCTGGTTTTTCCAGGTCCTTCCTTTGCCATTTTAATTTTTAGAAGTTTCTTAAAGTTTGTTTTATGGCTCGTTGCTATTACAGATGATATGGATGCGTGACACAAAAGAAGCAATTATTAATTGACAGCTGTTTTAAAGCACATCTTGTTTGTACCTGGAAGAATGAAAGTGGAGGGAGCAAAGGTTTTTGATTGGAGGCCAAAGCTTTTAAGCCAAAATTCAAAGCTAAATTTTGACTACAGGCTTAACGTCACCAAACCTCAAGAAACATCACCTCTTCATTTAAGTATGGTGGTGGGGGCATCATGCTGTGGGACTTGCTTTCATTAGCATGGGCTGGCCAGCTAACCGGAAGATACGGCAAGAATGCCTGCTTCCCTCTGCTTAAAAAAAAAAAAAAAAAACTTAATTTAAGGTCAAATTTCACTTTTCAGTAAGACAATGATGCCAAACGCAAGGCCAAAGCAACCTTGGAAAAAAAAATAGGACAAACAAGCAAATGACATGAAACAGTCCATGCATGCAAAGTTCTAATATCAAACCCGCTGGGAGGATACAGAGGCACAAAGAAAAGCCCATATGATGCACTTGCATTTGATTATTCCTAGTTATGTTTATCTAATACAATTCTCTGTGGAACATGTATGAATACATTCAGCTTCTTTGGAGAGAAATAAATGCTGAACACCAAATTAAAACGCAGGAGTCCGTTTTTCCACAAGCACTCTAGCTTTACAATGATGGTACCCTCACTGATTTTCTACTGAACCACAATTGCCCTAATTCTGTGATTTCTGGAAACATTTCTGGAAGTGAAATGAATCGCATGTGCCTCGGTGTGACCTCGGCCACCGTGTGGCTGATATACATGGTTCCTCCTTTGAGATTTTAGGCCTACGAGGGCTTCTTTTCAACAGAGTGCACCCATCTTCTCTGTTCCCTGCTCCCGTGGGGGGGTTTCAGTCTCTGCAGAGAGACTTCCCTCAACAGAAAAACAGCCCTGGGTGGCATGTCTGACCCCCATCTGGAGCTCCTGCTGGCAGCTCACCCCCATGGGGCTAAATCACAGGCCATGTGTCTAAGCCCCCAGGCCCATTCCCACTGAGCACATGGAAAGCAGGAAATGGCACAGTTCTGGCTATTTGGACAGAAGCACATTTTTCTTGCTTCTCACCCTGAAATCTGCTGAAATACTAAATAATAAAATGTAATTTGCCGCTTTTTTAGAGTCCGTATTCAGATAATGGTGATAAACGCTTAAAGGGTGGGTGATATATGCTAAGGGAATGTGGAAATTTTAGCAAAAATCAGTAGGCCCATCGCTGCTAATGCGCTTCATGTCAGACACCGTTCATAGAGCTGTTGGAACTTGGATGAGTGCGGTTCTTGACATAGGCAGCTCTCGCTGCTTTATTGGGCTGATGCTTAGCTGTCTGCGTAGGTCTTTTACTTTCATTTCCATGCTATTTGCTGTCCCTAGAGGGTGCTTGAAAAGTCGCCAGTGATGTCACTGATGATGTCACGGTAATGCCAGGAGACAGACGAGGCCGGCAGAATGGAGTCGGAAGGCCCAAAGCGCACTGTGACTTCATTGTTGGAAAGACTGATGAGATTAGTCTGACATTTTCTTAAATTATGTGACTTCCAGGACCTTATTTGTGGCCAGATCCTAATGCTGAAGAGACTTAAGTTTCATTTGATATCAGTTGCTTCATCTCTATTTCTTCTTCCTCATTTCAAGTCTGTTTGACAAATGGAGTCAAATTCCAGGCCTTTTCGAAAGGATGAAATTGGAGGAAAAAATTGTGACTTTTTTCCTAATGAAGTTAACTTGTTCAGTTATCTTGAATTACGTACATTTTTAGAGAAACACTTTATATGAGTGCTAATTGGGCTGGATATGAGATGATTCTCTGAACATTTACCTCATGGCCATGAACGCTAAATCATCTCATTGTCGGTGCCGTATTTTCCTGACTGTAAAGACTGACTAAAACACGCCATTGTTCAACCATTTTGGTGTCTTACCGTGCATAATGCAAATGAAAAATCGACTGAAGAAAAGAGAAGCGACAGCAACAACGTGTGGAGTCTTGCTCTATATCAGACTTAAACATTTAAGATTTAAAGGTTGCTGCAGTCAGGGGTAGCCTATGATTCAACGAAAAGCTCTGAACTGCCTTGACTCTAACTTGGGTAAAGCGATGGATGATAATGGATGGATGGATGGGTTTGTAGTCAGTTATCTCAGTGACAGTAGAAAGAAAATATGGTTTCTGCAGGTTCAGGTGTAACATACAGTTGGCCTAATGCCAAATCATGTAGGTAACGTAGTTCACGCAAATGAATACAAATAGTGTCTGCGTGTGTTGGGAGACACTTGGTCCAAACTCCCAAGTATAACTGGGGCCAAAAGTGGCCCTACAAAGTATTCACTCTGGGGGGATAAAAATGCATTCAATTACTTTCAGTTTTTTAAATTTTCAGTTATCTTGGAAAAATGTATGGTTTGTTCACCTTGAAGTTAGAGAGCACTTTGTGTTTAAAACTTGGAGTGGGGGGGGGGGTCTTAGTTAAATGCATGTGAAGGTTTCAGGCCGTCACACAAAAAAATGTCCAAAGGGGGTGAACACTTTTTACAGACACTGCACTGTAAATAATATTTACTGTGCTCTTTTGATGGAGTACAGATTTAGTGGTTGAGACAGATAGTATGAACAAATAAACAGGAGTGTTAAATTTGAAGTGTAAGCAAAGTAATTTGATTTATGGGAAAGTAGTAGTTTCAGTGACATGTACATTATTATTATTATTATTATTATTATTATTATTATTATTATTATTATTATTGTCATCCTCATCGCTGCTGCTGCTGCTGCTCTTGTTGCTGTTGTTGTTAGCTAGTGTTTAGCAGATGTTTTTAAGGCAACCGAGGGTATAGATACACTACACTGAATTTGCTGCAGCCGTTCACTCATTTTCACGGCAAAGCAGCATAAACCCAGATGCTTGTTTACCCGATAAGGACAGCTCAAGGTCACCCGTCTGCTTGAAATGCATCATTCTGGTTAGCTGTGAACCAACGGAGGGAAACCTCTTGAACAGCGAGAACATGCAAACTCTGCACAGATTCAGTAGATGTGGGTTATAATCCAGAGTCAATGAGCTGTGAGGCTACTTGTTGCAACACCGTGCATAATAATGAAACAGCTGCCTCGGTCAGCCCTTTCTTCTCAGGAAGCCTTTCTTCCTGTGTGAGGCTTAGGTGCTAAAGGAAGACGGTGGTAGATTTCTCCAATCCAGGGCCTTGGTGTAAGATGAACTCTGGTCTTCCTAACAGCTGCTTTCTTATCCACATCACTGGGGGGCTAAGACTCCTTTATTGTGGTTGCCAGGGGTTGGTGGCACTCTTGTGCTCCTCACAATCCGTGGCAGGTGAAGGGGACATCTTGAGTCTTTCCTTCTGCCTAAAGGGGCCGTCTGCGATGTGTCTGATTTGCACATTTCTGACACTAGCGCAGTGTTTCCTCACGGGACAGTGAAGTGTGAATCAAAAGCAGGCCTCTGACAAAAACCAGATCAACCTTAACTGCACGTGTCCTATTAAAGCAGGGGGGAAAAAAAAAAAAAAAAAAAAAAAAAAACGTACACGCTGGGAAACCATCATTCTTTGTTCTGTCCCTGTTAACACTGCCGGGTCTTCTGTTCAGTGCCGTGTAACAGTCTCAATTAATGCGAAAGTCAAGGAATGTCAATGACCTACCTTTCTGGAGCACACACACCTCATATTGAAGTCAGGAACCGGGCAGGAAGCGAGGATTCAGAGAGCTTACATCCAACAATACAAAAGGAGGTAGCTGGCGTGCAAAATAACAAACAGGTCCTTGGGATTTGTACAGTACGTGGCTTTTACGCACAGCTAGGTCATTAAATTGAATATTAATCTAGTAATGCCATTTCAGAATCAAGCGTAATATAATCCACTGTCTCATTTGAGAACATTTCCATCCATCCATCTATCCATTACGCTTATCTGCTTATTCTGGTCAGAGCTACGGCGGTTTGGATCCGATCCCCGAATCTCTGAGAGGTGAAGAAACTACTCCCTGGGTGGGTTGCCTGTCCATCACAGGGTAGCCCGCGTATACATGCACACTTTGTGCAAACCTCTTAAGCTGAAAACAATGTCTTTGAAAGCTGGAACACTGGGAGGAAACACAAAGTCCACATAAACTGGATTCAAACTAATGCCAAAACTGTGCAGTTGCTGTATAGCTTTTTATGCATCTTTGCATTGAAAATAATGAATTGTGTCATTTAACTGCAGTTGGATTCCCCCGTCATTCATGTCCAGGTTGCCAAAGGCTTTGTCTCTTGAAGGAGCCTGAAACTGATGTGTCCAGGTGCACGAAAGGTGGAGATGTGGCTTCTAAACTGCAGAAATTTAGCTGAATGCTCCCACCCACAACCCCACTACTCCGCAATTTTGCGGTTTAACACTTTCATGGTCCCAAAACTACACCAAAGGGTTTGTCGTGGAAGAAAGGTGATGTTTTCTGACTCCACCTGCACGAAATAGTAAATAGACAGAAAAACACTGACAGGAAGAACGGCTTTATCTCAAAAAACTCTACGTCAACGACAAAGAAAAATCTCGGGAAATGGTTTCTGATGACCCTGTGTTAGACTGCACCTTTCAAAACTCCCACCAAACGCACCGCTGAAAGATCTCAATCCAACAGCCGATAAAATATGTATGCATTCCTCGTACTAGACGCTCACACGATTGTTTAACTTCCCGAAAATGGAGGCCTATCAATCACAGAGGGCGAAACAGACTGACAGCTCGGGCTAAGTTTTTGTCTAAATACTAACAATAGGTTTTAATCCACAGTGCCTGCAGGCCCGTATTGTTTGTACTTTTTCCCTTTTCCCTTTTGTTCAGCTTTGTTGTGTAAGGTCGCAGAAAATAGCAGGAGCGCAGTGCAAAATGAACCGAGCAGACTGAATGATGCTTGACGATTTTTCCTCGCTTAATTCCAACATCCAGAATTTGGCACTTAGCTTTTACCTAATGCAAAAAAAGAAGTATTTTCAAGGTTTTTGCACTTGCTTTCTTGTTACAGCGCACTTGTCATTTTCACTTACGCTCACTTACTTTTAATTTTTTCCCCTACACTTTTTTGTCACCAAAAACACCTGTTGTAAATCTCATCTATGTTATTGAATTTAAAACATGCAAATGGGAAGGATGCATGCCTGTTCATCTTTTATTCACATTTTTACCCGCGTATCGTGCAATACAGGAACTAGCGGGCGGATGAAAAAAATAAACAACCAACTTTAGAGTTTATGTATGGTCTTTAACATTTGCTTGATGGACAATATTCTAAAATAAACTGCAATATAATTTTCATACATGGACACACTCTCCAGGGAGCTCCATTTTAATTGTACCTGAAGGTTTTTGCAAGGTTATTTGTGCAACCAGTCTTGGAATAAATAAATAAATAAATAAATAAATAAATAAATAAAGCACTAATAGTTCCTGTCAGACAAAACACGAGTTAAATCCTCCGCCGCCGAAATGATCCGGCCAGGGCCTCTACAAGTGAAATAAAAAAGCAAATCATTTTAATTCACATCAGTGGTTACCTATTATGTTATCATAACAGATAACAGTATTCAATGTGGAAAATCAAATCCCAGCAGATCGTAGCTCAAAGAGTTTATGTGCCGGGCAATTTGAATAAATCAAAGAGAGAAGCAGTTGGGATAAAAATATCATTGTCCCTCAGCCATTCAGTGAAACACTTTCAATCCCCAGGTCTGACTGAATGCTTTGCCTGGTTTTTATTTCCTGGTGGGGGGGCAGAGAATTACCATGATAGTCTGGTTGTCACAGTAAACAGTCCCTCAGTGTGGCTGTGGCATTACTGCATCCTGTTTCTAGTGGGCACACCACCGAGACCAAAGGGCACTCTCACCCATGACCCCCCCATGTTGCCCTTACTACGATCTCATATTTTGTTTCAAGGTACCACCAGCCCCCGATGCTGGTTCACCTCAGCGAACAAGCAAAATGTTATACCTGTCTGAGATTGTTCATGACTGTGAAACCTGAGGTAAGACCTTTATGCGTTCTTATCCGACTTTTTTGACAGTCAACTGGTCAGAAAAACAACGCCTTCCTGTTTTCCTGTGCAGAACAGTGCAATTCTCCTGTCTGTGCTCATGCGTGATGCGTAAGTCTCCCCGGTCGTGTATGACAGGGGATGTCTCGTGACACAGTCCGTTTGGGGTTCTTCATGCTGAGCGGTGCGGCTCACTTAAACTCCTCTCCACTTCCTTGTTTGTGGTTGTGTGTGACGGCTGAACGCTCGGTGGGATGAAGCGCCCATGTTCATCTTCCGTGCAGGGAGGTCAAATTCCCCTGGCCTATAATTCGGTTTCGGCTGAGCGTCTAGTGAGACACGGTGCTGCTGTCAGCCTGCACAAAGCTGTATGGGAGGCCTTGTTGGGGCTGTGCTCGCGGTGCCCTGGAACAGATTGAGGGATGCAGCATGTGTCTGGGGGTGGGAAGCAGATCTTGGGTGGCTATTTGACCTTGCAGTGACCCCTATTTCCTGACTTCCATCTACTATGTGTAAATTAGATTTGGCAACCCAGTAATGTCATTTTCCAGCCCTAGTCCATCTGTTGCAGGGGCAAAAAAAGAACAGCCTAATTGTTCTCGATTTTTTTTCTTACAGAAAATGTGCCATATGTGGTTATGAAAGGGGACACTTCGTATTGCATAGTCGTTGCCCAAATTTTACCCCACTCTCACATGGGGATCCTTACCGTAAATAGAAAATCTAATCCAGGCCAGATTATCGCATCCTCTGGTCCATAACTGCTCTGAGAGAGAAGAAGAACACATTAGTTTATGATCAAAAGCCAGAAAACGTGTCACAAGAAGGAAGAAGCCTTTTATTGAAGAAGCGCCTGCCTCCACAAGGTCTCTCACTCGCTTCACACTAGGGGCATCCCGACCACCGGTGACAGTGTGGCAGCTGCTCTCAAGCACCTTAAGGAGGAAATGAGGCTAAGTGCTTCATCAGCTCAAGTTACTTTTCCTACTCTTTTTTCCTGCCCAAAGGCCATCTAGTGACATCTGCCACTGGCTGCAAAAGAGTCAGGGGTATGTGTCGAGGGGGGGGTGTCAGTCAAAGATATCCCTGAAAGAAGAGAGAGCCGCCATTAAAGTCATGCTTGAGGCCATTGGATAGATCCCTGGGAACGACTGACATTTCCTTGTTGAGTAAAACACCAAAAAAAAAAAAAAAAAAAAAATTTTTTTTTTTTTTTTTTGCTTGACATCCTGTGTGTGACCATGAAAAGGAGGGGAGAGGAGGTTGGAAGGTATAAGGGATTTATAAAATTTATGATCGGGGATATGGAGGACTCAGTTTCCTGGGTTGGTGAAAGCCACTGGTATGTTCAGCTCTGCCAGATGAAGTCCAGACATGGGCAGACTTTGCTAAAAATATTCATACATTTGTGTGGGATTTTAGACGGACAGCCGGAATTAAAATCTTGCCAGTGAACTACCTAATGATTAACTGAACCAACAAATATGGTAACCAAATGACATTTGTGGTTTTGGAAAATGTTGATAGTTGAACCTATCCTAGGTTCAGATTTAAAAGCCATGAGTAAAAAACAGATACAAAAGCACTTGTTATAGATTATGAATGGATATGTATTCAGTATTTGTGTGTTGACCAATTATTTATTAAATATCGATCTATTTTTCAATTACCCTCAGGTTTGCTAATTTGATAGGGAGATCCATCAACCACTACACTTAGGGGTTCTTCATTAAGTATTTCATATTGGGGTCTGGTGATTTAGCTATCGTCTTGAGGATTTACTATAAAGTTCTTCCAACTTGGAAATGAATAATTTAGCCATCGTTCTGAAATTCTGTGATTAATTACATCTAAGTGGGAGATTACAAAACCATCTTCCTAAACAGAATTCGCTACGTATTTGTGCTACCGAGATTATTACTTTGACTGACCGCCAAGGCACTCACATTCGTCACCGAAAGAAACCGGACCGAGTACCGAAAATGAAACACCGAGACTGTTAGCACAGCATGAAAATGCAGTCATAACACCGGACCGTACTATTTGTACTCTTCCCAAGGACGAATTTCATTTTGTCACTTTTTTCTATTACATATACCATTTGAATTCATCAATCTTGAACATTTATTTCCAATTAAAATGGCTTTAAGTGAGTTTTCAAAAAAAAAAAAAAAAACATGCCCTCATAAACGTAGTGCTTTGTAAGACAGCCATTAGCTTCAAAGTCATAGCATTGTTACGTGCCGAGTCGTCAGTCTGCCGACCGAGTCACCCCAGTCAACGCGCGGAACTCAATAGAGCTTCCCATTCAGGCTGTGGTGTCAGAAAACGGCAGAGCTCTTATTAAGCCTTCTTCATACATGCGATACAGGGCATAAAACCAATTCTGCCTGATTCTTTTTCATTTTCTATCAAATCACACATCCAGACCACTTACTGTCACTTCTTTCCGTCTTGCCACACATTATCTCCGGTTGTGGGAAAAAGGCAATTCATTTACTCTTTTCCTACCCACTTGCCGAATGCATTTTATTGAAAAGCTAAGTCTGCTGTGGATGCTCTGCTCTGTTGCACTAAATCACGTTTAATGGACTTTGTAAATGAGCCTCTGCTGTTATCTGAATCAATGAGTCAGCTGCGTTCTTCAACCCCCCAACCTGCGGAACTGTCCGGTATACTATTACAGCTTTAATGAATCATACCAGCTCTAGTCAACGCATCATGGATGTTACCGTGCTGGGTGACTTCTCCATGTGCCCATTCCTCCAGCCCCCATGAACTAGCCAGAGCCATTCTGTTGCTATGTTTGCTGGGGTTCAGCGCTCCTCCTTTTTTGCCCCGTCAGGCTGGTTCAGCCTCGGTGCTCTTGACCTTCAGGAAGCGTGGTAGCGTAGAGACGACTGCAGACACAAGTCTGCCCACCTGCTCCTCTCTCTGCCCACCACCTCAGCTAGAATGAGGACATGGAGAGCAGATGGGGCAGAGGTTGCTGCTGGATGCCTTCTCCTTTTACCGTCACAGCTGGCCTGCCAGTGGCTTTTGGGGGTGTGGCGTCCTCTAATCTGCAAACTTCCCAGGTCTCCGGGGTGACACTGGGCAAGAAAACCAAACAAAGGGAGATGGAAAGAAAAAAAAGACAGAACTCAGCACTGTACAGTAATCTTATTGTCAATATAAAAGGTTTTTGTGATACAGCGTTATACTTTTTAGCATCTCAGTGTAGGCACAAGTGAAATCTTCACGTTTCGGATGTTTGCAATATAGCTGTTACAATACAAGCTACATGTTTATAATTTCAAATCCTGTCGGGGCTCTGGTATTGGGGAACTTGCAAAGAAAGCAATAAATCAAAATAAATAGCATCAATGAGTATACCGACTCATCCATTTGCAAATACAGTTGAGACTGTTTGCAACTCCTGTCTGTTTGCCCATCCATCCATCCATCCATCCTTCCATCCATCATTGTAAACCACTTAATCCTAAACAGTACCGTGGCAGTCTGCTGTCTATCTTAGAACGGCTGGGAGCCAGGCTATAAAACGACCCCCGATTGGGACGCAAGACTACTGCAGATTATTCCACAAAAAAACTCAAAAGTCATTTTAAGTCACAATTGGCAAAAGCTACATAATGCAGATGCCTTCATTTTTTGTAACACTTCCATCTCTCCATCGATTATGGATTACTATTTGCCCAATGGAAGGTCACAGCTGTCCAGAATCCATCTTAGAAACATAGAGCATGAGGCTGATCATATAGGGCATACAAACAAATTTAATAATTCTGCTTTAACTTTATTAGCTTTAAAACCGTGTTAGAATTGAAACTAGTTTAGAATTACTTAATATTTGTAACTTTTAATTTTTTTCTTACCCCATCTTCCCCAGGGGATTGCATTCTTACTTTACTTCTAGCCTCTTATTTGAAGCCTCGGAGTTTGAGAAAACGGGATTTGCTGATATTTTACCCCAAAAGGGTGTTTTTCAGGGATCTTGGGAATACATGGAGATTTTTTAGCATTGAAATTAATGGCTTTCTGGATAAATCTTTGACTCATGGCAGTTCACCTTATGAAAGGCTTTTCAGATTCACATTACCATTTGTGAGGTGGGAGAAGACTGCAAATAACCTGGAAAATCAATAAATGTTTGAAAATTGATAACTAGTATTTTTAAAACAAGGAGACAGTGCATTGCCTGTGCTAGAGGACAGTATTTTTATGCAAAGGATGAACTGACAACTGTGGCAGATCAGTAGGGAAAGGAAAGAGGCAACAATTTACATTTCAGGCTGCGACTTGACCCTTCAGAAGTGTTTATTCGGTGGTCAGCTGTGCCCAACAGTTAAGCCCGTCCACTTATCCACTTAGCTTTCCCCAGCCAGGAGTTACCAGCTGTAATGGCCTAAACTAAAGCGAAACCACTCTGTACACCACAGGATGGAGAATGTGAGACTTTACTTAGAGTAAGAGTTTAATCAGAGAAGAAAGAATTCTGGTAACCCTTCCAAAGGAGCAACATCACGGTGGTATAGGTTGAAGAAGTCAATAATTAAAGGTTGTGTCAACCTTTTGATTATATTCTCTTTGCCAAGAATATGCTTGTGATATCAGCAGATTTTGACCGTAGAGGTCAACGCACCATGTCTGGTGCCAGGCATCTACCCATCAGAAACTTCATGCACAATTTGACAGTGAGGTAGGTGGATTCTGCAGTGGCTGGAAAAGCTCATTGTGTGGACCAGGATGAGTTTTAAGTTATTGATCTTTGCTCTTACGGAAGGAAAAGCCTGCTGATAGACTTTAGCGTTGACCAGTTCCATCCATTTTGTAAAAGCCAGGTTTTCTAGTTAAGTTTAAGGTGTCTGTGAATCAGTATGGTATCATGCCAAAGGTTCTCTGGCCCAACACCTTTAAATGGGGAAAAGGTGATTCTCCATTGTGCTCATTATGTTAAAGACAGCATCGCTGAAGCATATCCTCTGCAGCAACTCAAGGGTGTTAAGTGGGGGTCATTATCACTGCTGCTATGATCAGGTGCTGAAGGCAGTGGTTGAGTCTGTCAGTGTGAGAATAGCACATAAGATCTGCCACTGCAATTCTGATGGAAGGTGAAAGAGTATAATTAGCATCCAGTGTCAGGCTATGGCTCATGGTTCCTGGTGATGGGACAAACAGTAAATTGATGTCTGATTTAGGAAGGCAGCTCGGGTTTGCAGTCACTATCAGAGAGACATCTCTGAGGCCAGACATTGCAAGCTTACAGTTTCTTGGGAAGACCAGATAGAAGAAACTTATGAAAGAAACATGGCAAGGTATGGGGGACTGGTGTACCAGTGCCAAATGATAAAACCATTCGAATGAAGAAGGCTGTTGTTACTGAGGCTGAGGTGAGGGCACAAGATGGCTGAGGATAACAAGAGGTTTGCTATGGGTTCAAGGTAACACTACCTGGACACAGGCCAGGGCTTGTTCAACCCCAGTATGAATGCCTGATGAGGATGGCTGATGCTGAAAGACCCAACATGAATGGTCCCAAGGTCGCATCACCGCTGATGTTCATCATAATGTAATTTTTATTATTTTTTTTTTTAGATGAGGAAAATCAATGAAATACACATTTCTTAATGGTGAAAAACTGAAAATATTCAGCATTACGTGTATTTTAAAAGTGTTAATTGTCAGATGTACTTTTTCCCATGCAGCGAATGCAAAAGCCAAAAAAAGCTCCAGAGTCACTTTGCAACTTATGTTTCAAAGCAATGCCTGCATGCTAAAACTTTTACAAAGCAAAATTCTTTTATTGCTCTGCAGTCTGAAATGAGGTAGGTTGTTCTCTGGGAACCGACAACTGTCAGCGTCGATTTAACGCTGATGGGGTTTCTCCTGACTAAATGATAGTAGTTGAGCCTATTTCTTAAAACCCGAATATTACTAGCCACTCGGACACAGAGAGAGCACTTAAATCGGCATGTCTGCTTCCGAATCTGCTCGGCGCTCATCGGGTCAATGAATGCTGTCCTCTGATTAAATGGGTCACATGGACATTGACACTGCAAATTGCCGTGTGTGACATGCTGGCCTTTTGCCGTTCTTCCTTGGCTTTGCAGGATTGGAAATTCACTTTTCGGGACCCCCTAAATGTCAGTGTGTTTATGGAGGGAGAAGTGCTGGTACATGTGGGCCAATTAGCCAACTCGCTCTCAGAGCTGTCTGTGGGGGTCCGTAAAACTAAGGTCAGTACAAGATAGACCGGTATTTAATCTGTGAATAGCGGTGCTGACTGACAGAAGCTAAAGCGGTTTGTAAGGCATTGGATTCGTAACCAGGAGACAATTGCCGAATTAACTACTGCAACGTCCTGTCAAGATGCGTAACCTGAATTTCACCACCGTATAGACTGATTAACAAGTGGATAAAGATAATGGGAAGCCTGTCAGCTTTTCAAATTGCTCTTGGAAGCGCCAAGTAAAGAGCATCTATTAAGCCGATAAATTATTTAATAATTTAATAAAGTGCTTGTGTTACGATGTAAATGACACTCCAGCAGAAGAGGTTGGAATTGTGGGTCGTATTAGTGTTTTGTTATTTTTAACTTCCACCCTCTTTTAATATGAACTGTTTAGCAATGTGAATCACATGCGACGCCTATAGACCGCTAGCTTTAGCCTATAAACTGGCATCTCCTCAAATGTGGTTTGGTTGATCGTCATCAGCGTATCATTTGTAGTCTTGCTGTTGAAGACTTACTGCTCGCTGATACCAGGACTCTACCAGGAAGGTGACAAAGGAGTCTCCGTCGGCATGTTGGAACGGAATGGATGGGAGGCAATTTCCAGTTGGTCAGGAGATCTTTGTACATCATTAGCAACTGAGGACCTGGCTCCAATGTTGGTTAGACCATCACTTATCATGCAGTCCTTAGACCTGGCCCCCTTCCAATCCGAATCGAAATTGGAGGACACTGGAACCTTCAACGCTGGTTCCTCTCATTAGATATCAACTAGACTTCAGTATCCTGAGTCAGTGGTGCACAGCTTTAGAGTCAGCAGACAGGCAGGTATCAAAGGAAAGTGTTTGTTACCATTTTTTTAACAGGAAGCGAACGGGTTGTCCCCTTAACCCCCTAGTGCTTCTCATCACTAATGATGCTACCTTACAGTGACTTGAGTGCGTGCTGGTTTGTGTTCATGGGGGGGTTAGAGGCGGTACTTCTCAAGCAAGAGGACTTTCACTCTCAAGTGACTTCCTGAATGGCTGCCAAGGTGATGCTTGGGATGATGGAATGAGTGGTGGGGGACGTAGATGGTGGCCCATGTGGGCAGAGCAGTACTGTGCTGGCGAAATAAAATGCCGAGTCATTAAATCACCAGGGTGACTTTGAGATCCACTCGGTTTCTAGGCTTTACCTTGTTCTGCCAAGGGCCTGGACAAGTTTCTTATTCCTCTTCTATGGTTATTTTCCCACAGATTGCTAAAAGTGGCTGTTTAATTATAAATAGCTGCCGCTGCTAGTACTTCTGGTTATAGTGCATGGGAAATAATATGATTCCCGCTTAGGATGTCTCATGGAGTACAGCTGTGTATGTGCTCGTGCTTAATTGAGCGTGCGTTTTATTAACCTTGAAACCATTTCCTCTCTCTCACTCTGCCGTTGTCTCCATTGCTCTTTCGCGATTTCATTTTAAATTAATCCTCTTCCAGTGGAAAAAGGACATCGGAGCAACCGAGAGCAACTTTGTTTGCCTGTATTATGGCACCGACGACAAGAGAAATGTCGTAACCCCGGTCCTGGGCCGCCGCCTGACTGAAAATCCCGGACGATGTGGTACGAGAACGTGAAGATGCCAAGCTCGCAGAAAGCGGCTTCTGTGTTGCGCTCCAAAATGCTCTGAATTTAGCCTAAAATCACATCCCAATTCTCTCTGATACACATTAGAAAGCAATTCAGTCCTTTTTCATCCTCATGTATTATTAATCTGTTGGACGTTTTAATGGACTGATGCAGACGTAACTGACAGGCTTTCCGTGGTGCAGGGTTCTTGCTGACTGTGCTATGCATGTGGGAGGAGCCAGCATGAGCACACAATATCAAATAGCATTTTTTATGACTGTATCTGTACTTCTCATATAAAGAGACATAGCCTAAAGCATGGCTTCAGGCTGGAGACGGCTTCAAGAACAACCATTTACGCCAAAAATTACCCCAGGTTTATCAGAACGCTCCTTTTGTCATTAAATGCCATGGCTACTTAGAGTGCTGGCTATCGCGGACATCTTCCTGACTCACCGCTTGGATTTTGTTAGCTGTGGTGTTCATCTTCGTTTTTACTCTCTTTCCTCAGATGACAACGTCTCCAAATTCAGCCTGAGGAAGTGCAATCGACTTGCTGTGATTCTATTCACAGGACTTTCCAGTTTTTGCTCCAAGAAATAAGCTTCATTAGATCTACTGATCTACTCCAGGTTTTGCACTGAAGTGTTACGAATCCTCATTTTATGTTTTTATGTTTATTTCTTTGCTTTTATTGTTTGCCGAAAGAGAATTTGGGTGTCAGTTAGGCCGTATTAAACTTCAAATAATCCAACTTTTTCAGGCCATGCCTTTCCTTTCAGTTGAGTATGAGCACTGTGTGGAAATGAATGGTTAGATGGATGAATGGACAGATGGGAGAGAGGATTGAGTCTTCTGGAAGCTCAGTCATTTATGCAGTCCTGTCTTATGGGCCCATCGCCTGGCTTCATTGCATAACTAGAACATCTGCTCATTATTTCTCTTGACCTTACATTTGTGTCCCATAATGTCTCTCGGTGAGAAATAAGTTAATTATATATAAAACCTCCAGATTCTGCACAATTCTACCTTTTCTGCCTTTCCTCACATGAAAATGCTGTTCTGCGTATCACCTTTAAGCTGGAAATTCCCAGTGTTAACGTTTTCAGTCCACCTTGGTTGTAGCCTGAGTTTGGAGATCTTGTTTGTGCTGTGTCTCTGGTGCTTGCGTTTGGTTTAATGTTCATGATTTTGCTTTGCAGCTTTCTTCTGTTGGCATCCATTGATCAGTCACCATGCACCAGCCTTCTTTTTATAAAGGTATCACCTCAACACTCCATCAGCAGCTTTCGCTCAACGTACGGATTTTGATTGTTTTTTTTTTTGCTCCAGCAGTGACACTACTTTTCAATTTTGAGGCAGATTTCTTCCTTTACATTTTTTTAAGATGAAAATGGAGGGCCACAGCATGCTGTGTTTCTCTCTGCTGTCACGCACGCTCCCAGGACAGCATTCTGAAATTATTCATATATGATAATCGAGTCTGTTTGATTCCGAAAGTCATCCTTTTACCATTCCTGGCCTGAAAGTAGCACCTTGTGATGTGTGTACCATACAGTGTTGTTCCATGATGACCGTTTGCCAAGCCATTTATCTGTCTCCGCTTTTCTTTTGATTTCCTCTCTGAAGATAAGCGATGCTCTACAATCTTTCTTAGTTTTAGCACAGCTGAAAGAAAAAATATATGTACGTTGCTCTGATAGGTCTCACTTTGGCCAGGTTTTCACAAAATTATTCCACATTTGTGGAGGGGATCAGGAGGAGCCCCTTGGTATTTTAGGCAGCATACGGGTCAGAGGTACTGCATTTTAGGACTTGAACTATCCCCGAGACTATGGGGACATTGCAGTTGAAGAGCATCTTCTACATTCATCTCGCATTTGTCATCTTCTACTCCACTGACATTTCAGTATGCATCTTGATTTTTTCTTCATCATGGAGTTCTCACCATATGCATCCAACCAATGTTACCATGACTCACGGGTCAAATAAACTCCGAATAAAGGTTTTGGATTTGCTGAGAGAAGCGAGTAACTATATTTCAAACCTTTTTTCATTTATAGAAGCCAAACACTAGCTAATTTATTCAGAAGGCTCATGTCTTTATTTTCAAGCTAATTTCTGTTATTACTGTGTTTTTGTAATGAACACTGTAGTTACTCCATTCTGTTTGATACCTAAAAAATGCATTTATACAAAAAAGCATGAGACCACCACCTCGGTTGTGCGCTCATTTATCTTTTTCAGGGTCATCTTGAAACCCCCGAACTCCAAACCCCAGACAGGATGCCAGTCAATCACAGCATAGCCGTAAAGCATCAGATCCAATATAGATATAAGCTGGGCCACAATCACGAAGACAAACACAGGAAAAGTCCAGCCTGTGCTGTTTTGAGTTGCTTTTACTTGTTTTAAGCATGATAGCTTCTATTATCATTCTACCAAGCAAAAACAATCACAACGCATAATGCGGAAGATAGAAAATGCATGAAAGCAGAAGGAAAAGTATTACCAAGAGTGTGAAAGAGGAAGAGTGATCACGGGGGCTCGAAGTCCCACTACACTACAAACAGAAATCCTGCCCAATCACAGCTGTGCACTTACATAGATAAAAGTGCTGGTCCCGTGGACATCCAACAGTTCACTCCTGAGCTTACCTGCTTGGGACATATGCAATATTCACCTGTCGGCAAGCTATAAGCACAAACATCGCACGAAGGAAGAGGGTGGGGCAGCCAGGAACCTGACCCTTTCCAGTCCCTGCCGGGACTGTCAGCTACACCTGGTGTGTAGCCAGTCGATAAAAGTAGGACTTTAAAAGAGACTAAAGTTTGCTGTGGAGAGGATTTTTTTGGACGAATAAGCATTGGAAAGTTTGTGAGTTTGTGTCATATTTGGATGCTTTGAGCTTGCATCTTACTTGTGGTTGTATCGTGTGCTCCTAACAATTATTATTGGCTGTTTATTTGGCAAATAATACTTATTAAGGGGAATGAATTTAAGTGCAAATTTACCCACCACCAGTCCACACCTGCTTACTTTGCCAATCCAAGCTGCTCTGTTACAGGGTGCATAATTATTAATGCATATACTGGGTACTTTACTCTTTTCATACAACTGGACATTACACCAGGACATAGTTTTACAAGTATTTATGCATCCAAAAGAACACTCTAGAGTAGTGTTTAACCAAATCTTACGAAATGTCTCTGGCAGGGAGGTGCCCCCAATACATTGTGTGACTAAATTATTTACAGTAGTAAATATATAAATAAAAAAATGTCAAAAATGTTAATGATGGGTTAAAAAGAAATTCATGTAGGTGCTACGTGATGCAAGTTTTACTCCATGTAAATGAAATAGTTCAGAAACAGTGTAATGCCTGTGTTATGAGAGACTGGACTATGGGAATTCAAACTTTGCTTCATTGTGGCATGTCATAACACCAGCACTCACAGAGTGCACGGACTCGCTCGCCTCTCAAACTCATTAAGCAGTAACATCCTGTTAGGAACACAAACTAAAGCTCATCTTTACTCAGTCAAATGTTGTGAATCCCAAGTTTATAATCTTTAAAAATCCAAGCTGTCTTCCCACCTTTCTGTTAAATATGCATGTATGCAAAGCAGCATAAACATACTGCTACCCAACACAGCTTTTATTCAGGCTACACTTAAATACACACTAACCATAAACATCCTTATGGATGCAAACAAGAGCATGTTTTAGTCACCCAAAAATTTCACTTTTTAATTCCCCACAAAGAATCAATAATTTACAATCTGGGTGGCCCTCCCACTTCTTTCCCATCGTTTGCTTCCTGTAGCTGCCTGCAACAAGTTTGTGCCTCTGGTTATGGCCTATAAGGCATAAAACAATCACCCTGATACCTACAGAACTTCATCTGTCCTCACAATCCAACAAGAGTGCTACACTCCTCCACCTCTGACTAACTGCTCATCTCACTCAAACAGGGTTCAAAGTCAAGAGCTTGTTTGCTCTCAGTCTTGGCCCCAGTGTGGAGGAATAAACTCAGAGCACCTCCCTCAGAGGTGCTGATTCTCTTCCAACACTCAAGAAGGGTCTCAAAATTAATGTCTTTCATACCCATTTCCCTCCAGGGTTCCTCCAGGGTTCTTGGAACCTCTTTAAGTTCATCTCTGAACACCTGCTGCTTTATATGTACCTATTTTTGTAATTGTTTCACTTTTATATGTAACAACGACAGTTTGTGCAAATAAATAATAATTTGCGTACCTTGATTTAACCCCTTTGGCTGTTATGGGATGTCCATCCACCATCAGTAGCCACTTGTCCAAAGGCCACAGCTGCAGAAGACTAGCCCATCACACTCCTACTCACACAAAAGGGAATTAAGAGTCACCAATTAGCCTGAAACACATTTTTCTTAAATCGGAGAACCCACAGGAAACCCACGTGAACATGGGGAGAACATGCAAACTGTGCAGCGCTTAAGCCTGACTGAACTCACATCTAAGCCCACAGCCCAGGAGTCATTAGCTGTGAGAGTAATGGGTACATTAATGTCACAAATTCATTACACCACTGTGCTGCCAAGACTAAGAAGTTGCGATTTTAAAAAAAATTGAGGAAAAAAAAAACAAAAAAATTCAATTTGCTGCAATTCTTACGTGAATCCAGTTGAACTTGTCAGTGCTGCTTTGTATGAAAGGAGCTCTTCCTTTTCGGAAAAAAAAAAAAAAAAAAAAGATTTTTATTTTTACCATTAAATTTTAACCCTGTGTTTGGGTGTTTAAGTGCATTACGTCCGTCAAACCCTGTTCCCTAACCCTACCAGGAAATTAGTCCTGGTAAACTTTTAAATCCATTTCTGCACTAAAAAAGAGCGCCCGGATTAACACATTTTGTTGTTCTTTTTTGCAAAAGGTTCTTTCTTCACTCTTAAGGTGGTGATTGTTATAGGTTGCTATGCATCAGGATTTATGCTGCTACCGGTAGTTGGATGTTTCCAGAGTTTGTGCAAGCAAAAAAGTTGTGAGCAACCTGAGAGTCACCTGTGCACAGTTGTGTCGATTCAACGTCTCTTGCGAATGCTTGTGCGGTTTCACAGTCAAACAGCCGTTGGGTTCGGAGGCCTTTTTTTCTAGAAAAGTATTAATACTCTAGGAAACACTCTTATCGCAGATTTGCAGGGGGCACGGAAAGGGTAGGGGTGAGTGGAGAGGGAAGAGGATTTACTCCAGACAATGTGTGATTATGGGTCTCCAACGTATTAAACGCACACCTGGCCCCCAGCTGTGAGGCACAGCGGCTCGATCATAAGCCCAAGAGCATGTGGTCGTTTCGCGGCGAACGGCCGCAGCGGCTCCTGCAAACTCTCGACCTTTGCTACAAAATAAGTTCTCCTCGCGCAGCATGGGCGCCGCATGGGGGTTGGACCCCCACTTTGTCATCTCGTGCTTTTACACAAAAACAGAACAGTACGACTTCGGGAAGAAAGGGAGGGGAAAAAAAAAAAAAACAGAAAATCGTAGTGTGGGTGTTTTTGAAGAGAAAAGCTGTAGATAGAGTGGGAGAAGGAGGATAAGGCTTTTGTTTGACGAACAAGAGCTGGCAGGATTAGCCACAGTGGTCCCCGAAAAATCCCCATTAAAATCAAAGTAATCACCACCATGAATAAGTTGTCAGATGGAGAGGCCGTTCGAGGCCAAACGCTATAATAACAAAGTGCCAACGGATTTTGAGAAGGCTGTCAGGCGTTGATTTCATACATAAAAAAGTTTGATGAATAGAGCCCTGTGTCAGGCTGCGTCTCCGCGGCGTGCCATTACTTAGAGCTTTTCCGGGATTACCAGGAGACAGGAGGTTTAGTCTGTTCGGGAAGAGGAGTGTGAATAATTTACTCAGCCAGCACCTCTCCAGCTTCCAGCATTAAGTCCCGCTAGTATATTTTATTTGCGCGGCTCATGTTAGAGGCGCTGTCTCGTGTCTGTTCCATGAGACGGGCCATCCTGGAGCACGAGGGTGTCCGGCCAGTGAGGACTGTAAGGGGCGGTATGTGGGATCAGTTCTACCGAAAGGCCATGCAACCACATGCTGAAAGGAGCACTGTGGTGAAACCGGCTAAGTATTGGATTATGAGGGGGAAATCTAACCAGACTGTGGCTAAACCACTGTGGCACCAACTTCCAGTGTGGAGGAACTGTAAATAGAAAGTGGCTTAACCCCCGTGGCCTGAAAATCCACAGCGAGGGAACTCAAGCTCGCATGTGGCAAAACCACTGTGGTTCCGGCATATGCGGTTTGGGGTGGGGTGGGGGGGCTATCTGCAGTGTGGTTAAACCACTGTGACCTTGGCTTCCACAATGGGGAGAGACACGGCGGCTGCACACCTCTCACGGCTGTCCTCTTTCCAGCCTCTCGGTTCCGCTCTGCAACCGCCGCGTTTAGCATGAATCGAGCAAACTTTAACCAGCATTAAAATAAATGCTCATACCCTTTTGTCTTAGTAATTAGTTTTTGCTTTCACCACCATTTTATTCCCCGAGAAACCCGAGGACTCCACACAGGATAATTAAAATGAATGCCCTCATGCCGCTTGTGTGTAACTTCCGCTTAGGGTTGGTTTCATATAGACCCATGCAATATGTATTTAATGATTCATTCGCACCGTGCAGCATTTAACTGAGAAACTAATGGGAAGAAGAGACTGAAATGTCCTTGTATTTTTTGAAACACCAGCTATAGAATAACCTCTGTGCTTGAATCAATTATATGGTGATTAATTTAAGCGATGCTTGGCAGGACCCCAGGTGGAACACTCAATACACTCGTGAATGAAGTAATAATAGATCCAATAATATGTCAAAATATGACATGTAAATACAGTTATTAATTATTCCACATTCCATTAAAGGACACATGTTTGAATCAAGCCCAGCTGCCTCACGTCAGGTTTTATTCTTCATGGGGAGACTTTCACGGGAATGCATTTAACTGGTACACCTGCCGCAAAAAAATTAAATTAAGGAAAAAAAAAAATCTGTTATATTCTGTCCTGGTAACTTTGAAAGTTTAGGTTTAAAATACCTCATTTTATGGTTTATTACCTGTAGGGTTTACAGACCTTTATATTACATGATAGGATAGGACAAGATGGAATTGGATGGGATAGGATAGGATATGACAGGATAGGATAGGACAGGACAAGACAGGATAAGACAGGATAGAACAGGATACGATAGGATAGGACAGAACAAGACAGGATAGGATAGAATAGGATAGGTCAGGTTGGATGTTATAAGGTAAGAAACTAATGAAATAATAACCAATAATTAACCAAATAAATACAGCATGATTATTGATGCATTCTTGTGTGTCATTATGTAGGAGAATGGCTGTTGGTAAGAAAGATCCCCAGAAGCTCTTCTTGGTGCGTCCAACCCAGTAGCTAAAAGAGCTTAAGATGGCCACTTTATTTAGGGAATGCGAGCCATTGTCCATTGTAAACTGCAGCTTCTTCCTCATTGTGGCCTCTGTCACGGCCTCCACAGAATCAGGGCTCGGACGCATAACCGAATCAACTTTCATTCAATTTTTTGAGTCATTGCCTCCCACCAGAAGTGACATTTCCCCCCAGCACACAATGGTGTAAAAGATCACTCTGGAAACTACAGTCTGGTAGAACTTGTGAAGGATGTTGCTGCACGGGAGCATCTGCGTTGGGAGACCAGCCCAGCTTGCTGGCGGTGTGGACCACCGGTACTTGTAGGAGTGGACCACCTTGTGATCTTTTCAAGTTCTTATGGTTTTGCTCCGGTTTCTCCTTATAGGCAGACTTCCCTTCATGCATTCTTCAGTTCCTGCTGCACCTCCTTAAGCCTGACTCTCTCACCAGATCTGAATGCTTAGATGTTCAAGTTCAAGAGGCCCTTCAAATATGTTGTGTTCCATGGTTTGTTGTTGGGGAAGCAAGACAATGCTTTTTTATGGACAGTAGGTGTCAATAAAAATTGATGTAGTCAGATATGCGGTGGTTGAGACCCTCAGTGTCCTCATCCTGTGAATTACAGAACATCTCCCAGTCCAGATCCTCAAAGCAGCTCTGCTGAGCTTCTTCTGCCTCCTTTGTCATGATCCTGCCTGTTGATTCTCACTGGTGACTACTGGATGTTTTTTTGATCACTAGTTTATATTTGAGAGTAAGGTGGACAAGGTTATGATCTGATCTGCTCAGCTGTAGCAGAGAAGGGCAATGCCATGCCTCTTTGACAGTACCGAGTCCAGAGTATTGTTGTCCAGTTTATTGCAGACTGGCTGAAGAAGGGCTGAGTTGAGTTGAGGTAGATGAGATTGAAGCCCCCATGAATCACACACAAAGATTTAAGATGTTGATTGTGAAACGCATTGCACATGGTTGTGAATCTTTTCCATTGTGACTTTGATGTCAGAAAATGGTGGAACATTGACGACAGCAGTAGCATCTGAGATATTATGGCCTCATACCAGTGCTGAGAGGTTCAACGTTAGGGTCCCATAGCTGAGTTTTTGCTCTTATGTGTCCCTTGCTTCCCTTGCTGGCTCACCTCACATTCACAAGCAAGACCAGTCCTCCTCCCCTCCATGTTCTTGTCCTCCAGAATCATGTAAAAGCCATTTTGGGATACCACAGAGTTGGGAATTTCTTCTCTCAGCCTCGTTTCTCTGAAGCACAGTATTTGTAGTCTCATGCGGTGTTTGCTGAGAGTTGGTTCATTTTGTTCTCCATCATAATGACTGTAGGCCGGCTATGGTTGGTACCCCCGCCTCTTCCGCTAGATTTATGCTCCTGCCCCCCTACTGCAGCAGCGGCAAGGCTGGGGACCCGTCTCTGCCAGGAGATTCAGCGGCAGTGCCGGCGAGGGCGGACGGGCGCAGTTCAAGCAGTTGGCATCTTGAACACATGAACCCCATTGTCTCCAATCCGTGTTATGTGTCACACGTCCCATCACTTACTGCCCCGGGCAGTTATCCTTCAAACATACTCCAGGATTGCACTGATTTCTGTTTGTCCCTTAACTTTTACCTCTTTTACCCTCTTTTGCCTACTTTATATGATGCCATCCCTTAACCACCTGGTTCACGCTATGGTCCTGCCCCCTCTTGACTTCTAGTTTCATTCTGTGCTTGCATGCTTTAACCTTTTTGTTCCCCCAAGGAAATTACTCTAAAACCACCCATTTCTTTCCTCTGTGTTTTCTTACAGCCTCTCTTATTTATCACTGTATGGCCCTCTCCTTCATCCTTTTTGTCCATGCTATTTCTCAACCTTCCAGCTCCTTTTATTGTCTTCACCAGCACGTTGCTTCGCCAAAATATTAGTCTACCTTCAGACTTGACTGCTTTCTTTTGTATTGAAAGGCACAGATAGAATCTGCCCTCCGCATTTCTACAATCTATTTACTGGGAGTAAGAGGCTTATTTTAGCTGAAGTACAGGTTGGTCTTTTTGGTCCAGTTTCATGGTTTTCCCAGCAGTGGAAATGCTTCTATTTTTACCCAGCATTTTTCCCTTTAACAGTTTTTCTGCTATTGGAATTGCATTACTTCCTTTTGTTACACACAGGAGAAAGGAAGAAACCTTCTCACAATCAGGTTTCAGGACACTTTTACTCTGTGTTTGTTTCCCACTGGGGAAATGGAGAAGGGAGATGCCATGGAAACTGGGATCACGTGGCCTCCTGCGAGACACGAGTCCAGACCCTCACTGTTGTCAGACAGGGCAAATGAGGTCATGTGACTCGAGTCATCCAACAGCATTTGTTGTAGTAACTGCATCAACCGAGTCCCTAGAAATAAATGTGCTGCTTTTGAAGAAAAAAAAAAAAAAACAGGAGAAAAGAAAAATCAGAGACCATTGTGGCCTTAGGTGACCTTTTAAGTAATGGGTCTTCCGAAAAGCAGATATGAAAAAATGTAAGCAGTATTCCAGGCTTGTTTTTAATAAAACATTAATTAACCTAATACGGTAACACATTTGTCCCGAGCGAAGGAATCATTTGTATCTGTGCCGTGCTTTAGTCACCATCTTGCCTTGTAGAGGTGGGAATGTGTGCAGCTTTTGCTGGAAAATGACAAATAAAAATTGTTATCCACAGAATATTCAGAGGTTAGTTGTTCAGGGAAGGTTTAATCTTCATTCCATGATCCAATGTGACTATTTTCTTACAAACCATTTTTTAATAAATGCTCACGGTCTCTCCGAATGCACTGTTTTGCCACTCTGCTGTTCTGCTCATAGCTTAGAAAGTTTTTCAGGCCGAGCAGGCCCTTTTTTCAGATGATTCGTTGCAATTTTGGTCGCTGCGTGATGTCGGGTTTGTCTTCAGGCAGGTTCATGTTTCCACTGAAAACCACTGCAGATGGTCTGCCCACGTAAGAACTGCGATGCAGGATGGAAAATGAAGGAGCGGCATGATGGAACCGTGGGTGAGTGGGTCAGCGACGCGGAGTGCGGTTTGCCAGAGGTGCCAGGTAAGCCTCTGACCCAAATCAACCCGATGAGAAACGCATTAAATGGTTTAAGTTCTGTGTGCGCAGGCATGCGTGCGGATGTGAATGCACCCCACCGTCGATTAGCCACTCTGCTAGCGAAGCTTTGCGGTGGGTTCAAAAGAGGATATGAAAATGATCTCGACAGAACGATTGTCTAATGGCAGAAAATGCATCTCTAACAAGGATGTCCCAGGGAATGTGTTGAGCGTGTGATTTTTTTTAAATTTATTTCCTTTTTTATGAATCTGGAACATTTCGGCATCAGGCCGCAGCAGTCTTCGATGAACCAGCGCTCTTTCCCCGTCTTTTTTTTTTTTTTTTTCGCTCTGAACTACATTTTTCAGAAGAACGAGAAGAAAGTTCTGTTTATTATTCTTAAATGCTCCTCTTTTTGCTAGCATCCCTTTAGTTTTGAGGCCAAGGTGCCTTGGGGGAGGTTTTGTCTTTCTGTGACATGTAAACACATTTTGCCCCTAACCCCCTATTCCACCATCCCTCCCCTGCTTCCCTCTAAGGCTCTACATTCATTATGTTTGGCAGAAATGTGTCCCATGCCGCACGAGGTCAGAGGTCGGATCCTTTGGTTTGAAGCGCGTTTACTTCAATAGCGGTACTGGATCAGAGGTTCATGGAAACAGGGACATTATCGTCCTCCGTAATGTGGCCTTCGCCACCATGGGAAGGCACATGAAATGGTTGAGAGGTCTGATGTTTGTGAATGTGCCTAAATAAAGTAGTTTATGATGTGTCAAATTGCTGTGGTATATGAGGCAGCAAACATCAATTCTGTTCCATCGGCTACACCCAACTTTGCCGCATTTCGTTTATTGCAAAATTATACATATAATGTGCATATGTGTATAAACTGTGAAAGTTTCATATCCCAAAACTTCAGAGGCGTCCGCACAATGCAGAATGCAAGCTTTGGGTGAAATATAAATAAAACAAAAATAAAAACCCTCTGATCTCCCCACCCATGAACAATGGAGAATTTTTTGTCTTATTCAGCAGCAAGACTTGGTGCCCGGCGCCTCTCACATTCCCTTCGAGGTTCAGATCTTCGGAGCCTCCACAAGGAAACACCTTTATTGTTCAGCTCATGAGTATTCATGACTGGGTGGAGCTGAAATGCATTGTTTTACAGTTGTATTTTACTATTTTTATTTAAGCTGCATTGAAAGAAATTCGTTGGCTAAGTGAGTAAATATCAATTTATTGTTAAAGAAGGTGTGTTGTTGGTCTGTTGAACCTATCAATTATGGCAAAAGGTGGGATGTTTTTATTATAGTGGAATAGGTATGAGTTTGGACAAAAACCTTTTACACCATTCCTGAACCTTCTGTTTTCATGTGCTCAGGTGTGCTCTACTTTTTACATCCTTTTATAATGTCATATCCAGGTATATGTATGTTTACTTATACGTGTATGTGTACGGGTATCTGTGACACTGTGACTGAACCTCAGAACAAAAAAGTTCTATAGAGATAGACAAATGGCAACTGAATAAGGACAGCATTTGCAAATATTGGCAAACAAGTCTTCACAGCCCAATTCTACTGCTTGCCGTACATTAACACTCCCTTCAGACAGTAGCCCATTAATTCTATTGTTGCTAATGTGATATCAAAATAATATAACAGACTATATGTCATTGTACCCTTTTACAGTAGATAAATACAATTATACAACAGAGTGCCATGATGTTCTGCTATTGCGACTCAGTGACATGAAGCTGAAACCTTCTGGTGATGACAAAGCAGCCCATATAGTGGACCTGTTTTTTAAAATTATTTTTGTTTTCCAATGTCAAGGTAAGGCAAATCTCCTTCAACATCCTTGATGTTTGATTAATATCTCTGCTAGAGTTTACCATGCCTCCAAAGTCCAATAAAATGTGTTTTCTGACAGATGCAACCGCAGCTTTTAAAGGGCAACATCGGAATTATATCTAAATTTTGCAGATGCTGTCACATCTGCATCATGGAATGCAAAGGGCCCTCATTTAAAGTTTCTCTCGCAACTCAGTGAGGCTTCCTGTGCCATAAAGGTTCTCTCATGCATTAAATTTGACAGAAAATTGCCTTTTTCACATGATCATTAGAACTACGGTGCCAGTCAAAAGTTTGGGTACACATTGTCGCAACTAGTTTTTTTTTTTCTCTTTTCTTCTTTCTTCAATTCAACATTTTATGTCTTTGTTGCTTAACATTGAGGAGTGTTTTGGACCATTAATCTTGGGCTGAAGAATGCGATAGCCATGGTGGTTGAGATTTCTGGACTGGGTAAAGATCAACAACTTTGTGCATAGCAGAGCAACACCAGGCTGCAACACTGCCTACTCCCACTTTGACAGTAAGAACCCCACTGGCTCAAAAGATACTGTGGAATAATTTTACTACTGAACGAGAAATAACAAGCCAAAACATTTTTAATCATGCTTTAATTATACAGCACAACCAAGACTTTTAAAAAAAAAAAAAAAAAAATAGGATTTAGCCTCTTCTGGCCACAAAACCTCTTATATAGAGTAAGGTGTTCAAGCATGACATACAGTAGTGGACCAGACAATGGAGAAATAAGTGTCCTTTTGACCGAAATAGGAATATAACAAGGGAAGTCCCACCTATACTCTGGTGGTAGACCAAGACAAAGAAGTAACTTGAGAGCCATAAAAAAAAGAATATTTACAGCCAGTGGGGGTTAGGTTTAGACGGGCTGCACCATACCACGTAAGAGAAATAATTTTAGCCAAGCACTAAGAATGAAAATTTCCACCTTTTAACAGAGTAACATGCCATTCAGCTGAAACAAATATAAAACAACACCTTTATAAAAATCATTCCTGCACAACACACTCATGCACTGTATGTCTAAGAAGTACTGTAAGGGTGGGCCCAAAAATGTCAAATTTTAACTCGGAAGTTTTTTTGTGAATGTTTCTCTCCTGAAAAGTCCCTCCTCTGTGCTTTTTGCACCAGGTCTTGTTTCACACACTTTATTTAACGTTTAGCATATCACTGCCTATTTGCAGTCGTATTTATTATATTTAGAGCTGGAGCACGATTCCTGCAGAACATAAGGTAAACTGTAAAACATCCAGATGTGTGCATGATTTTAGGGTCCACCTTTCAACTGGTTGACTGTCATACCATGCAGTCTTGCAAGTAAGGTTGCAGTGTCAGTTTTTCAACCTTTACAAACATTTAACTACATACCATTTTAATTCTGTTAATCTAAGTTGGCTTACTCGTACAAAAATTATGGGGAAGAAAAAAATGTTAAAATAACTTCTTAAAACAGTGACCTGTTTTTCCAAAGCCATTCGCTTTTTCAAAGCACAAAGTGGCCAGAAAGGTACTCTGTCCCCACAGGTAGTCACATCCCTACAGCAGATCATCAAGCAGCCTCCAGCGAAACCTCATCTGACCTTCGGACTTGGAAAACTAGGACACGGCTCTGGCAAAGCTCATGTTTTGCATCCAGCAGAATGGCGGCAGAGATTTTTTTCCTGCTCTTTTTCATAGTGTTGTTGTTTTTTTTTGCCTCTCTTCCTGCACTTTTAAAACCGAGGTTCAAAGACCTCTGCGATCATCCGACTGAAGGCATCCTCTCCCTCTTCCGTCTCTCGTGCCCCTTTCTCTATTCATTTATTTATTTCATTCTGGAGTACTGCCATATTATATTCGGACAGTAATTACAGTAAATGGCAGTAAAATGTACCTCTTATTCCGCCTATTAGACTCTACCCCCTTTATGGCGAATCAATGGACCAGCACTGCTGTGCACTTGACTGTCATTCATAGTCACTAGTTTAACTGGGATATTCAAGGGTTTCAATTACGGGAAGAGAGGTTTGCCAAGGACAGGGCCGAATCCTGCATGGCCGGCACGTAGCCCTCGGCAGTTTTCACGCCAGAATTTTGCCGCTGCTGTTATATTACATTATTAATTTGCCAAGCAGGTGTTCTAAATTAATGAGAGGTGGGCTAGGTGAGGGTCCGGTAAGGTTCCAGAATATGGCTGCAGACTTTCCTTAAAATCTTTAAGATCTCTCACGCTCAGTGGTAACGCGAATGGGATGCACCTTACCTCTGTCCGAGTTTAAAATCTAAGCAAGCTAGGCTTAGCAACACAGTGTAACTCATACCCTGGATTTGATTTGAAGCACAAGTGGCTAAAAAGTCTGAGCTGTGAGTTTGGATGTGAGTTCAGATCCAGTTCTGGTTGTGTGGAGTCTGGATATTCTGGAGATTGTGTTTTTTCGGGGGGTTTCTGCAGATGCTCTGTTGCCCGCCAGCCCCCAAAAAATGTGCATTCTAGCTGACACGAGCATGCAGTTGGGCCGAAATAGGCTGGCTGGTGTACTCCTCTTCATGCCCTGTGCTTCAAGACTTGCTTTCCAACCATCACATCCCTGTGCTGCTCAAGCTATAGCTGAAATGGATTTATTATGGTTTTACTGTTATTTAATATTATATAGCTTCTCAAAATGTACTTGTGAACCAGTGTAAATAGACACATGCTGGCTGAAGTGGCAGACAGATCTGTCAGCCTCAGCAATGGGTGCCAGACGTCGAATTCCAGTTTTAACAGTCCAGTTTCATTAGGGCCTAAACACCTGTGCTGCTCACATTTAGTGCAACAGATACACAGCTATGTTCCTACTACGGTAACGCTACCATGTGGTCAAAGTAAGAGGAAGTCCAAAATCTGGAGGATGTTACTGCACACCACAACTAGGTTCATTGGTCAGTCAGTAGTGGACAGGGGTCATACTTAAAAAAAATAATACATTTTGAATCAAAGGTTTTAGGTTGCTGTGGATCTTTGTTGCCTTACATGTAGGCAACATTTCATCTTCCTCATTAGGAGTGCAGAAGACACAAACACCCTGTGTGGCCCGGAGAAAAATGTTCAGCAGAAGCGTCCCTCTTTGATCCACTCCATACAGAAAGTTTATTCAACAACACTTCAGATATTTATTTCATAGCCATTCACATTTTCACATTTCGCATTCACAAAACTGGGAGCCTTGAGAATGGCTTCAGTGTTTGGGTTTATACAGCATGAGGGCAAACAGACAGCTGAGAGTGAATTGATGTCCGTTGCTTAAAAGGCAGATGGAAGCCCGGTTGGGGGGCAAACTTCTGAGTATCTTTGTCGTAATAAGGGGGCACGTAAGACTGAGCCTGTGCTGTTGGTTTCACACTTATTCACTTATGCGGGTCATTTTCTGTATTAATTCTGCATCACCCTCGCTTGGGAACACCTGACCCCCACCCCACCCTTTCCGAAAACCCATTTCTGCCTGCTTAGGTTTGAGCTGCATCAAAGCTTGTGTAATCTTATTATTGCTTGGGGAGAAGCTGTGTGTGTTACCTTTACAGCATCGCATCCTGCTTCGTGTGATGCTCATTGTCATGGGTGGGGGAGCGGAGCTGGGAAAAGCACTGTGGGATGTGGCCCTCATTAGCATATTGCCACCATTGCGTCACGTGGCACCGGAACACACCGTGGACACTTGGTTGCGGAGATCCCGTTTAACTCTTTTCAGGCGGGGGGGGGGGGGGGGGGGATACAAGTGCAAAACTGTTTAAAAGAGTGATTTTAGCAAAATACTTTTTTCATTGTATTTATCAATTTTCGTCAGGTTCCTTGTTTTTCATAGGTTTCACACCTTGCTGAGACTGGATGATGGGTCCTGAAGCTATGATCATTTGGGCAAAGACCTCCGTGTTACATCTGTCCGGACAGGGTGGCAGGACAAGAATGCTCCCGTTCCCTCTTTGACACTAACAAGCGCTCTTTTTCACCCCACCTATGCAGTAGACACAGCAGGAGACGGATAGAAATAAGTGCGCGACAACCCGGAGGACCCTGACAGAATGTCGACCGGAGACATTCCGGCGCCAGACATTCCGGCACAGCCCTCGCTGCCACCGTTGTCCTTTATCTGCCCACCTTGCGAGTAAAAAGCACCCCTGTTGATGCTCACCTTCAGCATCCCCAAATTGTCCCGCTCCATCCTCCGCGTCCACTTCCTGTTTATTGGTCGATGCTGGTCCACGTCCAAATACGTTATCCGGATTTTGCAAATCAATTCCGGATAGTTAGCTCTCCCCAGGACTTGGTCCGCGGCCTTACCCCTTGTCCCTGTTTAATCGGCAAATAACCTCGGTGCTCATTGCTTTGCGGAAGAGATTGTTCTGTTAATTTGTCTAATCGCTCCCGAGACCCTGCTTTCAAGACTAATCGGGTCCTATTAAGACCTTATTGTGTGGTTCAGAAGGTGGCGCTTGCTGCGCTTTCCACAAGGACCGATCGAGCAAGACGCCTCGCGCGTCCGTCCAAAAACAACCTGGAAATAACCGATGCACCCGTCAGGCCATCGAGTGGAAATAAAGCGAAAACAACGTTGGGCGACGTAACTCGCGTGCGACGTACATTGTTCTGCTCAGGCAATTGGGTTTGAGTATCGCTGTGAAAAATTCAATATTAATTTTTAAAACGATTACTTTTGGCAAATCGACATGGCTCGATGCGATGGGTTTCATTACTTTTTTCGGCGGGACAAAACGGGGATTAAGTACAGATACCTCTGGAGCGGAGCCGATCCCTCGTGATAAACCACCGTAATGGCGTACTAATGGTGCATTTTGCGTGATTGAACAATCTCGGTAAAAGGCCTCGCTTCAGACATGGGTAGTTAAATCTAAATCTAAATTAACGCCGCTGCACTCTTTCGAATGTTGCCGGAGGATTAAATTTCAGCAACATCAGTGCTTTCCAATAGTCCCTGAGTTGTAAATCACAGACTGTATGGAATTACAATAAATTACAGCAGAAGCTTTTTTAGAGGACATGTGATCTGATGGAAAAATACAACTAGGCAGACAAAAAGACAGATAGATACAGACAGACGGATTTATTTATTTATTCTAGGACATCGCTGGGTAGCTACACGTATTTGCTGACTAAATAATCTGAAGCAAAGTCTAACTAACCTGAAAATCTTTGGACTGTGGGAGGAAACCTGAGCAGCCCACAGCTTGAGCTGGCCAGATGCTGTGGGGCAGCAGCACTACTCACTGCACCCAAAAATTTTCAGCAAAAATGTGAACACTAGCTAAAAATTAAAGAGAATTAACCGTTCTAATATGGAGGCTTTCGCTCACCCTTTAGGTACTCACCAATAACCTGACTGATAGCTCGACCAATGCGGCGCCCAAGGGGTTCGGATGTAGACAAACAAACAGACAGACGGGTGGATGGGTACATGCATTAGGACTTCCGCAAATCGAACTTCAATTTTTTCTTCGATGCGGTGCGTGGAAATTTTTCGCTTTTCATGGTAATAAATGGTAGCAGAACTAAATTTTCCTGTTGCTGGAGGAAGGCGATGTGACCTTTGTGTTTATCTTATCGGAAACACCTGCAAACAGAAAACACAGCTGCTTAATACCAGAGCATGTAGGAAAAGAGCAAAAATAAAAAATGCAATATGATCAATGGCACTGCAGCAGTGGGTGGAGTATTAAGAAACCCCTGCTATTATCCACTGTGCCTTACTGTAGTTGGCCTACTTATACAGCTGGGTATTCTCACTAGGGCAATTCAGGGTAAATACCTCACTCAAGGGTAATACTGAGCACATCTGTAACTGCTATGTTCCCTCATGACCTCCTGCCTAATATGTTTAATAGAGTTTATCTGCACAAGTGTAAGCGCTGGATGTAGTTTCTTTTGCAAGAGCCACAACTTTAAACACGAAACATTCTTGAATGTTTTTTAGATAAATACGTTTGAAACGACTGTCCTTCCCATGTGTTTCAACAACCTGTTCACCAGTAAACCCCCGGAATGACATACCACGTCTTCCCTGGGTCCGAACCGCCCAAGGTCAATTCTCAGTACAACTTCAAGGTCTTCGTGTTTAAAATCATCTTTTTCCTCATGCAAAAGCTGCTTAAAAATACCTTACTGATCAATATTATTTGCTATCCGTGTAGTGTGGGGAAAAGCGTTCAAGTTTGTGGTTTGCTTTCGAATGTCCTTGTTCAGTGTATCACTGTCTGCCAGACTATGGCTGCGAATTGCTGATGTCCTTTCGCTGTCTCCTTCGTTTTTGGAGTTTTTGCCCTTTTTTCATGCGTTGTGGGGAGATCCGTCAACAAGCCTGTTGGTTTTCCGGTCTCCCCTGCGCATTGTGTTGTATATCTGTAGATTTATTCCTGTGTTTTTTTTTGCTCTTGTGGAAATTAAACAGATAAACAAAGATTTTAAATTATAAATGACCGGAATTATCTTTACAGTGTAGTTTCGTATGAGCTAAATTGTACCTTCTTTTAAAATACAGTGTAATGATATAGTTTTACCATGCTGATGATATCCAGTCATATCCTGCACATCAGATAGGATTTCCTTTTGTACATTTGACAATTCCAGCTGCTTCTGTTGATCTATGTATTAACTAAATATTATTTTGCTGATTATTTAACAATTTAAAATTCTTTTCAATAGAAACAAATTCTATATGTATATTTGTAAGGGTTTGGATTACTGGAAATCTCTTTATGCCGCATCACTGAAGAACACCTAAACTGCAACAACTGCATTATTTAACCAAATCGCTAGCTTTGGTCAGACACCACACATGCATTGTCAATAACATAAACTTGCTGTAAATGTCATCAAAAGTGACACAGTTATGCAATTATTACGTTTCTGGGCTTCAAAATGACCTTTAGTTTTTCCTCTTTGGAAGGAACCCGAGCAATTCTAAAATAACTTTTTCAAGAATGAGATGATGGGTTCAGCCAGGTTTAGTAAATGGTGGCTTTTTCACATTAATAATGTCCTCAGAAAAAAAAAAAAAAAACGGAATGGTAACAAACTGCTATTTTTTTCTACTTTGTTTCTTCACAATATCTGTCTGAAGACCAACAACATTGGGAATGCACAGAGGCTTTTCTGGCGAAAACAGCAAAATGAAAATGCCGTTCAGCTGCTAACTTCTTTTCAGGCTGTTTAACCTTTTTAATGGACTGCGCCACTGTCTTTCAAAACGTTGGTCTTTCCTGCGTACAGGATGTATTTTTCTTTCTCCTTCAATGCCTCTGCGTTTATTATTAGGACAGGAAAAAGGCAAGATGTCAAACAAGCGTTCGTCTCCCCCGTGTTGCCGTCTGCACGTTCTGCTGTGGTTGAACCGCACGGGTTTCCCTGGTTATGTGCAACCGTTCTGTTTAAGAAGCAAGGATGACTGATTTCAACATTTATTAATGCATTTTCAGTATCACAGAACAAGCTCCATCCATCCTTGATGAAACCCATTCGGCCCATATGGGAATGGATATAATATTGTTTTTACACATTGTACAGTTCTGTATTAGAATGAATATGCTAATCTCAGTGGTTTTATTTTAAAACTCAGTAAGACGGAAACATTATTTATTTTTCAAAGTACACAGATTTAGATAATTAATCGAGAGCCTTTATTATTCCCTTATTAATTTTAAAGCAAGTTTTATTCTTTACTTTGGTTTCCTGTCAGCTTTATGTGAACGCCTTAACAAGCTGCGCACTTTGCTTTAATTTATGTTCTGACCCATATAGGCGGCAGCAAGAACAAACACATTCCCTGAGTCTGGTTCTGCAGCAACCCAATGTGCGAAAGATCTGACTTTGATGCTGACCTGCAGTGTTTTATGCTGCCTTTGCTCTTGCACCAGAGACAATAGGGTTGGGTCCTAAACCCGCTCGGCGACCGATTGGACGTGTCGACAATGCCTTCCTTCGACGGAAGCCGGGGACCAGGCGTAACCGTTTTGGACCCGGGACAGCAGGTGACACAGCGATTAGAGCTTTTCCCCTCGAGTCAAAGAAGCCAGGTTTGAATCCTGCTCCTGCTGCAGTTACCCTGAGCAACGTACGCTCCATGAATTGCTGTGGTAAAAAATTACCTGGCTGTATAAATTGGTGAGTAATTGTAAGTAGCTCAACACATCTGATCTCAGTGGGTCACTGTTGAGGACATAGGAAACTTGTACCACTGACTGTGATATGGAGAGTGGGCACATGTTATTCTAAAGTGTGTGTGTGTGTGTGTGTGTGTGTGTGTTTTCTAATAGGGCCAGGCACTGCAACAGGGAAAAAAGCCCAGACTATTCATCTCTTTACCACATAAGCATTTCTTAGTGCTACCCAGTCTTGGATATAAAACAAACAGAGAAAGCGCACACGTGTATGTGTGTATGTGTGTGTGCACGTGGCCACAAAGATACAGGATGCAACAGCAAAATGCATGCGAAAGGGGAGAAAGCTGCGTGAAGAACTCATGTCATCGCCATACATGCCCACCCCTCAGCTTTACCGTAAGAGCACACCAAAAACCAAGCCGGGGCTGGCCGGACACCTCGTGAATCCGCTGCAACAAGAGCACCGCAGCTTCACGGGATCATCTCGAGTAAACATCTCCGGCAACCTCCTCCGCAGCGACTACCCGATGAAAACGGTCTCATCGATAACGGCGGACAAACTGCCGCGCACGCACGCGCGCATGCGAGTGTGGAACAGACTAATGCAGAAATAAAAGAGTTGCGCTGCAGAAACTGCACTCTTTAGCAGCTGGTCAGTGTGTTAGCTTGAAAATTTACTGCTATTTAGTTGATGAAATAGGACATGGCTTTTTTTTTGTACTTAGACTAATTTAAGAGTTTCTCATCTTTCTTCAACTGTAGCTGCGTGCTCCTTAATACGCTACGGCCCCTGGGGGGGCGGGGGTGTCTGGACCTCGAGAAGCTCAATCCCAACCCCCGAGCGTTCAGGACTGATGCAGTACTTAATATAAAACGCAAAGTACGTGTACATTTCCCAGGCGAGGACCTCGGCATTTTTGCATTTAGATCTAGCGAGCGTTCAGAACGAACATGGAAAACCGGCGATTATATCCTTCCGGAATGTAATTAGTTTTTTGACAGATACATTTTAAAATCCACATTACGGAAAACAGATTTGGACCTCGGATCATCTCGCCGAAAGTACCCCGAGCATCGCCCGGACAACCGTGCGCTTTTTGTTCCGGCGCCGTCATTTCGGCAGAATAATCACCTAATATCCAAGCCGTAATTACATTGCACCTTGTAACAAAGTGTAATCCCAATCCCTGCCAAGGCAATGGCCGTGCGGGGTGCGGCGTTCTGTCCAAATAAACAAGCTTCCCTGCGTGGACTTTGTTTAAGACTTTCGCTGGTGAGGTTCCAGGAAATTGCACTGCAGCACGAGGGTGGATTAACTCTAAAAAATGCTCTAATCCTTCAAATGAACATTTCCACTCTCCAGCCAGCACTGATGCCTGGTAAAGGGAAAGCACGGGACAAGAGTGCCGAGTACGAATCGCAGAGAGTTCTTCTCGCTTTCTTCTCCCGAGACCGCATCGTCCGAACACGGCGTCGCCTCTCGCGGCGCACGGATCGGCGTCGGCGTCATGCAGCGCCGCGGGGCATTGAGGCTTAAGTGTCAGAATGTACTTAAGGTGTTCGCCAGCAGCCTTTGGCGCTCCTTGATACCTCTTATTTCATCCATGCTTTATTCTTGCTGCAGATGCAGACTCCTCTGATTTATCTGCTTTTCCATTATTTGGACACAATGTGCAGCTAAACGGCGGATGCCTCTAAAATTCTGCCGGAGGGCCGGTCCGTCGCCGCAAAAGTATTAAAATGGTGACTTTGGCTGTCACGTTGGAGCAAAACAGGACAGCCGTTCTTTGGCAAAGCGAGCTCAAAGCCGACAGTCATCTTATCTCTTCATGTGAAAGGTTGTTAGATGTTATCGGCAAGCATTAACACTCATACGCACCGATAATCCTCTCAGTACACAGTTTCCCTAAAGTCTCCGCGATGCTTTAAGAAATTCATGCGTCGTCCTTTGATCTCGGCCTTTTTCGCGTTTCCCGTTTTTGTCTCAAGCCGCAACCCCTCTTTAAAAGCCACTCTCCATACGTGACCTGGACATGCACCTTGCATGTTGATGAACTGGAAGTCTTCGGAAAGGCTGACCTTGATCTTAACATGTGTCTTCTTGCGCTAAAATCCAATTCTTTCCATGCTCCTATGATCTTTAAAGCTGACATCAAAGCGCAAAGGAAGTTGTAAAACTTGTGTACATTTCATATTAAACTCTTGATATCGGCCGGGTCGTCTTCTGCTCCCGTGGTTTGCGGTACTCGGTGAGAGTTTTAAGTACAAATTAAAGTCAGTAGTTGCAGGGAACTTGCTAGCAAAGGAGCAGCATCTCTGCTTAAATGCATAACATTTCCTTTGGCTTTTCCAAGCGTATTTATTTTTGCTGCATATTTTCCCGTATTTACGTGCAATATTTTTCCCTTCTGTGGCAGTGTTTTAGTTTCAGTCCACCAGCCCACGGATTTTCTCTCTTGCTGAGCGGTACACAACTTCTGGCGGAACACGGTGCAGGCCTAACTATGTGCTGGCAGGTGTTATTATGTTAGCTTGTTATCATGTCTCATGGTGGCCATTAGAGTTGGTAGCTGACAGGAGTGGGGATTCTTTCACTTTGCCTTCACTCCGTACCGCAGCAATAAGTAGACCACACGGAGACCTCCTGGATGGCTGCAATGTAAAGCATAGACTCGGCAACGCGGCGGTGCTTTCGGAATCCTAGAGGGCGTCCCGCTTATGTATACAGTAACCTTCACCGTATAACCACCTGACGCAGCGAATACTTTGTGATGGCTTTATTGTGAAGATGTGCTTTCCTTTTCGAATAAACAAATAATATTCTTGAACTGACTATAAAGAACAGCATCATTTTAAAGGTTAACATTTAACTTTTTTAATGCGTTTTTTTTTTTTTTTTTTTAGTTAAGCTGTACAACATGGAATATCTAGGCTATTTGCAGTGCGGTATCTAGGTTCACCCTGGCTATTCTTATGCGTCGCTGAGTACCGATCATGCAAATTTTCCTTCAAGGAACAGCCAGTCCCTTCAGACTCAGTTGTTACAAACATCTCATGATGCATGTGTCCCCCTCCTACCATACGTCAGGCACTCCGGCATTGGGAAATCTGGGCCAGGAACCAGACGGAAGGAAGGAGGTGAGGACACTTGGGTATGTGTGTCTCTTTGTGTGTCTGCCTGTGTTGGGGGGTGGGGGGTGGGAAATGGACAGTTGGAACGTTCATTTTCCGTGTAAAGTCTCCTTTTTTATCGAAAGGCACAATAAAAACATCAAGAAATGGAAAATTTAAATGCCCCCTTTTTGTATTTTAGGAGCAGACTTCAGTGGAAAAGGCCTCTCTTGATTCGACTTCTTATCCGCAGAGTGCTGTGGCAGTTCAGAGGCCCTCTGGGACTCACCTGAGATGGAGTAAATCCAAACCAAAGGCCTCAATTAACTTCCAGTTACAGATTCTCTGTGTATATTTAACTTTCCTTTTGTAGTCGGACTGAGCAGCTTCTTCTCCTGAGTGACACAGACCCACTTAATGTCTTGGTATTTTCCAGCCTCACGTTTCTCAAGAGAGGAAGGAGACAATTCGCCATTTGAAAATGCTAAACGATTGTAAGTAAAGGACAGATTTATATAAAAAGACTCATTTCAGAGCACTCCTTGAAAATGCCTTTTGACTAAGATTTAAAAAGCGTATACTTACGCATCACGCTTTCCTCGATCCCCTTACCCGTGCTGCAGTGTTGGGTAAAATATTCTTTTACAAAGTTTTACAGATTTACTTCACAACTGAAGCTTATTAAAATCGACTAGTTGTGACCAGCGGAGCCGCAGCAATTTTTCAAATAACAAGGCGCTACGAAACCACCACTTCTCACATCAAAAGTACTGCTGTTCTTATGCCATATCCTTGTTATATTTTGTCTTTCTGTGTCTTTCACGCTATACATTTCGTCAACTTGTTTAAATTTTACCGAGAAACAAACACGGGGAGCAGGTCCGGCTTAATGTTCATTCATCCAAAGACCGGCTGGATCTATGCTTGTATTTCGAGCCCTACAAAGGGAATAACAAGCGCGTTGTAATTCAGCTCCTATTTTTAATTTATATATCGTCTCAAAAGGTGAGGTTGCGCTTCGAAAGCTGGCAAACTGACATAGTTAGAGGTTCGAAAAAGCGAGCCGACATTACCGGGCTGTTTAAGTGTCTTGCGCTGAAGTACCGATCGGCGTCAGGTCAACGTTGCCCCAATTACGTCCTTCAGACATTCGCTCGCCGATCGATGTTAGCAGTTGATTCGATATGAATTGAGCTCGCATCGGTTGCCCATTTCATTTTGTTTGCGTGGATAATTGCCGTCCGCTTCAGCCGTACTTTCGGCTGTCTTCAAGCGCTCGTAGCTGACCTTGTCTCAGCATCATTGTGCCGTGCCCCACCGGCTGCACTTTTTGCGTACCTAATTGGTTCTCAAATAAAAACCGACAATTTAACCTACGCTTTGACAGACCATCTGCCAAAATCTATGACGCTTATGTGCACGTCTTTACAAAAGGTTTCGCAATAAATAATCATAAGCCGTAATATACACTACTTATATGTTGTATATACACTACTATAAATACAATATAGAGTATAGTAATATACCAGTTTTATATACTACTGTATACGAAAATATTCATAAATCAGTCTGGATGACTGTAGGCCAGGGCAATTTTTTTTATCCAAAGCGGAGGCATTAGAATTAAGGGTTTGTGTATTATGTGGGCTAACTTTTCCAGCATCTCCCAATCTCTTTGGTTCGAGACCTACCTGTCAATGTGAAAGAAGAGTTTAACTGGTAATGTTTAGGATTATGCCTCTTTCGGGTATGAAAGCGGTTAAAATCTGAATTTCTAAAATGGGTTAAAAAAAAAAAAAAACACTTATTGTAAATAATCTTTTTTTAAGGTTTTTTTAAAGGTTATTTGGAATCAGTGGGGGGTGGTTGTAAACAGGCTACAACACACTGATGTACAGAAAGAATTTCTTGGGCAGAACAGAAAGAAAACAACCACTTTTTAAACAAAGGCTTTTCAGCGGAAACAAATATAAAAAGTAATCCTTAATAAAAAATATATATATATATATATATATATATATAAAAAACTGGGTAAATTATGACTGGGAAGAGCTGCCGAAACATCAGGTCCCTGCGTGACGTGTGTGACTGCCAGGTCTCATTATCTAGTGTCAGTGTACAGCCATCTGTTATAATGCCATCTCACTATCTGTGAAACTTTCAGTAGGTCAGGTCATGTTAATGCCGTCTGGCTTTTAGTTCCAAATCTTGCAGACTGAATTTTTTGCTCTTGGTCATTTTGACTCCATTCAAGTATCTCGTGCCCATTTCTGGACCTTGTTCACTTGCGCTGGTTTTTTACCCAAAAGGATTTGTGCAAAAGGTCCCCAAGAGCCCCCTGCGACATATCTGTTGCGAAGGGCATGCTTGCTAAATCTGGTTTCTTTGGCTAAGAAGGTGGGCTGAACTGAATACATCCAAAGGAAAGCAACATATCTGTGTCTCATATATAATAAATTTAGTTAAACTCACTTCCTCTTACTTTGCACCAGGGTATGTAACTAATAAACTGGAAATTTTGTGTTTCTAAACAGCTGAAACCGAAATAACCTCACACGGCTTCGATATTTGCCCGAAGGGGTGGCATGAAGATAAGCGACGGATCCGAAAAAGTCTTTACATGCAAGAAATGCTCACACTAAAGGAACATTTGTAAACAGGAATGAAAGCGTCTTGCTTCCACTTATTCCATTCTTTGCCATGCACGATCCCCAGTGTGCGGGTAATGTGATTCCCCTTCTGTGTTTCCTTACTGCGATTCCCCACGGTACCTGCAGTGTAATTACAGAATGCAGGCGAACGGGCGGTGTCTCCTTGAAGAACGCAGCCAAGGTGTCTACTTGCATGGTCCCAGCTTTCGCTCTGCTCTCCAATCGATGCTGACAAGTAGACGTTTCTGTGTTCTTGTTCGCTCTCCCAGCTCGGAACAAACAAGCGCTCCAGAGGGTATAAAGCGGTTAGTGGAACTGGCAATAACAGAAACAGAAGGAGTTACTTTGCAAATAGGAACAGCTGGTTAACACCGCATTTGATTGTAGTCCAGTTTTTGTGGGGATTTTGATATTTGGACTTAGCATCTGACTAAATGCAAACTGCTAAAGCTTCCAAGCGTGTTTTTCAGGCACTCACGCTGTCAGCTCTATTTTGGACTTGATCATCGTGAAGCTGTAAAAACAATTGATTTTAGACCCCCTTGGACTGAGTTCTGTTGTGCTTATAAGGATGTAACACAGTGTTTTGTGTTTGCTAATGGTTCTTTCTGAAAATAAATAAAATAAATAAATAAATAAATAAATAAATAAGGTTGGCACTATCAATAGCTGAAGGGTATAAGAGAACTGAGTCTTGGCCGGGGTCATCCAAGGTCATTCTAATTTACAACGCAAAGCATTTTTGCAGTTTGTGCCCAAATTGCAGAATACGTGTTGGGCTAAATCTGTCTAGATAACTGTTGCAAAGTATTTACACGTTTTGCTTTTGAAGTGACAAAGTTCATTCATTCCTATGGTCTGGTATGGTCTGGAAATTGTGGAATTGCTGTGTCTGATGTGGTCTGTCGCTGTCTCAAACACCAACAGGGAAAATGTAAAATGTTGCCCAATGCCGAGCGGCTTCGGCATAAGTTATGATCAATTTTAGGTTCTTTGGTTTTGCTTCTGTTATAAATTTCTTCATGTCTGTTAGCCGTGAAAAATACATCTGACGATTTGCTGATGTGTGAACTTGTCCTCTGATACGAAAGAGGCTGTGGGTTGGGCTAATCGAAGGACATCGGGTATCGGGCTGCTGACCGTTAAAATCTGCCCCAGTCGACAACCATTAGATGTACAGAAATGAAAGACCTTTTTTCCCCTCAAACCGTTTTGCCAAGAGTTTACAAAAAATGCTGAGACTTGGGTCTGGGTAAAACCGAAGGTGAACTCAGCTGAGCTAACCACCCATCCCAAATCAAGAACTTTATCCAAATGCAAGTGGACGCATCTTTTCACTCTTCAGGCATCTGTAAAACTACTGTGGGCTTCTTCTGAAGGGGGGAAAAAAAAATGAAAAAAGAAAACCAGGCATAAATGATGGAAATCCCTAGGTTTCAGCAGAGCATTACTGTTGCCTTTGTTGCTCTGTAACAGACAGAGGGAAATAAATGCCCGTCCTGTCGCCTGTCAGATTCAATATGTTTATGCAGCCATCGCTGGACTGTGATCAGCGCCTTTGCGTTCATTGACAGAGAGCCCTGGTGACTTCCCTCAGCAAGGCGGCCTGGTGCACCGCATTATGAGTCTTCCTTTAAAAGGCGTCACGGCAGTTTAAATCCTCGCTTGCCTCGCTCCTCCCGCGATGTTGATTTAAGAGGCACGTACAATGACAACCGCTCCCATGCAGTTTATTTCTTCTGAACGGCGCACGAGATGTTTGCGGATGGGATCCCCTTTAAAACGCGTGTTTGTGACATGAGAGCGGTTTGCGTCGCACACAGTATCTCCAGTAACATCAGGGCCTCCATTTAAATGATTCCAAAAAAGACGATCTTTTCACTAAGACCCAATTTATAATTGTTGTAAATTTTCGTCCCAGTTTCACCCAGTGGGGAGGTTTTATCTTGTGACTGTTTTCTTTTCAGTGCCTCTTACTAATATTATTTTCTAATGAGTGTTTTATATATACACACACACACACACACACACACACACACACACACACACACACACACACACACACACACACACACACACACACACATACACACATATATATTTAGCACTAATTTATTCCAGTGAGTGTCTTTGGTTTAAGATAGCCCGGTGTTTCTGCTTTCATCTTGCTCGACAGCAATGCTTCAAGGTTGCCTCAGTCTTTGCACTTCTGCGATGATATTCATTTATTTCATTGTTCTGTTTTTGCTTTTTTTTTTTTTTTTACACGTGGGTTTCTTTCTTTTTCTTCTGCGGAAAGGGGGGGTGGTCATCATCACTGTAAGCCATTCTCATCCTCCGTTCTATCTGCTTCTCTCAGACAAGCCCCTGGTGGAGGACAGATATGCTCTGTCTCTTTGCAGTTCCCCCACACTGTGATCTCTTCTTCCACCCAAAGTTCTCGCTCGTCACACTCTTTACACCCTGCTGGCAGTCTTCAGCCAAGCTCTGTTTACATGGATGTGTTTTCTCTTCGCTTCTCAGCAAGTTGGATCTTTTATCCAATCCGCTGTAGTGCAGCTTACAATCATACACTTCAGCCATTTCTTTAGTTGGATTTTTTCTGAAATAAATCTGCTCAACCGCTCCGCTCCTAGACCTTGAAAAGTCTAACTTGTGAATAACAGATCTTCAGAATTCACATTTACATTTATTCATTGAGCAGATACTTCTTTGCACAGATCGTATCTCAAAATGGCAATGATCTTTAGATACATGCATGTTATTAACAAAGCACAAGTACTTTAACACCACCATTTTTGAAAATACATACAGCATAAGACGTTGCCTACAGAACCGAATTCGATCAACAGTACAAAGGTCATTATGAGAAATGATGTGATGCAGTTAGATTTGGAAAGAAATGGACCTGGAAGTGATGTATTTACATGCCCATCTTGAATGCTCCTTTCACAGCACATAAGCCAGAGCCAAGAACCTTCAGGCTTCTGATCTTGGACCTTTCATGAGTGCAGCTGCCAAAAGTGGAGGAATGCAGCATTCTTCCTCAGGTATAGGAAGCAACCAGGTCTTGTGTGCGTTGCATCTGTGATTCTTTGGCCACGTTGCAGACTGCAGCCAAACTCTTGGAAATCCATTCATACAATAATTCCTACACCTGTACCTTAATGTCGCTTAAACATCTCGAAAACTCAGCCGCCGATGAGAATTAATACTTGCCTTGCGCTTAAATTTTCATGTTATAGCAAGAAGCGGAAAAGTGTCATCGGACTTTAATACTGCGTGGGAAGAGACAAATGGGAAATTAACCTTGTCATGGGCCCTGAGTCATATGACTGCAAAATGTTTTTGGGCAAGGCCAGGTTTATATTCAAAACTAAATAATGCACTTGTGTTCTGGTACAGTAAGAAGCTTGTCAGGAGAAATGGTGTCACAGTTGTGCATCAAGGACTTTCACTCATTTCACACATCATGGGGAAGCTTGATAGCTATTGCACGTGACCACTTGCTCTCTTGGAGGACAGGGTGGCAGACCCAGTGTCATGGCATAGTCCTGGTAAACCTTCTCAATCGGTAACTGCTTTATCAGTGTAGACTCCAGTGGAGTAAAAAACAGAGAAATAAATGAACACATTTGTGAACAGAGGCATACGCTTCAATGGTACACGGTCCCCAAGGTTGGAGAACCTGACCGGGATTTCAGGTCATCGGCTCGACGCCACAACGTGCCACACAGAAAGGTGATGCGGAAGGGCAGGTTTCGGACAGGAAGCAGCTCTGCAGAACCACTCCCTGCTGACCCAGCGGACTGAAATTCCCAAACCTGATTCAACAAGGATTCAAAGGGATGACAAGGATATAGAAGGAGACCCTTTGCTTTGCCCTTTTAAACAATTAGCAGCAAACATCTGACAACAGGAATCAACCCCCCTTGGATTTTTTTTTTTTTTAAATGATGCCTATCTTGTAGAATCCTAGCTGTCCTGTACAGCGAACCATTTGTGAAATAATCTCTGTGGATTTACTCAAAGTGAGTCTCGTGAAAATAAATAAAAGAGACAAAAGTTGCACCTGCACTACCAGCATCAAATACCTGGATGCTGCCATCGTGAGCTTTGCCTGCAGAATTATTTACTTTGTCCGCGGAATTAGTGTTTTATTAATCCTCACGGTGCTCCCCGGTCTGTGCAGTTCTCTCATGTCGGAGTGCTGTGGAAATATTCCCTTTGATGGAGAACACCACCACGGCAGCACCGCGGACCCGGGTTGTGCAGCACATAGCCTTCAGTGGCTCAGACACCGTCCCCCCCAGTCAGTCATGCTTCTTCCCTTCTTCGGCTCCTCGACTCAAAGGAAGGTGCTTCACCTCTAGATGCCAGCTGCTGGGTGCGAGGTGCATTTATTTGCAGTGGATATGCTTTCCACCGCAGTTCACACGTCGAGCCGACGCTTTAACAGGAATAAACAAAACCGTGTTTATGCTATTATCTCCACATTATCCGTCCTTCACACTCCAGTATACACAGTCTGTCTTTCACGCACTTATTACCTGCTCCCCATCCATATTCTTGGAAGGAGCTGGTTGTCACATTTATATTACCTTGGTTTATTTATCAGATGATTTTATCCAGGCCACTTTTTTTTATTTATTCAGGCTGAGGTACAGATGGCGAAGCAACAAGAAGTAAACAGAAAATGACACCGAATCTTGCAACTTGACGACTGCCAGATCGAGCCCTGGGAAGGGCGCTGTGGGTGAGTAAGTGACAAAATAAGGCTCATAATGATGGCGTGGGGTTCACTTGTGTGCAGTGTTCAAGGGAAAAAGGATATATAGAGCATTTATCTAGTATACTGATTTTAATGCAACACAATGTTGGGTCAGTGAAAGAGAAGAGAATATTGAGGCTGCTGAAGGGTTTGCGGTCTGAGATCTGAGACCACTGGGCAGCTGTTGGTAGTGGTTAGAACATATGTCTATGGCTAGCATCCATGAAGCATAAAGGCAGGAGCACCTCTGTCAGTATGAAAGAGCTATACTGTAAACATCATCTTCACAAAGTTCACTCTGCCAGGATGGCTGTTGTGTTTTAGCATCCAGCACCTGGACAGGAAAGACAAAGACTGCAACCTACTGCCAAGAGCTCCCCTCTTGGTTTACTCCTTGCACAGGAAACTGGACCAGTTTATGGGCAACCTTTCTTCTGAGATTCTGCAGTGAGCCACATTTCGGTATTAACACTCTCTGCTGATGTGAGTAAAACATACATTTCTAGTCAATTCCCTCCATTAAAGGAAACTGATAAATACATAGGTAACAGATTCCAGCATGTCATTATTCATTTAACAAAAAGCTTGGTGAGTTACTTGCCACTGCCCAGGCTGAAAAAGGTGAAGAGGTGGAAAGGTAAATAGTAATAGCACACTAAAGTGGTTGCATTTAGCACATAAGTATTAACATCATTTTTTTTTTGTGTGTGTGTGTGTGTGTGTGTGTGTGTGTGTGTGTGTGTGTGTGTGGTGAAAAAATTTGTAGCGTGTGTACACTCTGCAAGTGACATGACTGCTCCTACTCCTTCTTTTTGCCAAGCATTGCATTTTGAATTTTCTAAATAGTAAGTGGCCTTTTTGGAATTGAATGAACTTGATAATGAAAAAAACCTCACTCAGGGTGAGAAGCACCCGCGTGTTAAATGTTAAGTCTGTGGCTTGAATAAAGCACATGAACAAACAAACAGACACACAAAGACGGGGACTCAGCTTTATAGATAAATAGATAAGCCAACATTCAGAAGCCTTTTGTGAGAAAATAAGTACACCCATTGAATCAATAGCTCGCAGAACCACTTTTAGCAGCAATAACTTGAAGGACTCATTTTCTGTATGAGTTTGTCAGTCTCATATTATTTTGGAAGAATTTCGGCCCACTCGTCTTTGCAATATTTGTTTAGTTTATTGATATATGAGGTCGAGGTCTGCACTTTGACTCGGCCATTCCAACACCTTGATTTTCTTTTTCAGCCACGCAGCTGTAGATTTGCTGTATGTTTGAGATCGCTGTCCTGCTGCAGGACCCAGTTTCAGCCAAGCTTTAGCTATCGGACAGATGGCCTCCTGTTTGCTTCTGTAATACTGGGATAAAGGAGTTTGTGGTCGACTCGATGACTGCAAGGTGGCCCAAACCTTTAGATGCGAAACAAGCCCATATTATCACCCCTCCACTGCTATGCTTAATGGTGTTTGTGGTGTGCTCTGTGCTTGGTTTTCACTTATCACCCTGTGCGTTATTGCCAAATATATCCACTTTGGTACAAAGTACATCATTACAGAAGTCTTGTGATTTGTTCTGATCCAACTTGGCAAACGTAAGCCTTGTGCCTGTGTTCTCATTGGAGAGAAGGGGGTTTCTCCAGGTTCCATTTCATGAAAGCCTTACTTGTCTTTTTATGATCATAGAGTCACTCAATATATACAATATATTAAATATTGATGCTTTTCCAGCACATCCCTAGTCCCCTATCCACTAAAACACTCTTAAACACCTATATAACAGTCCACCAAGGATTTCTTCACAAGATCTTTCATTTTCTTAGTAGAAAGTTTTTCTTAATAATGTGAGAAAGATGATAGCGATAATGGACAACATGTTTTGAAAAACGCAAAAACACAAGACACAATCCTACTGGGAGAGCAGCTGAGATATGACCACAGAGCACTCTTATTACTTTCTGACCATGGTCGGAAATCCCAGGAGTTTTGTGCTCCAGTTTAATTCTTATTTTTAATTTGATAATTTCTCTGAAGGTGAAGTAATAAACCAAAGCAGGGACTCACTGAGCACATTGCGTTTATTGCAAACAACTTCATGACAAATGACTTGTAAAAATTTATTTTCACTATTATTAATTCAAATCAAACTATCAGGCGGGAAGAACTATGAAAGCATCATTTTGCCATCTAGCAAAATGGGTGTTTTTGTCAAGGGTGTGAATACTTCTGCAATGCACACGGCATCAGTTAGCTGGAGAGGCATAGACAATAAATACATTACTGACAGAATTATAATCTTCTGCAAAATCAAAAAGACATCAATGTTTTGCGGTTGATCATAAACTTTTGCATAGGTGTTTGGTTGTAGCCTTACTATTGAACTGTTGATATAGAAGCAAACTGTTATAGTGCATTTGCAAACTGGTAAAGGGAGAAAGAAAGTTAAAAGCTGCAGATGTCTATAAAAATCTCCGCTAAACAAATAAATGGAGTATAAATACAACGAATGCAGCCTGGATCCGAGAACATGTCACTGTCAATCCTCCCATAGGTATTCTGTTTTGAATCCTATGTCTGTCACACCCTGAGTCACTCAGGCCTGGGCGTGATTTCAGCAGCCTTCAGATCTCAATGTTAACAAACCTCCCACCCCTCCCACTGCAAACTGCCTACATCAGGCTCCTGTTGAGAACATGGATCCTCCTCCTGATGGCACGCACACACCTGGGAAAGCAGGTCATTCTTACAACACGTTTACAGCCCAGATACAACCATCTGAGATGTACAGAGGCTGAGAATGCGGCACATTTTGCCACAGCGGGGCTGAGAAGAGATATGTTAGGTTTTTTAAAAAAAATTATTTACCACTATAGGAAAAAAAAAAAAAAAAAAAAAAACTGCATGCTGCTGTTGAGGAAACAGCTTTGGTATGAAGGTAGGTAGAAAGGAAGGAAGGAGGTCCTTAAAATTAACGGATAAAAAACGTCAAACCGGTTAGATTTTCTTAGACCCTTTTTTAATTGTAACAGGAAAATTTGAAGATAAAGATTTGCTATCTTATCTAGCGTGTGCAGCTGGTCTGCTAACATGTGCTTACTGTTGGGTCAGGCAGCCATACTGACGTCTGCCGGGCTGTCAAAAAAGCACATGAACAAACCGCTGCCAGCAGGGAGGACTGGCCAAGCTCTTACTGTATTAAACTTCATTCTTTTCTTTTCTTTCTCAATCCCCCCTTTCCAGCACACCTCTTCTTATTCTGGTATTGGCAGCAGGTATTTTTGCAAGGGTTAGGCGATGCTCAGCAACGGTAATGACATTAAGGTGCACATTTTTCCTTTCTTCACGACGCTTCACATACCGGTTTAAGCAGGGAATACTGTAGCCCTAGAAAATGGAAATTTTTGCAGCAGAGCACGAGCATTTTTTTCTCAGATGCATGGTGCTCTCTTGGACCTAAAATGTGTTTGCGTGGGATATTTTCAGTGCGGCTGGTGTTGAAGAACAATGCAGTCATTATTAAGAAAGCTTCTATAAATTAGGTGGACATTTGCACTAAAGTACAAAGAAATGGCTGTTTCAAAACATTTGCCAAATTTAAATTCAATCCATGCCATTGTCCAGAGTTAGTGTGATAAAGCAATAGTTTCAAAGTTGCAGTACACTGATACTCTGGATTTGTCCGCTTCTATTGCTTTCACCAAGTGGTGCTGCATTATGTCAATTTCCAGAATAGAGATATTAGCATCCCGGGGTTTACAATCAGCTGTCGACGGAACCCATATTGAAAGGTTGAAGCATTTACAATTATAAAGAACATATTTCAGTGTAGGTGAGCACTGAAAAACACCAAATTATATGAAATTGGCCCTTGTGCCAAAAATATCAGAATCAGACATTAGCTTCTATATAATTTGCAGTTATGAAACAACATTTGTGATAATGTGAGCTGTCTGAACGCACGATCGCTTGAGAAACCCCTCTGCATTGCCTCCATGTTTCCTTGAAGTCGTTCCTTCTAGCAGAAATGTTTTGGGGGAGCAAGTACTTCAGAAGTCCCCGTGACGGCATTCTCCGCTTGAAGGAAATGGAAACTACATTAAAATGAAAATTATATGCAGAATTATATGCACCCGGGAATTTTCGGCAGTACAAAATAATTCCTGCATGATCATCATAATATCAGCGCGGGTATGATAATTATTTCTCTAACAAGTGCTGTTCTGTCTCTGCCCAATCTGTGCTTTAAAGCATATGTTTTAATTATTGCTAAGGAACATTTTTGAGATCCCGGGTTTTTTTTTTAAAATGGGGTTTTTTTTTTTTTTTTTTTTTCTCTTGCCCTCACAAATTCTTTTCAAGGCAAGTCTCAGAGGCCGGTCGAGCGATGAGTTCCGCCCGCGTGGCGGTTTGCCCCTTTCTCATCGTCACCCGTCCTGCCCGGACGTGCGAGACGGCGCCGTTGAACGGACGGTGGCCCGCGCCCTAGCCGACAATGCCGGCACCGATAGCGAGTGTGAAACAACACACCTCCACGTGTCCTTTTTGTCTCGAGGGCGTCGGGCCCGGTTTTCTCGCAATTTCCCGTAACCTTTTTGATGCTAATGTTTTATTTTTTCCGCATTCGCTGACAAGAGTAAGAAGTGGAAGCAACAATATAATAACAAACAGCAGCAAAAAAGAAAAAGAGGATTTGAAAGCATAACAGCCTTCACGGTGGGAGGTTTGACTACAGAGAAATGAGCTGTGAATTCACCCACTCCAGCTGGTACAGCGCAGCCCATGCTGTGGGGCACTGACTGCAGGAGAGAGGGCTCTGCTGATGGAACCAGCTGGTGCCTTGGCTGAGCATCATGCCCTCCCATCCCACTCCCCACCCTCCATGTGCACCCACTCTGGCCAGGGTCAGCTTGACTCCACCAAATGGTCTTTTAGACGAGCCGAGATGCCTGCCAGCACCGTATGCTAAGTATCTCCTCCAGGTAGAAAATCTTCTAGGGTTGAACAAACAAAATGCCCTTTTCTTCTGTTTTACATATCTTAGGTCCATACAAGTTACAGGTGATTGCTCTATGACCGCTGGTTCAGCAGGTGGGGGGGGGGGGGCACCTGTCCACTGTGTAGAGCTTCAGAAATTCCAGGTTTTCAAGGTATTCTGCCTTTCAGCTTCTTTTCTCCTTTACCTGCATGTCTCCTCTCAGTGTCTCCGGAGCCTTTGCTTTCTCCACAGTGCAATTATCTTATATTTATCCACAAAGCAAAATAATAATGAATTAATAATTTTATTAAAAAAAAAAAAAAAGCTTTTCATAACATGTTTTGAAACTGCTGACTTAAATCCTCTGCCGATAGTGAATGGGGCATTCTGCTTCGTGTGAGAGGAAGAGGAGAGCATGAAAAACAGTGTGTGCTGCTTTGTCAGATCCCCACCCCAAGCAGGGTTCTTTACATCTTTAGCATCAAACGGGCTTATTTTTCCCCAAGTCTACGTTCTTTATGACTTGTGCTGAATGCTGAAGTTGAAAAATTGCATTCCTCTAACAAAAAGATGTTCAATTTTCTATAAAGGTATCCTTTCTTGCTTGGCTATGATCATATACCACACAAACTGGCAAACTGGCGTTGGGTCCACGACAGTCCTATTATTATGAGGAGACTCAAAATGCCATAGTTAAGGGCATAGTGTCCACTCACAAGTGCATCCACCTCAAGCTAAACTAAATGTCTTCCCTGTCATGAACTTCATGTGTCCCAGAGTGAAAATGACATTCATCAGTTTCGATCTGGGTCATGCTGTGTGACGGATTATGTGCGACACACACCTGTGCTGTAAATATAACAGAACGGTGAATTCTCGCCAGTTTCCATACGCCGCTTTTTGGAACAGGCACGCTAGGCAACAGGTGTGGCGGGAACTCCTGTACAGATTGCCGCGTAGATTAGGCAAGGCCGATCTTTACAAGTGGCTCTCCACGGTGAATTGGCCCAGAAAAGATGGGAGGGGTTGAATCTTTTACACGCGACTTCTCCGGATGCCAGATTTTGACCACGGATCTGCTACCGCAGCGATAACGCAGCAAGACCGACGGTCGTACTTCGGCTGTGGCAGAGACACCTGACAAACATCGTCGAGTTAAGTTAACACTAACAGGGCCAAACGCGAAAGTCAGATTTATTCGACGGGAAACTTGTACAAGCTTTAATCATCCGTCAATTTCCAGTATTAATTCCACCTGTCACAGAGCATTTTATGTCATAACAGCCACAAGTGTCAACTCGTGTCACTATCACTTGCATATGTCAAAGCTTTAAAAAAAAAAAAAAAAAAAAAAAAAAAAAAACGCCTTTAGTTCTAGTCAACATATAAATAACTTGTGAGGTTATAAGAGTTGGGTTAGGGCTGAGGGAGTGTAAGTGACTGTAGGTGCATTTGCTATCGCACAAAATGACAACACAAACCATTTTATTTGTTAACTTACTCCGGGCGCCAAGAATAACACTGCAGCTGTGTGCTATCAATTAATGGGGTGTCATCGGTCCTTTGCGCCTGCATTATTTATGCCGGAGGTAATAAGTAAAGAGATGAGTAAATCGTAACCAGGCTTCTTGCTCAGGTCCATTTTGCTGCAGTTTCTTCAGGATTTTAAGCTTGGGCTCGTGTTGCTGCAGCAGTCCAGGAGAGCGCTGGATGAGTCACAGGAGAAGATTAAGGCTGTTTGGTTTGAGAGCAGGGCCAGGAAAGGTTGAGGTGGATAGAGGAAGGGGCAGGAAAGGTTTCGATGGAGATAGAACTTTCATTCATCAACACCCGAATGCCTCCCTGTCCAACAGAGGGAATTGCCTCCTTTGCGGTGGCCAGAGCTCAGCTCAGGGCACTTCTTGTCTTCCTTGTCTCCTCTAAAGTCATTTATGTATTCAAACTAATGTTTGTCTAATGGTCCATTGTCTAATATTTATGTTTGTTCATCACAAATTGAGAATTTTTTTTTTTTATTCTTGGACCATTGGCCACGTTTCTACATGAATGCGACTGCATGTACGTAATAATCTACTTCCAGTTCTCCTGGAATAGAAAAGGTGGGAACGTGACGTTAGATGCAGACACATGTGTTTATGGAGTGCAAGACAGGGATGCATGCAGTGGAATTTGGGAAACAACACGCCAGCATTAGGGAATACAGTGGAACACATGGAAATTCAAGCCTGGCTCACAGGCTCTGTGTTTGGGTTTGGCCAATCCTTCATGCTGGGCAGATTTTTAGAAGAGATGAAAGATGAATTTATGGAGTGCAGGTGTACTTCTGGTGCCTTTTTCCTCCCCCTTTTTTGCCGGTGCAGCTGGATGTGCCCCAGAATACGTGTGTGTGCGCTTATTTATTTTTTTGTTTATAGAAAGATGGGTAAGCAGTTATGGCTTCAGCTTTTGAGACTTTCGATTTGTGAACTCCCCCATTGATCCGTCATTAGTAACGCCTGTCTTGTGGTCAGAATCGTAGTGGTCCAGAGCCTCAGAATCATTGAGCACAAGGCTACAGGCTGTGAAACAATGCCTGGATCGGAGCGGATCCATCGCAGAGTGGCTACACATGCATTCGATGTGCGAATTTTAACCATTAAATCTGTTGGTCAACCACAAGTCCGCTGAAATGTCTGTGGAGTCAACACAACACAAAATGCTCTGCAGTGTGGTCTCAGTATGCTGCAGGCATGGTCTCCTACTAGTGTGCTACCCCACGATCATTACCAGGAGAGAGGCACTCTGAAACAGATGAGCAGTCGCACAAGCCACAGATTGCTTGAGAGTGTAAAATAAAGACACGATTCTGAAATGCAAACATAGTCACCTCCTTCTGTTTCCAAGGGTAGAAGCACCAGTGGGCATCATTGAGGGCACTGAGAAACTTTACCCCCCTTTGTCCAAAGCATACGTAGGTCAAAATAGAACAATTCTCCTGGTTGGGCAAGGTTCTGCTCTACGTGACCCAGTACCAAGACTACATTGAATGTTTAGGCTCCCACTGAAGAAAATGTGGCACTGATTCTATTTTCAGGATACACATAACAACCAGTCCTACTAAGATGCCATGCTTGTACTGTTAAGGAAATCCCATTAGCAACTAACCTTTTACAACCCATTGATGTTCATCTTAAAATTAAAAGAACCTGATATCAAATCATACATTTTTGGAGCTGTGAATCAACTTTTTTGTCCTTTGCCTTCAGTTACACTCTTGTGTTGATGACTTCCTACCATTATTCACTGCCTGGCCAAAAAAAAAGTCACACACACTAATATTTTGTTGGACCGCCCTTAGCTTTGATCACGGCACAAATTCGCCATGACAACCTTTTGATAAGCTTATGTAACGTCACAACATTTATTTCTGTCCAGAGTTGCATTAACATTTTGCCAAGATCTTGCATTGATGGGAAAATTGGACCGCTGCATAAAGTGTTCTCCAGCACAAGATCCCAAAGATTCTCAGTGGGGTTAAGGTCTGGACTCTGTGGTGCCCAATCCATGTGTGAAAATGATGTTTCTCTCATGCTCCCCAAAGCACTCTTTCACAATTTGAGCCAACCCGATGAATCCTGCCATTGTCATCTAGGAATATGAGGAAAAAATCCATTGATGGAAAAAACCTGGTCATTCAGTATATTCAGGTAGTCAGCAGACCTCATTTTTTGGGCACATAATGTTGCTGAACCTAGACTTGACCAACTGAAGCAACCCCACATCATAACACCAAGTTGAATCCAGGTGGTGACTTTTTTTTTTTTTGCAAATATTTTAAATATACTGTAGAGGGTGACAGGGTCAGGACCAAAAATAGCAAAATGCTGAAGTTCTTCTGCAGTGGAACAGCACAACGGGAAGGTATTCAGCTATTAAACACATCAAAGACTCCACAAAGACAGTATCGGCCAGCCTTCTTACAGAGATGGTTCTGCTTGGCCGATGTGGGTCAGAAGACTGCTAGCATAAATGAAAGGTGGACCTCTGGGTTCTCCTAAAATACTTTTGCTGAAATTTCTGACAGTACCTCTTACAAGTGGTTCCAGCTGTCGAAGGACATTTAATGTCACACGTGGAAAACCAAACCCTTTTGCTAGCTTGGTAGAAGAGTGTTGCCTTTTTTGTTAGCTTGCTTCTCTGAAGATGTAAAGTACATGAGGTAATTCCCAATATTCCTCATTCATCTTAAACTGCTCAGCTACTGCAGATACAACTACATTGCTGGGTGTAGGTTTTGATGGGAGCAGAAGTTTGGTGGCCTGTTAACCTAAGGTGCACTGACAGAGACTCAGTAAAAAAAGTAAATGGCTGAACTCTGTAGACAACCTGCTCAAAGGAGAACCTTGCTGAAGATGGTCTGATTCTGACTGTGTAGATAATATCGAACCTACAGTACCGTTTACAATACTCTGTCTATTAAACCGAGGTGAGTAAACAGATGTGAAACCAATGGACAAATGTAAGCATTTCCAAAAAGCCTGACATGATGGTCCCGTTAAAAAATAGTGTCTTCAGGTTGCGTGAAAGAATTGATAAAAAATGTTTCAATATCACTATAGGAACAGGTGAACCTTGGAGAAGAATCAACCAATGGACTGTGGAAAAACAATTACCACTATGACAGTAATGTAATCCCGTAAATGTAATAAATTTTTATGAAATTTAGCAATATGTGTGACCATGGTCCATTATCAATGAGGGCTAAGGAAAGGGCTGAAAGAGTCCAGCAGATGTCTAAAGATCTTAGCCTGAGTACATGTAATGGAGACCAACACAAATACTTTTACATCTTATCTTTTGGTAAACCACCAGAACCTTTTGGGTAGGAGTTGTTTTATTTTTGTTACTCTCCCATGGCTGGTACTTGCTAATCCTTGCAACAAGTGTGGTGTTTGAGGCCACAATAAAGCTGGGAGAAATCACATTGCTAGTCCTGATGTTTAAAGTCTGTGCTGCCATCAACGGAAGCCTATTTTAGGGAGGCAACAAAGCAGAAGACAAGTTGGATGACAGCTTGTGTAGAAATGTCATGGGGCAATTTATCAATCTCAAAAGATTGTCTACCTTACAATTTTTAAAACCAGTTTGTAAGTCATTGTTATCCGCAGTTTCATAAAAACAGGGTACACCCTGCCTGTTGGTGATCAGATGCCGTGCTATCTGGAAGCTCTAGTGGTCTCAGTGAGCTACAAATGGGTGATTGGCTCCCTGTAACCAGTATCTGCAGTCCTTGAGCCCTAACCAGCATCATAATTTTCCTCTTTTTCAGGGTTTATATATTTCTGCCCCCCACCCCACCCCACCCCGAAAAAGCTCCTTCGAGGTACAATAGTTGCATCACCCGTGACGTCCAAAGGAGTCTTCACAAAGTCCTACTCTCAGGCAGTCAACAATGCTCAATTGTTTATCTTTGATTTATTTCTGCAGTGTAAGAAAAAAGACAATTTAGCTTAAGAGTCTTTCAGAACCCTTGTCCTTAAGATCAGAATGAGAAACAAATGAGCTTTCTGGAACTTCCTTTGACTGCTGGTATATATGCGCTGGCAGAACTATGGGCCTTTGTGAGTGCTTGCTTTTTAATTTCACAGCCATTCTCGAGGAAAAAACACGACAGCTATCTCAGACATAGGGGTCCACTGTTATTCGCAGTCAGCCTTGGGAAAGCTGCGCTAAACATAGTACTTTTTTTAGTTCTTTCTTTCTTGTTTACCCCAGAGTGTCTGAAAGGCCAAAGCATATGGCGATCGAATTACATTACAATTTTTTTTCCAACTACAGTAAGTTGGGGGCAACGGCGTAAATCCGCAAGCAATGCACACTTTGTTCAAACAAATTGTTGCGGGCGTACCGCGTGGCAGATCCAAACAGGATGCAAAACAACTTTAGACGTTCCAAGAGGGATGCACACAGCATAAAACATAAAATGCAGTCATAATGCATTCTTTGGAAGTTGGGAAACTTTTCTCCAGAGTTGGCAAGTGTCTGCAAAAATGCTGATGACACACTTGGTCTGCTTTAGTTTTAGGGGGGAATTGTGCAGAAACTAATGCATCATGCAAGGAGTACTTGCGATCATTCCTCTTACATGCGCATGCCAGAGCACAGGTGCAGGATGTGCCCTCATACACCTATGGAAAGGACTAGGAGAGCAAAAAAGTCAAAGCTTCTCCTCCTGGAGTCCGATGTAGCCTACAAGGAAGACTCTCCATACTGGGGGGTACGGGAGTAACTCAGACAGCTGATCACTGTCCCAAAATCTCAACGCTGCATGACCCCCCCCCCCCCCCCGGCAGAGACCCCCTGTAGTTTTTCCATGTCTTCCCTGTGACTTCCAATGTGCCTCTGGACCATTTACGCGGGCCTTTAACTTCTTCCCTATTTGTTTTTATTTGTCTGCAGCATGACAGCTTAAACAGTACGCTTTGACTCTTATTTTTTCTGACAGTTGTCAGTTCCATTTTGGAAACTGGAACCAGACTTGCCGGCCTTTGCTAAATTTTGGTCTTGCTAATAAGTCTTACAAGCTTCTCCAAGGAGCATGTATGTTCTCCAAGGGCATTAACAAAACATGAATACAAGAGGAAAAAAATGATCTAGTGGTCCACATATCGGGGTTAAACCGTGTACTTAAAATATCTTCGGGAAAAAGTGAAGAAATAAAAAAGCAAAACTATGCATATAAGATAACTACTGCAATTGTTCGGTCTACCTTTGGGATAGATTTAGCGCTATGAGTCTAAACTGCTTCATTAGGAGTTTGTAAGACAAGGGAATTCCTAACATCAGTCAAAATAATTTTTTGCTAACTTCCGAAAGTAATTCAGGTATTTAAATCCAGTCATCACAGGGGTGCATAATAAATTTTATAGTTTACATGAAAGTCGGAAATTAAATAGGCTGCGCAACGGCAATGAACCGTAACAGAGTTCTGTACCACATCAAGATAGTTAAGCCGTTAAAGGGATTCGGCAAGGAGAAGGAGAAACAGGCAAGGAACTCAACGAGAATTTGCAATGATGTCCATGCGAGCACGCTGGCATTTAAAGGTTAACATTTTTAAATCCGAGTACACGCTTCACGTCCAAAGTCCCTACTACCATCTAAATAAAGAATATTTAAAATCGGAAGAAAAAAATGATGAGCTTTACCCCAGACTCTAAGACAGCAGAGTTTTGAGATGCAATATCAGAAGGAACAGGGTGGGGTCTCCAGCACTTTTCTTTCCTACGCCCTGCATCTGGAGTCAAGGACGGAATGGCACGAAAAAGGTAGAAAAAAAAAAAATAAATAAATAAATACAAATGGAAGAGTCTATAGCTGCTGACAAAGAGTAAAAGATGATTGCTCTAAATGCCCTGGCAGTAAATCTTTCACGCTTGTCAAGAACACTCTGTTTCCCCCGATGGGTAGACCCCCTCCCCCCTTCTCGCAGTCAGCTAGGATTTGGCCTTGCTCAGTGACGATAAAAAAGGTGAAAACAAGGCTGCGCTACATGTTGTTCGCTGTCATTGTATTCTTTCATAGAATCGCGGCAAAAGAGCGTCCTTGGGAGTTAAAATAGACGCCGGTAAAGACTAAAGATGTGACTTGGCATTATATTTTCTATCTTGAATAACGTTGTTGGATGAAGTTAAATTAATTTGCTGCTTTTTATAAAATACCCATTGCGTAAAGGAAAAAGTCCATGAGTTGTAATGCTATTTACGTTATGGATGACTTTGAAACTGAGCTCTCAGACTGCTTTAACTGGCAATGCGACCTATAAATATCTCACCGGTTCTCTTAATTACCTCTCCAACCATGCATTACTGACTTGAAGTTTGCAAGGTGTTCCTCGTGCGGAGCGTCGCCTATTGCGGGTTTCTAAGCGTGGCCAAGCGTCTGGAGCAATGCAGTAGATGGCCAAAAGCGTGTGGACACATGAGCATCACAGCTATCTGTGCATGTTGAACCTCCCAATTCCAAACCGATGGGCATTAATGTGGAGTTGTTCTCCCCTTTGCTGCTGTAGCAGCCCCCACTCTTCTGGGAAGGCTTTTGACCAGATTTTGGGAGTTTGTGCTCGTTCAGGCACGAGAGCATCAGTGAGGTCAGGTGAGAAGGCCTGGCTTGCAGTCAGTGCTCAAATTCATCCCAAAGGTGTTCAGCGGGGTTGAGGTCAGGGCTCTGTGCAGCCACTCAAGTTCATCCACACCAATCTGGCCAAACCATGTGTTTACGGACCTTGCTTTGTTCATGGGGGGGCCGTGGTCATGGTGGAGCAAGAAAGCAGCTTCTTCACCAAACTGTGACCACAAAGTTGGAAGCACACACTTGTCTAGAATGTGTTTTTATGCCATGTGGGTGCAGCAGAAACAGCTCAGCTCAGTCATTAGAAGGGGGGTTCACATACTTCTGGCCATACAGTGAATGTCTTATAGGAATGGACTGATGTGTACAGGATGGATACCAAGCTCAACTCATCCAGCAGCTCAAGTCTGGCTTTGCCATTTCGCTAACCCAAGTTTTTGTATTTGTGTTTTAGATCAGGTTTCAGTGTCATCTCCCACAGCCATGGGAAAATATTTGCTTATCAGTTTATTCACTGTCAAACTTTTAGGCTGCATTGCACACAATAATATTTGTTTTTTTCTAACAAAAAGAGGAAGGTGAAGCCATCTACTTTCCTCCTGGTTGTTATTATTCACCTGGCCAGATATCTGAGCAACACACAACCATAAAGCAACGTCATTCTGTTGAAAATGTAATGTTGTACACAAATGCAAATAAATGGCACATTATAAAAAACTTGAAAGGAATTTCCCATAATTGCTGTTTTTTGACCCTCCCCTCCACCCCCCAGGTATCCACTATCTCCAATACCGTCTTTCAGAAAAAAAAAAAAAGTACTTAGGATTTCATCTGTTCTTGGTCTTTCAATGTACAGGAATGCACAGCCTGCTCCAGTCTCCCACGGTGTAATATTCTTGGATGCGAATGGCTGATATGCATGTAATGAAAGGTGTTGAGACATCTGTTCCCAGCGGCTACAATTAAGTACTTATCAAAGATAAACAAAAAAACAATCCACAATGAGAGAGCGCTCGACAAAAAGCATGCAAATGCCTTCGATAAGGGAGGGGAAAAATGGCCACAATAAGTGCTTCAGCGGGATGCTTTTCTCCATGGTAGATACCAAATAAAGGCACTCCTGTAGCAGTCCTCTTTCCGAAAACGGGGTGGCGGGAGAGGGGGGTATAAAAGGAAACAGGCAGATGTTTTATCGCTGTGAAGCTAACAATGAAAGCAAGAGGAAGGATGCTCTATTCTGCCATTCAAAGATTTCTTAGAAAACAGCAGGCTACCATCTTGAAACAATGGTCGTCTTTGGCAGCCTTCTTACACGTGTGTTCGAGGTAAGACTGCGGCAGGTGTCATGCTGTATAGTAACAGGCAGCCACGGTTTCAAACAAAGAAAAAGAAAAAAACAATCTGATTTAATACTCTAAATCGGATTTGGTATAGTCTGCTCACTTTCTCATCTTTGATGGAATTCTAGGAATTTTGTCCAAAAACCATTATGTCGTGCGCTTCCACCAGATGTTCCGAGACTCATAGCCACGATGCACAGGAACCCGAGCAGTCCCTGTGAAGGTGTTATGCTGCGGTATGAAGTTTGCTTCATTTTTTTCTTTAAGACAAAGACATCTTCGCCTGTGTTTCAATAAAGTGCAATGCTTGAAGAACAGGTGAGGGCGCTTGCGATGAGTTCCACGTGCACTGAAGTTGTGAGCTTCACAAAGTGTGCAAGAAAGACTTTGTGAAGAAAGCTTAGTGTCGACTGTAATCTTGGGAGGTGTCGTGCTTTGATAGTCCTGGTCAACCCTTTGTAGGTGGTCACCTCCAGATACCGAACAGAGAAGGCTGTTACAGTGGTGTAGAATCACGTCGGAATTTACTGAATATGGGACCTGGTCAGCAAGCCCTTCAACTTGCTCACCTCTTACTCAGAAATTTAGGAGAACCACCTTGGTGGTGAGACCCTTGGGGCAAAGTCAGATGCTGCTCAGGAATAACTGCGGTCAGCTTTGGAGAGATCCTTGCCCATTGGAACAAGTACTGCAGCACCTGGGGGGGCATCTGGTGACAACGTTGTCACATTTTTAACCCCCAATGGAGCCTGCTCACAAAACCTGATCATGGGAGAAACAAAGAGGCAGATGTTTTTGCCCAGCCATCTTTGTGGTGACAGCAAAGCTGTTGTGACACAGTGATGTGCTGATGTGAGACATGCAGGCTATTATGCTCTCAGCTGCCTATGGTTTCCCACACATAATAGGTATAAACACTCCAAATTCCTCAACAGCAGGTGTTTAATTATAACAGCGGAGGTATTATTCTGATAAGGCATATAATGGAAAAAAAGGAAAAAAGAAAGGTATATTTCGCTTTACCCTGTTTTTTTAAAGAAATCTTGCTATTTATAAACAATTTTTGCCTCTGTTCCTTTCCTGGAATGAACGAACAATCAAACAAATGAACAAATGAACAAACGAATGCAAGTTTGAGTTTTTTTTTGGATGTGTTTGTTTATTGTCTCTTTATTTCCAGTGATATTACCTTGCTTACTACTACTGATAAGATTCAGCAGCATTCACTGCTCTGACCCTGCAAACTGTTTTCAAATCATTGACTTTTTTGGGACATAATATATTTTTGCATAAATATATTATTATATTTATATTCATCCATCCATCCATCAGTCATCGGTAACAGCTTTATCCTGGTCAGGGTCACAATGGTCCAGAACCTATATTACAATTATGTTTATATTTCACACATAATAATAATAATAATAATAATAATAATAATAAAATTGATTTGTGAGCATCCTGTTGTTGCTTTTGTTTTTTGCAGAAGGGTTTTGTTTCTTACGTTTAATTTTGTTGCCTTTATTTGGTAATACAGATATACGTATTTGTTGTACCAGTAATGTATACGTAAAATAAATAGATTATGAAAATGTGTATAAAAGCATTGTGTGTGTTTACCTATCCATCTCAATAAATTCTAGGAGTTATGGGAAATACAGTGATCTGCTCCAAGTATTAGAGAGTTGTATACATACAAGTTGAAGGTGCAGAAGATGCTTGCTGCCAATTCTGTGACATGGATCCATGGATCCTGAAAGACATAGGAAAATGGAGATTTTGAGAACGTGGTGATCCGAAGACTGGGCTAACATGGAATCCAAAAGAGAGAAAACATGAGGACACATAAGGATCAGGCGCTGGGCACAGAAAGCTGGAGGAAAGAGAGCAGAGCAACGTGGTCAAGCAGGCATTATGGCGTGAAATGCATAAGAACCAGAAACCTGCCTGTTGCTTGAGTCTCCCTTATGCTGACTGAGGGGGTAATTGGATAATTGTTTTATTGGCTGGGATCAGGTGTGCTGGCATGTGATGGACGTTGCCTGTTAGGCCCTCTGCTGGTTATTTGGGGTGCTGCACTTACCTGTATCCACCTGTCTAGAAGTGACTCCTACCGCTTGCTGTAGAGAATGAGGACAACCTCCAGGGTAAGCAGCAAGAGACACTGGGTGAGCGTGGTCCAACTCTTTAATTTGAGCTGGAACCCGGATATTCCATGTGGGCACCCATGATTGCTCATCTAGCCTATAACCCTCCCAGTCCAAATATTGTAGGGTACCTGGACTGTGCTTGGGGTCAAAAAAAACTTTGACTTCATAGCCAGGAGTGGCATCAGTGTCCATGGGTGGGAGTGGAGATTTCAAGAACTACCCATGCAACACAAAACAAAAATGCCAACAGATTTCAGAAATAATACATGGAATGGGAGGCAGATTTTGTAACGGGAGCAACTGCAAGCAGTAGGCCAACAGACTGATGTGCTTCAGGATTTTAAAGGGCCCAGCATACCAGGGGCTTCCTTAGATGGGAGTTTCAGTTTGATGTCCTGGGTAGATAGTTAAGCTCTCTGACCCAGTTGGTACAATTCTGTGCAGCACTTCCTGTCAGCATGAATCTTCTGCACTGTACTGCCTTTTGCATTTTTGCTTGAGCAGAATCCCAAATTGCTGCACTTTTCTTATTCTAATCATCCACCCCTGGTACACTGCTGATTTTCCTGAGTGCAGGGGAAGAGAGGTGACAGGTACAGTAAAACACACTGGAAGGGTGTTAGATTTTTCGACGAATGAGCAAGACAATTCTGTGCAAATTCAGCCCAGGGTATGCACAGACTCCAGTTAACTTGGTTCTGTGGACAGTAGCTGCTGAGATACCAGTTAATGTCTCGATTAAGCTGTTCCAATTGTCGGTTAAATCAAGGATGGTAAACCAACGTCAAACTGATGGACACACACACAGACGTAAAGATTTTTCAAACCCTTCACGTAAACTGGTGTTCCCTATTTGAGACTATATCTTCTGGCATCCCATAAAATCAGAACACCTCTTGAAAGAAAGTCTCAGCTGCTTCCATGGCCATGGGTAATCAGGGGTATTAGCCAGCAAGCCTTTGAGAACCGGTTTATGCCTTTACAGTGATTATATTTGCCTTAAACCTCTGTATATCAGTAATAGTTTATAGGAATGTGTGACCAGAATTGATCAGGGACTGATAAAGGTTCCAAGAAGTGGCAGGCACCTGTCAAGGTACCTTAGCCTGTGCACAAGCAGTGCAGGCCTGAACAAAGTCTCTCACATTTTGCTACGTGGTTCTCTCAGGCACAAGTCTCACTCTTACTTACAACAGGGTGGCCTGAAGGCACTGATGCTTGGACATACTCCTTGTTCATTAGCTGGTCCTGTGCTTTAGCTGTCCTGATGTCAAACCGAGACCATAAAAATGGGCCCGCAAAATGAGTTGCTGGCTGGATTGTATCTGGCTATGTGCACCGTTGGATTAGACTTTGCACAAATGAAAGTGCATCTGCTTTTGAATTCTTTGATCCACAGAGATATGTGACTGCAAACTGGAACTATGCAAAAAATAACTCTCAACAAGCTTGTCTGGAGTTGAGCCATTTAGCTTTCTGGCGATATTTCACATTCTGGTGGTCAGTGAGAACAATGAAAGGATAAGTAGTGGCCTCTAATCAATGCCGCCATTCCTTAGCACTTTCCTCCATCATAATTTATTTTTATGGAGAATAACTTGGGTGAAAACAATGCATAAGGTTATAACTTTGTGGAAGATCCTTGCCTCTGTGATAGTACTGCACCCACTGCTAGTCAAGCCTCTATGCTGACCACAAAGGGCAATGAGCGGTCCAAAAGAAGAGGGGAGATTGTAAAATGTTTTTATGCCTCAGAATTACTGATTGCCACAGGGCTTCTCCTACAGTAATAAAACCATGTGTAAATCATCTATAAAAGTTGGCAAATCCAAGACACCACTAGAGGTCTTTAAATGCGGGGGGTTGAGGTCATGATACTGCCACTATTGTTGACATGTCCTGGGGCTGCAACACAAACCACGAGAACCTGACTATTTGTTACAAAAAGGGCATTTTTCTCTTTTAAAGTACAGCTGGTTATCCAGGAGCCACCTTAACACAGCTCTGACATGACTGGAATGTTCCTCACATGATCTAGAGTACACTAGAATGTCAACCAGATGGACTAAGACAAATCCATGAATGAAATCCATGAGCACCTTGTTAACAAAGGTCTGGAACACAGAGGGAGCATTTGCTAAACTAAAAGACATAACCAGGTACTCATAATGCCCCAAGACAGTGCTAAAGGCTATTCATTTCAGGACCTCAATCACATACTTCTCCACAGTCTTTTGTTCTGGTAGTGAGAGTGGATACATTGTCCCATTGAGAGGGTAAGTGCCTGGTAGCAGATCTGTGGCACAGTCCTACAGCCGACGAAGTGAAAGATCTGAGGCCTGCATTGTAAGAATTTAGTGCCGTAGCTATATTCAAAACACTTCCTGTTGCTCCACTGGCTACAAACACTTTTAAGTCTTGTATCTTTGTACCCCATCAAATGTTTACAGGCAGCAACAACTGGGAGGCATTGTGACAAAAATCAGTCACCAATAAATGTGTTACTGGGGGTCCCAGTTGTTGTTTGGTGTGAGTTGCTCCTTCTCTGAACACAATGACTAAGCTCTAGGCGACAGTAAGGTTTTGCTCCTGCCCTTACCTTCCTAGCTCTGTGGGAAGGCTGAGTGACTGTTACCCTCAGGGAATGCTACGAAAGGAGTAACCAGTTGGGGAGTTTGTTCCATCTGGGCAGTGGTGAGCCTTTGGAGCTGTATCTCAGTTTTTTCAGGACATAGCACATGGACTTCCAAAGACATGTGAATCATAGCTCTTGCGACTCCGGGTGAACCTTTTTCCCTACGATCTAGAGATTATTAAGCTCAACTAAATCTTTTGTGCCAAAAGATTCTATCATCATGATTTCCACAAGATGCAAAACGTGGTGAACTCAAATGAGAAGTTTATTTACAAGTCCAAAGTGCAGTAGGTGCTTGGTACTGATTCTGTGATATGGATCCATGGAAACTGGAGGACAACGGGAAATAGAAATTTGGAGAACAAGGAGATCCGATGACTGGGTAAACACAATGAATGGGAGTCCAAGGAATCTGTCAAGAGGAGGAGAACACAAGGACGCACAAGGAGCAGGCACTGGAAAGCTGGAGGAAAGAGAGCAGAACAACTCAGTGAAGCAGGCACTATAACGTGAAATGCCTGACAGTCAGAGACTTGCCTGCTTCCAGGGTCTCACTTTTAAAGACTGGGTGTGTAATTGGATAATAAAATCATTGACTGTGACCAAGTATGCCTGGGCGTACTCGGCTGCCTCCGTGAGGCCTTCTGCTGGTCATTCGGGGTCCTGCACGTAACAATTCGATCACGAACGAACGCATTTTCAGGAGAGTAAAAAAAATAACTTTCTCATAGTTGTTGTTTCTGTCCCTTTACTGTAAAAGTGGTGCTTTTTTATTCCATTTAAAAACAACTCGGATGAAACTTGAAGCCAGCACAATTATTTATAATTTGCTTACTTCTTAATACTAATTATTGCAGAAGTTCGATCACCTTTCATCCGAATTCAGTAGAGGTGGTTTGCCATTTTTTCCTTCCGCACACATCTTGTAGATTGCAAACCCAACGAGAACATGCAGACTCCACAAACCCTTAGCCATTGTTAGACCTTTGGCTGGCTGCTCAGCTCAAGCACTTTGAGACACCAGCATTGCCCAATTGTATCAACCATTGTAACATAATAGTTACTGTACGCATACCCTCAATTCATCTCTTCTGTCATTATGCACTGTAGATAATTTAATAGCCTTAATGTTCATCTGCATAGCCTTTGTGTCCAAAACTGAATAAAAATACAAAATAGTTTTGTGTATCCATCCATTCCTCCATCCATCCAGCCATTCATTTTCTTTGACTGCGTGCCCCCCTGAAGAAGAGCAAAACCAGCAATGAGAAAACCCTGGATGAGATATCAGTCCAACGCAGGGTAGTCAGATTTATATGTGTGCAATAAAATCAAAACAATTCTTATTATATCATGTTATGTCATCTATTAATATGCAAAGGCAATCTCAAAATGTGTTATAAAATCAGTACAAATATGCAGAACTAATTTGCATTTTTATTATTTTTTTTATTTTTGTTATGCATTGTCATGATAATATTACAGTTTTTTTCAGCATTTTGAGCCCGAGGACATGTGTGGGACAGATGCAGCTGTCCCACAACAGACAAAGTCAAGAGGCAGCACAGGGACTTCTTGTCAAGCAATGTGCAACCCAGCAGGGTCATTCCTGCCTCACCAGGCTCCTTGCTTTCTACAGGGCCTCATCTAACAATGTAGGGCAGATAGGCTCCATACAGTCAAAACAAACTTGATACCCATTGAGAGCCAGTGGGAGTGGTAGTGGTGAGATTGACATGAGCAACCACGTGTGGGTTCACACCTGCTGATTCCAGAAGGAAACACGTCTGCAGGACTGTTGTAACCACTGCAATGTCTGTGGCTAAAAATGTCAGGCATGTTAAGCTACTCAGGGATGTTAAGTGTTTTTTCTGGAACTAATAGTGAGTTAATTGCAAATACTGATGTAAAGACAAATTCATGATCAATTTCATTTACAAATTTACTCTGCTATTGATGCTACACTTTCTTAAGAGTTACCCTTTGGGTCCTAACACAACAATGCAACAGAATACAAACAAAATTCTCCTCATCTTTCCATCAATTATTATTACTTTGTACGTACTGTACTATTCCCTCATATTCATATTCAGAAAATTTGTAAAGTAAAAACTTCAGTGTTTTATTTCATTCAAACATTAAATGTATTCAATAAGAGAGAATTCCTTGTTTCTGTTATCCACATATAGAGATTTGAATATAGGTCACAACAGTAAAATGCTTTTAAGTTAACACCAAAATGAGAATAACATAGGTCCTTATGACTTCAGTACAGTATCAAACAAACAGACTTTCTGGTCTTCTTTTAGTGAAGCATTTTAACACATTTTAGTTCTTGTTTCTATATTATAGCAACTGATAAATTTAATTCCCAAGTTCTATTTTGATGGATAAACTGGACTTCTTTATGTACCCAACTACAATGCCAAACCCAGGCCAGGTGGGAAGCCGCTGGTACTTGGAAGCCTAGAGGTTTGTAATTCTCCCTGACTTGCTGTTTCTGAGGTTTTTTGTTTTTTTTTCCTCTCCTCAGTTGCCAGCTGACACATTTAGACAGAATGTTGTTCATCTGACTTAGCAGCAGTTTGTTGTGCCATTCCCCCCTGTTGTTTATCCATTGGACCTTTAAATACCTAAGCACTTGTTTAGCGCATTTTGTCACCTCTTGAGAAATTTTATTTCATGAAATTTAGTTTCACAAAAATAAAATGAATTTAAACTGAAATTATACTGCATTTTATATATTAAAAACCTGTAGTGGATTCCAGTTATGCATAGATTAGTGCACCTTCCTGTTTTTTAGCAGTGCTTTGAATAAGTTTGGCTTAACAATTAATTTCTATCTTTTAAAAATGTGAAAACGTACTTCAAAACACATTTTTGGGATTTTTATTATCCATAAAAGGATCCTATTTCCTGTGTTAATTCACTATTATATAAAGTATAACTCATGTATTTTGTATTATTCTACCAGCTCTATTAATGGAATATACTTTCATTTAATGACCTTTTACAACGCAGTTTCATTAAATGCTCCATTCCTCGGTTACAAAGTATTCATGCACTGGAGCTCGCAATGCTAATTCATGGCGTTTGTGTTGTAATGAAAATTAAACAAAAACAGAAAACAAAAATGACCAAATGCATGAAACTTTGCATAAACATTTATTTAACATTCAGTACCTTCCTGCTCTAAGTGATCAGCCAAAAAATGTGTTTATACAGAAAACATTACAAAACCATGGAAAAGTTAATCAATTGTTTTAATTTTATGTTGGTCAAAAATATAGCAGAAGTCTCTGGTTTTGTTCTTAGTCTTATGATTACAGTCACACTAAATCATAAATTGAGATTTTCTTTTTCAAATTACATCTAGTTTGCTTTTAGATAATGCACACAGCAATACATTATTATTATTGTTATTGTTATTATCAATAATAATAATAATAATAATAATAATAATAATAATAATTTATTTTTCTGAGACACTTTTTCAGGGTTATGTTAAACTCGCAGAAGTATTTTTTGTTGGATAAAGGCTAAAATTTTTGGAAATTTCATCAAAGGAAAGGTATACTCTGAACTTTACATATTGTTTTACATAATATTTTCACACATTAAAATGACTAAAAAATAATTTAAAATAACATATAGTTTTAAGCTGTGAACCACTGGTTTTTTCGACCACAGAGCTGTCAGAGAAAAGGGAATATTTTGATCGGGTCTATTTTTGATCCAAGGAGGCAGTGGATGGGTCCACCTAGGATAGAAACCAGCCTTTTGTTACAATGTCTGCTTTCTGTCACCTGCAGGCCACACATGTCAACCTGTACATTCTCCCCACTGCCGCTGCCACCACCTTCCTCCTATTTTACAACTTATCTAAAACACGCGTTTGGTCTGCCTTTCAGATTGTTTCTTTGGGTGACAGCAGACCTCATATGAGTGGATATTTTAACTAAGGTGATCAATTCAATGTCTGGTCGAAGTTTAAAATTTATTAACAAAATAAAGAAAAAATAAATGCATTTTTTGCACTTAGGTAGTTAGCTGAATGCGTTCCATCCGTATCCATTTGCGAATTTTTGACAAAGTGGAGTCGAGTATGAATTTCCTCTTTCCGTGAAACTAATTATAAGCAGGGTTTGGAGGTGGGGGGGGGGTATTCTCACAGTGAGGAAGAGCTTTTCCATCTTTCACCACAGTCACGGGTATCACACTTTGTTCAAAGGAGACAATCTAGAAACAAATCCATTTCCCGGCCTTCTGAAATATGCTTTTTTCCCCCTTTTATTATTTTTTTCCTCCAAATTATAAAAGCATGACTTACCATATATAGGCTGCCATCCTCATGTTCCACTTCTGTGGTCTTTAAACTGCTCTGTTGAACGTACCTTAACAAGGCCTGGAAACCCTTATTATGGATTCCAGCCGTTCGGCACTGCACATTTTCAAAACTTCTTTTATCTCTAAATTAAACAGTGACTATGAATCATTAAACGTGTTTGTTTTCCAGTGAATTATGTGGTAATCTTTTTCGCTGGGCAGAATTATGAACCACTGCTTTTGATCTGAATGAAATTACAGATGTTCTGAAGTGGATGTGAAAAACGGTTGCTGTTCAAATGCGTTTAGAAGCGCCTTACTGAGTTATTATTTTATTTTTTCAGATTGTAAAAAGTGCTTAATTATGGACACGGCCATAGTTGTGCGATACTTGAATGAGTTTGACATTGTGGGTCAGTCTAAATATATTCTGTACATGCATTTATGTTATTTTTTAGGATGTGTAGACGTAAGTAGTTCTAGACAGAGCTGACAGGGTTCACCATGCCGCAGTTTCTCTGCACTTCTGACCTTGGGCTGAACCAGAGAGTCAGCTATATGGTCTGTTGTACTTTGGTGCCTCGCAGTTCTTGGGGTCTTGTCTGCTGCGGACTTGAGTCCACCTTGGGGTGTGGGGGGTTTGCTTGTTCCACCTGTATTTCCATCCCTCAAACCTGTGTGTAAGAAACAGCGGGAATCCACATCCTTTCCTTGGAAACATTGCCAGTGGTTCCGTTTGAGTTGGACTTCACTCAGTAACACTTTCATACATGCACGTAGGATTGGGGAGCCATGTGCTGAGTTGCAGTTTCCTTCAGTGAGCTCTGTACTGTGTAATTTATTATTAGTTAAAACAAGTAACTAAATTGTAATATATAAAGAATATAAACAGTTATGTTATCCATTATAATGTATAAATATTATATGTTTTAACTGCATGGTTGTAGCAGTCTGGAGCCTGTCCTGGGATCAAAAGGTGCTACGTTGCAAATCTACCCAGTCCATTGCCCAGGGCACTGTCAACACACATTCACACACTTTGGGCAACATAGAGTGACCAGTGAATTAACCAGTAACTTGAATCTTTGGACTGTGGAAAGAAGCCGGAGCACCCGGAGGAAACGGCCCATGCATTTGCAAGCCTTGTTGGAGACCATCTTTGAAATAATGAAATGGTCAATAGCCTTTCTAGAGTCTAATAAACTCTTCGAGGAAGCCACACTTGGGTTGAGAAGTACTGCTGTGCCAGGTCAACTCAAGCTGTTTTTTAAGCTGCACAAAAAAAAAAAAAAAAAAAAATACAGAGACAAATAAACAAACAGCGATTGAGCTTTGTTGATGTGGAATTTATTGTAGATTGTATTATAGTGTGAATACTGTGCCTTCATCTGGACTTGACTTCACTGCAGTGGCAGGCGTTTCTAGAAAGTTCATCACAAGGAGCTGTTCACAGCATATGGTGCAATGAACAGAAGCACATGGTGAGCTGATGTCCACTATGGCAATTCCTTGTCCTCACACCCACCGCATACCTATGAGGATATGCATATTCATCCACAGTGATTGTAAATCTTGAGTCAGATGCTGCATATTTTACCATATTTTTCCTCCAACAACAATGCTTTAACTTATAACCTTCTTTGTTCCCCCTTCTTCCATTTCTACACTTATTCATGACTCTAAACACCTACCACACTGATAGACCATGCTGACCAGTAGATCAGTTCTATCTATCTATCTATCTATCTATCTATCTATCTATCTATCTATCTATCTATCTATCTATCGTTCTCCTCCATTAGTATGCATGCCTTATAAAAAGCTTATGCTGCAATTTATTACAATTCCATGCAATCTGTGATTTACAGTTCTTGCCTGCTGGTCTGTCCAGTTTATTGCATGTGGACTCCTTGTCCTTTCCATCTTCACATTGGTTTTCTCTAGGTGCTCCAGTGAATGGCTGAATGGTAATTGGCTGTAATGTGAATGTGTGTGTGTGTGTGTGTGTGTGTGTGTGTGTGTGTGTGTGTGTGTGTGTGTGTGTGTGTGTGAGAAGCTCATCCTTCTCATCGATTTCAAGGTGATCTACTGTATTTCCACTAGAGTGGCAGTACTTGAGCCATGATGACCATCTCATCATGATTAGTTTGACAATTATGACAAAGAAATTCAGAAGCTTCTCACTGGGGAAAAAAAAGCTTCTTCAAACTGTGAATACCACTTTTGACAGACATCAACAACAGGTGCAACAAAGGCTACAATAAATGCAGAACTTCTTGCTGGCTCACAACGAAATTAAAGGATATTCTGACCATGGTGAAGCAAAAAAAAAAAAAAACCTCTTTTACAGCCATCAAGGCCATCTATGGTCTACGAAAAATTGAAACTTAGCCTCTGCTCAGCTCATCTTTACCCTTGAAAAAGGCTCAAATCCTGGAATGCCGGGTTTGACATTTCCAGATTCTCTTCAACTGTCCATGTTCTTTCTGTGAGGAAGAAAAAAAAACTTTACCAAAGTTTAAACTAGTGTTGACCCAGATCTGCCACCAACACTAGAAGAACCAAAAAGTACAGTTCACCTGCTCACAAAAAAAGCACCTGGCTCTGATGCAGTCTCCCATGAGGTCCATGGTCCTCAGCTCCTGAAGAAACTGACCTGATCTGTGTTAGAAAGTCTTAAAGATCCTATGGCAAAAATGGTTCCCAGACTCTGAAGTCTTGGAATGGACATGCATGATGATGAATACCTCCTGAAGTGCCTTTTATAGAGCATTTTTGCTGTAGGAGCTTGGGCCCATGGAAGATAGAAATAACGGTATGCTGGAAACTTTGCACAAATACATTGGAACTAACCGAGAATCCTGAGGTAATGTTGGTGAAGAAACAACAAGCATGAAGATCTCCACAGAGGACAGGTTTGTTTGAAGGGAAAAAGACACAGGACTCAAAAAAAAAAGGCAAAAGGAATTGAAAACAGCCTTGCAAAGAAGTCACATCATCACCAGGCAACCAACCTCTTTGACCCTGACATTTTATTTGATTTGAATGCAGCTATACAATACAGCCAAAAAGAATGTAGACACCTGAGCATCACAGCCATATGTGCTGGTTGAACATCCTATTTAATACCCATGGGAATTAATATGGAGTTGCCCCCCCACCCTCTTTGCTGCTATAACAGCTTCACTCTTCTGCAAAGGCTTTCCACCACATTTTGAGAATTTGTGCCCATTTAGTGAGGTCAAGTGAGAAGGCCTGGCTCACAGTCGGCATTCCAGCTCATTCCAAAGGTGTTCAGTGGGGTTGAAGTCAGGGCTCTGTGCAGGCCACTCAAGTTATTCCACCCTAACTTGGGCAAACCATGTGTTTATGGAGCTCACCTTGTGCTCAAGAGGGAAGGAGGGGGAGGCACAATTATGCAGGAGCAGGAAAGGAGCTTCTACTTCAAACTGTGGCCGCAAAACTGGCAGCACACAGTTATCTAGAATGTGTTTCTATGCTGTATGGGTGCAGGTGAAACAGCTCAGCTCAGTCAATAGATGGGGTTCCACATACTTCGGGCCATATTGTCTATGTATGGTTTTAGGAACAATTCTCTGGAATTTAGGATCTTCAATACTGCTTACAGAGTCATCAGGGGACCAAATGTAATTCTTTACATTCCTCATCTCAGGCACAGGAAAGTGGATCCCAGACCCCAGAATGTGCGTTATTTGCCACCTCACACCACGGCACATATGAGCACCACACACACTGCTTTCAGCACTGCGCAGATGGAAAAGAACACTAACAATAAACCTGGCGCTGCCCAGTGCTTTCCCACAGATGGAACAGGCCAGTCTTATGCTTCTTCACATGCGACTGCTGAGATTTAAGAAGACATACCTTTCTGTTAAAGAAATTGGCATTGATTGGGTATCGGCTGCATAAATACAGTGTCACTTCAAGATTCAGTGTCTTACATGCCACACATCCAATTTCCTGAAATACAGCCTTATATATTATCCTGACACTTCTTAAATAGCTACGCTGCCACCATAGCAATCCTTTCTGTCAGTGACTGTCACAGAGTTGCTAAAGCACCAAGTCGATTTGGCAAATGCGTCTTTTTTATGCAATCCATAATGTTGATAGTGGCCCCCACGGTTTTCTCATTAAAAGTTATTGTTACTGTCCCCATTATTGATAGATTTTAATTTCTGCTAACAGCCTGTACAGACTTGGCTTTTGCCTCCGTCTTGTATGTCACGTAGCGGAACTCAGTTATTTCCAGTGTGTTGCTAAAATATCTACTCTCATTAGTTTTCTTCATTTTCAGGCTCCTTGGTATTTAAACTACCCTGAGCTGGAATTATTCTTGAATAAATTAAAGGTGTGACCAGATATAGAATAGATAGTGTGTGCATATACAATGAATTTATTATAGTCTTGAAAATTTTATTTTAGGTTGTTGAGTGTTGGATGGTTTTTACCCTTGGGTTTTATCCTTTGATAAGGAGTCATGTTAGAGTTTTCTTATATTATTTTATTGTACTGCGCTATTTAACCACAGTGGATTGACTCTGTGGTATGAAAGTATTGGTTTTGGATTGTCTGGTTGGAATTTCAAATGTTTCAATGAAATATTTGGATTTGGCTAATAAATGAAAAAAAATACTATATATATATATATATATATATATAGTATTTTTTAAATATATTTATTATATTTAAGACCTGAGGTTAGTCAAAAACGTGTCATTTGTTGAAATGAACCGTTGTTACATTAAAGGGCAAATGTTTGCATTTTGAGATCGTCGCATGATAATAAATCATGTTTTTAACATGCAATTTATTCAAACCCGGACATAGTTGTGGATTATTAAAGGTCAGGCCAACTCACAAGATAACATTTAAATGACGTATAATGAAAGGTTTACATTTAAAAGTGGCAGTTGAATTACTGAGAAGAATGAGAAAAGTTGGGTAGCCTGGGCGAGGGACATAGTAGGTTGAGTAACCACTGGGGTAAGACAATTTTTATTCTGTACTTTAAAAGGACATAATTAGGTGCTCCGTGTTTTAATTAGGCCTCTCGTGGAACCCCGAGACTTCGCCGTACGGCACCCGCTCATTTTCACAGTTCATACCCACTGTAAGTGGCTTCAGATATAATTAAGTGAAAACTTTGACCTTCCTTTCTTCAAAACTCATAAACCTGACACACTTGCTGGCATTTTCTAAATGTTTTATCCGTTTCTGTTTCCGCATTTTTTTGCGGGCCACGGAAAGGTGTATTTCCCTAAATTTTGCATTGCGGTAAAAGGAGTGGGAGAAACTGGATAATACGCGCCTACTGAGTGCGCATTGTTGGCTCGCTCGGGATCCAAATACAGATGTTACAACTGTGGGTTTTTTTTTTTAGCACCGATTTTATCTAAAGTTTCACCTTAGAAAACTTTAGATTACAGGGCTGGGTGCAAAACTACCCTGCATCTTGTAGCTGCAGTAGAAAAATAAAATATATACGTACAGTATCAAAATATTTTCTATATCTGTTTTAAGTTGCGTCAGCGGTCATTCTTATGCTTTGCAATAATTCTCTGACTGAAGAAGCAGTTGTGTGGCTATTGTTGTCATCACGGTCGATCCCCGCTATTGTATCGCATTTCATCTCATTTCACTGTAAGCGGCCCTTTGTCAATTACGCTGTATCGGTGTCCAGAGTGAATCCCTCATTTTGTCCACGCCAAATATTCATAATGCAGACTGCGGGGAAATTGTTTTGACAGAGAATAATAATAATCACTACGGTCCAGGAAATAATGAATCATAATAAGTACATGCACAAGTGTCTTTGTTCGCTCTTTCTCTCTTATCGCAAATTAATTCATTCGTACTAATTGCTTTTCCTTTTTGCCTTCTCCTTTCTTTTGCGTTCAAAGCCGTGATAATTATTTCCCCCCCTTTTAAAAGCTTTGTGTTACCGGCATGAGGAAGAAGGAATATAAAAGAAACCCGCAGCAACGCTAACAGATTCGGGACAGATACTCTGCACATGATGGCCTTATGGATATTAGAAGTTAGCTTCTCTTTCATTGAACAATTTGGATGTTCTGCTTGAGCACACATATTGTTTTTACCTGCTTGAAAAAGAAAGAAAAAACTATTTAACAATTAAATTAAACTGTTTTACCAGCAGGAAGTTCTCTAATTGTTCTTCTCACCAGAAAAAAGTCCTCTCTCCCTTACGGATGCACGCTTCTTAGATTTGAGGACAGCGGGATTTTGCAGTTTTGCACCGCATCCTCATTAGAGCACGAGCTTGCGAGCGCATCGATATGCTGCGTGTGAGGAACCCTCCGAAACGCAGAAAGTCGAGCATCTTTCCAAAGCGCGCACAGCGCTTTGCTTCTGCAAACACAGAGCACAGAAACAGTAAAAGACTTTGCAAAAAATGGACTGATTCCCTTCACTGAAAAGCTGATGGGTGCTTATGACGCCTCAGTAATGGAGTAATTGTAGTCAAGTACAAATAACTGATATGGATAGCAGAGGAGAATTAAATGCAAAGCATATGAGAAAAAGTACAGGTTAAACGTAAATGTACATGACCTTGATTTTTACATTTTTCATTATATAATTATATATTTATGTACACTGGCATAACCATGTTAAACTGTATTGTTTAAAGATGCAAAAAAAAGCATTTGTTTTACATTTATGAGATATTACTTTGTGACACATGGGGCAACAAAACCTTCTACACACCGACATTCCAAGCATGTGTTTCTGGCAACTATGCGGTAATATCCCTCTTTAGCCCTCAGAATACTTACCTAGAAAGTTGAGTGTTAGCCGAAACAGCACTGAGTAGGGTCATTAGAGCATTATATTTCTTATTATAAATGTGAAAATAGTAATAATATGTTATTGAAATTCTTCTTACCAGAATTGCGTAAATAACAATTTATTATTTATCTGTGTAACTGTGTTATGCATGTTCATTAAAACATGTAGGGAGGTTCATGAAATGCTGAAAAGACAGTAAAAATGCAGTAAAAAAAAAAGAGTAAGGTTCTAGTTCTGCTCCTCCTCATCCTCCTCCTCCTTCTCCTCTTCAGCTGGTTGGCAAACTCTGTGTGTTTTGTTATGGAAACTGCAATAAGTGTGTGATGATGGTGAGTTCCTCCTGCCATCTTGTTCTAGTCCACGTTTTGTCCCTGTCCAGCTCGAGATACACACACACACACACACACACACACACACACACACACACACACACACACACACACAGAGTAATACAGTAACACAATACCAACCCTCACCCATTTGTCAGACATCCCTATTTAAGCCCATCCTTTGCAGAGTAAAAGGACACATGCTTACAATATTTATCATGTTTAATATTGCTTGCTTAACTTCAGACCTAAATTACCAAACCCGTCCAGGAGGTTCTTAAAAATTAGAAATATTAACCTATTAAATATTAAATGGAATGCATTTTAATTTTTCTAAGATAAATAAGGATATACACAACCGTAATATATAGCTTATTCATATGCATTTATTTCTGTTTGCATTACCATAAGACAAAAAAAAAAAAAAAAACAGCCTGGTTGCATAATTCAACAATCAAGGATAAAACCCACTATGAGGCCAAGCGGAAGCAGTGCATCATGGGAAAGTTTCTCTTAATTAGGCCACGCGCCTTTCAAGTTAGCAGCTACGTCATTGGGACCAAAGCGGACTCAAGGTTCAGTCATTAAAGAAACCAGGTCGACATCCATAGTTAGAAGAAATCCGAAGGAAACCAAAGTAATTATCAAAGTCCTGTCTTAATCATAGCTATAATTAACAATTCCTTCTACGAAACTTCCTAAAAGCTATCACGCTGGTATTAAAAAAATAAATAAATAAATTAAACTCCAAGGCGAGCTCTGTGACATTGACGTTTTACCTTTTTCTTAAAGTATTTACTTGGCAAAGTAAGTGATGGTAACATTATTACTAAACAATATCGTTCTTTTTGCCGCAGTTATTGTGAATGAAGATAATTTTAGTTAAGGCTCACAGTTTATACAAACAAAAGAATAATAGAGACGCAACAAGATGCTTAAACTGATATTGCTTCATAATGCTGGGTTCTCTCAACTATTAATTTACGTTGGAAAAATGGATTCGGCAAAGTTCTATCGATATACTGAGGCTTATTTAATAAAGAAATACATTTTTCATAATCGCGTCGCAAAGCAGTACCAAAGTTGAATACATGATTGTAGTTAAAAACACACACTAAGTCTTGCACTTTTTTTTGCTTGCATAATTTTGCTGCATTTGGACCCAAGGTAGAAAAAAAATGAAAGAAAAATGAGCAAAAATAATGAATGTGATTTATTTATGCACATTGTTATGTACACTTTATTTATTTAATAATTTATTTATGTACATTTATTGTATGAGCAAGGGCGCGCGCACACACACACAGACGCACGGATTTTTTTGAAAAATGTCTTTTTTAATTGTTGATCTAACCATCCATTTTGAGCTAAAACTTTTATCTTAATTGGGATCATCCATTCTTCAGTTTGATGGATTATTGCATATACAATACTTATTTGTGTGCCATTGAGGTATCCACACTGAAATGAAATTAAATCTGAACCCAGACAGAGATGGAAAATTACAATTTGAAAAATAATGTGTTAACTATTAAGCTCCAAATTAATGAATACAGCACCGCTGTATGTTCCTTGTGTTTGCTGTGAGTCGCATGTGGACAACAGTGGCAAAAAAGAAAATACGTTTGCCTGAAATTTGGAGCAGACTGGCAGATGCATCTTGTCTTTACATTTGCAGTAATTTTGTTCTCCATTATCCAAAGAAGTGGAATCAAACAAACAGTATACTGAAGCGCACCGAGTCAGCAAGTGCTCTTGAGGTCTCTCTGCATGATTTGACCCAGCTGTATCTGAGTGAAGTGTACGTCTCGGCAGTCTTTATGCTGGCATTTACCCCATCGCTCAAGGCCCGAAAATAAATAAATAAATAAATAAACATTCTCATAGACATAGAAATGGAAATGAAGGCAGGTCCAGGTCTTTGTCCAGCTGTATTTCACGATCTCAGTTCTGTTGCTGCTTATCTTCTACCTCTTTAACACTCAACGGATGTTTCTGAGCAACTCCGGCGGACGTCTACTTTTGGGACCTCCTTTCTGCAGTATCGCGGTGGCGAGAGCATTTCGCCCTGCTGTTTGAGAGAAGAAACAAGAGCGTTAAGCCGATTAAATTTTTCTGGGCAGCAAGAGGTACGACACCATAATCGGACACCTCCTGGTCCGCGGAAATATGCATAATGTGTCAGACCCACCGGTACCGAGAATCCTTGGCTCAAGTAGTGACGAAGGAGCCTGCGGCAAAGGATGCTCAGCTTTTTTCCAAGGTAAAAGCCCACAGCAAGATTTGCAAATATGTTTATGAGCAACGCAGGTCTGCTTGACAATTGTTGTGGACAAGCTCTTGCGCTGAGAGCTTCTGACTCAGTCTGAAGCAAAGCTGAACAGTAGCACATTATCATATTGAAGGACTGTTAGCTGTTTACTGGCCCAGAGTTTTCACCTCACCCAAGGCCTTTGGTAATACAGAGTGTACATGTTTGGTTGGGGTTGTTAATGAGAGTGCCCTTGGAAAGGACCTTGCCTAGGGACAGAACTTTATTATCAGTGTCCTGTCCAGGGCTGCGGGCCCTCCAGTCACAAGGCAGAAACCGCACAGTGAGCTCAACGTGGTCGTGCAACCTCTGCGCCATGCTGCAGAGACAGATATGACCCCGGGGATCTTTCTCACAAGGGGCTCATGTAGAAGAGTAGGCAGGGAAGTGGGACAGTGGCACTGAACTGAGGACAAAAAAAAGTCACAGAACTGAGGTTCCCGTGGTTTTGACAGAACGAACCTGATGGATTTTCATCTTATGCACTGTACATAAAATGAAAGATTACATCAAACCGTCGCGGAGTACAAATGTGCCGATCGCTCATCATCTCAAGCTCGGGGTTTGGCCATGCGGGGTTATTTGATATCTAACACAGGGTCTCCAGGCCCACAATGCTGAAACAATCGCATGGTTTTTAGGGCATTTACTTTTACTGTTTTCTGTTGCTCAGGTATCTACTGTACTTGTATGTAAAACAGCCCATGCTCCTCTAAGCTGCAAAGTCTACCTCACACTGCAGGTGTTTCAGCAAAAACCATTTCATATATCGAGTTCTTTATACACGGACCACCAAGGGAACCCCGAAAGCCCTACAATATCTGCAAACCCTTTTTTTCCTCAACTGCAGGGCCGTCGGTGATTTGGATGCTATTGTCTTACACCCAGGGCAGAGGAGGGCAGGCCAAATCCAATTCCGCCATAATCAATGGCCCGACTCAGCAGGCCTCCTGCCGTCCCTGGGATCCCATGTTTTGTATGCAGCACATCTGCTCGGACACCATCAGATCAAAATATGATATTAACCTCCTAGATGGAAACTCTGCTCCTTCTTTTCCCTCCTATTTTTTCTGTGTGTTTTGCCTTTTAATGTTTTCCTTTTTTATTTCATTCTCTGCTTGCCTGGGGCTGTTACTGACAATGGACTCAATATTTTATCATTATCATTATTATTATTATTATTATTACTATTTTTTATTTTTATTTATTTATTTTTTTTTGTCTTGGGCAGTTAACAGTCACTACTGAATTTCTTCAGAAAGTATGCAGTTACCGTGGTACAAAAAAGTAAAGCATTAGCAGACAGACTCTGCTCTCCGGAGTTAAATGTTACTCGCACGCCTGCTCCCTCCCTCGATATTTTGTTTTTCCGTGGATTAGGTATTTTTTTAACTGTGGAAACCCGGAAAATGTGCGCACGCTTACACGCGGGTTTTAATTTAAATTCTGATGTAGTACATTAACTTATTACACAGCATTTAAATGTATGAATTTCCATCCATCCATCTATCCATTTTCATAAACCGCTTATCCTGAACAGGGTCACGGCGGTCAAGAGCCCACCATGGATACAGAGAAACTTCCCCTGGATGGGATGCCATTCTATTGCAGGGTATGTTTGAATTTAACAATATAATAATAATAGAACTATAATTAAGATACATGGTTTAAGTGACTTAAGTTATTAAAATAGCTGCTGGTACTATACATCTTAATGCATATATCTGCCAACATAAATCATTTATTAATTCTTCAGAAAAGGATGGTTACATCATTATATGATCTCCACGGAAGCCATGCAAGTACCCACTACTCTTTGTACTGTAAAGCTTGCAGATAAAAGAAGAACCGGCCTGCGACTGCCACAAAGCCAACACAACTATTGCACAGGCGCATAACCAGCGTAGTTTTGTGCATGCAGCATTTTGCCCTTTGGTAAAATATAGCGCAAAAGCACAAATGCACTTCGATTATCTGTAAAACCGCTAACTAAAAACAAAAAGAACAAATGAACATTTTGAACATGAGATTAGTTTGGGTTTCTGACTGATGGATCCAACCTGGCACATGAACCTTTTATTTCCCAATTTCCTTTTCCAGCCCTTTATCCCTCATAATCCTTGGATTCACACAGCATCGTTCTGCCAATGTTTGTCTATCTATCTATCTATCTATCTATCTATCTATCTATCTATCTATCTATCTATCTATCTATCTATCTATCTATCTATCTCAGTCATTTTGTTTATCTATCCATCCATGTTAGTTTTATCGTGTTTATTATTGTGTTTATTTCTTTCTATGCCCCCCGAAACATGCATCTGTCCGTCACGAACACATGGAGATCAGGTTTCCGAGAGTCTTGCGAACACTCCTCTGATGTCACCCGGCTTTATTTACCATTTACAGCAGCAGCAGCCTGCCAGCGCAGCGCAGGTATCACCGAAGTTCCCATCGAGGTTCCACCGCTGGCTGAGACAGGAGGAGTCACGGAAACATTAAGCTGATTTGTGCCAACTTTTGCCACCGCGTCACCAAAACACTTTTGGGTTGAGTTCCAGTTCCGTGCAGCAGACTCCCACCAGTGATCTAATAAAGCCGAGATGCATTATTAGATCGCGCTCGGTCTTATTCCTCAGGTAGTTCCAGCCTTCATTGCAGGAGAGATTATCTTTTTATTATGATGATTAAACCTGGCGAGAGCTCCAAATTCATTCTAATGGCATTAGAAAGTGCGCTGTACTAACTTAACTGAAACAGCAAGATACACAACAAAACGTAGACCAAAAAAACACCGAGCAGATGCACTTGATGCAGATTAAATGATCTACATGACAAAATGGTCGTCGCAAAATGTTCGTGAGGAAGTTTACAAAATTGCGCGGATATAATTGTAAGCCTCCGTTGCTGTGGATTTATTTTACCCAGAGTTAGACGCTCCATCCTGGTTGGTTTGGAGACTGCGGCTGAAGAAGTCGCTTGCAGGGTTCAGTCGTGTGTAATGTGAGACAGCGCCGGGTAGGACTCATTGATCGCGGCGCCGCTGATGTTTTACGCACGGCAGGTCAGCAGCGCTTCCAGAAACACGAATTTTATTCAAGTTCAGAAGTGGAGATTTGAGATACTAGCGCCAGTATTTATCTGTGTAATATGACTCAGCGACCGGGCTTTACTTTTAATTGGACTAAACTGGATTCCAGCCCAGGGCCATGAAATTTATTTAAAATGAATACATTTATTTGATCATTTTTCACATTCTTATCATTTTACCTTCACTGTTTATTCTTTTTTCATCCTTGTAGACTTGGCCAAGTTCTTTTAAATTTAAATCTAACCCACAAATTACGTTCAAATTGGAAAGGAGCTGGAGATGTATTGTCACGTTCCGATAAATAAAGTGTTTCGATTTGTTTGGTTATAAGTTTGTTAGATTTGGTTTTGTTTCTTTAAGCGCCAGAGGAAGGCCTACGGATTAAGATGCTGCTCAAGGAGGAGAGTTGGGCTGAAGTTTTGTAAAGAGTCTTCTTCTTCTTTCGGCCGCTCCCGTTAGGGGTCGCCGCAAAAAAGCTTCCATTTCCTCCTGTCCTCTGCATCTCTCTCCGTCACCCCCACCACTTGCATGTCCTCCTTCACCACATCCATAAATCGAAGTTTTGTAAAGAGTGCTGGTTGTTAAATTTTTTTCAGAGCCAACTGCCTTTCCAAAGTGCCAGTGAAATATTTGGCAGCCCGGACAATGGAAATGATATCTGCCCTCCTGGAAGTAATAAGTGGGTTTTTATCCCTGGGTATAGAAATACAGTCAATTGGGGGTAGGAAATTTCATGTATCAACGCTAGTGCAGAAGGTGGAGTTTCTCGAGGCGGGGACTGGGGAAGAGCAGAGTTCTTCAATGGTGCAGGACAGGATGAATCATCTGCCTCTGATGTAGAGCTCCTCTGTCCCACTCAAGACCTTGGGGCCCAGCAAGGAATAAGGTTCTGGGCCAGGTGTAGCTTGAATTCTCACAGAATTAATATTACTTTGTTTTAAAGGCATTTTTTATTAGAAGAAATTTGTAACTAATTTTGCACGCTTGCATACTTGTTCGCTCGCTCTTTCTTTTGTTTGGGACTTCACTGTTTATTTTTCCATACAGAAATTCAGGCCTATTGCAGTATGAAACTTTTTGCCCATAAGATAATCCATTTCACAGAATAAATAAAACATACATACCTGCGTGCTGGTGTGTTGCTCACATTACGAGTGCTATTAATGCATAGCAAATATATTTAAATATATGCATACCGTTACGCTTCATATTACATGGCATTGACTTTTGAGACTGGAGCAGATGTAAGCTATAATATTACAGCGCAGGAAGAGCCCCAACAATGACTCAACCCCAGGGCCCCGACCCCTTTAAATCCTCCCTGGTCTGCAGCATATGCAACCTCATACTTCCAAAAAATTCTGGCTTTTAAGAACCTAACATTCAAACAATGTGTCTCTTGACAGGATGGAAATTTGTTTCCCAAAAAGCATGCAAAGTGGAATAAATACGACAGGAAAGTCATATCAGAGGCTGCAAATGACTTCAATGATGGCTGAAGGACACGATGCTTAATGCAGTGCTTTTGAGGAACAATGCTGCGCTTTATTCTTTATTTAGCGTTCGCATAGCTCATAATGACGCCGTTGACCCTCATTGACATGGGGGAACAGTGGCAGTCGTGCACCCTGAAAGGTCACTTTGTCTGGCCCCCACTGAGCTGACATGTCAGGCCCCTGGCAGTGTGTGAAGTGCATTCCTGTATTTTAATTTGCATCACAGTGACCCACAGTGTTGTGCCTTCAGACGGTCTCTCTATTTGTAGGCCATTAGCTGAATGCTTGAGCAGATCTCCCATGATGGGTCTGTTCCACATTCTCATTCCATTGGAGTACTTGACCCTCGTGCCTGATGATAATGGAAACAAGTGGCAGGTGGATGAGCTGGTTGTAGGAGTTAGATGGGCCAGTTTTGAGGCCTCGCTTATCTCCTGCTTTATTATACTCGTGTGTCTATTGAAGTACGCAGCTGCTCATTTGGAATATGTCAAACATCTTTGGGTGCGGACACGCCGTTTTGGAAGCCAAGTTTTGTCGGTGCACGTTTTATGAGCGGCCACCTACGGAGATCAGAATTTGGAAATGAAAAGGAGACGGTGGCAGATCGACTAATGCCAATGTACGGAGGAGTTAGGAGATCAGGGCAGACGTGTTTTCGAAAATGAGCTTTGAGAACCATCTTGAATTCTCAAAAGTTTTCAGCAACTCTGAGGAGGAACGAGACCTCGTGCCTGTCTGCTAAAGCCAAATCGGAGAACTTCTGAACTTTCGGTTTTGGACTTCTCGCGAGTAGGACCACCAAGTGGTCAAAGATAGAGTCACGATCAGACCCTAAAGCTATCAGTGTGCGGATAAACTGAATGACTTTGAGGTCAAAGCTGGAGTTTTACAGACAAGTTTCTTGATTCATAAAATTATATAACCACATATAACAGTGTCATGTGTATAATTTTATTTTAGGAATCCTTTGCTTAGTTATAATTTTGTGCTCCTTATAGCATTTGATCAGAATTGCATGCCATTTACCACTTTTGCTATATTTTTCAGGCCTTTATTAAAGGGTGTTTTTCTTTCAACAAAGAACAAAGCGTTTAGAGACCTGCAAACTTTGTGGATGACATAAAATCCATACTGGATGCATATTTGATATCGCGATCAATTAATACATAAGAAAGGTATTATTCTGGGACTATGTTTAAACCAATGCGCTCAGGATAAACACATTATACTTTTCCAGAGATCAGTGATCAATAGGGTGCGGTTTGACTAGAAACCTGCATTTGCATCGCATCCGAGGTGCTTGAGTAGAAAGACACCGGGGCACGAGTCTGAGCAGAATGGCGATGCCCATACCTTTAAATGGCAGAAGCGGTAAAGCATCTGCCCTGATCTGATATCATGGTGTTTCTTCTGGCTGCTCTCTAATGCTCTGAGCTCCCTGCTATTCTCGCTGAGCCAAATGGAAAGCCGAAGGTGATGTCTCACCTCCGCAGGTCACATTGCTCGCATGCCAGGCTAAACACCTGGGGCACTATTTTAACAAGGTAATTACGAGTACACTACATAGTGCTGTGAGCTTCTGCGACTGTGTTGGATATTCCAGGATGGGGAGACTCCATTAATCAGATTTTTAACCACTTAATGAATCTTCCGGAAATCTAAAAAATCCACAGAAAAGGTCTTATACACAGTGCACTTCCAATATCGGTCTCATTAGCTGGCGTGATGTTGGATTCGGTTTCGTTGTATGGTTAAAAATATTTGTAAAATTGTTGTATGGTAACAAGGTTAAATGTGAGACACGGTTAAGTTCAGTTAAGTTGGTGAACCAACTGAGATTGCTGGTTCAAGATGCAAAGCAAAAATTTGTGGCCAGCGCTGTGATTTACAAGAGGTGGCGGTGCAGCGGGTACACTGGTGCCTCACAGCTCCTGGTATGCTTGCCTGCTGTGTGCTTCAAGTTCAGTTCAGGGGTACATGCGGGGTTTGCTTGTTCTCCTCCGTGTTTGAATCCGTCAAAGGAAAAAAAATGGGTCTGAAGAAAGCAACGGCAAATCACTTCCATCCCTTCTTTCCTTGAAAACCATGCCAGTGGTCGCCTAGGAGTCAGGCATGACTCAACGGCACTTTCCAACTTGCAACACCTAATTCGTAGCAAGACGTGAAGTCCTTCTCTTATAAGCATTTGTGTGGCTCTGATTTTAAGAGAAATCCCAAGTGCGGAGGTTACAGCGAGTAGAAAATGAGTTAAGTTTACGAACTTCTTAGAATTATTTTGCAACCGAATCAGCAGATTCCCTTTGCGCACAATGGTTGGGCTACACTGCTGGCCTTTCCTCTGCTACCTTTACAGAACATCAAGTCTCTCCATATCATCTCAGTGGGTTCAATCTCTTTATAACTTAAAAGGAAATGAGTTAAACTAACATTTATCTCCGTTGCACCAGTGTAGCAATGGCTGGACTGATGGGATTTCCAGTACTTCTGGCCGATGATCAGTTGATTTTGTAAACACAAAACAATGTCAAATGGATAAATGGGAAAACGGCCTTTTTGAGACTAAATACACATAAATAAAAAGGCAAAAACCCAAGTGGTTCACAGTAAATAAGACTGAAAACTAGAAAACTGTTCTGTCCAAAATTAAATTTTCGAATGTAAGAAACCAAGCCCTCGAGGAGTACCGGCACCGCATAAGTGCATCAGCACAACCGCACAAGCATGCGTTTGCCTCCCAGCCCCACGGTTGTTTCCCTTTTACCAAGCGAGGCCTCACTTTGGGAGTTTGCTGTCCACGCTCACTTCTTTATAATTCAAAAAAACATTCAGCATATGGTAAAGCTATTTCCCAAACTAGCATTTACTGTTTGCCACAGAAAATCTCTGTTGACATACTGTGATCTATACAGTAAATAAAATTCATATTTATGTAGTAAATACAGGAGGTTGGCTCATGCTGAGCATTTCTGATTATTCTCATGCATAAAAATTGGATGAATTCTCCTTTTCTACTGAGTGAACAGGTGTACTTTTGCAGAGGCGTGCTATAAACATGCTGGGTTAAACCAAGATGCAGTCTGCATTCTTCCTTTCTTCCTTTCTGGTCTCTAAATTGTAGGATGCTGGATGTCAGAAGCCGGCCCCTTTTTGTCCTCTTAAAAGTGCAGCGTTTGAACCTGACGCAAAAAATAATTCCGCCCTTGATTTATTGTAATTTTTCGTTGTCTGACTCTTAAAATCCACCAAGCTTCGCCACATAATTGTAGTCGTGTCCATCATTGTTTTCCAGTCCTGAGTTTGCAGCACCTTTTCACTCACTGGCTTTTTTTTTTTTTTTGGAAGAGGAGATCATTTTTCCATTATCTAACTTCTGATTGAACAAGGCACTTTGAACTAAATGCATTAAAAAAAAATGGCTCGGTATGCTTTTACATTCACCCGAAAACCAATTTGCGTTGGGTCTGAAAAACCTGTAACATATTTGACAACAACTGATCATTCCCAAAATTGAACTAAAACATTTGCTATTTTTAAATTAACTTTATGAACGGCAGTAGCTGAGAACTTTAATACAATGAGTACAATAATACCTCAGTTTTGTTTTTCAGCAGCTCCCTTGGAGTAATTTATCATAATAATTTTCTAGATATACATTAAAATATATATATATATTTGAAATTTGTTTTCCATAAAATAGAATTTCTGTGCTTATTTGTTATTAAACGCAAGGTATAATTACACCATTGGGTGCATTTAGTTTTTTCACAAACTTCCGCACAGTGACTTTTTATGAAATAAAGAATGACAAAGTGTGGCATCTTATATGATGTCTAACATGAGGTTACATTTATTTAATTTAGGAGCTGGTAAGGAGCATATAATTTTTTTTAATGTCTCAATATAGTTTAAAACTATAAAATCTAATGAGGATTTACTTTCTCACCCTACTCTATGAGCAAAAAGCATAAATGAAAAGAAAAATGTAAATCATTTAAAACAGGTGGAATTTCAGGGGCGCAATGCAATGTTAAAATGTATGTTCTTGCAAAATGTGTTTCATTTTGAATAACTAAGTGAACCCCAGTGCAGGAAAGAATCAATTTTGGTTGCACAGAATTAATGGATCCTTTTGACATACAACTGATGAAAAGCATACAATTATGCTACGGTTAAACCTTTTTATGAATCAAGAAATGCTTTCAGGGTGGCACAGTAGGTATGTTGTGTGGGCCAATGTTAAATTGTAGTGCAGTTTATGTGCATAAAAAAACGTAAAAAATTATAATGTGCATAAGCACATTCTTCCTTCTCAGTCCTGATGATCCTGTTTCCTCCCACAGTCCAAACACATGTGTGCATGGGTCAGCACCGTTTGATGGAAATGCACCCCATTCGGCTCTGGCCTGCTACGACCCTAAGCTGGCCAAGCAGCTAACAGCCAATAACTGAAACGCATTCACCGAAGAGCTCAGCTGAGCACATTGACCCAAAGCTGGAACCTGCGGAACCAGGGATTGAAACCATCAACGCAACTGTTTTACAGTCAACCATTACATATGATATTGACCCATCTAGCACTTGCACATCTGAGATATACGAAAAGCAACCATTATTATATATTCTTTGGTCAATTTTTTACTTCTAGGATCAATAAAGAATGCTTTCTATAGCAGCGCAATGACCTTCTTCTGACTGCTTCCAGCAGAACTGCTCCATCCCAGTTTGAAACACAGTCTGGGTGCATGTAAACTGGCAATAATAGATTCTCACACATGGCAGGCTAATGAGGACGGAAGTATTCTAAGGAGCGTAACATATCAGATGGCAAGATGACCTTCTTAAGACTCAAGGAACATCACAAAAATAAGACCCCCTACTACCGGGGATAGAGACAAAAGAGGAAACAGTCTGAATCCTCATAAAAGCATGTTTTTAAATAGAGAGACTCACCTCAGCCCGCTCCAGGTGAAATGAACACATCTCAGAATAAATCTGAGCCATTGGCAAATTTGCACGAGTGCACTGGATAGCATTCGGCTTTTAATTTGTAGTCAGCAAATTTCACAAACAAGCAAACAGATAAACAAACAAATTATCTGCCTATTTGGTCAAATACATTCCTTAAAAAATATACACATCCATGTCGCAAATATTATGGTGCCCTAAAATGGGGGGGGAGGGGCTATGTAAAAATAAAATAAATAAATAAATAAATAAATAAATAAATAAAAGCTTTAATTTCTACACGGTGAAACCAAATTGTATATATATATAAAAAAAAAAAATAAAAAAAAATCTGAGCACGTGTACTTCAACTGCATGTAAATTTTTCGATTACAAATCTAAACCTGTGACACACAGGGGCAAATTAAGAAAAAATCTGTCCCAAAAGTTATGGAGGGGACCATTTTTTTCATACTCAATTTTTAATGTGTAAAAAGAGCAAACATTTCAGTAAAGCAGTACTGGTTTCATATTATTATGCCCACAAACTTTCAAAAATTCACTTTATACCTTTTGTAACACAGGGTTTTGGTCAGCGCTTTCAAAATTTAAGGTTACAACCCCTTTAGTTCAGCTTGGTGAAGTGCTGGGTGCTAAAAGGGCTACACATAAATGGGATTTAAAGGGTTTACTGTCCAGATGCACCAGGAACCAAATTAAGCGGTATTTGTGAAAGGGTTTTACTGTGTAAAGGTTCATGATCTACAGTGAATATTTAAATAAAATAGTAATATGCACTAGGCATAGAAGGTGGGGCCACCCAGTTGAGGTCAATTGGCACAGGTGATGTCCACTTGGAGTCTCCACCGCCCTAACAGAGAAGAGACACAAACACACAGCCCAACCCTGGGCTGTGACATTAACACTACCCTCTTCTGTGTACGTGTTTGAATTGTAGATGCAGGGATCGCATGAAAACTCCTCACATCTTGAGTCTGGATCCCACTGATGTCCAAACCTGCAACTCAACACCAAAAAGCATCAGTCACCCACAGCACCAAAGCGTTAAGATAAATTTGATTTCGGATTTCAAAACGATGTGAAAATTTGTTCATTTGATCGTTTTCTGCTTGTTTGTCCAAGGATCTGGTGAACTCAAAGTTTTGTGCACATGTTGTGCTGGAGAACAAAATGCGCTAAGCTTCACGAGCATTGCTGGTTACGTACTGAAAAAAGTGCATTCGGCAAGAAGATGTTCTATGACAACTAAATGTTGCATGAGAAAGCGGATGCACAGAAGTATGTGAAAATGAAACTTATTTCGATAGGGATAGCAACCAGAAACTCGCATGGTGCGGCGTGTTGGACGTGCTTCCCACTTGGTGCCCAAGCAAAGCAGAGACAATGTGACTAACGCAGGAGCTCCGTTTTACGGACTTTTAGCCGCGCACGGCTGTTGGTTGCATCTGAATGGGGTAAAAAAAAAAAAAACAGTAGAGCCACCCCTTCTTGCCCCAGTTTCCCCGTTCCTCAAGCTCTCTGTTAAGTGATTTCAAGCCGCTCGCGACGCATCCCGTCGGCTTTACTATTAGTCGGGTTTTCTGTTTTTAGGCGATGTTGCACGTCTCATCCTCAGTGACCTATTAAAATGTTTTCCTCAGTGCCTGTTAGGCCACGCTAGATTAGACGTATTCCCCTCAGGTCATATCAGGCTAATATAAGCATCGCTCATACGCAATGAAAAACAGAGGTTTTGTGATACCAGGTTCAGTAAAAAAAAAAAAAAAAAAAAAAATGTTAAAAAAACAAGAGAAAATGGCGATGGGACGCACTGCCCATTTGTATGCAATGATTTACAGTTTTAGAAACTGAAATATTCTCATCCCAGCAACTCTGTATCAACTTGTACAAATTCTGCTTGTGCATTAAATCAGTCTGCCCTCTGATCCTCTGCTAGGAGTTCGGTTTTTAATACGGCGTCACAGCTCAGCAAATGAGTTCTGCGTTCCCTGTTGTACAGTTGGCATTTCTTGCTAACAATGGGTCTGTAGTTAAAAGGTGAGTCGGCGACAGCGGAAGACAGGTGGGTTCCTTTCCGTCAGCTGCTTGCGAATTGTGCGAAAGGGTGGTATAGATGTTGTAAACAGACTTTATTTAAATGAAAGCGGCTTTAGTGTGGGTTGCGATTTTGCCAGCTTGAAATGTTTTTGCTCATTTACCGCATACGGTACAGCCGGGTTGTTTTTACCAGAGGAATTTAGGGTTAATGGATTGAAGCTATAGCAGGAGGAGGGATTACAACCTTTTTTAGTTCCTTTGGGGGTGAGGAATCAACTCTGGCCATGGCTCTACCTGCTGCCCAGGGTGCAGAGATGCCCGGAGGCTCAAATAATTCATCGAAATGATAAAAAATCCGCATTACTAGACACGCAGCGCCCTGTCCCGTCAAGAAGAGGCGGTGGATGTAAAGAGTGCAAAAGCGTCTGTGAGCTTACGGAGAAATACTAATAAACATAACTTGTCGGTTCCTTCAAGCACAAGAAACTTCAGCAGTGCATCCCTAACTGCAATCCTGTGCGAAGATTCCTGCTTCCACCCCATCTCACACCTGCGGTCCTTAACGCTACGGAACAAATAAAAATGCCAAACGTGGCTCGAATGTAGTTTTTTTTTTCTGCAGAACCGATGTTGTCTCATAATCACCAGCGTAAACTCCAGCCAGCGCAAAGCACAGCTGTGTAAACTGTTAACATATTAACACGCCCTTGTATATAAACCGTTTTGTATAAACCGCATATACGAGAGACGCGTACAGCGTGTCTTGGGGTTCAACATTCATAGTCCCGTAATCGACCGATGGTTAAAATAAACTCTCTTCGTACGTTGGGGTGTATTTGAGCCGTCACATTGATCTGCGTTATGGAACGGCATCTCTCAGCTGAAACTATTGATGGAGAACTTCTAGTCGATGACCAAAAATGTTGTGCGGCCCCCATAATGCACTGCTGTTAATTTAAAACTAATGGAATAATTGGACCGGCTTGCTGAGCATGAATCTTTTCAAAAACTACACTGGTAATTTAGTCAAAGCGCTTGTGTTGGAGAAATAGTTCAGACGTTATTGAAAGCAGAGTCTGCTCTGGGCGAATTGCACTGTTTCCAATAGTCAGGGACGTGTATTTTACTGAGCTCCCAGCTGCTGAACTTCAGCCACAATGGATTTGCAGAGAATGACTCATTCTGGTCCATGTATAGTTTAGGGTTTAATTTGGCTTTGAGGAAGGGGCGGGGTCAACGCCCATGAAAGATTTTGCAAAGTAAAGCGAGGCTTTCGGGTATGTTTTAAATTTCGATCATCTGTTCCAGTCAAAGGGAACGATCGAAAGCGGACCATCAGTCTATTGTCGTCGACCTCTTGTCCCGGTCAGGGTTGTGGAGGACCAGCGCCTGTCCCACAATCCCTGGATGCAAAGCTAGGAGAAGGGACATATCCTGGAAATTACAAAAAAAAAAAAAAACATTTTGTGCACCAAAAAATCATTCCTCACCAAATCGGTACTGGCCAGGTGGTTGGTGAGTGTAAACAAAGAATCGCAGGCATGTTAGATGCAAATATGTCCCGTGGACACAATGTTAAATTTGGAAAAAGGCATTCCATTATGACTGCCAGTCAGAATAATAAGAGTTTAGATTTTTTACATTTAAAATGCTACTTTGTTTTAGCATTTATCAACCTTCTGAAGCAGAAAGTTGTACTCTAAACTTCTACTATTATAGCAATCAAATTTTTTGCCGTTGGTGAGTTTTGAGGCCGAGCTACGGCGGTTTTTACAGCAGTGAAGCTATATGCTGCAGGGTACTGAATTCTTCTGAGGAACCATTCGATTATGGTGAGACAATCATTGTGAAGAAACCTTTAGACAGTCAAACATTGTTTATAACTCAGAAAGGCTCCTTCAGATGCTGAGGTCATGTTGGGTTGTGGCACCGACCTGCTTCCTCCATCAGATCTCCATCTTGGCACGTCTCTACCAGGTCACTACAGACCCCTACATTGACTGGCCTCTCCCAAGGAACACGCTTTGATCCTGGCCTCCCTTTGAGCCAATGCTGAGACCTCCACCACCCTCACCAAGGGGGCTCGCTGCATGATGACAACAGCACCATTGTGGCCTTCCATGAGAAAGGGGATGCATAGAAGTATGTAGAAGGCCTGCATGACCAACACTTGGGTTTCAAAGGAGGGAAGCATTCATATGTTTGGGGTCCGTCCAACCCGGTCTGTCAGCCCCAAATCCACACTGACAGAAGAACGGCAAAATTTGTTGCATCTTTTTCTGTCGGTTACTTAACAAATTAACCCACTAGTGCGGTCATATGACTGAAAATAAGATGACCCCATGCAACGCTTTGACAGTGTACTTAAACCACTACAAATGATTGATAGTTGTCAAGTGGTCAAGCGTTGATACTGCTGATAAATGGCTTCTACCTGAAGTGGTCCAAGTTCATTTGCAGACATGGGGTCACCAGAATGATCTGAAAGGGCTGCCACTCACGCTTTGTTTTCTAGGCAAGGAGGGTGAAACACGTTGTTCTGTGATGTCATGGCCTCTTTTATCATAAATGTGTGGTTAAACAACATTGAAGCATTGGCTTCTTTTAGGGGAACAAAATGCAAAGACAAGAAATGGACGTAAACCAGTTCTTCCACAGATGTTTGGCCCATTTACGTTCTGCATAAGAGAGAGGAGCAGCTTTATGTGTCTTACTATCTCACATGCTTAACTGCCTGTAATGCAACTAGATAAACCACCTAAGATGGAGGAACAGATTTGTCCACTGCTTTTCTTCCACCGCTTGCCCAGGAGACACACGCACCACAGTCGATGATGTCTCTTTGTTCGATTTAAGCCCACTCCAACATTAGCGCCAGATCTATTTGACTGCCAAAGTATTCCTAGTGGAGGAAATCCACTGCGCTTGACGAACAGCTCCGAGGACCTGAACCATGCTGTGTTTCAAATAGTAAAGAGCAGCTGCTTTTAAATAAAGAATTAAAACTTTTACATGAGGCACCTGAAGGCAGCCAAAGAACGGAGGGAGTAAAGCGCTGAGATTTGTTTGTTGCAAATTCCTTTTCGGCTTTGTAACTGTCTTTGTGCTGTTTTACTTTTACATTAACATGCGACTGATTTTAGTGAGCAGTCCACAAATTTGCTTGGTTTTTTATTCAAATCGAAACCTTTTTTCAGACCCTGCTGCCCTACATTTTGACCTGTCTGTCTGGCCACCTCTACCCCACAGGCAGCTACCGCTGTCAGTCAGTGAACGTCAGCCCTTGGACCCAAACCTTCCCATTCAGGCGTTCCTTTTTGAAGTAAATACAAAATTATAATGACAATAATAATCACTGTGTTTGGTGTAATATATACAGTAAATACTCACTTATTGTACAAAAAGGTCATGGAAACAACAGCTATAAATATTTATGTATAAATATGTCCATCGATCAATCCATTATGAACCACCGAGTCTTGGTCTGGGTTGCAACGGTCTGGAACCCATCCTGGAGTCTGAGCTCTAGGCTACAAAATTACAACCTGGATTAAACAAAGAAACAAACAAACAAACAAATGTCTTTATTTCTATAAATCTGTCTCCATATAAATTAAAAAAAAAAACAAAAAAAAAAAACAGTCATGTTATAATCGTTTATTAAATGAAAATACAGTAGCTGGTGCCATTTTTATCAGCTGCTTACTCTCTGCCATCCGGCGACTTTAACCTTGCGGGCTCATTGTGAGGCAGACGGAGAACGGGCGCAGAATGTTTGCCGCTGCCTCGCGGCCCGCAATATCGCGCTCGGGCCACGGACCCGGCAAGGCCGAGCGCGTTGTTTAGCAAGAATGCTTTTGGATCACGACAAGGAAGTCGTGACGCGGCCGTTTCGAACGATAACCCTTAAAGGCGCAGCTACGTGAGCGGCGAGGCCGGGAGTGCCGAGGAGGCATCCATGCAAACTTGCGACAAACATCACCTGCGGAGAAAAAGCATTAAAGGTGTAATTGGGTATATCAAACACTACAGACGGCCCAATTAAAACAGACAGGCTTCGGGCTGCTTTAAACAGATGGTTTTCAAAAAGGTAAACACATAAACAATAATAAACACTAAAAAAGCAGAGCCCCCCCCCATCATCACCCCTCTTTAAAGCAAGAAGTTAACTTTCTTTCCTAAATTAGATTTAACAGGAGGCAATCGCAATGCAATTTCTTCGCGTGAAATCGTTTTATAGCCGCATGACGGTTCACGCGGCGATGTTGTTGCTCCGGCGGGTTTAAAGCGCTGTTATAAGGAGATGGAGCGGCAGAGATCCCTTCTCCGATGCCGCCCGTGAAAGATGCGGGGATGCGGCTCGGGGTCTCTGTTGTCAGGTGAGCGCATGATATAGGAAAAAAGAAGGCAGATCATATGGAAAGGACTGAAAAGACGTCGTTGGATCTGGAGGATGGCGGAGCAGCCCATCGCAGTGCGGGATGTTCCGGAAAAGGATGCCTGCTTCCCCCGCAGCGGGTTAAGGTGCGGTGAAGGGACCCGGCTGTGAGCTTGGGGACACCGTGTTCCAGCAGGAAAGCATCCCTGTCACGGCGGATACTTCAGTCCGCGGCTGTCCCGAAATCGATGTTCACCAGGCATTTCAAAGCGTCACCTGACAGAAACCTTTTTGTGAGCTAACTGCCACAGCATGTGTGGTACAAGGCCAGGGCCCAAGAATGAAAACAAACTAAAAAAATAAATAAATAAAATAACCACAGGGGGGGGAAAAAAAAAAAAAAAAAAAAAAAAACTGACCACAATAAAGCAAAATGCAATCCATTCATCCATTTTATAAGCCGCTTGTCCTGGTCAGGGCTGTGGCGGTCCGGGGCCTATCCTGAAATCACTTGTTGCTAGGCAACAAAAAAAGACATTGAATATAAAAAGCAGAGCCAGCATTGTGTTTTTTCTCAAAGCTGAAGGAAGAACTGTGTGACAAAAGTGTTACGGTGAGCGGTCAGCATTTCCTAATTTACAGACATACATTTGTGCAAGCTGACTTTTTTAAAAAAAAAAAAAAAAAATAGGTGTCAGTCAGTCATGCCGAGACCATGATGTCATGGCAGGGGCAGCCTTGGTTGTCACCGCCAGCGAAGAGGAATAACTTAATTTTTTGGTCATTTATTTTTAATCTGATAATGAAAAACGAGTAAAATTATTCAGCCCTTCGAGTGCTGCGCCCCCCCCACACACACACACCACGCATTTTCACTTAGAGCTAAATAAACAGGTAGCGCCGATTACATCCCATCTCCTTGAATTCAGCATTACGGGATGCACAGCACTGGAAAATCCTTTCCGCTGCGGCTTTTATATATTTACACAAGTGTTTAACAGTAAGCGGACCTGCTGCTTTCTCTAAGAATTTTTTGGCTTTGGTTGTATAAGCTGAATGCGACCGTGTGAAGTGAAATGGTATTAATGATGCTCATCTCTGACAATCTTTTTAGAAAATGAGCTAAATGAAGTGCAGGTCAGGCATGCGGGCAGTGTGGTTGTTATAGTCTGTATCTGTATTCTGGACACAGACAGGACATTTGCACCCTGCATTTGAATATGTGCTTGAATGCACTTGCTTATTTCTATGCTCCACAGTGGTTTTGGACCTCTGTGTGTGTGTGTGTGTGTGTGTGTGTGTGTGTGTGTGTGTGTGTGTGGGAATGTCATGTAAGTCTGTATATGTAAGTCTGTATATGTGAGTGTCCAGGAAGAGGTTGGAGGTGCTGGCCACTTGGAGATGTGGGGGGTGATGGGGATTGTCGTGGTCTGCTATGTGAGGAGGGGCACTGGTCACCCTGAACAACAGTGCCCCCTTGTGGAGGAGCAGACAACCACAAGGGTGTAAAGAAGACTCCCGAGTCGCTTTCCCCTCACTGTTCTGCCGCAAATGGACGCAGCCCTAAGCACAGCGTGAGGATGGCAAAGACCATTTTTTTGTTTCTCTGGTTTCCTAAAAAAACTCATTTTTCTGTGTTTCCTAAGGTTATCATCAAACGGGCTTCTCTGTTTTACCGTGCGTAAATCTGCCTAACAATTGATTTTCCCTAGAAAGCACCTCTCTCGTGTATGGGAACCGTATTATAGAATTGCACATCTGTACTTCATCTATATTCCAGTTATATGTTTTGTTACCTGTGGTTACCTGTATGCTATTGAAAAGTTAAATGGCATACTGAGTTTTTGGGAAAGATGCCCACAGTGGACTAAGAAGGGAGGAATACATACTTTTCTGTGCAGATGCTGTTTGGACCAGAGCGTCTCATGCTGCAGGGTCACCATTCACTTGCTCGTATTTCATTCGCTTAAAAATTACACAAATCTGCAGCAAAGTCCTGGCAATTTTGTACACTTTTTTAAACCAATTTATTTTTATTTTAGCCACAGAAACCGCGAATGATGACCTTTGCTAGGGAGGGTTGATCTGACTTTCCGGATCAAAGAAAATGTACGGTCAGCGCCGTCTCGGAGGTTAAATGCTATCCAGACCCTTTAACCCCCTTCCCCCAACACGCACACACCCCTCCCATCTCTCACAAAAGTACCACCCAGGCTCCAGAGTTGAGTTCAGCGCACTTGGCACAGTTGCAACCTGGATTCCGTCCACGGCACTAAAAAGGCCGACAGCACAGACTCCAGGCTTGTGAACGTGGGGGCGGTCGCCGTCGGCAGGAGACGGGCTGCGGAGAGAATAGATAATGAGGCTGTTAGTGTTAAGAATAAGGGGATGTGCCTGGATCAAAACGTTTTATTTTCTGCGGTGTGTATTTGCGAGGCTGACGTTTATGGATTACAACAAGCATCGGCTTCATGCATCAAAACATTGGGTGTGCAAATAAAACTGTTGTACATTATGAAAAGGATGCAGCATGGATAAATGTGCCTGAGATGGGGCATGGGCATGAAAAATTGAGCACCTACAGGCGTGCGCGCGCACACACACACACACACACACACACACACACACACACACACTGCACTGTAAATAGCTGTCAATGCCGATTTAAGTTAACGCCTTACTTTTTTGCCGTTCGTAATATTTAGTGGTGCAACAAAGCTAATATCTCACCGGCTTCTAGTGCCAGTGAAGCTGTTTTGCTTGGAAATTTTTATTTCGGGGTGCCCTGTAGAGCCAGTAAAATGCAGCTTCCTCCGGTCACCTAGTAACCAGACAAGCAGCGTTGATTTTCTTCAAGTAACACCGATACACAAGGGTGCTGCTGCGGCAGTCATGTTCGGCACTGACTAATTGTCCATTTAAAAAGTCTTATTGTTCCTCTTGATACTCAAGAAATCTTGCAGAGACGTCTGACTCAGAGCTTAAACCAGACATTCGAGAGACGAGTGTTTGGGTTCTTCTGACTGCACCCTCGGCTTGCCAGGCCCGAGGCGTGACTGTTACACACCACGGCTGCACCATCACCCAGGCTGCGGCTGCGGTGGGAGGCCCCGCGCCATCATCTCACGCCGTACCCCAGGGACTTCTGGGAAACGAGTGGGACGGTGGGGTTGTTATCTGCAAAGATCCAAAGGAAGTGTGGCATTTTTCACTCAGCAAGGTAGCTGGGCAGTGGTGACAGGGGCATGTGTGGTGATCGGTTCTCAGCATAATGAGAGGAAGGCAAGAAAGCTGCAGTCGGTGCCCTGGGAGACTACTTGGTTGCGAGCTGACACATCCCCAGGGTGGTAATGTGGGGATGCAACCGATCAACTGTTGTGGACTACTCGTCCATCGGCAGGCGTTAGAAACCTGCCATGTGTACCAGCCGCGGTCCAGGGCCCAGACTGTCACAGCAGTACTTCTGCAGTAATGGACTCCCGAAAAACCCGCCACACTCATTTGTGTGTCTGTAACTACCGCTGCCTTTAAAGAGAGAGAGAGAGAGAGAGAGAGAGAGAGAGAGAGAGAGAGAGAGAGAGAGAGAGAGCAAGAAGCATCAAATGATTTGCTCAGACATAGAACACTAGTTAGCTTTCAGCAGCCGGTGGACTTAAAACAAGTTTTAGTCCACAGGGGGAAGAACTGGGGCATCGGGAAACTGGTCATCAAGTCAGTCCCAGCAGTGATTATAACATCCTTGGAAATTGCTGTGCATGATTGAAATGGTGCAGGATGGTGCTTTCCAGGAGGACAATCCATTGAGGGAAGATGTATAATCATTTTAAACCACGATTATATGTCGCAGCAGAGCAAGAATTTGCTTCTTGCGAGGATGTAGCCCTGTTTATTATGCACTGTTTAGCCAATTACCGAGACTCGACCATAAATTTACATCCTTGATGTCCTCCTCACGGTTCTCATTTCTTCGGATGTCAAAATCTTGAACTTTGAATATTTCTCACGGAAACAATACAAAATAATACATGGGCTAGGGCGTGGAAGAAGGGTCGCCTTGATTTTTTTTTTTTTTTTTACTCCCACCAAATGCTGCAGAGGATTTACACCCTCGGTAATAATCGCAGACAGCTGGAATGGGATAATATATTTGGCTGGAGAAATTAAAAAAAGGAGTCAGCAAAACGTAACTAAATGATCTCGATGCACGAGGCGTTTATGTTTAATATACAGGATAGTTATTGTCGTACAGTAAACCCACGTACCTGCGGGCATTTATGGGATCCATTTATAGACTTGTCCGCCCAGTCACGTGTTATAAAACTTCATGCAAAACAGTTAAACCACTTTTTTGAAGCAACACTGCATTTAATATCTGGAGGAGCAAATATACTGATGTTTAATAATTCTTCTGCCAGATAGGAGAGGACAGGAGCAGATGTTAAGCATTTAGCTATTGCTTTGGTAAGGTGGCTAAAACGGTGCTGGAGATAAGATGCTAAACTAGATAGTCATTCACTTATTTATATTTATACATTTTTTCTCAGCAGTTTAGAGTCACCGTCTCCACTTGAAACACAAGGCCTTTAGCTGGGGCAGGAAAAAGAATGCAGAACTTGCTATGCTCAGATTTTGGTTCTAACCCAACACTCAGAAGTTGTGAGGTACCAGCCCTACTGATGATACGACCTGGGTATTCTGCTATATGGGTTACTAGTTACTATACTAGCTAATATACTTAGGTAGTTAATATGGTTAGCTAGTTGCTCCCACCTGTTAGAAGTGTTTCAGGGCAACACAGTTACAAAGATTCATGTTTGCTGATTCAGTCGTGATGCTGCTAAGAACTGCAAAGTATTTTTTTTCTCCTTTTCATGAGGGTAACACAAAATCAATCACAGCAACCAACAATAGAAAAAAAAAATCGCAGACACTTTTTGACTTACAGTTGTAACTAGCATACCTGCGACTGCCTCTCGGGGTGGTGTCTCTGGCTGCATCGTGGCGGTTATTTTGCTAAACAGCAACGGCAGTCGGAACAAAACAGGCCAAGTAATGAACTGCGGTGGGAGTCGGTGTAGTAAGTGGGTCAGGTGGGTTGGGTGCTTCCTTTACAAGGCTGAGGCCGAGGGCTGAGCCGGCGTAATGAGCCGTCTCGCTAGGCCGGCCAGGTCTCCTTGGGGCCGGAGGGGGCTGACAGAAGAGTTGCACCCCCACTCCCCCACCCCCCACCGACACCCTCCATCCCCCAGCTTCTGTGACCTTCCCTGTCTGTCCTCCCCCTGCAATCAATTCATCTTCTTCTATGCGAGCCGCAAGCAGGGCTCTGTTAAACCGACCAATTGGTGTCAATTTCCCTCGGTGCTTGGCCAACCCCCCCCCCATCACCACCACCAAACCTTTCTAACTTCCTTCTACATGCTCACACAACACGGAAAACAAAAAGCAACAAAAAAAAGGGACCGACTAAAATGTTTTAAAAAGTTTGCATGCTGGCACTCACTTTTTTTTACTTTTTAAATTTCCTGTTGCAGGGCATCCGTGCCGTTCTTGGAGAACGTCCCTCAACCACTTTCCAGCGGTGGGGAAAAGGCGCTCAGGCAGCCTTGAAAAAACGTTGTTGTGTGGATATGAATTATAGTCGCCGCTGTTCTCCCTCTTTTGTATTTTGTTTAAAAGCCGCGGAGAGCACTCCGCTTTGACCCTCTTTTCCCCGTGACAATTACAAGACCTGACCGCGCCGACAACAGACACCAACAGTTATCGGCGAAGCTCCGATTTCTTTTATATTTCCACACAATGCCCTGCTGACAAAGAACCTTGAAAGCTAAGGCTGCAACCCACACATTCGAGTTCTTGGGTCTCGGAAACTCACCGGAGTTTGAGCTAATCGCGCAGTCGGGACTTTTGTTTTATTTTGCTATTTTCTCACCCTGAGCCGCAAAGCGTCTTTTGATTTTATTTTGAAAAGCAGTGCGTTGTCCCTTTCCTTTATCGTCCAACATCCATCGATTATACAAACACAGTATATTTCCATCCTCTAATACTTAGTGGTAACTTATCTTGATCGTGCACACTGTTACATTAACTAAAAGGCCACTGATTCACCTCTTGGTTCCTCCATTTCTTTCCCTCCATTCAGCTTTCGTTTCAAAAAGGAGGACAGTGTTGACCGCGGCCCGGAAGTTCAGTGTCGGCTTTCGAAAACAAGATCCTACCATAAAAAGACACGGCACAGATACAAACTCAGTTTTCGAGAATACTGGACAACAGCAATTAATCTTCATTGTGTTAACCCCCCACCCAAACTGAAGTCTAATGGCCCTTGACCGCCATTTCATTATTTTAGGTTGTCGTGCACTTTTATTTATTATTCAAAGGGAGAGGCAGGTGACTGGGGAACAGTTTGACCAGGTGCAGCAGTGTGGGGTAGGAGAGCAGATGGTTTGTGACAGGACGTCTGTGGCGCAGGAGCTGCACCGGAATATGCGACAGGCAGCAGGTGTTCCAGCAAGCAGCAGGTGGCTAGGTGAACCGGACTTGTGACCAAGGGGTCAGGGCTTTGAACACCTCTTTACTTATTTTGTAAAACATCCAGCTTCGAGAATAAACCTCAGCTTTGGAAGAAGCACCCGAGATGCACGTAAGTGTTTTATAAACTTTTGTCGAAGAAGCTTACCCTTACGCGGCATTTGGATCAATTTGGTACACTTGGAGAAAATTCTGGCACATAAAGATTGGCTCATAAATAGAAAGCATTTTAGAGCTCACCAGGTAGTTGAAGTGGTCAGCTTCCAGGACAGGGTTTAATGTAGGAGTGCTCCGTAGCGTTTCCTCTGGCATGCCAGCTATATCAAACCTAAGCCGTCTCAAGATTTACTGAGACGGCTGATTTTCAAAGCTATTTATTTTTCTATAGCTTAGATTTTTATCTTTGGCTGAACCATTTCCTTTTTGACTGAGGATTGCAAAGACTGAGCTAAATGCCCTTTGTTGGTGACCCATAGCCCATGGATGTTGTGTTCTCCATCATTGTTCCCTGGGTCCAGTCAGTTTTAGTCATTGGTTTTTATTTACATGGAATTTAAACCCTTACAGTTAAAAAAAAAAGGGCAGTAACTAGCTTATATGAAGGTTCAACTATTACTAGAGACAGATAGACAGACACCAAAGTTTGGTGGTGTTGAGAGTTGGCCTGTGTAGCGCTCCAGTTCATTTTTTTTTTTCAGTGTAGCAGCTTAGCATCCATAAATTGTAGTTCCATCCGCATTTCAAAAGGAGATTTCTGATTTCAACCCCAAACCTGCATGGCAAATCCTCCCCACATGCCAAAAGAAAAGACCACTGGGAACGGTCATCCACTTTCTGCAAAGTGACAGGCAGGACAGTTAAATGACATCGATGGCATTGATGGGAGGAGACTGAGGCATCATATACATTTTTGTCATCGCCGAAGGTCTTAAAGACATTGATTTACAACAGAAGCTTTCAGACGGGTTCAAAGTGTCCCTTGCAGTCTTAAAGGAGACATTTGAATGTAAGCGATGTAATCTTTAGGGGTCTCGGGTCTCCAGAATGTTTGCGAACAGGCGATTGGGCCTTCATGAAACACATTTTATTCACTTAAGTGTCATTGCTTTCCAGAATGACTGTCACACGGCCAGCTCAGAAAACTGAATTACATTCGATGCAGCGCGAGCATGTCGGAAGCAGGGAGTACGCGTGAAACATTTAAAAGTCAATCACAAAGTGCATTAGTTTATTAGCACACATTTCGGAGGCACAAAGGTGCAAGTAGGCGGGGGTTCATTTAAAATCTGGTGCAGTGAAAATCCTATGATTTAGAAGAATCCTGTCTTTAGATTGGAGTCCTGACACTTAGCGGACATTAAAATGATCAAAAATCATTTGAAGTACCATTTGGTCTTTCTTCAAATCTCTAATAAATGTATTCAATCAGCAAACATATTACTCCAAAGCAACAAACTATTATTTTACACTAGTATTCCATCTGACACCGTTGTTAAAAAAAGATTTAGGATGCTGGAAAAACTACACTAAGCTCCTTATAATTATCTGGCCATCCACACAAGAAAGTCATTCTCATTCACTAAGGAGAAATGTTTGCCTAAAAGATGTGCCGGTAACCAATCCACACCAAGAGCTGAGAGGCAGCAAGACTTGACCAATTTGCCCTAAACATTCAGCAGCATAGTTGTTATTATTATTATTATTATTATTATTATTATTATTATTATTATTATTATCATCATCATCATCATCATCATCATCATCATCATCGTCGTCGTCGTCGTCGTTGTTGTTTGTTTGATTGTTTGTTTGTTTTGAGTTAGTAAAAACCTTTCCAGAATGCTCTAAAGCACACCATACTCCAACTGTCAGTGCTTTGTCTTCAAATAACTTCCAGTCTTCTCCACTTGGTAGCCTGCACCTATCTGTGCAACACAAATGAGAACTGACAATAAGATGAGCTGATGTAACCATAAGTGCAACATTTAAATTATCTTTAAAAAAATGGATCAGAAACATTACATTTACATTTGGTATTCAGCAAAATAGAAAAAAAAAATAATTCAGAGTCAAGAATGTTTTGTCCTGATAATCTATTTACCTGCCCAAAAGAAGTGAAATTTACCTACAAAGTCTAGATTGAATTATATTTATTTTTTCTACCATCTCTAACTTAGTTTCACAAAATGGTTTGCTTAGTCTCTGCTGGGCTTCTCCTTTATGACAGACATTGTTCAGTCCATAGAAGAATGCTTGATATTTCTTGCAATACAGCAATTTCACTAAAAAAAGGGAAAAAGCGTCATCTCCCAATGAAATTAGAAAGCTAGTAATTTTATTTTGCAAACAATGTCACAAAGGTACTGCTTGGGTCTGTCTGAATAACATCTGCCAAAAGTACAATTCAATTTTCGGTCCACTGTAACAACGGGATGGGTATCGATCCTTTCAGAGTGATGGGAGTCTCTCTGCAGCAAAGCTCTGACCCCGTCCCACCATTGACCCTTGGGACGTGGTTGACTTTTGATTTGAACAAATCATTTGGAAGTGATTTACTTAGAATATGAGATGTACAGGGCTCCCATTCTAAATGATTTATATGTCATTTTCAACAGAATGAGTCCACAAGCATATTGTTTTTTTTTTTAAAAGCCAGCCGCAGATAAAAACATTCCTTCAATGCGTTTCCTATGATCTGTCTGTCAGAGATCCTTGTTGGGAGAAAAAGAAAATGATACCAAGTTTTTGCAGAATTTGTGATGTTATGCAACCATTTATAAATGTTACATTCTCACACCGGTGCATTTGCTTTCTTGGGAGTAGACATTAGTTATAATCAAAATCTTTTCTAGTAGTAGATGTACTTATTTCATCTATAAAAAAAAAAAAAAAAAAAAAAAAAAAAAACTGACACTAGTGTTTCTTCTTACTAACCATGGGATTTTATTTTGACTCAGTTTAATACATTACAGATTTCTGATTCCACCCAGTGAATCTCAAGTTTGTATAGCATGAACAGTGATAACAAAGGTTTTCCATTGCTTTAAGCATTTGGTTTGGCAGAAGCGGTCAGGAGGAACAATTTTCAAAGCTCACAGACAGAGATAGACACTTCACAAAATAATTACAACTGCTAAATTCCTCAAAAATTACCGCACAATGGAAGCAACACTTCTGTGATTCAAGGTTGACAATAACTATGAGTCATGAGTTTCACAAAGCTGGAATTTGTAGTAGGGATCCTATTTGGAAACTGCAGCTATTCACAGCCAAAACACAAAGTTAATAAAATAAATAAATAAATAAACTGCAAATAATACTGTATTACATTATTATTTGCAATTTATTTATTTATTTGTGAAAGGAGCACAGAACCCGAATGAATGAGCAGTGAAAAAAAATATTATGGTCAAGATGTTTGGAGAAAACCAAAGCATACCTTGAACCCATAGCGTGCATTGCAAGCTGTGAATCATGATGGTGAACCATAGTGGTGCAGCGAATCATCTCATGGGAGTCATTAGATGTGATGACTGCTCTGCTTTATTGTATAAGGGTTGAGAAATATGAGGTTCAGGTGCACCTTGTGGTTCACGCAGATTCCCCTTATATACCGCTGAGCAAACTGGTTTTATGAACATCAGGAATGATTTCATGAACATCAGGATGGAGTCAAATGTATCCCATGGCCTCCCAAGCAATGAGCCACAGTACATATGTCACAGAACCTTAAAGGAAAACTTTGGAGCAAAGTTACTTTGCCTGTCCTCTCTCAATATATAGTATAAAGAGCAGACTCAGCAATAATAATATATATATATATATATATATATATATATATATACCATGCAAGTTACGTCATAGATGTGCAAACAGAATTATTTGCTTCTCTTTTCTGAATTTCATGATGTGACAATGTAAAAAAAAAAATCAAACTGATGTAAATCTTGTCAGAGAAACGTTTTATTGTCCAGAGAAATAAATATCCTTCCCCTCTTCGTGTCAATAGGGGCAACAATGGAGCAGCTGATTTACTGTAAGCAGCAGAGCTTGTAATTTGGTGCAGCACTGGGGCTCCGCTGAGCCCAGCAAGGGTGGGAGGGCCAATTGTCATAAGAAGGTGGGCTGTCATACGTCAAACCGCTCTTTTTCCCATCTGATGTCCATTACAGATCCCCCCTGCTGCCTCCTGAAAACACTGTGAAATGTCAGTGTACTGCTCTGCCTTGGAACATCATTCTAACTTGACTGTAATGCGTGGACAACATTATGCATTGGTTTACAGCAACAACGTTCTGAGCGATTCAAAACCTTTGGATTTTACAATCGGGGTGCAAAGAGATGAACCACTGATCTGGCCTGTTGAATGGTAATCTAAGAAATAATTCAAATGCAAAAAAATATATATATATAAAAATAAATAAAAAATGAACAATGATCATAACAAATACTTAAAATGATTCAGATGCAAGCACTGGGTGAGCCTTCACGAACATTTCTGTTCTCAGCTGCAGCGCACTGAACAAACCTCTTCCTTTGGGAATATATGTTTATAAGCATTTCCATTTCAGGTGGAATGTGCTGTGATTGTTTGTTTCAGCCACGCACAAATGGTGCAGACTATTTCCTCATGTTGCATTAATGTCCTATTTTTAGCCTCCACTGCACGGCTATAACTCTGGTGAGATGGTAGCGGGGAAATTCACGATTCATTTGCAAAGGGTGACTCGGTGTAAAGCTTGGCTTGTGTGTATTCAACACACAAATGGTGTTTCCCCCCTCCCTCAGCTACTCGGGCTTTCTCACTGAGATCACCGCCCGCCAGATGCCAGAACTCGGGAGACACGAGAGTTTGGCCCTGTTGCTTTTGTAGATGTACCTTTTGGAGAGCAGAGCAGGGCTGCTCAGCTTCACTCCTCTAGGCTCCAGCTATAGCGGGTTTTTCACCTGTCCTTAAATATCTAAGCACCTGAGGAAGAGAGTTTAAATGGGTTCAGTTTATTGAATCACATCCAGGTGGGACAAAGCATTCCTTGACCGAGTTATTTGCCTTCCTCCAAAAGTTCAGCACTCCCCCCTCCTGTTGTTGCTTGTGTGGTACGAAAGTGCAATTCTAGACTTAGTGTGAATGCAAATGCAACGGAATATTTCATCTTCAAAATATAACCTGTGTAGAACCTTTTTCTTTTAAACAGATTAATTCTTTAACTTTATTACATTTTGCAGCTTTAGACATTTATGCATGCAGAATGTTTATGGCTGAAAGTTGTGCTCATAAATACCAAAGGACAACCATAAATTCAAATTGGTTTGCTGTGAAGCCTTATTATTGTCTTTTTTATTTTTATTTTTTAATTTATTTAAAAAAATGTGCACAAACCAACTTACATTACACTAAAACAAAGTCAACACTCTTTCACTAAATCTGTGAAGTTTGTCATCTATCCATAACCAATATGCTACCTGACTTTTCTTTTGAAATTTGACCTGGTGTCTGGAGATACTTTCGGCATTCTGCTCTCAGAATGTAATGCTGTGTCCACCATAAATAACAAACATGTACCCAACAACTGTAGATGGTGGGACCAATAACCTCACAACTGCATCATGAGAAAACATGGAAACCCTCATTTTAAGGTTTGATCCAGGATTATGGGCAGAAGATATCCCTCAAAGACGGAATGAGCAGCTTGACAGCATCAAAGTTGCGTTTTTGTCTGATTCTTGCCACAGAAACGAAACAATTTCAGTGAAAATGAGTGAGCAAAACCATCGGTTTTAAATTATGTCAGTCATGTTGGGAAAGACCACATGGTACATCAAGCAAAGTTCTGCCCAATAAAACTGGCATCACCTTCCACTGCTAGCTTTATAGCTCCAGCAAGCTTCTCGCAAGTTTAGCTGTACGTGGAGCTTGTATCCCTAGCAAATCTGAGCACAGCTCACACTCTTCCAACAAAATGGAACACAGGATCATTTCCAGCTCTTCTAGGGTATTTTTACATACATACTGCAGATGAAAATCTTTTTTCCCCTCCAACTTCGTGCACACGGCTTAACCTTACATAAGCTGTCATAGGGGCGTCACATGTTGGCACAAAGGAAGCGATACATTATGGATAGCTTTGCTGTCAACCTTTAAGCTGACAAGACAAATCAAGGTCAAATCACCTTGATACGGAGTTCTTCACACCGCCTCTGTACAGTAGGTTACATCATATTCCAGCCTCTCTGTTCGGAATCCTCAATAGCAAAACACATCCATCCTTCACAGCAGAAAAAAAGGCAGAATGTTTCAGGTTTAGCTGACCTTTGATGAATATTTCATTTTCCAGTGGTCTGTAATGAATTGCCTTCTATCGCTCTCTCTCTCTCTCTCTCTGTCTATCTATCTGTCTTTGCTTTCTCTCTCCCCCGTTTTCGAACACAGCTGCCGGAACTAACCACTCCCACAGAACAAGCTGGGAGCGTTACTCTACAGCATGCAGGCAGGGGGTCTGCCGAGAGACCGACAGGGTCGCTCCGCGTGACACATCCAGCCGTCTTGTCCTCCCTGCTTGGTGACAGGTCCCCTGCTGGCGCCATTAAGGCATGATCAGCCGCTCACCGCACTTCATAATCTTCACCTTATCTCAGGCTCCCTTTGTGGCCTGGAATCACAGGGAGCTTTACTGAATTTTAAATCCCCAATTATTTCTGCTTTTTTTGGCAAGGCGGCCACTGGTCTCTAATTAGGTTTTATCTCGGTCTTCGGAACGATGTAGAGCTTTCTTTTTTCTTTAAGAAGTGAAACCTCTGCTTGAAAGGACTTCCTTATTCTGTCGGCTGTCAGCAGCGGTTCTGTGCGTCTCATCGCAGTAACCGATCAAAGATCTTAAGTTGGGCCTCAGCTTGACCCATGTGAGATTAGATCACTGCTCTTTGAGGTGTTTTTATTTATTTTATTTATTTAGCCTTGCCGAACTCTTATTAGACAGCTCGATTAATATTATACTGGTTGGTGGGGGGGGGGGGGTTGGAATGGTACACTGCTTCTAACAGCAGGTAGATGTGTGCAGATACACAAGAATTCAGCCCCATGGGGTGTCTTTGACATGGAGTGTGGATTGAGCCCGGCATGAGCGAGGTTTCCTTCGAGGAGCGGTTAGAACGACTGAAAATTTCGGGGAGGACGCTGCGTGGGAAGAGGGCTCGGTGTTGGGAGAAATGATTCAGTTTAGTCAGTCGCACTCTATATGATGATAGATTCATGGCTGTAAAGATGGTGGCCTTTGTGTGTTGTCAAATGCAGAACTTTATTAGCATGTTGACTTGTTGAAATGAATAATCCGCCCTGCATGCAGGATCAGATGGCATCATTCACCTTAATCTCTTTCATCTATTAATCTATTTTTATTTCTTAATCTATTAATCTATTTCTCAATCTATTTGTATCTTGCAGAATTACACCATCTCCGGTTCCGCTGAGTTGTATTTTGCTTCAATTCCACCTTGAAATTCAATAATTCTGTGGGAAATTGCGAAATCCACTCGATTCCATGCAAATCGTAATGCGCGGGGAAACGCAGGTCTGTGCAGCGTGAGGACTTGTATCATTTGCAGAGCTGTCTTGGGGGACAAAGTGGCTGCAAGAGACTTTCTCCAAACACACATGAGGTTTAGCATAATTTAGTTTACCAGGCTGAAAAGGAAGCATGGGTATTTTAGAGCACAATTTCTTCATGCTTGCGTTCACGCCCGCCTACAATAAAAGGGCCTCAGACGCTGCCCTTTTTAGATCTTCCCTGGGATTAAGGACTGCATTATGATGCTAGAAAGTCATATTTCCAAACCTCATTGACAACCCTGCTGCTGTAACCCCCCCCCAAAAAAAAAAAAAAAAAAAAAAAAAAAAACATGCTCTCAGGTCCATGTGTTCTGTCATAAATTAACTGTTGAGCACCTCTCTCACCATGCAGTTGAGTTCATAGGCCCGAAGTATTCTTCAGCCTAAATAAACTTGCAGATTCCATGTCACCTGTTTTGTCAAGTTTGTCATTTGTCATTTATGTGTCCAGTTTGTGGACAACACGATGTAATCAAAGACACTCGGCAAACCGAATACCATTAAACAACGTTCAGTTAATTCCCATGTATGAGGTGCATCTAGGACTCCTTTCATGGTTCATTCAGAAAAGTCAGCAAAGTGTCCTGCTGTATGAGTGAGTCCATGAACAAAGACAAATGGGAACACATTCTGTCTCACTCTCACACATAGCAAATGCAAATATATAAGGCCGCACTAAACAATAAAAAGTGTGTGCTTGTCTGATACACATAGACACACAGATGCAAGGTTGTTATAGTTAGTACTTTGCTTGTTAGTTACAGTGCCATGCAGGTGGACAGTGTAGAATCATGGCAGAAAACACATGGATTTAGCTTATTCTAAGGTTCTCTGTTTATTATGTAGCTGTAAAAACCATTCTTGCTACTTTAAGAATACTTTGCAGAATTCTTAATATTTCTGTAACTCTGTAGTTTTGTCTGATGGCTGAAAAAACAAAGAAAAGCAAAAACCCATTTTCCTAAACTCCTCTTCAACTCTGATTGCTGACTGTTTCATCTGTGCAAAATTCCTCATCTTCATTCCTGATCATTGGATACAACTTCTTGGATTGTGTTAACTTTATATCCATGCTTCTGCTTAAGATGGACACACGAAATGACGAAAAAGATATAACAACTTTCTGTCGCAGAGAAATCTTAAAAGGGGCAGAAATGTTATACCCTTTCAAATATGCCTCTGTATTTATTGCTTCAGTTTCATGTTTTTCTTTCTTGAAAATGTTTGATGTCACGTACACTGCAAGTCAAAAACGGTAACTAAAGAAGCGACTTTGGAATCGTAGACATATCGCAGGTTTGCTTGTAATCTTGCATGCAAACCAAAGCTCTTTAGCTCTGGTAGTCTATGCTCCCCCTCTTAAGACTGATGTTTTATAAAATAAAAGCAAAATGAACATTTGTTTGAAACGACAAACCTTGAAATCGCTTCTTTCTGGCTTGCAGCCAAGTGTCACTCCCAAGCAGTTAAACACATCCCCCATTTTGTGGAATTGGAGGATTTACAACCATTGTTGTGTGATTAAGTCTGGGAAACCGGCAGAAGCCAGCAGTGCCATTATTGACGCCTATTGCATAATGAAAGTCCAACACTGAAAGAGCTCCACTTAAAATGCTGCCTGATTCCAGAATGGCCATTTTTTCCTGGAAACCATAAAGTTTCCATGTGACTTCATGACATTTCCCAGTAACTGAATGTCTGAAGACCAGTGGCTTCAGATGGATGTTTTCTTAAGTTGATTACTACTTTTTTTGATAGGCCTATAGTATGTGGCCACCATGTATTTGTAGGTACATTTTTTGCTCAACTGCTTCCTTTAACAGAAGACACTGCTTTCAAGCAGGCATAAACAAATCCAGAGAATTGGCCGCGCTTTCACAGATGCAACAGAATTTGATCTCTAAACTGCCATCAAAGTTTTCGTAATGAATTCAAAGAGCGGTCGCCATCTCACGAATTCTGTTCGATTGTCCAGCCCTGAACAGCTTGAAATGTTTTCCAGTTCCTGCTCAGAACACGATTTCCACACAATTAATACTTTCTGCAGTTTGTACAATGCCACAGAAATCCCATGGGCTCTTACTGGATTTATTCTGTCTGTGAGAGATTGAATAGCTACAGGGTGCTCAGAGGGACACCAAATGTTCCCTCACAAATTCATTTGGATTCTAAGACATAAATTGTTTGATGACCAACATTTTCTGCTCAGTGTCTTGAGGAAGGCAAAGAGATTGGCTTATTTTTGATATGGGTCCAGAAAGTTAGGAAGGAAAAGAGCAGAGCTTGGCTTGATACCTTGACTTTTACACTCACTTGCTATCTTCCGCTCACTGTCCATGGCAATACATACACCAGAATTAATTGGGATATCGGGTAATAAAAACAAGTTAACCTTCAAGTCTCTGCTGGTGTGGAACTTTTTTCCTTTGCTAAAGGAAAACCCACAGGCTAAAAACCAGACATGGGGACCAACTTGACTGAAAACCACCTTGAAATGAAAAAAAAAGATAAAAAGATGTATTCCAAAGCTGAAATTTGCAACCAGTGGACAGGGCAAACAGATTTTCTTCTCCAAAAACAGACCTTCACTGCAAGACCAGAAGCTGGACAATGGACATCTTAACATTTAAGACAGAAATTATGTGATTTTTGCTGGCTAAAAACTGATAGAAATCCTGGTCAAACTGATAAATTAAATACTGTACTAAGTGCTGAAAACAAAATAATAAAATAAAAAAAAAATCTTGAAACTATCTCTATTTTCTTTCATTGAGAAACACTGCAGTGCTAAGTACTTATATCCATTCATCCATCAATCCATCCATCCATCTGTCCATACATCATTGTTAACCGTTTACTCTTGGTCAGGGTCATGGGGTTCCGGAGATTATCCCAGAATCCCCGTAGTGATGAAATTACCCATGAGCGGGATGCCAATCCGTCACAAAATGATGAAATTTTAAATGAGGAAATTTAGAGCGACCGGTTAAAAGGAAACGCGTTTTTGAACAGTGGGAGACACGGGCAGAACATTTTTGTCTTTGGATTAGTCCTCCTAATGTCTATGCTTTAGTTTATGGGTCTCTAACCCATTTCTGTCACAAAATCCTGCTCAATTACTTCTAGGATTCTAAAATTTCAATGTATCCACTACCAGTTCAGCAATCCCCCAGTATTCAAATCAAATTCATCTGCTGAGTTGCATTTAAACCCTCCACCTGAACAGCCCAGGTGCTGTGAGGCAGCAGTGCTACTTGCTGAGCCGCTGTGGAGATCACTAAGTAAGCAAGTAAAATAATTAATTTAATGTTATTTTTTTAAAAAAAAGACTATTAGTTGGGTTTCAAAAAGAACACTAAACTGAATGGTAAACCTCTAGGATCAATAACAGTAGCAGCCACCACACAAGCTTTTGTACATTTTACACCTGGAAGCTTAAACATTTTATGAGACTTAAGAGGAAAACAAATGACTGCCAGGCTCACACATGGGAATCAGAAGGACAACCCTTTCCTATCCCTCACTTTTACACAGGAGCTTCTTTCACATTCGCATTTCGCAGTGATGTTTCATTTTATCTCTGATAGCTATTTGTTATGCCAATAGAGAGGTATTGTATTACATCTATTTATTCTAAGTATACTTAGCTATAATATTTAATGAAAATTATAATTGAGGAATTAAGCTCCAGAGCAGTAATTAATCATTTGCCTTTCCATATTTCATGCCAGATTCATTGGGTTGGACTAAACAGTTATTACATACATTAAAAAATGTCAATAATATTTGATGAATTCGGACAACTACCGCACAATTATTCTCGATAAAAATTGCTTTTCTTTAAACGTGACCACGCGCCAAACCCATCCCCGGCGCAAAATGACAACAATGTCCTGGATTTGTTCGTCTCACAAAATCCTGGTTATGATCATAATCATTTTATTTACATCTGGTAATGCAGATGAATTGTTGTTAGGAGGCTTGACAGGAAGTGCACGGTACAAATGTTTTTAGTCTCCTTTGAAAAAAGGGGGAAAAATTTTTTTTTAATGTTGTCGTTTGGGATTGTTAAGGCTGAACAAAACACGGACGTTTTGTAACTACATAAAACGACACTGCATTTCCCTTCTTTTGTGCCCAAAGTCAAATAGACTCAAGTTCACGTGTGGCCAGGACATGTACAGGTGTAAAGTAATAATCCAGATAACCATGCAGCCTTGAAAAGTCACCACCAACCTTCTACTCCTTTCCTATCCTTTTCTGCAGACATCTGAAACGTCTTCTCTGCCTTTAACACACACCAGAAGTCTCAGCCTCTGTTCACAGGCACTCTGTACACTTGAATTTTTAAAAAATTTTTGCCCACCATGTGGTTGCATTGGCATCGGTGGTCTTCCGAGATCATTTCCACATCGACTTTTTTAGTTACGCCACCTTACGAACACATTCTTCCAGAGGAATAACTATCATTACATTTCATTTTCCTGAATATTTACCAATTTTTGTATACAGTCAGTGCATGTGCATTTTTAGCCGCAGTAAATGCAATAATTCAGTATATGCAATAATCTGATTAAAATCCTGGTTCATTTTGATAACTGTGTCCCTCATTTAAATTTTCATATAATTCCACATCATTTCATTCCCATTTACATCCTCATTCAAGGCTTGTCTCCCCATCTCACAAAACTGACAGCTGGGACAGCTTTAATTAATTCAATTGCACCTTCTTCATGGAGCTATTCTTTCGCAGAGATGTACTTTGCTCACTGTTGTCTTAGCAGATGATAAAAATATCACAAAACAGAAGCTGCACTCACCAGTCCACTGATATCATAAGCAATATGCAAAAATTACTTTCAGAGGAACCGAATAGTACATGCAATGTTCCCTAAAGTCCGCATCGTGCTGCTTTTGAGGTATTAATTATAATGAAAGTGTAAAAACATTTTATTTTAAAAGTATTTCTCTGTCCATAAGATAAATGATTCGTATCAAATATATTACAGCTGTACCTGGATTAGTGCAACCTTTAATAATGCAATAGCACTCTGCTATTTTAACGCACTGAGTAATGTGTCTGTGGAAGAAAAAATACCACTTTGGGTGTAGAGAGAGTTACACTTTATTGATCGATGGAATACACACTAGTGTGGGAGAGCCCCTCCGAAAAGAGTGTCTCCCCGAGCAAAGGATACAGGGATTATTTATACAGCAGTTCACTAGGTATACACGCCTCTCAACAGTTTTTCACTTCAGTTCTTTGTAAATGCAACTTTGGACGTTCTTGTTGTAAGGAAACGTTATTCCGTCTTAAGGGTGGTGTAGTCACTCCTGATTTAGGTGCCTCCATTGAGGGAGTTTCATTTTTATTACTTCTTTACATACCACCAAGGTCTGACCTGGATCTAAATTGACCTCTAGTCTATGTTTTCCTTCCTTAACTATCCTCTTTATTTTTTCAACGTACCTTCTTAAATACCTAACATTCTAGCGAAGCAGAAGTCACAATACTTTATAGCAGTAAGCACAATATGCTGGATAACATGGTAATAAAACTACACTACACTATTGAGTAATACCTTTAACATAGTGCAAACATGTGTTAAGCGCTTAACTTCAAGAATTTCTCTCACATGTGACCGATAATGTACCATATTTTCAAAAATGTCACACTTTTTTATATATAAAATATGTTTTCTGTGTTTAACTGCTACTGTTAACTGTGTAATTAATCTATTTTGAGTTCTGTTAAACCTCTGCATGGTTTTCAAGCTCCAGTGCCACAGTATGGAATGGTACTGTACTGTTTACGCTGGATGTCAACCACAAAAGATGATTAGTACTTGAGAAAACCTTGCAGGTTGGCTCTTCATCTCAAGTGTAGTTTTTCTTTTTTGTTTTACTTTTTATTTGTTCCAAATGTTGGCTCAAGTATATTTTTCACTCTGTCTTCTTTGAGGGAATAAAAGAAAAATGAATATATGAATATTTCAGGTTAACTCAAGGTATTACCATGCACATATTTCCATTCATGCACTGTACTGCATTATAGCCTCCTCTATCGCTTTTCCATTAAGAACTCCGTTGCACAAAAATACATCTAGAAAGTCAATAGCAGTATTAGTGTATAGACAAATATGTAAAGTAAATAGATAAATGCATGCTGGAGACAGATGAAAACATCTTATTCACATCAATAAATCATACAGAAAACTAGATATTTCCTTACTAATGAGAGGAACATTTACTCTATAGCAGCTGGAACTCAATGGAGTAATCTGGAATGTCACGGATGACAAGTTAACAAAGAAAAACTGCATATTTTCAGCTTTTTCCTTGTCTTAGAATTAATTTCAATGTGCCTGGGTGGTTCTCTAACACCTTTGTAAGCCTCAGAGTGCAGCATAGAGGTGCAGAGCACTTGACTGCCCAGTAGACAGGCAGTGTCCTGGCCTCACACTGGCCAGGAATTGTACACTGAGCTAAAGGATGAGCACAAGGCCAAACCCTTTTTCAGGATGCTGGAATACATTTTTATTAAGGAATTGTTTTATATTTGTTTCAGTCAAATGATTCCTTTTCATAATCCCTGGGGGAGAGTTGACCATTTTCTTTCTGGCATTGGCTATAATTCTTATACGGCTTTTCGCAGTCTGTCTAAACCTAACCCCCTTTGATCGTGAACAACATTTGTGGCTCTCAAGTTACTTCTTTGTTTAAGTTATTCCACCAACTTGTGGGTGAAACCTCAGTTGTTATATTCCTGCTTTGGTTGGTTTGTTTAAAGGATACTTACTTCTTATTGGTCAGGTCCGCTACCATAGGTGACACATCTTAACACCTATATAAGGGCTTTGGTGGCCAGAAGAGGGGGAGTCCTAAACATTTTTGGTTAGACTTCTGGTTGTGCTGTGTAATTAAAGTATAAATTAGAATGGTTTGGCCTTTTGTTTCCTGTTCAGTAGAAAAATTCAACAACATTAGGAAAAATACAACAGGATGGTAAAATTTACTATTCACCAGTCCTAACACAGGTGTAAAAATGACTGAAGAATCAATAGGATAGTTTGTATACATAACTGGACAAATCATGGTGATTTTTCCATGCTTTCTTGTCAGTTAAAGCTTCTGGCATGTAATATAGGACAATTTGTAACACTTTAAACTGTCTTTTTTTTCCTTCTTGCAGTTGAAACCAATACAAGACCGTTCTTATATTTCTGTATTTACATATTTGTTTATTTAGCAAGCAGACTGCAGCAAAATGAACGTGCTTTAGCTGGTACATCTCCCCATCTGTGTGTCCATCTGTGTTGGGGCTGTGCAGGAACCCAGCTCATTTTCCCCACCCACATCCTGCGAGGCCTGGAAGGTGGAACCACTTCCTGCCCGATGTTAGACCTGCTGTTGACCCACAGCACAACTCACACAATCTTCAGGACCTTGGACAGCAACCGTCCCGCTTGTGCGGACACAACTGAAAATGAACACGGCACGTTCACCATCCTGTACCCTTCGTTCCACCTGTTAAAATCTAACTCGTATTTATGGAGCTGGGAACAGTTTATCCTTTAGCACAGTGGTTATAAAACAAACTTATAGAGATGCCGTGAGTTGATGGCACTTAACAATTAAAGTACAATGATGCCTCCCAAAGCTAAAAAGTGAAATCATATGAAATTATTTCACTTTGTTTTTGCTTGAACTTTTGTTTTTATGTCGTTTGTGATAACAAGTAAAACATATCAAGGCACCCTTGGCAGCAGACCTCTATTCTGGCTCCTTGGCTGTCATTATGGCCTTTTTGGTTCAGCTGAATCCTACAAGTCTGTCTCAGCTACAACTCGGTAAGATATTGGAAACCCCTGGATAACACATCACTAACTGGCCACTTGCTGAGTCTCTCTAGTGGAACTTTAGTTTCAGTACAATACTTGACAGCATGCATGTGGAGAAAGTCACAAAGACAGAGGAACAGAGGGAAAGAGAACGAGTGTGTTTATCCCAATAGGATAAAATGCTCCCACTCAATATCCACTTGCAGAGGACATTTCTCAGCTCTGAGAGAAATTATGAAGGCCTTGGATCAACAAACGGGTCCGATGTACAAGATATTGCAGGAAGCTCAATAAAAATGCACATATTTATCCTTTTGCATACAGTTTCTTCCACCATGGTAAACCATGGTGGATGATACTTAGACATATAGCATCTGTTTCCACAGTTTACATGATCTGGAAAATATAGCAAGTGTTGGATGTACAGATATTATATTTAGTATTATTGTGACATTTGCATTTATTTTTCAACCTGATGGCCTTCTGGGAAGTAGTGGATTGTAGAGGGATTGTATGGTGGGGAGCTTATATTTACACACTTTTAGAATCAGATAATTGTTACTGGGGCAATGTAGGATAAACACCCTGCTCAAAAGAGCCATTGCATCAGGAGGAATTTGAACCCAGGTCTTTCACTTGCAGTGCAACACATGTAGCCACTCTAATACCTCCATGCAAAACTACTTTAAGGACACAAAGCCAAGAAATATCCTGTATAGCCTACCGGTACTTTTAAATGCCAAACTTTGCTATCTTGACTGCACTTCTCACTTGAATATCAACTCTTCTCAAGGGATGCAGCAAAGCCCTTTTCTTAAATGAGTAGTAACTGGCATTAGAAACCAAATGCTCAAGTTATCTGACGTAGATAGTCATACCTAAAGGAAAGAGACATGCATGAGAAAAATGACAAGGGCTGTTAGATATGAAGGGTTATCAGTGAAAATATGCACCTTCTAATAGGTTATGTAGGAGCACCTTTTCATCCAGGATGCAGGAATATGTCAGCTTTAAATGTATTTACTGATTTCCTTTTAACAGGACTGAGAACGATTAAACCCGACAGAGTAATTGAACATATTTTCATATGAAGCGGCCATCAAACACCAGGTTTGGAAAGAATTAAGAGTAAACATTGAGATGGCTGTCGATAGAAGATTAATAGTGAAAAATGCAGCAGCCAACAGACCACCTATCTGACCAAAATCCTTTTATGGTTGCAAGAATTATGGCACCCATGGGCCACCACACAGCCCCTGACCACTGAAGCCCAGCAGGTGACAGTGGAAGGAGCTCAGGGAGTGTTTGGGGTGCAGGGTTGAAACAAAGGGGAACCGCAGTAAGATGACTGCCTCCATCAGGCCACCAGCTCCCATATTATTTCCCTCGACGACAACTAACAAGATCAAATAAACATATTAATACGGGAGTCAGAAGAGGAAGGAGGCATTCTGGGGGACTATTTGCAGCATTTATCCTTGTTGACTGCATTGCGATGACAAGGAGAAGAGCTTTTAGGGTATTAGTTGCAGTGATTCACTGTCTGTTCATGGGCCTAGCACGACTACCCCGGCTAAGACCAAGTCAGAGTCACTCTCTTGTGGGATTACACATCTTTAATGTCTCTTTAATGTGTCTCTCTGCTTCAGTCTGTCCTTTTTTTTCTACCATGGATTTATTCTTATCGAAAGCTAAAACACATACGCTGACACATAAATTACAAAAATGGATATTACTCAGCAGTGGGGTTTTGTCTTCTAGAAGATTCAATGGGAGAACGTCTGATCAAAATTTTGGACTCGCATTGTACGCATGTGCCAGATTTCACAAATATCCTCATCTCAGCGCTTTCATGGCACAAAGCGCAAGGCAGCGTGCACCGGAAGAGAATGTTAGCCCAGCACTCACACACGCACAGACACAAGTAATGAATTTTCTTGCTTGAAAAAGAGGACATGCATACTTTTACTGCCTTTACTGAATTTTATTACGCTCAATTTAAATTGATGTAAAGCAACCGTATGTCTACTTCATTGATCCATGTACACAAATGGTTAACGCTCCAGTTAAACGCAGAAGTGCAGAATAGAGTTTAACATCTTTCTATTTTACTCTTCATATTATGAAACCCACAATGTAAATTATTCAATAATGTGCTTCTTTTTATCACTGCTAATTTCTTGCCCTGTGGCACTCATTATTGTTAATGGTATAAAATTGCCTCATAAAATACAGAGCATATCTTCAAGCAGCATTTGATACTGCACTTTTCTCTGGGACATATAGCACTGTTATTATTGTGTTGGGTATGGCTGTACGGTTTAAAAAAAATCCCATTTTGAATTAAATGTACAGTAATAATAATTGAAGGGAAAATTGAATAATGGAATAATGTAAAACAGCAAGAAGGCGCCATAAAATATATGGAACTTTTTATTGGCTATTTTTGAGGGTTATTGCTGTAAGGTGTCGCTTTCCAGAAGCCTCGCACTAGCTTTGCTTCCAGGCTCTTAGCATTGCTTTACCATTCCCACCTTCAGCTGGCAATGTATACATAATGATGCATGATATACATAATTAAAATAAGAATAAATTCTCATAACCTTTTTCCCTGTGAGTGGTAACTTTCCTCACATTTGGCCTTCTTACCAGAGGCACAGTAGTTTGAGGGCACGGTGCAGGATCGTGCTCTTCTGGGGTTGAAACGTCTTTTGTGATGGAGCTGCTTTTCCAGTTTAGGGAACACTGCGGTGACCCAACTTGGGGCAAACTTAGGACAAAAACCTCATAAAAATTGAGGGAGGATGGAAATGTTAGTTTGTAAGTGGAAAACAGTAAACACTTTGGACATTTACATACCTACAGAGGGAACGTTAGGTGTAGAGCATGGCAATAAAACATCTTTCTTTTGCCTAAAAAATATTTAAAAAGGACCCTGCAATATCCTGGGCTGCAGTTTAACAAGAAAATAGATGGAATCAAACTGGACATTTTGTTCAGGATTTTTTTTTTTGGATGCTTCAGTAAACCCCATTCCAATAAACACTGCATCCAGTACCAGGATAAATTTGCTGGAACACCTTCACATTTAAATCACAGGTGGCGAAGGGGTTGTCCCCAGGAACATCCTAGAAAGACAAATCTGCATAAGGTCCTAGATGCAAAAGGGGGTACAGGCAAGGACGACTTTAGCAAATGTAAGTGATCGTTCACAATGATTCACCGTCACCAACAGACAAGTCAAGGCCACGTTTAAATGTCTGTCTGAGTGAACTATAAGAACTTGCATGAGCAGCGCATGAAACCCCTAAAGCTGTCTGATGCAAACGTTTGACGCAGCTTGGCAATGTTTAAATTTTAGTGGCATGTATGGCCTTTTTTTAAGTTAATAAAACAGCCTGTTTTCCTTCTATTTAAGAAAATGATCTCTTACCTTGACATCCCATGTAATAAGTTTAGTTGGAAAATGTAATATAATTTGGCATAATACAATCATGTAACCAGGGTAACAGTGTCTCAGATAAACAAAAGGAACACAAGCAGAAACTTATGATGTGGGGAAATAGAAAAAGAAAAGAGGGGGGAAAAAGGGAAAGTGCAATATCAAACCCAAGTAGAAAAAAGGCAATGCTATAAACAAGGGCTCTGACAGCCAGCAAATGCACAGAAACCTGTCAGTCACCTTGTTTTTTTTTTTAAATTGCCAAGTATAGACTACCAAAGCCACCTGCTACTTCTTATCATCTCCTGAGGACAGCAATAAATAATATTAAAACAAAAATAAGAAAGAAAATATAGACACTGCCAATAAAGTGGGAAAAAAAAACACAAGCAGAAGGAAAATGAGGGCTTTTAAATGCTTTTAAATTCTTAAACAAATGTTTCTCCCGAAGTTGTCAGAAAAGTAGGCAGACACTCTGGTGTCTTTTCCTCATGTGGACATCAGAGGTGTGATGGAAAACCAAAAGTGCAGCACATGTTTCACTGGGTCATGCTTGGATTCTTGGCCCTGTTAAGAGGAGGAGGAGGCCAAGACAGGAGGCTATGCTGACCAGAGACTGAATATCCTGCTACAGAGTCCAGATTCAAACAGGTAGCTCAGGTAAATTATAACAGATCCAGCTTCCTGCCCCAGAAAGGGTTCTAGCTCTCAGGCCTAACCCATGGAAGAACCTTGGTAGGGTTTAATGTTTAAAAATTTGAATTGCCTAGTGATGTACCTAAATTATTTGGCTGGATAATTTTTTTTTGTCCCCCCAAATTAATGCACATTCTATTCTGAATTTCCACACTAAATAAAAAAGAAATGAAAATTACAACTGCATATAAAGTAAAATTACCAGTAATGATAAAAAAGCACTTAGCTATATGCATAGCTTCTGTATATCTATATAGTTATATATAGAGAGATATCATATGTTACCTCATTTTTCATGAAATACTTTTTAGGTTCCATGGGACAAAAAGTCAGATATTATCATTTTAGATAAACTTAAAATGGCCTTCACAGTCATTGGGTGTCATCTTTGTTTTATGTCTGCCCATCCAAATACCAATAAATATGTAATGTATTACAGCTTCCTGTTAGAACCACAGTACAAATGTTAGGCTTGGGGAAATGTCTAGAAGAACAGGGTCATACATAAAGGGGAAAAAGGAAAGAGGGATATGGAAGGGCATCATGAGGATAGTGCCCCAGAAAAAACAAAACCAAAGAATATATTTGTGGAGGGATTTTTTGTGCGGTAGATTTGTAGAAAACCAGGGAATGAATACACTGACAACCTTAAGCCCAGAAAAGAAAAAACTCTTCCGCTCCTTTCTAGCCACACTAAACTGCCTCGAAAAGATGCCACTTTCTCCAACCAAACACCACCGCACATATCAAACACCACCAACTCTAACCAGCCACAAATCAGCCAAATATGAACACACTACCAACCATTCACAAAACCACGAGTGGGGAACAAAACTCTGCAAAACCACATGCCGCCACTCGCCAACAACCTCCTGTTCCTATGGGTGGTTCTTTAAAAAGATGAAGGTGTGAGTCATCCAGCTAACTGACTGAACTGCTCACACAGGTGTGTCTGTTCACTGAATCCACATTCCTGATCGCATGGACAAAAAGAAAACCACACACGGCCAACACAGGGCCACGATATTCCATTCAGGTTTTGCTTACATGTACCCTGGTTGAGGAATTTAACGGCAGCATCATTAATGCGTTGGTTCGAGTTTTGCTGCATCGCCGTTGCTGATACAAACAGGACTACATTGAGGGAGAATTATTTTATTTATCTTCATCTCTTTTAGCCACCCGACAAAAGGATTTGTAGACCTTTTTTTTAATCCCCTGCAAAAAGTGTTTTCTTTGCCGCCACCGGCATCCCCTTTCTCCCTGTCACCTCGGGGCAGACCCCCTAGAGTGTGCAACTGCTGTCTCCCAACAAAGCAGCAAAAAAAAAGAGCATCGAAGAACAGAGCTGGCTGTTCAGTAAAATAATTTTGCCAAGTTATGCTTGTTGCTACCGAATTCTTTTTTCTCTGAGAATTCGTTTTTCCTTATAAAGCCCAACCTCAGTGTCAGTGTAAGACTAAAAATTCATTTAATCTCAATCTGAAACTTAATGGTCCCTTTGGGTCTTCTCGGCCTCAAATGCAGAATCTTTACCTACTCTAGTCGACCGCTATCCATTTAGCTTTGATCTACTGAACAGAAAATTCTGCGAAACACAAATGATGTTTTTCCTCACCCGTTCTTGGTCGACACTTTACATAATGCCGTGGGTTATTCAAAGAGAGAAGCGATAATGCAATGCTCGCAAAAAAAAAAAAATCATTCTAGAAATAGCAAATTTTGCTTTCCAGCCTCACTTTGCAACTGCTGCAGTGCCACAATGCAAATCTCAGGATCTCATGAGCTTACATTCGTCTATGATCAAAAATAAACAAACGGCCACGTAAGCCACAAGGGAAAACATTTCCAAAATGTTCTGCTGTAGAAGAAGTGGTTTCCACATGCTTGTCCCAGTCTGTCAGTGCGACAGAAGCGGCATGCTGAGAACATGGGCGTGCGCTTAGCTCTCGTCAAAAGCAAACAAACCTTCGCTCGAGACACACAGGGGAGAAATTTGCAGCAACATGGCTCTGTACAAAGAATAGTTCATCTCTCAAGATACAGTCAACACCGAGCTTAGTGACCTCAGCTACGGTGTCAACAGAAATGAACAAAGACACAAGTGCATGGAAGTCACATGAGGGTTGTTCCCAAAATGTATAACAGTAAAATCCTCTTCTGTTACCGGGTTGCCCTCCATCGCCACCATGGTGCAGCTGTGCTCAGCACACGGACTCATTTCAAACAAACAACATCTCTAAGACTCACAGGCGAATCTGCTCCCACAATGCAATGCTGCTGAAACATTGATGTTCATTTTTTAGCTTTTGCTAGTTCCTCCAATGACATGACCAGACCAGGATGATGCATTCATTCAAATCACCAAACGTAAAAATGTTCACAAAAATGTTTCACAAACTCTGCACTGGGGAAGTTCTCTAAGATTCAGTTTTCTCCATTAAGATTATTTTTATTTGTACTTAACTTACATTTGTATTAATTTAAAAGATTAGATGCTTAATGATAGTTAAAATAAATGTAATGTTTAGACGACACCTTTGTTTCATCGGGGATACACATTTTCTTATTTCATTTATTTCTGTGATAAAGAATCAAATTAATGCATATTTATGATTATTTGTTTGAACATAAAAATAAAAAAATATTAACATTCTTAATGTGTTTTTTTACCGAATAACTTTAACAAGTAACGATAGTCAAGTCCACTGCTAAATTCCAGAATTGCTGTTTTTTACATTTAGCAGCGCCACCATGATGTTTGAAAGATACACCAGCCATCAAATTATGTTATTACCTTTTGTTTACCACTAAAACACACACACACACACACACACACACACACACACACACACACACACATGAAAACAGTTTAATTCTTCCGCTCCAAATTAATTATAAGCTTCACCATGAGCCTTCAGGCACGGAAAAAGATTCCCCTTATGTATCAAACTTTTCATCTCCCGTGCTTCAATGTAATGCGTAGTTAGTCATCTTTTGCCTTTATTACATAAAAAAGAAACATTTCTCAAGGGCATGTTTTTTTCACATCATTTAACCGAAACCCCCTTGCACACAGCCATGTATTATTTATATAGAATGTCCAAATTAAATTAGACGGAAACCGAAATAATTTCTGCCATTTTGATGCCCTCTCAATAAAGCAAGGTGCCAGCATTCAAAAGCTGAAAAACAGATTTTATACAGTTTTCCTTCGGACCAGCAAGCGCGGCGTCAGTCGCGGTGTGGGAAGAAAGAGCCACTTACCCCCATCCTTTAAAACAAAAAAAGAAAAAAAAAAAAGCTGGAACTGTTTCATTCGTTTGCAACATCTCTCCCAAAGGAGGGAAGGCACTTTATATTTTTATTATTATTTTATTACGCTGCTGAAAACGCACTTTTATAAAACAACAAAGAACAATATTCATAAAAGACTTCATTTTTTCGTGGCCTAGAGCAAGGCCCTGGCTTTAAAAAAAAAAAAAAATTAAAAAAAAGAGAAGGAAAGGAAGAATAAAAAATGAAATTTATTAGCAGTGAAACACTTCTGTGTTTGAAAACACTGGCAGCTACTTGCTTGTATTGGAAAGCCAAAAATGAAATTGCTGATTTTTTTTTCTCCCAATCTTCAGTCAGCATAATAAATTTCTTAAACCTCCACTATGTTTAGATAGTATTACTATGCCTTGTATATATAATAAAATGGCTTAATGTGCCTTGGTTTGCAATGATGTTGAATTTTAACTTACATTTGAATCAGTTAGGGTATCTAGTGCTGTCCTGCAACTGCCAATATTTTAACATTGGCTCGGTATTATTATTTAAGAGGTAATTCACAGCACTTTGGGCTTAATCGTCTTCTTCAGTGTGCACATTTTGTTTTCCCAAAATAATCTCAGAACTGGTTTACCAACACATCCAAAAAGGTTGCAGTTGCAACCACGGCACAAATGTGCTCTTCTTTGCTTCCTGTAGTCACATACATCTTTATTACTTATGCATGTGGCTTTTCTATGTATTAATTATTATTTTACATTTTTTATTTATGATCATTTTGAAAATTTGAAATACTTCTGATTTATTTATTCATTCACCACCATTAACATCAGCAAGAAATGTGTGAACAAGTCGCAGGGAAATCCAGCTTATTTATGGTCTCGCACGAGTCATCGATTATCGGTTTGACGCTTTTTTACAGGAATCTCCAGAATGTGATCATTCAGGTTATTCCTTTCATTCGTTTTGAATTTGTTATTTTCTCACCACCAATAGAATCCAGAGTGTGGCAGGAACCTGCGGACCATATGTTGTATTTTTACATATTCATTTTTTTGAGTTAAGTTGCTTTGTTTAACTTTTTCATCACAAACACACACAGAATTCAGCATGAGGCAAAAGTACATGCAGATGTAGATAATAAGTGAACGTAGTGCCAAGGCTTAAAGTCTGAGGCCACAGCAGCCAGACTGATCTCTCTCAAGCTGCCTCTTTATCAGACTCACAGGGGGCTTCATTTAGAAAATTCGCACCCCGCTTGTATTAAATATGAGCATAAGATTATATTTCAACATGCAGGCCAATGACGCAGTAATGCAAAGGAAATTGGCCTTTGGAAAGGTAACCTCAAGTCTGCATGAGCACATTTTCCCCATGGCCTTATAATTGTCAATACTGGCTTATATTCACTTTATCCACTATCTATCTCCCTGTCCGTCTGGCCATCTGTGCATTTGTATGTACATCTGTCTGTCCATTCGTCTGCCCATCCATCCATCCATCCATTCATCCCTGTATGTCTGTCTCTTCGTTTTCAATTAATTTCTAAAAGATGTGAATAGCAAAGAAAGATAAGTTTATATACACAGACAGACAGATAAACAGATAGATAGATACAGAGGCATTGTGTGTCTCTGGAAAGATTTGGGTGTAAACTTTTGATTTTGACACTTTCATGTCTCAAGGACAAAACTGCCTTCTGTACTGAACAGTCAAAGTTGGGTTGTTGTTAGAGGTTAGAGCTGAGGCGGCCAAACACCAGCATAGCGAGCATTGTGATGACATTTCCTATCCTCACCGGTAAGCCTGGTTTATTCACAAGGAACTTGAACCTAGATTCAAGCTTTCGAGAATGAGGTGTTCCCTGAAGGAAGAACTGTTGGAGAGCTTCTTCTATATTTATGTGGCACTCACCTGTTTTCATTTTCTTTGTTTTAGCATCTTGGTACTCTATGCATGAGGTGGACGTTGCTCAGTGTGTAGTCTACACGCACACTGGATGGAGCCATTAATGCAACTGCTGGCAGCAGCTGAAGGAGAGGCACCAACTAGTTTATAACAACACCTCTCCTATAAGACCTTCTCTATCAATAACCCCAAAGCTCAGCTCACAGAGCTCCTGAAAAGCCACCGGGGCATTTTTCTTCCAGGGGTTCCAAGTCCCGAGCAACGAAACAAAGGGGCCGAGCAAGAACTTCCGGGGCTTTAACTAACACAGCTGTGTGAAACAGCATCCGCCCACCGACATCCTCAGCAGGAACGGCCGCAAATTGCTGTCGACAGGCAAACACTGCTCGGCGTGGAGGTAAGCCAACAACCGTAACGTCAGCCACAGCAGAACCAATATCAGTCCAGCTGCTGTGGCATTTATCCCTGGCTTTGGCCAACAAACTCAAGCAGATGTCGCTTTTACTCATCACGAACAAGGGATTTTCGATTAGGCTCGGTCACTTTCCCAGTTAATTGAGTCATATAAAGAATAAGAAAAATTACGAAAGTGACAGTCGTTCAAATTGATTTGCCAAAGCGAGGAACGATTTTCTCGGGAGATAAATAAATAAGTGACTGAATAAGAATGCAACATTTAATCCGGTTTCTAATGCATTCCGTAAATACCCGTCTGTGCGTTCTTCCCTCACGGCATCGCTCACCACTGCAGACTACAGTGCGTGCAAGTCTGAGGACTGTCAGTTAAAACAGTGGAGGCCGCCTTCAGTTTAGCAACTACCCTAGGCTCACAATGTATTCAGTAACAATCGCGGACAAAACTAAGTTAGACAAACAGATAGACAGACAGATACAGAAACAGACACATAGATGGACAAACAGAAAGACAGATAGGCAGACAAATAGATGGACGGGCGGACAGACGCTGTCACGATCATGACCAGTAGTTTATAAAAATATTTGAATGGATGAATATTTTATAGAAATAATGACATATCCAGGTATAGAAATAGCAGCAGAAGAGGTGACAGTAGAGGCTAAGAATTTAACTGGATCTTTAGTATGCATAGAATTTACCAGAACACAGTGGAACACAGAGTTTCCAGAGTTTTCTGAAAACCGCAATAAGCAGAAAGAATTTTAGAAAATGCACACATCGCTGTGCTGTTAAAAGAATTGAAATTGCAAATGACTAAACTAAGCGATTGGTGCGAACGTAGGTTGGTAATATAGCATTGTGGGTGACAACCTTTTGCAGTTGTTCTGTGTTGCAGTAACAAAATAGAAGGCGCACCACTTAATTTTGCAGTATAAATGTGTGAAACTGTTAGGCAGCTTTTGAATTTCGGCTTAAAAAACACAAAATTAAAAATGCATCATTTATACTTAGACACAGTTGCCCTGGGAGAACATTTGCTTTTATATCAAATGTACTGTGTAACAAAACCTGAACTAAATCCCTAATATAAGGTCAAAACAAGTAAGACACCAATAAATTACACAATCTGATATCATATGAGAAAAAAAAATGGTAAAAAAGGCGATTTGTTTCCCATAGACTTTAAATCTGTTTTATAATTCTCTTTTATCTGACATGACCAGCACTTGGGGGCTTGGATTGTGTATTCGTTGCCTTTGGATCCATAAAATTCGCATCCACTGTGGCCGCTGATGATCCTGGAGATCAAAGAGCTGCAAGGAGCCTGACACAGTCGCAGCCACGGTGGCACCCAGCCTTGCGCCTGGCCAGCAGGCTGCTGTTCCAATCCTGTGTGCTGAGTAACATTTTGAGAACATTTGCCACAGATTTGGAGGCAGAGCTCAAATTGAATGTTTGGCCATTGGTTCTGGATTGGGGTCTTTGAAAACAGACGCACACGGACCTCACTTTCAGCCAAGCGTGGAAATTTTCTATCCGCGGAAATTTGCAACCTGCACGCGCAACAAAAAATGAAATTGTGCCTTTTTGATATTCTGATTTTGTATTTAAGAAAAATATGGGTAAAACACCATACCCAGCCTGAAAAACCCGCCAAAAAAACAGGGAGACCCTTCATCTGGCTCACCATCCTCAAACACCGATTTTTACTTTTGAATATCAGTTGTATCATTCCCTCACGCTGCCTTAGATGCAATGATTATGAAATGTGTACTTTACTATAGGCCTGGCATCAAAGTGAAGGAGGATGTTAGCATGGGCTGCACATAGGAGTCTAACATTGCAATTCCACAAATACAACCGTTGTCCCCAGGAACGGCAGCATGGGCGGCCCCCAGGGAAGGTGTGATTCGGAACGCAGTCAGGTCTGTCGGAGGTGCATCCGGACCACTCTCCTGCTCAGGGAAGGTTCGGCGGAGCATAGCAGGATTGTCATGGCGACACGCGGCAACGCGTCTGCCACACTCCAAGCAAGCTCATTTCCACATCGCCGACTGTGTCCGTGCACATCCACCCCCTTGAGCGACCACCTATTCCTCTCTCCTCCGGTTTGGTTAACACAGTGTAAAGCCGTTGGAAGGAGGACATGGCACTTTTGTCACCACTTAGTGTTCTTCTCAGATTAGTTCATAACTCCTACCTACAGGTGGAGCCGAAAAGTATGCCTGCTGCGAGTCCTTCTACTAATACTACAGCATTGCAATCTTGCATCAAACTCGCCTCCTGAAGGCATTCGGGCTCAACTGTGGAAATTATTTCGCTGTCTGGTTGTGATTTTCAGCATTGTTTGAAAGAGAGGAAATTGCGATTTGCTTTGCTAAAGACGGGAGACCGATACTTACTTTCAGCACCGATTATGTGCTGAAAAGTGATGTTTACAAAGAAAAAAAAAAAACCTTTCACAAATTCATACATATCGAGGGGATTTTCAAGCCACATTCAGCCTAAATTTTTATTTCCCAGTCGTGATTATTGATAAAGATTAATAAATACACAGCACGGACACAATAGGCCTTGATGAGTTCGTGGCTCTCGTAACCTCGGCTGTTATTTACATATTTTTTCCAGCCTTTCGATCTCATTTGTTCTCAATATTTTGCATGCCTCGCACCGTTTTCCTCCTTCCTTAAACTCTGCTTAAAAGTGTGCTTAGCAGGTTTTACAGGGAGACTTAGAATTAATCATATTGTATGTTAGACAGGATGATGAATGAATAAGACCACTTGAAACAGAGGGAGCAATGGAAAAATTAATCTTTTCCCTTACTGATGACAAGAAAACCAAATATATGTTTTTTTTTTTGTGTTTAAATGTCAAGCCAAACAATAGATCAGAAGGCCGTAGACAGCGTAAAATGCTGGATATATAACAGAGGATATAAAATAGCCACTCTTTTTTAATTATATCAAATTATGATCTCATCCATTTAAAATTAATGTTAAAATAATTATGAGTATGAAATGAGTACAACAGTGTGGAGTCATGGGTACAGTACTGGACTGTATAGCTGAGAACTGCAATGAGTACAACAGCATGGCGTAGTATGTACTACTGGATATATAACACAGGATATGATATAACCACCCATTTTTAATTGTGCCAAAAAATTATCCATTTAAAATTAATGTACAAACAATTAATGTTTTGGCACTTCAATATAAATTTAGTTGTATTATATTTTGAACGACACATGTAAAGCGAGGGGCATTATTCTGTAATATTTTGGCAATATACCTATTAGACTGCATTCGTATTTAAATCACTGCTACAAATTAAAACTAAAACCAGTAGGGAAGAAAAAAAAAAAAATCAGATGCTTATTATGGGGTGCTGTCAAAGTTATGGATTTGCCAAAATGGAAGCATCGCACTCTGAAGGCAAGGGTAGTCTTCTGTTGGTTCTGCTAGGCTTCTTAACCGCAAGTTAAGGAGCCTAGCAGAACCAAGAATTAGTGCAGGCGGTGGTGACGTCATGGGTTCGCAGTCCTCACACCAGCACTTGCGAGGGATGCAGGCCCGACCCCTTGCACTGGGGCCGCAGCATGAGCTACTATACGGATTCCAAACACGCAACTCGGATTAAAAAGTCTGAATAATGTATGCGAGCCGCAGCTGCCGCAAGTGCTAAGACCCTGCGATTTGAAGGCAGAGTGGGAGTTTGTCGAGTCAGTAACCATAAGCTGGACTGTTGGGTGCTCAAGTGCGGACATGAGCGACCCGCCGGATTGCAGCACATCCACATGCCTAAGCCCCAAAGTAGCTACGATGAAGATCTTTTCTATAAAGACGACTGTCCAGTTTTCTGCTTACAACCTAATAAAATGTCCCAAAAGCATTTTTGCCATAGGTGTGTAGAAATTTAATAAAAAGCAAAGTTTAGTTACTAATACTTTCATTCAGCCTGCTGCAGAATGAGCTGTGGTTTCCAACATTGTGATTTCTTTCATCAGTCGTGTATGCTCCAGTCCCCTGGGGAAGATCTGCGATGTATAGGAAGGTGCATTTCTTCTAGAAAACAACCCAATGCTCACAGAAGAGGGAAAAAATGAACAGTAATTCTAATTTATGGTATTTTTCCGAGGATTAAGATGCAGTTTGCTCGAATCTCGGGGCCTGGGGATTTGCCGGGAAGCATAAGCTCCATACAAAGCCAAAGGGATTGCCGTCTTTGTTAGCTCAACACATCTCCGGGAGCAAAGTGTACACATTCGACAGCTTCTGCCGAGCCCCGGCCATGGGAATTAAAATGGTACTGAAAAGTCACATTCAGTGCACATCCGAGACGAGGGATTGTCTAACTGGGCTGCCTATGCAAGTCAGGTGAAATCCTGCTCTGCTAGTATTTACCTCCGGAATTACAAATTCCAGGTTCTTCTTGGGGGGGAAAAAAAGGCCAACAAAAGAAATTAAATCAGTTCAGTTATTGCATTAAGATGTGTACAATAATTAAAAGAACTTTGCGCTATTTATTTTATCCAGATGAGAGTCTTTGCTGCTCCCTCGGAAATTAATAAAGCTACGACTTGAACGCTTTTTTTCCCCCTCTTTTCCATCAGAATGGGCAAATCTTTAACTTTTCTTCATTTTATTGCATACCTTTGCTTTTTACAAATTTGCATCCACCTGCTGCGAAAGCGCCCATCACAGCCACGTTGCTGAGGTCACTGACAAAGGTGTGTAGGGTGGACTTGTGGAGATGGTGTGGAGTAGTTCTTAGAGTACTGAACTTGGGATCCAAGGACTGTAATGTGTACAACAGTGTGAAGTAGGGGTCAGAATGCTGGACTCAGGATCCAAGGAATGTAATGAAATGAGTAGAGCGGTGTGGAGTAGTAGTGGTTTGAGGATTGACTCTACTCATCTTACCGTACGTGATGTTCACGCGATCAGGCACTTTGAAATGTGTCATCCTTGACGGAATGTTTTCTTTTCCAGCCGCAGGTTATTTGTTCAGTTTAACATGACTGATTTTGTCAGGAAATGCACATAAACTGCATTAAAACTTCTCACAGGACATCCTCATCATACTTTGTCTAGAAGCCAGGATTAATTTCATTTTTGCTGTACATACCGGATTCTGAATACATGGTGTTTGTTTACCATCTGAGCATCTGTTACCTTGGCAATACCTGTTTCTAGGAGGCAGATGTTCCAGAAGAACCAAACAGTTTTCACGCTCCCGGTGCTAAATTGGTTTGGGCACCATTTTCTTGTTTTTTTTGTTTTTTTTGTTTCTCCTTTTCTCCCACCTTTGTTCCTTTTCTTGAACCACTTTGCTGTAATGAAAGTCATTCCTTTAAAAAAAAAAAGAATACATTCAAAAAGACATCAGTTTCCTTTCCTTTCCACTGTGGAGAACTCCTCACGCTTTGTCGTTTTCTTCTGTTCCTCTAAGAAAACATCCTTTTAATCCACATTTAATCGCTTTTCTGCAAAATCGGAATGCTATCTTGTGAATATACAATGTTCCTCCCTGGCCTGTGTTCTTAATTCTCAAAAGTGTCTCTCATTTTTATTAAATCACTTGCTGGTGAGAAAATTTAATAAAGGCAAGCATTTCCTCATTCATGCAGCTGTGCATGTACAAACTGGGATGAAGTCACAGACGTTACGGTTTCACACTAAGCAGACGATTTCTTTAAATTTTTATCCATCTATATTCATACTTTTATTTGGCAAATATTCTTTCCCCTGTTTTGTGCACCATGCACAGAGGTGCTTTATACACTTGTTAAACAAGGCGGTCCAGCAGTAAACAATTCTTTACTCTTGCAGCAGATCGATGCTCCTTAAATCACTTTTTTAAACAGCATCTTTTTTTTTTTTTTATCATTTACATTCTTAGCTGATTTTTTTTTCTTCCATAAACCAAAACAAGTTGTCATTTTCTCTATACATACAGATGCAAGTTCTATTTCAGCAGTTAAGCACAAGCCCTCAACGTGACAAGAGCTGGACTTCACCTTAAATGGAAACTGGCAAACTGTGACCAAGTCGGTACCCAAAATGTACTTTTCTTCTGATTCTGCAGAGTTTTTAAGTCTTTTCCTCTTGGCAATGGCTGACTTTGTTTATATATATATATATATATATATATAAAATTATTTTTTTTTACATTTTTAGTTTGTGGAAGGGCTTCTTCTAAATATAGAACACGTCACAGCCGGATGGGGTAATTGCTCATAGCTCTGCAATGTCCAACATCCAAGTAATCAGGGGACCAGAACCATGGTTTCTACCACCTGGGTAATAACAGAATGAGTCAGATGTGGGAGTCTGGAGTCAGAAACTCTTGAAAAGGTCAAGGGTAATTCGAGGAATTAAGACTGGCTTGTGGCATCAGAGTGACACGCTGTGTTTCTGTTCCGCAGGGGCTAAACCCACATCCTTTTCCACCAAATTACAAATTCAAATGAGCCCATCTACATGTTCTGAAATCCCAAAAATGGATATTAATTTAGTTGGGGAATTATTGTGCAGTATGCAGCACATGCAATAAAAAAAGACTGAAAATGTAAAATATGGATGGAATTATTGGCTGCGTATTGTTCATTTCACGTTAGAAACAATGCTGGACTGAACTGTTTATTTTCCAAGGCGGTTATTTTGAGGGAGTCGTGGCAACCCTGTGCCGCTGTCTGGCCACAGTGCACCCCGGACAGGACGCCGAGCCAGATCTTAGCAAGATGAACGCAAGTTAAACAATTCGGGTGAGATGCATCTTTGAACCACAGGGAAGGTGCAGAAAAGGAACCAGCAACCTCTGCACTGATAGAGCTGGGACCAGATTCAAAGTGACAGCCTTGGAGCTGTAAGGGGCCCGCGCTAACCGCTCCGCCACCCATATTTGTACACCGGAACGCAAAATTCTTCCAAGCTTCCGTTTGCGTTGGAAGCCGCTTCACCGCTAGTTCAAGGTAGCGCGCCACAAAAGGAAGCGAATAAAAGGCCACGACCATTGAGCGTGCATTGTTGGAGTGCGGTGTTCTTCGTTTTTAATTATTATTTCAAAACAGCCACGTGGCAGCTTATTCATCTGATCTGGCGAAATCCGAACGCCACAGGAAATATCCATCGCTAATAGAAAATTCCAATTACGCTTCGTGGCGTCCGGGAGAATCCATGTCTATTCATCTGCATGCAACCTCCCTGCTGCCGTTTTGGATGGAGATAAAAACAATAAAAAATAATCTTCCTGTACATCCACCCCACTTGATGGCTTAGTCTTCACAGCTGAAAACTTGATCACGTTGGCACTTGCACTTTTGGCTCTTTCCAAGGCGCGGCTAAACAGATTTGCGGGCTTGGCCAAGCTGTATGTGGAGCACTTCATCGTGCTCTAGCAACAATCGCAGTTTAATTATTAATGCTCTCTCTCAGGCCTGGGAGGTAGATTCTGAGAACACCCAGGAAACAGGAGATCTTTACTAATCCAACTTCTGGCGTGGAGCTCGGCGAACAGTCGAGCTTTATGTTGTAGTCTTTATTCATTGAACTTGGACTAGAAAACAGAACATTTTCCAGCGATGGGAATCCGCTTAATATATTGCTGCTCTCCTTATAAACACCGATTAAGCCCACTTTAAGCTCATTTAAGGTCCGTGTGCAGGTACAATGTGGATTCGGTGGGCGGGTGTTGTAATAACCCCCTGACTGACAAGCCAACACGCAATCGCTTCTTGCTGCTGGGTGCGCTTACAGTTCCGGCTAAATATGGATTCCACCACAGCGGCCTACGCAGCGGCTACATTGTTCTCTTGTGTTCTGGAGGCAGAGCCAACTCGATTCATTGGCTAGAGAATGAAAACAGCTGGTACAACTGGCAAAAATGTGGGTTGCGCCGCGGAAACCTTGACCAGGGATAAGCGATCTTCTGACCGTCCCATCCACCCACCCACATTTGTGACATGATGCAATTTGGAAGATCCCGCTTAGCTTTTTCTTCATAAGCACATGTGACAATGTGGTATGCAAGGATATGGACCCAGGAATTCGAGCTTAATTTTGCTTTATTCTGGAGCTTGTAAATTGAGGAAAAGTGGATCGGGCATCTGGTTCTCTACCTTCCAATTAATGCGGTCAAAGGGTTTAAACAGGGGCGTTATGGTATCTAGACGTTGGTCATAACTGGTTTTATGTTACGATGGCGTGAAAACTCCAGTGTGTGCAAGTGCAATGGTTACGAATGTGAGGAGTCCTATATATAATGCGATGCATGCACTTTTTCTGTGATCTGCGCACACGTGTGTGCTGTAACTGCAAAGAGTCCTGTACAATGACTGACAAGGATGCTGTATGATATTTGTGTGTGCGAGTGTGTGTGTTGGGTATTCCTTCTGCCTCCCCCACTACCCCACAGTACGTATCAGTAATGAAAAGAAAAATCAAGTTAACCTATAATGCCTGCTAAGACATTACATCAAAGATCACACCATCAAGCTGTAAAACATTTAATATCACCCATTTTTGCATGAAAGTTCCTACTTTTTTATGATGAGCATTGTCATGCAATTTTTTTTTTCAACGTTACAACCTGTATCCTGTTCCACATATTTAGCTGCCTTGTAGGAGTAACCATGAGATTTAAATATGTCAGACACATTTCTGTTTAAATGGAACCACAATGTGTCCAGGATTACATTATAAACAAATAGGTAATAAAAATAATAATTTTCCCTTTTTTTAATGCTTACATTACCCTTCCCCAAAGCATTATTAAAAGACATTTGTCGCTTGTTATAATATTGAACCATCTCTCTTTGGCATGGCCCTGACCCTTGAACTTATTATGAATTCGAACAAATGCAGCATTTGACTGTAAGAAGCTGACTGAATAATGTGTCAGGACATAGTCGGACGATTTCTGGTTCATATCTCGAGAGGTGTCTGCTGTTTCATAATTAAACAAGTTAGTTAAAATTTATTGTAACATTATAACATCTTGTAGATCAATGGGATACAACTGTGTTGGATTAAAGGCCTGGGATTAAAGCAACATTTTTGCATTAGCTAATGGAACAAAGCTACTAGAAATTTGAGTACATTATTGCTTACTGGTAGTTACTCATCTACAAATAAATATTTATTGTGTTGCTTGCACAAAACACACCATCGCCGGAGTTTTGTATGACTAAAACTGTTAAAGGGAAGTATTAGACCAACCTTCCAACTATGCGCAGGAGTAAATCCCCTCAGTGTGTATAAGGGCTCTACTTCTAGTTCCACATTTATGCCTAGTACACCACCTCCAAGGTGGACCTACACCAGCAAGCCTACTTTCCTGCTTTTCATACCACTAACACTTCTGACGTCTCGGCATCAGTGCGAGTCACACAGAAGCCACCTTTTCCGCGCATCCATTATCCTTAACCTCTTGTACCGGTCAAGGTTGCTGCAGACCACAGCCAGAACACTGGCCAACAGGCTAGGACCCTATGACCTGGTTGGGACACCGATCCACTGTAGGGTAACCACATGCGCACGTTCACACACAACCACATGCTTTAGGCTATTTACAGTGATCACCTTACCTGAAATGTACATCTCGGAAGGAAACCTACGCACACACGGATAGGTCATGCAAACTCTACACTGACGTACGTGGACTGAAACCCATGCCCAGACAACTCGTGTACTGTAAGGAAGCTGCTCTACACACCACTCCACCATAACCCGCTGGTTGCACGATAATCGCAATAATAATACATTTCAATGACGCGGTTGTCAGTCATCAGTTGTCAGCACGGCTTTGCCTACGTGCACGTTGGCCTCAGACAAAACTGTTTGTATAAAAATGGTCACTGGTGTACAACCTTGCCATTAATTTCACACAGCCACCTGCCAATGCTGCTGCCATTATCCACATTAAGACAAACAGTACCGCTGCATTGCTCGAATATGTTTGCTCATCTATAACTTTACTTTTTGCTTCATACTCTCATTCAACACGTACTCCACACTGCTAATGCTGATATATGGTAATTTACAGTGCCTCTGTTCACCTCCTGCTACTGCTTGACACAACAGCACAGTCCAGGCCTCCACTGGTCATCCATCCAATGTGTTCTTTTGACCATGCAGTCTAAATGTTTTTTATAGGCACCACGGTGACCGATATGTATGAAAGTGCACCTATATGGAATATGAAACCAACTCCCACCTGGAGTGGAGATAGATACATGAACTGTATCCTCTATTATCTTCTTAACAGGTAGATCATAGTCTGTGCAGTTTTGGCTTCAAGTCTTAGTTTGAAATTGAGCACAACAATGAATCTTGCAAAGACTGAAATTTTTTTTATGATGCCCCAATATTTGCATGCATCAGGGATGAACAGAGACATGATTGTAGGAACTTTGGAAACATTTTTCATAGTCACATTATGCTGTGCAGCATAGTCTTTACTCGAACCCAATGAAGATGCTGTGGCAAGACCTGAAATGACCAATTTGAGCTCAAAATCCCACCTGAATTAAAACAGTTCTGCAGAAGAGAGTGAGAATGACTGATATCAAATTACAGGAAGGAATTTGGTTGCAGTTATTGCTGTTAAAGGTGAACTAAGTTTGGAAAATATCCTGTACTGTACATACTGCACCATATATTGACCTACAGTGCTAGAAACACTACAGTAATCCTCCATGCAGCCATTCACACATTTAGAGCTACCATTTTATCCAGAAACTTTTTAACTATGGGAGGAAACCAGAGCATCCAAACTTCATACAAACTCAAAACAGAGGGAAACCCACTTACACCTGCATCACCGAGGCACTTAGACAGCAGCGCTAGCCACTGCACCACCCTTGGGTTTTCACTTATCTTTGTTTCCTCACAGTCTGCGCATCTTACAGATGGTAACCCTTTTCCTCGTGCCGTTGCTAGGCACCGCATCCACACAATTCTTTGGCAAAATTAAACGCCTCTGTACAGCCCCACTAAGCAACCACCATTTGCCTAAGCTGCTACTTTCTCCATGCTCATGTTGAGCACTGAAGTAGTATAATTCATGCTGCATCGCCTTTTCTTGTCTTCAGAAGCAGAGCATTTTTTACTTCCCTGAGCTGAACTGGTACATCTCTGCTTTTTAAACCCTCACAAATTGCATTATAAAACAATTTACTGGACAACACTCCTCCTGTATAATATCCATTTGCTTTACAATACTCCTTAAAGTCCTCAAAAGCCTGCCCATATAACCCAGCTTACAGTTTCAGCCACTTTTTGTACAAAACTTCTGACTCACATGCACCTGACAGGATCCACCATGTTTTAGAGGGGTCAACACCCTAAAGCAGATTATTTAAATATCACTGCCAAAGCTTTCCAAGTTGTGAACTGGAGAACGTATTTTAAAAAAGAAAAAGAAGTATTGGCACAAACCCCTTGCCACTTGTAGCCATCAATCATGCACAGCATAAGATAAACAACCACAAACCTTCACACCCCCATATACATTTTTTTCTGCAAACTCAGCACCATCAAACTCCACTTTTCTTTTGCACAAATGTTCACATTACTGTGTATATAATGTAATGTACAGTGGGATATGATCGATATAGAATGCATTATTATTATTATTATTATTATTATTATTATTATCACACATGCCCTCCAAACAACAAATATATAACTAGATGTGGTGCAGTGACGCTAATACCGCTACTGAAAATAAATTGTGTACATATGTACATAGTAACCTATGACTTATTCTATAGCACAGAACACATGCTAAAAAATTAATAAATATCATTACACAGAGTAGCTGTCAATGTTATCTTTGTTCTTCAGTATCCGTGATGTGTGGCTGGGATGAATGCTGTCACTCTCAGCAGCTGAGGTCCAACTTTCTTAGGCATCCAGTCTTCTTTTTACAACATCAACTCATTCAGGTAGCGACGGTTCCATATTTTATCTTTCTATCACAAACTAAACTTTAGGCACCGTGCAGCATCTGCGGGTGTCAAGCAGGCAGGAGGTTGGAGGCTTTCCTAGAATGAGCAATGCTTCCATTAGGTCGGCTTGCTATCGGCTATGACATCCGTGCTGATAGGTGGAGCCAAATAGGCCAGGTGGGAATCAGAAACATGCATTTATAGCTGGAACCTGCGCTTATCGCTGATGCTTATAAATAGGGTTATTGGAATTGAAATGGCCTGAATTGAAATGGGACTGAACACACAGCCTGCATCTAAACAGTACTTATGTACAGTGCACTGTAGTAATATAATAAAATTAAATTTCAGAAATTACAAATGATGCAGCATTAGAACACGTAAGCCCTCCAACAAACTCTAAGCCAAGGCGGGGAGTGCAAAAGGCATTTGGCAAAGAATGCAATCACAGTTGAATCCTTCCATCAGATGCAATTTAATTATAGTTTTGCTTTACATCTCTTGCACCCTTTACACCGTGCGGCACATTCTAGAGGTTCTCTATCCAGCCTCCCAATATAAAGCGGTCAGTATGTGGATCAATACATTATTGTTAACTAGGACTGGCAGAGAACTGTCAAAAAAAATCTTGCGTTTGCAGTTGCAAGAGAAATCAGAAAGGGGGGGGAATACTTTTCACTGCATCATGTAATAATGTCATGAAGCCTATGCCCCCCATTTTATTTTATTTATTTATTTATTTATTTTGCTATTAGTATTATTTCGTGCAAGTGCATTTGTGCCTTGGGTTACAAAACGAGCAAAAACATATTAGAGTCGACAGGTACCCTGACCAATATTTTCAAATTCGCTTTCCTGACAGGCATCTGTTTCAAATGCTCCGTGTTGTGTAGCTCCTCAAATTACTCTTTACGACAGCAACTATTGACACAGCCAAGATGAGCTGGCATTGGATATTAATCATTGTTTGGGAAATGAGGTACAGTACACACGTACAGCGTGAAAGGAAAGAAAGAAATGTTTGCAATTCTACATGTAAAAACAGTACTGCGGTCTCAAAGCATTACGAGTTTTTCTTAACAATATTGTTATGAAATGATATTATTTCAGGAAACCTGCAGACTTTAGAAAAAGTGTCTGATGATATTCTACAACTAAAGAATTTTCTTTTCAGGTGTAATGTGTTGTGACTTACAATTATGTTTCTAGTGCAGAATTTGTCCCAGACCTTGGTATTTAAATAATGAAAAGCATGCAATCACAAAAAAAAAGTTAAATTTCTTTCAATTGCTGTATTTGAGACATACGTAAGTGTCATATACACACAATGACTTTCTAAAAAAATAAAAGGTAACAAGGTTCCCATTTTCTGTTCATTATAAATAGTGTATTATTTACACTAGTTGCTTCTGTCAAGATAAAATTCAGTAGATATAGAAACAGATGATAATAATAATAATAATAATAATAATAATAATAATAATAATAATAATAATAATAATAATAATAAACAGGACTAGTGAGAAATAGAGTGTTCAAAAATGTTTACCTGATAAATACAAACACATACACTGCTTATATTCAACTTGGTCAGGGGTACAGCGGGAAAGAGCACCTTGCACACCTTCCATTGTAGCTGCTGCCACTCAGCTACGCAATAAATATTCTTTCTCTGAATTCGTGTGCACACACTAGCTTCCTTGTGCGCATGCTTTGTTATTTTGCGTGCGTGATTTGAATTTTTGTGATGGACTGGCATCCCATCCACAGTTAGAAAATAAAGAAAAATACTGCATTTCCGCCATTTCCCACCGTATGCATAAAACTCGATTTGGAAGTCAAATGGAATCTTTGCAACATGTTTCAACTCGACTACCAGAAGATGAGGCTTAGCCGATCGACACAGTCAGTGAAAAACATTTGGAACCAACACCGATTTACCGTATGATAGGAATGACTGACACTTGAATTCCCTTTTGATGGAACACCAACTCCACATTCATCCCGAACATGAATACTGCCTGTCACTCTAGATGTGATTTTTTAAATCAATATGCATTTAATTTTCATTGAGCTTTTTCAATTTGTGATACACATTTTTCCAATAACATTACGATGTTAAAATGTTTATTATGTTGGGAAACAAAATTAAACGCAATTTTATTTTTTCTTAATGTTTGCCTAATGAACATCAACATAATAACAAAGTGCAGAGATTCACTTCCAGACACCCCAAGTAAGTTTGATACACATATTTTAGATTTGATCTGTTGATCTCACCATCATATTATTAGTTTATATGTACGGTTTGGAGACAAAGTCAGAGAGGTGAGATTGCGTTGGTTTGGACATGTGCAGAGGAGAGATTCTGGATATATCGGGAGAAGGATGCTAGGGATGGAGCTGCCAGGCAAAAGGAAGAGAGGAAGGCCCAAGAGGAGATTTATGGATGTGGTGAAGGAGGACATGCAGGTGGTGGGTGCGACGGGGAAAGATGCAGAGGACAGGAAGAAATGGAAACAATCGATCCGCTGTTGCGACCCCTAACGGGGGGGGGGGGGGGGGAGAGGAAGAAGAAGAGGAAGAAGAGGAGGAAGAAGAGGAGGAAGAAGAGGAAGAAGAGGAAGAAGAAGAAGATTATTAGTTTATATGTACCTTGAGTTAACTATAAGCTCAAGATTGAATTTGCCCCTAATAGTTAAAGTTAAATGAATCGTGTGTGGAAAAATGGGCATGTGATATTAGAAATGAAATTTATTTTATTACAATATATTTTAACGGTGAAAGCAAGTAGTGGTTGTGGTAAGGCTGCTGCAGACAAGACACCAAAGGCATTTGAAGGCAGAACACTGGATCAGAACAGTGGATCAGAGTAAGTTATAGCATCATCTCTGGATACCACTGCGAGCCAAATGTCTGGGTGCTGTCTATGGCCGATGAGCTAGGGACCAGATGGCCTTGAGCAGGAAGCAGAAGAGAGAGCAGAACAAATGGCTATGTATTTTATTTATAAATAGCATGGATAAATTTAAGGATGTGATATCAGGACCACAATATAGTAGCTGAAAAATCAAATGCATTGCAGCGTCGGATGATACATAAAGACGCAACACCCTAGTGGTAGGGGTCAGTATTGTGTGTGCACAGTTAAGTCAACACTTAACTAGTGTCCAGCTATAGACTGGACAGTGTGTTCTATTTCAGGGTTTGCACAGTTTCAGTGTGTTGAGAGGGGGTTTGGGGTGGTTAAGTGGCCTCAGGGCGGAGGCTAAAAGAGGAGCTGTTCCATTTGCCCTGCCTGGCTGTTATCTTCTGCTGCTACCCAGTGTTAATAAAGGCTGCGTTATGGAGACCCACAAATTTCCTCATTCCCACCATCCAAACCCTGATCAGTGTTTGCGGCAATATGTCATACAATGATATGGAGAGAGCTCTGCCTTTGCATAATATCTACTCAGTATTTAGTGATGGGGCTGTTGGTCATATAGACAGCCTATAAATCCAAAACTTTAGTACTACTCTTTCATTGTCCAACTACTGAAGCACAGAAACATGATTTTTAATTATATAAAACACTCACACTTAGTCCCAAGCCCTAATCTTGTGAGGTGGAACAGTTTAGGTATGCACATGAGTTCACATTCCTCATAGGCAAGTATTTATTATATGCCGTAAATAAGAAAACACAATAAAGAACCAGACGAGAATGTCTGTGCTCACCAGCAAGTCCTCACTCCCTTCTTTTACACTACATACCACCAAGCAATTCCCCAATGTCAAGTAAAAGCAATAATGAAAAGTATAATGGGAAGAAATTAAAACCTGGTAGAAGCCATATGATTGGATTATTCATCCATTTGCTCCCTTGGAAAACTTAAGGTAGCACTCATGGCTCAGGACCACTATCTCTTGGTGCATTAGGTGGAACTTTGGCACCATTTAAACAAGCAAACAAGCATCTATTCCATGAAGAAAGAAGAAAAAAAATCAACAGTAAATGCTTAAAAATGTTGATGAATATTCTGTCACTCAGAAAAGTACAAGTTAAGTCAGAGGCCAGCTTTATTCTTGTGCTCTATCATGGTTTAAATCCTGAGATGGGCTTCTGAATATAGCAGAGGAGCACAAGCAACATTTTTTTTTCCCCAATTTAAGAGAAATATTTGAATGTGTCGCCAACCACTGATCTAAACAATAAGATGCAAAATCCAGGAAAACAAATTGTTAAATTCTTCCTAAAAATACAGACTTCATTTTCTGTTAGAAGACATCTTTGAAATTTTTTTGGTTAGGAAAAAGCTTATATATTAATGTAAAGAGGTGAAATGCTACAATGAAAGACTTGCCAAAGACTGCTGATACTGTATCATATCATCAATAACTGACAATATTGCAAAAAATGTTTGCTTTATTGTAAGGTGAGCACTTTGAAAGATTACTGTATTTTACAGCATAATGTGCCTCAAGTAATAAATGTTATACCACACTTCTAGGTGATTTCATGCACTTGGCATGAATAGATGAGCTTTAGTTAAAGGCCACTAACTGAAGGGGATCATTACCTTTATGAAAGGGTTGGTTTCCCCAAATGAAACAGTCCAGAAACTCCAATACTTCCTTCTTACCTCCCTTCACGTACACAGCACTGTGCCATTTGACAAACATACTTAATGGTGGTGTTCATCCACACTCCTGTGGTAAAATAGAAAGCCCAGTGGAGCAGTGGGGGAGAAGTACAGTTGGTCCCTGCCAGTTCAAGCTTTCAGCAACCAAGACAGGGGGAAAGCTTTCCGTCAAGATGGCTTCAGCTTCAACTTTAAACCAAGATTATGACTGGACCATTTGCTTATCCTTTAGATAGTACCACCTTTAAACTTGCTTATGCACTTGAAAATTTAAGATGAGCAAAGACAAATTAACCAGTTTATATTCCAGTTACAATGCACCCATCCTGCTTTTAAACAGGTGTATCTAAAATTAAACCCATGAATCAATTTTTATTTTGAACCACACATAGCCCACAGACACCTCCCACCCCCATAAAAATCATAACTTCTTTCACTAGCGCACAAGGTCTTACTGCAGTCCTGGTGACTATATTTGGCTGAATTATTCCATGTAGGTACACAGATCTCATCTGATGTGGGCTGGGGACTTGAGCCAATCAAGTTCTCAATACTACAGCAACAGGGCCCCAAAGTCAGCCAGCAATTCCTAAAAGATGCAAGAGCTGGCAGAAGAGTCTAGAACACATTTAGTCAACGGTATAAAATGATTCCTTGCCATCAGACAGGTCTCAATGCACTGCCTCATCCCCGGTTTAAATCTAAATAGTTTTACTCTGTGGCAAAATGGATGCCCTAAACTCATCGATGCTGGCTTCTTAATGAAATGTGTGGAAAACCACACTTAAAGCCCATGAGGTGATAAGTCTCAGAGCTACCGCTGCCCCAAATTCTGATGTGGCTTCAAAAACACTTATGTTTGTGGCAGATTGCCCACAAGCTGACAAGCCCTTGGACCCAGATGAACTGAAAGAAAGAAATGATCAGGTTATTTGCTGCACATTTTGAGGAAGTGCTTCAAAGGAGTCATCAGGTCTTCAGAAGATGAGCTGAGAAGGGCCTGGCTATGTGGTAAACATTCCTGTATTCATGCCCTTTCATACAGTACAGTGATGAATGAGGAGTTGTACTGACAACTAACAGAACAGCTGCGCAGAAGGCAGCAAAGGGTGTGGACATTTTGTGTACAGCACACAGTAGACTCATCGCTCTTTCTTTTTTCACAGGTAAAGTACTGTACTTAAAACACTTTAAAGGGAAACCAACTCACTCAACATGAGTACACTTGAGAAAATCCTACACATCATGTATTGCAGAGTGTGTAATGGAGAAGTTAAACCTTTTGTTGAGTCTCTTCTGCTTGTCATATCCTCAAAGCATCTAGGGGTACAGGGGTGTCCGAATAGGGATTTGGCTGTAGAAAATGTAAAACAGTGAAGATTTTGTGCAAAAATGACTGCACACATATGATATTTGTGAGTGAAATATGCATTTCATCATCTCATCTCCATTAGTGTTTGGTTCCACAAATGATTCATGGAAAACAAAACTAAAGTCCTGTGGGACTTCCACATCAAGAGAGACAAACAGGGAATGGTTACCCAACCAAATACAGTGGTAATGAATAAGGAGATAATAGTGATGATGTAACCAAGAGGAAGAAGGAATATGAAAACTTGAAGAAAAACCAGGGATGGAAAAGAACTGAAGAGATTGTAAAAAGTGGAAACCAAGGTAATCACACTAGTGATAGGAGCACTCAGGGGTGCAATTTCAAAATTGGAACAGTAACTCCATAAAATCCAAGGAATGACAACATCTACCAGCCTCAGTCTGGAAAGTATCATCCTAAGAACAGCAAAAAACCCATACTGTTCTCTCAAACATCCAAGTGACTGGTACAAGGCGTGCGCGCGCACACACACACACACACACACACACACACACACACACACACACACAAAACAGGTGGAGTGCCAACTTTCCAGTTAATGTTGTGAAATGTAACACCGATAAAATACAGAAAGAAAAGAAAAAGCAATGCTCCCTAGCATCTGTAGGTACTGTAGGTAACAAAACTACAACAATTCACCAACCCAAAATATAGACAGCACTCACTTCTTATCTAGCACATGTCAACAGAAAAACCTACATATGTGCAGCACAGGTCACATGACATGGATACATACCTGTCTACTTTCCTTCCAGAAACAGTTAACAAACATATATGAATAACTACCCAAGTGATGGGCATTGAGTTTAAACAGTTGGCATTCAGATATACATAAGGAAAAACACATGAGGTAAACAAAAACCAAAAAACGATAAACTGAGCAAAGAGCCAAACCAAAACACAAGAAACTGTAGCAAACAGGAAGCCCACCTCCAGCTGTTTTAAATTTTGCTGCCTTGGATTTGGTTTGCTGGGAGGTTGTTGGTTACATCAGCAATGATAATGATTGACAGGGCAGAGGACCAGTGGTGGTTGCCTGTATAAATGTAAAGAAGACAGAAGGAAACACATCAGGATCTAACAACCTCAACCTCCAGCATTTCGTCTGGACTGCAAAATTCTGGAAAAGGTCTCCAGAATGACTTCTAACTCATAATATGATACTGTATCTAAATGAATAAAATTCTTCATTCAACTGAAGAGAAGGCTATGGATTTATGTTTCACACAAAATAAATAATCTTCTGTAAAGTCCACTTTTGCATTGCTGGATTTAATGTCATCAGATGTTTCTTTCATGGCTTTTGGATTTTAATTGCTGTTGTATAAAAAAATGGACATAACCAAGTAAACAGATAAACACCTAAATAAAACAGTAAAAAAAAAAAAAAACCCTTCACGCAAACAATAAAATGTCAGGCTTCGTGTAAGAAAAAAAACTGTTTGCCACCAGCAAAGCGATGCAAGATTAGCAACCAACCACGGTCAATTATTGTGCAAGAAAGCGAAAATGTTTAATAATGTTTTATTGTCCAATTTTCTGGAGTGTTATGTTAAAATCATCATGCTGCATTATTTGATTACATTCCAGCAATGTTTCTGGGAAATGTCTCAGTCCGACAGACAGATATTTGGTAAAATCCAAAATACCAAACATTTCGAACACCTCTCTCAACAGACTCTAATGGCACTACATCTGCATTCTTCATATGACTTCCCATTTTAGCATTGAATAACCCCCCCAAGCCAGGCTACATGGAATTTTGAACTGTGGACAACCAGTTCCACTTAAGCAGGCTTTGCTATCATCCCATACATAAACACGTACGTATGTATGCAATAAATGTACAGCAGTCGAAAAGCTTGGAACCATAAAGAAATGCTCATGCTTATAATAAAAATTGGCATTTTTATTCACCAAGGTGTCATTTAAAATCGATCTGTCATGACAGCAGTTTACCAAGAATCCTTTTTGCAGCCTAATTGTAAATTAATAGCGATAATGTAGAAATTTTTTTGTTGGAATTGGAAAGGGCCATTGAGTCATTACTGACTCCTGGGCAACCATTGATGTGGTTTTCAAGGCAAAGAGGGATAGAAGAGGCTTGATATTGCTTTCATCCAGCATATTTTTTCCTTAGAGGGGTGCAAACTTGGAGGAAAACATGCAAACCCCACACACACCCCTGAGATGGACCTCCCATCAGGCAAGCAGCCCGCCCTACCCTGCTGCACCATTGCATCCTCCAACTCATTGCTGGAACACCTGAAACCATTGTGCTATTAAATGAAGTGCAAACACTTCCACCTGATGTCTTTCCATTGCTGAAGTAGATGGTACGCTGGGATCCCGAAAGTGGAATTCTGTTACCAAAAATGTGCAAAAAACAAACAGCTTTCCTTGAGCAACTTGTCAGTCTGTTGTCGCTTTGAGAGATGAAGGTGACCCCATGCGCGAGATCGCCAAGGAGCTGAAGATTTTGCACAAAGGCATGCGCTAATGTCTTCAAATAAAAGGACAACTGGATGTCTCTGGACGGAAGGAGAAGTAGAAGGTCCAGGTGTATAACTGCACAAGAGGACAGGTCCATCAGAGTCTCTAGTTTGAGGAACAGATGGTTCATGTCCTCAGCTGGCAGCTTCACTGGTCATTAAATGCCAAACATCACTGAAGAAATGACTCAGGGATGCTGGCCTTACAATAAAAGCTACTTCTGAAACCAGCAAGCAAGAAGAAAAGGTTAAAATAGGTAAAAGAACACAAGGGTTGGACTTTAGATGATTGCAAGGGAGTCTTATAGATAGATTAATCTAAGTTTGAGGTGGATCAAAGAGAGGAACATACTGTATGTGAGGCAAGGAGTAAATGAATGGATGCTAGAAGAGTTTGTGACATTGTCTCTCAAGGAAGGTGGAGGAAATACAATGGTATGGGGTTGCTTTGATGCTGGTATGGTGGGACTCTTACACTGAAGGCAATACTGAACCAGCAAGGTGATCGCTCTATTTTCCACCCCCTGTAGACAACCCTTGATCGTTCGCAATTTCATCGCGCGGCAGGACAGAGAGCCGAAGCACTTCTATACGTTATGTAAAAACTATTTTGAGAAAAAGGAGTCAGCTGAAATGCTTTCTTTGATGGACTGGCCCGCACAACCGCCTGATCTAAATCCCATCGGGCTTTTTTAGGAGCAGCTTGATTCTAAGGTCCTTGAGAAGTTCCCACCAAGCCAATCCCACCTTAAGAAGTGCCATGGGGTGAACCCTCACCTGAACATTTTAACCCTGAGAAGCACAAGGTCATTTAAATGCCTTATGTTGTGTAATAAACATTTTAAGGCAGAAGCTTTATGTGGGATATTGCTGTGGAGCAGATTTCACATTGCAGTGAAATGTTCCTTTCATACCTCAGTACTATAATTTTATGTTTATAATATTTGTATTTTGTACTTATGTTTTTAATAATATTATACCTTTATTGCATGGTATCAGATACAGTAATCGCCACTCATATTTCTTCATTCATTCATAATTATATGAGGAAAATGTTATGAGTACTGCTTTTTTAAGAGAGTTTTGCTTAGAAGATTTTTTTTAACTGCCGTCTGTTGGAATATAATCAGTTTTAAATAAACACAATTTTTTAAGATCTATTATATTTTCTTGCACGGTGGCTCAGGGAGTAACTTTTCCAGGCAGGCGTTCGAGTCCAGCTCAGTCTGTGAGTTTGCTTATTTTTTTTGTGTCTGTGTGGGTTTTCTTCCCATAGTCCAAAGGCATGTGTTAACTGGTCACTGAGCTGCCCATAGTATGTATATGTGTGTGTGGCCACCCTACGATGTACCAGCATCCCATCTGGGGACAATTTCATAGCATAGTGCCCAGTGATCCTGAGGTTCTGGACCAACGTGGCCCTGCTCGGGATAAGTAGGGTGAACAAAAAGAAAAATGCTAAAGTATTTACCAGGAAAAACATTTAATTTAGGAGGTTATGGGGTAACGCCATGATGGACTGGAGTCTCAACAGGGTGTAGTTACACAGCCTGAGGTGCAATGGGGACAGACACCATAACGCTATGACTGTAGAATGATGGATGGATGGATGGACAGATGGATGGATACTTCATTCCTATAATTTGATTCTACTTTGTATGTAGGGTGAACACTTTGTCATTCATCCATTATTATGCATAATGGAGTTCAGGTGACTCACAGCAGGAGTTAACAGGAAAACTGTAGGTACAGGAAGATTTATGTGACTGAACAACAAGATTAAACACCTTAAACAGAAATATCAAACGTGAAAAGATATTTCTTCTGAGGTGACAGAAAGGCTGCGGAGTGAGAATATAATGTGTTGTTGGTCAAAAGAGACTGGCAGAAGAAGCAGCCGCCGTCCTGTTGCTGTACCTGTACTCAGAGGCCTTTGCAGATGAATAATCTAGAACTTCATTCCAGAGGAGCACAGCACATGTTTACGAGGGTGGGCAGTGGGTGGCTGCGTAGGTGGTGCTCCTCTGGGAGAGGATGATGACTCTGAGGAGTGGTGGATTCAAATGCCAGAAGGAAAAGCAGAGAACAAAACAGCAAGGATCATAGCCTTTGTTGGCTCAGCATGATTTTTTTTTTTATGTACACTGCTGTGCACGTTGCACGTTATGTCAGATACTTCATGATTCATGAACGAACTGAATTAAAAATGATGGTTCAGAACTCAAAGGCGTCACACATAGAGGGAGGAGGAGAAAAATTAGAAGCTTTGATAAAGGCACATCTATTGCTAGTGAATAATTTACACTGTCAAAGAATGAAATCTAACGATAAAATTGAACTAGGAAAGGATAAAATGTGTTCACATTTCAATTCTGTAAATGCAAATGATACTGTAAATGTGAGAAGTCAAAGTTCACATTTCAATGTCTGATACAGCGCACTCCGATTATAAGCACGTCGGTCATATGCACGATCCGTTTACATGTACGCCGCATGCCCGGCCCCGTTTGAATTCTGGCTATTTCAATGGCAGTTAACTCCGTTTATAAACATCAACGATAATTTCAAATTCCGGCTATAAACACACGTTTTTGGTCCTGTTTGCACCACCACGCCTATCCAGCTCTGCCTATAAGTATGGATTTCAGCATACAATGGTAAGTCACCCTTATGGAAACATAAAACATCAACAGCCAATAACATTGCTCATTTTAGAAAAGTCCAACCTCCTGCCCGTTTGACACAGGCGTCTCCTTGTTTCGGGACACATTCGACCTAAGCCATAATGTCGCTTAATATTTTTGGCAAGTTGCCATGGTAACCGCAGTCATAAGGCCGTAGCACTTCCAACCTCTTACCATCCCCATGTCTCATTAATTATCATAAGGCCGGCCATTTTACAATGCGGCCTCATTGTACCATTAGAGCAACAATTTAGGTTTATGGGGCTCTTAAATTACTGCCAACAGTTACTCAGAGCAACCGAAGCTTGACAATATTATATTAATAAAAGATTAATTCCTTCCAAGAAATTTCCAATGACAGCAATAAGGAAATTGATAAAAGTGCATGGGGTTCATACAAGTTGGATTTATCTTGTTACTTGAGCTAATTGCCATAAACCATTAATTTTCTCAGTTTTAAGAGAAAAAAAAACAAAAAACAAAAACAAATAATTTCATATAATCCTTTGCTTTTTAATTTTAATGATTTGTTTATGTTGTCATGATAGCACAGCGAGTCACTGTGCTTCCTCACAGCATGTGGTTTGTTTAGGTGTTGGTTTAAATTCAGCTCAGTCTGCATGGAGCTTGCATGTTATGTCTGTTTGGGTTTTCTCTAGATGCTTTAGTTTCCTCCTACAAGCCAAGGGTATGTTCCAGGTTAACTGATAACTCTAAACTGCCTGTAGTATGTGTATGTGTATGTGTAGCTACTGGTGTTCAGTCAAGGGTGTGGTTCCATAGCCTGGGGCCCAGTGTTTCTGGGATAGGCTTTGAACTGCTGTGACCCTGACCAGGATTCAGTTGTTGATAATGGATGGGCACATATTTCATATAAAGAAGCCCCAGAAAGGTGGGCAGCTTGAATACCCATGCATTAATTATTACATATACAGTAAACAATATATATATATATATATATATATATATATATATATATATATATATATATATATATGTGTGTGTTCAAGTTAACAAACTCATATTAGAAATTTAATAAAACAACAAAATTCTTACTTATTCAAAGGCCTCTCAGAAATAACTTGAAAATGAGCTCCCATGTTTGAAAGCACACTTTTACCAAAGTTTAAATCCCAGATGCTGATATTAATGTTACTTCTTGGATGACTCTGTATTGCATTTTATAAATCTAATGCTAATGAATACATAAATTATCAGTTCCAGTTTATTATTTATTTATTCCTTTTGGCCAAATTTTCACTCATGGTTTTACTTTGCTCAATTCATAGGCATTTACATAGGATGTCAACCCATCTCCTTAAACTGGATGATGAAAAAAAAAAAAAAACAAACTAATAAGGCTGTGCTAAATGGTCTGATCCAGCACCCTGCAATATTAAAAAGTAATAATAATGCCCACAAGCAGTGAGATTCTTTTATTCAGTTCACAATACAGTCATAGTTTTTATAAATGTTTTGATTATCTGCTAAGCTATTTGTCTTTTGATATTTACACATTATCCATCTCCAGTGATACTAATATTGCATTAATTTTGACATTTTTTTCTATATGTGAATTGAAATAGAATAAATAAACCTTAGAAGTGCAAATATTTCTGACTTTGCACTTATTTGCATTCCTATTCCACTAAAGCTAAGTTATACTTGCTGAAAGCTTAAGCAACGGACACTAACGTACTGGTTGTAATTTTTGTTCCTGATCTGCAATGACTTGCTGTCTTGCCAGCACGAACGTAATCGTTTAAGTCTTAAATATGGCCCAGCTTATAAAAATCCCCATGTCATCCATGCTCTTTTACAAGGCTGGTTAAATTAATAAATAGCAATAAGATCTTGCTATGGATACAATATTTAAAAAGGAAAGATAGATCTGCGTTGTACGAACTTCCAACAAAACGTTGCCGATCCTAATTTTTCCCTCAACAGATGTTTGCATCCAGTGTTTGTAATGTGCAACATTAGCGGTTTAACTGGTTTTTACCGTCTCACTCATGCAAAATGGCAACAGACACCCCCCTACACCTGTGACTGGGCACAAACCTTTTCAACATCTTAAAATGATCGAATTAGTTTATATTACTGTGCCATAATGAAAACGTGCACAACGAAAAATGTATTTGCGAAAAATAATACGGGTGGGAGGAGGGTCTGACAACAGTATTTCTGAAACATTTGGAAAGTAATCATCATAAGGTCATGGGGGCTGAAATTGATTCCTGTAAATAATCTCTCTTTCAGTAAACCGGTATTGAAAAATCTCTTTTTCTCATCTAAGCCTCTGAATTACATACTAATTAGTTCCACTTAGGAAAGCTAATTTCTCAATATAGTCTTTCCATAGTAATATGTTTGATGAAATGAGTTTTAAAATCTAGATAAGAATTCTTGTAAGAGTGAAAGAGGCAGAGGCAGAGAGAAATGGCAACAAATTGAAGACGACATATAACATAAAATGTTATTAAATTATTGGGATTGCATGTAATTTTTGTACTTTCTCCCATAAAGGTGCAAGATCTGTGAAATCTTGATCCTCTCTACATTGCTTTCTGAAATTTACTAAATCCTTACGTAAAATACAGAAAGAGGTACCAGGATGTAGCATTCAGCTTTGCTTTATTATTATTATTATTATTATTATTATTATTATTATTATTATTATTATTATTATTATTATTATTATTATTATTATTATTATTATTATTATTTTGGGGGGTATTTATTTATTTATTTGTGTATTCGAATTTGCTGTTTAAAAATTCATCGTAAAACAAATGTGTCAATTTATCACCCGATTCCCCACCAGTAATGTAATGGCCTTGCCCTTGAGTTCCAAGGTGACACAGGAGCGCCATTTCACCGTAAATATTATTTACTACACATGTTGACACATGTTGACATAGTTTGTCACAATCAGAATGTCGGAAATTCCTTGAAACTCGGAAGGGACTGCGGCAAATTGAGAATTTTAAAGCATTAGAATCTACAAAGTTAAATAAATGAGACGTGCTCATAATACAAAACTTTAGGAAGTGGAAGTTTAACCTTCAAGTCATTACCAGCGTATATAATAATTAAAACAACACTTTTTAAAACAATATTTTTATAACTTACATATCAGATATTTGTTTAAAAAATATTCATTATATGGGAATATGGAACATTAAATTAAATTAGAAAATCATTCTATCATTCATGCACCAATATACTTGGATGGGGGAGGCAGACAGGGTGCCTCCCTGAGTCCTCAGACCAGCTCCCTTAAAAGTCTTTGCAAACGGTCTTTCATGTGGTAGCAGCTGGTCATCTTAATTTCATTCTGGGCAGGAACGATGTGTTCAACAGTTTATCTTGGCCCTCTGCCATGCCTATACCGCCCACCAACTAATATGATGATGGTTTTGAGGTGGTACTGTTATTTATTTTTCTTGTGGTTCCAAGTCCATTTTTAACATAGTTTTTTTTTTTTTTTTTTTTAATTTTACTAATTCTGTAATGTTCTTTACTAGTAGAATCCAAGTTTGACTAACTGCATTGTGGGTAGTCTGTTCCAGGTGGACAACGGAGGGTGGTCGTTGCATGGTTGGGAGTGATGCGCCCGAGATTTGATTGTATTTTTTTTGGAAAAGGTGGAGCCTAGTATGTCTTCAAGGGTGTTCAAGAGAACATTGTGTTCAAGAGAACATTTTAGACATTGAGGAAGACTTGGGGGTATTAGCTTCCAATAAAAGAGCAAGGTTTCATTGATTCTGTCTGGTATGTGTGGCTTGACAGCTGTCCTCACAGGGTGAAACATTTTATTTCTATTGTTTTATTAGTTTCACTCAGCTATCCAGAACACAAACTTAAAGATGGCATTGACAGCTCCTATGGCAAGGAACACAGCTGCCAGGAAAAAGAAAATTGTGAGAAACATCGCCTGCTATTGATGGAGTAACCCTGGGGACAGCAGTTACCTTTTAGGTTCATTTGTCATGAATTCCTGAACCTTGGTGTGTAGAAGATAAGCTTTATTTAGCAGAATGGAAAATCGGTGCTTTTGATGATACCTTGGTGGACTAAGGGGACTATTTGAGTACACTGAAAAAGTGCAGAAAGTAGGACAGAAACTGTGTTTCCCTAAAGTGGCTTTGTGGTTTGCGAATCTGAAATGACACAACAATGGTGGTGCAAGTAGGGGACCCTCATTTGCATTAGCAATATTCTTCTCCATTCAGACCCTATGGGAATGGACAGATTTTTCAACCCCTTTCCACCATCCAGACCACACCAGACTGCCTGTTTTATCAAAAAAAAAAAAAAAAACTCTTTTCCTAAAACACCGTAAATGTTTAAAGACTGCCTACCTAGCTAAATTCTCTGTATATCTTCACTACAGCACTCAGTGTGGCAGAGTGGGCCATCTCTCAATAACTCCGCATAGCAGGGGTTCCGAAGGAGGCGCCTTTGGCAGGGCACAGCAGGGAAACAACACTGGTGAGTGCTGAAAGGGGGCAGAGAAGAGCATTGGTGAGGGCTGAGGTGAGGACTTGTTTAAGTGAGGAAGCTAGGCCATTTCCGATAGTAAAGAGCACTTTGTTGCCCCTGGACTTGTGGGCAAGGCAAATGAGATCAGGAGGAGGAAGAAACCTAGCAAGGGGCTCAGTTAGCACTGCACAGGAAAGAACCTTTCATTTAAACCTTTATTACGTGGGGACAATACAGACAAAAAAAAAATCATGAACCACAATAATAAATTCACACTCATCAAACAAGCACACTTTGTCTGGAGAGTCCAAACATGAGTACTAACTAAGGGCCATTATTATCAAGGTTTCAATTGGTAAAACTTGCAAGCAAGAGGCAATGTAGACAGAGAACTCAAGACCTCACAATGAAAGCAATAACTATGAAGACGATTGCATGCCGGCTCTGAATCTGGCACATCTCAGCTGTTTGGATGTTCTGATAATTCAAATTCAGTTCTCATAAATGCATCAAAATACAAAATTTGATCTAGGTATATTACATCAAATCACTCTCATAACCTGAATGAGCATACACCGTGCCGAGACTGCGTCAGGTAGGTTCAAGGTGTAGAAAAGGGCCGAGAATTGAAAGGTTCTGCTGTAAATTTCCGAGCCGTATTTTTACTTTAGTCGACATGCACAGGTATAAATAACAATGTAAATAAAACCCAAAGTGTGTATTGTTCAGTCTGAAGCGATTGCTCTGGGACAAAGGTTCACCAAGAGTTAATTCCAGAGATGCATGGAGTAAGATGAAAGAAAAGATCAAAATCACCACATCACTAGCATAGCGGGTTAAGAATTCAATTCCCTATGTACAATCTTACGCACCTACGAGGGGTTTATTTAACTTGTATAAGTAATGACCTTGTGTGTATATGTCAGTAACTTTGAGGATCATTGCCTTGTTATGTGTCCACAGGGAGAATTACACAATCTCCATTTAAAAGCGAATGCGTCCCATGACACTGCCGCTGAATTAATACAAGTTTTTTTTTTTTTTTGTCTGTGAGCGTCATATTGCTGCATAGACTCTGCTGAATTAGTTTAAAAAAGACATCCCTCTGATGTGGCTCCAACCCAAGTGCGTTTCGCTTGTTTCTCGGTAAACCCCTTATTTTTCGCTCCTTACTGGCAACATGGCTGCGTGGAAGACAATGTGTATCGTCTTCTCCAGACCACGTTTTCTTGTTAACTGGTTTGTTTGTTAATGGTAACCAGCTGCTGCCAAAATTGCGGCGCTGTTACAGAAGGGGGGAAAAAGAAGGAAAAACACAGCATCGCACCCCATTGTTTGTTTCTGGTTCATTGTCTTATTTTTCAGTTCATTAAACACTGTTGCTGTTCTTTACCCAGTGCATCAGGGGCCAATTTATGTATAATGGATACACTGTCGGCCTTTCTCCCGAGAGTGAATATAGACCACTGCAATGCTGAACGCTCGGCATCTAATGTAAGTATGATCTAAAACAATTGTCCTTGTTCCCAAGGTCACGTATTACTGACATTTTTATTAGCAGCATTCACCAGGGATACTTATTTACTGGGCATACAGCAGAGGGAATAAAGCACGCAGACACAAATATGCATGACATCCAATCAGGATTGAATCTTAAAAAGGGAAAAAATAATAATATTTTAGTGAAAATTTTGCATATAATGTGCCAGTGTTCCTCACACAGCAGGAAAGTCAAAAGGCCCTGCATTAAATTCGGGATATTTAAAGAAAATTAACTTCACTAAAGGGCAGCACATGACTCTGGAAGAGCCTCCGGACAACCTTGACCGGACGGGAAGCAGAAATTTATGAAAGTGAGCCAATCGTTGCTCCTCTGCATGTGGACGTGTTTATGGGAACGATCGGGAAACTTGTCAGAGGATCTCCTGGGAGAATATCGGTGAGAGTTTATCAATCGAATGTTTGCGTCTTTAAAACAATCCCGATAAGAGGTGAAGTGTGGTCATACAGAACGTAGAGGTGATGCTCGAGAGGGATGATGTCAACTGAAAAAAATAAATAAATAAACATGAAAAAAAAAAAATCAAATAACAGAAGTTCCAGAGCATCACTGTAAAGCAAGCCGAGGGAACACGTTAGTCCCCTAAGGTTGACACAGAATTAAATCGAAAAGGCGTCAAAGGATGTCGCCAACACGAACGATAATGCGATCGCACAACCTATCGCCGAACGACGCCGAGAGGACCGCGAACATCTGCCGCCGTATTGCGCTGACTTACATGCCATTCCGAGTGCTGTCCGAGATCATCAAACCCAAATCTTGAACATTCCTGGAACCTCCATACAGGTGTTGAGTGAACATCCGAACACACGCTGTGGGTCAGAAGCGATTATTATCATCATCCCGGTGGTTGTGCTCAGTCTATGCAGCAGCCTTCATAAACACCTGATGCGGCACTGTTATTTATTTATTTGCTTGGATTAAATGTCTCCCAAACGGAATTAAGCAACAATAGACACGGTCCTCCCATTTCCATAATTTAATACTGTGTTTATGAACCAGCATGGTGCAATTTGAATAGGAATTATGATGATGGAGATTTAGGACTCTAGAGCGCTCATGAGAGGTTCCCCAAGATACCTTCCTGTGCACCGACCAGACAATGTGCGTCTCAGCTGAATCTAAGTATACTTATAATAAAGTGCATAAATAATTGATCACAGTTTCTCATTTAGATGCCCAATTTAAATATTTCTTTAGAGACGTGTGGGGGTAATTTTGGATGTAGACCGCGGATCCAGATCGCAGATCAGCCCACCGCACTTTATTGCGACGTCTTGCTTTCCCACCCTATGTTGCGATGTGCAAATCCCATGAAAAATGCATTAGGCCAGTTGTACCCTGCAATCCTGCGATGGAGATGGCTTCTCAAGGGCCCCGCGGAGAGGCCCCCACGGTGCTGGAGAAGCCAGAACACAGAGCATCCACGGCAGTAACAATACAAAGGAATGACATGGATAAATCCCGCGCGGGTGTTCCACAAAGGACATGCTATTTCCGGAAGGATCCGCAGGGTTAACAGTCACATTTAGATGTGTTGGCACTCGCACATGGAGCCAGCAAATCCCCATTTGCTGTCTGGATTTTTACGGGATGTTGTCGCTGTTTACTCTGCGTGGGGCAGCATGTGCAAAAGGAGAAAGCGTCTGACTGTTGAAATGATTGTTTATCATTTTTTCGGTCTGTTGGATCAATTTGCTGGACGCTGCTCGGTCGTGACACCGCAGCATCGTGCGGCTATGAGGCCCTCCTTCAAAAAACTGTCACATGCTGTGTGACAACTTTTCTACATCGCTCTGCGAGTCGGGTGCTTTTGTAGTGACAGTAAAGAAATAAACAAATGAAGTAAATTAGAAAAAAACACAAACAAGTGTCACAAAATTCAAAGTTAAAGCTGAACCCCACTGTGACTCAATTGAATTATGTCCTGAAGGGAAACATTCATATTTATAACCTAGCGGTAACAAAACAAACACCCTAAACACTACGCCATCTGTTGTCCTCTGTGTATATCTATACTTTTTAGTTGGCTCAGGTCATAGCATCTTGCATATGCATGAAATGTTGGGGAAGGTATCCATATAAATGCTATGCCAGCCAAAAAAAAAAAAAGCTTTTCTTTTTTCCTGTCCACAATTTAATATGCAAGATTCTTGTATATGTATTAATATGCAACGCTAGATTTAAAAATGTTTTGTTTTCCCCCTAAGGAGCAGCCATCTTCTTTTCTGCTTTCCCTTTTGTCGTTTTTGATAAAAACAGATTCGTCAAGGGAAAGAGGATGCTGTGGCAGCAAGCACAGGCCTGTCAATGGCCTCATCTCGGTGGCCTCTATTCCCTGCTCCTCATTTATTTACGATCCTGGAGCAAAGTTCCTTTAACCTTTTGTTGCTCGCAATGCTGTTTTGATTTTTTTTTTTTTTTTTTCCCTCTCACGGGTCTATGAATTCTGTGGGTCAAAAAAATGTCCTTAAATATACAAACTGAACAGACATGGTCACAATAAAAAAAAAAAAAAAAAAAGTATTCAGGAAAAACATTTTGTGTAGGAGGTGATGGGGTTATGATGTGATGGACTGGCATCCCAAAAGGGTGTAGCCACACAGATTAGGGTACAATGGTGGTTGACACCATAATGCCGTGACTCTAGGATGAGGGATGGATGGATGGATGGATGGATGGAGACGGTTTTATTTTAACATTACAGTTAAGCAGCATTCATTTCCATTCACTTCAGAAGCCACTCAACCCTTCATTTTGTCTTATTCTGTCTTTGTTTCATTTGCTTTTTTATTTATCTCACTGTATTATTCTGTATTTTCACTTTGACTACCTGCTGCCACCCACCACCAGGTCAGTGGCAGAGCTACCTTTAAAAGAACTATAAAGCGTCTGAAAAGCCCAGGACAGAGCTGTGTCCACACTACAAAGGATCATTGAGATGCAACTCGCTCACAGAAACCAGGCATCGATTCGTACGGTTTCACGCCGCATCTGCTTTATTTGGGACGGCGCAAAGACCCAATGATGTACCAAGACGTCATTAAAATTGCCCGTCTTCCCACGGCCAGGGTTGTGTCACGCGCGTTAGTTATGCCAGTTAGACAAAAGGACTTTGGTCTGGCTTTTCAAAGTCACTTTTTGTCACTCGCATTCTCCCAGTAGCTCTCCTTGAGAGATGTATAATTAAGATGGGTGACATTGAGGATTCAGGGGTCAGAAGACATGATCTGTGTTCCAAATAAGTTTGATTCTCTTTCAGTTTGCTTTGCAATGGGTAAGAGGTAAACGAGTCAACAGAGAGGAGAAACACAGATCTATGAAACATACTGGCCAAAAGCATGGGGACACATGAGTACCGCACTCATATTTTCTTGTTGAACCTCATTCCAAATCCATGGGCATTCATATAGAGTTGTCCCCACCTTTGCTGCTATAACAGCCCCCACGCTTCTCGGAAGGTTTTCCATCCTATTTTGGGAATTTGTACCCATTCAGCCACAAGAGCATTGGTGAGGTCAAGAGAGAAGGTCTGGCTTGCAGTCAGCATTCAGGTTCATCCTAAAAGTGTTCAGTGGGATTGAGGTCAGGGCTCTGTGCAGGACACTTGAGTTCTTCCACACCAACCTGGGCAAACCGTGTGTTTATGGAGCTCGCTTTGTGTAAAGGGGGTGGCACAGCCATGCGGGAGTAGAAAAGGAGCTTCTTCCACAAACTGTGCCCACAAAGCCGGAAGCCCACAACTGTCTACGATATGTTTGTATGCTCTGCAGATGCGGCTGAAACAGCTCAGCTCAGTCATTAGAAGGGAGATCCACATACTTTTGGACACACAGTGTATTATTGTATCAGACTCCTTTAAACCATTTAAAACGAAGCCAGGTTTAAATGACTTTGTGGTATGTGGTGACCGTGAAAGGTTACACAAGTATAAAGGAACTAACTCCTCATTTACAGGAGGCGAAAAAGATAACAGCATCATTCACGTTGCATTAAATTGCTGCGCATTGTTCTTTAAGGAGGGCAGTGAACCGTACAGCCAACGTGTGATCAAATGCATAAGTTCATATAAAAAGCCCAGACTGGAGATTAACATGAAAATTTTACATTTGTGGGTGTTCATTTAGACCGAACCTGAGCTCCGCTCACCTTCAATTTCTCCCATAAAACAGGGCCTGATTCTGTACACTGCAAAGAACAAAATATCTTCCTGCAATTTACGACGGTGTTAATTTACGTGGGAGCAAGAAGGATCGAGGAGGGGGAGGTTGTTTCCATGTCGCCACGTAAAACTTCAGCACCTACAAGAGCTTATTTGTTTTAGAAAAGTGAAGAAATTCATTTGGAAATCAACACCTACCGGCGGTGCATTATTAAGGTTAACACAGGGCAAAAAACAAAGCTCAAGAATCAGACCAAGGTCAAAGGTGGAGGGCAGCGCTAATATTCACCCTAGAGATTGGTGATTTACCCTGTTTGCATTCACATATACCACAATGGTGTCGGTATTGCCAAAATTTTAAAACCAGGTCATGAATGAGAAGACCATGATCATTGTATTTGAAAGTAAAATAAAATTTAAAAATAAATGAATAAATAAACTAAAAATATCTCAGTTTTCATCTTGGCTTCTTTCCCACGGTATCTGTTCATTGTAGGCAGGAAACAAAAGCTTTCCTTGGTGCTTCGTTCCACAAAAACAATATTGTAGCCTTGTTTGCCTGTCCATCAGGAGGTGCAATAGGCCATCTCAGATGGTAGCGTTGACATAACAGTTGAAAAGAAGTATCTGCAGCGCAAAGCTAATGGGATCTGTCAGCAAACCAATGAGTTGAGCACAAATATTATGACAGCAAAGGGAACGCGGTGTTACCCAGTACTTCCCACCGCCCTCATATTGCCTGCAACAAATTGGTCCGAGTCCTCGGGTGGATGTGACGCATCCACATGCAGAAACTGTTTCTTTGCCTTTTTTTTAGAGCTGAAGCAAGACTAAGAGTTACTATTGTTTAAACTGCGTTTAACCATTACATCCTGTTTGGCGAAGGAAATTTAATTTAAACAGAGAGAGCTGCGCAATTTCCAATTTAAACAGAGAAGCTGCTCTTTTCACCACCAGCACTTAACGTTGCTCTTGAAGAAACCTATTACGGTGTCATTTTTACTCACCCATTTACAGTCTGTGCTGCTTTTAAAAAGCATGCAAACCAATCTTCAGCTCCTCACATTTGATTCGGTTTGGTTATCTGAAAACATCCGAACACTGTTTTTTATTTGTGCAGCTCATGTGGCCACTTCTGCTGATGGCATGCATTGGAGTTTAAGTCGTCTGTGCCGGAAATGAGGAGGACAGCACGACCACTTGGTTCCTGGCCGCTGGGGTTGGAACGTGGGTTTGAGATCAGCTCAGTCTGTGGAGTTTGCATGTTTGACCATGTTCACGTGGGCTTCTTCAGGTGCTGCGGTTCCCTCAAAGGACCTGCACTCCCCCATGAACTGGTGGCGCTCAGCTGGCCATGGCGTGTACGTGTGTGAGGGTGTAAATGAGAGTGTGTGTGGATTGCATTGCGAATTGGTACAGCACATTTGACACAGTGCATGCAGATCTGATCATGTTGAGCTGGAAAAAAAAAAAAAAAAAAAAAAAAAAACTGCTTCTGAGTGAAGTATTACTTCCTTAAGCTCAAAGGAGTAAATGTTTTTAAGCCTTTTTTTATTTGAAAGCAATTGGAAATATCAAAGGCACTGGAAAACATCTTTAGGCTTCAACTGTCTGATCTTCTGAAGATCTAACCAAAAGAGCTGACAGAAGTAGACATCTTGTAAGTCTAAGCTGATGTTATAACGATGACTGGAGCTTTTATTTTTGCAATACACTATTTTAAACCTTGTTTTGCACTCTGTGTGGTGACTTAGTGAGCAGTGCTGCTGTCTTGTGGTGTCTGGGCTGTTTGACTGTGGGATCAAATGGAAATTCAAGTTCTCGGGGTGTCTGAGTGGGTTTCCTCCCACAGTCCAAAGAGGTGTTTCTAGATAACTAGTTGGTGTAAATTGCCTATAGTAGTGTGTGAGTGTCTGACCATCCTGCAAAGGTGTCCCTGTTCACCTATAGTCTTAGGAGCGGCTACAACCATGACCAGAAATAAGCAATCAGCCAACAATGATGGAGAGACATTCTCTTGAAAACCATAAATAAATGTACAAACACATGTCTGGAGTGCTTTATTATTTCAATTTTTCTTTTATTTTGTTTTCTTGCACTCATAACTATCAAGTCACACACCCACATGTAAGATCGGGGCTATCTTAATGGAATACCAGCAGGAAGAAAAGATGGAACAAGAGGGAAAGATGTGGGGAAAATACTGTTAAGAATCCAGAGCTTCTAAATTTCATCTTAGCCTTCTTTTAAAATCCTTTTTGTGGGCATTTACAGGTGGCAGAAGAAACCAATCCAGTTTATCCTTTTAATCTAGACAGAACTGAATTCAAACACTTTGTGCTTGAATTCAGTCAAAAAATTTCTGCACAGATGTGACATTCTAATGTTGGCCATGCAAAATTTGTATGTCTCTTTGCCACCGTCTGGAGGAAGAATATGCTGGAAAAACAGATATCTCCAGTGGAATTTGTGCCATTCCAAGCAAGCAAGTACATAGCTGTGTGTCCTTGGGGGCTTTTTGCCTTGCTTCTTGGCCACCTTCTCTTCTTCAAAAGTTATATCAAAGTTTTTATGGCTGATTTAACTATTCCATATCTGTGGCTGCCATAGATAATAGGGATAAACCAGCTTTTGAAAAAGAAAAGGATCTCTTGAAATGGTACTAAAATAATAAAACCTAAAAAATGCAATATAGCTAAGCAGTAAACAATGTGGCACTCTGTTTCCACACAGCCTACCTTGCAATGTCCCTAACAGCTGAGCAAAATCTAGAATAATAAAATCTGAACTACATTTTTCTATCTATGATCCCCTCGGGGCCCGTTTGTTTAAGCACATTCAATGACCTCTGCTCCTTTGAGGTCAACATCTGAAAGTGTCATATTTAAACCCACAAATTTCATCATTATGTCAGTTTCAACTAAATGCTATGCAAAATCACTGCAGTGCTCTGAATTTGGAAAGCATCACTATTGCTGTTGGGTGAACTGTACAATTTATGGCTGATGTTATAGCCAATATGACAATTGTTCTAATTCGTAAAAATTCATTCATTTTCACTGACTGCCTAAACACTGATCTGGAGCCAGGAAACATGAGAGGGGGTACTGCCTCATCAGATCATTAACTGGCTCCTCACTCTCACAGCCAGTTCTCATGGCCAATTTTCATGGCAGTATAATATATTGTGTAAAAGGTAAAATTATATATTGTGCATTTAAGTGTCATGACGGTTCAGAGTAACGGGGAGTGTGGAAGAAAGGTGAAGAAGAGAGTGCAGGCAGGGTGGAGTGGGTGGAGAAGAGTGTCAGGAGTGATTTGTGACAGAAGGGTACCGGCAAGAGTGAAAGGGAAGGTCTATAAGATGGTAGTGAGACCAGCTATGCTTTATGGGTTGGAGATGGTGGCACTGACCAAAAGACAGGAGGCAGAGCTAGAGTTAAAGATGTAAAGGTTTGCATTGGGTGTGACGAGGATGGACAGGATTAGAAATGAGTATATTAGAGGGGCAGCACAGGTTAGACGGTTTGGAGACAAAGTCAGAGAGGCGAGATTGCGTTGGTTTGGACATGTGCAGAGGAGAGATGCTGGATATATCAGGAGAAGGATGCTAGGGATGGAGCTGCCAGGCAAGAGGAAGAGAGGAAGGCCTAAGAGGAGATTTATGGATGTGGTGAAGGAGGACATACAGGTGGTGGGGGTGATGGAGAGAGATGCAGAGGACAGGAAGAAGTGGAAACAATTGATCCGCTGTGGCGACCCCTAACAGGAGCGGCCAAAAGAAGAAGAAGTGCTTTTAAGTGTCATTGCAAATGAGTTGTGCTGCACAGTTGTGTCACTGGCAACCCTTCAGATAGGATGATCAGTGTAGTGCGGTTTGAAAAAAAAGATGTATGTCATAGCACTCATTATCCTCATATACTGCAACACCAAAATTGGTCTTCATGACAATGTGACCCAGCTGACTGGGCTGCAACACTGTCAAGCAGTGACAAAATAATAAAAACAAGAAAAAAAACACAAACATGGGACTGTTGGGCTGCAAACAAAAACATAAAGCAAACTTGTAAATGTGACAGAATTGATTTCCATTAAAACAAAACAAAATCATCCCATCGGAGGTGTGGTTTCCCAGTCTTCTGTCCCACGATGACCAAGAAGACTCCTGAGTGCTGTGACCTTGAACAGGGTAAAGCTATTACTAATGGACGGATGGGTGAATGAAAAAAATATTCAGTTATGAATTGAGGAACAATGCATTAATCCAAAAAAAAGAGGAACAGGGGGAAATTTAACCAATGAATGAATGAATGAATGAATGAATGAATGAATGAATCAACTGGTTAGTCAGTCAGTCAATAAACCAGGCTGTGTCTAATAATTTAGAACTGTTTTCGAAGCAAAAATGAACTTCTCAAAAAACTTTTTTTGATGAAAACCCATCAGTAGGAGTATGAAAAAATGTTCTGTGTAAATCGAGACCTAAAGGTGACTCCATTGTACACTGCTTTTTCCTTTAATTAATCCCTGAAGTACTGTGTAGAAAAACACATCATCTAATGGCACAGTGAGGAGACTTTACTGTGTGGGTCTCAAGCTCAAAAGTGTATGTCCATGCTTACATCTTCTACAACAAACTGCCCTCATGTTGGTCTATGCTCCTGCCATGTTGGGATGGGCGCGACATCCTGGAGTTCCAATTCAATATTTCACCACGTCAGCTAGTTTTCTTACTCCTGGTGCATCTAAGTTCCTCACTATTGCACTGGTTGAACAACAAAGGTTTGCTCTTGAGTTAATTTTTAGTGCTTCATCGAGTATTTTTATTATAACCAGTTTCTTTTTTTTTTTTTTTTTATCATCCGCAGACTGTGCTTTCAGCCAAGGTTGTTTCTTCCCAGAGTTTTCATATGACGGCCAAAGGCACAGTCGCTAACAAGTTCTTCAGCAATGACCTTGAATTTTCGGAAGACTTTACTGAACAAATGCATTATTTTATTGAGCTGTGTTTGATATACTAAGTTGTGTAACTGATGCTGTAACCAGCAGAAATTTAAATGGAACCAGAATGAAATGCTGTAACTTTACTCAATAAATACCGACAGCAGTTTAAGATTTTCGATCATTACTTTTGCAATTTTGGTCAGTATTTTGTGCCCTAAAGTATTGTTTCAATACCTAACTTATACAAAAGCAGTCTAGTATGGCTTAAGCATATGAGCTACTCAGGGAACCGCCACCAAGACAACAAGGGATTTAAGGAAATAATCATTGACTTTTCTGGGCTTTCCTTGTCTTTCAGGATAAATTTCAGAAGGGCTACATTCCTTGAAGGTTGTGCTACACACATCTTGATATTTTGCCCAGTGGTTGCCAGCTTCCTGCTTCTGAATTGTCTTTCAAGTGACAGCTCATTGGACATCACTGGTCATAAGTTCCCATGAGCCATTTGCACCAGCTGGAGCCATTTTCAGTGATATTTTTGATCATACCTTATGGTTCTTCTGGTCTGCAGGACGAGTAAAAACAATGAATGGGCTAATTTCTTTCTACTCTGACACACAACCATGAGTTTGTGACACAAAGCCCATACCAGCAAGTCTGTATTATTTTCAAATACGTTATTTTTATTTGTAGTCTCCATTGCCTTCACCTTTATTCCATGTGTAGCACAGTTTCTCATTTATAATTGAAAAATCTCACTTATATTGTAGAGCCTGAAAGACTGCCAAAACTTTTGATAAGTTACCGCCACAGTCACCTCACCGTGTCCTTCCAGAACATCATACATTTTGCAAGAGCAAAAAAATAAATGTTTTACATGTACTTCCACAAATTATTATTTTCGAGGGACAGAGCCGGTGTGTAAGGAGCTGAAAATAAATAGGCAAATCCCATCGTCTCACAAGACCTATGTTTTTCTTCAGCTCCAAATTTAAGAAAAAATAAGATGCCAAAATTATACAGAATATAGCTTTATTGTAGCCCTGGGATTACTTTGTCTGCATGGTAAATTTATAGACATGTCAGCGCTAAACCAATCATTCATCTCTATTACTACGCTACAAGCTATTCATATTATATTCAAGTATAATTCAAACTTCAAGAAATAGATTTATTGAACCAAGGGAATCAGCCATTCATGGGTGTCCTTGACTTCAACCTGGTTTGCGGTATTTATGTTAATCCAAGATGGGAAAACGGCACCGAACGAAGCGCAGTGTGTTTTATCTTTGTTGTTTTGTCTTGAAACACAGAAAATGACACACAAAAATAACATTAATCAAGTGAATAAAATGGCTTTGAGCAAAACTATTTGTTCTACAAACACTCACTGTTACATGGGTGTTTTCCAGGAGTCTGGAACTGTTGTGTGCAAGCAGTGATATCTCAACCATTACAAAGGTTTCAGTCAGTGCAAAATGCCAGGTTTGTCATTGAATGCAATAAATGTGAAACTTTTAACAAAAAATTTCTACGATCAAGTTTAAAATGGGTGATTGTAAATAAAAAAGTTAAGTCACAATGGCATTAAATCAATACTTAGTTGGAACGTATGAATCTTAACCGTGAAATCTGAAAATTACAGTGATCTGCAAATTTGCCATCTTACAGAAGAATTTGGCCCTAGAGTATCCCACACCAGTCAACCATGCGAGCTACCTGACCTGAAGCAGCTCTACCAGATTATTATTATTATGCAGGGTAATTCAGTGCCCAGGTAGCTACTGATCAGCCTTAAATTGTAGAACAAGGCCTTGGTCTCAGCAGATCCTGAGATGGTTGGGGAGGGTACAAAAATGCAGAGCTTAGATACTGGGGTGTGGTTGATGTGGACCTTACAGCTCCACAAAACTTTTTTAGGTTTTTATGTGGGTTTGGTTAATTGTGGAATGTTAGGAGATGCATTATTAGTTTATCCAGGAGAACAAGACAAAGAGGTAACTGGAGGGCTAGACTAAGGATATTCAAGTTGGTTGGGGGCTATGTTTAAACAGACTAAAATTAAATGGATTCTATGAAAGAAAGAAAATAAATGCATTTTGGTTTCTTTGGATCCCATTCATTCTCACATGCCTTGGTTCTGTCTGCAAAAATCCATTTAATTTTATTACTAACTTTAAAAGCAATATTACTGAGAAGCCAACATGATTACTGCATGCTATGATATTTGGCATCGGATGGCTTTGTTTCCTGAAATGCATTTTTAATTCTGTTAGGCTATTCGATTAGTTTGCTGGCTACACAGCTGTGTCTCTGTTTGTTTTCTACAGCCATCACATTTTGCCTTGATTTCATTGCATTGTTTGGTGCTTCAGAACAAGATAAAACATTGAAACGTGTTTATTGTAGGAGGCCTTTATACTAAATGTGAGCTGAAAGAAAATAACCATAAAGAGTTCATAAAGACATTCACATCTCTATAGATTCACAAATATTAGAAGCTTTTGGTTAAGCCCAAATGAACCCCGGTGATGGAATTGTATAAATAAATGAATTGTATGATAGAAAAGAAAGTGGGCCCAGGTTTATTGTCCTGTCTTTCCTCTTCATGATCACCAGCATATTTGTAGGTTATTATTATTCAGGACTGGAGCCCAGTGCACAGATAAAGAGGTAGAACCCTGTGTATCATTTTGAGAAGGTTGCCGTTTCCTTTTTAAACCTCCGGGACCCGTTTGCCAGCCCATGCTCTTCACAAATTGCCGGGCTTTACACACCCATGGGGTCAAGACCCTTGTGCATTGAACTAATGACATATTTCTCTCACAGGTCCTCATCACTCATTCACATCCTATCAACCTTTTGCGTTGTGGCTACACCGAGTCCCTACTAACACTCACAGGTTACACTTCTGAGTTCAAACTTTTCATGGGTGACATTTTTATTTCATTGTATCAGCTTAAGAGCTTTTAAAGACCTAAATAAAGTATACGTTTAAAATTATGCCTTGAGAAACAGCGCAAAAAAAATGTCCGGAAGAATCACGTAATTGCAATGATTTGCTGCCCCGCATACAATCCCATACGTAAGTCCTTCTTACCAGGCTGAGTAATGAACCTATATTTTTAAGCACTTCCACCTCCCCCCATCCCCCATCTTTGCTGTCTGTCATCTCAGCCCCAAATTCCTTTTGACAAACAACATGGCCACTGCGATCAGACATAAAACCCACGTCTGGTGGAATTGCATATTTTTGCATACGAAGATTGAAATGTCACCATGTGTCTGGCGACAGCTAAATTGCGTGGATTCTCCAGACCCCCGGAGACAGACCCAACGAATATCCAATGGCAGCATTTGCATTTATTCATATAAATATTTTAAAAAAGAAAGGGGGGGGGGATTGGCACTGGACAAATTACCCAGCGCTGAGCTCTCCACGCCCATGTGAGTTTTGTCTGCTCTCGATGACGAGACACTTTCCGACTCTCTAAAATAACTTGGACATCATGTCACCGTAAAATATTTGAGTGTTTCCGAATCCATTCATCACCGGTGTCAGGCAGTCAGTCTTCTCGGCATGGAGGTGAGAGGTGGCCTACCGGGAGATGTGGAAATAAAATAAAAGGGAGACAGACCCTTCGTCAAATGCCGCGGGCCCAACGGTCATGTGGCTCAGGCGCCCTTCGCGGGTCTCACCGGTGCTGATTACCTGCAGCTACACCCCCAGCGCACCTCACCGCCAGCTAGAAGGGGATCGAACAAGGAGCCGGATGGCTGCGGAAAAATCCGTATGCATATTTGTCAGGTGAGGTAACTACAGTTAGACAAATGTGTATATCCCACATGGAAAAAAGTGCAAAGAAACATAGGCATATGAAGTAATAACAGTACCAGGGATAAAGTTATGGGCTGCACAGTTGCACAGCAAATAATGATCACCTGTCTTGGCTTTGTGTTGGATATACAGTAGGTGTGACTCCAGTTCTCTATGGAATTTGTGTTGTTTCCCTATGTTTGGGTTTCCCCTGGGTGCTTGAATTTCCTTGCGAAATAAGAGTTTCAGGTGAATAAGTGAACTCTGTGTGTGTGTGTGTGTGTGTGTGTGTGTGTGTGTGTGTGTGTGCGGCGCGTGCCACACTGTTCCGCTATATAAATATGTGCATGAGTGTAATTAGCTTACTACATCATGTCCGCCATGATAAGTTCTGTTACACAAAAGCATCATCTGAATACTGATTTATAGTAGGCCTTTACATAAAGTTTATTAAATACAAGAAACGTTCACCTGAAAGTGGAAAAAAAAAAAAAAAAAAAAAAAACATTCCAGCACCATTTTAGTCTTCAGAGAAAAATTACTCACAAGGCCTTGAACACTCAAAAAAAATCACTGAAAACACTGTTTTATTATATCAGAAACCACACTGCAAAGACTACATTTGTCATGTCTTCGGTACAAAATGGATATTCGTACATTGCGACTGGCAAAATTTATGGCGACTTCCAAAGTTGCAAGTAGGAAGATGGAAAGTGTAGCCGGGCTGTGCTGGCAGACACATTTGGTTTACAGTTAAAGATGTTTTCAAGATGCAGTGTATCTGCTTATCTCCTCTTATGAACCACTTCAGCTATGTCTAAGTAAGTACAGAGGTGACACTTGTTCAGATGTCATAACATTAGCATCAAAATGGAGATAAATCAGTTATAAGGGGGTGATATACAAGCTAGCGTTGGTCATGGGGGATTTTTACACGAGATGTTGTAATTATATGAAAAGCCACTACCTTTCCCGACACCAAACACATCCTTTGTGTGTGAGTTGATCATTAGCCTCCTACCTTGACACTTTGGGTTCTTCTCACTGGCAGAAGGAGCAAAGTATGACTAATGTGGATTCACCATCTCAGCAGGAAGTCTAACAAAAATGTACCTCCTACATGTGAAATGTCCATGTGATTTCACAGGGGTGCATTTCATTCATCCATGTAATTGCGCTTTAGTGATTTATTTCATTTACTGATTCATTTGTCCATTCATTAGGGCCATTGGCCCACCATTGCGTGCACCCCCCTCCCCCCCACTTCCCCTCAGCTTTGCAAATTCCATCTTAGGTTGATGTTGAGCCTTCAGCAGCCTGGTACGGCTGGCAAAATCAGCATCCGCTACGAAGGAGAGCAAACAGAGGGACAGTAGAGCAAAACACTCGGCATTTTATTCAAACCTGCAACGTTTCTGGTTTCTGGGCCTAGTAGGAGATGTTCTTAAGCAAAGCAAAGTTCCAACGAAATGCCCAGTGAATAAATAAGTACACCTGAAAGTCATTTCAAACAAACATGTTAACCATGCTATAAATTGTATTTATGATCTTTGATTTGTGTTTCTTGGTAGTTGCTACAGCGGCTAGGCAATGACTGCTCTTTTCTTTAAAAAAACATCTTAACTTTTTTCCTTATTAAAACCACCGCTAAATTGCAAATTGATTCACGCCATTAATATTTTTTTTTGCGACTCGATCCACATCGCTGCGGCACACCTTGCACGGCCGTAAGTTTTAAACAATGTGCTAATGTGAAATTTTCTCATAAATTATGAACAGTTTAACACGACACCCTGCCCAGCGTCCTGCTGCATTATACAAGTTGTCTGTCTGAATTTAATCACTTAGCAATGCCAAGGTATGACTAAAGGAAGTTAATAAAATATTTATTCCTTCTGGATTGTGTGTAGTTAGTCAATTTGAATTTGTATAACTGCAGCATTTTGAATGAGAGTCATTTGTAGGCCATTTATCAAAATGAATCTCTTGTACCTGGGACTAAATTTGGCCTCTGTACATCTTGGATAGGTAACAGCCTTGCATGTTTGACAAAAATGAGCAAATCCCTTTGCGGTTCAGCAGCACATTACCTGTTTTCCTACTTAAATTAACAATAATGTAAAGTACTTTTCACAATGATTCATCTTCCAGACTTCTTCTTTATACCAATATACACTGCCCATTGGACCGCCTTTAGTTTCGATTAAGGCACTCATTCACCGTGGCATCATTTTGATAAGCTTATGCAATGTGACATTTATTTCCGTCCAGAGTTGCATTCATTTTTCGCTAAGATCTTGTATTGATGATGGGAGAGTGGGACCGCTGCGTAAAGTCTTCTCCAACACATCCTAAAGATTCTCAGTGGTGTTAAGGTCTGAACTCTGGTGGCCAATCCACGTGTGAAAATGATGCCTCTCTCATGCCCCCTGAAGCACTCTTTCACAATTTGATCCCAATGAATCCTGGCATTGTCATCTTGGAATAAAAATCCATTGATGGAAAAACCTGGTCATTCAATATATTCAGGTAGTCAGCTAAGCTCAATATTTGGGCCCATAATGTTGCTGAACCCAGACCTGACCAACAGAAGCAACTCCAGATCATAACACTAAGTTAAATCCAGGTGGTGACTTTTTTTTAGCCGGGCAGTATAGGTGCAAACTGTCAAACAGGAATGCAGGACAAAATGCAAAACTTACTCCTTCAGCTTCACTCCAGTTAATGTTCTATGATTCATAGTTTTAAAACTTTCTGTATGTTTTTTTTTTTTTTTACATTATTAAATGTAAAATGTTTTTATGGAAGGGGCTAATGACATGTGTCACCATGTAACAATTAAATTGATACATTTCTGCCATAAAATACAATCTATTACTGTACTTTGAAATTGATTACTTTCAAAAACTGGCTTTTAAAAATGCCAGAAGACTAAATATAAAAATATATGCTACAAAATGTCAATAACTATGGAACTTCATATAAGAGGAATAAATATTTACAACGTGTGGAAAAATGACCAGTTCTTTGAATGGCACATCAATAGAAGGGCAAGTCTTTGAAAGTCTTAATTTATACAAAAGAAATACAATAACATAAGTCTATTTTTTCTTCCTTTTGTTTTTATTCCCTGCCAAATGCTCATGTGTGCAAAGTTCAAGAAATATCTAATTTCTATGAAACAAAGGAACCATGTGGATGTATTGATCAATACCAGCCACAAAGACTTGGGTAAATTACTTTTGAGCACAGAAAATATTTATATACAGTACACTGTTTGACCAAAAGTATGTGGACTGCCTCCCCTTCTGAGGACAGAGCTTAGCTATTTCAGCCCCATCCACACAGCATACAAATACATTCTAGACAATTGTGGGATTCCAGCTTTGTGGACACAGTTTGGGGAAGCTCCATTCCTGCTCCAGCATGACTGTGCCCCTCCCATGCACAAAGCAAACTCCATAAACACACAGTTTGCCCAGGCTGGTGTGGAAGAACTTGAGTGGCTGCATAGAGCCCTGACCTCAACCCAACTAAACCTCTTTGGGATGAACTGGAAGACCAATTGTGAGCCAGACCTTCTCGCCTGACCTCACTGATGCTCTTGTGGATGAATGGGCACAAATTCCCAAAATCTTGTGGAAAGCCTTCCCAGAAGAATGGAGGCTGTTATAGCAGCAAATGGGGGAAATAACTCCATATTAATTTTCTGTGGGTTTGGAATGGGATGTTCAGCAAGCAGATATATATCCACACACTTTTGGCCATATAGTGTACTACCCAAAGACCATAATGAATGAATGAAAAAATGAAAGTGTGCATAAGATTATTTAGTGATGGACTGGGCTAGGCTATCTAGGCTGTATCATGCATGTCACCCACTGCGCTCTCTATGACCATGCAATGCACAAGTATCTGTGGATACTGAATGAATGACTGCATACATTGAATAAGTGTATGTGAATGAGAGGAATGTGGCTTAGGAAGTGTTCACAGAAAGTAATCAGAAATGAATGGAAACAGTATAGCACTCTAGTGTGGGACTGCTTATTCATTTGCTGTGAAAGCTTGCCACATGACAAGAACAGACAATGTAATGACTGGACAATTTCTTGAGCATCTCATGGCACCATTTACAGAACTGCTGAATCAGTCTTCGTTTCAATTCTTTTCCAGTAGTCTTTCCTCTCTAGAAACTGGCAGACAGACAGACAGACTAAAATTGCAATAAAATAAGTGACAGGACAGTACTACCTTTGTAAGGAATGAAAATGAGCAAAAATTGCAAAGAAAACTGTTATAACAGAATTAAACAAACAAAAAAAAAATAGACGAAATAAAAAGTAATTTCCCTGCAGCTCAAATGTGACACCCATAATATGCTACAAGCTGGTTCTTCATTTAGAAACAATAATTCAGATAGAATTGATTTGCCATCCCATTTTCTTCTCATTTATTTGTTTGGTAGGTTACATTTTTTTTCCACAACCACATTTTCCAGTGAAGTTGTTTATATTAATTGCTTTAGTAGAATTATTATAAAAACATTGTTTTTAATGTCACAGTATAGTCTTTTAAATGGGAGAGAGGTTTTTTTTTTTGTTCCATACGTTCTGGTGCGCTTGGAAAATTGGGCAGAAATGTGATGTTAAATGCTATAAATAGCAACAGTAATAAAATAGTAAGTCACTTTACTTAGGAAAGGAGTCACACACTGTCGCAAAGTATTTTCAGTCACTTAAGCACAGAGATGTCCGCTTTAACACGTTATTCACGTTCAAAATGTTTTAAAATGATCGTTCTACAAACATCAGAAATATTTTTAAGGGCACGTCTGTCAGTTCAGTTGTTTTACCCATAATTTTATAGATTTATAATGAATGGTTTCATTGATCCTCTCTTTCTATTGTAAGTATGATTAAGGATTTTTAATAATCAATAATAATCAATGCAAGTTTGTGCAAATTTATTTGATATGAACTTTACTACAACACACAGTGAATGCAGCCTAATTTTCATAATAATTGTTCAATTTTTTTCTGCTGAAGACAGTACATGCATGCAGATACCTGTAGAAAAATGTAGTAAATCACTTTCTTTGCATTCTTAAGAATCAGCAGGGTTTTCAGCCTTCTGCAGACCTCTGTTACCAGCAAACATTCCCAGTTCATAGGTTCATCCCTTGTGTGTTAAGGTTTCTGATCCACTCAGATGTCTCTTAAACTGGGATGAGACTACATGAGTGTCCAACATGGTATGAGGGACACCCTGACTATAAAACCTAGAAAACCTAGGTAGAATTTGTGGCTTATTGTGATTCACCTTTGGGCTCTTCTTCCAGTACAACATCAAGGAGAACCTAGTGAATGTCAAGCTTATGGTATCTAATGACCTTAAAAGTAATTTATTTTGACCAAACCAGAAGTATAGGATAGGATAGGATAGGACAGGACTGGTAGGATAGGATAGGATAGGACAGGAAGCGCAGGACAGGATTGGAAGGATAGAACAGGACAGGGCAAGGAAGGGAAGGACAGGATTAGTAGGATAGGACAGGGAAAGGAAGGGAAGGACAGGATGAGATAGGATAGGACAGGGGAAGACAGAATAGGATAGGACAGGACTGGACAGGATAGGATAGGACTGGACAGTGGCCCATACTTCTGGTGGGTACAGAGGACCCACGACATACTAAAACATATAACACACATATAATATTTTCTATGAAATGCTATAACTCACCTCATTTAAGTCTTACTATTAGTGTCAGGTTAAAAGCATGTAGTTTAACTTTTATTAACATATTTACATGTGAAAAAACTCCTGATGACCTAGCAATCCCATATGTTACAGAGCTGAAGAACTAAAAGAAAAGGCCTATTCATCCGTGAACCTAAAGGATCGAATCGAACAGATTTTTGCTGCACCCCATGGACAAAAAGACCTTCCTTTCTCAACTGAACTCATTTCACTACCTTTCTGAGCTCTTACTAGTGTAAGGAGAGCTTGAGACTCTGCTTGAACCAGAGCTCCAGGGCTAAAGATGAACATCCCTGCTGTAAAATTCAACTCGCACTTTTTCAACACAGCGTTCCAAGCTGTGATCTTCAACTTTCACTAAATTCGGACAAGCATCTGGTACTTTTCCCCAAAAGTCCGCATTCTGACCTAAGAGAATCTCGGGAACTTTAAATATTTAAAGACACTAGAGGTGGGTTGCTACGCCCAAGCTCATTAGCTCAGCCAGACTCAGGTGTGGACAGCTTTTTGGTTCTGTGTTCAAGAGGACAGAGAGGTGGTAGACAGAGACTCAGAGGATTGTAGCAGTCACTTGATAATCTATGATATGATGGTATGGTTTGTGCTGCTTTGTTTTTCCACCTATTTATCAATACAATTTAAAAGTCTTAATCAATTTTCCTATTCCCATCAAACTTATTGAGACCGACCAGTTTCATGTGAGATGTAAATGGGAATAACACAGCCATTTTGGGCCGTGCTGTAGTTAACAGCTGCAGTAAGGTTAAGGCAGTAATGTCAACACTAATGCTTTAAATCCCTCAGATGCAAACAAAAAAGAAGGAAACTGGCTAAAGCCCATGATGAAGCAACCTCTTTAGCTAGAAAAATCATAAAGACCTCCAACACCCAGCGGTTTAATTCCGTGGTCCGAGTCTATTGAGCGGTTATCATAGCTTTGAATTGCCGCTCAAGGCAACAATTGATTCATTATCATGCCCTGTCAGCTTCCCCAAAGTCAAAGCAAATACGAGGCTAGGACAGCGTTATTTATTTATTGACTCTCAAGGGCACACCTGCAATAGATGGAGAGGCAAATATGAAACAATGAGACGGCAAAAAGTCATCGATGAGATTAGCGGCATTTGCGCATCAGCAGAAATGCTTGCGCCGCTAATTCGTGTTAACTGACTAAAGTTCATCAGCTTGACTGTTTGTTTAACTGTTTATCGATCGGTTCACTTTGAGACGGGGATTTGCAGTCTCCTCTTCGTGGCTCAGTTGCAAAGCCATTCATCCTGTTTGGGCGTCTAAAAAATCGACAGCACTGAGAGGGAATGACGTGGCTGAATTTCAAGCTGCAGGACTTATTTTATTTTAGTGCTTCAGCATCGGGTTAAAGACTTATTTAAGCGATTACTAATGTCAACAGGTCTGTTCTCTGTGTATAAATGTTTGAAACAATGAGGTTAGTCTGTTGTGCACCTTTATAAAAATGACCAAACGCACAACAATGGGTGCCATTACTCCGGGTTCGATAACCACCTGTTCGGGTTGCATGAAGGATTGTGAATGATTAAGCTGAATATTTAAAGTGTTGGCGACAAAAGCCATATTCTGGTGTGGGCTACGACATTGAACAGGAAAGACCCAAATGTTGTATTCAAAAAAAAAAAAAAAAAAAAAAAAATAGCATCTTAAGCCTTGAGTTTTTAAATCAAAGCATAGATTAGGGGCTGTTTTGAATGCTCTCACACTTGCAAAAAAGCAGCATTTATTTGTAAAGGCAACACCTCCTGCAGTGCACTGGTTTTTGGATGTATTGAAGTCAATTGCAGAGAGAGAAACCGGTGGAAACACCGACTACCACTACACAACTGCTGGTTTTGCTGTCTTCAGCCCCAACATAGGAACTGAGCCGAAGAAATTCTCCAAGTCAGCACGTTGAACACGGTTGCTGTGTCCTGCTTGCTTATACCAGTGTTTTTAAACTCAGGCTTAAGTCAAAAACTCTAGTGTCCAATGTCAGGTTCACTGAACCATAAACCTCTTAAAAGGAAGGTGTGACTCATTTGTTGGACACCACCAGGCTGACTCCTCAAGGTCCTAACAAACCTTAGCCATGCACAAAAGATTTGCATCTGCTAACTTACGTCAGCATGACTTCGCAACAAATCACATTAGGCCAATGCGTTCTTTTATTTAGCAGTTTCTGCAGGAACTTCGACAATTTAAAAAAAATAATAATTTCAAAACTAAAGTAACTAAGACATTCTGTTCCGCTGGGTTCTTAAAGTGGCAAAAGTGTAAGCCAGTTTCTCTACACCTAAGGGTATTTTGTACGATTGTCTGCATAATTTCACGCTGAATCCATAACCTCTTGACCTGGACTGGCATGCGGTGAGAAAAGTCGCGGTAAAACACAGTAAAACAGGAACTCTGCAAGGAATGATGGTTATACTAATTATTGCATTAACTTTTCTAGTTTTATTCACCTTTTAATGCTATTCACCATGTAATCTGATAAGCTGGAGTTTTCGGTCCAAAGAAGCAAGGTGATTGTACTTAACTGAATTAATGAAGCAGCCGAATTAACTCTATATTGATATTAGCGCTTTTATTAACTCGGGCGACAGGACAAAGTAAGGGACAAAGTTAAGGTTAACACACGTTGAGACGGTTATAATTGAATTTTAATAGGAACTTTGATTATTTTTTGCGAACCAACTTTTTAAGCCTTTATTGCCAATAGGCTCTAACTACTGCCTTTGTACCCCTCATTTATTTAATATTTTGATTCATTCACCCATTTTGGCGGAACGTGAACTCTCATAGCTGGGGGATAATAAAAAAAAAAAAAAATTTAAAAACTGTTTAACACCTTCATTTGTCCTAAATACAGACTCATAATACGTACGATTGTGCGAGTTGAATTACAGAGCGGTCGGTAAACAACTGCAAAGCTGTAATTATAATTATTATTATTTGGTCGCTGTCTTTTTTCGATCCAGAGTTGCATTTTAAAACTGAAATTATTGTTTTTCTCATCTACAGAGCTGTAGCCAGATATATTAAGCGTGCTGCTCCGGGGAAGCTGGAGCTGAACCTGCAACCTCTGGCTTAGATCAATTTACAAGTCCATGTTTTTAACCACTACGAAGATCGTGGCTCTGTAGCACAGCGGTCACGGTTAATGCAGCTTAGATAAGTGCTTTCCTAAAAGGTCTGACACCATTCTTCTCAGTAATATGAAATTAATCTTTTTAATATTCTGATTCAGAACTTCTTTAGAAAGTCATTTCCAGTATCCCATTTCAATTCCTGGATAGATTGGAGAGATCCCTTCCGCCCGGTTCAAGGGAATTCAAATCGCACGATTTGAGGAGAGAGTTTATCTGATCCGAGGACCAGGCTTTGAACGGAAGTGCTGACACAATCATTAAATTGCAGAACAGAGACAGTAGCATCGTACAGTGGCAGCGCTTTCTGTTCATCTGCTGGCAGCATAATAGATTTCAGGGGCCCCTTTGATTCAATCTGCTTGGCTTGCAAAATGCGTGCAGTTCAGAGAGGTTCCCTGCGATTTGGTGCCAGCGCGAGCGACATGTGGATCAGCATGCCGCTGCGGATGTGTCGGTGCAAGCGGTGCCGAGGGTGGATTCCTCTTCGGGAGATTATTACTCAAGCGTATGCAACAGACACCATTAACATTCTTTGCAGTCTTGTGTCTATACATACTGTATGGCGGTGGCTTTAAAGTAAGCTGGACGGGGGTTGCTGTGCATGCATCCCGAAGCAAAAAATCTGCGATCATTCTCATGACTAATTATTCAGGTAAGGGTACAAAAGGAGAAAGGGATGGAGAGACTGCATTTGGTCAGGGTGGGGCTTAAGTGCTTGGAAAACAGCCAGATGAAGTGCACCCAGAACCTGGACCCAGCAGCAAGTATATATTAACCGCCGATCCATGAAATGGTGCCGTATATGTTACTGTAGTCAACCTTCAAAGTCATTTATTTTACTCAGAGAGAGGACGAGGGAAAGAGTACAGGTGTCAGATTTGAGGTGGGATGTGATCAAACTAGGATGGCGCTGGAAAGCCACCGAATTCATGTCTCTTTGACCAGTTCAGTGGGTTTAGTCTTGGTCGGAGGAGATAAAAATGAGTTGGCGAAAGACGTGCGTTAGGTCTTTAAGGTTCGTCTGCAAGGGGGTTTGAATCTCAGCTCACCGACTTTTTCACAGAAAAGCCTGAGGTAGTGCTGGTGTGTTAGTCTCCTGGGCTGTGCAGTTGGACATGGGTTTGGTTTGTGTAAGTCCTCCTCACAGTCCAAAAATACCTGTTTCAGGTGAGTTTGTGACTAGTGTGTGTGTCTGTGATTCATTGTGTGTGCTCGTGCTATGGTGGATGGGTGTGGCATCCGGTCTGTACCCTGTCCTATGCTTCCAGGGTACGTTTTGGACAAATAGTTACAAACGGATGGATGGATGGTTGCAAATTCTAGCACATGTAAATGATGTTATGCAAATGAACACCAGCTCCTGGCTCTTAGGGAAAGAGTAAAGGAAAGGATTTAAAGTCCTTTTGGTCTAGTAAATGAGACCGAAAACAAGAGGGAGAGATCCCTGTTCTACTGTGGTGCCCGGACTCTGAATGCTTCCATCCATCATAATGATTAACAAATTATTAGTTAAATTTAAAAGGACTTTCATGTAATCGTCTTCAAAATCCTTTCTTGGACAGGGATCTACTTTTTATACAGTATTTAAAACACATCCCAAGATTTCTTTAAATGCATGCAGCTGTGTAATAATCTCCACATTATTCTACCTGGTGCTAAGCGATGATGGTTTGACATTGGGTGTCAGAGCAGATTATGTCTGAATTTGGAAACTCAGTGGTTCCTGTGCATTATTACTCTAAATCTGGATATGTGTTGTTTTAATACATCATGTCAAACTCAATCGAACATTTGCCTCCAAGGGACAAATGCACAGCTCTTATATTTCCTGTCCTGTTACATTTGGTGAAATAAAAAATTCCTTTCCCCGGGAATGTACTTTTTTAGTCCTAATAAATTCAAGCAAAATGCATGGAATATTGTACGATAGAACAAGTGTCTTACAGAAAATAGCATTAGAGACCAAAATACATGGACTGGTCCTGCAGGAATACTCAATAATCAAAAGCAATAACATACACTGCCTTTGTGAGTCCAGGTGCTATTCTAGAAGAATCTAGTGAGTTTATAGTTTCAGTTTCAGTTCAAATCCAAATCTGCTCAGCAATGAATTATGGCTGCCTACAATGAGAAGGGTATGAAAATTTCAGATTTCTAACAGATCATTAATATGGTCCATGGCTTGGCTATGGTCCAATCTACTTGTAAATATTTCTTCCGCAACTCCCAAAAGTGCCTTAACAACGTCCCATGTCTCCCTCCAACCATATAGCAAGGAGGGGTACCACCTTGATGAGGTGTGTGTGAACCACAGGATAGTTATGGACTCACCACGGTCACCACAGGAAATCCGCTGTAGTACCCTGCTTAACTCTGCCCCCATTTACGCTAGCTCCACTTTGTTATAGTGGACATGCTCACAGGACGCTATTCATTGCACGTCTCATTTCTTTGTTAATACTGTCATAATCTTCATTCTCCTAACATCTCTCTGGGGCCCAAACCACATGCGTTTTCTATTCTTTCTGCCGTGCTTTTTCTTCTTACACAACCCCTGCCCTCAGTTCTACAGTTCTGGAATGCCCTCTCCAACACCTTTCTTTATTCTACATGTGCGTCAAATTTTTTTCTTTTACTGTCAAATTTTGCTCAAAAATGAATGTTGAGTTTGCGTGAGCGTGTGCTTGGCTACATAGGGACAATGCGCAGACTGGGCCAAATTGGCAGGAGGAGCTTGCTCTTTTCACATTTATAATGAGATATGATGCTCTAGCTTAGTGCTGTTTCGGCTACCGTTCACCTTTTTAGGAAGGTAGCCTAAGTACTAAATGGGTTATTACTCCATAGTTGCTGGAAAGACGTTTGGACTGTGGGAAGAAACCAGAGCACCTATAAGAAGCACACACAGACACAGGAAAAGCAGAGAAACTCCACAGAGACTTTGCTGGACTCGATTCTACAAAAAACACCACTGGTTGCTGTGCCATTGAGCTGCTTTATTTAACAGATTTTTTTTTCCTGCTGCACCAGAACATACACTGGGTCTCAGCAAAAGTCTGCTTCTCTCTTGCTTTGACAAAGACCTTGAATGTCTTGAGCCATTTCTCCAATATCTTTGTCACACTTACTGTCACCTGTCTCCCACAGAGCCTTGCTGCAGTGTCACCTTCAATTAAAAATGTGTCACATATAAAACAACAGGGTGTGCGTGGTGGAGTGAGGTCATGGCGCGTGTTCCTCAGTGCGCCTGGTCCTGTCTGCTCTAGCAGGTGTATGACAATGCTGAGAGAAAGACTGAAGCTTCTAAGAAGCTTTGGCCTTAAGGTGAACGGAGGTTAATATATCAATTTCTATACAACGTGCAGGAGTAGCTGCTTGACAAAACTAGAGATTACGCAAAGATTACACACAAACAATGGAGACAAAAGCCAAGGTTACCAACTACAGATAAAGCTGTAAACACAAAGCTAAACACAAAGCTAAAAACTATTATTTATTTTTGTTACTGATTTATTTATTCAATTTAAGAAAAGATCTTGGGACCCTGTTTGAGCTGAAAGCATGTAGCTTATGAACTAAAAGGGAAAAAAGACTGAATTCAACTTAGTTGTAGCCAACATTTATATCTTAAAGTACTGCACAAGTTATAAAAATAATTTTTTTACCAATTTTTTTTTTGTTTTTTTTTTGCATGCCTATTATTATGGAATAGTGGATCATTCAGGCACCTCACAAAACCTGAGCTGTACAACTGGACGTCAGTTTCATCCCTTCTCTGCTTTTGTGCAAGTCTTTACATGTTTGAGCCGGTTTCATCCAGATGCTCCGGTTCCTTCTTTTGGTCCAAAGGCATGTGTTTCTGGTGGAAAAAACTGATGAAGGTGGCACTTCATTACTGAGGTGGCGCTCAGAACTGAAAGATATAGAAGCCATAGGATCATCTATAGCTTGTTCACTTTCTCTTTTGTGTGATATATCTAACAACAACAACAACAACAACAACAACAACAACAACAACAACAATAATAATAATAATAATAATAATAATAATAATAATAATAATAATAATAATAATAATAATAATCCATGCCTGACTATCTTGCACAATGCAGACTTATTAACTATATACACAGGCTCACACAAAAAAAAAATAGTGCGTGTGCTTGCATTACCTTGACAGGAACATGACCACGATAATGCAGTTATTTTAAGGGCACTAAGTTTCATTACAAAAACATGAATTTCAAAAATTGCTCTTATTACCTGTACAAACATTGTTAACTCATTTTTGAAATGATAATACTAAAAAAGATGGACATTACAATGCAAAGGCATAAAAAAAAGGCTTGGGTTTTATTTAATAATTTATTTTTGAATGGTATTACAATGCTCCAAATCTCAATTTAAATTGCTTTCCCAGAATGCCACAGTTCGCACCCTATCACTCAAGTGCAGTTCATTACAGTTTGTGAAATGGTATTATTTTAGTTTTCGGTGTTGGGGGGGGGAGAAGACAAGAGAAAAGATTCCTCTCCGGTTCACCTTTTTAAATGGACCCTGAAGAAGATTGGGAACACCGATGCTGCTGGAGTCTCTTTTAATCAGAGGAGCAGAAGTGCATCCTGGGTGAGTGGAGTGTGGGCCTGCTGAGTCGCCGAAGCCTGCCGTCGATACATCACCGACAAAATTACCTCTCCTCCGCTCAAGCTACTTTAATCTCCTCTCTTTCTATTGAGGTGGCGAACACACTCTTCTGTGCCCTATTGACAGCTCAAAAATAGGTTCCGCCCGGCCTGATTGACAACTTTGTCTACCTGACATAATGCATTGCGGGCCGGGACAAAGAACGGGACACAATTAGAATCCCCCGGCCTTAATCTCGGCAGCTTCGACTGCGACCACGATTGCTCTGCCGTCCTTTTATGTTTTATTGAATCCGATGAGGTTATTGAGTTTTGCGTGTCAATTTGAGAGAGCTTTTTCCCAAATTCTATTCCTTTGTCATTTTTAAAAATTCTTCTCAGAGACAAAATCTGAGTCACGCCTATAATTAAAATCTATTCAGAATAGATCTATAAATACATTGTGTATAAAATATATGTATGTACAGTACATACATAAATCTTAGATGCTGAAGATCTGATAGTATGGGCTTGCATGAGTATTACTGCAAGAGTTGTATAATGAGAGAAGCTTCATGAAGTGCATGAAGGGAGCCACGGATGAGGTTGAGTGTCATCGAAATTCACAGAAAAACAAGAAGCCACCCATGTCTTTGAGAGAAGCCACCTATAAAACCTGGAAATTGACAATTTTGATACCATGACTTAAATTTTACACCTCTACAAGTAGAACCTGGGAAGGTAGAGAAGCCCACACAAGCAGAGAAATCCAGAGGAAACGTAGATAAGGAGGAAAAAGCATCAGCAGTGATAGATGTGGGAGTCGCAGGTGACAGCAATATGAGGAAAAAAGGAAACAGAGAAGCTGGAGAAAGAGCAAGGATTGAGACTGGAGAGAATGTGGAAGGTGAAAACCCAGGAAGTTCCCACTGGTGAGAGAGGCACTTAGGGTCATGACCCCTAAGCTGGAGGAGTGGCTCCATCAGATCCCAGGAATGATAACATCGATCTCAGGTGAGGCCTCGGAAGAGCAAAAATACTACCTTAAACATACTTGTCCCTTAAACCCCCAGGCCTTTGTAGGAGTCTAAAGTCTGAGGAAAGAAATTACAGTGTTACCTGCTGTGGAACTGTTCTGACCAAAAAAATAATTAATTCATATGTATTCCCACATTATATAACTATATTGTTTTATAGGTACAGTCATCTGAAGAAGCAAGTACACCTCATTAAACGTTTTCTTCTTTTCGAACATTTGTGAACCTATCAAGATGTAATCTTTACTTAAACAGTATTTTTTGGTCAAATGTGACATAAATGTAGTATTACCTCTGCTGTTATAATTATTTGTACAGTTTATACTCTGTAAAAGGTTGTACTATTGTTACTACTACTATTATTTTTTTCTTGTTATTCTCACTTTTTTTATTACACTTATTTCTCAATACACACATCTCCTGCACCTTCAGTTCTGGGGTATTACAGTGCGTATAGCCTTTCCATTGCTTATAAGAGCAAAAGATAAGGCTGGGGGGGGGGCTTTTAAAATACAGAACCCATCAGTGTTGGAAATCTTCTGAGTTATGTTGGAAGGACAGCAACTGACACCTTCCACAGGGCCACAGAGCGGCAAGGTCACAGCCGCTGTGGCAAAGGCCATATCTTGAATGAGAAAACTTTATCTCTCAATCTATTTGTACAGCGTGGAACATCAAGTCGTCTCTCATTGGACCGCTATAGAATTTTTTCTCTCTTTAGTTGTGAAACGGATGTTTCGCTCGTGGTTTCGGACAAGACAATAGACAGGCGGTCATCGTATTGTTCAGCAACAAATTGCAACGACCACCCAGATTTAAAAATAAATAAATAAATAAATAAATAATAATAAAATACGGAGTCTCTTGCTACCACATTGTTCACCCAACGAGAGCTCTCCAGCTTCAAGTGTTAAAACACTGCACAAATGTCATATGGGAATTGACTTTTTTTTGCATCGTTTCTCTGCAGCACTTGCCTCTTGGAGAGATTAACAAAGTGAATATGAAAAGGTCCGTCACAGAACCTGGTCCCGGTTGACCAGAACAATCATTACTTATCACTTGACAGCGAACGTGAAAGCCTGACCCCTCACTGCTTGCCAAATTGCATTGTTCCTACTCACGCTGCCAATTATTCAATCACAACAGTTCCCACGGCGCGGTGGTTCGGAATCAGACGCTGTCCCCGCAGTCCACCCACAGCGGGAGTCAAAGAGCGAACGGGAGCCTTTCAAGCGGCTGCATTTTTAATCCTTCGCTCTGTGCTGATATTTTGTTTTGGTTTGCATTGCTTTCCCGACATTTTTTATTACATCAATCCATCACCCCTCAGATGTTAGACTCATCCTTGCAGTGACAGCATTAATTATTGTCCTTGTCACCATCCTCGCAACTGCCATCACATTTCACTTAATGTTGCGACTAGACTTTCGGATAAACACATTTTTACAAATAATTAAGCAATTCGGCTGGCATGTTCCAATTCCAAAAATTGAAATAATTTTTAATCCGTGGAGAAACTTTCGCTCGGCTGTGAAGATGCCATCGTGTCTGTTCGGTGTGCAGAACTGGAGCTCGAACAGACTTTTGTCACCTTTGTCCCACATCACGTTTGACCGATTGAGATCGCTGGGTGGCGAGGTGTCACCTTTACGGCATTTTGCAGTCGGCGCTCTGTCTGTTACTGTCTTCTGTTTTCTCCAGGCAACTACATGTATCTGCCAGAAGGCATAGATCACAGCGAGGCAAACTGTCGTCAGAAGCTATTTAAATGCACCTTGATTTTACACAAAGGTAGAAGATAGCAGGGATCGGAGACTGACTTCTTACCTGAGCCAGGTGCTTTACCTGCAAAAGTGGTAATTATTCTCCTTAATTTTAAAATCCAATGAATTTAACTAAAAAAGCCGAGTAAAGCTGTGTGTAAACTTTATAATAGCAACATCACCCTACGTTTAACCTCACGTGCTCCTGCAGTGCGGAGCAAAGAACTCAAAGGCGATCTCTGTGTTCAGTAAACAGCGGTACTCTAAGTAATTGAACCTGTTCCACCTGACATTTAAAAAGGTTAGTTGTGGTGCAACTAAAATGATAACTTAGCTCTGACATCTTAGATGACATTCAAAGCTAAACTGATACAGTAATTTCTGTGAAAGGTCAGAGTTTAATGTGACTCCAAGACAAACTAAAGTGTCTATTTTGAGCAAAATTTGCCGCCTTTTCCCAACTTACAGCTTGAGCTCGGCCTGCGAACGTATCGAAATCCTAACCCGTGTTTAGAATTTTATCCTTCACCGGCTTCACGGTACTTAAAACCAAGACTTCAAGTTAGTTTTATTATTTTGCAAGTGTCAGTGACATTGTCTGAATAAAAAATTCTCCAGCTGGCGCTCGTACCTGTAAGGTCCCTAAATTCTACAGGTGTGTAACCTGGATTGCCGTTGCTGCGATGTATGTAATAAAGAGTGAAAATGCGGTCAGACTGGGTAAAAATGTCTGGTAAGCAACTGAATAATGCAACAAATAGTGCTTAAAACATCGCATGACCATGTGGGTACAAGCTTTTGTATCAAGGCAAGATGTGATGGAATGAATATAGATGAGACCTCATCTGTGGGACTTGTCAGTCATGATATCCAGTACTAATTTTGTTTTGCATTGGGAACTGAATGTAACAGCATCTAATAAAAAGTGAAAGAGCATCAACGTGAGTTTCCCTCCAGAGGCCTGTAATTTAGATCTGTTCCTATAGAGTCTGCACCTCATTACGATTTCATCAAGTCAGGGGTTAAAGATGAGCAAAATGGGCTCCGGCGGCACACAGATAAGTTAGGAAGACAAGGCCTAAAGCCAAGAATAAGCTGAAGGACTGTTTACTTCCCATCATACGTTGTAGAGCTGTTTCTTGGCATGATAAGGAAGTAGTGTAACGCGATAGCAAACTAGACACGCAAGACGAATACCTAGAACTTTTTTTTTTATACAAATCCACAGCTGAGACTTGCCGATCTTGGCTGCCGTACCTGATCGAATTGCAAGGTCGATTGTAAGGGCTGTACTTCTGAGGCAGGTTACAAATATCGATCAGCTCATCACACATGCAGTATTAAGAAGGTCATGAGATTTCCTCGGCGCTACTTGGAAAAGCCGTGACTCCTTGGTCGGCTAAGCATCTAATTAAGAATCCCGTTGGAATTTATCTCCGATTTTCTTTGCCGTTCCTTCGTGTTTTTTTTTTATTTTTTATTTTTTGCTTTATTTCTATCGACTAATCGTTCTTCGTTTTTGCGTGGAAGCTGCCGGGTAACTCGAGCAACGCCAGCGGATTTGTACCGAGGATCTCAAACGCAGCAGGAAGCGGAAAAGAACAATCTTAAATTCCCAGGGTGTTGAAATTGAAGCGCAAGTGATGTTTTTCCCTTCGGTATGAACTATAGACAAGATCCGGAGATCATATCCTTTGAGAATAGCATACTTTTAGAACAATCTGTCTTTTTACCTCGCTGACAGGAACCTTTTGCTTTTTCATCTGGGGATTAAAAGGTACGGGCAGGCTTATCTTAAAGGATAGAATCGGGTTATCATGGAGGATGCACTTGTGGAAAACTGCAAGTGAAGGTGAGCCTTGTTTCCAGCTTTGGCCTTACCCTTCGGGGCTAAATTATTTGTGCGTTTATTTCCGAAACGTCGTACTTGCACGTTTTGTCCTGTTTTCAATGTTTTTGCTCATCATGAAAGCCTTTGCAATCGCAAAAATGTCAAAAAATTCCAATTTGCCTCCTAGGATCCAAGTTCACGTTCTAATTATTCCGTTTTGACAGATCATTTAAACTGTGAAGAAAGCTTTGCGCGTTCATTTCCTCAAAATGTACAAAATCAGAGCATTTTATTAAGCAAAATCAGAATTTCCATGCCGATTCGCAAGGCAGCAACTACTGTTTTTCGTGTGACCAACAATAATGTCACTTACAGGCGGCATGGCCATGAGCTGAGAACCGTTGCTTTCTCTTATCGCCTGGAGTGCTTGGGTTAAAATCTGATTCAGTCTGTGTGGAGCCTGTGAGGGTTTCCTCCTTCTTCCCACAGTCCAAAGACACATGTCTCAGGTTAATGGGTCACTAAATTGGTCACGGTGCATTCATGTGTGGCTGCCGTGTCCTGAAATGACATCCCATCCAGGGTGTAGTGTCAAATTTGCCCACTGGCTCCAGTATAACCTCTGCCCTGTCACTACCCTGACCACCACTAAGTGGTTAATGGGTCCATCCTCCACCAAATGAAGTTTTTAGATCATAATGGAAGGTCTGGATGTCACTCCCAAGTCAGCGTCACCGGAGGGCTGGACTGCTCAGCAAAGTAACATAAATAAAAATGCATGTTCAGTGGAAGCCTTCATTATGAGGTTTTCAGGACAGTTAAAGGGTTTGCTATCAGTGTGAGGACAGGTTCATACATTCACACATGCAAACGCACGTAGTGGTGGAACAGGCAGGTACCTAAAATTTGTTTGCATCTATCGGAGCTGGCGGCCAGCCACAGGCATCATACAAACATTCGCAGCTGGAGAGCAGACATGGTCTTCTCAGCTGGGCTCTGTTACAGACAAACGCGTGCTGCGACAAGTGCAGCAGTCATTACTACTGCAGCCATCGAAATGTGCATCTATGCAGCAGCCCCGCTTCTAAGAGGACTGCGTTGGATCCACTGATCTGAAAATATATTTGCTTCAGGAATCTTGAAACGTGGACTTTCACCGAAAGCCAAGGCGTTCATCCCCATGCACATCTTTGCCCAGCGCAAAGCGTATCTCAGTCAACGGCTCTGAAGTCCCCTGCAAAACACCACTGATCCCCTAGCTTTCCTTCCTGTGCCTCATTCGCGCATTGTTCAAAATAGAGGGCAACCAAGCAAACGCGTAGCCGAGCCAAGCGTACGGCGCATCCTTTCCAACGATTTAAAATTTGTCCCACGGTGACAAGTGTTTTGAATGGATCATAGTGGCATGTTGCTGCGCTGTTTAAAAATTCACATAGAGGGTAACCAAGAAAACGTGTATCTGACACATGCGTACGTGTCATCTTTTCGAACGATTAAAATTTGTACGATGTTAAAAAATGTTTTGGATGGAAGATAGCTACATGCTATCGAAACCAATCGGAAAAGGCAAATTTAGCTCTTAAACAAGAAGTCATGCTGAATATACATTAAAATGTGTGAGAAACAGTACAAATGTACACCTTTCATAAAAACACATTCATTAGTTCAATAATAATGCACAAATAAACTGCGCAGATTTATCAGAGGAGTCCCCAACCCATTAAAAAAAGAGGCTTCTTTTGTAAGGCCTCCCACTTCCTTTTACTTCACAGATTCCTTCTTATGTAAAGGGGACACACGTTTGTGTAATAAATGGGTTCTTGTCATATCCACAGATGGTCAGAGTCCCTCACCACTGCAAAGGAACTCGGTTAAAAAAAAAAAAAAGGAAAAAAGAGGAAACCTGTCGTCTTCCCTATGATCAAGAGTGCCGGGCAAGAGAGCTCCTTCAAGGCAAGGGCGGATCACCCCCCCCCCTTCCGGTCTCCTTCATCCGTTTTAAATTTGCTGGCATATTCATAAGGAGGGGTGTAATGAGCTGGCCTTGAGCTGGACGCGTTCCAGACGAATGACTTATGATTCCCGATATTGGTGCTGGCTGATACGTGCTTGGCTATCGGGAATTAATGCTATCAGAATTTAGAATCCTGACACCATTTCACTACTTAGCCCTGTGATGAATTGTGTTTCTCAACATGCCGGGTTCCCCAGCTTCCATTTTATGTACTTTTCCTTTTCGTAATAAGCATTTATTTATTTATTTATTTATTTATTTATTTATTTTATTTATTCCTTGCGGCTTAATTGCCTATTTAGAATTCTCCTCTTTATGACCTAGATGTGTTTTATTTAGCAAGTGCAATTAAGTTACCTGTAAATATCTCCTCGACGGCCATTTGTCTTCGACAGCGTGAGCGCGCTATTTTTGCTTTTATTAAATTAATGGTCTCCAGGTCCGGACAGCGTTTAACCCCAGAAGAAACACAGAGGAGGGATGGGTTTGCGCTTCTGCAACACTCGCGGCGAATAAAACCATAAATCGGCGACGCGGACTCTTGCGGGGCGAACGAAATCCGAAAGATTTGGCTTTTATTTATTCAGGTAAGAAGTCAACTTAGGCCACCTAACTGTAGCAGCTCGGGAGGTTAATATCTGCCTGGTGAGATTACGCAAGCTTTCTATTTTATTTACTCCTGTGGGGTGTTTTCTCGTTCGATTTATGTTCGGGAATTAGCTCCGGGGCACAATAGCAATTCCGTCGTCGTCGTGGGACTTGAACTGACAATCGACAGTAAACTGTAGTTAAAAGCTGAATGTTTAAATCTCGGCGTCGAACTTCAACGTGCAGATCTGCTGCGAGCACGCGAGCGGCCTTCCTGGCCAGCGTGGCGTCCACTGGTGAGAAGTAGGGCATCTTTGGGTAGCTGCATGTCGGTGGTACAGTAGAGAAGTTGTTACTCCAGGGAGGAAGGCTGCTAAAGTAGGTCAAATATATCACGTTTGACCTGAAGCCTGAGGTATTAAAAAAGATCTCATCCACAGACTTCAGGAAAGGACACTACTGCACCAGTTCCTCAGCAATCCCGATTGGTCGCTGACTTGTTTAAAGCAACTATCTGAAATGACTGAGCTCATGGTATACGTGCGCGCACGCGCGCACACACACACACACACACACACACAATAAATGGGATAATATCGCCACTGAAAGAGGATACATGAATGTGATCTGCATGAGGGAGAAAATCTCTTTTTGTCCGTCCCGCTGAGGGCTTTTATACTGAAAGAAATCAAATGGTGGCATTTACACATGCTTATTTATTTCTCCGGCAATTTCATTTTCCATTTTTTTGTATTTTTTTCTTTTTTCTTCCCTTGCCACTTTATCCCAAATCCTGTGTGCAGGGAATCCTGAGCAACACCACATTGTTTGTTTTCTTCTCAGTAAGAAATCTATTTGCTTGTCACAATACAGGCCTCCAGGAAATACTACAGGCAGTTAAACAGTCAGACAACTAGATTTAACTCTTCTACATGCACGGATTTATCTTCGCAGAAGTCTGGCTGTATGAAAGGACGTAAGAAGCACTCGAACATCATAGAAGAAGCCAGCTCATACTGACTGAACTTTGAGGCCTGCTGAAAAATATAAATTGTGCTACCTTTTCAAGGCATGACAAGCTGCATGACTGCCTTGTTTTTATCTCTCTATCTAATCCAAAATACCATTCTGCAGAGCGCAGCCATGCCTCTGTATTCCAGGCCCAGGAAAAGAGGGGAAGCCGGGCGGAAGCACAGAAATAGGTTAGCCATTATAAATCCTTGTGGAACCACCACAGCCTACAGGAACACTAAGATGACGCCATGCAGGAGCGTCTGCATTATCAGTGTGCGCTTTTACAACGCGGTATGCCGAGACTGGCATCCCATGGGGGATGCATGGGATGATCGCCGGAGCTAAGGAGCTGTCCATGTAATGCGCCATTCCAATTCTAACAGCCAAAGCTGAGCTAAAATAGAGGGGGAAATGATATAACATTCACATTGACCCATGTGTAAGTGTGCCCTTACTAGAAAAAAAAGAAAGAAAAAAGTTTATATATATATATACACACACACACACACACACACACACACACACACACACACACACACACACACACACACACACACACACACTGCCTGGACAAAAAAAAAGTCTCCACCTGGATTTAACTTAGTGTTATGATCTGGGGTTCCTTCCGTTGGTAACTTCTAGGTTCAGCAATGCTATGCGCCCAAAAAATGAGGTCAGCTGAATGCCTGAACAGACTGAATGACCAGGTTTTTCCATCAATGGATTTGTTCTTTATATTCCAAGATGACAGTGCCAGGATTCATGGGGCTTAAATTGTGAAAGAGTGCTTCAGGGAGCATGAGAGAGGCATCATGTTTTTAACAACAAGGTCATATTAACATAGGGATGATCGTGTGTATATATACATATATAATTTATGTTATTTAGCATATATATATATATACATACACATTTTTTGCAACATGGTCAAAAACACATTTGCACATCACACACACACACACACACACACACACACACACACACACACACACTATGTTCTATTAAAATGCATTTTTTTCTGTCAAGCTGGCTGGATGTGGTTATTTAAATCTTTTTGCTAGAAGAAGGTAAAATTATGCATGTTATTTAAGACCTAAGTGTATGAAAAGCAATGTGGTAAATTTGTGCCTCCCCGTGTATTCGCCCTTTGACCTGACGCAAATGGAAATGTTCTTAAAAGAACTGGAAAAAATGCTGCTCTCTTAAGCTTTTTCCAATATTTATCTTGCCTTCTTATAGCAGACTTTTTATATACGGTGTAAAAAGGGGTTCTAATATATTATTAATTGAACCAGACTGTGTTGTAAAGCAATGTTGAATTCAAAGGGTTTAGCGAGGCATGGATGAGTGGGAAGTGGGAAAAGTAAAGGATGACCGCTCTCAGGTTTACTTTGGTAATTTGTCTTTTTTATTTTTTTACTCACATCTTCCATCACTTTCAGGGCTCAGCAACTTCAGACTGTTTCTTAAGTCCATGTTTATATATAAAAAGCACAACTGGAGAACAGAAATGCATTATGGGAGTAGATTAAAGCATCAGTACCAAATGGATTTGTAAGAATCCACAGGGTTTGGTGCGCTGAAACTCTGGGCCAGGTGAGGATATTGACATTTTCAGAGGAATTGTTCGGAGACTTTCGTCATCACAGTGACACGAGTCAGGGCCTTGTCACAAGCGGGCATGAAAGAAGCCCGGTGAACACAACTTTTATCTCTAAACGGAAAGACACGACTGAAGAAACCAACAGCTCGTGTAAGGCACCAAGACCGCAAGGTAAAGAATTCAAATACATTTCATACTTTCTTGTTTTATTTTGTCGTTTTTATCTTTGTCCATTCATTTTTTTCTAGCACTGAAGTTAAGCAAGTTTAGAGAGAAAAATGAAGTGATGACCAAAGGATAGACAAGATGATCCAAACAAACAAACAAACAAACAAATGAAATACAAGATTGAGTCATGTGAACCCCCCCTCCCCCCAGGAAAAATGGAGACACGGGACTGATATCTTCCCTGTGGCAAACTAATGCTTCTTATATTCAGAAAGTGCTGGAAGGCATGGATGATGTCTGAAACACAAAGTCCTCCTTTACTAATTGTAGAGGAAGAAAGAGGCTTTCTGTGCTCTACAGGCACGGAGGGGAGCAGATGCACAGTTTGCCTGTAAGGGGCTCGTAGTTCTTTCTAAGGATGTGGGGGAAGGTGTGTGTGTGTGTGTGTGTGTGTGTGTGTGGAGGACTGAGGAGCAGATAGCACAATTGTTTGTCTCTGACTGACACCATGGACATGTAGAGAGGTGACTGACAAGCAGCAGGAGAACTGGCTCGGTTTCCCAGTGTCTCTGTGTGTTTTTCATTGACAGTCCACTACAGACACCCCCCCACGCACCTCTCAGTCACAAAAACTCCACTGTTATCAAAACAGCTCCTTTACAGTAGGAAACACACAACCCAAAGGTTCACAGAAGGGTTCATAATAAACAAATTAACATCATATTTTATCTTTTAAACATCCAGGTAATATTTCTTGCATCTTTTTAAGAAGTTTGCTTGCAACAGTGCAGCCCTAATACTCAGCATCTTAAGCATGTTAATAAATCAGCTTTTAAAATTTTGGGTTACGGCATTACGTTTCGGTGCTCGAGGAAGTCCAAGGTGTTTTTCCGAAAATTGCGCTTCGTTTTCCTTTACTACATAAACTCTTTTGGAACGTCAGTGTTCAGAAAAAAAGCAAGTATACAAACAGATGAAATAGGAAAAATAGAAGAACAAGAAGAAGAAGAGAAACTCTACAGTGTGTTTCTTCTCACACAAGATATGACCAAATAAATAAGAAGTAAACTGTAAGTCATGTCAGGATGCTGGAAAGTCAGGGATGACCTGACTTTGGCTGGACATTGTTTTTTTTTTTTTTGTTCCCCTCTTTCCAACAGCACTAGGGGTTGTATTCTCTGTGAAGCTGGATCTGAGAAAACACATAAACAGATGAATAAATAAACAAAACAAAACAAAACCTTGCATGGCACTGATGCAACGATAGAGAAATACCTTGGGCCAATCTTTTGTGTGCGTGATTTCACCCTTTGATTTACATGCTGTATGGATCGCGAGATGCAAGTCATTCCAGCAGTTTTAAATCCTGACCTGCTTACCTTATCCTCCAGATACAATTGTCAAACACCATGCTTATCAACAACTTAATTTTGAAGCCAGCGCCAAGGTAAAACGTGTCTTAGAAGGCAGTTCAAAGGGGAACTTCATGAAAAATGGAGCAACTTAAAATTCTCTTTGTAGAAACAAAGATCACAAGTACAAATCTTTGACAACATCATGGAAACACACACCGAGCAGCACATAACACCTAGTGTCTGGTTGTAGTGAAACCAGAACCACAGCAAGTGCTTCGTAGATGTTTTCTGGTTCAGGGGTTGTGAATTCTTGAGGAAGTTTTTGTAACCTGCGGGGATTTTTCTGCAGGTCAAACAATACAAAGTAATGTGAGACACTGACAGCAGTTTAACTTTGTACAATTTAGAAGAGAAAGATGTTTTTTTTCTTTTTTACAAAGTAAACAGTTCCACTGTTTTCAGTGTTTAAAGGATGTGTTGGTGCAACTGGGTGCAATTTTGGTTGTCATTCTGCAAATAATAGCATGCCTGGAGGCTAGACGTTGTTCACCAACTGATCCACATTGCTTGCGCAGTTCTTGTGATTTGAGTTCCAAAATTTGTGGCAGACTGCTGGAGCGCCGACCCTGCTCTCCAACTGGGTGAAATTTGGTGAACTCGCTTTTGTTTTATTTTCTTTTTCTTAAAATGTAGATTTTCTCTTGGGATGACAGAGACAGCATCTTTAAATGTAAATTGGATAAAGTTTGACAATGGGGTTTTCAGCGTTTTGATTTTTTTCTTGAAATATTTACTGAAGGACTTGGAGTTGCACCACTGAGTAATGAATATTTCATTGTAAAACATGGCTCAAGTAAAGGATAAGATGCTTAACTTGGTAAGGGATGCTTAAAGGATAAGAGGAGCGGATGCTGGTGTGGTGGCACCCTCTTTTACTCGGAGTTTTAAAAGTTAATATTTTCAATAAGTTTACGTTTCTGGCATTTAGACACTCATCAATTTTTCTTTCTTTCCGTAAAATGAAAAACTTTACATTCTATGGTAGCTTGACTTGTACAAAAACTTTTGAGGACCATGATATTTAGCCTTCTGTCAACCAAAGCAGGTTTTTATTCATGCTTATTCTATTGTATATCTGCAAAGTAAATGCCCATAGCTGAGTTTCAGAAGACACATGAAAAGTAAATAAATTAATCCATTTTTCTTGTATTCTTGCCCTTTAAAGGTAGGCCAGGTATTGTATTTATTTTCCTGAAACAAAACTAAACAAAACAAAACAATACAAAATGAAACAAAACAAAAAAACTAAACTAAACTAAAGCAGTACTGGGAAAATGCCTTTATTATCCAACCTGGGGAAAAAAAAAAAAAGAGTCCAAGCAGAACAGCTCGCGTGGGTCTCAACCATCTCGGGCAACTACTGTAGAAAAAGCTGAAAGACATGTTAGCTCATTTTATGCTCAATTTTTTTTTTTTTTAGCAAATCTTTAATAAACTCATTGTAGCAACTGTGGTCAAACTTGGGACTGTAGCTGTACAGCTCCATATGTGAGCAAAGCTAAAATAGGCAAGCTGCCTTGAATAAAAGCTTCTGCTAAGCAGGTATTTAATGAATAGTCATTTGGACTCTCAATATATATGCTAATATAGGAGAATTGCCCGTTCCCCAGCGGATCCTGACAAATGACTGGCCGAATTGGAAGCATTCTGCATGGCGTGTTGCTCAAATAAACAAATAAACAACTGGATATGTTGCCCTTGCAAAGCACACATAAATCAGGCAGTTATTTGACACATTTTGATAAACATGAGAAATTGCTAAAATACATAAACTTAAATTGTCAGTATTAATTGTTTGCATGTAGAAGTTCCTGCTTCTATAATGATGTTCTATCCACAAAGTCATTCAAAAATTGTGGCCTGATACAGTCTTATTAGCTGCAAAGCCTGCTGCTTTTCACTTTTTTTGTAACTAACTTTAGTATCGAAACGCTTATTGCAACCAAAATCTTATTGTGAGAGCCGAGTGAACTCAAAGCGGATGAAATGTTGGAAAGAACACAACACCGACAGAATAGCGTTACTAGCTTTTTTCTGTTTCAAAATATTTATCATCTTAAACATAACTTATTGGTTTAATTTTATACTTAACAGCTGTCCTTACGCTTTCTAGTAACACCGGAGCTTTACTGGGTTAGCATTACGAAAGCAGTGGAAAGCTCGCACTTATCTATAGTCATTCAAATTTTACCTTATGTCCTCTTCGTTGCTTTGCATTTAGAGTGAAACCCCTTTGTTTGCTTCCAAACCCCACAACCTTTTCTCTGACCGCAATTACGAAGTTTCCAGTGTAATGAAGAAGTCGCTCTTATTATTGTTGACTTATTATCATTTAAATAGATGTTACAGTCTTGCGCTCGAATGGTGTTGGAGGAGCTGCAGGGAGGGAGTTTGTTCCCTGCGTTTAAAGGACTTTGCAGATTAGCACACAGTTGCACCGAGAAGGCAACCTGTGGTCTTTCTCAGTGATTATTCTCATAAATATACGTACATACACGTTTCTCCTGTTCATTCTATAGAGGTTAGTGGTCATGGTATGTGATTGCAATCCTTGCTGGAGCAAATTGGTGTGTGATGAAAAATGTCGCCGAGTGTAAAACATGTGATTATTTTGTGAAGAGGCGTGACATTAATTTCAGGTGTCATGCTGCCATACCTGGCTGTGATGGCAACAAAGGTCTTTTTCATGGAACAGCATCAGGGTATGAGTCACCAGTTATTATTATTAATTTTAGCTTAAGCCCAACGGTAGCTGCTTCTTGGCATTTTCCTTCCTCGAAACAACCACTTGAACTACAGTTATCGGTTTATCTGTTTCCTGCAAATTATACTAAAATGCTCACAAGTTGGCATTGTGAAAGGTTTGTAAGTTCATTTCCCAGAAGAACATTTATTGTGTCCTTATTTTTTTCCCCTGTTTATGTATACGAGCTAAAATTTACAATGATTTTGTAAGGTAGTAATCATTAAATTATTTATCCTATCTTTACGCCTAGAAGGTTTGATGTCGGTTTGTTTGTTCTTTATGCACTGGTTTCTTTTTCAGGCCAGAGACTTAAAATTTGGCAAAGTAGTCATTTCTCGTGGGTTTCAATGCCAAATGTTTCCAACTTCAGTGACACATAATATTTATCCCATAACAAATTATGTTTCCCATCCCAACTTCTGAAATATAAAAATGAGACTTTGAAGTCCTTTTGAACAAGATTAACTGCATAAATTTAAAGCTTTTATGTAAGTTTGGATGTGGACAGGGGTCTTTTTAGATCTTAAAGTACAAAGGATTTCTGTCTCAGAATACTTACATGGAACTGAAATCTACCATAAATAATTGATTGTAAAATTATTTTTTAAATTGTTCATAGTCTACAGCAATATGAATTCTTCAGGGTTGTATTTAAAAAAAAAAAAATATATATATATATATGTTTGTTTGCTGTGTGTTTTATCATTTAATTTAATTTTTTCATCAACTCTAGGCATGAAGCACAAGCTCACCTTTTCATCGCAGGTGTATACTTAGCCAAAAATGCACTGTCTGCACTACAAGGTCCAGTGGATGCAGTACCACTCATGGCCTGAACTGGACCTTGGTTCTTCTGCTCCTGTTGAAACTTTGGTGCCGATATTCTTCTGAGCAATATTATATGTAAGTTACAAACACAAGTGAAGATACCTCCGCACTGACAATCCTGCTCTAGAGTCAGACCTAGTGCGGTGATACAATCACAAGTTTATGGTCAGAGGGATGGACAAAAGAAACCTGTGTCCATTCGGGAGAATAAAGTTTAAGTTTGTCCATCTTTGGAGGCACTGTCAGCCATAAAGCAATTCCTAATTCTAGCAACAAATTGTCTTCAATTTCCCTCGCTCATGTACTGTTCCCTTTGGTTTCCTTTCGCTTCTTCCACATGGATGCAAAGCAGTCAAATATTGGTGTGCTGAGGAATTTGCAGGAGTACATTTTTGGGAGTTTCACAGATTTTGTTGTTCTCCTGCGCTGTTTAAATTCTCATAAAATCCCATGAAAAAAAGAAAAAGAAAAAAAAATTGCCCAAGCATCACTCACTAGAAAGATATTCTGCCTTTACCCCAGAGGTCAGGGATTAGAAGGTATTGTGTCTGTTAACCACTGGGAATAGATATGACAGCACATATTTTTGTGCCATTGAAGTAAACATTTGAGTAAGAAAATCCTTACCTTTGGTCAGGGTGGGATCATATTCAGTCAGAAACTTGTTATTTTGACATGGCAGGTTTATAACCGTGTCTTTTTCTTCAGTTCTTTCAAGGATGACGGTTTCATCACACAAGTTGAGCGAGGACTCTCGATTTGCAGGCCTCGCCTCTGTCCATCAAACCAATGAGACATTCTTATATGCCAATAAAAAGTAATGATATTTCAGAATGATCGTCTTCTGCAAAGTCTCATTAGCTGCGACCCAGACAAACAGAGTTTCATGCAATATTCCAATTTATGTCTGGCTGCAGCGTAACAGGAGATACGTTATTTGGAATTGCCAATGAAAGAGCCACCCCAGAAGTCAAGCCCATCTGGTGTAATGAGACCCGTTGAGACCAGACAGTGGGACGAATAGAGAGAAAAACCCAAGCTTGCACTTTACGCTACCAAAGACCATGCTGGCCTGGATAATTGATTGACTTGCTGAAAGTCAGGTTGACAATAATAGTGCATTCATTTTTCCACTATTCTGTCTCTGAGAGAGGTTGGCACAAGGCGGGATATTGGTTTTATATTTCTAATTGGTTAAAGCAAAGACATCACGAAAGCCATCCCTTTAATGATACAGAGCCACTTATTGTATACATGCTGTCTGACACATTTTAATAAGAAGAATGCATGAAAGTTAAATGAGGAAGAAAAGCAAAAAAATGTAAGGAAAGTTTCCTAAGTCAAGCGAATGGAGGACGACCAAGCAAAGCTGGAGGCTCAGGAAATGCGTGATGTCCTGGCGGCTCGTGACAAAAAAAAAAAAAAAAAAACATTTGTATTAATTTTGTTAGAGCATACAAATACGTAGAAACGCGTGTCTGTAAGTTTGTGATTGTAGAAGCGGTACTACAGTTTGTTTTTGGTGAAAAGCTCTTGTTGAGCTGTCACAGAAAGTTGTTCCGTCAGCACAGCTGAAAAGTGTTTTGTGTAGAAATTCTATATGCAAATTTGCATTACCTTGCTCTCTTTTAATAGAAAAGTGGAACCGATAAGAAAAAAAAAAGTGGGAAAAGTGTATTTATTTATACGGAATTAGTTGCTTCACCACCATTTTCAGCGAGGACCTTTTTGGCATCATGCCTTGTTGTTATCAGCGGTGGTGGTACGGATGTTTGCTGTGCTGATTTTACTATTACTATTATTTTACACACACACACACACACACACACACACACACACACACGCACACACACAGAGAGCACTGCAAAGCAAACTGATAAAGCATCATTTTTTGCAGTTATGTTATTCTTGTTTGCAGCCCATGGGGGCACCATGTGTCAACTTTTATTTTGTAATTTATGGTTTGCATACAATGCACTTGCATTTATTTAATGGCAGGTGAGTCATCACTGTGGACCACTTCTTCCTACTTTCTTTTCAGGCAGTAAAAAAATAAGCATATGAATTTTGCTGACAAATGTAGGAACCACGCTGAAGGCGAGTTTTGACTTGGAGAGGATGTATACAGTTAAGCCACATCTTAGCATATCCACTGTCCTGTGCCACCAAACATATTTTGCAGAGCAGTACAGCATCATAGCACAAATTTTAAAAATAAATAAATAAATAGAAAATACAGAATGGGAAGGCAAGCATGGTGTACTCCCCACAACAAAAATAGTTTAAAGGTGCTCTATTGAGGGAAAACATCATACAGGAACTCTGTGCCTCTTTATATATCACTTTGTCTTGTGTACACACTGCTCTGATAGAAATGCTACACTGTTTAAATGCATGGAGGCACTGGATAAGCCCTAAGGACTGCACAGCTCAGGCTGTCAACTCCAAACACTATGACAAAAGATGCCACGGAAAACGCTTTGGTTTTGGTTGGATGACATCCAACACACAGTGTCACTCTATGAGACCTACAGATTAATGTCTGTGCCCAGGGTCATTGGGATGGGCCACACCAGCGGCTCCCATGCCCCAGGTGAGTGATGTGTGTTGTGAAATGCTGCAGTAATAAAGTCATGCATGCTTTAAAAAATAAACAATTCAGTCATATAATACTACTACTACTACTACTACTACTACTACTACTACTACTACTACTAATAATAATAATAATAATAATAATAATAATAATAATAATAGAATGTGTTTAAGGGAAAGCAGGCAAGTGTCATTACTACAAGAATCCTTCCTTGTCATAACTAATCTGTGAACCAATCCAGCCGACTAACTTCTGTCTCAATGTAAAATTCTTAAAAGACTAAAAATAATAAAATAAAAAATTAAAAAAATGTTCATGCACACTTTGACATGTCCTTGCCTGTGGGAAGCGGACACATATACCACTTGTGTGAGGAACAGCTCACAGTGTTTGCAGGATGCAGGCAATCAGAAATGGATTTTAACCTTCGGTCCCACCATCTCTGGAGACATGGTCTCCGCTGGGGGCTCAGGGCCCATCGGCACCTGCTGTCGCAGCTGAGGAATGGAGAGCATGCCGGCCATCAATCTCAGCACATCATTCTAAGGAGAGTCGGAGCAGAACTTAATCCTGGCCTCTAATTCGCTTCTAGTATCTCGATTTCACACTGCAAGTCTTATATGCTGGATTTAATTTGGGAGAAAGGATGCCCTGCAATTAACATGTTGAGTTCTGTGCTGAGCATACAGATAAGTCTGTGCTTTTCTATGTTAAAAAAAAATAAATAAAAAAACAAAAAACACAAATATATGATAACTACTGTGGAGATAGACTGTGGTTAATGGCTCTCCTTAACTTTGTATTTAGACATCCCAGAGCCCCAGTTCTTGAGGGACACATGCTAAACAATGCAGGTGGCGAGGGAACACACGTCCACTTTCCCCTGTTTTCGGCAGGCTTTTGGTTCATTGCTGTCTGGAGACCGATGGGCCATGTCTAGGCTTGCAGGCTTTACAAGTAGAATGCATGGTGGGAGTCTGTAAAACCACAGGTAACTGGGAGCGAAGGGTTTGTCCATATAACAGCTGTGCAATATAAATCTGGGTGAAACTATATTGAAGTGAGCTTTATCTACATGTTCACTTTAGTGGCTGAGAAGGGGACTGTTGCAGAAAGAAAGAAAGAAAGAAAGAAAGAAAGAAAGAAAGAAGTATGTTTCCTAATTTGTTGGTTAGCTGACTTTGCTGTCACCCTTTTATACTGTACGTCTGCATGTTTTTACTGCTGCAATCTGGAGAAAAATACTTGAGTGAAAAAAAACCTTGACCGGGGCAGCGAACAGCGGGTTGTGAACCTACAACCTTGAGCTCACAAGACTGTGTCCTTAATTGCTTTGGTTTCTGCTCTCGAATTTGGTCCAGGGGTGTTCTGAGGTGAAGGTCCCGTGACCCTCATGTATGTTTTACTCACGCTGTACGGCAAAGTTGCTGATATTCGCGCAAAGTTTATTTTGATGCGCCGAAGCATCGGTTGACGGGAGACTAAAGTGTCTATTAAATACAGCTGTTTTCATTTAAGCTGCAGTCCCGGGCGCAAAATGACAGAAGTCATTGCGGCAGAGGTTAAATTATTTAAGTCACCTCCAGGAAATTTTGACGGTGTTTGTTTAATGGGAACTGCTGACTGAGATCGCTTACACTCGGTTGCATCAAAGGAAGCATCGCAGGTCATCCGAGTCCTACAATGACTGCGAAAGGTGCCTGTTAACAGAGATTTTCTCATTTCAAAATAACTCTGAAAAATTTCGGCAGGAACCCCCCCCCCCCCATAAATCTATGCGGTCACATTTGTTCTGACTCAGACCTGTAGTCTTCCTTCGGTTTCCTCAGTTTTTTTTTTCAAGGCTGGACCAAAGTTCAGGCAGTTCATTTAAGATGAGGAAAACAGGATAAATTGGAAAACAAATAAACACTCAGTGTTAGGCGACAGAGGGTTCGAAAGTAGGCATGTTTTCTTCCTCAGCTCGAGAAAAGAGAGGGATGTCATTGATTTTTTATCATGTTTCCTCAATTTGCCCTTAATACTGTGATATTAGAAACCTGATCGGGCCTTCATTGCGTTGATCAAAAAAAAAAAAAAAAAAAAAACTCAGCTTCCCAGCTTATTTATCCCCTTTATCAGTGCACCACAAAAAATAAATAAAGCAATGCAAAAATAAAGGCAAAATATAGCTAGGAGTGCCCAAAACCACAAATAACAAAAACACAGAGCACTCTAAAACACTACATTTTTAAAGTCTTCTGTCCAAACCTTGTATCCATCTATATTTAAAAATCCTATCTTCTGTCTTTCACAGAGCTGAAGCATAAACTCCAGCATAAGAATATCTCCATGTTTTTATGTTGACTCTTAATAGCCTGCAAAAATATGGTTGTGTTAAAAAAAAAAGAAGAAAGGGGCTGTTATTCGGACTATTTAGTCCAGCTCTATATACATCAAACTATTCTTCATATCATCACACAGGACGGGAAGGATACAAAATGAGAAATGCAGCAAAATGGAAGGGAAAAGAAGTCAAATTAAAACCATCACCCATTAATTCTGCAAATGGGGAAATAGAAAATTTTATGGCATTCCTTTTTGCTTTAAATGTACCGAAAAAGCTGCAGATTCTTATTTGCTATGCATGTTGCAAGGCTAAAAGAAAACATTCAATAATCAAGCAAACATAAATTTATTTTTAAAAAGTTGAAAAAAGAGACAGTCCTTGCTTTTGTTGTCTCAACTTCTTCCCGAGCTACCGAGAACGTCCTATTCTCCGTACCGCATCTTGCAAACGGATAACAACTGTCAGAGAGTGTGGATACCAAGAAGCCGGTACTCAATTTATAGCATGGAGACAGACATTGTGGCTACCAAACTGTGGTGCTCAGTTTTCAACGCCCACCACAGAAGCTCTCCTAGCACAAAACAAAAGGGGGAAAACAGCCACTAATAAAGGGGGAGAGGCCGTCTTAACTTCTCACTGTGGACGACCCACCAAAGCTGTACCCTGGCCATTAAAATCCACAGCTGAAAAAAAAAAGGAAAAAATGCAACAAAGCTGTCGTACAAAGCGTATTGCACTATGCTTACGTACCGAGCTTTCAAAACAACTTGGGGGATAAGAAGCTGAGAGTGCGATGCTGCTGTTACGGAGCGAACTGTTTTTGACGAATTCGCAGCAAGGCAGCGGCGTTGCTGTTGCTGTGTATGTGCGGGAAGGCAGAGCAGATTGGGGGCAGTGGAACAGATGGAGGCAAGAGGCAAGCAAGAAGCGCTACCTTCATCTCCATTAGACATATGCTGTTTCCAAATACACGTTCTTACTTATTACCCTCAGATCTGGGGAAAACGCTACATATACAGGGAGATTTGAACATTTGTATAAATTTATAATTCACACTGCGGATGATCGACCGATGCTGTACCCTAGCTACTAAAATCTACAGCCAAAAAAAAAAAAAAAAAAATTACAGCAAAACATGATATAAATATGTGGTACATCGAGCAGTTGTAAAATTAGAAGGAAACAGAATAACAGAATTGGTTAGTTTAGGCAACATGTTCATATGATACTTAGTTACTGAGTAATTCATTTAAGAAACAGCTAAAATGATCCTGAATCACCTTGTGTATTCTTCTGTCCATTATCCTTAACTCCTCCATCCTGGTCAGGGTTGCGGGGGAAGCACTGGGGTCTGCTCTATGAAATTACACCCTGGATGGGTTTTGTCCATTTAATAAAATGCTCCGTATGGACAAAATAAATCCATGAGCTGCACAGAAGTAAATTTCATTGGTATTGTCCATGACATGCCTAGATGTCTCTGCGTTATGGAGTCTCGATGCATACAGAAGAACGTGGCTAAGGATGCAGAACTGCAATGCTTAGTAGCACCCTTGGTATTCAGTGGGCACCTCGGAGAGACACCTTGACGCAAATTGTACAGTCAGCAAGTCATAGACAATGTAAGTGTATTTTGTGGGATAAATCAGGCAGACCGGTGATTCTGGTTTCAGTTAGTGTAGGACCGTTGGACCTTAATGAACATGACCTGACAGTTGGCAGTAGGTGTGCTGTTCTAACATTTCCTGTTATCATTCTGTGCTGTTCTTGGATTACCATTTCAAAAAATGGGTTACCAAGAATGGCGAGGAAAGCAAATCCTATTGATGAGTGATCCTCTGTACAAAAACAGTTTGTGGATCAAAGGAGCCAAAGGAGAAAAGCCAGAACCGTTCAAGCAAACAGATGAGGCACAACCATGTGATCGCATCCGAATTCAACACTGGTGTTCAGAATGTCAAATTACTCATCACTTATCTGATTTTGTCCCGAAGACCATGTCGGAGACCAATGCTATCGGTAAAGAAAAAGAAAGTATTTCTCCACTGATGACATAAGCACTAAAAAATGGAGTGTAAAAAAGTTTGCCTGGTCAGGTGAATACAGGTTTCCTTTGTGTCATGCTGACAGAAGGATCAGAATTTGGCACAAACGGCACATGACTATCCTGTTTGCTGCCAATAGTACAAGGTGGTGGTAGCAGTATAATGGTGTGGGGAACATTTTCCTGACACACACCAGGCATGACATTCAAACATCACTGCTGACTAGATTCGCTACTTCATGGCTACAGTTTATCCACACTTGGATGGACACTTCCAGCATGATAATGCATCATGTCACACGGCACTGAGTTGTTCTTGCCCTCAAAATCTCAATCCTATCAATCATTTTTGGGATAAGGCAGCAAAGGGCCTTTTGCAACATGACTGTCCGGAGGTCTACTTTGCAGCAACTACATGACACAATCATTTCCACATGGTGGAACATTACTGCTTAATGAATCTAGAATCATTTCCGAAGCAAATTCATGGATTGCTGAAGGTCAAAGGAGGAGGCCTATGCTACTATATAGGTATATCTAATAATATGGTGACTCAGAATACAACTGTACAAATAATTAAAATACTAAGTCTGTTTGAATAAAATATCAGGTAAGGAAAGCAGAAATGTCAGAAATTGAGAGAAATTTTAAATATCAATGGCATCCAACTACAGACAGTCAAGCGCTGGGCATCTAACTGCTCCGAGAGAGCAACAGGTAATTCAGTTAGTTATTTATCTTTAGAAAATCTTTGGATTACATAAAAATAAGAAAATCATACTCACAATGTACTAGGACTGAAAAACATCCATAAATTCTTGCTTATAGTAATAACTAGCTATTCTCATCCCCCGGGCCTTCTTGCTCAGCAATGTGTTCAACAATAGAGAGAGGGGTTGCTGTGTGTGTGTGTGCGAGGGGTTACAAGCATACTGAGGCAAGACAGGAAAGATACCATAAAAATGCAGCAGTAAATCAGTGTCAGTTTGCTGACATTTAAAGGCAGCTGCTAAGTACCATGTGAAACTGAAGGGGATAACATTGTTTGTATTTTTGTATTTACAGTACATTTAAGTTCATAGCTCTTAGCTGTTCTCACATTTTCTTTCACTACCCATGTCTAAATGTAGCTTCATATAGTCGTATCGGTTCTCCTCCTCTAGCAGATTCAGCAGTGCATTGCTTTCTATTAAGGTGGGCTCAAGAAGATTTTTTTTTTTTTAATTCCTATTTATTTAACTGTTATTATAAAAACTTGGCTCAAATGAAATGTCACTGCGGGCCCTCTGAGTCTGAACGAATGCTTAAGTGCAAAATGTCAGGAGATGTAACAATGCTTTAAGAAGTGTACTTGAACACTTTGTGCAGATGAACAGTTATATGCAAGAGCCACAAGGAGAGGTCTCATCAAATCAGCTATGTGTCCATCCATCATTGCTAACCTCTTTATCTGGTCAGGGTTGTCATGGTACAAGGGCCAATTCAAGAATTTCTAGGCTATGAAAAATAAGCCTGGATTGGAAGGCAGTTCATGGCAGGGTAGCTACATGCACTCGGAATTCTGAGTGACAGATTAACCTGGAACAAACATCTTTGGAGGGTGAGCGGAAACCGAAGAAATCCAAAGAAACCCATACAAACATGAGCAGAGCTTTCAAAAGCCACACAAACTCCAGTGGAGTTGAACCCACACCCTAACAGCTCACGCACTTTGAGGCAGCACCATAACTTGTAGCTCCACCATGCTGCCCTCAACACTGCATCTTCCTGTAAACATCTGTACATCTGAGCATTTCCAAGTAGGAAACAAAAAACACTAGGATAAAACAAGAGCTGGAAGATAACAAGGAACCATTTTACTGGATTGAGGTTGGCAGCAATAGCTGCTCTTCATGGAAATGTTTATACTTAAGAGGCAGAAACATGCAAGCCGAAACACAAAGTAATCGACATTTTTGAAGGGTGTTTTGTAAATTGCATTAAAAATACACCATACGCATTCCAGAGTATTACCAGTTTACTGTAGTGTTCATCAAAGGGGGATTCAAATACTGCCAAACAGGACTTCAGAACACATTTGTATGTGTAAGATATCCGACTGCTGGACTACAGAAACAGTCTGCCTGGTTCAGACTACGTACTGCAGGGCGACTTGATAAGACTACGAAAAAAGGGACCCTTTTACATCTCACTTAGTCGTTCTGGCACATCTTTCAATACAAATGAAGAATCCTTCATGTGAGCACTGTATAGCACAAATGAAGCTGCTCTACATTGGCGGACATCTTTTTTTTGTGTATGTTTGCCATTGACTTGGACGCCAGAGCTGAATTTAGTTCCATTGCAGCCATTCAGAACAGTGCATTTAACCACTGATCGCTCCTCTTTTTTCTTATTCCAGAATGGCATGGACATCTAGGGAGAGAAAAATCTCTATCAATTGCAGCTTAATGGACAGAAAATCATATACTAATGAGCCGAGACAGATGTTGGCCAAAGTACAGTCGTGGGCAAAAGTTTTGGCCGTGACACAAATGTTGTGTTTTGCAAAATTTGCGGCTTCAGTTTTCGTGGTGGCAATTCACGTTGTTTTTAGATTATTGTGCAGAGTGATCAGATGCATATTGGACCTGAAAGAACCATTTACCGGATCATCAAGAACTTCAGGGTGAGAGATTCAATTGTGGTGAAGAAGGCCTCGGGACCTCCAAGAGTGTCCAGCAAGCGCCAGGACCGTCCCCTCCTTTTGGAGTCAGTTACAGAATGGTTGCTACCAGTACAGAGCTTGCTCAACATTGGCAGCAAGTGGTTGTGAGTGCATCTGGATGCACAGTGAGGCAAAAACTTTTGGACAACAGCCTTATGTCAAGAAGGGCAGCAAAGAAGCCACTTCTTTCCAAGAAAAACTTCAAGGACAGACTGAAATTCTGCAGGAAGTACAAGGATTGGCCAGCAGAAGACTGGTGCAAACTTATTTTCTAGGATGAATCCTCCTTCCGACTGTTCGGGACATCTGGAAAATTGATTGTCTGGAGAAGAAAAGGTGAACGCTACCATGAGTCCTGTGTCGTGCCAACAGTGAAGCGTCCTGAGAAAATCCATGTGTGGGGTTGCTTCTCATCCAAAGGAGTGGGCTCACTCACAATTCTGCCCAAGAACACTGCCATAAATAAAGAATGGTATCAAAATGTCCCCCAAGAGCAACTTCTCCCAACAATCCAGGCACAATTTGATGATGATCTGTGTATTTTCCAGCATGACGGAGCACCATCTCACCAGGAAAAAGTGATAACAAAGTGGCTCAGAGATCATAACATTAAAATTTTGGACCCATGGCCAGGAAACTCCCCAGATCTTAATCCCATTGAGAACCTGTAGTCAATTCTCAAAAAGGGGGTAGATAAGCAGAAGGCCACAAACTGCGATCAACTCCAAGCACTAACAAGGCAAGAATGAATCACCATCAGTCAGGATTTGGCCCAGAAGCTGATATCCAGCATGCCCGAGCGAACTGCAGAATTTCTGAAGAAGGGTCAACACTGTAAATTTTGACTCTTTGCATAAATTTGATGTGTTTGCCAATAAAGCTTTTGAAACTTATGACATGTTTATAATTGTTCTTCAGTATGCCATAGAAACATGTAAAAAGAAAAATATAAAAATCCTGAAGCAGCAAAATTTACAAACCACAACATTGGTGTGACCGCCAAAACTTTTGGCCCTGACTGTACCTTATAAAATAAGGCTTGATCATTTCAACTGTCAATATTTCAGAACTGTCAGAAATTCTAAAGCTTGTCTAAATATAAATATTGTATAAATATAGGTATTGTCGAGACCGTAAGCGCCCCGGAATTTAAGTTGCATATCCTTATTTACAGAGAAGTCTGACCAAAGTGTAGGTGTTAGATATTTTATTGGTCAGACTAGAGTGTGCTGAAGGAGTTCACCCAGCCACACATGCATTTGAATTTACAATGGCTCCCTACAGACCGATTAAAAATTCATATTGCTTAGTAAACTCTGATGGATATAGAATACTGATACAAATTTTATTACTATACAAATATTACTGGTATACCAGTTGTTAAAATGACAGTAGCATTCAGGCCTTCAGATTATTGGTAGCTAAATGTAAACACCAGTCCAAACATACATGTTTACATATCAGCGTACAGGGTACAGCATCAAACACCGTCACTAATGACAAAGGCACTGAAAAACTGGCGAAACTGTCGAAATGTCCCGCCCCCCCCCCAAGTCATTTCTTCTGCTCCTCGGGGTCACCTTTTGTACTGTTTTCGAATGTTTCTGCGACTCTGCTGCGAACGAAAAACAAAACTATTGGTATAGACGCATCCAACAACGCAATATGATTTTCTGTTGACTCAATTATTTACTTTTATCATATATTTTGCACTGAAGTTGCAGCAGCCCAAGAAGTGAGAAGGCAACAGAGGGTTATAGTTAAAAAAGATGAAAAAAATGAATGCCTTTTTTCTTTGGGATGCAGTTTCATATGCACAAATGCATAGTTATTTATTCTTCTGTACTACAAAGCATTGTTTGAGGATCAATATGGGCTATTTAACTTAATGAAGGACATTATAGCAGGAGTTGAATGGACGTGCCGATCACCTATACATGAGATCTTGCTCACGTGTGTGGGAAGATGGCCGTATGAAATGCTATTCAGGCACCATTATATTAATTTGTGCCTAAATGTCACATGTAGGTGACATTTGTTCATTCTTTCTTTTTCAGTGCCAACTCGTACAGTGCAGGGTTGCAGTGGTCTGCACCCAGTAACTGCTCGCCCATTGCAAGAGCTGATTTAAGGCTTGAACAGGAAAGCTTGAACAGTTGTCCTTCCAAGTTAATCTGAGACATCTTCATGAGCAAACTAAGTGATGGAGTTACAGACCCAGCGTAACCACAAGGCACTTGTGACACTGGAGGGCTGGATTCACCCCTGCTGGGGTTTTGAAACTTGAACACGTCTGGCAAATGTTTGGAAAGTAACTTGGCGATTGCTGCCTGATCAATAACTCAAGAGAAGCGTGGGGCGCAGAATACTGGTCTGCCTTGCTCCGAGGAACGCGGCTGTGTGCATTTCATCGGTAAACACTGCAACATGAGGTTCCCCTCATGGATATCCTGGCCAAAGTCTTGCCTTTGCTTTGAATTTTATTATGAAGTCATCCCATGTGCATAGCGACACAACCGACATCAGCAAGATTTCTGCGCAATGGGACACGCAAGCAAGCACATTTTTGGAAAACGCAAGCGGAGATCGAAAACTGATGAGCTTAAGGATCTATCGAGAATGGCAGTGTGATTGTGGTTGATCTAGAAGGCTTCTGTAAGTAAAATAACCATTTTCAGCAGCATTACCTTGACTGTAACTCTGCCCAATCGTGAGCAGAAGGAGAGGGCTAATGCTGAGATGAACAGTGGACAGTGAAAAAGCCATCAGAACAAGATGGGAGGGTTTGGCTCCTACAGAGAACCTTGGAGCCCACAGTAGACTGAATTGCACAAAACTTTCCTTTTTTTTCATTCACTGGCCGGGTTACGTTTAAAACGCTGTGGGCGGGTTGGAGGTGTGCGTGTGTGTCGGAGAGTAGGTGGGGGTGATGACTTTTGATGACTTGTGCCTGCGTGGGGAGTGCGGAACCATACAAGATGTCCCTCTGGCCTTCCTAGGAGGTTATTTTCAGGGAGCAAAAGGTGCATTGAGTTCTGAGACGCAAATGGGCCTCATGTCTGTTCTTACACAAAATAACATCTGTGCCATTATTCATTTTAACTCACACACTACTGAGTGCTTTCCTAAACAAGTAAAAGCCTGATGAAAGTTTAAAATGAGCTTTATTCTACAAATAGCTATCCACCCCCCCAAGACACACACACACACACACACACACACACACACACACACACACACACACACACTCACCTCCGAGCATCTTCAGTGGCAACCATTCCTGTATAAATAATGCATGTCGGTCTCTTCAAGGTAATGGGATGCGTTTAAACCGTAAAGAATTCATGATCGGAAATAGCAGAGAGTCAAAGTCCAAGCCGTTGCACCAGCATCATGTAAATTCCCCTGGGGACGCACACGAAGAAATAGCATCTCACCTATAGGCACGGTTGCCGGCAACCAAAAAACGGAACCTAACACATCGAGGAGCTTTGAAATTTCAACGACAGGCGATTGCACCGTTTAATGAAGACCAAATAAATGTGACAGATCCCCCTGCAAATCTAATTGGGGAAAAAATGAAACTGAAGCGATCATTGCAACATCAAGGCAGAGATTTAACACACAGACATGTAAGAAACTTGTTAAGTTGTTTTCAAGTCACTTTGGTGAAGCAAACCCATGCAACTGTGTGGGTCTTGAGAGCGCATAGTGGAAAGAGGAATGGTGGAAGACATATGGAGGAGGTTTCCGGGGCTTTGTGATAGCAGTCTGCAAGACTACCAGAGAAGATCCATGCAGATATGAGGTTTTCATAGTAACACCCTCTTCAAATGGAATAAAATAATAATTTATAGACACTGTGGACCCTCACTGGCTCACTATTAATAACCACTTGTCCTACTCCAGCTTTTTGGTGATCTGGAACCTCTGCTAAAAGAATAGCTCATAGTCTAGGTAGGATGTAACATGGATGACATACTGGTTCATGGCAGTGTAGCTTTACATGTCCCTACCAACCTCACACACTAATGACAATTTAGAGCCACTGATCCATGTGAAACACACATCTTAGGACTGTGGGTGGGAGCTGGAGGACCCAGAGGGTAACCTAAACAAACAGAAGGAGGACATCTAAACTAGCTCTGAACTGCTGGCATTCTCATGCTTGTTTGTAGGGGTTCAGCTTATTTTCGTGTGACTCCAGAGGAATCCAGAAGCCACCTGCTGCTACAGCCAGGCTTTAAGAGGAGTCACTGAGCTGTTCATTGTAAGACACTTTTTTGCACACCACTTTTGTCTAGAACCATTATTTCTCCATTTGCGGGTCACATGTTAGCCTTGGGGGATTTTGACTATTTTCCTTCTTCCTCTCTTATCAATGACCTGTTGATACTGAGAAGACAGCAGAAGATGTTATATTATGTTTTTGTTTCTCTCTCTATTCTCTGTAAATCATAGACTTGGGTTTATGAACAGACTTTTGAGTTCCCCACAGGTTCAGAAGTATTACATTCACTACACATAAACAGTTAGAAAGAATAAGATAGATAGATAGATAGATAGATAGATAGATAGATAGATAGAAAATAAAATTCACTTAATGATTTTCCCCTCCAAACTAGCACAAGTCAAGAATTTTCAATAATCCAGAAAGATCAATGTGAAACCTAGCAATTTTTCATCCTGGCAAATTTGGCAAAATATTTGAACTTCTGAACTCAGCCCACATCTCATCTGTGCCTGTTTATTTTCTGAACTGGAGGCCTGCATGTCAAGTTGATTCATTTTATTTAAGAAAACGTTGAATCACAGATACACCTTTTTGAACAGAACACAGAAAATTAAAATAATTTGGACGCTCAATTTCAGAAGGTATCGCCAGTGGGTGAGAGCATTACAAGTACCCTCTGAATTTTCATGAGAAGTTGGATGTTTCTTCCCATGGTTTCAATTTTTTCTTCTCTCCTCAGGAGCTGCAGCAATTTTGTAAAAGAATAGAGCTTAGGGTGCTGCAGCAGGTAACACTGGTGCCTCATAACTCCTGGACTGTTGGGCATAGGTTTGAGCTTGGCTTGGCCTTTGTTGAACTTATATATTCTTCTTGCATCTGTGTGGATTTTCTTCCGGTGCTCTGGTTTCCACTCGGAGTCCGAATGGATGCGTTTCAGGTGAACTGGTGACTCTAAATAGATGGGAGCATGTGAATGAATTTGTGTGGCCTCCCTGGTTAGCTTTACACCCTGTGCTTCTAAGATGGACTTTCGACCACTTTGGATGAGCAATGAGTACATAAACACAGCTTGGTAGCAAAAACCACTACAATATTTTTGTTCAGTGCTGCTGCCTGCTTTAAAAATGCATTTTACCCCACTTCCACTGCCTATTATGGCACATCTATGCGTTGCCAACCCTGGTCCTAGACACTGATGGATGAAAAGTCCAAAGTACTGCCCTTTCTGAGACAGCAAAATTGGGATGTATTGTGCTGACAAACCTACCACCGTAGTGGCCCACATCGCGGTTTTACCCATTCTGAAGTTCACTTCACTGAAGACTCCATGTCTGTCTGCCTCATATAAAAAGTCATGACTACGTGTCTTGCTTGTAGGAGTGATCTATTTTTGCAAACGGAGCTATGAGTCTTATCACTGAGCAACCAAATGAAATATACAGCAACAGAGTGGCTGAGGAAATAACACTGCACCGTAACAACTCTATGGGTACCGGTTGCTGGTTTGAATCTGAGCCTACTTCTCCTCCGATGTGTTCTCTGCAGGATTGGCGCTCCGCCTAAATATTTTAGCTACTTCAAACAATCCGATCTGCGTGATTTTTCTGTTTAACGTGCGAATGCGTCAGCGTGCGCGTAAGGTCCTTTGTAATGAGTGGATGCGAGGCCGCGGTGTATCTACACATCACCGCAACCACCACCCCCCAAGACCAACGCCTTTACAACGGATCCATCAATATTCTCTATTGTTTTGAATTCTGCCTTATATTTACATCTTCACACGAGATGTTTGAGAGAAGTGAAACTTCATCCATTGTTATTCTGTTTACAGCATTAAAAAGAAGACATTTGAAGAAAGGACAGCCTGTATCACCCCCTAGTTTCTTCCTTTGATTAAGCTAGAGATGCACCACACTGTAAAAGAATGAAAAATGCATGAACTGTGTGCCAGCCAAGAACATGTAGAGAACGGCGGCAACTCAGCCCTTAATGAAGAAATGCAGGCGGGATTCTGTTTGACTAATGGAAAAGGATCGCCACGATCCGTTTGTCGCTTTCGAAAATAATTATCACCGCGGACAGCCTTGTTTTGTTTTCTTGTAGGCGCGCGATGTGTGTCGCCGGCGATTGATTTATCGCCGTGGAACCTTTTTTTCTTCCGAAAATGCGTTTTCTTTGTAGAAAGTTGGGCGCCACAAAATTGTGTGGAACGCTGCAGCGGCTGATAAATGATTAAGGATGCTACCGACTAGGAGGCCTAAGTGAAAAAATGAGAAGGCGCTTTGTGCGGCCGCTCTTTGCGGAGGCTGCTCCGCTCGCCCATCTTATCTTGTTTGCAGAGCGTCAAAAGGCCTGCTGGATGTCAGGTCACCTTCTGCTGCGTGAAGTGGATTATGGCTGTTATCCCATGGGCGCGCAACTGCGCATCGTGTTTATGCAGGAGCATGAGCAAATTCTCTCTCAGAGTACGAACTTGGCTGCCAAAAATAAATGTTCATGCTTAAACCGTTATTATACATTTCACATTAACATGCCAGCTGACAGAGAACATGTATACATGACATACATGTTTGGCAACATATTCTGTGCAGTGTCTTGTTAGGCATGACTTTCATAACATTCATGCTAAGTGTTACACAAGCCTTTATAAAATATTTATTGAGAACTTATGTATGGTCTAATATGTAAACTCTTGCCAAACTTCGCATTAAAATGAACTGCGGCCAAAGTGATTCCACAAATTTAACGGTAGCACCCGTTTTCCCGGCGCACATTATCGCAGGAGGAGAAGAAAACATGGGAGATGAAGATCTAAAGCTTATCAAAGCTATTTGCTTTTGCGGCGTGATGTAGACATAAAAATGTAACAGAGAGAGAGAGAGACAGCAAGCAGCTCTTGCAGGAACTGAGGAAAAAACACAAAGCCTGGTCCTGTGTGTGGGCTGAATATTTGTTGTATTAATCTCTCAGGCAGTTCATTTTTCCTGGCACTGGAAACATAAATTCCCAAGACACACATATCTTCTCCATCTGGTGAATTAACTTCTGATTTCATTTACTTTTTCTTTTCGTATGATAACTGAACAGCTGGCTCAAAGACTCTTTCTGCATATGTATATCTGGTGTGTGTGTGTGTGTGAAGAGTAATATTTCCCCTTTTATAGCATATTCGTCACACAGATAAATATTAGACAAAGGGAACCTGAGTTTTTAAATTATTCATTCATTCGAGGCACAAATTTATGTAAAAAATAATTTCCCCTTTAGTTACTCATTTGATTTAGCTGACTGAACACAGCACCTTGTTGAAGAGAAACCTTACTATATATTAAACCTTACCATGAGAGTGAAGTAGTAACCACAACATTTTTACAAGGATGATTTGAGATGATGAGTGGAGATTCCAGAAGAGGTGAGAATACAAGTGGCTGAAGTGCAGGATCAGTCTGGAAAGGGTTACTCAACCACAGTGAGACCAAATAGAAAAAAAAAAAAAAAAACTTTAACACTAGCCTGCCAAAATTACTCAAAGATGGGTGACAAGTCATCCAGGAGATCAAAAAAAAAAAATTCTAAAAAAGCATACAATGTTCTGCAGGTGTCTCAAGACTCAGGAAAGATCAGTGACTCCACACTAAGAAATAGACACGATTGAAAAAAATGGGATTCATGGGAAATTAGAGAGGCAGAAACCCCTGCTATTCAAGAGTAACCTCAATATTCATCTCACATTTCCAAAAAAGTGCAGGATGATCCCCAAGCCATTTGGGACAATATTTTATGGTCAAATGAATCAAAAGTGTAATTCTTTCAATGGAATTGGTCTCATTATGTGAACTGTAAAGCAAATACAGTCAAACCAAACATGGTGGTGGTGGCGTGATGATGTGGGGATACTTTGCTCTCTCAAGACCTGGATGACTTTCCATTATTGAAGGAACAGCAAATTCTGCATTGTATGACAAAAATGTAAAAAGAATGTCCAGTCAGCTGCCCATGAACAGAAACTGAAGCGTAACCGCATAATGCAGCAAGACAATAATCCACAGTACAAAAGCAACCCGAATAACTGGGAAGAAACAAAATTAAAGCTTTTTTGGCAGCCTAATGAAGTTGTGACTTGAATCCAATAGAGATGCTGTGGCAGGACCCGAAACGAAAAGTCTATGCTGGAAAATGTACAAATGTGTCTGAATTAAAACAGCTCTGCAAAGAAGAAGAGGGCAAAAGTCCACAGCGATGATATGAAAGAAGGGTATCTACATATAGATGTTTAGCTGCAAATATTGCTACTAAAGTAGGTGCAGATAAGTATTTTTTTTAACATGCATGATATGTGTGTTGGATAAAACTTTGTTCCTTAAATTAATAAAGTAATAATTTTAAATATTTGTTATGTGTTTACTCGGGTCCCTTTGTTACATTTTGCTTAAAGATCCAAAACTTTTCAGAGTGACAAATAAACAACAATAAGGGAATCAGGAAGGGGGTTAATACTGTTCTGCAGCATCGTGCGGTACTGTATGTGCCAATATATTTAGCATTTATTTGCATTATTTATCATTTTACATGCGGATATTTGGATTTTTTTGCTCAAAACATTTTTTTCTTTGTATCTTTCTTGGAGTATTTAGCTCATAATTGTGGATATAATTGCTTTCCTTAAAGCCTCTTTAGAAGGATGCTGTTGAACAGGCAGCAAATCACAAAGCTTGTTTAGAAAAGCCATTCAAATCTTCACCGTGGAACAAAAAGTGAGGCAGCACTCTAAAAACGTGATTGTAAGATCGCATTAAAGACTCAAAGAATATCTGATTCCCTTTGTTTTAACAGCATGTGCCAATTAATTTGGAAAACCATGGCTGTAAACCTTTTTATTTGCATAACCGAGCTCCTTGTGTTTGTAAAATCGGCGGCAGAGATGACAAGCTTGGCTAAAGAGAAGTCCCCAGGAGAATACGCCATTGTAGTACCATCATCGGAGGGGAACACTATATTATATTTGTGCAACTTCTACAGCTATTCAGTTTCATAAAAACCTCTGTGGAGAGTCAGCTGTTCATAAAATGAGTCCAATATTTAGTGGTCTACAACAGCTTGTCAAATGCAGGCCTGCGGTGATCCACCACCTATCCCAGAAGCCAAGGGCGCAAAGAAGAGTGCATCTTGGACAGCATGCTGGTAGACTGCAGGGCAATCACACACACCCATTCACTCACATTAGGGACAACTTAGAAGTCTCCTGTCTGCCAAAAACATATCTTTGCACTGTGAGATGAAACTTGAGCAGTCAAAGGAAACCTGCAAAAACACAGGGAACATTTGCAAACTCCCCAAAGTGAATTGGATTCAACCCAAAATACCAAACCGCAGCCCAGGAACTCAGTGGTGCCAGTCCTACCAGCTGTACTTCTATGTTGCCTGGCAATATTAGAAAGAGTAATGCAATTTAGACTGCAGCTGAAACTGAAATTTAAAAAAAAAAAAAAAAAAAAACAAGTTCAGTCACAGGTTGATATGAGGGATATTGCAGCAAAGGATGAACGTTACAGCAACCAGGTACATACAAATATAGTTCCATAGATTGCCTCAGTCAAGTAAAATAAAATATTTGCTGAATAATATATAGACTGGCAGAGTGGTATGGAATATGCTATGTGACCAAAAGTGTGTGGACAGGTGAGCATCACACCCATATGAGCTTTTTCTTTGTCCAGTATTTCAACATGGGCTTTCATATGAAGTTGCCCCTAACCTTTGCTGCTATAACAGCCTCCATTTTCTGGGAAGGCTTTCCACCAGATTTTGGATCACAGCTGTGGGAATTTTTGCACATTTGGCCACAACAGCATCACGGAGGTCAGGCGAGAAGGCGTGGCTCGCAGTTGGTGCTGCGGTTCATCCCAAAGGTGTTCAGTGGGCTTGAGGTCAGGGCTCTGCGCAGCCACTCAAGTTCATTCACACCGACCTGGGCGAACCAATGCGTTTATGGAGTTTGCTTTGTGCACAGGTGTGGGGGGTGGTACAGTCATGCTGGAGGAGGAAAGGAACTTCTTCCCCAAGCTGTGGCCACAAAGCTGAAGGCACACAATTGTCTAAATTGTATTTGTATGCTGTATGGGTGCGGCTACAGCAGCTCAGCTCAGTCATTATATGGAGGAGGATCCACATACTTTTGGGCATAAAATATATATCTCGGCAAGAGCTGTCCTGGCTAAGTGCCGTGCAGCCGGGTTTCCTCCCAGGACTCAAACCAGCAATTGTTAAGTCTTGCAAGGACGTCCAGATATCAAAAAGGAAACAATTCTAATTAATAGAGGCACGGTACAAAGGGGAAAACATGACAACAGCCAAGACAGAGCGAGCAACTACTTTGACTGATCGCCAATAGAAGATCCCAGTGTGCCTTGCACAACAAGCAGAAGTCAGCAAAGATGACTACAGAGCTAAATAAATAAATAAATAGGATACATGAAGGGATGTTGAAATACTGTACAGAAAGGAAGAAGCTGGCCAAGAAAATCCCCTGCAAAAACAGATCTGCGTTGTCAATTAGCGGCTAGGGGTCAATCCTACACTCTTCCTCCCAGAACTGAGAAAGGGTGCAGCGATCCCAGGCACGCAGCGGAATGACACACTCCTGCCGCAGCACTGAAATAAAAGCCGCATGAGAGCAAAAACCGCTGTCCTGCCTTTCCTAATTGATGCTGGGAGTTTTTGTCATGAACTGCGGATGGAAAAAAAAAAAAAAAAATCTTTACAGGCCCTCCATCAAATTATGTCTTGGTCAGATTTAACAATTTGAAAGAAACTAGTGCTGTTATCATTGTTTTTCACTCACGGATGGGGAAAAAAAAAAAAAAAAAAAAAAAAAAACAAACAAATAATACTTTACTGGAGATAAAGCAGTACATGTTTCCTTTTCACATTCCTGACAGACTGTCCAAGCCTCAGCCTCCTCTACCTCCATCACTAAGAGATGCCAAGCCAGGAGGATGAGAAGGTATGATTCGGGCCCCAAGGCTTGTGCATGTTCAGAAAGCCATCAGGAGGGATTTCTATGGGCAGCACAGAGGAGCCTGCTGTGAAATATTCATGAAAGAAGAAAGGTGAATTGTGAGTGAATTATTGTTCATTAGGTTTTTCCTGTAGATTAATACAAGCGTGACTCATGAATGAACTTATTCAGCAGATTCTGCTGTGCAACTGCTCAGTGATGGACGGCATTTAATAACAATTATGGGGGGAAAGGAAAGACAGAGGTTTGTTCGATGTGCTGGGCAACACGGGTGCACGGTTGCATTCTGCATCAGGAAGTACGGAATAGCGCATGAATGTAAAATGATGCAAATTGTTTCCACATAGTTTGTTTTCAGCAGACACAACAAACAAGTGTAGATGTTCTGCATCCAGAGCTCGGGTTGAAAAAGTGGGGCATGATTTGAACAGGCAGTGCTGCATCAATGAAACTTTACCTCTGATGATCCCTGACCCCGCTTCCTGGTAGTTTCTTGATATTATGTACACATACACTACCGGGACAAAAGTATGTGGACCCATACAGCATACAAATACATTCTAAATGATTTGTGGCCACAGTTTAGAGAATCTCATTTTCTGCTGCAGCATGGCTGTGTCCCCCCCCATGCACAAAGCAAGTTCGGTAAACACATGGTTTGCCCATGGTGGTGTGGAAGAACCTGAGCGGCTGCACAGAGCCCTGACGAAAAACCCCACTGAACACCTTTGGCAGGAACTGGAATGCTGACTGTGAGCCAGGCCTTCTCCTCTGACCTTGCTGTGATGGAAACCCTTCGCAGAACAGTGGGGACTGTTATAGCAGCAAAGGTTGGGGGCAACGCCATATGAATCCCCATGGGTTTGCAATGAGATGTTCAGCAAGCCCATGTGGGTGTGATGGTCAGGTGTTCACATACTTCTGAGTAGTGTACTTAGATATAAATGAATAAAAAAAATGTCCTTTTGGATTAAACAATTGTCTAATGTAAATATAAGTTAAAAAATCATTATAAGGAAAGGTGGGCAAATATTTGAAGAAAAGCCATACAAATGTCAGATTAGATTGGTGCTATTCTGCTGGAAAGCCTGTAGGGGGGAAATTTCAAATGGATGGAGGTGGATGGCATCACTGCCTGGAAAAGCAAGGAAAACCTGATGACTTCCTCAAGTTTCACAAAAGCCACAAAACATTGCTTGTTGGGTTTGAGTTGTGATGTGAGAAGTCACATTTCAAAGCCACCCAGGAATTAGGTGTGGCGGGCTGTAACCCAAGCCACACCCACATCTTATGACTGACAACTCCACCTGGAGGGGGGATAGTTTATAGAAATGAGCACCAGGTGCAGCCATTTAAACCTAATGGATATTCCTTTCAAAAGAGAAGCACAGTGGGAGAAAGCATTATGCTTTTTGTTCCACAGTGAAGATTTCTGTCTCTTTGAAACTGCAGTCCTACTTGTCTGAACTTTTTGGAGATTTAGGCCCTTTGCATTGTGTTTCTGTTGAGAGCCAAAGGCCTTATGCACTTTTCCACTAACTGAATTGTGACATTTTGACTACTTGTTGTTGGTTTCCAAAGAACAAAGTACAATAAAGCCCATATGTTGCAACAATACAGACACATCTGGTTACTCCTAGAGCCAGACATGATTCATAGTGCCACGTTTTTCAAGTCAACTTAATGTATGTATACATTACTTGAGCAAAGGAAGGTTCAGGAGAAGCAAAAGCCGGAGTACGGGCGGTTAACAAATACATAAGGTTTGCTTTCTTTCTTGATCCCATACACCCGAAGGTCACTTTTTCTAGATTCACCCTAAACAAAAAGCACTGTGACCATTTCCCCTGCTCTCCATCGCATAAGGATTAGAAAGTTCGCTCACACGAGAGTACAGACTTAGGGCCCAGGTTAGGTGGAACTTCCCCTTCAACCTCACCAGATGTCTCAGCATGACGCAGAAAAGCTTGGGCCATCCACTGAAAAGATGTGCATCTGGACCATTCGAACGGCACACTATGGCGCTAATAAGTATCGGTTCTGGCACTTGACTGCTAGGGGTAAGCTCACTCCGCTTGGTTGTCCAGCTAACGCTAACACGAAACAAAATAAGAGCGGGGAAACGTAATTTATTACGGGCAAAAATACGAACCAGAGATTAAAGTGTTTGTTAGCTAATGCACCTGATCCATACATTGATTTCCAAACTCCAAGCTTATATGGACGGTGATGTCAAACAGCTCAGGGCTGTGAATGTGTCTTTTTTCCTTTGGAACATCATTTATTCTCGCTTTCTAATAACTGGAAATTCTGACACCATTGCTTAATTATGAGCCGTGTTCTGGTTACGACACTGTCTTCTGATATGATATGGTTAATGGGAACTTGGTTTTGAAGTTCTGCTTTTATTAATAATGCTATTAAAGATTTGTTCTAGTAGATTTTAATCCTGTTAGTGGATGCTTGATCAAACGGTGTTTTCTAGTGCTTCGGCATTATTAATGTTCAAAGAACGCATATCATCAATGTCCTGGAGACCCACCCACAGATGGTAGTCTTAGCGAAGTAAATTTTGAAAAAAATTTGCAAAGGGTGTACTGGAGAGACCTTGGTTTTGTTGGCTCGGTGACTTCTTTGTGAAATCAAGGTTAAAGAAAAGGAAGAAGCTTTTCACGGTGGTGCGATGTTTAGTTGAAACGAGTGTGCAAGGTTTTTGTTATTCTGTTTGGCTGTTGTTACTTTAAGAAGACCTTTGAGGATAAGCGTAGCTAAACGTTGCGGGGTGCAAGGAATCACGTCTCTCTGTATTGCATCAGACCTTGATGCTTCATCATGGTACCCATAGAGCCGTAAGTAAGCATCAGATCAGATGTTTGGTGGTGGCTTTTACAGAGTACATAAGTTGTGTAATGTGTCTCTCACGCTATGTAGATAAATCATTTTATGGTTCAGTCTAAATTGCTTTTTTCACCAGCACAGAGAAATGAAGGCCGTCTCTGTTTTCTCTTCTCCGTGATAATTAATAGTTACATTTTTTTAAACTTTTTTTTTAATCGAACCAGAATAAAAAATGATCTACAGTTAAATCCTGAGATATGTTTACAAGGGTTTCAAGAACAGGACTGTATGAGGAGTTTCTTGCAATACCTCTACTTTGAATTATGGAGCATTTATGAGCCCTGAACGTAGTTTTCTCAGCTCTCCTGACTGCTGAGCAGGGTGACAAATTTACATTTACATTTGTGCATTTGCCAAAAAAATTTTATCCAAAGCAATTTACAAAAAAGTATTATGTAGTATTTAGCTGACACCTTTCCTCAAAACAACTTAAAGTGCTTGTACGCCTTTCTGTACACCAGAGTTATGTAACGCACACGCACACACAGACACACACATGCACGCACACACACACTAGGCATTGTTTAGTCTCATCACTTTACCTGAAACATGTTTTTGAAAAAAAATCAGGGCACCTGAGGAACAGATCTGCTGTACCATCCCACATCTTAGACCAGAGAGCACCTTTACTATGGGGTCTTCTTCACAGTTATACCATATTGGCCTGAACATAAGATGATATTTTTTCTGGGAATTAAATCTAAAAAAGATGGGGTTATTTCATATTTGACAACTAGACCTATAAAGGTCACATGTAACACCAGCAGGTGGCATTAATTGTTCATTGGTGTCAATTATCCACAGAAATGATCAATTGGAGCTAGCAAGTGTGTAAGTTGATAAAACCTTGAGATGGTCTGGAAAAAAGCAGCTCAAAGTTAGATCAAATTAACTAAGGACTGAGGAGGAGATCAATGAAACAGAGGTGTCAAACAACTTTCAAGTAGACAAGAAATATAACATTATAATGTTACAGAATGTGACATTATAAGGTATGTCACAAGTAGCTTTTGTTGTGTTCAAAGATGGTTTGCCCAAAACGACTGTCTTAAATTGTAAATATAAATAAAGATGATTTTTTTTCTCTTAAGATATAAACTTCCAAAAACCTTTTTCCAAAAATAATTGTTGATCCAAAATCTGGTGGTCATCTTATAGTCTGTATCTTCTTATATTTGGACCAATACAATACTTTGGGTAGCGGTGCACTAAGTTGAAATGTGAAAAGGAAACATGTACTGGTTTATCTCCAGTAAATTATCTGCACTGTTTTTATTAATTTATTTAATCTTTTCTGTTCTGTGTTTTTGCAGAATTGATACATATTCAAAGAATAAATCGATGTACGTTTTGTCGGTTTTTCTATAGTGTAACATGCGATAGCTAGGAATCGGTTGAACACATTTTTATCATAACTACTAATGCTAAAAACTGAAGTAGTTGTATCCACTTTAGTGAGATTTCAGGATACTAAATTGGTTTCATTTTTGCGGTTCAGAAACGAAGACATTTTTACCTCTGAATCTAATGGTAACTACGGCTTCAATTTATGGGAATTCAACTTACGAAAAGATTTCTCACAAACAAATCTGCTTTGTAATGTGGGAAAGACAGTAATAAAGATATTTTTGCAATCAGCAAGATCACTCATGGTGGCAAAAAGATATTTGTTTGATCAAAATTTTATAAAAAAAAAAAAAAATATAGCACGAGAAGCTTGTTTTTAATCGAATCAAATTTTGGTAAACTATGACATCCGGCTTGTAACCACTGCAGTGAAAAATAACCCAGCTAGTGCTGAAAACATTAAATTATAAAAATACTTTTTTAGTTTAAAAGGGGCACAAAGGCTGCCCTGCCTCCCATAGCCTGAGCTGGACATATGCATGGGTTAAAATCTGCCTCAGTGTGGATTTTGCATGGTCTTTTTACATTTCCAGTATGTTGGTTTCCTTTTAGTGGTCCAATTTCCTCCTGCATATTATAAACTTGTTTCAGGGGAGTGAGTCCAAGCACCCATCAGTGTGTCAACGTGTGAGTGAACAAGTGTGTTTGGCTGCTCTGTAAAGTACTGGCATTTTGTACCTTTGTGTACCCCAGTTACCCTAATACTTTACAATTTCAAGATAGGCCCCAAACCACCATGACCCTGACTTGGACAAGAGGCTACTGATAACCTGTGAGTATTTGGTATAAAAGCTGTACCAGCACTGAACCTTGTAGAAGGTTTTAAACATAGACTCTGCTGTTTACTTATCAGAGCTTAAAAACCCCCTTCACACCTGCAAAGGTTAAAGACAAGTTGGTAGGTTAATGACTCAGAAGGCTCTGACGTCTAAACTTCTTCTTAGTGAGATTGTAAAATCATTAAAATGACAGCTACTGATACACAAACCCTGAACTTGTGAACAAAGCAAATCTGTCTTTTGTTTAATATTAACTCTGCTGCAGTGACCAGTGCAGAATGGTTCAAAGCTCACTCATTACAAATTTTAAAGTGTTTAAGAATTTCAGTAATTTAAATGTGAAAGGTATGAATAAACAAACAAGTATGTTATTGTTGACACAAACAGAAATAAATAAGTTATTTTTTAATGTGTATGTGTTTTTATTAGCTACTGCATCTTGGCACACTGGTGGTGGTGGTGTAATGGTGTGGGGAATCTGCTATTTGCATACATTAGGTTTTTTTTTTTTTTTATTTCTGAAAACTTCAGAATATTATCTGAATGCCATAAAGGGCCCTAGCAGTGCTGCTGACCATGTGGATCTCTTCATGGTCAGTGGAGCCTTGGTCAAACTGAAAACTAAACTTACAACAGGATAAAGTGCCCTGTCAGCCTGGTTTCATAAGTACCTCAGTGCCTCTACTTTATTGGTCTTCACAGTCCCCACAAGCCCATGGCCAGTAGAGCACCTTTGGGGTGAGATGTAATGCGATATTAGCAGAATGATGCCTGGTAAGAAAGACTACAGAAACTATGCATGAATTGTGCTCAGGCCAGTAACCTTATGGAGGCTGTCTAGCACCTTGCTGCTGAATCCATTCTATTCTGGAAGCAAATGAGAGTTCCATGCTGCTATACTCTGTTATACTCTGCTGTGGTAGCTGCACCTAATAAAACGGCTGGTTAGTGTGCATGCGCAAATATATATGTGTATGTATGTATGCATTTTATGCAATATTTCATCAGTTCATTTGTCCAGTGTGCTGTTAACATGCATGTAGCGCAACTTCGCTTTAGTGTAACAATGAGTTAATCTTTTGTTAAAAATATAAAGATAAATAAACGCGTCACTCACACACAGGAATAATTCAACCCGAGACAAATCTGGCAGCGGTAACCAAGCGCTGATATGCGCCAACCGCGCAAGGGTTTGCAACGCATCCGCAAATCTACCCGTGTTTGGGGGAGGCAGCGGCAGGGCTGTGCAGCCCAAATGATGCCCTGAGCTTATTCAGTTCCCAGTTGAATTGGCAGTTAATGATGGCAGATTAGGGAAAGAGGACACACATCCATTGCCCGCAGAAGGAGCGGTGGGTTTGATAATGGGAACATAATCAAGATAAATGCGACTGAGCCGAGGAAGACCCTAAGCCATCCGACGGGTGCCCGGGGTCTTGTGTTTCAGCATGAGTCATCGCCGGTGGCTCCGAGAGTCCTCGGAATGAATCGGTTGCAAAGCTAATGACCGGCGAAGCAAGCTGTTTTCTTCATTGTGTCGTGCTAATTTTTGTAAGGCCCCCAATTTGAACTTCTTCACATTTTCAGCAGCAAAAGTTTATTTATTTATTTATTTATTTATTTATTCGTTTATTGAGATATACAGTATGTTCAGAAGGAAAGATAAAGGCACTGAAAACATTAGAGGAGATTTTTAGATCGGTTCACCTGCAATGCTTTCTGGCCTACAGGTAGTTTAGACTGCAAAGCAAACTGGCCAATTCAGCTGTCACTGTTACATGGAGGAGCGTATATAATTTATTTGCTTCTTCTCCGAGGCTTGATTCTGAAATCTTTTCTTTTTCAGCCAAACAATCTGGTTCCACAGTTGCTTAAGTACATAAAGTCAATGCAAGCCAATGCAACATATCAATGTCTCACGTAACAGATCGGCAGGCTTTAATTTGTACTTTGCGGACATATCTGTACTGTATATTTACATGTTAACCCATTTCCCTTGTGTTGAAGAATTTGGGATGTGAATTAAGTCTGAAGTTTGGAAGGGTGAACTCGGCAAGAATAAAGGCTTTTGGAAGATATCCTCTTACACATACTGTATGTTAAAGAAAAGGTAGATTTTTTTCGCCAGGGAGCAGCTGAAACTTTTAGGAAAACCACAAGGATGCTAAGGCACAAACTTAGCTCAGCTAGTGGGAGTTAAAACCATAACCCCTCTACAGACACAATGTCATGTCTGGACAATTAATTGTGCGTGTTTGCACTTCTGCCCTAAATTTCGAGGATGCTGATACAAAAAAGTAATAAATTTCAGCTATGATGCTCAACACCGCTGTATAAAAGCATGGAGCCTTTTTATTTCACCCCAGGTGCCTATATTGTACACGGGGAAAAAAAGTGCTTTCATATAAAATATTAAGATATCCAATTGTCAACATAATTTTCCATCTACTCTCAATAACTGTGGCATCACACAGTTCTATCTATCTATCTATCTATCTATCTATCTATCTATCTATCTATCTATCTATCTATCTATCTATCTATATTTTTCTGCTGTTTGATAAATGATACATAAAACAAACTGGTAAATGAAAGCCACTGGGCTAATGTCTACAAGGGGATAAAAGTGCAGGAAACCATATTTAATCACTTCTTATAACAAGAATGAACCCATCTGCAGCTCGGTGTTTCGGAGAAAGCAAAAATAAAGAATTAATTGCCGATGCGTTAAAGATAGACTTCTGAGATATTAGATTAGAAAGCAGTGCCCTCAGGTGGAAGAATCAATTACTACAAAAATTAAATCCATATTTTTTTTTCCATTTCCCAGGTTGCAAAAAATAAATTAATTAACCGACACACAAAGAAAATTAAATGTTGTTTACCGAGGCGTGCGTTTCCCCCCTTTATTGTTTTACTTTCTCTTCCAGCATCCTATGCGAATAGTTTCACGAGATAAGAAACCAGAATGAGCCAAACATGAAATATACTTTAGATAGGCGCAGTGCCATGGGCTAGCATATGCAGACAGTCATGCAGATGTTGAAATTCGGTCAGTTTCTATTTAACACGCATGCCGGATTTTTGCAGAGCCTCTCACCTGGAAGCACAAATGCAGTTTTGCATTTTCCAACATACATTTTTGGCGAGAGGCGAGGCTGGCAACTTAATTGGGTTCATGAGTGTGGCACGACTGAGATATATAATATATGAGCAAGTTGATATATATTAAATTATATTATATTAGAATGATATTAGAATGAGAATTCATCCACATTTCCTTGTTAATAAGAATGTCACCTACCAAACACTGGCTAACAGTGTGAATAAAGCGCTCACTAAAACGTTGTGGGATTTCTCGCTGTGCTTTTGAAGGGCTCTTACCGTACACTGAGACAAAGCGGTTTCTGTTTGCCGGATGTTTGCCGTAAAGGGATAAGAAAAAAGACTGACTTGGAACTGTGCTTAATACAGTACGACCGAACGACAATTCAGCAGCTGTAGCAAGTAGAGATGGACGCCCTGGAAGACATCGGCCTACGTCATGCTGCTAGTGTGGCTTTAGAGGCGAGGTGCTGAGGGAGGAGGAGGCTAGCTGACCTGTCAGTGGTCCACGTCGTACCGAGTGCACAGGGCACAGTTAAGCAGTCAGCGAGGACTCATCTTACAAGTAAATAATTGTTAGCTGTGAGCAGCGCAACAACGGGGGAGAATTGCATAGGCGACTTAACAGGTAGCATCACATTCCTTCCATTGTGAAGGCGAGAGGTGAGGTCGGAGGCTTTTTGAGGGGGAAACCCGCTCTGCTACAGCGTGCAGCAAGATGCAAGGGTGGTGAGACAACAGGCCACTTGAATTCCACCAAATCATTTGAGAATGAGGTGGTTCATGCAGTGACCTGGGATTTTTTGAGTGCCGCTGTGTGTCATTTTCAGTGCGATATCATAACAGCGATGACAAGTGAGGAGATAAACAGAAATTCAAAACTGAGAGAAGAAATCATTTAAAAGAGTTTATATGTTGCTCCTGCTCCTTACCCCGAATCCCAGCCCAGTGTCACATTCAGACTGAACCAGGTACTTGTTTGTCAGGTAGCATCCGCCAGCTGAGGTTTACGGCCCTGGAAAGCAGCCAAGGTGCAGAAAAAAACCCAACCGGTCTGGGGGCTCATCACAGTTTTTAGTGATCGTGTAGCTAACATGGCCATGGGCAAAGGCTCGCCATGGTGGTCTGCGGTGGGGGCAGCAAGCAAATCCTCTCCATTAGGAATTTAGGGGGCATTTCGGGAGTACATGGCACTGCCAGGCCGCACAGGCGACCAACTGCCAGCAAGATTCACTCATGCAGAATATATAAGAAAGACATTTAAAACCTGGCAGCAAAGGGGAGTGACGAATGTTATTAGGATCTCACACTGTTCCTCTGGTTACGTTTCTGTCAATAAGATTCATAACACCTTTCTCAGATCACTTTATTTTTCTGCCAGTCTTATAAAGAGAAGGGGGGGGGGAGAAAAGCATCTGAGACCGAAGTGCAATTTCTGGCTGCAAGCAATACTTTATGGGGTGTTGCATGCTTTCACACAAACCGGCGAGTTGCAAGTGTAACTCCACCACAGATGCCTCTTACTGTAATAAACTCCTCCTCCTGTCAATTACCTGAGAAGAAAATCCTTTCACCGCAGTGCCCGCTACTTTCCGACTCTCTCGCGCTCATGAGACAGCAAACGGACGATAGCGTATCTTCTCATAACTGGGTGGCGACTGGTTATGAGTCCGCCGTCCTCGTGAAATTGTCAGCGGCACCAGCTGTTTTATCCAGATTAGCTTTTCAAACAATCTGTTAAATTTAATGAGAGTCAGTAATACATGGAGATACGTGCACCCAAGACTGGGCAAAAAGCTATTTTTAGGATTCCGAAACATCTGGCTCAACGCTGTTCTTATTTCTTCTATCGAATTATTTTAATAAACAGCACATTTGGTCTCGATTGCCTTTGCACAGTCTTAATGTTCAGGAATTATTTTGTCAGTGCTCTTTTAGATGAAAATGCCGTTCATACTGAGGAAAGTTAACTATCTGTCCCTCTGTCTCTTGCTCTCTCTCTCTGTCTCGCTCTCATTTTTAATTGCTGAAAATATTAAACATATCGCCATAGTCTTCAGACACTAATTCTTGCATTTTTGCCCTTTGAAAACAGAGTTATGCTCTATGTGGCAAACTGAGCAGTGATCCACACCGGGGCAAAAATTCTGGCTTTTACACATAATATTAAAAATTCATAGCATATAATTGTTCTATGCAAAAAAATATGCTGTAATATTTATGTTTATGAGCAAAAATAATATTTATTAATTAAAATGCATCTATATACAATTTCCAAGTGTGGATTTTTTTTTTTTTCTTTAAATTCAGGACAAATTCAATTCCATCTACTAGCATATTGACACGGTTTCCACTCAGATTTCTGCCCATTAAAAAGCCAAGGTTTGTTCTGCCGCTGTACTCTCAGACACAAGTGAGAAAACACTCGGTTCCAATCATCTTACACTGTAACCCGTATCTGAATGCTTTTAGCGAGATATGATTCAACATCTGATTTATTTACAATCAGAGTGCTTTTTGTTCAAATATGAATCAGCGGCAGCATTTACATCTTTTTCATTTCCTAAAAAGCATATCAAAGTTTCAATACAAGCGGTCTGGGAATAGAAACGTAGCTTTTCAGAGCTTCAGACAATTCTAAAACCTCAAATCAGCCAAACTCCCTCCATTTACTCTGGGAACCCAATATGTTTGCTGATAAATATTTCATACCAGTTTCAGGTTCCGGAAAATAAGAGTTGGCAGACATATAGGAATGGTCACATCAGTTTCACTTTGCTTTGAGATGTGTCTACGGGAAGACGTGGAGAATCCTCAGTTTTTGTGGTCAGCAAGGTGTGGTCCTTGTTTAAACCTAATACTGGTATCTGCAAAACCGTGTCATTTTACACTTTTCACCGAGATCGAGAAATGTTAATGAGCCCTAAAGCGTGTCAGCCGAAAAGGTTAATGATCACAGGTGCTCTGCGTGAGTGGCGTTCTTGGTGAAATTAGGTCATTTTTCATTCCAATTCTGCAAAACTGTACAGAATTTACCTGGGGAAAAAAAAAAAAAAAAAACGCTTTAAACCTGACATGTCGAGCAGTGTGCCCCAAAATTTGGACAAACGATGGCTGGATTTGTCAAAATGTCAGTAAGGAACAAATGTACAGAATGTTGCTGTTGGACAGCTGCGATTTAACATTGGATTTAACTCTGGAGAAAATTCTCCAGTGACTTCCAGTACATCACCAGCTAATAATGTTGACAGTACTGTCTTTTATAAACAACGCTACAGGGGGCCTAGAAAATAATAACACGGCAACTAAATGAGTTACTATGCAAAACTGCTTCTCTAAAGGCGGAGTCATGGCAGTCTAAAGTCTATCGTGAAAACATAGAGCTCTAAGCTAGGCTGGGTGCGGATGTGGTTGGGATGCCAGTCCGTTGCAGGGCGACCACACACAAAGGCTCAGGCACTACAGAAATGCATTGCATTTGCATTTATCGATCCAGCAGTTACACAGAAGTGTCAAATAACTCAGAGCAAAGCATACGGCAATGTCTTCTGAGTTAGTAATAGAAGAATTTGTCTATCCAGTTGTCCATTTTCCGTAACCACTTGTCCTGGTTGGGGTTTTGGTGGACCAGGGCTTGTCCCTGAGTTACTGGGAACAAGGATAGGGACAGGAGAACCTACAAGAGGTGGTGACAGAGCCAAGCAAAGCTCTGTAGATGGGAAAGAGTAATTGGCCAAACTGCAATAAGGAAGCATTGAGTGAGGCAGCCCTGGTCAACCGGAGAACTTCCAATGCTAAAGAAAGCCTTGGTGGGGCAGCAGGTTATGACACATGATATTATTTTGGGGAGGGTTGCCCACAGCTGGTTGTAGGCTGCATGTTTAAGGGTTATGGAGAGAAAAAGCAGAAGAGGAATGAATTTGTAATTCTGAACTGAGCTGATCCAGAGGAGGTTTCTTCTACAGGATGAGCTGTGACTACTTTTTCAGGCGCAAGAGAAGCAAGCAGAAGATCAATTACACTTGAATTGATAAAAGAAATGAGTTGTGGGGGAAACGGCTGCAAGAGGAAAGAAGGGACGAGATTGAAATTGATGAAGTTGGTTAGAGAGCAGAAGATCGTAGATTTCATTTTTAGAAGGGGATTCACATGCAGGGAAAGAGATGTTACTGGGGGTCCTGACATAGATGGGGTAGGCAAATGTTACACTGAGGGTGGAAGAAGCAGCATGAGGAGAAGAAGGGAAGAAAAAGTGCTGAAAACAGAGGAGGATGACACAATTTTCATTTTTCGGGACCCCACACTGCCCCAAAATCAAAGTTGTCTTTTTCAAGATTTTACATTTAGTGTTAATATTATGAAAAGCAACGGCTCAAGACAATGATCAAATATTCTTCTTTTAATTTTTAAAAAAATCAAATATTTTGATGAATCTTTAACTTCATTCATTTATAAAATTGCATTGAAAGTAAAAACGGAAAATACAAACAAGCAAGCGAAAAAAACAAGCAAATAAATAAATCAGCAAGCAAGTAAATAAATGAATAAAGCCCCTGTTAAATAAAGCAGCTACAAGCATTACAATTCATCATTTACTCTAAACCAAAACCTCAAAATCGCTGTTTTAGAGTTCAAGAGTTAAGAAAAAATTGCATTTTGCTGAGGGAACAGTAGAGCTAAAGGGCACAAAAATCTCCATACACAGAACTAAGACTGTGAGACCTTTAGAGCTCCTCAATTCCCACTCTGTTACCAGGGAGGGCATCTAATAACCAAAGCCTGGGGGTGGGACGTGGTCCTCTGGAAATTAGAGAGCCGAAAGAGAAGGATAGGGTTGAAAGGATGACTTTGGTATCCGTGGACAAAAGAGAAAATTTAGCAGTCGGTAAGAGTGAGGTTGGCAGAGGGTTGGGATGGATTTGAAGTTGTGGACGCCCAGGTGGACAGTGAGGAGGAAGTGGACAACACCTAGTCAAATCCTACTTTAATAAGGGGAGAATGTAAAAAAGTTCACCAAAACTAAACATAAATCAAAGCTACATCCAGTCTTGCTGTCCGGGCACCGTGCCACCCTTGTACTAACCAAACGCATTGCATAAAATATTTCTGCATGGAATTAGACATTCATTCATTTACATTTCCGTATAAAATGGTGTATTTTAAACCTCTCTGAAGCTTTTTAGAGGTCTCTGTGTCTCCCCATAGCACTCTTACATTTGAACAAGATTTCAGAGGGCTGAAAAGGGTTGGGGAAGGTGGGTTGGTTGGGCTCATAGTTCATTTTGCTGTGAGGTAGAACCCAGAACATCTCAGTTCCAGTTTTTTTTTTTTTTTTTTTTCATTCTTGGCAATTTTGGAAGGGCCAGTCTTGTACCGACACAAATCATGCAAAGCCGACATCATACAGGTATTGGTAAAATATCGATCGATAGACTCACGTGGAGTTTCCGGGGGTACAAGGCATACTGTTGAGTCTCATTCAACTCATAGCAACTGACTCATGTGAAGATTTTGGTAATGAAGGCTGCAGATGCTTGTCATCACTTTCTTCCTTACACATGGAGGACGTCCTCACCCAGAGCTGGATTAAAACCAGTGCCTCCCAGTGAGCACCAGCTTCACCCTCTGTGCCACCCTGCCGCACCATGATGTTCAAGTACTGTGCAAAAATGAGAGTCGAATTATAATTTATTTACTTCACGGCCTTCACTACCCAAAACGGCTTCTTCATTTCAGTTAAGAAATCTGGATCAAGTAGCTTCCAGCCAGAGCATAGGGTGTATGAATCTTTCCATAATTGTGTACATATTATTACAGAGTTCTTCCTAACCAGCAGCACGAGCAGAAGCTGTAGTCTGGACCTTGCTTTGTAGTTACTTTTTTTGACTTCACGGTGCTAAATTAAATTGTTAATGCCCGGCATAATGAAACGGAGCACAATGCTTGACTGCGAAACCTTCTGGGGCTTCAGAAGACTTAACCTGCCAGCCCTTGAGCCGCAGGTCCTGCTGTGCTACCTGCTACCCTGGTTCCAGTAATAATAAACTAACAATATTTATAATGATGATGAATAAAAAACAATAATGAGTGGCAAGGAGAAGCAGCGCAGCTCATCAGCTGGAGATACGATGACCGGAGTGCTGACAGAGAGGGGCTTCCAATTACCGGGCCTCCCGGAGCAGAAGGAACCGGGAAACAGGTGGCCATTTTAATTGCTTTCCCAGCCCCAGAAGTACACAGGAAGTCCAGCAGGAATGCAGTGGGGGGAGTGACACCTTGGGGAGGATGGACCTCCAGTGTTCTCTGTCACTGGATAATATGACTTGGAGGAAAAGGAGGAAACTACACAACATTGTGCTCAAACTAACCCTAACAGATAGAATTGTTCTATGTGTGCTTATACACTGCCTGACCATAAAAGAAGTCACATGCTCTAATATTTGGTTGGATCGCCTTTAGCTATGATTCGCCAAGGCATCGTTTTGATATGCTTGTGCAATGTCACAACATTTGCTGTATTTCTGTCCGGAGTTGCATTAATTTTTCGGCAAGATCTTGTATTGATGATGGGAGAGATGGACCGCCGCGTAAAGTCTTCTCCAGCACATCCCAAAAATTCTTAACGGGGTTAAGGTCTGGACTCTGTGGTGCCCGATCCGTGTGTGAAAATTATGTCTCTTTCGTGCTCCCTGAAGCACTCTTTCACAATTTGAGCCCCATGAATCCTGGCATTGTCATCTTGGAATATGAGGAAAACATCCATTGATGGAAAAACCTGGTCATTCGGTATATTCAGGTAGTCAGCTGAGCTCATTTTTTGGGCACATAACGTTGCTGAACCTAGACCTGACCAAGCGAAGCAACCCCAGATCATAACACTTAGTTAAATCCGGGTGATGACTTTTTTTTTGGCTGGGCAGTGTATGTGAAGAAACAGTTTCCAAAACGTAATAAATTTTTGGGGTAAGGCATAGCTTGACAGAGCCAACAAGTTAGCCAAGTCATTAAATGAAATGAGAGAACTCAACCAAGCAAGCAAGCAAGCAAGCAAGCAAGAAAACAAGGAAACAAGCAAACAAACAAAACAATTCAATGCACATACATCCTCCAACATGTGCATAAATAAATAAATTAAAAAAAACAAATAAATAAAGGAATGAATAAGTAACTAAATGTACATAATCAAACATGCACAATAGATAGATAGATAGATAGATCCTCTTGCACGTGCCTCTAACCCTTTATCCTTGTGAATTACTCCCAAAAGAAAGGGCAAGGCTGCATCTGGTTGTTACTTACTGCTATTTGCCTGGTCAGCCTCTTCATCGCAGATGATATGTGGATCATTATTTCAGCAGAAGAAAGGTGCTTAGGGTGTGCAGAGCCCAAGCAGAGTTTGCAAAATCTGAAATTATGCATCTGAAGTTTTATCTTCAAGGACATGGCACTCAGGGGAGCCCCCGGTTCACTGTTTAATGCGGGAGAAAGGCAAGTTTTCAAAAGGATGCGCGTTTTCTCAAGATTACAGAAGCTGCATATTCATATGCTGACTCGACACAAAGCGCTTAAAATCACAATGCAGCAGTTTATAAAACCATTACATTATTAATATGAAAATGAAGTCATGTAATTTTGAAAGTGTCACAAACTGGAGAAAAACTGATTTAAGCCTGAGCAGAGCTCTGCCCGTCGGCTATGCTTTACATTAAATAACTGGCACATCGAGAAGCTATACTTTCGCTTTCCTTTTACGTCCATACACAGCAAACAAACACCTATGACCCAGGGTAAACCATATGCATGTTACTGATAGATTTTGTGGCAGCTGTGAAATTTCTTATGTGAAGTCCACATATCTATCTATCTATCTATCTATCTATCTATCTATCTATCTATCTATCTATCTATCTATCTATCTATCTATCTATCTATCTATCTATCTATCTATCTATCTATCTATCTATATGTCTGTCTGTCTGTCTGGTTAGTTTGTCTGTAGGTCTGCTTGCCTCTTTGTTTGTTTGTTTGTTTGTTTGTTTTTCTGTTTGTTTTTCTGTTTATTAGGAGCTGGTCCCATGGCCCACATATGTGGGCATCCTAAGGGCAATTTATTGTGCATCTGCAATCCTGTGAACCGTTTCTTGTGCAGTCCCCTGAGATCTACATTGTGGTTCATGGCCTACAGGGTGTGTTGAGAAGAAGCCATTTGGTCATGTTTGACAACTGGTTAGACGCAGTGCTCTCCCCCACCCTGAGCTTCAGCATCTGTCTTGTGAGAATACAATAATGAACCTGCCGTTTTGCTATAGATCTTTACATCAAGTGTTTTGAGATCCGGATAACAGACCTGGGTCTGCTGGAGCGGAAAACCTCTCTACATATGTAATCACATACTGTAGATTAAAGGTCTGAGGTCCACCCAGTACAGAGGTTGCACGCTATGCTGTACCTGAGAGGGGCAGACAACCTTATACAGAACACAGGTGCTGGGAGCTGCAAACATCAGTTGAGGTGTGAAATGTCACAGTAACTCTTATTCAGAGTTAAGCATTGTACTTCTAGCAACATATATATTTTAGAAATTCAAATGTACAAATGAAACATTTTTAGACAGAAATTTAGCAGCATCAGCAAACAGAGAAAAGGGTATTCAGTAAGCCTACATGGGTGCGTATACATGTTAATATTAACATCATTTGCCATAGTATTCACTTTAACCAATTTTGGGTTGTTATCTTCCTACTTTTAGCAGCGGTGGTGCCTGTCAGCTACTGGCCTATAGATTTGCACCCCTACTTGAGACCTCCTCTCTATCGCAGGTGCTCAGCCTTTTTTACCGTAGCGCAACTTAAATTTATTTAATTTTGCTTTGAAAGGCATGTTGGAAAAAAAATCTGTGGAGCACAGATTATTATTATTATTATTATTATTATTATTATTATTATTATTATTATTATTATTATTAGTAGTAGTAGTAGTAGTAGTAGTAGTAGTAGTAGTAGTAGTAGTACTAATGGGCCAGCTCATAGGTTTTCACCTTTTTTTTCATGTTTGTGTTCATTGCACCATTGAATACTGAATTTTACCAGCAATACTGTTTTTGAACAGAATGAAACAAGTGTGCTCTAAAGTTCTTGCCGTTACACTCTTTTACCCTGTTCTGAGCAACTCAGAAGTTTGTCTTTCAGCGCAACCATCAGCAGCTCCCTTGCAATAAACAATGTGTTGAGTATGGAGGTGTTTTTCAGGCTTCATTCAGCTTTTGCTAGTTTGCTGAGCCAGTGCCAGCCCCAGGGATAGGGTAAAATCTCCATTAGTGTCCTAGTCGTGTTCCTGCAAAATAAAACAGTGCTTTAAGACATTATATAAATAACAAGAAAACAAGCAAGCAACCAAGCAAACAAACCCATTGGGGTGGTAGTCAGTAGCACGGGAGCCCCACAAGGAACAGTACTCGCCCCTTTCCTCTTCACCTTATACACTGCGGACTACAGTTATAACACGGACACTTGCCACCTCCAGAAGTTCTCGGATGACACTGCCATTGTTGGTCGGGTGTCAGAAGGGAATGAACTGGAATACAGGGGGTTCATCAATGCCTTTGTCAGCTGGTGCGACCAGTTCAGCAGCAGACTCTTACATCCACAGTGCAGGAAGGAGCGCTACCTCAGGTCATTCCTACCAGCAGCTGTCAGACTGCACAACGCAGTCTAAATTGGTTAATTTATTTATAAATTATTTATGTATATAGGGTTATTTTATTTTATTTTATTTGTGTACATAGATTACTAACTTCATTGTTCTTGTCCTTCTTACTAACTACTTGTTCTCTCCTATATTCCCCTTGTGAAAGAGCTCTGCAACACCTAAATTTCTCTTTCGTGGGATAATAAAGGTCTATTCTATTCTATTCTATTCTATTCTATTCTATTCTATTCTATTCTATTCTATTCTAAACAGACAGACAGACAGACAGACAAATAAATAAATACATGCAAAAAATTGTCTATGCTATGAACTGCAAACATACTTATTCCAACTAAAACTTTTTTCAGACATACACATTCATAGGGTTCTAAATCCATGTTTCTAGCACTTGAAATGTTTTTTCTTGCTTTCAAATGCCAATTTTTCTGCTTGCAAGCAGAAATTAGCCGGAAAAATGTGGGGAGAAATATATTGCTAGACTGCAAGCGTTATTTCCAACCAGCATCATTTGAAAATGTCCAAAGGAGTCTGAATGTCTTTGCAATACACTGTAAATAAAAATATTTTATTAGCAATTAGTAATATTTTATAATGGGTCTTCTATAATCATAAAAGGTCATTTATTTATTTATTCAATTTTAAAACGTATTTAGAATGACGGTTTTTCTGAAGCAAGGTTATAAGTTTAGCAGGATGTTACTTTCACAGACTGTTGCCATGCTTTTGAATTGTGTGGATTAACCAGTGTTAAGCTACAATTTTTCACACAGGATGCTAAGCAGCAATTTGTAACGATAATATCTGTTTTCATCTCGGCAATAATTTTTGAGAACGTCCATGCTCTGTTGAAATTCCCATTTATTGTTATTATTGCCATTACAGCTACAAATAGGAGCATCGAAAGCCAGGAGAGGTTCACAATTTGTCCCTTTGAAAGGTGTGTAACTAGGCTGCAAATTTTTAAGAAACTGCCGCTGTATTTGTACGTGGTACAGTAATCCTTTCAGAGAAGTTTGGGGGAAATGTTCCCATAACATTGGATTTTAGTTATGATTCATAAACTTCCCTTTGGAGAACTTGTGACAGCGAAGCACAGCAAATATTAATAAAACGGGACTTCAAGGATATGCAATAACACAGCAAATTGTGCAAAGGAAACTGTTATGCTTTTCTCAGCTTTGCTCAGCGGTTTATCAGAATTTTTGGCAAAATTATATTTTAATTTCCATATTGCTATTTCCTTTATTACTTTTGGATTTGTAAGCTGTAAAAATAAACTTGTATTCAATAGAGTATATGAGACTTTTTGTACAGATTTGGTAGTTTATTTCTTTCTTTATCATCTGATTTTTCTAACACGGCATAGCGATTTAGGCCACATTTAGTGCCCTGTGCCAGTTATTCGGTTGGCACACAGAGGCCAGCAGAGACAGAGAGCAAGGTGGTGGGGCTGCTTCACTCTGTGGCCATACTGGAGTCATGCACCTCGGTCCAGCTGCAGCAGGGGAAACGCGGAGTAATGGGTTCGGCAGGAAAACGTCCTCGCAGGGCAGGATTAGGCTGGAACTCAGCCCAGCTTGGCCCTCTGCTGTCAGAAAAGGTTGAAGATAGACGGGCTTGATGCTGTTCTCTGGGGAACCCAATGGGCACATTTAAGCTCCTGCTTCTCTCACAATTAAACTCTCGGTGGTTCCTGGGCCGTAATAAGAATCAGACGAAGGAGACAGCTGGACTTTTTTTGTGTTTTTTTTCTAAGAAGTTTTACATGAGGTCCTATATGAATGGTTTCTTGCTTTTGAACAGTTTTGACTCCTTGGGCAGCAGTACTCAGCAAACAAATGAAGATTCCACGCTCTTATGTGTCAGCTTATCTTGTGCATGTTGAATTGGTGAATGTTTAATAAGAAAGAATGATTTTTACTGTCAACTTTTATTTGCAGTGACCGAAAGATGAATAATGGCTTTTATTTACATACAAATTATATGGTTTTACTTTCATGCTCCAAGTTAAGCATTTGCAGAAGTTTGTGCGAGAAGACTCGAGTGATGCAGAGTGTCGCAGAAAAGGCATCAGGACCAGGGACAGCTCCGCATCCTCAGCACCAGGAACAGCTCCTCATCCTCAGCACCAGGAACAGCTCCTCATCCTCAGCACCAGGAACAGCTCCTCATCCTCAGCACCAGGAACTGTCCACAGTGCCGCTGCCTTACACTCACAAGGCTCAGGGTCAAACACCAACCCTGCTTCCTTTCAAGAACCCTCGAGCAAGGAACTTGCCCTAAATCTGCTTTGGTAACAGTTTCTTCTCTGTGTAAATAACAAAGTAGTTTAACCTTATAAGGTGTTTTGGAAAAAAGTGCAAGTTAAAAAGATAAAAATAGGAATTTACTTACAATAAATACAACCCCAAATCAGAAAAAAGCTGGGTCAGTACGAAACATGAAAAAAAAAAAAAAAAACTGTGATTTTTTTACATTTATTTTGACTTTTATTTCATTGGAGACAGTATGAACCCAAGATATTTCATGTTTTGTCAACTAACATTTAATTTGTTAACATACATCCATTCCTGCATTTCAGGCCTGCACCATATTCCAATAAAAGTTTGGAACCACTTTGTAATGTTGCCACCATTTACCACTTTGTAATGTTGCCATTCCTTTTTGCAACACTTAAAAGATGGTTTGGCACTGAGGATACCGAATGATGAAATGTTTCAGATGTTATTTTATCCCATTCTTTCTGAAAACATCTGTTAAGGTGTGCAACAGTACGGGGCCGTCGTCATTGCATTTTTCATTTCAAAATTCTTCACACATTCTCTATTAGGGACAGGTCAGGACTGCAGGCAGGCCAGTCCAGTACCTGTACCTTCTTCTTCCGCAGCCATGCCTTTGTAATGTGTGCAGAATGTGGTTTTTCATTGTCTTGTTGAAAAATGCATGAACATTCCTGGAAAAGATGTTGTCTTGAAGGCAGCATATGTTGCTCTAAAATCTTAGTGTACTGTTCTGCACTAATGCTGTCATCACAGAAGTGTAAGTTACCTTTGCCAAAGGTACTGACACAACTGCATACCATAACAGACCCTGGCTTTTGCACTTGTTGCTGATAACAATCTGGATAGTCCTTTTAGTCTTTGGTCCGGAGCACATGGCATCCATTTCTTCAAAAAAAGATCTGGAATACTGATCCATCTGACCACAATACACGTTTCCATTGTGTGATGGTCCATCCCAGATGCCTCCATACCCAGAGAAGTTGACACTGCTACATTTGTGAATGTAACTCCGTATTTTAGTGCTTGACAAAGGTTTGCCAAAGTAATCCCTTGCCCATGTGGTTATATCAGCTATTGATGGAGTACCGTCTGATGGATCAGAGATCATGGGTGTTCAGCTTAGGCTTGTGCCCTTGCCCTTTATGCACTGAAATTCCTCCAGATTCCTTGAATTGTTTAATGATATTATGTACTGTAGAGGAAGAAATATGCAAATCCTTTCAAATCTTTCTTTGAGGAACATTCTTTTCAAACATTTCAATAGTTTTTCATATTTTTGTTGACAAACTAGAAATCCTTTGCCCTCTGTCACCTGTTGACATCACCTGTTTGAAATCACATTATTATTTAATTTTTTAACCTCATTACTAGCTCTAAATTGGCCTGTCCCAACAATTTTTGGAATGTGTTGCAGACCTGAAATGCAGGAATGGATGTATATTAACAAATGAAATGTTAGTTCACCAGACAAAGCATGAAATATCTTGTGTTTATACATACAATGAAATAAAAGTCAAAGTAAATGTAAGAATCACTGTTTTTTTTTTTTTTTTAAATTTGCATTTTTCAAACTATCCCAACTTTTTCTGATTTGGGGTTGTACATTTTCAACTTTTATGTGTTATGCTTGACCATGTGTTTCACGTAATATGTAATTTTAAAATGATAAATATTTTTATGATCGCAGCAGTCATCGTCATCATCATTGTTTAACGTTATTTTTGAACAATGTATGATTTGATTTTTTTCTCTCCTCTTTCCTGTTTATAGTTCTCACATTTGGCACGTTTGTAGCAAGAGATTTTTCAAATGTCAGTTTAGCGTCTGTGGAAATAAGTTGAACTACAACAGTTGAATCCCTTCTCAGTCTTTAACATGCAATAAGAAATCAGCAAAAAAAGACAAATAAACAAATAAGCAAACATCTAAATAAGTCAGTCAATAAATAAATAAGCTGATGATGATGATGATGATGATGATGACACTACTACTACTACTACTACTACTACTACTACTACTACTACTACTAATAATAATAATAATAATAATAATAATAATAATAATAATAATAATACTAATAATCCAATTTCTTTCAATAAGTTTGTCACATGTGACCAAGAATTTGTGTTATGTTTGGAATAATGCTATATGTCCTCCTCATTTCCTGATGCTAAAGTAGGTTGGCCAAAGTGAAACAACAGAAGTACTCTGGAGTGCCTTCTTCTGCCAGCCTGACTCCATGCAATGAGGACAGGCAGTCGGTTGGAGCCCCCAGATCATGTCACAAACAAACAAATAAAACTGGCCTTCCTCCTCAAACTCAAACCACATTTTACATTCTGTTTTTTTTTTTTTTTTTTTTTTTTATGCTGCACGTCTGAAGGCCCCTTTCTCCGATATTCCTTGGACATGTCGGAACATTCTTGCCGCTTGTTAGTCTTCATACGGCTGCGGATTCCAGCCCAGGCTCGGACGACGCGCAGCCGGACCTGTCCGCCCCGCTCTCCAGTTTTCTGCCCGTGCTGGCATGTACCCTGGGCACAGAAGCAGCGCTTAATCCCGGCTCGGCGTCCTCCAAGCACAGCCGTTCCTGTTCCGCCGTGTATCTTGGGTTTACTTAATTGGCCTGAAAACTTGCTCATTTGGTTTTTTTCATGCAGGCTTAAGCAGGAAGAGCCAGGACCCATGCTCTATAATCACCCCAAGGAATATCTTGAAGGTTCAGAGCAAATCAAGAGGGCTGCTAAAGCTGTATCGGAACTGCATTATACTGAGACTATTAGAGTGCTTAAAACCAGCCATGTAGAGGGGAAAAGTGCAAAATCTGTACAACAGCACAACATCTACAGTATATAAAAGTTATAAATAGTGGAATGCAGCACCAATTATTTGATATTTACTCATGTGTGGCTGGAGTGTGAACTCATCTAAGGTAAAACAAACAGATAGTTAGAGCACACAGTTAAACTAAGTGCATTCCTTTATGCTCGCTGGAAACTATTTCCAGAAATAGAGGAGTAAATAAAACACCCACAGCGTTTAATGACGGACACCAAGTTGAACCCAGACTGAGCCATGCAAGGAACCGGAGAAGACCACTTTAAAGGCCAGAGTAGAAGTGAAACACACACACACAGACACACACACACATACGTGGGCAGTCGCCTTGGTTCATTTCCAGGGGCTGAAATAAGTAGTCATACGCGTTCCCACCAGATTGCAATCCAACAAGCAAATGCGGAATTTCTTTCAAACATCTCTTACTCTTCATGGCTGCCAGATAAGAACTTACACACTTGTGTCTCACATTCACTGGTATTAAGAAATCATGGCATTCGCAGAAAGGTCTGGCAGTTTATGCGTCTTTTGAAGAAAAATGGTAGCAAAAAAAAAAATCAAAAAATAAAACAAACTTGAAAGCCATGTATGATTTCTAATTGACATTGCGTTCTTATTGCCCCAAACATTTTATTAGGATCATTAAGAATTAAGATTTACTTCAAAAGAAGCATGTTATCTGTTGACATTTCCTGTATATAAATTTATCACAGGGAATGTTTTATGATGTTTGCACTTAACTACAGAGCCAAGAAGTACAAGTATCTCAGATGTATACCATTTTTTCTTTTTTTAAGCATTTTAAATATTAAAGTACACGTAACTAAAAATAGATAGATAGATAGATAGATAGATAGATAGATAGATAGATAGATAGATAGATAGATAGATAGATAGATAGAATGGTAAAAACAAGAACAATGCTGATTTCCTAAAACATTAGTGGAAGCTGTATTTATTTTATTTTTTTTTTAGTATGGAAGGTCCTTTGAAGGCAGGCTGGCACAGAAGAACATTTATTTACCCCCCCCCCCCAATCACCATTCAGAGTTTCAACATATGCTGTGATAAATACTCTCTGTTAAATAGCCTTACCTATGACAGATATTTCTGACAGTCCTGACACACAGAGTACTGCATCATCTCCTGAAGCTTTGGCACCAGGCATGGAAATTAAGGTTAAATTATTGCTGTTCTCCACAGACATGTTCAAAGCGATACAGGGGTGGTTACTGAGACAGACAAAGGGGAAGGAAAACTCTCTCCGTATGAAGAGAAGTAGAGAGAAAAAAAGTCCCCAAGGAGCCAAGTGCGAGGAGAAGTAGGTGGGGGCTGGTTTGGTGCAAAATCACCTGGAAGGTCAGAGAGAAGCCACTGAGGAAATGAACTTTCTTCAGGCTGGACTCTCAGTGGTTGGCGACTGTTATGGCCTCGGTCAAAGGCCTTTGGCATTTCTGTGTCTCTTCTATCTCCATAATTAGCCAATTGCAAGAATCAGCTCATAAAGAAGAAGGCATTTAAAGAATGAAGGCACCTGGAGAAGAAGAGGGGAGAGAAGAAGGTGGAGGCCTGGCCCGGAAAGAGGCGTGTGGGTTATTACTGAGTGTCACCGGGCAAGTTCAGTCTGTGATGTTCAACCTGAGTTCAGTCTGCGATTAAGAAGCAGCTTCCAGAAGGGGGTGAGACTGTTTATGTTGATGGGTTTTTCTCTGGTTTTACCGTGGTGAGGGAGCCAGGGCAAAACGGTGCACTTGGTGTTTGCTTGTTTGTTTTGTTGGCTTAGATCACCCCTGGAGAACAGGCTAGAGATTTGGGTTGCAATAATAATAATAATAATAATAATAATAATAATAATAATAATAATAATAATAATAATAATAATAAAAACTTTTTTTAAATAAAGAATGGATTTGTTCCTTTCTAGCTTGCTCAGTTTTTTTCCTCAGTCTTTGTGAAGCATCGAAGCCCTAGACTGGGGCATAACAGTGATGCAGGAAGAATCTTAAGAGCTGCAAGTGACTCTGTGACTCAGCTGCATAAAGCATGCGGTTACCGCAGAAATGCGAGGTGAAGCTGGTAGAAACTACATTACCACATGATTAATATGCCTCTGGACAGTAAAAAAGATGAGCGCAGGATATGTTCAATGCAGACTTCAACAGGAAGTGCTGACCTGAATCAGTACTTCCTACACGCTTTATATACGAATGCATTTCTTTATAAAAAATGGATGTCTAATGCAATTTTATGCCTATAAAATGAAGCTGAAAAATGAGTCTTCACTATTCGGGGGAGAAAATAAGTTGTGCGTTAGATAAGTTATTAATATACTCGACAGGCTCCAGCAAGGCCGAACTCGAAGCCCGTGTCTTGTGCCGCTCGCACTGTCACTCCTACCAGCTTTTACTAAAATTCACAGCCGCGGCAAAATGGAGCTTTTCGGCAGCGCACGGGACTTTGATGCGTACGCTGGCCAAAGGAGATGAGATACAATTTGCCTAAAACTCCTTCATCCCTGCTTTTAATTTACTTCACAATTCTGCATTAAAACCAATTTATTGTGCACAAACATAGTGTTTTGCTAATGCCTTCCGCGTGGCGCAAAAATTTTAGAAATACGGGCTCTTACTTCTCCTCTCGCTCTCTGTTTTTTAACACTGTGGCTTAATGTATGAAAGAAAAAGGGAAATAAAACAAATTACATTCCAATATACTGGAATAAAAACCAAATACTAAATAAGCAACTTTAGGGCACTGCAATAGGTTGGGATTTATCAGCAAATGCTTAGACTTAACAATTCACTTTCAGAAATGACAAGAAATATTTTTGCATATTTTCTAGTCAAAATGGAAGTGAGGTCTTCATAGCCATAAAATCTGAAACCTGGTCATGAACGACTGATGATAACACAGCACTCATTTCATACCGGATGCGCTTTTGTGCGCTTTTAACTTTTGCTTTATTTTACTTCACGATCTTGACAGGCTGTGAGAAGTTTTTTTGACACCCGCAGTGGTAAAGGTGCCTCGGGTTTGTCAGCCCATCAGGGGCCAATACAAATAGCCGTGTATGTCACACCTCTGCGCTGCGATATGACAGCGGCAGTGCTGGTGGGGGGTTGCGGCGGACAGGAGTCGTGTGGGACCCGACAGCCGCGTGACACTTGTCAGCAGGGGATCCACGACAAAGGGCCAGCTTGCGGTCACACCAATTAGTTTGTGTACAGAGCAGAGGGTTTCAGGGGGTCACGGGGGGTCCGACAGAGGCTGCTATGCCAATTCGAGCTCCTTGCCGGCCTGCGTTTTACTTTCTTTCGGGTCCTCAGGGGCTGCTGACACTGCGCCACAGTGCAAACAAAGACAGAGGTGTGCAAACATCCAAAGAGACGCAATTTGGTTAAAAAAGCAGTTGTTTTCCCAAAGGTTAAAATGCAAGGGGGGGGTTGCACTTCTCCACCTCAAACCAAGGTTACCTGAGTTGTTCTTACATCCGTCTAAATGAAAAAAAAATTGATCTCGTCTGCGTTATTTGCACTTTTGAAGAACAAAATCTGAAAAGTAAACATATTATGAAAATAAATGGTGTCTGCCAGGCCAGACCATGGGTGAATCCAGTTCATTCTCTTTTTAGGCTGTGCCACTTTCACGCTGACCTGCTTTTGTTCCCCTCCGAACCAAAAGGCAGACAAACATCCAAACCGGTGACTAGCAGAACTGAAAACACCGACAACGGGAAGTCAGACCTCAGCTGCGCTCTGTTAATGGCCCCCAACACAGCTGAGCCATGACTAGGGGATGGAACGGCAGACAAGAACCCTAAAAAGTCAGGTCAGGTGGGGCAAATGTTAGTGTCGTGGTTAGCAAACTATTGTAACTTGGCCAGCAGCTGCCCTGTTGAACTCCCAGAGATGGGACTAGCTTATACCCTTGAGAAAGTTTCGCTATCCCAAATTGCCTCGGAAAAGTATATATCTGTGCAGATGAGAAACTTTAAAACTGCACAGTGGGAAAATCTCTTGGGACAAATGCTGCGAGTAAATAATATTGAAGCAGAAGCAATTCACAATGCAGGCTTGGAGTATTTATGGGGCAAACCAGCTCTCTCGCTTGCCAGTAAGGATTAGTAGTAGCAGAGAAGGAGACCAGGGAAATTGACTTTTAACAACAGGTCAGTGGGTCACAGTCCTAAGTGACCTGCTGTCTTTGTACCTTGGAAGGATTTACTTAAGTGAGATTTTAAGCATGACTTTGACATCCCCGAAATCGGTTCGATGTGCTAGATGGTTTCCATCCCTACTTCCATTGAACAGGATCAGATTAGAATAGGAATCATTTAGCATGGGGTTATTTGGGTCTTGGGGGATTAAAATGGGGCAAGAGCTGCTCTCTTGTGTGTTTGCACACACGTGTGGGCGCGCAGTTAAAGTCCCTGCTACCCCCCCATAAAGACCAAGAGCAGACAATCGCAAAGTATGAGAGCCCTAAAGGACTTTATTGTCATGCTCTGCCAGTAGAGCAGTGACAACTTCTCTTAGGCTTCGCTAAAGATGCTTAGATAGAGCATCTCATCTCTGCTAAAGGCTTTAACTACACTGATTTAGACCCCCCGTGGCTGCTTTATTCAGCTGCTAATCTTATCCAGAAAACAATTGGAGGTAAGGATTGCTCGGTGAGAGAGGGGGTACATTAACCGCGTTTGTCTAGATTTTATTGCTCAGCCAGACAAGCAGCGAGGCCAAAGCATTCCTCACCAAGCACGCCAAGCACAACGGAATTCTGGCTAGGTTCAATCAAGAGTTTCAGGCAGACTGCAAACTTCTGCTTTTGATTTTGAGGCAGCCAGCATGCAGCCAGGGCTGAGAAATTCACATCGGTTCTTTTAATGAAACTATTTTCTATACCCTTTCGCATAAAGGAGACGCGTGTTTGCTAATACAGCGAAAAATTATGTCTCCAGGCGTATAGCTATCTCAATTAATGGAATAAAAATCTTGAGGGAGTAGCGAAAGCGCCAAAAGCTTTACTGCACCATACTCTGAGATACTTATTCAAGCTGGTGCAAACATGCCTATTTTGGCTTGCATTTCATTCGCTTTATGGCGCAGCAGATTATATATTTGCCATAAACTCAAAAGAAAGCTGGCTCTCTGGTTTGAATGTGCACTGTCATAAATTCGTTCCATCTGGGGCCTACGTGTCACTAGCAAGTTAAAGATGTGTCCGCGGGCTATTTATTATGCATTAGGATGTGTTCTCTCAAAATCCAATATCCTCCAAAATGGGCAGAATTCGAATTGCTCTGCGGCGTGTGGCTGAAAGGTACTGAACGGAGATCATTAGAGAAAGGAAAGCAGCCCTCTCGACCGCGTTTTTGCGTCGCCGCCTCGGCGCGCGTGAACGCGTTCCACGAAGTGCGCGTCGGCATGTTGTGGCTGCCAACCATTTACTGCGTTTCGTAATAAATGTGCACGCGCGAGTTCATTCTCCGGTCCCAAGAATCACCGATGCTCCAAAAGATGACCGAGCAGGAAGTGCAAACAGTTTCCGCAGCAAAACTAAAGGGAGAGAAGCGTCGCGTTTCTGTTTGCCCCAGCGATGGCGCCATTTTCGGCCCGGGTTTGTGCCTTTCGGTTGGAGCCCTGACAAACGGTCCATCAGTGCGCCTGTAATTATTTTCTGGGTCTGGAGCTCGGTGAATGATGTGTATCCCCAGCAGAGTTTGTTATTCGGGGCCAGATGCTGACAGCTACGGTTATACACTACAGCTTCCTTTAGAATTTGCATTTTTAATAATTTGTTAAGCGGCAGAGCAAACGGCAGCTGTGAAAACAGCGCTCGAATGTCAGGCTCAACAGTAGAGGTTCATGCTTCCATTTAGGATGGATCCGCACGCTCCTTTACTGTGCTTTCTAGCATCCAAGAGCCCTTATTATTATTATTATTATTATTATTATTATTATTATTATTATTATTATTATTATTATTATTATTATTATATAAACAAGCATATTAACAAGAGTAGTACAAATAGATAGCAGACACACATACACAGAGCCACACAAACACCTTAATTTTCACAAAATTCACAATTATGAACTTAATGAATCGTACAGACAGAACAAATATTTAAAATGTCAGAGTTTTGTTTTTTTTTTGTTATTATTATTTCTATAAGCATTGTTCTCCGTAAGGAGAGCCCTAGAGAAGTTTTGATTTTCTGTAACTGTGACAGTTGTGTGCCTACACCCAGGCCGTGGAGGCAATGTGGTAACAAACACAGTGCAGGACCGCAGGCAGCTGCTTGCTTCCCGGTGGGGACCGGGCCTGTTTGCTGTGACAGCTTTCGAGTTGCGCTTCCCCTCCTCTATTGTCTTCTCCAGTATCCTATTTGACCACCTGGTTCTGAGCAGGAAAACAGGGCCTGGAATCAATTGTTTGTTCAGCAGGGCATTGCCAAGGAGATCCGCAAAGACCTCCAGAAGGGAGGCAGGGATTAAGGTAGCTCAAACCTTCTCAGGAACCATTTTACTTCAAGGGCCGGGTTATTGTCCTGCGGGAACAGGTAATGCATGCATTGTGATTTATTAAATAACTTTTTTTTCTGTTTCCTGAAGAAAGGCTTTCTGTTAGTGTGTTTTCGAATTGAAAAAAGTTATACTGACATCTTCAGCTCTCTTGTCACACTCAGATGTGGTACTAGGTGTCCAAATGTCCTTTTAAAGAAGAGTTTTTATTTTAAATTAATATGCCAAGCTTTTTTGTCCCCCTGAAAGGAATTTGTTGCAGCCAATTTACTGCATTTAACCTTGGGTCTGGGGGGTAAAAGGGCAGAAATTTAAATCTATCTATCTATCTATCTATCTATCTATCTATCTATCTATCTATCTATCTATCTATCTATCTATCTATCTATCTAGGTATCTGTGTGCTTGCTTGTCTGTGGCCAGTTTAAAAGTGAATACAGATAAATAAAAATATTTTGAGCTCTACTGTTTTGTTCGGAACAAAAGTTTAGAGAAAGAAACAGTTCTCAATTCTCATAGTTTGACCCTCAAGGCTTTTTTTTTTTTTTAAAATCACATCATTGTAGTTTACTGGACCGTGTTTGGTTAACTTACCAAGGATCATGACCGTGGAATGGGTACGGCTGAAACAGCTCAGCTCAGTCATTAGAAGGAGGATCCACACACTTTTGGCCACACAGTGCCAGTGCATCTTGCTGAAGGGTTCAGCGTAGAAGTCCTCCTTGGACTCTAACCAGCTTTAAGCTGCAGTTCCAGCTCTCCTGCATTGCCTTTATCACTGCTCTATCATTAAATACACCTGCACAGCTGAAGCAACAATGGAAACGCCTGTGCTAGAAATCGGGCATAATGAACTATGTTCTATTGCGGTATTGATCGACCGAGAAGACCTCCGCAATTACGCGAAACAGCAGGAGATAGTGAGTCTTTCATGGCCTTCACTGCTTATGTACAGGACAATTCTCAAGAAACCAAGGCCTCAGTCTCACCTTTGCTTCTTCTCCCTGCTGTTCAAATTTAGGTATTTTAGGTAAGCAGTGTTAGGCCACCAATTCTTTAAAAAAAGTGTGAAATAGGTTGCATTTTTGGCACAAGCTATTTAAAAGAATAAATTAATTCTTGTCACTTTTATAAATGACATCTGAGGTAAACTTTACGCTGCTTGACAAGGAAGGGATGGTGGCTGAGGTCTGCTGTGCATTTTCGTGTGTGGGGTATGAACATGCAGCTGAGCACATTTTAAATTTTATCTTCAGAAGCACGCAACTTCATTGTGGCGAGGAACACAATAAAATATTTGCAGAGAATAGATGTGAGCAGGACTTAAAGCCACATGTGGATTAGAGGAAAAATGTTCTTCTCATTTTTTTTTTTTTTTTTTTTTTTTTTAATTTATTATTATTTTTTTTTAAGTCAGTATGCCCATTACCATGTGTCTGTGGCATTGGAGATAACACAACAAATTTTGTCGTTTCAAAGCGCCACAATCGTGCACACCGTGATAATGGAATAAGTTAATATTACAGGCCATTATAGCATTTGTTTAGAGTTTCGGTTTTAATGTGCAGCAGTTAAGCCAATCTTGGTGGAAAAAGAAGCACTCGATAGCTGCAAATCATAATCGCTCTCCATACGAATCCATGCACAGGAAATATCCCATTAGTGATAATAACACAGTTTAAAACAATATGTACACACATTTAAGCACAGATTAAGACCGGCTTGTTCTTTTGTAGGAATAAGGGGGGGGGGGGGGTTTACTTTCATATATGATTAATGTGTTTCATTCATTTGGAACAGAGAGGGAGCATTATCTTTGCTTTTCTGCAACGCCAACAATGGCGGGAACAGCACACAGTAGCCACTGACTCCAGTGCGTGCTCAGCAAATGAGTAAATGGGCAGTGTAATTGAATTTGTGCAGAGTGCACATTGATCTGTCTGTTTGTTTGCCCGTTTAATGAATGTCAGGGGTACATGGCGGCATTTTCTGTGGTGGCAGTGCCCTGCTGCCGCGGGGGTTGGTACTCGGGATGGCTGCAGCAGGTTCACTGGCTTGATGAGGCCGTAAACCGGAGCCCTGGAAAGGACACCCTGGCAAATGGCACCTGACTGACCGAAGCCTCCCAGCATGAATTTGCGCAGCTCCGTGGACCTCGGGTCAGGGAAGCCATCAGGTTGTGAGCAGGCTGTGTCCTGTACAGCCTACCTGTGCAGAGGGTTTCCACAAAAAGATGGAAGGTCACACAGATATCTATCGGTCTATCTTTCTGTTTGTCTCTCTGTCTTTCTGTGTCTGTTGGCACTACATGGTTAAAAATATGTGCACCCCACCTCCCTCCTTCTAATGACTCAGCTGTTTCAGCACACAAATGCATTCTAGACAGTTGTAGGTTTCCAGCTTGGTGGCCACAGTTTGGTAAAGCTCCTTTCCTGCACCATCATGACCGTGCTCCTCCGTACACAAAGCAGGCTCCATAAACACCTGGTTTGCCCATGTTGGTCTGAATGAGTTTGAGTGGCTGCACAGAGCCCTGACCTCAACCCCCACTGAACACTTTTGGGATGACATAAAATGCTGGCCGCAAGCCAGGCCTTCTCACCAGACCTCACTGATGCTTTCGTGGCTGAATGGCCACAAATTTCCAAAAACTGGTGGAAAGCCTTCCCAGAAGACTGGGGGCTGTTATAGCAGTGAGGGGGGGGGACTCCATTTTATTGCCCATGGGTTTGGAATGGGAGGTTCAACAAGCCCATATGGGTGTGATGTCCAGGTGTTCACATAATTTTGGCCATACAGTGTATCTCTTTGTCTGTCTGTCTGTCGGTCCGCCTATCATCTGACTCTATGCATGCTGCTCTATCAGTTTTGTGCGTCTGCCTCCATTTTTTCTCTGCATGTTTGCATCTGCATCCGAAATCCTGCACTGGATGAACTATTGATAAGGTTACCAATAATGCAGAACTGATCAAATTCACTCAAGATTCCCATTGTTTAGAAAAATGCATTTTCACTTTAACATCCCTGTGATTTGTTCTTGACCTTTTCATCACTGTATATAAGACTTCAAATAATTTAATTCTAAATCCAGCCATCCACCATCAGTTACAGCTTTGTCCTAGTTAGGGTCACCCACACAGAATTGGGAAGAACATAAAAACTCCACTTAGTCCAAAACAGCCTAGTCCCCGCGTTCTGGCAGCGCTACTCACCATACCGCCATGCCACCCTTCAACATAAATGTGATATTTAACTTATATCTTTTCATCCTTTCCTCTTTTGCCAGAATGAAAAGCAACACCGCAAAGTTGAGGGTTACAGATTTCTCCATCATGACCTTCAGACCGGCTGGTACGTCGCAAGCTAGGAGGCACTGGGAGATGCACATGTGTAGCAGGGGCTCGGTGGGAGGACAAACCACTAGCGGGAGGCAATGACGATGACGTGGGTGTTCCTCCACCCTCACGCTACAGTCTGTTCATTCCAAAGTCTGAAACCATTCAGCATATGTACTATGTGCTTGGCTGGTAAGACCAAGGTTAAACGGTCAAAGGCAGGAAAAATGACCGTGTAGCGTGGATAGCACAGTTGGAGGTAATGCACCACAGGGAGAGGTCACTTTGGTGATTAATGGTAGTTTTACAAATGCTTTCAGGAGCAGTAGGGTCAGTGTTTTTAAAAAAAAATGTATTGGAAAGGAGGACAGGACAGATGGGGGAATGAAAGCGATTTAATATTAACATATTAAAAACATGACTGCAGTACTTGTGTGTAGAGGAAAAAGAGATCACCCAGATGCATGTAGATAGAAATTACACATGGGGTGGACCTGATCATCAGAAAGGATGGTGTTGATGGAGGAGGAGGGCCTGGGGGTTTTTTGAGACAGAATGTGGGACTTTGGGAAGGTAGAAAGGATAAAAAAGATAAAAAGAGTGCTGGTCAGGTAAGCTTCATGGTTCTGAGACCTTCTGGCAAATGAGACCTCTTTGGATTCTGGGATGAATGCACAGTAGATGAGAAAAATAGGGGGTGGAAGTCAAAGATAAATAAAGTTGCAGAATCACTGAAAGGAACAAAAACAGAGTTTTAAGGGTAAGTGGAGAATAAATAATGGGGATTATAATAGACAGTTTCTGGAAGCAATGAATTGACTAAGCAGCAAGTAGCCTGATCGATAAGGTCCCATACTTTTTGGTGTGAGGCTGCAGGTTTATCTGCAAAATATTGTGCTACTAAGGACAACACTTAATCTAGAATGTCCAGCTGCATGAAAAGATGATCTGCGTCACTGTAAAACGGTGCATGATTTTAGTCATATAAGAATTAGCTTAACACTAACTTTTCAAGTGCAGAGGCAAAGGGTTTGTTCATTGTATTTCCACTCCTGGAACGGAACTGTTAACAATTTGGGTGCCAGGTTTGCAGGAGGCATCACAGGTGCCCGGGGTGTGACCTTCGATATGGGTTCGCACCTTTGCATGTTCTCCCTGCATTCTGATGGGTTTTCTTTGGACTCTGCAGTTTCCTCCAGCACACAAAGGATGTGATTCTGCTGAACTGGTCTACCAATGCTACACTGTCCATACCATTTGACTTTGTAGGACTGTGCTGTAAGGATATAAATACTTCTAAAATGATTTTTGAGGAGTAAAAAACATTTAAATTTGCATAGGATAAACACAAAAATCTGTTGCTAGGAACTGCTTGTGAGTCCATCAAGTTTGCCACAGTCAATAAAATTTAATAATACAGCCTAATCCTTTCATTCATTCACGTTAGCTAATATTTAAAACATGAGATATAGCAATGTTAGGACTTTTTGAGATTTGCTACCCCTTTTTTATTTAATCTGAACAAGAAATCACCCTAAATGTTTTCCAGTTCTATACCAGCAGTTTGCAGAGATGTTTGGCAGCTTTGCTTTGGTTGTCCTGTCCAGTTTGTCCTAAAAAAGAATAGCTCAGATTACCCAGGTGCTCCCGCACATTTGAGATACTGTATATACTTCAGTCAAGAAATGGCCTTTGGGGGCAAACGTGAGAAGCATGACTTCTTGCCAGGAAATGCGCTGGTTCATGTGCTATGGTTTGGATTGACAGAAGAAAATACTAGTCAATTCCCTTAACATACATGTTTCAAACAGGAGGGGGGGTTTCAGCAAGGACTGGGATGGTCTGAGAGAATATAATCAAAGTTGAGGACAGAAGCTGCATGACAGGAAGACTATGGTGATGGGTTCTACAACAGAGGCCCTCAAGCTGTAATGCACAACCCCAACAAAGTAAGTTGTACAGTATTCACCATACCGATGGTAGCAGGCTTGACCTTTTGCTGATGGGTAAAACCATGTCATTTTACTCTTCTTGTTGCCCCTTCCACCTTGGCTGCATCTCGCAATGAGGTATTCTGAAAGAAAGTGTAGAATTAAAATGTGCGGGATCATTTCGGGAAGTTGTCAGTGTCTCACCGCGGCTTGTTGGCTTTTCAGAGGTGAGATAACTGATGGCCGAGTACCAAAGATACCTCGGCGATCTAAGTCCCACCATCTGTGAAATAATAAAAAGCCAGTGCAAGCTAAGTAGCGTTGAGTATCAAGAATGCAGGTGTTGCAGTGTGGCGTGTGTGAGGAATGAGGTGGTCCTGGACTAACAGACTATCACATTCTGTTTAGCTGAGGCATCTCCAAAGCGGATGTGCCCCTTTCATCCATTATATTATTTCTTGCCGAGATGCAGGCAAATGAATACATTATTTACTTAAAGGTTGAGACATTTGCTTCAGCTGTCCCATGAATTTTAAACTGCAGTCCAGATTATTCTGAATTATGCAGAATAACACTGACTATATTTTACAGGAACTGAAGATGTACAGGGTGAGACTTAAGGGTGGCAGCATCTAACTACAAGATGGTATTTATTAATCATTACCGTCAGAATAATTTTTGCTCATTTCTTTACATGTGGATTCATGTGCTGAATATTTTAGAGGCTGCAACAAGTTTTGCTTGAGGGTATCCCCCAGTTTTTCCAGTCCTTGAACCTGCAACTTCCAGGTGAAAAGTCCAGCACTTCAACCAACTTTCCACCTGCTTCCATTATTAATGGCTGAACAACACCAGATTTTTCAGGTGACAGAGAGCCATGAACAAAGAAATACACTTTTTTTCCCCCCACTAACATCTTGTGCAAAATGATAATTTCACGGAATTGCTATGGCAATTCCTGCAAATATATTGCCTGAAACTTTTAAAGTTCAGTAAATGATGCAAATCTGGTCTATAAAAAGAGTAAAACTCGGGCAGATTTTGCAGCTGAAGCAGTTATTCATTTATTCTGAAAATGTTTGCATGAGGTATCAACAGTCTAATGTTAACTTTAAACAACAGAGTATTAGAAGAAACCTGATGCCAGCCAGCCCAATATTCCAATGAAATTCCCAAGCACAACCATGTACGGCCAAAAAAAATTGCCTTTACGCCCTCTCCTTTATGTTACCATTCATCTCCATCTCCGCCTTTTGGTCGGAATGAGTTAAGCGAAATTTTCAGAGATAATAAAACATGCAAGGTATTAAAGTGAAGCTGCGCTACTTGTTATATGTCCACCTTCTTCAAATTCAGAAATCTTTGTCTTCAAAAATGCAGTTTTGTATTGTGAGCCATCACAAATGTAACACCGTAACCTTTCTGTGACCCTCAGACGTCAAAGTTTCATTATTTGTCAAAGTATAAATAAGGGGGAAATAAATGCACACCACATTCCCGAGGTAAAACACAGTACAGAACAGGACTGATATTAATCAAAGTTAAGATAACCATGTAATACATGCATGAAGTTATATACATTTTTTAAATTTACATTGTATTTGCAAAAAGTCCCAGAGTGCATCGGATATGTTTCAAAAACTTGACATTTTACCATTGTTATGTTCAGTTGTAGCTCTTTTTGTTTTTTGCCTTAGGGCCCTGTGCTAGGTCTGTTATGATTCTCACTTTATATGTTGCCTTTGAACAATATTATCCACAAGCAAAATGTTAGCTGTCACTCACACGCTGGTGATATTCAGTTATATGTCTTTTCGAAGCCCGCTGGTCCATCACATGCCATGTCTTTAGAAAATTGCTTTGCCAGGCCACATCTATGGATGAGAAATCATTTTCTGTCTTTCATTGCAAGCAAAACCAAGGTATTTGTGTTTGGTGAAGGTGCTGCAACCCAAAATCTAATCACCTTACTCTTTATTACTATGGACTGACCTCCAAATGCATTGACCTGTGTTAAAAACTTGGGCATTTTATTCAACAGAAAACTACATGTTTTTGTGCTGAGTGTTTCCATCAGCTGAGAAATGCAGCTAAACTAAGACAATTCTGACATAGGTAAGATGTTGAGAAGCTTGTTCATGCCTTTATGTCAAGCAGAATCGATGTGACACTGTTATCAGGCTAGGCTGCAGATAATATCAAATTTTGCTGCTAGAGTTAACATTTGAACCAAGGGGGGTAAAAAAAAAAAAAAAAAAACTAATCCTTAAGTTACTGCACTGGCTTCCATTTAACTTCAGAGTGAATTATGAAATCTTGCTCAACCTATAAAGCAGTAAGTGGTACTGTTCCAGTTTACCATAGTAAAATTACTGACTCATATTCCAGCATGTTAGATGCTGGTTATCTTGAAGTAGCTGTAATTAGTAAGAGTTCAATAGGTGGGCATACCTCAAGCTATAGAGCACTGAAGCATTACAATAGTCTGCCAGATGTCATCCGGAATGTTGCTTTTGCCCTAACCTTTAAATCCAGGTTTAAGACTTGACCCTTTGCCTTGGTGTATCTGTTATAGGTACTGTTGAGTCCTGTGTACTGTAGTGCTGCATCTCACCTTCTAGAGTAATATTTTTTTATTCTTTATGCCATTATTTCCAAACACCCTTCTGTTTTGTTTGTTTTTCTCTGTACCATGTGGTGGCCTGGGAGCCAGCTGTGACACCAGTACTCCTTGTAGATGGGAACTGATGACTGCTTACCGTGATGGACGAGAACAGCATACTTGCACCTGCTTGCCAAGTTATTAGCTTCTAGTGACTTCAGCAATGTCATAAATTGTTTTATTGTCTTTCTGCTCTTAGCTGTAACAACTGGTTCTCTTTTTCTATCTAGAATGCCCAGGAAAGGTGAGCAAACCACTGGCACTTGGAACCCCAGAGGTTTATTTCTCTTCTGTTAGGCATTATTCATTTTTTTCTCTCCTCAGCTGCCAGCTGGCTTACTTTATAGCTTTTCTAACAAGAATAGTTTTTGTAGCCATTAAATGTGTAGCTAACCTTTTATCTGTAGGCTTACTTCATATATCTGCTTCTGCCATGATTCTTGATCTTTTGTTTGGCACTCTGTGCCACCCTTTAAGCATAAATTGAATTGAACTGAAATACTTCATATGTGCTTTCATTACATAACTGGAAATCTGGTACTTTAAGTAGAAAGTTGTAAACCATGCTTTTTAGGTTTTAATGATAATGCTAATAATTAGCCCACACTATTTTGTATTTTCCACACTATGATAAACTGGTGTCCCATCCAGGGGTTGTTTCATAACCTAGAGCCCAAAACTTCCAAGGTTGCCCCCCAACCACAATTATCCTGACCAAGATAAAGGGGTTACGGGTAATGGATACATGATGAATGGAAGGGTACTGTATATTTATGATCATGATTTTGTCAAAATCCAGCACTGCTAATATCCAGAGACCACACAATGAATTTCCCAACTGTTGACAGCTGAAAACTGTTATTTTTTTTCTTTTTATTGGTATCAGCCATCACCATTTGTAAGGCAGTTAGCAAAGATTTTTCAAAGATTTAAAATTATGGTGACAACAGGGTTTATGTGGTAGAATCTTCATTCGAGCAGTTGGTACTGAAATTCTTAGATTCACTGGTTGCAGAACTGAATCCTGCCTCCTGTCGTACCCTTGAGAAAATTACTTACCATAAATTACCAGATGTATTGCTGTAAGTGTATATGCATGTTCGTCTGGTAGAGAAATTCACTTTTCATCGAGCTGTACGTTACTTTGCAGAAAAGGCTCTGCAAAACGAATAAACACAAATGTAAAATTGCTTGTTGACCTTTAGGTTCCTGGTGTATCGCAGCTACCTGTTCCACTCAGTTAAACCTCCAGGCACAGTAGTCACCAGCACTTTGCTACAGATAGAAAGTAACCACCTCTGCAGGACCACCAAGGCTACAGCCAGACTCACAGTGAAACCAGTAGGGTGGAATAAAAATTGAAGTTTGTCAGGCAGGGGTTCACTCACAGGCAGGCAGACATCAACTCAATGGCACAGCACAGACAGAAAAGCTGAAGTCCTTGATGGGGAAATGTGTCAGGTCCAGTATTGCAAGTTGCTATGAAAAAATGTGGAAAATAAATAAGAAATAATATAATAACTAAACATAGAATAAATAGAAAAATAGTAATTAGGTAAACAAGATACCAGAGAAGCAAGCAGGGTAGCAGTTATAGCTGTAACCTTCTGATCCAACAGAGCTAATATAATACTGATGTAATACACCAGAGCAGGGTACTGATAGTTAGTTGCTACTGCAAGAACTCTCCAGCTGTGCAAATGGATAACTAATTCCATGCCAGCTATTATACAAACCTAACATTGTAAGTCTCCTTTGACATGGGTAGTAACTAAAATACAGTTAATAGTGATTTACAAGAAGACATTGTGCTGAGATGTCTGGCTCTTTCTTACTTTGTTGATCTCCTTACCAACTGCATATTAAACTATTGTCATCATTCTCAAAACACTGATCTGCTTGTAGCTCCAGAGATCCATATCAAACAATAAGATGGAGCATTCAGCTACAGGACACTTAAACTGTAGCACACGACCCCCTGAAAGATGCTTCCTTTGGCACTGTTTTCAAAACTTGAATGGAGTATAAATAGTTTTATTTAAATCTAAACACTGCATGGCCAAAAGTATGTGGATCCCCTCCTTGTAATGACTGAGCTGCTTCAGCTGCACCCACACAGCATACAAAAACATTCTAGAAAATTGTGTGTTTCCAGCTTTGTGGCCACTGTGCCTCTCCCCATCTCCATGCACAAAGCGAGCTCCAAAAACACATGGTTTGCTCAGGTTGGGGTGGAAGAACCTGAGTAGCTGCACAAAACCCTGACCTCAACCCCACCGAACACCTTTGGGATGAACCGGAACACCGACCGCTAGCTAGGCCTTTTCACCCGACTTCACTGATGCTCATGTGGTTGAATGGGCCCAAATTCCCACAGCCGTGCTTCAAAATCGGGTGGAAAGCCTTTCCAGAAGAGTGGAGGCTGTTATAGCAACAAAGAGGGAGACAACTCCATATGAATGCTCATGGATTTGGAATGGGATGGTCAACAACCACATATAATTTTTCATCAGAACTGCGCTCACAGTTGTTCCTTCTCTTTTTTCTCCTCTTTGAATGTTAAAGCACTCTTAGGAACACCTGAGCCAGCTAGGAATTCTAGGGTCCACTCATTACTCCTCCTGGATCAGCCACATGGGCCTGGACCCTGACTTCTACCTCCCCAGTTTCCAGCTTTGTGTTGCATTTGTTTATGAGCTGTAAACATGCTCTGTTGTCACACAGGTTCTCTGTAGATTCCCTAAGAGGGGTTGGGTAGACTGTCCTTGGACCCCCCAGGTTTACTTTTTGCCCATTAATCTGGATTTTTTGCCCATTATTGCGGTCTTCCTCAGGCACTAGTTGGAGTTCTTATCTAGCTTAGCTATACATTGACTTTATTTCTCTTACATACATTGCATAGTGCTCTATGTTTCTATGTAAGACAAAGTGAACTCTGAGGTAGGGATGTAACACAGATGTAAGGGAACTACACTTTAAGGTGTTTGAGAATAACATGTCAGTGAATAAATAAGGACAAGAGAAGTCAGGTCTGAGTAAAGACTTAGCTGGAGAATGTGAATAATTTGGGGCTATGAACTAACAATTTTTGATCATAAAAATTATCTGCACTTTTTTCCTGCTCATAGCTGACTGCCTTGGTGGCACTCTTGGCCCCTGTTGCCCTATGGGTTCACAGCACTGGTTTATGGGCACATGACAGCTAGTTTTAATGCATCTCAGAAAAAGAAATTTAATTTTCCTTCTTGTCAAAAGAACATTTAGACACTGTACAGAACATTCTATTTCTTGCTGTACTGGTGTCCTAATGTGTGAGCAGTTAGGAGGTACAACCATGGCAGGGAGTAGGGCAGACCCCAATGGACAGATTGTCCTCCTCCCCTGCTTTTTCTCAAGAGGACAACAATGACCACCTGTTACAAACAGAAGCCCATCAGTGAAGCCAATAAAGCAGTTAGTCTGAGGACTTTAGAGGGGTCTTTGGAAGGAAACAGAACCATACAAACAAAACCACCCCATAGAAATGGTCCCAATTTGTTTTGTGCGAGTGGTTTATTACTGTTTTTTTTTTATTTGTGTATTAAAGTGTAAAAAAGCTTGCTTCCACCTAAACTCTGGGCAACAAATAGAAAATGAATCAATAGTGTTGGATGATTGGTGAGTTTATCCAGCAGGCAGCATGAAGCTTCTAGAAAATGTTCCTTTGATGATTTCTGGAAAGCCAGTTGTCACACAAGATCACAAGAAGAAAACACTTTCACTTATTTGTCAATATTTCTACGATTTCAGCTTCTAGCTTGAGCTTGAGCACATATGCCAGCTATTTAGCACTGACAAAAAGGCTGAGATGTTCTGGGCCAGGTAAGCTTGTGTCACCGCTGATGCAGTCACTGAACTGCTCCGTAGACACAAGGCAGTCATGGATTGTTTTTATTAAAGATTTTATGCATTCAAAGTGGTTCTAACTTCATACATTCATTAACAAAACTGTGGCTGAAGGTAGAATTCAAAAGTGCAGCAAAACTTTCTGAAAGCAATTTATTTCACTTTGTTTGGTTTTGAAACCAGCAGAGTCCCTTGTCTGCTGCTTGTACCTGTGCAAAAGTGCAGATGTTGAAAGTCTTGGGCAGTTCAGTAGCCTATGAGACACTCTCCCAGGTGTTGTGTCCTTATCTGTTTGACCCGACTCGGTGGACAAGCGGATCTGCAACAACACGGAGCCAGATATGAGAATCTCTGAATGAAACCAAGGGGACCATGGACAACTCCACTTTGTGTCTACTTTTTATGAGGAAACCAATAACAAATTTAAGTCAGATTAGCCGTTGCCTTCCCAGCATTTCTGCAATTACGTTTCCCATCGTGTGCCGAACGGCTTTGGAACAAAAGAATGCCCAGGCGCTGGGTGGAAAAAAATCCACATCCAGGAGATGTTGAACAGCCAGCAGGTAAGGCCCTCAGTGTGTGTTGAGGACTACGGTGTTCTGGTCTACGCGCGTGGAGCAATTTCCCGCAAAGCAACAGGCTGCACTGAATACGAAATGGTTCCAAGTCTGTGTGGGTTTGGGCACACATGTGTGTTCAATAAGAATTGGGCCTTCTTCCACAGCGAACCCAATGGGTGATCAAATACAATACAACAATGTGGCCCAGGAACACACCTTTCCACACCCAACTGTGAGGATTTCTTTTCTTGCAATTTCAAATCAGAGAACCATACTTGGAGCTTTAGTAGCTCTGGGTCTCTAGATAAGGACTGTGGCCCACGATGGGTTTCCATGGTAACACCTTTAACCTCCCCGATACGCTCCCAATTCAAGAGTGTAGAACCAAAAGAGCTTTAAAACTGTAGAGTCACCTCAGCATCCATGACTAAAGCCAACTGCACCATAAGCTTTTTAGTAAAATTCCACATTCAATGTCATAATGCATTCTAGCTTTGCAACACACCTAAAGTTTTATTTTCTTCCATAGCATCACATTTTTTTAGACCGGCTTGATAAGGGCCATGTAAAAAGTGAGCCCAGGTAATAAGAGTGAGCCATGATATTGGAAAAGAAAAGGAATTATCTGAATAACGCTGCACTTTCCATCTTATCCTTTATATTAGAAACTCTTGACCTTTAATTCAGGAGTGTAATATTGGTGTCATTGCAGTGATTATTTCTTTCAAGTTCAGGCCCGTGATGCTTATACTGCAGCTTTTTCATGATATTACAAAAGTAATACTTTAACCTGCCTAAAATAAACACACAACCTACACAGTATTATTTTAAGCAGAATAAATTATATGTAATTTTAAAAACATAATCTACCTTATATTGAAGGCATCATCTGTCTGTCTGTCTGTCTGTTATTTTTTTTCTGTCTGACTTTTTAAGTCTTCTCATTTTATTGTCTTTGTAAAAAAGTTGTCCTCTCTTTCTTTGTCCTTTTTGGTGGCTTTGCTGACCATGTTCAAACATACAAATCAGTGCAGCATATAAAACTCAAACAGATCTGGGATGAATGGACACAGTCAAAATGACAAAAAGAAAGAAATTGTCCAGCCACTGTTAACAGTTACTGTATGTTGTATTACACAGAAAAATAGAATTTTTTTAGAAGCTTTTTTAGAAGACTTTTTTTATTTGATTTGCACTGTATTTCATTCATTACTGTCCTCATCACTCAGATTGTCTGGAAAATGAAGTCAATAAAAGTAGCTGTGAGTGACTGCATAGGACTGAAAAAACATTGTGGGCAGCGTAGCAAAGAGAGATAAATGTACCTCCCTCACCCCATACACAAATACCTTACATAAACTGTGACCCCTAAAAAATATCACATGTAAAACAAATTCTGGCTTTCTGAAAAAGAAACAAAACAAACTTTTTTCTCTAAGGTGTTGTCTTACTTTACTTTAACACATTTTATGTTCACCTCTCTTTGACTGCCGCATGATAGAAATATTATCAGCCGGTTCAATGTCAGTGTTTATGTCATACAATAAGAGACCAAAGGCAAAAAGGCAGAAACAAAATGTAAAAAAAATAAAAAATAAATAAATACTTGTACACCAAATGTGTTATTTGATTGTTTCCAACCATATGATAGTGAGTTGTCTTCATCAAAGTCGCTCTTCCATAACACATGACAGAGGCTGTGACATGAAGCTTTCTTCTTTATACAGGAGCTCAGTAAGTATGAACTGAAATATATGCCAACGACTGTTAAACTGTCCATAATTTGTTTGATCTCTTAGACTTCAGAGCCGATTCTGGTGAACGACTCCAGATGAAGAGGTTTCAGCTGAGCCTGCGGTGTCAAAAAATGTTTTAAAAATTAGGCAGGTGTGTTGAATGCACAGCATTTTCTGTGATAATTGTAGTAGCTGTCATACTGTATATGCTGACATTGGATAGAATATGAAATCAATTTGGTCTTAAATTAGTATCAATGTTCATAAAACAGGGTATCGTAGTTAATAGAATAGACATAATAGAATTGAATTAATAGAAATGTTATCCACTATACCTGGGCCTTCAACACACATTGATCAGCTATTGCTGTGTCACTTTCAAAAGGCAGAAAAATAAGCAGTAGTTTTCACTCAAGGGGAACAGTGAGCTGAGCTTATGTTGGTTTAGGATGTAATGTTGTGCAAAAACAACAACGCTCCCCAAACAGCTAAAAAGATTTTGACGGTGATCACAGATTTCAAGGTGATTTTCAACTGAGTACCACAATAAAAACAAATAAATAAATGACAGATACAAATAAATAAAATCAACTGTAAAAGACAGAACTAAGACCACTCAGGTGTTTAGTGATGTGGTTTTATGAATGTTCACTTAAATTCTTTGTACAGATTATCATTGTAAAAAATGAAAATATTTATCGATGCTTTCATCAATTTTATAACAAAATCGGTAAATTAATTTCAGAAATGCAAAAACAATTTGTGTGGAGCTGCCGAATCTTTCCCGACTGAACTGCTTTTCGTCATTTCTTCAGTTTAAATTTAAAATGATGTCCACACACACACACACACCAAGTAAATAAAGTTTTGTACTTTACTGAAGTTCCTCTCACCTTTTGTGACTTAAAAGAAAGAGGGTAAATGGTTTTCCTGAGCCATATCCACATTAACATTTACATTTATTCCTTTAGCAGACACTTCAAAGAAAAGCTGAAATCTCAATGTGTTTCAGACACATTTTTAGACACAGACATGCATTTCTTAAAACACAGTTTCTTTATAAATACCACGTTTTTTACTGTACTTATCTGTCCATAAAATTGAGCTTAATGGAATACAAAGGTGAGCAGAACAACTGATGACAGCTGATGCAAATGTATGCCTGTTTAGAAGATCAGGAGGAAATAGGTTAGGAAAAGATGTACCCTGAGATACTTTTAGAACAATAAATGGGATTCAGCACTTCTGAGGAAGAGAGGAAGTTCATTCCACCACATCAGAGCCACATCCTCTGTTATTCAGAAGGTGTCTGAAGAATCAAAATACAGCTTAGTTTTTTGGATGACTTCATGATCAGTTGGTTCAGTATCCCCAAGCTCATAAAAACTAAATGGGTGAAATTAGCAAATTGTTATAAAACAGGTTTTATAGAGTTCCTCACTCCACACTTATGGAGTAACTGAAGTAAAGGTGGCAGTCTGAACATCTTAGCAGATACAACTGAAAGTCATGCTGCAATGTAAGGGTATGGGTGTACCAGCTGGATGGAGGAGAAAGAAAGTAGGGTGACATTAGTTTAGCAGAATGAGTAGAACCTGTTAGAGACAATGCCTGAGTGAAATGAACAGCAGCTGATGGAGAAGACTGGAGGAACAAGCACTAAACCCTGCAGGACATCGGTTACAAGAGAAAGAGGTGGAGACAGGAAGCCTCACCAATCACCTAATCCACACAATGGGTAACAATGAAAGATCCTAAAGTCAAATGATGCAGATAGAGCAAGGAGAATGACATCTAGTGATGGGGGGAATTTCTAGCTGACTGAAAGCATGCTGACACTGGTAGTAGGGAATCTTCATTGAGTGGTCCATTGTGATCTCAGACTTACAGCTATAAAGCAGATCATTTTGAGAACAAATGTGGAAAAGTCCTTATTGTGACTGGTGGGTAATTCTGGAACGAGTGTGAGTTCAGAGAAGAGGATTTGGTGAGATTTAAAACTAGTTGAGAAGGATCTGGAGAAGCGTAAGCCATTAAGATTAAAAAAAAATTACAAAAATATGCTAGGGGGGAATGGACTATAACTGAGGAGAAGAGATGTGATCAAGGGAGAAGATGGTGGATCGCGGTGAGAGCAGAGACAGTTGAAATGTAGGGAATGAGGTCTTTCTGTGAGTTCTGGCATCAATAGGCTTGAGAACCTTGATGGAACTGGCTTTGATTTGAAAGAAGGAAGTCAAATCTACAATAGTCAAGGGAAGAATAAGAAGGAGGAGGAGGAGGAGGAGAAGATGGAAGAGAGAGGAGGGAAGATAATGTGGTGAACAGTTTGTGTGGATTATTTTCTTCAAAATTTGTTATGGAGAAAAGTACTTTTGATTTTGATATAAAAAGGTAAGAGAAGGCAAGGACCTACTTACAAGTAGATGAGTCTTTGAGGCATTTACATTTTCACTATTTCTGTTCAGCAGTAAAAAGTCTGACTTCCTTGTTACGGAATGTATTTGATAAACATGGGCTGAAGGTGGGCCATACCGGTATGCAAATCAGAGGACAGAAACAGACAAGAATGGAGGGCAAGATTGAAAAGGTGAGATCGGTGGCACTTGAGTATTTCACATTGAATGGAAAAGAGGTCAGGGCTACAAAGGAGAAGGAAAGAGGGGAAGAGGGTTTTTAAGTTACACCAGAACATTATAGATGCTATAGAAGGTGGGGTAGAAGTTGGAATGGAAGAGCTGTAAGACTGAAAGAAATGGTTTAACAGGCATGAATGGAAAACAAGAGTTCCTGTAAAATATAAGGTTTATGATTACTTGTCTTCAGAGAAGAGGACTGGGGCATACAAAGGATTGTCCAAGTGAGAAAAACCTGGTTGCATGAATGCCCAGAAGATGCAAGTTAAAGTCACCCAGGAGGAACAGTGTATCCTCTACTGGACAGAACTGAATAAAATGTTGAGAGTGGTAAAGGACATCAACCAAGAGGTCAGTAATGTACACAAGGCAGTTACTAAGACAGCATGGAATCCAAATGAGGGCTAAGATTAAGGGCAGAACAAACCAAATACTCCTACAAGGGAAAGATAAGCTAACCTGTGTTTCCGTTCCTGCCAGAGGTATGAGAGATCTGAGAGGGGGAGCAGTTGGTGCCCAGCACTCTGGCAGCAAAATCAGTTTACATGTGTAGAGAAAACATGAAACTATGCACGTGTAAATAAACTAAGATCATTTCATGCCTCCTTCCAAACTAAGGAAATGTGACCATAGAATATGATTTGGGGGCAACTTCAATTTCCCCAACAAGAGATGTAAAGAGCAGTGATATTAGACTAAGGCCCTCTTGCAGCACACAGATATTTGCTTCAGCTGACTGAACGATTAAATCCCGACAACGATTTTATCAGTGCTGGCATTTCAGAGACATCTTTTTTCCAGTCTTCATTGAATTGTTACCGATCATTTTGAATTCATGCTCATTTTCACGAGTGAGCATCATCAGTTCCGGTTACAGGATGCTCGCCGCAAGACTAATGATTTTCACGGCGCTTTACGCAACTTTTGTGGGGTAAATACAGCTCTTGGGAGGCATCGACAAGGAAGTTTTAATTGTATTTGTTCTTACACATTAATTTTAATTTTGCCCATCATAATGCATAGTGCATGAGGGAAAAGTTCAGATTTGTTATCTCGAAACTGACAGGATGAGGTAATTGTGCCCTTAACCTGATTTGCTTCAGTAAAAATATACAGCGGGTTTAAACCAATTGAGTCAGTCTAAAAAAAAATTAGCATATAAATTTAAAAATAGATATTTCAGACTTTTTACATGCACTGGAATCTCAGAGTTGATCTAATAAAACACAGACGCAGAGCTGCTATAGTTTGACTTCTAACTTGGTCTTGGTTTGGTTTATTTTGTCTTCTTCTGTTTTTTTTTTTTTTTTCTGATGGTAGATGGTTGGTTTAGAAGGTGGCTGTTGGAAATGGGCTTTGGGGTCAAGCATACGGTCATCAAGCATATATCTTCAGACGGCACCGACAGTGTGCCGAGGTGTCTCGGGTCAGCTTGCCGTGAGGCAAACTTCCCCGTGTGGCTCAGCCCCAAATACATCATTTATCTGACGACAGACCTGAATACTCCCCTGACCAGAGTGTCCCCATTTATCAATCCAGACTTGTCAAGAGCAGACTCGGCAAAGGGAGATTAAATTTCTTTATTAGCAAGGGCAAAGAAAGATGAAATCCCTCATCAAGCTATGGAGTTATTCACAACACCTCTGAGACCAAGGTTTTAAAAACCCTTCTGACTGCATGCTGGGGTGTACGGAATTTGCTGGAACTTTTAAATCATCTATTTCCATAAGGTTCGCGTTAATGTTTGGGAAATTCATAATCCCCTCAAAGAAAGTGGCACCACTGCTCAGAAGCAATCGAGTCTTCTTTGCGAAAGCCGTACGTACAAGAACTCCTAGTTGAAAGACTGGTTTGTGCTGGGATTGTGGCAGCCCCTCCTCCACAACCACTGTCATTTGCTTTCCAACTTCTATGGAAACTTCAGAGGGCTTAATCTGAAGTCACCCAAAAACACCCTTGAAGGCATATGCCATGTCTTTGTTTGTGTGTGCACCCATGTTGAACAAGCAACACGTTGTTTTTCAGGAAATCTGTCAGAAGTACTCATTCCTGGATTTTCCTCTTGAATAAAATCTATATGAACGCATGCGATCAATACCTTTGTAAAGGCCAGCCATTGATTGAAGCAAGAAACCAGAAATAACTGAGATCAGTCTCAGTTGTCACACCAACAGCCGAACGTCAGACTGAACTCGTGATTCCTGCTAACAGCTGTGAGACGTCAGGCAAGCAGGAGTGCAGCTTCGATAGACCCAGGTGCAGACTTTATTGTAGCAGTGCTGTCAAAGTGCGCAATGTGAGTCAAAGAAGAACATAGATGTAGGCATGAAGAAATGAAGACAAAGCAAAATGGTAACAGAATTATCATAGAGATGCAAACAAAGCCTGCCTTTAAATTCATCAATGTCCTTCGACGTTAGTGTTCCTTTTATTCTGGTCTTGGCTGTAATGGGTGAATGAGGGTAGGAACACATGCTGTACCTGTGCTACTGAGACTTTGAAGGAAACCTCTTCCTCACAGATGGTTCACACCATGCACCGCAAATGAGAGAAAGGCTTCCCCCAAAGTTGCCAAGCTGGGTGATCCAGGTAGTCTCTGAGGAAGGTAGTGATTACTGAAGGATCTAAGATATCTCACTTGGGCACCTAAGACTTTTTTCCGGCTAATAGCTTTCCTGGTCCACCAGGTTGTATAATCAACCTCTCCTTTGTCTAGAGTCCAAAAGAGATCAGACAACATGGACTGCCCCCTCCATACATCATAAGGTAGAAGTCATGAGGGAGGAGTAAAAGTCTGGAGGATAGAGGTGGTACAGGGGTTAAATATGGAAAAGCAGAATGTGAACACATCTGGTTGTGTGAGGTGGAGTGATAAAGAATAGGAAACAAGACAGACCTGTTTGATAATCCTAAAGTTTATGAGAAGATGGCTTTCACGTAATGTGAAACCAAACATACTGCTTATACTGTATGTCATTCACCATCATTTCCAGGCCACGTACCTTTTTGCCAAATGCGCAGTAAAATGTAAATGGATATGAGCAGACCTAATTTTGCTCCACTCTGGCGGTATGACTCCTCAGCCAGTGAAATGTCTGGTAAAAAACCCGGGGTTGGTAGCCTAGAATATACCGGGAAGTGGAAGACTGGAATAGAGAATTCTTGGCACATTTAGCTGAGGGAAGGAGATAAATTCAGTCTGCATGATTTTAGCTAAAATTATGTAAGTATTGTCACATTTCTTGGTTTAGCTGCTCTCCTTGTGCATTAGATTGAGGTAGCTTGAAAAGAGGCTCACAGAAACCCCTCATTTGTATCACAGAGTTTTCCGCACTCAGATTGTGAACCGTGGGCCTCAGTCACAATATCTTCTGGTAAACTAAAGAACCTAAATACAATGTGAAACAGAAGTTTTTCAGTTCCAGGGCTGTGGACCCCTTAAGGGGTATTAAATAGTATACCTTTGAGAATCAATCCACAGACACTTCAATGATAGTAAAACATTCAGATTTGGGTAGGTTAGTTACAAAATTGAAAGAAACATGCAACCAAGGACGAGTAGGCACAGGCAGTGGTTCTAGCAGGTCTTCTGCCAGCTGACACGGAATGTTCAATTCTGCACAGACCTCAAATGATGAGATGAAGGCAGTGACCTCCACCTTCATCTTGGACCACCAGAAATTTTGCTGAAGCAAATGTAGAGATTTACTCACTCCAGGGTGACCAATGCTTCCATGAACCAAGCATAGAAATGCTTTTTTCATAGTTTTAGGAACATATTTGTGAAGGTCAATTTGGGGTGCCAGCATCCTGGATCCTGGAACTGTGCGGCCTTCAGATCATTCTGTAGCTGCCAGCAAAACAGGATGCAGGGACCCTCGTTTCTGGAGTGGTAGATACAGACTCAGCTTTGGAATTTTCTGGAATGGACATCATCCTACAGGGCCCATTGTTCCTGGTGGGGGTTGAGTCTTTGTGCTTTCTATATGTATTCTAGGTTGTGGTGGTCAGTTAAAATAGAAAATGAGCAAGTAGCCCCCTCCAATCAATGTCTCAGCTCTTCTAAGGCTAACCTCATTCTTAAAAGCTCTCTGTTGCCCGTCTCATACTCACTTTCAGCTGGGGACAACTTACAGGTAAAAATATAAATGATACAACCATGTCATTAAAAAAGACCACCCCCACACTCTCGAGGTATCCACCTCTACCACAGCGGGTACAGTGGGAACAGATGCATTAAACAGGGAGCCATGAAAAGCATCCCTTCAACCCTTGAAAACTTCAGGTGACCATATAACTTTCTTAGGGGCTCTTCACTAAGGGGAGCTACTAGAGTACTAAAACTGCAGATAAACCTAGGAAACAAATCGAAAAACCCCAGGAGGTGCCGAAACCCTTGAAAATATGGGACCAAGGCCAGGAAGTGAAAGCTTTTACCTTTGTTGGGTCCAGCATAACCCTCTGTGGAGTAAGAATATATCCCAGAAATGACACCTTATCCCTTTGAGTTGAGCACTTTTCACCTTTGGCAGAAAGTGATTGTCTAACAATCTGGTCAACACCTGCATTATAAGCCTTACATGACCCTCATAAGACAATGCACACGTTGCTTAATAAGATGTCAAAGAACCTTGTTAACTAATGCCTGGAACATTTATGGGGCATTTACCAAACATCACAGTGCTAAAAGTGATCTTCAGACGAGTCTCTCAACACTTCTCAGATAAATTGTGAAAATGGTTGGCGAACTTTATGCAACTTTCTATGGAAGTGGGCCAGAAGGAAACCCTCAAACATGGGGAACTACAATGACCTCCCCACGAGACCAACTCCAGTGGAAAACAGGTTCATGATAAGCTAGCCAGGGACAGCATAAGATCACTGGGTTTCTTGGAGTCCGAATTGACTCCTTATGGTAGGTCCACGCCTACATTTCTCTGGGGTGAATCACAGACTCCACTAAAGCTGAGCCAATATGTTGTCCATACAGGGCCTTCACATCTCTTAACAGGAAAATATCTGTTGCCCCTAAATCCATGCTTTGATATAAATTCCTATATAATCTGAGAACTGATCACCCAAAGGTAAACTGATAAGTACGGTTTGGAAGCCAGCATGAAATGTGTACATGTCTTCCTTGTACTAGACAGATAAGCCAGGTGACAAAGACATGGTCCTTTCCTTTGCAGTGCAAGCAGAGTTTGAGCTGTAGATACTACTGTTGATCTTCAAGGGACAAATGTCCTCAGTTTATCTGCATGGTTTCCCCACTGTTAATAACAGGGGTGAATATCAGAACTGGAAACAGAAGGGCCCCACATCACACACTCTCCTGGATCAAGAGCCTTGAGAAGTCCATCTGTGCTGGTGCTCCTCTTGTCCTTGTAATGATTGGGTTCAGGTGTGTGAGGGTTGGTCCACTTGCACTACCTGTGCTCCTGAGACCAAAACAACAGCAATGTTCACTTCATGCCTTCATGCCCACATGGAATAACACAATAATTCATATATATATATATATATATATATATATATATAGTGTTATTATAAGTATCTGTTGTGTCTTACTGGTTTGAGTGTGTTAGACCATTACCACCAAATATGGGAAACAAAAAACTTTTTTCATCACAAGCCCAAGCCAACAACAGAATACTTAGATAGATAAAATATAAAGATAATTATTCAATAATCCAATCATTATCAAATGCAGTTTTCTGGAGCACAATTTGGTAGATGATATTATTATTATTATTATTATTATTATTATTATTATTATTATTATTATTATTATTATTATTATTATTATTATTATTATTCTTGTTGTTGTTGTTGTACAATATGGTAATTCATTATGTTATTATTTTAATATATGTGTGCAAAAAAATCACATGGCTGACTAAGATAACAATAAATTCTGTGTCACATTTGAAAAAAAGGCCTTAAAATAATTACTACCCCTAACCAAAGCGGAATTTGGTAAAGTAGTTAAGGAATGCAGTCATATTTAAATCTGCCAGAATTTAAGGTGAGCACTATTACACTATAGGTGAGGATGAGTTTTCCATGTGAACGGATGCCACAGTAACGGCTTAATGTCTCACCGAAAAGATTCAAAGCTGGAGAGGATTCTTGATATCCACTTGAGTTTGAGCTGACAACTCACAAGGTTGTGCCTGTGCATTCTTATTGCTGCCTCTCTGATGACAACACTCAATCCATGACCCGCGGGCGCGGCGCAACCCGGTTGTTTGCGGCCACAGCAACCGCAACCAGTTGCCGAAACTCTGATCTTCACACTAAAAGGCACAAAATACTGGTTTAAATGCGGGTTAAACCAGTTTCTGCTAAATAATTTCTTAGAAAAAAACGCAACTAGCAGCACGGTTGACGGTTGCTGTTGCTTTGCAGTCATAAATAACACGGATGTTGAACAATTTTGTCCAGAAGCCAATATAAGCCAAGAGGGTTTCTGCACGGTGGGGGCTTAGAAAATGGACGAAAGGACATCATTTGAACTTTTGTCGTGGGGATCCAAAATGCCATCTCCTACCGGGATCACCGGGGCAGCTATACTATGTATTTACTTGTTTCATGTAACAAGCCCGCGTTGATCCCACCCATGTCCGCATGCAGAAAGTTTCCACTCTGTTTTCTGAGGCCTACACAGACGTATAAAATGAAATTAAATTACTTTCATTCTAAGGTTATGAAATCATTTGGTTACATGGGCAACAGGCAAATCAGCGATCTGTGCTACTTTACCATCTAAGGTTAAGTGCTTTGGTTCCGTTGAATCCGTTCATTAGGCTATAAGTGTGGGTTTATTAAAATATAATTTTCTTAATAAAAGTTTAATCAAAGCATTTAATGTGGCTCGGAAATAATTGGATGGATTGTGCTGAAATCAAAGCTGGATTCTATACCGGTTAAAGCGGCTTCCTGACACAAAGTAAAATTGAATTCTGTTGTCGGAGAAAATGCGGTAAAAGATGTACACTAGAGTTTTAATGGTTTTTGCATGTGTTTCTCAATTTAAATTTTAAGGGATAATTGCATACGCGCAAGTGTTACCTAATAAGTGCTAAAATATAATTAAGAAATAAAACCTTACATTAAATCGTTCATAGATTTGCTCACATATTTTCTTTTAAATGATAGTATGGAACCAAAAAACAGTAAGCTTTTGTTTTTTTGTTTTTTTTTCCCCCTTTGTGTTTATTCTGTTTTAAGGTTGCACAAATCAAAGTTTCTTCAGACTGCATCAGACTGTAGTATTTCCATTACCTGATATTTTGGAAAGATTTCTTTTTAATCTTAATGCAACTTTGTGGATTCCTTTAGTGCAATCCTCAAGGGCCTTCAGAGCTCTTTTTTTGTTGCCATTCTTGTCTGTCAAAACAATTACATTGCTGGGGTAAAGGTTTGTAAAATTGGGCAATGAATAAAATAGAAATGCAGAAATGGAAAAGCAATGACTTAATAGTGGTTTTCATTTACATGAAATGCTGTTTGTATTTATAGCACTGAGACCATTCAGGCGCGAGAAAATTTGCCGTTCCAGGTGGGTGTCGGGCCCAAACTGCCCCAAATGTGAACACGAATGATGGAAAGTATAGTTTAGCCAGCACAACACTTACAAACAAAAAGAACGTATCTTTTAATCGAACTGCCTTAGTGAAAGTTTGATTTTTTTTAGCTTTATTTATTCTTTTTTTTTTTTTTTTTTGCATACTTCCCACATATTAAACTGGGGTCCAGGCCTTATGCTATTGCTATTGCTCTGCTCAACTGCTATAGCGAATGATACAACTTTAAGCTGGACGTGTGTCCACATTACACAAGCTTTCTCTTGAAAAGGAAGAAAAAGTAACGCCAGATCATCCAAGGTGAATCGTGACAACAACTGGCGCGACCAGTCAGAAGGGACTTATGGGAAGGACCCCTGCTTCAGCCAGTGTCTCATTTCTAAATGTAACAGAGGAAACAGAAACATCAGAACCGCCGAATTTTGAAGTTGAATGCACTGTGAGTCTTAAGGTGTCTTTGAAGCCCAAATTCAGACCAGAAAGATAAAAAGGAACACCGCGACTTGGCCACGGGGCAGAGGCACTGAAGTAATGGACAGGAATGAAATGGCTCACAGCTGCTTGCATGACATTTCCATCAAACATGGTGTAATGTAAACAGATGCAAGTGTCTGAAATGACTTACCGTGCACCGCATATGGTTTTCACTCCTGTTCCCTATTCTATAATTAGTTATTTACTAAAACCATGCAAACAAAGTATCTGACTCGGGGGTACAACAACGCAGCTGTTCACCGCTGCGATGTGGACCTTAGAGCAGTGTTGTACTCAAGAGCACAGTTCCTCAAGTCTCACGCCACCTGGATCACAGAGGAGTGGCGTGAGACTTGAAGATCTGCGGTGGCCGGGGCATAAAACAAAACAAGCTGAGAGGGAATACAAAGTTGGAGAGAGGAAGGAAGACAGAAACACCTTCTTATGGTGGTCCTTAGAATTAGTTTGGTCTCGCATGAGCTCGTGTCCATCAACAGCTAAATGAATCGACATTTGCCCGAGCAGCCCGACGATAGCCGAAGTGGATTCACAAGCGGCTGCTGTGGACAGTGCAAACTGTAAGGAGACAAAGGCTGGATGATTTCCGATCCCTTCATCTTTTTTACGGTTATTGAATTTGTTTCACAAAGGAACCCGCATCAAAGCTCCACTCGGTAATGCATGACTAGCGCGGTTCAATGTAATTCATTGTGCACAAAGAAAAGAAATGTCAGGAATGGCATAAAAAAGGCACATTTTCCCTCTGAAAAGTGGGAGTCTTTTATACATCAACCTAGCAAGGAACTCTGAAGGGTATTTTCTTCAAAGACTGTGAACTCCATTACAGAAAGTTAAAGATAAGCAATAGTCACAGGTGTCTCATATTAATCAATTATTCTCAATTGCCGGTCCTCCCAAGAACTTGCATTAGCTTAATTTTGGGTATCATTGCTTAGAGAAGGTCGGCATCGATTACCAAAGAAATTCATTAAGCCGGGCTACATATCAAGGTTGTGATCCATATTGCATCCAAATCTTGCGACAGCAAAAAGCTTGAAATTTGCAAGGGGTTTGAACGAAGGGATTTTTTTTTTTTTTTTGTCAACAGGTACACGTTAGATAAGAAGTAAGCAGTAAATTTCGGTAGTTCTGTGCATCTAATGCGTGAGCGTTGGAAAGAGATGACATGCACAATTAAAAAAGGTTTAACCCAAAGGACTTGTGCCACTAAGTGAAGGAAAAGACAAATAACTGTCCATCAGGGAAGATGGATCGGTGGATGCTGCGTGAAGCCCCATTGGACTTACTGCGGATGCCAGTCGAGACCGCTGGGTACGTTTGGTACACGATTGTGATAAATTGATGTGACGCTAATATGCTAATGTGTCAATTGCAGACCATTAATGAATTAGTAAAGTGACACGATAATAAATAATTCATATTTGCTGTGTGTTATGGTCTCTTTGCCTTGATCCATTGCCGTCTGTTCTGTAGAGTTTAAACAATTAGGCTTTTACCTCGGAAGAGAAAACTGGCAATTAGCACACAATAATAATAATAATAATAATAATAATAATAATAATAATAATAATAATAATAATAATAATAATAATAATAATAATAATAACTCTGCAGTGTTTTTATACACTCCATATTGTGTGACTCTGTACCAGGCTGAGCCAAATGTGTCTGAAGCTGGTTGTTGTTATTTTTAAGGCAAATTGTTGTAGCTAATGAAAGTTTTAACTTTATATATTTATTTTATGTTGCCTTCTGTTTTGAAAAGCATCTACCTGTTTTTCGTCACTTTTCAGCTGTGTCTCTTCTGCACTGAGAATTACCTGTGCAGTCGCAATACAGACTGCCACTTCCTCAAGCTGTAACCTGTAATTTTATTGATAAATGTCTCTAAAAAAAAAAAAATGTTTGCTGTGTTCAGGAGATACAAAGCATACATTTTTTTTTAGAAAGTAATGCACAAATCAGAGTAAACAAAAGTGCAATCCAACAGATGGAGAGATGCTTATACAGGCGCATGAAGTACAGTCAGGTACTCCAACACCACCATTTTGTAAACACGTAGTGGTGCTACAAATTTTGTGAATTTCTGGATTAAATCTGACTTTAAATGTGACCAGACCATCTAAGTTATAAAAGTAAAGCGAAATGTTAAACTTTTTTATTCCTCTCTTGATCAAAACGATGCAGCATTCATTGACTTTGTCAGACGTGAACCTGTCCTTGCAATAAGTGGTGTGACCCCCCCTCGAGCAGCAGTGACTTCATCGAAACATTTTCAGCAACTGTTGATCAGTTCATCACCTCAGCTTGGAGGCATTTTGGGAAAAAAAGCAGCCAGAGGCTCAGTTTTATAGCCATCTGGTTGGGGATGCGGTGTGTGATCTGGTCCTCAGGTTGGTAAATCAGTGTTTTCCGTTACTTTAAACTTGACCCGGCGCCCCTGTATGGCGTGGATGGGACATTACCGAAACCCAAATATCCATTATGGACAGACACAGATAATGTATGTACATTGCCACTATCAATCGTGATTCTCCTCATGGGCTATTGTTCTTTTGTAAAAAGGATTAATTCCCCAGTGGAAGATTTATTAAGTACAGGGAGAATTCAGGCACCAATTATGAGCGCACTGGTAATAAATCTTTGCTTCACCAAATATAGGAGGTGCAGTGTAGCCCTGCATTGCAAGTTTAACTCAGAATGTACTAAGCACACCAGCAGCAGCACCTCCACCCACGCGTGGTTATGAAACAAACACAAATGAAATGGTGGCAATTGTACTCTGTGTGTACCTTTAAAGCATTTATTAGGCATTTTCATTATTATTATTTTTTACATTTTCAACCCTCTGGCCTCAGCTAATGAAATTCACAAAGTCTTTTTTTTTTTTTTTCTTTTTGTTTTTTTGTTGCCCGACTCCAAGAAATGAGCAATCCATTCGTGCGACTTTGATAGCCCTCTTTGCTGGTGAAATGGGCCCATTGATGTAATACATTAGGTGGACATTAGGAGAGCAAGAGCTATGGTGCAGAGCGGCAGGTGAGCCATGCAGCGATCCCATCCTGCCCGGGCACAGATGGGTAACAGCCGTCCATTAGGGCATTACATCCCTAATAACGCCAGCCTGACGTCTTCTGCACACGATCACGTTTAATTGAATAAAATGCCGCCGTTGCATTTTTGGTGGAGTTTACATACGAGAAGCACAGCTGGAATACAGCAGGCGAGGTAGGTGGGGTTGAAGGGGGAGACGGGGACTAATAAAAACACAGCGATAAATCAAGTAAATTAAAGTGCAATTCTTTTTGGCTCTGTGGATGACAGTGTGAGCCTCAGAGCAGTCCTCTGCAGCCGGTGCAGAAGCAGAGATGGATTTCGGTGCTGACAACTGAAGCCTGGGTACCTGGCAATACTGGTGCAGACAGACGGGAAGCTGTGTCTTGGTCAGCTGGAGGCAGTGCGGTCACTAAACTACCCAGATTTTAGCGATTTCCCAGGAGGCCCCAGCAAATTGGAGAAAACAGAGAGGGATTCAGCCAGTACAGCAGGTACTGTACCTCCGGGGCCTGTTGGCGTGTGTGACTCAGTGCATGGCCTTATGTCTCACAAAACAGCCCTGAAGTAAACTGCAGGCAAACAGTTGCTGGAGTCCCTTTGCTGGCGATATTTTCTGTGTTTTTACGCCAGCTTCAGCAATCCTATAGGCCTCGTGCTGGACAGGGTTACTTTTGGTGTCGTACAATACATAACCATGTTAACCATGTTAACAACTCCTCTTCTTGTAGCAGAAGCATCGGCGCTACAGTCAAGATAATAAGACCAAAAATGATGTTAACAATGATATTAAGGCTTGCATGCATTGTGAAGTATTGATCAACATGCTGGGGAAGTTTCGGTGAATGAAGCCGCGTGGTGAGAAGCAGAGAATAAGACTTGAAAAGGCCACTGTTATTTTTCAAAGTCACTTTATTTTTCACTGCATCTATCTATAAATGTTGTTTCTTTCAATGAATAGGCCTGATAATAATAATAATAATAATAATAATAATAATAATAAAAATAATAATAATAATAATAATAATAATAATAATAATAATAATAATAAATAATAATAATAATAATAATAATAGATAGATAGTAGATAGATAGATAGATAGATAGATAGATAGATAGATAGATAGATAGATAGATAGATGATACATAAGTAAGGGAAAACCAAGAACTGTTAAAGAGAAATAAAGAACAAGGAACATGAAAGGAAAGGGTGACGATGCAACAAAAAGTAATCATCTGTCCCTGATGGGCCGGGGCATACTTGGCAAGAAGGGAAACAGAAAATCTGTTATCAAAAAAAGTGGTAACCATAAATCATAGGGAGTGAGAAGTTATACTTAAAGTGCAAATGGTTTCACAAAAGCTGTCAAAACAAAATGTGTACAGTATGCAAAGAAGGCCTCCTAACATTGCTGGAGGAGCAGGCCCCATAAGGAGCACCACACTGACAGCCTAGGGGCTCTTTCATCATTAGTATCTATCTATCTATCTATCTATCTATCTATCTATCTATCTATCTATCTATCTATCTATCTATCTGTCTGTCTGTCTGTCTGTCTGTCCTTCCATCCGTCTGTCTTTGTTTTTTTTTTCTTTGAATCTGTAATGCGATGCCACTTCATTGCAGCCTCTGAGATCACCCATACACACACAGACAATACACTTGCTGATACATTTCATCATGCATTATTTTCCTCGCGCTAACTGGACTCATGAGAAAGGAAAATGGAGGCAGTAATATTGCAAACGCAACACTTTTGCTCAGATACACGAGCGTGCATGACCTCTCGTGGCTGGCTGTCCATCCCCACTCCCCACTCCCACCCCTTGAGCCACAAACAAGCACATATATTTAAATACATTTGAACAGGGAGCCCTGGTAATGGCTGATTTGGCACCGGTGTGCCATTATGCTCTGGACGCTGCTCGCACTTGACCAGAATAATGTACCGGGAAGTGCTCGTGCACTGTGTTGGTCTTGTATTCTTGAGCCAAATGTTTTTACCTGAAAGGCCCAGTGGAAGAACTACCTCTTATGATATTGATTATTGTTTAGCTGGTTGTTGGTTTCAAAGCCGGGTACCCCTGTAAATCCAGGAGAAAAAGCCAGTTCATTACTGTAATATTGCTGAAAGGATGCGCTGACATCACTTGAGCTCTGACCAGATGAGCTGGTATTCTTTTTAAAGTGATGCTGTTATCCATAGTGGGAGGTGATATTGTCTTGTTCCCCTCAGTTTATGCATTTAAATAGCCTGTTGGCCTCCACAACACCAAAATAAATAAATAAATAAGCAAATAAATCTACATTGCAGCAGCACCGGCACGGTGATTTGGACGTCTGGAAACTGCACAAAGTGGTCTCTCGCCGTCCCTCCTTCTTCAAACGACAATACTTTCTTTCATGCTGCTCACCAGACCACTGTTTTCAAGAAGGATTAGAAAACATTAAGCTGTCAAGTTCTTGTGTACAAAGGGGAGAAAATATGAAATGTGCCACACAAAAGGAATGCTCAGCGCTGTCCATTTTAGACAGATAATGGCATTGAGACCACATAATAAGAGATTATACAACTCTGACAGTTGCAATGGGTTACACAAGCCTCTGGGATCTATTTTGTGTCTGGCACTTTAAGGGGATTGAGAATGTCATATTAAAACACCTTGCTATATCAAAAGTCAAGGTTTGATCTGCACATGTTAGAAGCAATCTGGATATGTTTATTATATATATTATATTGCAATGTATACTATTGGTTTGCAAAATATTCTATTTTACTCATCCTTTTCCCCAGTGTGTGATAAACAGTGATCCTATGCATAACAAAAATGCAAAAGTGTACACCATGTATGTGTCTTCGGAACACAACAACAATAATAATAATAATAATAATAATAATAATAATAATAATAATAATAATAATAATAATAATAATAATAATAATAATAATAATAATAATAAAGACTAAGAAAGAGAATGACAGCATCAGGAAAAGAATAAAAATAAATGTAGAAAATAAGTCATTATTTTAATACTTATTGTCATTGCCATGGCAAGCACTATTTTCATATGATTTTAATTCCTTATATTTAATATGATGCAATTCTGGAAGCTTCTCACTCGGATGCTATTTATGCTGCCTCAAGGATGGGCCTCTTTGTGTCACACATTCCTCACATTCTCACTGGGATCGAGTGGTTTCATCTGCTTCCACCTGAAGATGACCCTCTAATGTCACCCTGTAATGAACTGGCTTCCAGAACGGGAATGGGACAGAGGCAGCGGCCCGGTGACCCCCGCAGAGGGGGAGATCGCACCCCGTCGCCACAGCGCCCAGCGACCGTGCGAGGGACAACATTTCATCTCCCCACGCCATATAAATCCGAGGTGAGAATTGGAAACTGTTACCCTGGGAATGGCTATTAGCAGCTGTAAATTGTGACTGGCCATCAGATGCACCGGGGGGTCAAAATGATAGTCTCTTCCAGTCTCCCCCCACCTCGACACACACATTACGGGCTCAGCAGCCGCACGCGGACGCCAGCCCTGCCAGATTTACGTCTGGCTAAACGGCCTCGTGATTGCTGCAAGTTTTCCGACAAGATCGCATCTGCCTCGATGAGAA